>JAGIQG010000003.1:111287731-113687731 GCA_024679065.1 Sphyrna mokarran
CATTATAACAGATAAATAAATGTGGAAGCCAGATTTCTTGAATTTAATTTGTGCTATTTTTACGGGAATCAGATGTTTCCTTGTGGCTTAGTCTTATTTGAATACGTTTTCCACTCTTTACTGCACAGTACACAGCTTTTGATGGCATGAATGTAACCATGGAATGCTGTGAATAAAAATAATCTGTAGAATTTTGCTTATCAAGCAGTTGGGCAGACTTGATGATGTCAAAATCATTAACAAAGGAAGTTGATTACTTGGAGTTCTCATTCCGTGTTGACTTGCTGCTTAGGGAAGATTTCAGCTTAACTGGTTGAAAGTAGATAGCAATTTCATTGCAACCAGGCTGGTTACACCTGAAAGTTATTAGTATTGACCTTTACTGTAAACCATAAAAACCTCATTTAGTCATGTAATTGAATGTTATGTTTCACAGCTTGGTTTTTGCTCATCTGATGAGCACAGCCAGTATTGCTGGTGGAATTAAAACCATATTGAACTGTAAAACATTCTTTATCTCTTGTTTCTAAATAGGTTACATTAACTGACAAAACAACTGTAAACATTTAAGGCATCTGCAGACTTCTGTTAAACTAACATATGCTAAACTGTTCCTGTTAGTTCCATTAAAGCAAAATTTTGTTTAAAATTTTTTAAGTAGTATTGAAGGTATAAGGAGCAGAGTATTTTTCAGATTGACAGATGATTAAAAGCAACTAATCTCTGTATACTCAGAGCAGGGTTTGTTTACTCTGCTTTTCAGCCTAAATAATGATGAATGCCTCCAAAACATTATTTTATCATCAGATGGAAAATATTACATAACTATATAGATTGGACGCAAAAAGTAAGTTTTCCGGAGTTGAGCTATAATGGTTAGAACCGTGATGTACTCAACTCCCATACTGGATTCGAAAACCTATTTAATCTGAGTTCAAATCGGGCCCAAAAATCATGAAAACCTGCCGCCTACTTTAATAGGAATTATGCTATTTGACAGTTTTGTACTCTGTGAATTGAATAATTTTCATGTACTCGAGCGTTGATTACAAAGATCTTTTGCATTCAGCAGGGCGAAATATTCAGGGAGTGTTAATGAAATTGGAAAGAAATGTCAGTTCGTAGTCTTTTAGATTTGAGACCTCATTGATGTCCATGGAGATTGCGGCTACAGCATTTCAGCCGAGGCTGTTATGAAACGTAATTTCAAGAAAAAGATATTTTCTTAGTCATTTCAGTCCTGCAGAATACCATTTTTCAGCCTTCCTTTTCTGGTGCCTACTCAAGGAATTCGTTTTTTTGTAACATTTTTCATTAATCATAGGATGTGGGCATCTCTGGTCGAGTCAGGATTTTTAATTGTCTTTAAGAAGGTGGTAAGAGCTACATTCTTAGAATCAACCATAGAATCCCTACAGTGCAGAAGGAGGCCATTTGGCCCAATGGGTTTGCACCACCTCTCCAAAAGAGCATATCACTTATGAAATGTGGAGAGGAGAGGAGCTACTCGCTGCAGAATTTCAAGTTCCTTGCATTGTTTTGAAGTCACAGTACTTGTGTGACTGGTCCAGTTTAGATTTCAAGTCAATGATGACCCTCCTCTTCCTCACCTCCCCCTTTCCACCTCCATAGGATGTTAATGGTGGAAAATTCAGGATAATGATTTTGAATATCAAGGGAAGGTGCTCTCTGTTCTTAATTCTCTTTAGTGTTCAGCATGGGTGTAAATTGATTCATAGGTTGAGGGAGGCAATGTGTGGTGTTGAGTAGTCTGCTTTCTTTCCTTTGATTGACTTGTTGTCTAGAGTCAGTGTTGAGAACTGCCAGGGGCTACCTTTGTCATTGTGTTGCCACCTCTGGTTGGAAAAAACAAACTTGGAGGCTGCATGATGAGCTTTAGTATTAACAGTTATGATTGTAAAAAAATGGAGTGATGTGTAAGAAAATGCACTTCAAGGTTGGACGAATTGTTTCATCAGGTCAAGCACCAGGTAAAACATGAGACAAAAGATTGACAGTGGTTACAGATGCTTGGTCATTTTTAAAAAGGATTCTGGAATACGAATACCTCTAGGAATGCCAGCATTTGTTACCCAACCCTAATTGTCCTCGTAGCGACGTCCATTTCAGAGTTAGCCACATAGCCGAGAGTTTGGAGTCACAAGCCAAGCTGGATGTGGATGGCTGTTTGTTCCTCAAAGGACATTAATTAGTCACCAGATGGAATTTTATGATGTTCCAGTAGCTTCATGGTCACAAATACAGATTTATTTATTTTCAATTTTATTTGGTTCTGTCAGTTTAAACTCCTCAATTGCTATGATGGGATCTGAACCAGTCATCAAATAATGAAGCCAGGCTTCTGGCTCACTCATCGATGCTACCCTAAGTTGTCGATGCTACCATAATTTAACTTAGAACTATCTATGGTTTTTAAAACTAAATTCAACCCCTAATTTCATGAGTTTATTTTGACCGCTTTACCAGTTTTTACAATACTTAATTGAAATAATATAATTATTTTGAGATTTTGAAGTTCCTCACAAATTTGTAACTTCATCTTTTTGTTAATTATGATTTTATTTTGAAGTATCTTTAGTTTGCTGCACAAATATTGTCATTTCCCTGACTTCAGAAAAGACAAATGGTGCATCTGCAGGTGCACTTTGCAAATAGTTGAAAAAGACATATTAGTTGCATTAAGATTGCCATTGTGTAGTTGCTTTCTACTCTGATGTGATTATCTGCTGAGTCATCGTGCCATTCATATGGAAGGCCATGTGATAAAATGCATTTGCAATGGCTGTAAGCTGACTGAATTGTAGGCAGCCTTTTAACTCTTACCCATAACTGTCTGGTTAAAGATGGCCACCCTTAACGGCATGACACAACCATGCATAAATTTTCATTTGCTTGTGTACTTGGTGTATAAAGTGAAGTGCGCTGAGGGTAGTTTTGAAGGTCATGTGCAGAACTCTGGAACGCTCTCAAATCTGAGTCGATATTTTGGTCAGGATTTCTGAATTCTGCAGGCTTAAATACTTCAGAGTTGGTTAATGTAATAGTGACAGCCCCTGTAATTAAGTTGACTATACCTGCAAATTGTCAGTTTTAAGTTTGCAATTGGCTGCAATTGTCAGTGCACTTCTATTTTAACTAGATAGCATTTCAATTGCTAGGCATTATTGCAGGGGTCCCTTTAGTCAATGTCCTACACCCCAACCAATATCAACTGATTCATCAATCACCTTCCCTCTGATATAAAGGATACTTGCTGATTGCACATTGTTTAGTTCCACAACTTGTCAGATGTGAAACAGTCTGTGCTTGCTTAACAGCACTTGCTTGAGAAATGGCAAATAACTTTCACTCCAGCTCAGTGCCTAACCGTGACCATACCAACAAGAGAGTCTAACCATATGCTTAATGTTTAATGGCATTACCATTCTGGGATTGGAACTGAAGTGGACTAGCCATATAAATACTGTGGAAGAGCAAGTCAGAGATTTGGGTGACCAGCACAAGACAAAAGTGAAATGCAATACTGCCACTTACCTGAACTTGTGCAGCTTTGAGAACACACAAAAAACTTGACACCAACGAAATCCATGGCCTCTCCCACTTAAAACGACAAGGACAGTAGACACATAAGAACATAAGAAATAGGAGCAGGAGTAGGCCATACAGCCCCTCGAGCTTGCCCTGCCATTCAATAAGATCATGGCTGATCTGTAGTGGTTCAGTACCACTTTCCCGCTTTCTCCCCGTAACCCTTAATTCCTTTGTCAATTAAAAACCTATCTGCTCTTGACTTGAACATATTCAATGAGGAAGCCTCCACCACCTCATCAGGCGGAGAATTCCAAAGATTCACCACCCTCTGTGTGAAGAAACCCCTCCGCAATTCCAATCTGGAACCCCCTGCCTCCCCAAAATCTTGAGGCTGTGCCATGGACACATGGGAACATCATCACCACCTGCACGTTCCTAGAGTTGCGCACAATCTTGATTTGGAAATATATTGCTGTTCCTTCCCTACCACTGTCCCAAAATCCTAGAACTCTTTCCCTCTGTGGCTGTACTTACATAACATAGACTGTAATGGTTCAAGAAGGCAACTCACTACCAACTTCTTAATTAGGGATGGACAACATGTATATGCCTTGCCAGCAACACCCATATTTTGTGAACTGGTGATAAATAATTTCATTATTTTCCTGTAAATAAATAAACATCACCTTGTCTTGATTCTCAATCTCAACAAATTACACATTTAAATTTAAAATGCTCACATTCAAGCCCTCCTCTATTGAGTTGTGTTCAGCAGTATATCTCTTTTGGAACATAGAACAATACAGCACAAACAGGCCCTTCAGCCCATGAGTTGCACCGATCACATCTACCAATCCACAGACCTATCAATAACCCCCTATCCTATTCTTTTCCATATACTCATCCAGAAGTCTCTTAAAAGACCCCAGTGAGTTTGCCTCAACAACCTCCGACGGCAGTCGGTTCCATTCACTCACCACCCTCTGAGTGAAAAACCTACCCTGACATCTCCTTTGTATTTGCTTCCCTGCACCTTAAATCTGTGTCCTCTCGTAGTGACCATTTCAGCTCGGGGAAATAGTCTCTGAGAGTCCTCCCTATCTATTCCTCTCAACATTTTATTAATCTCTATCAGGTCGCCTCTCAACCTACATCTCTCCAGTGAGAAGAGTCCCAGCTCCCTCAACCTATCTTCATAAGGCCTGCCTCCCAATCCAGGCAGCATCCTTGTAAATCTCCTCTGAACCCTCTCAATAGCCTCTACATCCTATTCAGACTTCTGTGACCAAGCTTCTGTGTTATGAAGGGTCATTCATCATGGACTTACGATGCATCGGTGAATTCCTATTTGATTTTTTTTTAGATAACTGTCCTTACAAGAGTTAAATTAAAGGTAGACAATTATGAAGGGAAATCGGATTGATTTAGTATATTTTGTAAGTAAAAGGATGCAGAAGAGGTGAGGATGTAATCTGCAGTTGAAATGAACGAAGTTGGTAAATTAGGATCAAGTTTAAAAGAAATTTAAGAGGTCACATATACTGGTGTGTCGCCAGTGAACAAATGTGTAATATCTCATGTTTGCAATTCATGTATACAGTATATATAGTCTATCATTGAGATCTAAACACCAGATGACTGCTCTGCATAGTGTTAGCAGAGAATTTGACAGAGTATCAGTTTGGCAGTATAAGCGAAATTCAGTTCGCAAGATGAAAGGGTGCAAAATCATAACTACATAATTTATTTTTGGCAATGTAGAATATATTAATTTATGTATATTTTGTTCTCTGCCTTCAGTTTATGCCACTTATGACTCTCACCTTAGTCAAGGTTGGGCAGGTAATCTATCACCAAGTCTCTGACAGTCTACTTATACTTTCATACGTTTACAAGATTAGACTTGATTATACCTCTTTGGTTTTTTCCCTCTCCCTCCTTTTGTTCCACTCACTGCCCTGGAAATATCTGTCTGCGAAATTGTGGGTGATGAAAATTATATTAGTACATCCTAGTTAATTTTTGCTGTAGGAAAGGTAAGGTGATAATGTTTTTGAGGATTTATTTAAAAAAATGTATTTTTGTAAATTTGTTTTCATCTTTTATCAAGCATGCTGCAGTAGCATGCCTGCTGCTTCGTTGACTGGTGAGCTTTCTACTTCTGTGTTCCCCAGAACTTTTCAAAATTATCTGTTAGGTACAAACACTACCCAGAAATGTTCATTCAATGCTCCTTCCTGCAGGTGAAGCCTTGTTTAAAATGATAGAAGACAGGGATTTGTATTGTTCCACTCAGTTTCACTCTGTTTTCATGTGATTAAACAGTTTATACTATGGGAAAAAAGGCTGTGATTGGTTGATAAGTTGATTCTAATTGGCTGGGGTGTAATTAATAAAAAGGGTATGGGGGGAACGTATTCCTGTTGCAGAGAATGGTGCTCTGTGTATGTCACTTCTAACTAGCGTAAATGAGCCATGGTACCAACTCAGCTGAGCAAAACTGCTGTCTTGCCTGTCACAGAATCGAGCAACGTTGTGTATAAATTTCAATACTGGTGTGACTCCAGGTACATGTGATTGACTGAATCAAACAGCACATGCTTTCATCATTGATGGGATACAGGCCATGCTCAACCAGATTATACTTGCAATACCCAAAACAAAATGCACACACTCACATATGATTCTGCGATTCGGCAGTAGTTTTTGAATAATCCTGAGTGCGCATGTAGCTGTACAAGTAACCAGTTGAGCTTGTAACATAATTCATTATTAGAAACAGCATCCTTTATGCAAAAGGACCTGTTCTCTGCAAACAGAAGGAACATGTGCAAGCCAACTACATTTTTTGTATTACCCAGAAGCAACTGTTCCCTGTTGCTCTTTTTTATGGCAATGCCTCAACTTGCCAACCAATCAAGAGCCTTTTAATGTAATATAAATTGTTGTTGTTTGAAATTTGGCATTCTTGCATTTGTCCTGATGAACATAGCACAAAAAGCTTTGACAACATGTCTCACATCAGCATTATTCAAACTTTCTAAGTCTAAATTCATTTATAATTGATGATGTTTGGTTAACATTCAGCAGGACTTATTCATGGACAGCGAATGTTTGTTTCTTCAATGAATTTTAGTCCATTGCAAATGAAAGAACATTTTCTCAATGTAACAATTCATCCCACATTTTGAAAAATATCCTGTGCAAGAACCTATATGATACAGCTTGTTATCATGCTGATTTGTTATTGTCAGTTACTGTACACGTGAAAAATATTTGCACAGATCAAGGTTGTTTTCTGATTTGGAATCATTAAATAAGAATGCAGTGAGGCCTGTGTTTGACCTGGAGTGTCTCCAGTTGTGAGGTGCTGGAGAGGAGTTGAGGGTCACTTAGTTAGCTGTTAATGGAAAGACCCCAAGAAATCCCATGTCTTGGAGAATAATGGAAACACTCAGGAGCATAATAGTGAATTCCAGAGGTACACCTTGATGTAGCCTCAGGAGAATTGAAGGAATGTTCAGGAGGAATAACTGGATGGAAGAAAAATGGAACAAAGAGTATGATGATGTAAGTGTTTACAAAACTTAGTTTTAAATTAATAGCGTTTGCTTTGTTCAACTCCAGTACAGTAAAACTTTTTTGACAGAAACATGAACATTGTGGCATCTTTCAATTAATAACTGGAAGTTTCAATTTCCTGTTAAAGGTTCTGATCTCCATCAAGATCATAATAATAGAACTCTGACAAAGGGTCGTATAGACTCTAAATATTGCTTTATTCCCTCCTCACAGATGCTGTCAGAGCTGCTGAGATTTTCCAGTATTTTCTGTTTTCTTTTCACAATAACAATCTTTAGAATAAATGGATGAGTGCAGCATCACTTAAAAAAAAATTAAACATAAGAATTAGAAGCAGGAGTAGGCCATCTGGCCCCTTGAACATGCTCCACCATTCAGTAAGATCATGGCAAATCTTTTTGTGGACTCAGCTTCATTTACCTACCTGCTCACCATAGCCCTTAATTCCTTTACTAACAAATTTATTTATTCTTGCCTTAAAAACATTCAATGAAATAACCTCAATTGCTTCACTGGGCAGGGAATTCCACAGATGCACAATTCTTTGTGTGAAGAAGTTTCTCCTCAACTCAGTCCTAAATCTGGTTCCCATTATTTTGAGGCCATGTCCCCTATGCTATTTCCATCTGCCAATGGAAGCAACTTCCCTGCTTCTATCTTATCTATTCCCTTCATAATCTTATTTGTTTCCATAAGATCTCCCTTCATTTTTCTGAATTCCAATGAGTCCGCTTGATAGGTACCCCTTCCACAAACATTCAATCCCTCCATCACTGACACACATTAGCAGCAGTAGGTACTACCTACAAGGTGCACAGCACAAACTCACCAAAGCACCTTCCAAACCCATGACCACTGCCATCTAGAAGACCAAGGGCAATAGATACATGGAAACACAACCACCTAGAAACTACCGTCCAGACCAGTCACCATCATGACTTGGAAATGTATTCCCCTTCCTTCACTATCACATGGTCAAAATCTTGGAATTCCCTCCCTAATACCTATGTCACATAGACTGCAGTGGTTCAGAAGGCAGCTTATTACTACCTTCTCAAGGGACAGTTATGGATGCGTAATGAATGCTGGCCTAGCCAGTGAAACCCACATTCCTTGAATGAATAAGAAAAAAAAGATAATGATGTAGACTGGATGTGCAGTGTTGAATGTTTTTCAGAGTGTAGAAAAAAGTGGAAGTGTCTATCAATCCCACCTAAATTCTTCAATCATGGGACTGTGTCTGTTTCAGTGAGTTTAAAAGACATTACAGTGAACATTTTAGAAAATGTCTACCCAGCAAATTGTTCACCGGAACCTGTTCCAAAAACAATCAACACTTCAGTATCGCATTCTTTATACTTTATCGAAATAAGTTTCAGCATAATTTGGATGATATCTGTTTTAAATGATCGACAGGGTGACACTGTTGTTGCCGTTGTTGGTTAAGCAATCTTAAATGGTAAAATTGTTTGGAACAAACTTGTCCTGCATTTATGCATCTAAAGTCATGACCCTTTTCATGAATTTTACTGTTGTGTAGAGCAGTATTGAATTACTGTAGTTTGTAAATGAACTTACTGAAGAGAATGAATGGAAGCAAAGAGATTAGTATTACATGGATGTCACTGTGCATGTATTGGAGCAATTTGAGTCTGATCTTGGCAGCTTCAATGTTCCTCCCCCTGAATGGATATTTAAGACTTAGTCCAGAGGTGCCAGCATATTATTACTGTCACTTGCTGCCTGTAGGTCTCAATCAGTTGCTTTTGTGTGAACGAATCTGGTCCTGTGGTAAAGCTTCAGTAATGGATGCCAAATTCAGTTCTTAAATTTTGGGGAAATAAGATAACTTCAGCTCTAAATTGTCAAT
This sequence comes from Sphyrna mokarran, assembly GCA_024679065.1. Taxonomy (NCBI): domain Eukaryota; kingdom Metazoa; phylum Chordata; class Chondrichthyes; order Carcharhiniformes; family Carcharhinidae; genus Sphyrna; species Sphyrna mokarran. The sequence goes on from JAGIQG010000003.1 coordinate 111,296,736, forward strand.
GTAGTATCTGTTGTTTTAATAAAACTGTTGTTTTAATAAAACTATTGTTTTAATCAACTGCCACAGTCAGCATTTAAATGATAATCCTAAATATTCCTCAAAGGACTGCCAAGTATTCAAGGTACAGTAGCTAATAGCAGGGGACCACTTCATGACCCTTAAAATGATATGGTGTTGACTGAAACATTGAAACAAAGATTCCTATTCAGGTGTGAATCTGTAATATGATCAATGCCACCTTTTATTTCAACATCATATTAAAAATAGATTAGGGCAAACATTACAAAAGCCACTTTGAAAATCAATGAGCAAAAAATGCAGAGTACTCAAACAAACTGCAGTACAAAGCAGAAAGAATATTCCAGAAACTTTTTTATCGTTTTGTAATTTCCAGAACATCATGTTCAAAACTAGTTGTCAGTGAATAGGAAGGCCACAGTTAGTGCATTATTATTTCAATCTCCTCTCAGTACGCTCAACTGAAAATAAAATGCTTTCACTGGAACTTATTACTATTCAATAAGAAAAAAATATGGGTTCTGAAAAGTCCTAAAATCATGTACTGTTTGTATTTAAAAATCAATTGTCCTCGCCAGTTGAAATCTCTCGGCAACACAATTGGACCAAACCAGAGCTAGTGACACCAAATGAGTAATGTCATAAAGTTGTACCGGGTCACTCCACTTTACTGGACAGGCATCAAAAGGGATACACACTTCCAATATAATCAAAAAAGCTCATAAAGGATTTATGTATCGGTGTACATTAGTATAATCTGGTGGGGCTACACAGCGTGAATTATAGCGACCCTGTTTCCTCAAACTAATTGCTTTAAGCATAAACTTGCCAGAAATAACCTAGTATAGTTTTGTCGGAGATATGAATTGGAAGTGACAGTCAGATACACGACAAGCAATGGTGAATACCTTGCAAGATGAAGGATAAGTTAATTGGATGATTGGCATCTGAAAATGTCAACTGTTTAACATTTGAAGTGGAATCATACCTTACTATTTATGTTCATGTTTCCTATTCACTAGAGATACCAAATGCTGAAGTTATTTTTAGATCAAGCTGTCAGCCTCATACTGAGTTTAAAGCAAAAAAGGGTCTTTTCAGCCCACCTGTGTAGGTGGTATTTATGCTCTACATGAACCTCCTTCAGCTTTTCATCTTGGTCTAAGAGAATACTTTTTTTTTCATCCATCGTTCTTATCTGGATTGCTCTTAAACACATCAATATGTTATTATCACAGTCGAGGTGAGAAACAATTTCATCTTTGGAAATCTGAAAACCAGGAATTTAATGAAAAAGTTAAGTCATAAGTCTAATGGATAAATGTAAACAAAAAGTAAACAGGGATATTAATAATTACTTTCTACTTTATATAATTGTAGTTTTTATAAAATAAAATCAACACTGTTATTCCCTAAACCAAATTTAACTCCAACTTCCTTCTACACCTATTTAACTTGCACCTCGAAAACTCAATACTTATTATAAACTGAAGATTAACCACTGGCTTTGAGTCCTCATTTTGAAGATTTGTGTACAAGCTGAGATGTTTTGGGCCTTGTGCTTAATTCTGGCAATGTTTACCCTTCAAGTATCCTCCAAATATCCCAATACTGTAGACTCCCAGTTCAGCACAGATATGGCTAGTGTCATAAGTGAAGTCATCTTGGATCAGAATACTACTGGTTCTTGTGTATAATAAGTCTGGAGTTTTGCACCAGTATCATGCTTGCTTGCTTTCTTGTTCAATGTTAGCTCTTTTCTCCCACTCCATCTGATTTCCTTTCGCTTTAACTTCCTTGGTTCTGCCCCATTTCTTGCATTTGATGCCCCTGTGTTCTCCTCTCTGGTTCTCCCATCCCTCTTTCACATCAGTCCCCTCTGGTCGATTCCCCCTCAATCCCTCATCGATTTTCCCCCTCATTGCTTTCCTCTTCATTGTTTGCTCCCTCCCTTTCTTGTTGCTGCTCCCTCTTCCTCTCTTGTCATCCCCCATCTTCCTCTCTTGTCATCCCCCATCCTCTTCTCAGATTCATCCCCTCCCCCTCATCCTACTCCGGCTCTCTTGCTGTCACTTATCCAGTCTCTTGTTCTCTCCCTGTCCTCATTCTATCTTTGCTCCATTCCCATCCCACTTCCCCTCTCTTGTCCTTTCTCTTCCTCGCTCTTTTACATTTGCTTGGATAAGTTGCACACCCATGACACACATGCCCGACTCACCCCCCGCTTTTGGAATATCCAAGGGTTAGGCGAATTTTTCTTGTTGCATTCTTGTTTATCTGTATACTCATGCTTAATGGTGTGTGAGGCAGACAAAGCATGCACCTGTGCCTACTATGAAAGCAGACATGAGGGCGTTAAATGCCACTTTGCATCAAGCGTGGCTGATTCTCCCGATCTTATGGCATGGGTGTATTGACAAGATTTATAACCTGATTATCAACCTGTTTGGCAACTTTGAATGCACCTTCCTTGGCCATCAAGTCCTTGAGTCCTTCAGCTCGAACTGAAGCTGCTCAGAGGTCGGACACGACTCACTGTCCACAAGATTTCCCATTAAATTATTGGTAGATGTGCATTTAATACAATACTGAACCCATATTTGCCCTAATTATCTATTTTATAACTTTGACTATTCCTTCTTGCCATAATCAAGAAACTCTCAACTGCAACTTTTTTTGGTAAGTTTCAATACATCCGATCTAAAGGCGTTATTTTTGTGTAAGGTTCAATAAAGGCATCTGGTGCAATAGCAGATGAGCTAACGTCGTTGGAGGTTTGCTTCTGAAATGTTTAGGGTAACAAACCAAATTAAATCATTCTCTGAAATGCACTTTAGTCTATTGAACATATCTTTGTGATAACTGATCATTAATTTAGCTGTTGGTCTCAGTGATCAGTTATCCGCAATACATGCTATTTAAACAATCACGCTGAAAAAATTCCTCAAAGTGAATCTAAATTTAAAATTGCCCCTGTCACCTTTGGATTTTAAAGCTAGATTTTGTTGGTCATATCAATATTTTGTGTGCAGAAATTGCATTCAATTTGCTACTGCACATTACATTTAAGACCACCTTTCAAAGTGAAATATTCTATTTCACACCATAAATGAAACTTATAAGAAAAGCAAACACTGGTTGCATGGATATCAAGGGTTTCACAGTAGTTGGTGGGTATTGGGTGCGTTCCAATGCTAACCACAGCAGTGAAATGCAAACATGAGCTCCATGTAGCAACTACAACTTTGGAAAAAGTTGGCTTAAGCCGTGATCTGGAAGTCGAATGTGTTCTTTACCTCCGTTTCTTTCTTTATTTACAGAATTCACAGTTAGAAAGCTCCTTGTACATTTTGCACTCATTCTGAGTAACAGCCCAAATATTTCATTCTGAAAGGTGGAAGTACTGTTTCTCTGGTTCCATGCTTGAGGAGAAAAAAGCTTAATTGATTTTTCTTGATTGGGTAGCTCTAGTGAACAATTGGGGCGGTATGATGGCACAGTGGTTAGCACCTGGGACCCGGGTTCAATTCCTGGCTTGGGGTCACTGTCTGTGTGGAGTTTGCACATTCTCCCTGTGTCTGTGTGGGTTTCCTCTGGGTGCTCCAGTTTCCTCCCACGGTCCAAAGATGTGCAGGTTAGGTGAATTAGCCATGCTAAATTCTCCCTCAGTGTACCCAAGCAAGCACCAGAGTGTGGTGACTAGGGGATTTTGACCGTTACTTTGCTGCAGTGTGAATATAAGCCTACTTGTGACTAATTATCTTTACTTTTAATTGGTTTTCCATTGAAAAGTTGTGAAATATGATAGACTTCATAATATTGCAAAGGGTGAAGATGTTGTGACACAGTAAAGGATGAAAATCTATAAAAGATGTTTTCATTGGTCATACTTTGATTGTTTTGTAATGTTAAAAGTCAAAGTAATTGAACACATGATATAGAAATAGGATTGCATGGCTTCTGTGGCTAATCTTTCTTAATAGACATACTTAGTTCTTTTTGTAAATTAGGAACAGTGGTTGAACTTTCACATTGGTTGATGTGCACAGATTGTGATGCTAAAGGAGACATGCAAAAAATCGAAGCAACTTGACAGCCTCATGATAGATCCGTGCCCTTAACTTGAATGGTATCATTTACACTGTTGCTCCCTTGAGGATGGGACGTTGAAATATGATTGAATGGAAAGGATTTAGTGCAGAAAATAGAAGAAATGTTTCCCCACAGAGGAAAGCAGAACACCAAATTAGGTGATAAAGTAGGGGACATTTCACTTTTTAAGGAGAGTGGAACCTCCAAATACACGGAATTTGGACCAGCGCTCACCTAGAAGATAAACGCTTGTGGCTGGACCAAACAGTCTGCTTCCATATAGTAATATCTCCATAGTTAAAGTCTAATGCAATATGGTCATTCCATATGAAGATACTGAAATGGGTTTTGAATATAGGATAAAATTCTTAGTATAATGCAATGGTGGGCATCTTTTTTTGATTTTTGCCAGAGCAGTAAATTTGTTTGTAAAAACGACAAGTATTTTCAGACTGGGTTCTATGTATGTGTTTTCTTCCCCAGGTAGATGCATTGAGGTTGCGACTTGAGGAAAAAGAAAGCTTTCTTAACAAAAAGACGAAACAGCTTCAAGATCTTACAGAAGAAAAGGGAACACTAGCAGGAGAAATACGTGATATGAAAGATATGCTGGAAGTGAAAGAGAGAAAGATCAATGTTCTCCAGAAAAAGGTAGGCCTTCAACATTAAAAACATAAGAAATGACAGCTTTCTTTTAACTTGAAACATTTGTTGCGCTATCTCTTTGTGATACATATCCACATGGTAGGACAAAGCTACATAACCGTTGAGGCCCAAAACTGAAAATGTACAATAAGCACAAAATGAGGGAAAGCCGTCAAAGTTTCTAGGTGCAAATAAATGGATTAAATAAATGGATTAAAGCTTGTCGGTATTACTCTTTCCAAGAGTTTGTTTTTGTATGTTGGATATTTTGTTAAGAAATAATTGCTGTCACCAACCTTGCATTTATCTATTGCAGTGCACACTTTGCACTAACCCAGTGAGTTTTCAGTAAATTCAATCTCGTTTTAAGATGTGATCACATTTGGGTATCCTTGGTAACCCTTTTTCTCTGCTTAAATAGCAATGCAGCCCTGAACTCGCTGATAGCTAGAAAACACTTAATCATCATCTTTTTCCCCACTACTATATTATAGATGCCATTCAAACCTCTGGCACAAACTGAATTAAGATGATAGTTATGTTTATTGTGATCCTTGACATATTGTGTCAAAACAATTGTTTGCAAATTTGATTTTGTTGCTATAATTCCAATTTGCACTAGTTTGATTTTAAAGTTGGCTATTATTACCATAACATTGATTCCTCATAGTGGATCATACTGTAATTTTATTGTGTGGCGTCTCTTGGGATCAATGCACCTTATTTCATTTCCCAGTTTTATTGAGCACATTAAATGACCCATCAACTTCTAAAAGATGCTGTCTGACCTGCTGACTTTTTCCAGAATGTTATGTTCTGTTGTTTCAGATTTCCAACATCTCCAGTATTTTGTTGTTACATTAAACTGTAATTTTTGCAACAGAATTTCCTATTGCTACATTCTTAAATTAAGTACTTTGTAAAGTTAATTGTGCCTCCATTTTTCTTTGAAACTTTAATCCATTTATTTTTGATTTCTTTGCTTCAGTTTGCTTTCTCCATTTCTTTTACAGTATTAGGTATTATCTCTTTTCATCTTATTTTAATGCAGCATATTTCCTAACTCCATTGTAAACCTATTACTATGACAATACTCACTTAGACACTACCTGTCTCTTCTGTATAAACCTAATATAGTCCACAATCCATTTTCATTTGGCCAGCATTGATTTGCTTAATCTAATTGTGTCCCTAATTGTGTTAGCTGATCCTCTGCCTCTTCCAAAATTCAGTAATAGTTCAGAGAGCAGCATCTTTCATTCAATTTCCAAAAGTAAAGCCATTTGCCAACACATTCTTTTTCCTGAGTTCTCATTTACTCCTCAATATTTGGATTTCTAACTCTATTAGACAGATTATATATTTTTTTACAATGAAAGTAACTGTTTATGATTGCTCCATTGAATTTTCTACTTTTATCTTTGAGTTTGCTGCCTTGTTTCTCTAATTTGTTCTAACTTTTCCTCAGTATCATCATCTTGAGTAATGTTTCCCTTATCCTAAAACAACTTGTCTTTGACTGCAAGCTTATCCCTGTCCTTCAATTCCTCGTATGTGGAGATGCCGGCTTTGAACTGGGGTAAACACAGTAAGAAGTCTCAACACCAGGTTAAAGTACAACAGGTTTATTTGGTAGCACAAGCCACTAGCTTTCAGAGCACTACTCTTTCATCAGGTGAATGGGAGTACTGTTCACAAAATGGGGCATACAAAGACACAAACTCAATTTACAAAGTAATGATTAGAATGTGAGTCTTTACAAGTAGTCAAGTCTTAAAGATACAGACAATGTGAATGTAGAGAGAATTAAGCACAAGTTAAATAGGTGTGCATTGTTTTCAGCTGGGACAGTTCATAAGATTCTGCAAGCCCAGGCAAGTTACGGGGTTTATGGATAGTGTGACATGAACCCAAGATCCCGGGTGAGGTCATCCTCATGTTTGTGGAACTTGGCTATCGGTCTCCGCTCAGCGACTCTGTGTTGTCATGTGTCGTGAAGGCCATCTTGGAGAATGTTTATCTGGAGATCAGAGGTTGAATGCCTGTGACCATTAAAGTGTTCCCCAAGAGGAAGAAAACAGTCTTGCTTGGTGATTGTTGAGCGGTGTTCATTCATCTGTTGTAACGTTTGCATGGTCTCCCCCATATACCATGCCTCGGAACATCCTTTTCTGTAGCGTGTCAGGTAGACAATGTTGGCTGAGTTACAAGAGTATGTACCGTGTATCTGGTGGATAGTGTTCTCACGTGAGATGATGGCATCCGTATCGATGATCTGGCATGTCTTGCAGAGGTTGCTGTGGCAGGGTTGTGTGGTGTCGTGGTCACTGTCCCCCTGAAGGCTGGGTAGTTTGCTGTGGACAGTGGCCTGTTTGAGGTTGTGCAGTTGTTTGAAGGCAAGAAGTGGGGGTGTGGGGATGGTCTTGGCGAAATGTTCGTCTTCATCAATGACATGCTGAGGCTCCAGAGAAGATGGTGTAGCTTCTGTGCTCTGGGGAAATACTGGACGATGAAGGGTACTCTGTCCATTGTGTCCTGTGTTTGTCTTCTGAGGAGGTCGGTGCAGTTTTTTGCTGTGATGCGTTGGAACTGTCGATCGATGAGTCGAGCGCCATATCCTGCTCTTATGAGGGCATCTTTCAGCATCTGAAGGTGTCTGTTGCGATCTTCCTCATCTGAGGAGATCCTGTGTATATGGAGAGCTTGTTCATAGGCGATGGCTTCTTTAACGTACTTAGAGTAGAAGTGGAGTATCATGAAGTTATCCGTGGGCTTACGGTACAGGGAAGTGCTGAGGTGACCATCCTTGCTGGAGATGAGTCCAAGAATACAACCAATTCTGGAGAATTGTCCATTGTGAATCTGATGGTGGGATGGAACTTGTTGATATCATCATACAGTTGCCTGAGATTGTTCACCCTGAGGCCAAAGGAAGAATATGTCATTGATGTACCTAGCGTACAGTATCGGTTGAAAGTCCTGTGGGGTGAAGAGGTCTTGTTTGAATCTGTGCACGAAGATGTTGACATATTGAGGTGTGAATTTGATTCCCAAGGCTGTTGTCTTTGTCGGGTTGAAGAACTAGTTGTTGAAGGTGAAGACATTGTAGTCAGGATGAGTTGTAAAATTGTATCTGGAGACTGGCAGCTGGTAGCGTTGAGTACTGAGGCAGTTGCAGCAATGCCATCATTGTGGTTGCTGGTGTGAAGTATTGAGACATCCATTGTGGTGAGGAGTCCTCCTGCTACAAACGCTGCCTCCTGGAAACCAAGATAGAATCCATATTCTCAACTTGCACTGAAGATGCAGAGCAGCTTTGAAATTCTGTCAAGATAAAGGAACTACGCTATCTACATGCACACCAAAAACAGGAAATTTGAGAAACTTGCCATCACCATCAGCAGCAATCAAGCATCCCCCAGTACCCTAGCAGAAAACCATACCACTGTAGGGAAATCCATTATCAACTTGTCGGACCATATATTTGAATCAGATGAAATCGAAGTTCTCGGCCAAGGGCTCAATTTCTGCTCCACCACCAAAGTAGACCTCATCAGTCTCGCAGCAGACACAAAGGAATTCATCAGGTGAATGAGGCTGCGGGGGTTCTTCCACAAATCCCAAAAGGCCAACAGGAAACACGATGAGACAACCAATGAACCGGAAAGTCTGGCAGAGAGATTTGCAGTGCAGCAACCAAAGAGAAAAGAGTTGAATTGAACTCCTCTGAAAGGTCGCTGCCCTCAATTTGATATGTATGCCCAGGAGGTGTCAATACCAGATTCATTAGCCACTTTCACAAGACAGCCCCGAACATCACCCAAGTACAACGCAATGCCATCCGCGTGCTCAAGACCAACTACAACATTGTCATCAAACCAACAGACAAAGGAGAGAGCATTGTCATACTGAACAGAACGGATTACTGCAAAAAAATGTACCGACAACTAAACAACAAGGAATGCTACAGATGGTTACCCGCAGGTCTGACCAAAGAACACACCCGTCAACTCAACAGACTTTTGGTCTGGACCATCAGATCACCCTCTGTGCTCTCATCCCATGTGCTCCCTGCAATGGAGATCTCTACTGCCTCCCGAAGATACACAAGGCAAACACACCCAGCCATCCCATTGTATCAGGCAATGGGACCCTGTGCGAGAACCTCTCCAGCTACGCGAAGACATTCTGAAACCCATTGTACAAAGAACCCCCTGCTATTGTTGTGAAAGTAAGACTTTCTACAGAAACTCAGCACGCATGGAGCAGTTGAACCAGAAGTACTCCTCGTCACAAATGGATGTCTCGGCACTCTATGCCAGCATCCCCCACTACGATGACATTGTTGCAACTGCCACAGTGTTCAGTGCCGACAACTGCCAGTCTCTAGATGTAGTTTTATAACTCATCTGCTTCATCTGGATTACAATATCTTCACTTTCAACAGCCAGTTCTTCGTCCCAACACAGAATATCCATGGGGACGAAAGTCGTACCTGAATAAACCAACATCTTTGTGCACAGTTGTGAACAAAACCTCTTCACCGCACAGGATCTTCAACTGATGCTGTACGCTAGATACAGTGATGACTCTTCCTTCCTTTGGTGTCATGGTGAACAATCACTGAATCATCTATACGATGACATCAATAAGTTCCATCCCACCATCAGACTCATCACGGACTACTCTCCGGAATCAGTGGCATTCTTGGACACGCATCTCCATTAAGGATGGTCACCTCAGCACTTCACTGTACCCCAAACCTACGGATAACTTTATGATGCTCCACATCTCCAGCTTGCACCCTAAACATGTTAAAGAAGCCAGTTTCTATGGATAAGTTGTTTGTAGATGCAGGATCTGCTCAGATGAGGAGGATCGCAACACACACCTCCAGATGCTGAAAGTTGCCCTCATAAGAACAGAATATGGCGCTTGACTCATCGATCGACAGTTCCAACACATCACAGCGAAAAACCGCACCGACCTCCTCAGAAGACAAACGCGGGACACGGCAAACACAGTATCATTCGTCATCCGGTACTTCCCTGGAGCAGAGAATCTACAACATCTTCTCCAGAGCCTTCAACAGGTTATTGATGAAGACAAACATCTCGCCAAGGCCATCCCCACACCTCTGCTTTTTGCCTTCAAGCAACTTCACAACATCGAACAGATCATTGTCCACAGCAAACTACCCAGCCTTCGGGAGAAGAGTGACCACCGCGCCACAGCAACCTCTGCAAGACCTGCCGGATCATCGACACAGATACCATCATCTCAAGTGAATGCTATCCACCCAGTAGGTGATACATACCCTCGCAACTCAGCCAACGTTGTCTGATACACTACAGAAAAGGATGCCCCAAGGCATGGTACACTGGGGAGACCATGTAGACGCTAGACAGCGGATGAATGAACACTGCTCAACAATCATCAAGCAAGAGTATTCTGTTTGTGTTGGGGAACACTTCAGCATCACAGGCATTCGGCCTCTGGCTTTTGGGTAAGCATTCTCCAAGGTAGCCTTCATGACACATGACAGCACAGAGTCACTGAGCAGAGACTGATAGCATAAAGGAGGACGGCCTCACCCAGGATCTTGGGTTCATGTCATACTATCTGTAACCCCATGACTTGCCTGGGCTTGCAAAATCTCATTAACTGTTCCAGCTGGAGATGATACTCATTTATTTAACTTGTCCTTAACCCTCTCTCCACTCATATTGTCTGTACCTTCAAGACTTGATTACCTATACCTATAAAGACTCACATTCCAATCATTATTTGTAAATTGAGTTTGTATCTTTGTATGCACCATTTTGTGAACACAACTCCCAGTTACCTGATGAAGGAGCAGCGCTCTGAAAGCTAGTGGCTTTTGCTACCAAATAAACCTGGTGTTGTAAGACTTCATACTTCATTTCCTCAATATGCTCTTTATTACATTCTGCAGCTCATGACCATCCTCAGTTGTCCCTCCGATTCAGCCCAATATCAGTCACAGGAGATAATATTGAAATGATGTGGATCCTGAATGAATACTTAGTTTCACTCATCGTTTTATTGAAGAGGCATCTTCAGGCAATAGTAGAAGTCAATTAAGATATAAATGTTAGAGGTGCTAATTAAACTAAGCAAACTTAAGGAGGATAAGAACCCTGGATCGAATGGACTGCACCCAAGGAAAGAAATGAGAGCAAATAGCAGGGCTACTAATATCTAGATTTAAAATTCAGCCTCAAAAGAATGGCAAAAAGCAAATATCACTCCACACTTCAAAAAGAATTAAGTATTCACTAAATACTTAATTATTAAGATATTTGGAGGCAGGGAATATAATAAAGTCATTGCCGGTGTGGATTTCCTTAAGAAAAGTTATACTGAACTTAAGTTGACTAAATAGCACAATGGATTGAAGGATGGCTGCAAAACAGACAATAGAACTTTAAAGGAATGTTATTACACTGGCTGCAAGTGAGACATGGGGTGACACAGTGATTAGCACTGCTGCTTCACAGTGTCAGGGACCAAGGAGCTTGGGTCCCTGTCTGTGTGGAGTTTGCATATTCTCCTGTGTCTGAGTGGGTTTCCTCTGGGCACTCCGGTTTCTCCTCATTGTCTAAAGATGTGTGAGTTAGTGGATTGCTCTGCTAAATTGCCCCTTGGTGTCAGGGAGACTAGCTAGGATAAATGCATGGAGCTATTGGTTTAGGGTCTGTGTGGGATTGTGGTCAGTGCAGACCTGATGGGCCGAATGGCCTCTGTCTGCACTGTAGGATTCTCTGAGTAATTTTACAGTGCAGATAGTGATAGAGGTGGGGGGGGGAGGAGGGGGCTGAAGGATGCTGTAAAATGGGATTGATGGCATTAGATTCGGATGCAGTGTTATGAGCAAAGTACAGCAATCTGCCTGGATTTGTGATTTTGAAATGGTGAATTATGAGGCAGTTGAGATGGTCAAGGAGTTGAGGGTTGGAGCTTGGCAGCTTTTAAAGTGCAACAGGATGGCAGCTTTGGTGTTGTCCACTCCACAAATGTGCAATTAGACTTTTTGCTACATTTTTGAAAAAGGAGTAAGATAGCCATTGGCATTGAGGCCCCTTTGAGACCATCCAACTGGCAGAGAGCTCACAGGAATGGGGCAGTTTTGCACCATCTACCAGTCAGATCAGCAATGCCCAGGTTGCTTGGGGATGATTTATTCCTATGAGATTCCTCCAGCAAGGAAGAGAATCTGAGCATGAGTAGATGTGTCACATGGATTAGGGCAGCAGCAGGGAAAAGTGGCCACAGAGAGTACTGCGAGTAGGATGAAGATAAGGGTACCCTGTGGCCAGGGCCTAAAGTGAAGTCTATGCCACCACCTGATGATGGTGGATCCGTGTTGCCTAAGACTGTGTCTATCCTGAGAGGCAAGATGGCAGAGATGGTGAGCTCTGACTGTATGGTTGACCATCTAATTCTCATGGCTGTCATGGTCACTGTGGCCCTGAATTTTTGTGCTTCATGTGTCCATTCCAGGGACTCGCTTGAGAGATTTTCTTTGTAGTATGTGGATACATTTGTTGCCCATCACTAATTGCCCTTGAATTGAGTGGTTTGTTAGGCCATTTCAGAGAGCAGCTAAGAGTCAGCCACATTGCTTTGGAACTGACGCAAGTCCCAGACTGGGTTCAGATAGCAGATTTCCTTTCCTACAGGTTATTAGTGAATTAATTGGGTCTTTATGATAACCAATGATGGTTTCATGGTCACCATTACTAAGACTAATTTTGAATTCCAGAATTGACTTTAAATTATGCCAGCTGCCACTGTGGGATTTGAACCCATGTTCCCAAAGCATTAGCCTGGACCTCTGGGTCACCAGTCCAGTGATATTATTACTAAGCTATCACCTCCTCCTAGGTTTTCCTACTCTCTCTCCCACCTCCCCCCCACCCACACCCCACCTGACTTCCCAATCAGCTGCACATCATGGTAGTGATGTACATCAAGGTAGTGACAAATACTCCCTTGAGGGGAGTGCGGGAGACAGTCAGTTCACGTGAATAGCGACAACAAGAGCCAGCAATTCTAGATTTCCTCTACATTCTGTGGATCAGCCAGTGGCCTCCATTGACAGGAAGACATTCCATTCCCTCAACATCCAAATCATCTACACCCACAACCAGCAGATCTTACACATTTGTATACATTACCCTTGGAGCAGCCACAATGTTTAACTTCTTAGGCATTCCCAGTGTTTCCACTTTTTCCCACCACACCCTCACACTTTGTGCCAACCATTCGATATCCTCAAGGTGAGATTGGAGTATCTAGATCAATTGGATAGCTCAGCAGTGGTCTTCTGCGGCAACACAACTTGGTGCTGCAAGAGTGAGGGGCCTGCCAGCTGGCTACATAGTGGAGCGTTAGGCAACTCCAAACAAGGAAGCTGATGCGCAGCTGATCGTGGACACCTCGATAGAGCAAGGGATGCTCTAGAGCTACTTATACTCACTTCAGCCGACACATCACTTCAGCCGACTTCCAAATAAAGATCCATGCTGCAAATACGCAAAAACCAATTGCTTCTCCTTGCCACTAACAGCTGTTGCTTCTGCAATGTGCGAATGATGAACGGACTGTAGTCATCTCCAGCCAATCCTTGGGTTGTTAGATGCCAATCTTGCACTGCCAGAGGGTCACCAAAACTGTGTTGAAGCTTTCGTAAACCAAATCAAACATTTATTACATTAATCAGAACACAAAAGCAGACAATCATTAACTGTCTAATTACTTGTGAGGCCCCAGTGCACCTAGTGTGCTTTTAAGTTCTTCTCTATGCTGCTTCCCTTAGCTGTCAGCTGCCCTGTAGCCTGACTGCTGACCTTGCTGCCCTGCAGCCTGATTGCTGATCTCGCAGCTGCCCTTACCCCCACAAAATAGCTTGACAGCCATCCTCTGGCTGCTTCACACGTTCCATGTGATCCTTGCAATTGTACATGGATAGAAACTCTAATTAGTTGTAAAATGCAATGTAACCCAAGATAAAGGTGGTATAAAATCCTGATTATGAACACCTTTGTAGTAGCAAATGTTCCTTTACACAGTTGTTTTCATTTCACAAATTAAGTACAACTGAATGCACGTCTCGAATGAATGTATGAAGTTCCCATTATTTTGGTATCCATTTAATAGTGTGTATTGTACTGTACTGCGTTGCTAATTGGATTATGTGTACTTATACTAATTTGAAAATGTATAGATCAATCATTACATAATCGTTCTGGCTTGAAAGCACAGGAAGACCCAGCTTTAAAAAAATCACAAGCAACAGCTATCTGTTTCCAATTTAGGTTATGTATTGATTTTTCTGAGCACCTGTGGCTCACTGGTATCTTATGTGACTGTCTCCATATGTGTATAATGTGGCCTTTTGTTCCTGATGACATAAATCTGTTCTTTGCATGATAGTTGTTCCAGCTAAATGCTATTTCCTGTGATTTCATAGCAGAACATATTTAGTTTAATTATTTCCTTCCTGCGCTATCATGAATATGAAACAGTGCATTACATATATCCATTACATATATCCAAATTTATCTCACTGACTACTTCATTAGAGGTGACTGAGTTATTTATAATTAGTGGTAATGCTAAAATACTAGTGTTACACATTTTGACTCAAAAGCTAAAGAATGCTTTGGGACTGTGAGCAATTAATCAACTTGCATTTTTAATGATACTTAAATTTGTGCAGTGTTAAGATTCAGGATGGCGACTTTCCTTTCAAGATATTTTTGCTGAACACTGGGCATTTTCAATGGTGCTCTTTGTAACTGTCTGATATATTGTTGGAATTGTAAGGAGAATTTTCATTGCATGTTAATTTTTGTGGCTTTGATGTTCAGTCCTATCTGATGATTTAATTAAGCGCAGTGAAATCATAATGAGTCAAACTCAGATGACGCAATTATGGATATGTTAAAGTCATCAACTGTTCCCACTGGCAGAATAGTAAATCCCATTGAGTGATGCACATAATGAGTCAAAATTTGTGACTGCAGATTAGTCAAACTTGCCTAAGCCTGTCATATGACCAGGCTGACGAACCAGAGTGGAGTTAGACAAAGTGAGTGCAAAATCATGGAATGCTGCAAAATCTCGGAGCGCTGCACAATCATTTGATATGAGATCTGTCTGCGAGAAGATGTGCAAAATCTGTGAGTATGCCTAAACCTGAGAGAAATTTAAAAAGTGTGATCAATCTCTGAAAATAATGTAGAGATGCAGGTGTTGGACCAGGGTGGGCAGAGTAAGAAATCTCGCAACACTAGGTTAAAGTCCAACAAACTTATTTGGAATCATGAGCTTTTGGAATGTTGTCCCTTCATCAGTTGAGTGGACAGGTAGGTTTCACAAACATGGCATTGAGGCAAAGACACAACTGCAAGATAATCGTTGGAATAAGAGTCTTTACAGATAATCAAGTCTTTACAGGTACAGACAGTGCGAGTGGAGAGAGAGATAATCACAGGTTAAAGAGGTGTGAATTGTCTCAAACCAAGATAGTTAGTGAGATTTTGCAAACCCAGTCTAAATGGTGGGGGTTACATGTAATATGACATGAACCAAAGATCCCGGTTGAGGCCATCCTCATGCATATAGACAGCAATCAAGACATTCAACCTTGATCTTTGGATAAACTATGTTCAAGGCAGCCTTCAAGATACCCAACAATGCAGAATCGCCAAGCAGAAACTGATAGCCAAGTTCCTTCTAATCTGAGGGAGGGCCAAGTTAATAAAGAAAATGCTGCAAAACGGAAAGTGGACGTGTGAAGGAGCGGGCAATTCAACCATTGAATTTGTCCACCATTATGCAACACAAGGCAAATGTTTTGGAACAGTTTGACAAACAGGCATTCTTTCCATCAAGGAAAAAGGACGAAAAAGCTGCCTACCCTGACGTTGAAGAAATTCTGCTCATGTGGTTAAGACAATTCCGGCAGGAAATGTTCCCATTTCCAGTCCAATCCTGCAGGAAACGTGAAGAAGCTGGGCCACATAATGTTTATCTGCAGCAACAAACCGATTCAAGATGAGTATGGCATAGTCTTCCTCGCAGTAAGTGATGAAGGTAGCAGTAGTTACTGCAACAGTAGTCTCATGCATGCCTTGGGCCAGTATGTACCATGAGTTATTTTAATGTAAATGAAACTGGACTGTTTTATCATCTTTTGCCAGACCGCTCTTTATTTATTTGTGAAATACGTTGGTGGGAAGCAGAACAAAGAATGTGTCCCTGTATGGTCTGTGCCAACAGGGCATCAAAAAGATGCTGCTTCGTGTGATTGGAAAATCCTAGAGTCACATTGCTTCAGGAATGTCAAGACGCTACCACATGGTAAAAGACCGCCCGGATGTCTGTCATTGTTTTTGAGGTGTAGATCAGGAAAGTGGTTAAGGCATAAGAACAAAAGAAAAGGAAGATTATCATCATTCCAGATAATTGCCCAGCATGCCCCAACACTGCTGGCTTTGAGACCATCAAGCTGATGTTCTAGCCTCAATATCGTGACCTGGCCTGGCCCAGCCATTGGATTCAAGAAGGCCATTAGGAACTTAATAACCCACGATCGATGGCAACTGAGCTACGTTTAGATGTAGGAATTCAGAGCAAGGATAGGCCACTCAGTCCTGCTTCGCCATTCATTAGACATTAAATCGTGGCTAATCTGATTGTAACCTCAGCCTCACATTCCTGCTTACCTCTGATAACTTTTCATCCCCTTATTAATCAAGAATCTATCTATTTCTGCCTTACAAATATTCAATGATTCTGCTTCCATTGCCTTTTGAGGAAGAAAATTCCACAGTGTCTCAAACCTCTCAAATCATTGATAAGAAGCAGGAAGGCAATCTAACTGTCCCAGAGACTATGTTCATGATGAGAAAGGCATGGAATATGATAGAAGCCATAATTGGCAATAGGTTCCACCATGCTGCATTCAAACAGGTTAACAACTGCACAGCTGTCAAGAGTGAAGAGGAGGGTGGGACTGACCAACCCAATAATGAAGCACTTATCACTGGTCTGTAGGAGACTGGCATGGAAATTCCAGCAGCGATCACCATAGAAAGTTACATGGAGGTGGACAATGTCATGTGTTGCATGATTGAACTGAAAGATTATGTAGTGTCTTCTTGAGTCGAGGAGGCTGATGTCCTTCAAGTTTGTAATGGATGCTTGCTTGCCTTTTTCTCTAGTCAAAGCCACAAAGGCTTTCAGAAATGCTTCAGGATTTCACACTGCAGCACAAAAACACTGAAAAGGTGTTTGACTGCATTGACGACATGATGGACTGTATTACACATGTCTGAAGATGGCATTGTGGGCAGAAAAAGAATCCAGAACTTTTCCTGAAGTAAGTCCACATATTTTCCAATGCAAAAGCCTGGCCATTTACAAAATCCTGTTGTTTTAAGATACAAACAAATTGAATAAAGATGTTTTCACATGTTTACTGCTTGACTGTGTTTTCATGTGGCATTTGAATCTTTTATTTCTGAAGTAGACAGTGTTCATGACATCGGGTAACATAGAGGCGCATTGTGGGGATAGAGCTCCTTGGCTATTGTGAAACTCCCATTCACATAAATTTATTGACGGATCCTGTAGGATTCTATTTATTTCAAAAACCTGTGGATGCTGGAATCCGAAACAAAAACAGAAAAATGCTGGAAAATCTCAGATGACTTTTTGTCAGAGCTGGGTGAAAGGTCAGCTATTCTCAAAACATTGACTCCCTCCAAAGATGCTGCCAGATCTGCTGAGATTTTCCAACATTTTTCTGTTTTTATTCCACTTACTGGGATTTGCCATTCACGGTGAATTTTACTTTCTTTCTTTCCACTGAAATCTTAGAACTAGCTTACTGATTGAATTTTCGGGCTTTGTCTTTTTTTGGAATTTTCCCCATTTTAAGCCTTTAACATTTGGCAGTTTATGGAATTTCAAATCCCCCCAAATCCAATGAAGTTTTAGATTTCAAATTGTGGCTTATGATGCTGAACCAAACCCTCAAATAATTGTTGCAATTTTTGGTGGTCTAATGTATTAATTTATAAACTCTTAAACTTTTTGATTTATTATTTCAACAATTTTGCTCTACCTTTGCTATCTCCTGTTTTATTTTCACAGTGATTTTAATTTAATTTTGTTTTGTTTCCCTCATTGTTTTCTTGAACTAATTTTTAAAAGTTCTGTTTCTCTATTTTCCAACTTGCGCATCCATTCTAAACATCAGACACTTGTCATATAACGTTTTGCAGCTGCGAAAATGTGATAAAGCCATCATAAGTTGAAAACCTGCTGCAAGGACTGTTTATTTAGCCAGTTGAAACTCACGGCATGTGTTGTTGAAGTGTCCAGAGAAATCTTTGATAGTTGTTCTATTTGTGTTCTAACAAACCTTTTCTTGTATACAGTTTTAAAATGGATAAATAAACAATGTTCCTTCACTCTGGGAAATATTGAGAACGCCTGACATGTAGAACCCCGACAGTACAAAAAGAGGCCATTCAGCCTATTGAATCTGTGCCAACCACAATCCCACCCAAGCCCTATTCCCGTAACCCTTATTTATTCTGCTGACGCCAAGGTCAATTTAGCATGGATATAACCTGCACATCTTTGGACTCTGGGAGGAAACTGGAATACCCAGAGGAAACCCACACAGATACGAGGGGCATGTGCAAATGTCACGCAAAGTTTGCACATTCTCAGTCTAGAATTGAACCTGAGTCCCTGGCACTGAGGGTCAGCAGTGTACAGTACCTTTGTGGGGAATTTTTCTTCTCAGCACGTTTTCATTAACTCCTTGAAATAAGTAGTGGTAGACACAAGGGGGGATCTTAATCAATCTGATGCTGACTGGAATGGAAATGAAAATCCACATTGTGCGCTTGATGATTCTACGAAGAAACTTTGGCCAACTGCAACCCTCAGCTTCAACCTCTTCATGGGCCTGGAGCCTGCAGTGATTGTTTACTGTTACGTTTTATTGCTAACAAGTTGATTTATAGCTGATGTAACTATTGTTCAAAGTTAACAACAACAACAACAACCCCCACCACCTTGCAGTTTAACACAGCTGGCCTGGAGAACTCTATGGCCTGACTTTGATGTCCAGGCTAACAAGCCACCTCTGGGCAAGCAGCTGGCTGATTGGAATTTTGAGGCTAAATGTTAAGATGGATCAAGCTTCCCACTGCTGCACCTGCTCTCAGGGCAGTTTACGTGTCCTGCAGACTTCTCAGAAATTCCCTTTTTGTTTTAAGTCATTGTTTTATGTTTAAATCTTCTAAACAAGTTCAAAGAAAACTTGTTAAATGTTGCTGAAGTAAATTGCCATCATGCATTTGTAAGCTGCGCAACAGTTTCTCGAGCGATAACAGTAGGGATTGTCGAATAGAGCTTTGGGAAATAACCCTGCTCTTGGGAGTTTATGGATAATAACAGATGCATCCCATATGATACAACATTTAAAACAATGAACAAAACAAATCACAATTTACTGGCAGTGATTTCATATGTGGAGTTCTGTGGTGGTCTGTTTATGCAATGCCTTAGTGACTAAGAGTTCAAATAAAAGCAAATAAGTAAGTTGTTATATGCAAAAAATATGAACAGTTGTAGAACTAGATGTGATATTTAGGTGCTGAATTGTCTGAAATGGGTCAGTTTCTTTGCAGTCAGTTGAATTTGGATCCCTGTTGTGGAAGCTCTTTTGGCTTTTAAGCCCTAAGCTTGTAATGATTGTTTAAACTTAACAGTTTGTTGCTGATAGGTTGTGGTGTAGTGTAATCAGTTTCAAGTAACTTTTGTAAGAAATATATAGCTCAGTTGGTCTTATGAAGAGGTTCTGATTCTTGAAGTAAGTGTTTATTAACTACTTGCAATTATATTCGTATGCACAGTATAAGTTCTAAGCCACGAGTTGTTTCCATGCTTGCCTGAACACAAGTCTCTGTCCAGTGTAAGACTGCACTCCAATCTTGCCATTACATCATAGTGTGGGCATGCTATCTCAAACATCTTTTTACGCCACACTCTCGTACTTCCCTTGGCCCCAAGTCTTTTTCCAATGTTTTTAAAATGTATTCCTGTTTACCGAACATACTTGTATGACTTCTGCTACTCCTTCTCTGTCCCTTGAGTCACTGCATTTACAGGTTCAGAAGTTCTGGAACCGTTATGATTCTTCCAGAGCTTGTCTTTCCCGCACTTAGAGGAGTGGTGGACTCTATTATATTGGGTCTGCCTCGATGAATTGGATTTGTTTTATATGTGGTCATTCTGGTATTGGTCAGTTGATCCTAATTCTTTACTATTTTTTGGAGTTTAACCACTCCTTGACTGCCCATCTGGTAGAACATAGAACATAGAACATTACAGCGCAGAACAGGCCCTTTGGCCTTCGATGTTGCGCCGACCAATTAGGAAAAAGCAATGACCCTCTAACCTAAACCATTCCTTTTTCGTCCATAAACTTATCTACTAACCTCTTAAACGCCACCAAACTTGGCGCATCTACAACTGACGCAGGCAGGGCATTCCATACCCTTACCACCCTCTGGGTAAAGAACCTACCTCTGACATCCGTCCTATAACTACCACCCCTTAATTTAAAGCTATGTCCCCTCGTGCTAGCTTTCTCCATCCTAGGAAAAAGGCTATCACTGTCCACCCTATCTAAACCTCTAATCATCTTATATGTTTCAATAAGGTCTCCTCTTAGCCGCCCTCTTTCTAATGAAAACAACCTCAAATCCCTCAGCCTCTCCTCATAAGACCTGCCCTCCATACCAGGCAACATCCTGGTAAACCTCCTCTGTACCCTCTCCAATGCCTCCACATCTTTCTTATAATGTGGGGACCAGAACTGCACACAATACTCCAAGTGCGGCCGCACTAGAGTTTTGTACAGTTGCAACATGACGTTGCGGCTCCGAAATTCAATCCCCCTACCAATAAAAGCTAAGACTCCATATGCCTTCTTAACAACCTTATCGACTTGACTGCCTACTTTCAGGGATCTATGCACATACACACCAAGATCCCTCTGTTCATCAAGACTACTAAGAATCCTACCATTAGCCCTATACTCTACACATTTATTATTCCTGCCATAGTGCATTACCTCACACTTTTCCACATTAAACTCCATTTGCCACCTCTCGGCCCAGCTCTGCAACTTGTCCAAGTCTCTCTGCAAACTATAACACCCCTCTTCACTATCTACCACTCCTCCGACTTTGGTGTCATCCGCAAATTTACTAATCCATCCTTCAATACCCTCATCCAGATCATTTATAAAAATTACAAACAGCAGGGGCCCCAAAACAGATCCCTGAGGTACTCCACTTGTAACTTGTAAGGTGTTTTCTCCTTATGGAGAAAACAAACACTTAGCTTGTCTATAGTGCCCTTTTGATTTCCCCTCTATGTGTGGTTTACCGTGATGCATGTTGGGATGAAAAATGCCTCTTCCTGCCATGTGGGTATGACTTAACAATGGGCTGACCTTGCAGTTTAGCTTTCTGTGCAGCAGTATTTGCTTGGCTTGTTTCCTTGCTTTACTGAAATGTAATGCAGTAGATTGATGGCTACTTCCTTTTCAATATCATTTGACCAGCAGTTGTATTAGCTGGAAGTTGCAGGGTTTGTGTCACAGTTCTTTGAGTTACCTTACCAATAGATAATGGAGACAGAGATAGAGATTCCTCTTGCTGCTGTTCTTCTCTTGGCTGTCTTCCACTCAAGGCATTGTGGTAACTATCTGAGTGGCTGCTCTGAACAATGAGGAGCTCCAACACCTAAGAAAAGGGACAAACTGTCTGTGCTAAGAGTGAAGACTATCGGAGCTGAATTCCAATTTGAGAGTATCTGCTCTCTCGAGAACTATAATTGATGAAAGAAGAAGCCTGGTTATGGATGATGTGCATGACTTCAAAGATTTGTTTGCTGCCATACCTTTAATGGTTCCAGAATCATGTCTAAAGTTGGAGGTCAGATTCCTGTGGTCTCATAGTGGTATGTCTGTTGCTCATAACTAGAGAGGTCTCAACCACAGTTCCTTGTCAGGGAGGACTGTAACATTGGCTCCTGTATCTAATTTATTCAAAAATGAAAATCCTATCTTTGATTGCACCTGTGTGTTGTGGTCAAGGCACCAAACCAACCGCTCTGATGTATGATCTTCAAGCAAGTAAAGATTTTAATTCCAGCATATGTTGGGGGAGATGTATCCTGGTTGATTTCCAGGGTCTCTCTGTCTCTCTCTCTCTCTCTCTGTCTCTCTCTCTCTCTCTGTCTCTGTCTGCCTGATACAAAGTCTGTGTAATTAATTTATTGTTTTTATTCATCACATTTCACTGTTAATTAATGAGCAGGACAATTAAAGCTCATGGATGACTCCTGCCATATCACTGTTTTGGCCTTGGGAGCCTCTTATGACCTGCGTCTAAAGCAAACCCTCACCCCTATAGTATTGGCAACATTTCCAAGCATACTCAGAGCCCTCATTGCTAATTTGTCTACTGTAAAGTTTTAATGCATGTTTTAATATCAACTTAATAAAATCATTTCAGTTGTCTCCCTTCATAGAAATATTGTTGTGTTTCCTCTTGGTGTGGTTCCTTGACCTCTTAAATCATCTTGGGGTCATTGGTGTGGCTGATTTTGTTAGCTTTGTGTAGCTTTCTGAAGTGTTCAATGCGGTTGTCATTAAAGCACTGTTGAGTCTGCCAGACATCGATCTCACCTGTAAGGTTGCTTGGCTCCACAAGGCATGCATGGTTGTCCACCCTCTAGTGGTCAATTTGGGCATTTCTTCTCTTGGGTTGGAGCATCCTTGCTTCTGTGCTGTTTTTACTAGGTGAATAAGGTGGAGTGGTGGTGGTGGGGGGGGGGGGTTCTCTGTACCATAGCTTACTGTTGCCTTTCTAGATGGATCTGTGGTATAAACTAATTTCTAATTTACTGACAATCTGAATTGCCTTTTCAAAGACCAAACCTTCCTTTGCATGAAGCATGTCTGAGAGTTTGCTCCTCCAGCTTGCATACAGTAATCCAACATCAAGTCTGTCCCTGATTAGTCTCTTTATAGATCACCATAGTCATAACCTCTGTACGGCTCATTAATGATGGAATCAGTAGATTCTGCTGGCTGCTGTTAAACTTTGTTCTTTCAGGGATATTGTTACTGCTCAAATTAAGATACATCAAATGATCTTAGAACTTCACCAGATTTTGCTGTGGCTTCATTGATTCCTTGTCTGATTATTGTATCATTGGCTATCGGGCCTACCGAATAAAGCAGTACATTAACCAGTTCAAGTTCTGCTTTACTATCGAGACCTGAAGCAATCATGTATCTAAAAATATTTTTCTCTAACTTTCCAAATTTTATGACTGATCTGTGCCTTGAATGAGGTAGAGTTTTGATTCATGGTCATTTAAAATCAAAAGTATGCATAGCTTTAAATGCTGTTAGGAAACCCAAGATGGTACTGCTATATGCTTCTTTTCAATGAAGTTTCCTGTGTCTCTTGACTTTTGATGGATTCCTGCAGTAATGGTGTTTGTGATTTCATTGTTTTAAAACTTGCAGCAGTAACTCCCTGGATCAGCCTTTTAAGTAGTCCCAACAGTATGTGAGTGATTTTTGCTTGTGATAGTTTTCATTCCTGGCTTTTGATGGTTTTTTTAAACTGCCAGTCATTTGTTTAATTTTTTTTGATCAGAATGAACTCTGCTGCCATGAGTTTAGACGCCAACTCTGGGTACTCATTCCGTCTAAGAGCTATGTTTGTTTAGTTATTCCTATTAGGTCTTCTGACTCTGCACTCTTTTGGTATTGAAGCTGGACTTCCACAGGATTCAATGAAGTCTTTTGCTGCAGCCCACCTCTGCCCTCTGTCTCTCCCCCTGCTTTGAGTCTTATCTCTGACCATCTACTATGCTTTTGCTCCTGATGCTCATCGTCATATCAGAATGCTGCGTTTTCAATCTTTGTTTTCAATTTCTTCTCCAGCTTCTGAGAGGTTCTTGGTTGTTCTGAGAGTTGCCGCCATATTGTATGATGTGTGGAGTTCAATAAGACTCATAAAGAGGATCTGAGTTTTGTATAGTTTAACAATAAGTGCTTATTTATTACTGGTAACTAATAGTAAAGTCTAAACTAAGAACTGTCTCCATGCTTGACTCTACGCACGTCTCTGTGCAGTACAAGATTATCTTCGAATTGTAGGTCACATGTTACTTAACAGTGCAAGCAGTACTATTCTACATTAACCCTTTCTAAGTCAGAAACTTTGTGCTACAGTAACTATTATTCAAACCTTTAATAAAATCTATATGTTTGCCACAATTGTATGTTGTGTTTTAAATTACATTTTAACATTGACTTTGCTCTTTATGGCAGATTATACCAGAATATAATTGCTCTACTGTGCCGTACCTAGCTTTCAACAGCTAATGTACTGTTTGGCCTGTTGCTGGAAAAAAAAGCAATCACCATTAATGCATTTTTGATGGTATAAAAATGGTTAGCATTTTAATTAAAATCTTCTGGTTCATGCTGCTTACCCCACACTTTAAATATTGTAATACATATTGTCTACAATCCACTAGGAGAAATGTACAGAGGGATTTTTATGGCCCTGCTTGTTCTAAAGCTAGAAAATTCCACAGGAGATCAGTGGTTCTTTGCATGGCCCGTGTCCCACCTGCTATGATTCCCGTGGCAGGTGGGATGGGAAAATTCCACCTACAGTGTCCTACAGGAAGTGGAAAACAAGTTAAACCTCAGCCCAATTGGGAGAGAAATCCAAAAATTACTTCCCTAAGTGCTGTCGTTTGTTATAGGGTATTTCATTTGTAACTGCATGCAGCAAAGATCCATTTGTAAATTGTAATACTGAGGAAATCCAGTATAATGTAAATGCTACAATGTGTGGCAAGCAAATTGTGCTCAAATCAAGCAATCTTGTAAACTAGGAGTTGTTTAAAATGGTTTTCTCTATTTTTGAATTTAGCAAGAAAGGAAAGATTTTTTTCATAGAATCATAGAATTCATACTATGCAGAATGCATCCATTCAGCACAACCAGACCCAAATCTGTAAGTATATGGATTTACTCTGACACTAAGGAGCAATTTAGGCCAATCACCCTAACCTTCACATCTTTGGATTGTGGGAGGAAACCGGAGCACCCAGAGAAAATCCACACAAACTGTTTAATGATTCAATGTTCATTGTTAATGCAATGCTAGATATAATGTTTTTACTGAATCCCACGCACTATCAACATGCTTCAGGTTACTATTGACCTGTAACAGAACTGGACTTGCCATATAAACACTAAGAGCAGGTCAGGAGAGGAGTAATTCACCATCTAATCTGCCCCAAAAGCCTGTTCATCATCTACAAGGCACAACTCAAGAGTGTGATTGATACTCTGCACTTGCCTGGATAAGTGCAGCTCCAGCAACACTCAAAGGTTGACACCATGCAGGACAGAGCAACCTACTTAATTGGCAAACTATCCAACATCATCAAAGTTCACTCCCTCCACCATGAATTTCAAAACCCTCCTGATCCATTTCATTCCTTGTTTCATCCAATACTTTATAAAAAGACCTTTCTCTTCTAACTCTCTGGCAGCTCTGACAACGAGTCATCCAGATTTGGAACCAGGATTCCACTGATATCAAAACCTCTGGAGATCTTCCTGCCAAGATCGCCAACCTCTTACTCCCCCCAACCCAAACAGCCCACTTCGATCCAGAAACAATTCTGTCCTGGTATATCAATCATTTCAGCCTGTTTCATTTTCTTTCCTTGTCCAATTCCTTCCCATCTACTTCCATGACTCTTCGATCTAGCAATTGCAGCTTCCTGGTCCTTACCATCTTCTCTTCACCATGCACATACAATCTTTCTACATCTTCAACCATTCACCCTGCCCCCACCTCCCATCCCCCACCTCCCATTCCCAGCAGAGTAATAGACCTCTCCATTTTTTTTTTCCTTAATCGGAGGCCCAATCCCTCCTTTGCCTGGCTGAACTTGTTCTTACATTGATCAGTTTCTCCTTTAACCATTGCTACGTGTATCCATGAGACTTCTAGCCTTTTCTTTTTTTTAGAAGGCATGGAACATTCCTTGTTCCAGTGCTACTCTGGCATCTTTCCTCTTCTTCTTTGTTGATACTTTGATAACTGTATCAGTGCAGTTCCTACTCTCTTCCTGAAGAGGAAAATTGTATCAATTTTGCTTCTAATTTTCATCCTCTTCTCACCTTCACATGGTCCATCACTGGCTCTCTCATCTTCTCCTTCAACTTCTCAATCATAAGCTCACTGATTCTCTCAGCTACCTTGTTGACACTCCGCTAAGGACTCCATTTAATTCTCCATCTTGTTGCATCTGATCTGATGATTCTGTTTTCCATACTAATGTTTCTGACAGTCTTTCTGCCTTCTGCACTGATGACTTTACTTCACGATGATTGTCTGGGCTTTTTACCGTGTCTGTCTCATTCTCCATGCACTTCTGCTCTTACCCTTCCTCTTCACTTCCAAAATCAATATAGGATTCCCCTTGTCCTCACCCTCCATCCCATCAGTTTCATATCAGACAAATCATCCTCCTCTGTTTCCACCAAACATAACTTCTCCTTTCAGCATTCCAAACTGACCGTTCCTTCCATAGCACTGTGATCTACTTCTCAATTACCTCAACATTTCCTCCCCTTCATGTGGCACTTTCCATGCAAGGAGATACAACACTTGTACTTTTTACCTTTTCCATTTTCACCATCCAAGGCCCTAATCACTCCTTGGCATTGACACAGGATTTACTTGTACTGCTTTCAGTTTAGTATGCTGCATTTTCTGTTTGGTTCTACACTGAGGAAACTACACACAAATTAGATAATCATTTTGTGGAACATCTTCATTCTGTCTCCAAGCCTGACTTGACCTTCCAGTTGCTTCATTTGAACTCCCTATCTTGCTCCCACTCTGATCTCTCTGTCCTCTTGTCTCCTGTAGCATTCCAGTGAAGCTGCATGCAAGCTGAAGGAATGAACAGCTTACCTTTCAGTTAGGTATTCATCAGCCTTCCAGACTCAACATTGAGTTCCAAAATTCCAGGCCATAGTCTCTGACCCAATTTTGTGCCTTTTTTCTGTACAGGTTTTGGTTTTACTTTTTTGCTTCAGCATGACATCTAACCTGCCGTTCACATCTCTTCTTGACACATTTGTTATTTCTTTGTGTCCCATTCCCACTTCCTTTGATCTTATGCCAGCAACTCTTTTAGTATTTAATCTCTGCTACCTTCTGTTCTATCATAGGCCTTCTTTTGCATTCTTTTCCCTGATTTCCCTTCATTTGCTTAAAACTTATTACATAGAAACTAAAAGCAGGAGTAGACCAATAGGTCCTTCGAGTCTGCTTCGTCATTCATTACGATCATGATTGATCATCAAACCACCTACCCCCACCCCATATCCTTTAGCTCAAATAGCTATGTCTGATTTCTTCTTTTGGCCTTAATGTTTTAGCCTTTAACATTTTGGCCTTAACTAGTTTCTTTGGTTGTGAATTCCACACATTCACCACCTTCTGGATGAAAAACTTTCTCCTCCCCTCAGTTCTAAAAGGTTTGCTCCTTATCCTCAAACTGTGACCCCGAGTTCCCCATTGGTAACATTATTTCTGAATCTACCCTGCCTATCCCAGTTAGAATTTTATAACTTTCTATGAGATCCCCCTCTCTCTCTTTCAAATGCCAGTGAATATAATCCTAACCAATTATATTCTTACCCAGTTTCTTCCTAGTTTTGAAGATCATCGAATTGAAATGTTAACTTTGTTCATCCCTCTTCAGCTGGTATAGCTGCTGCTTGAACTGTTGAGTATTGACAACATTTTCTGTTTCTATTTATTTTTCTTATCGGGTTTTACATGTTTTTTTTCTCTCTCAGCCTGTTTGTACAGTATTACTTCTCAGTCAGAAAAGGTAGGTTGAAGTACTATTTGTTTGGGATGAATCAGCAGCCGTAGCTGTTTCTAGTCAATAATACAAGCAAATAGTAATTTAATTCCAAAATTGCATGACAGGTTGTAAACTAATCATGGGATTAACAACATTAAATAGGATGTATAATCAGTATTAAGCTGCTGTCTTTCACTTGCTGTGATTTTTTTTTGGAATTTTTAGAGTTAAACCTTTCATAAATGTTCCAGCACATGCGGTTACTTTGATATCGTTTCAGTGCAGATAATGTTCAAAGACGCTTTTTGCATTCCTTTGTAAAGCCAGTACTGGTTCAGAGTTTGTTTTCTTCATTCTCCAACTCTCCTCAAGGTGGTAACTTCTTGTTCATGTTGGATTCCAAGCCATCAGCTGCCCTTTCTGATGCTTTGCCCCAACCTCTGTTCTTAATCTGAGAAGCCAGGAGGGTCAGCAGATTATTTTACATAGGGGCTTCCCAGCAAGGTTTGATCTCACCCTTATTTTATGTTTGTTAAGTGAACTTCTATCAACGGCCCCTGGATTGCGATAAGCATGAACCTTGGCAATTTTTGCTTCCTTTAATCTAGGCATGCTGAGGCCAATTCGGATGGTCTCCAAAGTCATACCACCACAAAACAAGAATGAAGCATAAAGCTTGGCTTGTCTGTATGATAGTGTGACTCACTGTTCGCCAATCATAAGCTAATCAATCTCGTACAGGTTTCAGAGAAAATAGTTTACAGGAGCTAACCTGAAATGCCCTATACTGATTATAACGGTTTGTAAAAGTTGAATTGATTCGGCTATGCTGTGCCAACGCCTGTTTTTAAAGTAAGCATTTGTATGTAATAAAATAGTGTGTTAACCTTTTGTGGAGGGCCATAAACAGCTAAAGCAGCTAGGGATTGATTCTAATTTTCTCCAAAGTGTAGAAAACTGTTGGTAGCAGATTGGCTGCCCATTATACAGCCTGCCCAATAATTGAAGTTTACGTGTTACTCCCAGCTGGCAGTGAAACTTATAATCCCCCATAGCTCAGTTGGGAGAGTATTACTGTGAAGATGAAAAGGTTTCTGGTTCAATCCTGGGCACCTTTGCAGGCGAAATGTCCTCCTCCTCCCTCCACCACCTGATGTGC
The DNA here is from genome assembly GCA_024679065.1 of Sphyrna mokarran. Classification (NCBI taxonomy): domain Eukaryota; kingdom Metazoa; phylum Chordata; class Chondrichthyes; order Carcharhiniformes; family Carcharhinidae; genus Sphyrna; species Sphyrna mokarran. The sequence goes on from JAGIQG010000003.1 coordinate 111,325,705, forward strand.
TAATATAAGTTTGTTCTTAGGGACAGTGCTTTCTTTACTGATCGTTTACTAGATATTAATTTAAATGAAATATCCAAAGTATTCAGAAGTTATCAATTTAAGTTATTGAGAGTTTCCAGAACTTTGTGACAGTGTCACATTTTGTGGCATTTTCTCCATCCGAATTGTAGGTTTTAACATTAAATCGTGAATTGTTTGTGTTCCAGAAAATTACATTTTCCTTCTCTGTACATTCCTAATCTTTCTCATTTATGTAGATACCAGACAAAACTAATTCATTCAGTGCTGGTTTTAAAGACACATTTTCATGTGGAAGGGGTTAAAATTCCAGTAGTTACACTGTTTGACCACAGTTCAAGAGACAAGTTTAATTTATTTAATAGATAGCGATGTATTTCTTCTGAATTGTTACTTCATATTAAACTGTCATCTTAATCTTTGAGATATGTAATAGTACAGAACGTTGGAATTTGACCTGCCACCTCAAGATATTTTTCCTAACGTCATAGTCTCTCTGCTGTACCTGATTTTAAAAGATTGAGCATTAGTTGGTGGTCTTCTCTTTCTCTTGCCCTTCCACAAGCCACCACTATATTTATTCGTTACTTTGTGCATAAAGTAGTGATGTGTACAGATTTGTAGTGCAAATAGCAACTTGTTTTCCTCTTTTAAGAGACTCCTTAAAACCTGCCTCTTTGACCAATCACTTGATCATCTGTCCTAATATCTCCTTAAATGGCTCACTATCATATTTCATATTTTATTTTATAATGTTCCTGTGAAGCACATTGGAAGATTTTATTATGTTATAATGTCGTTGTAACACATGAGGAAAATATAATTGAAAGTTGTAGGGGGGGTCAGGAGTACATTCCAGATCTTGGGGCTTAGGTAATGGAAGACATGGCCGGCAATGGTAGAGCTTTTAAAATTGGGACCAAAAGGCCTAAATTAGCATGCACAAATATCTCAAAGATTGTGGCGTTGTAGGAATTTACAGGGCTAAAGAGTAAGAACATAAAGAGATTTGAAATAGGGATGAGAATTTTAAAGCCAAAATGTTGCTGGACTGGGAGCCAATGAAGGTTTGCACACGTAAGAGTGATTAGGAAATGAGATATGCTGTGAGTTAAGTCATGGATAGCCGAGATTTGTATGACCTCCGGTTTACTGAGAGTAGAATGTGGGGCACTAGCCAGAGTTGCGTCAGAGTTGTCTAAACTAGAGATGATGAAGGCATGAATGAGACTTAAAGTAGCAGAGAAGCAGTGAAATCAGACAATGAACTGGTGATGGTGCTAATATGAGATCAGAAGCTTATCTTGGGGTCAAATGTGACACCAAAGTGGCTTCAGTCGAGTTTAATCTCAGACTGTGCCAGGGAGAGGGGGTGGAGTCGATAGAATTTGGACCACGGCTGAAAAAAATGGCTTCAGTCTTTCCAACACTTGGAGCACATTTTTGCCTTTCTACTACTAGATATCACACAAACAGTTTGATAATTTTAGCAACATTGTAGGTGCCGAGAGAGATGGTGGTGTAGTTGCAGTTTATATATGAAGACTAATGCTCTACATTCAGATGTCACCATAGGACAGCACAGTATGTAAATAAGAAATAGGAGGGGACCAAGATTATATCCTTCAAGTACATCAGAGGTAATAGTGTGGAAATGGAAAGAGAAACTCTTGCAAGTGATTCTCTGTATACAATTAGATCAATAAAAATGGAACCAGGTGAGAGCAGCTGGAGGAAGGTAGAGAAGCATTGAAGTTGGATCATATGATCAGCTATATCATAGGCTGCAGATGGGTTAAGAAGGACTAGGAGGGAGAGTTTTAGCTTCATCATAGTTACATAGAGATATAGGGGCGATGGTGGCGTAGTGGTACATATCATTTTGATGTGGCTTTGCAGTTCCTCCACGTTGATTGAGTGCCTTTATGTTTCTTAGCTCTTCACCTATTTGAACTGGATACAAACATAAATTAACATTATTAGAAACTTGTGAATGTGTTTATTGGTGGTAATGTTTCTGGGTGAGTAATCCAGAAGCCTACGCTAATGCTCTGAGGGAAGCTGGTTCAAATTCTTCCATGTCACTGTTTTAATAATTTAAAATTATTTTAATAAATTAAAATTTAATTTTAATAATTTAAATTCAATTAACAAGTTTGAAACAAAAACTGTTCTCCATAATGGTGAGCATGAAACTACCATCAATTGTCATTATAAAGCCATCTGCTTCACTAATATCCTCTGATTCCAGAAACATGCCAATGTTGTTGACTCTTAACCGCCCTCTGAAATAAGTTCAGAGATAATGAGGGATGGGCAACAACTACAGGGCAAGACCATGAAGGGATTTGACAATGATCCCATGAAAGAATAAAGGGGAAAAAAGACATAATTTTGATAAAAGGTATTTGGGTGTTGTGCAGATATTATAGCCCGTTTGAAGGGATAAAATTAACTTGATTTATCATTTAAAATCTCAGTTCTGAATAAAATCAAATAAATAATTTTCTGCTTTATGGACTGTTTAAAAAAAAATAAAGTTTATTATTAGTCACAATTAGGCTTATATTAACACTGCAATGAAGTGTCTGTGAAATTTCTCGAGTCACCACAGTCCAGCACCTGTTCGGAACAATGCACCTAACCAGCACGCCTTTCAGACTATGGGAGAAACTAGAGCACCTGGAGGAAACCCACACAGACACAGGGAAAATGTGCAAATTCCATACACACAGTGATCCAAGCCGGGGAATGAATACTGGACCCTGCTGCTGTGAAGCAACAGTGCTAACCACTGTCCTACCATGCCGCCTGTGTTACAATGTGGACTTGAATTGTCATGATGAACAATTGGGCTATTGGTATTTTTATCCTTGTAGCATCAGTCTTGCACTGTGACCTACCCTAGCTTCAAGACCATTGCTTGATAAAACTCTGCAACAGTAGAATTCATTGAATTATTGTTCACATTCTGTCTGTCCATAAAAGAGGTTGCATTTGCATTTTTGAATATGAAATGCCAATCTTTACTTTTTCCAAGCCATGGTGCCATTGCATTTGACAGACCCAATCATCCCAGCAAAACCTAACATAAACTACCTTTTTCTTTGCATTCCAAATCTTACCACTTCCTACTGAATCATAAAATTCAACTCTGCTGAAGTGCTCCTGGCAAGCTGAAAAATTTAATTCTCTCTCCACACATTGTTTTTATTTACAGCAACAAGCAACATGACTCATCTACAGCCAAGCAACTATCCAAACGCCAGAATCTTTGTGAGCATGTGGGGGTTTCATGTCACCCAGCCAATCAGAAATTGCAGCTGAGCGCATGTAACCACACAATCAGGCCGTATGTGATAAAGTCCAGCCGCACGCATGACCCCAATGCATTTCACTGGGGAGGGGGAATGGTTAAGCAAGAATTTAAAGCTTTCCAAAACTTAAATGTGAAGCAGATGAAATTCAGATTTATCTGCAGTGGCTGGATTTGCATGGCACTAAGTTTCAACTTCAGATTTCGGTTCAACTCTAGGGAATGGAGCTGTGTGAGCGTGCAACGGGATAATTTCCCATAACTCTTTGCAGGAGGAGCAATGTCAGTGCAACCTGGGTGACATGAATCAGTTAGTACAAAATGCTCTGACCATGCAGTAGAATCAGAAACAGCTGAAAAATGATAATTGACAGAAAAAAAGTGACTCAAGTTTTGAAAGGAGCTATATTTACTGGGGGAGTTCAGTTCCCCTTTACAATAAATACTTCAGAGATTAAAGAAAGAAACTTTCACTTCATGGCCAAGTAACTGCTCGGATTAAAACTGATGCCTTTCATGATTTTACAAGCCTTATGTAGTTTGTTAGAAAGCATTTCATTAGCTATCATGGTTGTAGAAAATTCTGCATTGTAATGGAAACAAAAATACACAGAACCCTAGGTTATGTTTAGAGATTGTGTAAAAACACTTGGATCAAAAGATTGAAAACTGAAAAATATATTTATTTGCACTTAATTTAATAATAGTTATTAACAACTGTGGGAAGTAATGCTTCAGAAAGTTTTATGAATAGAGATTTGCAGTTGAACACACCTTCATATTCTACACTATTCAGATCATGGCCCCCTGCAGGGCAAAAAATGCACTGAGCTACAATTTGAGCCATCAACGTGAGTTATTTTTTCTCTATGGAACTAGACCACACCATTCCGAAAGATTTCCGGTTTGATCTGGCTTTGGCAGAGCAGGTAGTGGTGACGCTACAGTTTACTGCATTGGGTTGGGTAAAGCAGGAGAGAAAATCTGCTCTGATGATTTGCTGCAAGAAAGTACTTGTGTGCGTGATCGTCAAGGGAAGACTGCATTGGGTTCAGCTCAGGTGCCTCAGCAGAGGGGTGAACCAGGTAAGTAGACTTGATGCCTGAACTTTTCCACACCCACCAATTAAATTGTCACTTAGAAGGACCTGGGTTATTTAAAGACAGGAAGTAAAAATTTGTCAAAGACAATTTATGTCTGATATATTTACTATATTGATATAATCAAAGTGGTAGACATTGTTTATGTAAAATCTCTAAAAGCTACTGTATAGGAGGCTTGCTGGTGAGTGATGACATCTAAGAGATACTGTAGTATAAAAAGGTAGTTTGCTGAATGCAGAAATAGAGTAGACATTTATATTAATGTTACCAGTAATACAAATGTTTAGGTATATATCTTCAATGGCAAATTCTCAACTAGCATACCTTGCATGTGTCTTGCTGTGTATTTTGAAACTTATAAAATAAAAATGCAATACATTGATCAAGAAATGCTGTATGCAATCATAAAATCTCGAAAGTACAGAAGAGGCCATTTAGCCCAATGAGTCTGCATTGACTGGGTGTATGTGTACACAGCTCAGTGAAAGTGGCAATGTGGGTGGAGAAGGTAGTCAAGAAGGCATACACCATCTTACCTTCATCGGCCGGGACATTGAGTTTAAAAATTGACAAGTCATGTTGCAGCTTTATAGAATCTTAGGCTGCACTTGGAATATAGTATTCATTTCTGGTTGCCATGCTACCAGAAGGATGTTGAGGCTTTGGAGAGGGTCCAGAAAAGATTTACCAGGATGTTGCCTGATATGGAGGGCATTAGCTATGAGAAGAGGTTGGAGAAACTTTGTTTGTCCTCACTGGAGCGATGGAAGTTGAGGGGAGACCAGATAGAAGTCTACAAGATTATAAGAGGCATGGACAGAGTGGATAGTCATTAGTTTTTTCCCAGGGTGGAAGAGTCAGTTACTAGGGGGGCATGGTTTAACAAATTTTATAGGGAACAAATAAAAAAAAGGACATGCATATTAAACACTGAAATATCATCAAGACATTTTTTTTAAATTACATTTTTTAAATAAGTTTGCTACAATGAAAAGAATTGGCATTAAAAATGTTGCATAGTAGTATTTATGATTCTGTATACTTCTATAAATTCAGTTAGACTATGTGATGTAGGAGCAGAGGTAGGCAATTACACCTATTAAATCTTACTTTTATTCATTCATAAACACAGGCTTTGCTGTCTGGCCAGCATTTATTGCTCATTCCTAGCGCTTTTGAGAAAGTGGTGATGAACTGTCTTTCTGAATTGCTGCAGTCCATGTACTGTGGTTGATCCACAATGCCATTAGGGATGGAATCCCAGGATTTTGATCCAGAGACTGCGAATGAATGGTGATATATTTCCAAGTCAGGATGGTGTTGACTTGGAGGGAAAATTTTTAGGTGGTGGTGTTCCCATGTATTTGCTGCCCATGTCCTTCTAAATGGAAGTGATTGTAGGTTTGGAAGATATTGACCAAAGATCCTTGGTGCAGTGCATCTTGTTTATAGTACACATTGCTGCCACTGAGCATTGGTGGTGGAGGGAACAGATGTTTGTAGATGTGGTGCCAATCAAGCAGACTGCTTTGATCTGGATGGTGTCAAGCTTCTTGTATGTTGTTGGAGCTGCACCCATCCAGGCAAGTGGGGAGTATTCCATCACACTCCTGACTTGCAGTAGGGGAGTATTCTATCACACTCTTGCTCTGCCTTTTAATGAGATCATGACAGGTCTGATGTGAAAATACTAAATTCCACTTTCTATGGGGAGTTATCCCCATAACTCATGATTCTGTTAGTGATTAGAAATCTATCTACCTTGGCTTTAAGCATATTTAAGGACCCAGCCTCTACAACCTTATGTGGTAAAGAATTCTACAGAGTCACTCCTCTCTGAAAGGAGTAATTCCTCCTCATTTCTGTTTAAATGAGTGACCCCTTATTCTGAGATTATGCCTTCTGGTTCTAGACTCTCCTACAAGGGGAAACAATCTCTCAGCATCTACAATGATGCTTTCCTGAGAATCCTGATTACTTCAGTAAAGTCATCTTTCATTCTTCTGAATTCCAATCTGTATAGGCCCAACCTACTCAACCTCTCCTGATAAGAAAATCCCTCTGTACCTGAGATCAGTCTAGTGAATCTGCCCTGGACTGCTGTATTGCCACTATATCTTTCCTTCAATAAGGGAACCAAACTGTACACAGCATTCCAGGTGTGGTCTAACTAGCGTTTTGTTTGTTTTAGCAAGATTTCCTTATTTTTATACTCCATTTCCTTTGAAATAAAGACCAACATTCAGTTTTCCTTTCCAATTACCCCCTGTATGCTAGCTTTTGTGATTTATGCACAAGACCCCTGAATCCCTTTGTGCTGCTACTTTCTGTGGCATTTCTCCAAGAACATTGCGTTTCTTTTATTCTTTTGTCCAAAGTGCATAACTTCATATTTTACTACTTTATGATCCATCTGCCAAGTTTTTGTCCACTCATGTAAACTGCCTATATCCCTCTGTAGAATCTTTGTATCATCCTCAGCACTTGCCTTCACACCTATTTTTGTCATCCCTAAACTTGGCAATAGTACATTCACTTCCTTCATCTTAGTCATTAATATATATTGTAAATACTTGTGCCCCAATACTGATCCCTGTGGCACTCTATTAATTACAGGGTGCCATTCTGAAAATGACTTTTTTATTCCAACTCAGTCTTCTATTATTTAGCCAATCCTCTATCCGTGCTAATGTACTATCCAAACATCATAGGTGCTTGCTTTTTAAGTGTAGTATTTTGTGTGGTATTTTGAGAGTGCATTTTGGAAATCCAAGTGTATTAGATCTACTGGTTCTCCTTTATCTAGCCAGCTCATTACCATGTTAAAGAATTCTAATAAATTTGTCAAGCGTGATTTCCCCTTGAAGCCTTACTGACTCTGCTTGATTACATTATGTTCTGTATGCTCTGATATTACATCCTCTATAAAGGGCTCTAACATTTTCCCAATGACTGGCTTATAGTTACCTGTTTTTCGTTTTGCTCCCTTTTCGAATTAGAATCTGACATTGGCAGCTTTCCAGTCCTCTGGCACTTCTCCAGAATTTAAGGATTCCTGGAAGATTACTACTATCTTTGTAGCTACTTCCTTTGATATCCGAGGATGCAATGCACCAGGTCCAGAGGGCTTATTGGCTGTTAGCCCAATTGGTTTCCCTAGTACTAGAACAGTTAAACTTCATTAACAAGGTGTAATGTTTCCAGAAGTTTTGTTAATTATATTACAGTGTAAAGGGGGAAGTCTTGTTCTTTGAAAGCATAACTGGATTTCTATGTGGGAGGGTTGTAAAGTATTTCATTAAAATAACAATATGCTGTTCTTCAGCTGCTTTGGAAAAGATGTATGAGTCTGAGGATGGAGGCATCAGTGTGCAACGTAAGATTGAAATGACAGATGATCGGAAGCTCTGAATTATGCTTGCAAACTGACTGTAATGTTCTACAAACTAGAAGTTTTGATGTGACATTTGCTGACTATATTTTTCTCTATACTAAGAATGTTTGCAGGGGATCAAAAAGAGGTGCAAAGGCAAATCTGCTAAATTTGGATATTGCAATAAATAAGAGGCTAGTTTTGATTTTTAAAGGGGGTTGGTCCATGTTGCTGGAGTAATGATTTGCTGGTGTGATGCATTCAAAGAAAAGATTGCACAAAGAGAATAGTGTTTATCATTGAAAGGTTGCTATTAATTTTATTCCCATTTCTAACAGGCCACCAGATGGACTGTATACAGTCCCTTAGTAGTGGAGAACATTCAAGAGCAGCATGGAAAGCCTTTATCAGGCAGCACCTGTACTGAACTAATGTGTTCTATCGCTCCATGTACTAGGGTCTTCTGTAAAAGGTAGAACTACTTGGTGATGAGAGATGTGTCTAGGTGGCGGAAACTTTGTAGGGATTCATTGACAGGGCTGTGCCATCTCTCCATAATGATCTCAGCACAATGTGTAATATTTGTACAGCAGTGCTACTGCTTGTCAAAGCCATTATGGCTCTCAGTATTTATGTATCAAGCTCTTTCCAGGTTGTCACTGGGGAAATATCTGTTGTGCCAGCTTCTTTGGTGCCCATGTATATTTTGAAAAACGCTTTCAGAATTCAGAGGCTCACCTGTTGTGACAACTATTTCTATTGAGTTTTGGACACAAGGCAATGAATGATACTCAAATGTGAGCATATTATGCACTCAGCATTGCATAATCATTTTTTTTTCCACTTATTCTCGACACAGGCAACATAACAAGGAAGTTCCATTTAATGTGTGATAGCACTTCTAGAAATGTCACATTCGACTGAATGTAATAGAGCCTTTGAAGTTAGATAGTGGGTGGGCTTCCAAAATTGCAGGAGACCTTTTTTGCTTGGTAATTGTGCTCAAGGTATCCTATACTACACTTTCTTGTTCCACTCCTTCAAATACAATCTCTCTCTATCTTAGGAACAAGAGTCAGCCATTCACCACTTCAGGTCAGTTCCACCAACTTATTAGTCAGTTAAGGATGGCGCAGTGATTAGCACTGTTGTCTCAGAGCACCGGGGACCCGGGTTCCATTCCAGCTTGGGTCACTGTCTGTGTGGAGTTTGCACATTCTCCCTGTGTTTGTGTGAGTTTCTTCCAGGTGCTCCAGTTTCCTCCCACAGTCCAAAGATGTGTAGGTTGGATGGATTGGCCATGCTAAATTGTCGCTTAGTATCAGAGGGATTAGCAAGGTAAATATGTGGTCTTAAAGGGATAGGGCCTGGATGGGATTATTGTCGGTACAGACTCGAAAGGCTAAATGGTCTCCTTCTGCACTAAATGGATTCTGTGATTTTTTGCATGATCAGTACCTTAGCTCGAATATCCCATTGGAGCCTGTAACCCTTGTCTAACAGAAATTGAATAATCTGTTTTTAAAATTTTCAGTTGACCCAAGTGTCGCCGCTTTGAGGCAGTGGATTCCACATTTCCACTACTGTGTCAAGAAATATTTTCTGACATCACCCCTGAACTATCTGGCTAATTTTAGAGTTATGCCCCCTTGTTCTGCACTCTCCCACCAGAGGAAATAGTTGTTCCATATCTATCCTATCAAACCCTTTAATTATTTTAAACACCTCAATTATAACACTCCTTGATCTTCTATATTCAAGGGAATACAAGCCTAGCCTATGCAACCTTTTCTCGTTATTTAACCCATTAGATCTAGTACTGGTGAGTCAGTTCTGCATCCTCTTTAAGACCAGTAGTGTTCAGAACTGAGTGCAGTACTTCATTTGGGATTGAAATAGAGCTCTGCACAGCTCTAACAAAATATTCCTCCCCCTTCCTATTTCATCCCCCTAGAGATGAACGTTTTCATTAGCCTTTTAATTTTTTTCTTGTGCCTGTCTGCCAGTTTTTGATTTATATACTTTGCCCCCTAAGCTTCCAAATTTATCTTTAGCTACAGTGCAGTAGAAGTCTAACAAATGACAAATAAAGCCTCGACACAATGCATTTATTTCCTCAGCTACATGATGCATGAATGTGAACCGTTTGCTTTGGCACGGAATAGGGTGCTAATGCCTCATTCCTGATGTGCACCACCTAACCGACTGCGCTATTTCAATAATTGCCTTGTGAATGCTGGCTTTTTTTCAGAGCTCTGGCTTTCATGGGCTCCATGTTTTGAGGATTATATACACGTTCAAAAATATGATCAACTGGTATGCATACTGTCACCTGCTTCTTTGTCTGATGCATTAAGTGCCTCTGGAAAAAGGAGCTTCTTGGTCCTTTAAATTGCACGTATTCTCTCATTGAGATCCTGCAAATGAACTTTTAGCTCCTGGTATGCTAAATTGGCTTTCCTCTCTTGGCAACATACTGAATAAGCAGCTGGATTTAGTTTCCTGGTGCAATTTCAGATGGTTAACTGACTTTTCAGTGCAGTTCACAGCTGACTTTAAAAGATGAACATTTTCACTGACTTAGCCCACTGTATTAGAGTTGCCAAGGCCGCATTATAACCCACAGGTAAAGGATATCAATACTGTCAGAAAACTAGCAAGTTTAGACTCCCCCAAAAACTTGTCTTGAGAGCTGAATTTTACTACAGATTTACTAATCTGTCACTTGTGTTGGCACTGAGATGATACTGGACCAGTAACCCAGAGGCCTGGAGTCATGAGTTCAAATCCCACTTTGGTAGTTTGTAAATTTTAATTCAGTAAATTAGATAAGTTTGAAATTAAAAACTATCACTGATGACCTTGAGGCTATCAGATTGTTGTAAAAACCCAACATGTTCACCAAGTTTGTTTAGGAGAGGAAGTCTTCCATCCCTACTTTGTCTGGCCTAAAGTGACTTCGGCTTACAGCAATTTGCTTGAAGCTTAAGTGTTTTCTGTTGTATTGGACTGCTGAAGAAATGTGCAATATTGTAGGAATAAGAATGGACAGATCACCTGGTAATGGCCTAGGGTTCAGATTTGGATACAACAAAGATTAACATAGTCCCGTAAATACAGCAAATCACTTTAACCGATATTTGGGAATTTGTGTCAAAATTGGGAGACCTCATCGTCACATTCAGAACTATACCTTTCAATCAATGTTCCAGATTCTGCTGCAACCGTCCTTGGGTATATCCAGTCTCACCTAAATATAGACCTGGTGGGAGTGACCCCTCTCAACATTGATTCGTAACCCTGTGAAACCCTCTTGAGACCTGGTTAAACATTGCAAGGAAATATTCGGTTGGTTACTTCCATCTCCCTTCCTCAGCTGTTGACTCATTGCTTGACTATGTTGAATGCAACTTAGAAGAAGTAACAAGAGCGCAGATTGTACTTTGGGTGGAGGATTTCAATGCGAATCACAAACGTAGCTCAGTAGCACCATGACTTATCAAGCTGGATAAGTTATGAACTTGTCTGATTGGTGAGAAAACCCACCCTAGGGAAAAACCTATTTGACCTTGTCTTCTTCAACTTACAGGTTGCAGATAACATGAGTAACAGGAGTAGATCATTTGAAATGACCTCCTCTTGCACCTCAGTTCTATGTTGCTATTCAACTATGATTGTTGGACTCAATCTATGATGATCCTGGCGGTCCAAAACTTAACTGGATCAGTTACAAATCTTGTGCTTTGGGGGCAGGTCAGAAGCCAGATATGATGTGGTGTGGCTCAGCTGCTCACTCCTCAAAGGCACAAATCAGGATTGTGGTAGAATACTTGGTATTCTCTGATATGGGTGCAGCTCCAACAATGACAGCATTCAAAGAGCTCAGCACCATCCAGTGCAAAGCAGACTGCTTGATTGACATCCCATCCACACCTTAAACATTTACTTCCTCCACCATCTGTTTACAGTGACAACAGTGTGCACCATCTATAAGATGCCCTGCGGGAACTCACCCAGGCTTCTGTCAACCCATGACATCTGCCAGCCAGAAGTCCCAAGAACAGCAAGTGCATTATTTCCAAGTTTCCCTCCAAGCCATATACTATCCTGCATTAGAAATACACTACCATTCTTTTATCATCATTGGACAAAATACTTGAACTCCCTGCCTGAGGATGTACCTTCACTACTGTGACTGGAGAGGTTCACAAAGATAGCTCACCTACATCTTTTCATTTCTCAAGGAAATTAGGTATACATCATAAATACTGGGCTTTCCAGGGTCATCCAGCAATGATAGCCTAGCAGGAAAAGCAATTGCAAATATTGGAAAAGTATCTGAATCGAAAACTGAAAGCAATTTTGAGAGGAATTTCATTTAAAATGTTAACTTATTTATCTTTCATTATTTGTGACTGATGTGGCAGACATATGAAGCAATGTTTTCACATTCAATTTAATTTATGAATTTGATTTTTGAGAACTTATCGCACTCAACGCTAAGAAATGACAAGTATTTTGCAGCCTGTGGCATATCAAAGTGCTTTCCAGCAAATGAAGTACTTTTGAAATGTAGACTGTAAAGTAGTGTGATGCAGCAGCCAATCTGCGTAGAAGATTCTACAAATAAAAGTGACCCATGGATTTATTTTAATCGTGGAGGCAGAGGGATACATTTTAGGCAGGACACCCAGAAAATGTAGGATTTCTTTTCAGTTTCTTTCATGGAATATTTTACTTCCATCTCAGAGGAAACATATGAAATGTTATGGAGGTGGCATAGGCAGTCCCTGTGAAGGAGGACAGATAAGGTTCAAAGCTCAGCTTTGGGTTGGAACGAATGCTGATGGTTTCAAAATTCATCTACTTTGCAAAAAATTCAATTCTCTTTCTTATTGCAGATAATCAGTCACTTTTTTATTTTTTAAGGGGCTCAATGTAGTTAAGAACAATCTCAGTGATGATGTACGTTCCTGATCCATACTAACCAGGTATTGGACAATATTAAGTTTCTGAATCTCGAGTATAAGCATGTCTGATCCCAAACATAGGTACCTGCATTTGTAGTGCATTGCCACTGCACACGGCACAGTGCAGTAGGGAATGAGTTAATGAACTTTGTAACACTTGAGAGGATGAGAAAAATATCAAAACAAATTTCCAATAGCCCAGGTGCAGACTGTTTTCATACATTTCAGATAAATGTAATTTTGTTTTCGTGTGCCCAGACTGTGGCTGTCCCTGTGATTGTACACAAGTTTTAGATGACCCAGACAGGGAGGCAACAGCTGCTCTTTCCATTATACGTGAGTTTATGATAAGCCCGCTTAGAAATGTAGCTGACTCAGCTTGTAGTTTAAGTAACTTTAGCCTAATATAGTGAAGCCTGCATTTCTAACTGTATTTCATATATATATTCATTATATACTGCTTATGTGTCATGTACTAACATATTATACTTATACATATGTTATACGACTTATGAGCGTAGATTGTTATACCAGCCTGTTAATTTTAACTTGTCAGCCTGTATGTTAGTTGAGGGCTAATCACACATGTCAGTTGCGGTCTTGAGATAACCATGAAGAAATGCTGAGGCAGCCATGTTCCCATGATGGAGGACAACCCACAGCCTGGGAACTTCTGAGAATGAGAAGATGCGTACGTGACTTTGTGTGTGTGTGTGTGTGTGTGTGGTGGGGGGGGGGGGGGGGCGGGGGGAAGGAGGAAGGAGGATAAATATATGCTGTTAACTTGTATTTGGAGAGATGCCTGGGGAACCCCTATTAGGTGACAGATATGTCTCCCAAAAGCTTTTGAATGAACTACTGCACTTTGACTCACAATTCATCTCAGACGTATCTTTACTTACAATAAAAGTAGCATGGGCAGCACAATAGCACAGTGGTTAGCACTGCTGTCTCTTAGCACTAGGATCCTGGGTTCAACTCCTGGCCTGGGTCACTCTGTGGAGTTTGCACCTTCTGTCCTTGTCCGTGTGGGTTTCCTCCGAGTGCTGTAGTTTTCTCCCACATTCTGAAAGATAGGCTGGTTAGGTGCATTGACCTGAACAGGTGCCAGACTGTGGCAACTTGGGGAATTTCATAGTAACTTCATTGCAGTGTTAATGTAAGCCTTACTTGTGACTAATAAATAAATAAACCTGAACTCATAAACGTCTGTCAAGTGTTATCATCAAGTCCAAAGATGTGCGAATTAGATGGATTGGCCATGACAAATTGTGCCTGGGGGGCTAGCTAGGCTAAATTATGATTAGCATTTTTAAATAATTTTGACAAGTGAAAATGTTTAAGTAAACAGGTTTCCATTTATGCTTGAGATCTAGTAAAGTAATATTTTTCTATACCTGGTTATTGAGGATCAGGAACATATCATCACTTAGATTGCTCATAATTGACCAAATTACAGCCTTTTAAAAATAAAAAAAATGTCTGATCAATTGACTGCAATGTCTAAGAGAACTGAACTTTGTTTGTGAAGTACTTGAATTTTACAACCATGTCATTCTTTACCATCTGAAACTGAGCTATCAATCTCATATTTTCTCTCACCATGAGAGCTGCCTACTGCCACCTCTGTAACAATGTCTGTGCCTTCGCCTTCTCAAATCCAAAGCCATGCCTTTGTTGCCTACCAACCCAACATATGGGAGACCAGCCAGGAGCTTCTTGTAGTAATCTAGTCTGGGTGTAACAAAGACACGGGTTCCGCAATGGATAACGGAGTCAGGCAGTGATGCAGAAATGAAAATAGGCAGTTTAGGTGATGGCACGAGTATGTGATCAGAGCTCACCTTGGGTCAAATGTGATATCATGACTTAGTGCAGACTGGCTTAATCTCCTAGGGAGAAGGATGGAGTTGGTGGCTGTGGAACAGAATTTGGAGCTGGGATTAAAAACAATGGGGGCATTTTTACCATTTTTGTTCCTAAGTGCTGGACGGACTTGAAATTGGACGTATTTCAGATCCCACCTTTAGCCCCGTTCTCAGGCATCCCTTTATGCATTCTGCCTGAAAAAAAAGCTGTGATTCTGAATCGTACTGGAGAAGTCTGTGGGTGGGGCTTAATGTGCTCAAAACCCTGCAGCTCTGATTGCCGCCTCCAACTGCACATGCGTAGTTTAAAAGAAAATAGAAAAACGTTGCCCTGCCACATCGTTCCTGGGATGATAATGCCTCCCCCTGACCTCCCACAGACACTGCCTCACTCCCACAACGTTATTGACCCCCTTATCCTCTCAGTCCTCTGCTACCCAGACCGGTCGTGGCTCTCTGTGCCCCACCCCCCAACCGATTACACGTAAAGTGGCAGCGGATACTCCCATCCTCCCCCCTCTCCTGCCACCATCACTAAATCTGAGTCAGAGAGTGGCCAGAAGCTTGGAACATACCTCCTCAGAATCTGGAGTGTCTGAATCAGATCTTTGCAGACAATGTCTGTTTTGCACTGAATCTGAATGGGCGAACCTGATGGTAAAGGGGATGGTAAAGTGCTGGTAAGTTTGGTCATGCAGGCCATTAAGTCAATTTAAATGCATGCAAATTGATGATGTGCCTATTTTGGGTACTGTCCCGATGGTGGCCATTTGCAGTGCTTGGTAAAAGGAGGATGACGCAGAGGTGGGCATGGATCTCACTCCTCATCTCATGCCCAACATTACCAAGTCTTTGCACCCGAAAATGGATGCAACTTGATAAAATTGGGCCCAATGACTTTCATCTTCCTGACATTTAATTGGAGGGAGAAATTTCTGGTTCTCTAGCCCTGGATGTCAGACGAACAGTTGGATAATTTAGCAACCAGATAGGAGTGCATGAATAGGTAAATACCATTTTTCTCATAGTCAGGTCCATATTAAAATGTATGTATGTCAACGCTAAAAGCAATAGAAGCTAGAACTGGAGGCCAATGTGGAATAAGGATCTGTGATCGCTCGGGTGTTTTTCTAATGGCTAAGTGTTTCCTTATCACGAGATCATTGACCAGTTCAAGATCATTACTAAATTTGATATGGCCTGTTGGTTAACACAGTGTTCTAAATTAAACTACAGGAATAGAACTGGAGCATAGGTTCAAACTAATAATGAGTCATTTTAAGACTTTTGAGGTTTACCTCAAAAGTCAGGCTGATAAGAGGAGCCTTTAACGACAAAGGTTTCAAAAGGGAGTTCTAAGTCAGTTCTCTGCCAGATTTGTTCATGACAGTGGCCATTGGAATAGGGCAGCATTAAAAAAAACTGTATTGGGTCAACAGACATTGTAGACAGTGAGGGCTTTGTGGAGGATGAGGATATTCAACAGGTGAAGATGAGGAACTAAGCTTGGAATTAAATATTATAGCATTTTGCCATTGTATTAAAATGGGTTAAAGGATGGGAATTAATGGTAAAATCGGTAGTAGTTTTATTGATGTAATTTTCCACACTCCATAATCTATGAGCTGTTTTATTAGCCATACTGATTAAATGTCAAAAGTAATTTAGTGGATTTAAAATGTTATAAACTCGTGGAGACTGATAACGTTTAAAAAGCTCTTTGAATTTCAAATGACTGACATGAAGGATCGTGCAAGAAGATTTTTTAGACTGTAACAAGCAAACTGAAAACAACATTGTCTAAACATTACATTAGTAGGCAACCTACACTTTAAAGTATAGAGTAAATTTTCCCCATTTAACTTTTAAAATGACTGAAAATTCATCCTTCATGGCTTCTCCTGTGCCCATTAAGTGGATACTTCGTGAAGTTAGTTAGAGGTTATCTGGTTGAAAGTTATCAGGCACCAAGAATTGCTCTGGACTGCTTCCAGCAAATTTCTCTCTCTAGTCAAAGTTAGGCAAATCATCTTGCCTTGTTTTAACTTTAGGAACTTGGTCTCTTCAATCTGAGTGGATTTGCATCCACATTCTGTGGGTTAAAAATAGAGACTGGCTGCCTCCCCCTCTATTATCTAATTCTTGCAGATTGATCTGCTTCTGTTAGGTTAAATGATATCTTAGAAAACTCTGTAAGCTGATTGTGGCTTGCAGTAGGGTCTTTACCTCTCAAAGCCCACCTCCATGATAACATGAGCCTTGTATCCAGCTTGAAAATGCTAATTATTTATCTTCTTGACTCCAACTGAATTCTATCATGGGGCATGGGATCTAAGGGGACATTGCTATGTGGATCCAGAATTGGCTTGCCCATACAAGGCAAACAATGGTTCTAGATGGATCTTTTTCTGCATGGAGGTCGATCAGCAGTGGAGTGTCCCAGGGATCTGTCATGGGACCCTTGCTCTTTGATTTTTATAAATAACCTGGATGAGGAAGTGGAGGGATGGGTTGGTAAGTTTGCCGATGACACAAAGGTTGGAGGTGTTTGTGGATAGTGTGGAGGGATGTCAGAAGTTGTGACGAGTCATAGATATAATGCAAGACTGGGCAGAGAAGTGGCAGATGGATTTCAATCTAGATAAGTGTGTGGTGATTCATTTTGGCAGGTCAAATAGGATGACGGAATATAATATTAAGGGTAAGACTCTTGGCAGTGTGAAAGATCAGAACGATCTTGGGGTCTGAGTTCATAGGACGCTCAAAGAGCTATGCAGGTAGAGGATGTGTTTAACGCAGTGTATGGTGTACTGGCCTTCATCAATCGAGGAATTGAGTGTCGGGATTGGGAGATAATGCTGCAACTGTATAAGACCCTGGTCAGATCCCACTTGGAGTACTGTGCTCAGTTTTGGTCACCTCATTACAGGAAGGATGTGGAAGCCATTGAAAGGATGCAGAGGAGTTTTACAAGGATGTTGCCTGGATTACCCTACGAGGATAGTTTGAGAGAGGTTGGTCTTTTCTTCTTAGAGAGACGAAGGATGAGGGGTGACCTGATGTGGTGTATAAGATGTTGAAAGGTATTAATTGAGTGAATTCTCAGAGGCTTTTTCCCAGGGCTGAAATGGCTGCCACAAGAGGACACAGATTTAGGGTGCTCGGGGGTAGGTACAGAGGAGATGTCAGGGGTAAGTTTTTCACTCAGAAGATGGTGGGTGTGTGGAATCGGCTGCCAACGGTGGTGTTTGAGGCGGATTCAATAGGGTCTTTTAAGAGATTTTTGGATAATTACATGGGACTTAGAGGGTTATAGGTAAGCCTAGTAGGTAGAGACATGTTTGGTGCCGAAGGGCCTGTTTGTGCTGTAGTTTTTCTATGTTATGTTAAGGGGCATTTTAGCGAAGCCAATTAACCTAACCTGCACATCTTTGGACTGTGGGAGGAAACTGGAGTACCCGGGGAAACCCACATAGATACGGGGAGAATGGGCAAACTTCACGTTGATAGTCACCCAAGGTTGGAATTGAATTTGGGTGCCTGATACTGTGAGGCAGCAGTGCTAACCACTGTGCCAAAGAAGAAACACTGAAAATTTACTGAGTTGACTTGATTTACACCTATCCCTGTTCATAGTACGTATGGATATGGATGCCCATGTACTCATCTACGTACAACAGTACAGACATGTACGTGTATCCATAGCATTCTTCTTGGCCAATGGACTAGGGATGCTCAATACAGAAATATCTTCCGACGTGTTACTTTCGACTTTGGTGGACTGCTGCAGATTAACTGAGTAATGTGTTTGTCCCCCTTTGACACTTGGTCAGGATGAGCAAAATTAACTCCAATGTATGTTTAAGATGAATGCCAGTAGAAGTTTGGATTCAAATTTTATCACGAGAGTTCAGTTAAAGAATACTCTGAATTTAGTAATATTTACAGAATTTAATTAAATGCTGCAATATTTATGCTGCATTATATAACACGTCTGAAGACGTGTATATTTTCCAGAGTAAGTGGACTTCCAGTGATTATGCAGACTAAGAAGGTCTCTGCTCAGATGACTACTTGGTGTTGAGGTACTTGATTTTGGGCAGAGTAGCCAAAAGTTCCCTTTGTTCAACAGAAGGGAAAATTTCTACTGTTGATTGTTATGTACTGATCCTAGTAGAAGTGTTCATGCTTGAATATCAGTTCAGAAGAGAATCAAGTATAAATGTAATGAGCAATAACTGCAGGACATGGAATGATCCTTGGGAGTGGCCTTTTAAATGTGCGCTCGAGCAGGGTATTTCTTCTGAGATAAAGAACAGAATAATAGGAAGTGCAACAAAAAGTTAAATAGCAAAACTGTAAAGGATTAAATAAGTATCAGTGCAATTCACTGTAATATGTTCCCATTTCTTCAGGATAAAGTTTGCACTTTTTTGTACCGTTTCTCACTTTCATCTCATGGGTCAAAGCTCTCCTTTACAGTTATGATCTTAAAAGAATGTTAACTGTACTACACAAAAATTAAGAAATTGAAAACCACAGTTTGGAAAGTTTGATGACTGAAAAGGGAAAAGCAATTTTTCATTTTCTCGCCCCAGGTGCTTTTAAAAGTGTCAGTCTTGCAAAGATGAATTATATAACTTTAACAGAAAAATGAACTGCAACATTGTACTTTTGTCCTCTGCCAAGTATATTTATGTGCGAGGAAATGTTTCAGCGCGTTGGAATAATTCCAGCTGATATAATTTGTGTTTCTTAGTCCATATATCTCTTTATCAGGACAACCTCCTGTTTTTGATCCTTATTAGGGTAAGAGTTTGGGGTGCTGAAAAGTTTTGTCTTAAAAAAAAAAGTGCATCAAGATATCAGAAGCTTTACAAGAATAGCCACAGTACAAGCCAGTGACACCAACAGATATCTCAATTACATTGATGATGCTGTATTATGTGGGTGGTCTTCCTACACTTAAATGTGCTAATTACCATTTATTTTTCTCATGCCCTTTCTGCAAATGCATTTATATCCTCTTTCTCTGGATAACTATTCAAGCTCTGACTACAGCATTTAAATTTTACCACCTACCAGTTTACCTGTGTCAGTTTATCTGGTTGATGTTTGGCCCAGATGTGGGCCGCAATGTTGAGGGGGTGCAATGGTATAAAAGTAAAGTTTATTTATTAGTCACAAATAGGCTTGCATTAAAACTACAATGCAGTTACTGCAAGAATCCTCTAGTCGCCATGCTCCAGTGCCTGTTTGGGAACAGTGAGGGAGAATTTAGCATGGTCAATTCACCTAACCAGTATGTCTGTGGGTGGAGTGAGGAGGAGGAAGGAAGGCAGGCAAAGAAGACAATCTATTTCACTGCCAGATAATAATTGTTAGCAAATATGGAAACTATCAGCAAAGTGGAATTTACTCTTGAAATGCAATAAGTTGATCTGTAAGTCAACTAACAAATCATTTGGTGCAAGGGTGAGGAGTGTAGGGGTAAAATGAGGAAACTAGGAATGGAAGAATGGATCAGTATGAGTTTGTTTACTGGTCTGCAAAATGAGACTGCAAATCTACTAGTGACTGCATGGATCAATATTGTAACCCACTTTAAAGATTATTATCAAAGTCCTGGAGGGATGTTCGTGACACATTTTCAAGTTGACTGGTACTTTGACTTTTAAATTTTGAGCATTTAACAATACAGTCCCATTGAAACATGTAACCATTCTGTGGATTTTGCAATATTCCATATGTTCAAAGCCAACTATTTGATAAATGTATTTAATGAAGACATTAAATACAGGAAATGTTCAGCGTATGTCTTAAAAATTGCGTTATGAGATAAATACTTGGAATATCACTAATGCTCTTAATATAATGTGGCCTTTTGGATAACATTTTTGGTTCACACGTCAATAGCTAATCTTTGTAAAATGTCCTTTTTTTGTTGTGCTTCATTTGTGATCTTGCTTTGTCATTAAGTACAATTCAGCATTAGTATTGTGGTATACAGGAATTCAGTGATTTTGTTTTTAGCATGTAATAAATTGATAATAGTTCAACTTTTCTTTAATCTCCCTGATATGGATTCCAAGATGCACTATTTAATTTGTGTTTTGCCTTGCTATGTCACTTACTGGCTTGCTGCAGAGACCTACTTACAACATTGGCCATTAATCGGTGGGGTTTTCTAGCTGTTGCTGACGAGTGTATCCAGTGTTAATAAATTAGATTTGTAATGGGGACATTTTGCGATACTGGGGGGATGATTAGTAGTTATGGTTATAGTCATGGTTAGTAGAGTCCAATCCTTAAGTGGAAGAACTGGCTCAATGTGCCAAAGACACGAGGAAAATATGATGAATATTCCCCAACTCTTAAGTTGTGAAAAAATGTACGAAGAAACAAACAGAAGATTTTTTTCAGCTACTGTTTCTTGGTTTTAATTGAGTTGACCATGGCCAACCTATGCTTGATGATGTGCTGAAGTACTTGAGGAAGGCCGCAGAAAAAAATGTCGATTGCTCCTGCAAAAGAACATCTGGAAGATAAAAATGAGGATGGTATCTAGAAGATAAGAGCAAGGATAGTAAGAACATCTAGAAGATAAGGGTGAAGTGGTTAGAACATCTAGAAGATAAGGGTGAGGGTGGTACATATTAGTTGGAATAAAAGATTTTTATGAACGGATTTAATTTTTCAACCAAAAGTCAGTTTCAGTGTTATTCTCCTGTATTATTTGGAAAAAACTTTTAAAATCACAGATTGAATATAGAAATCACACTGAATTTTCAGTGCAAAAGCAGGTCATTTGGCCCATCATTTTTGCACCAACTGTCCAAATGATCAGTTTACTTAATGCCATTCACTTGCCTCCCCCACTAACCTGCACATTGTTCTCTTTCCAAGTTATAGTCTAGTTCCCTTTTGAATGTCTTGATTGAACTAGACCTCACCATGTTCGCAAGCAGTGCATTCGGACCCCAACCACTCGGAGCACAAATGTTTTTTCTGATATTGCTTTTGCTTTTTTTACCAATCACTTTAAATTTGTGCCCCCTCCTTCTCAATCTTTCACAAGTGGGAACAGTGTCTCTCTGTCTGTTCTGTCCAAATCTCTTATGGTTTTCATAAATTTTAATAGCCTTCAGATAATCTTCTCTCAACCTTTTTTCCAAGAAAAACAGTCCCAAATTCGCCAATCTATCTTCATAAGCAAAATTCTTCATCCCTAGAACCGTTCTCTTGAATCTTTTCTGCACCCTTTCTCTACACACCCTTCCTAAAGTGTGGTGCCCAGAGCTGGAGTTGATAGCCAAACTGAGGCTGAACCAGTGACTTAAACAAGTTCAGCACAATTTTCTTGCTCTTGCAGTTTTTGTGCCTATAACAAAGCCTATGATATTTTTCAACCATTCTCTCAATTGTTCTGCCGTTTTCAATGACTTCAGGTGCACATAACATCCAAGTCCCTTTGCTCCTGCAATCCCTTTAGAATTGCATGTTGACTTACTACTGTCTCCGATTTTCATAGAAAGAAATAATCAATTTATATTTCTCTGCATTGTCGTCATTTGTTATCATCTGCCTATACCTCTAACGTGTCTATGTCTTTGAAGTTCACTACTACTTTCTTCTTCTTTATAAGGCTTTCAAGTTTTGTCTCAATCACAAATTTTCAAATTGTGCCTTGTATACCAAGATCTACTTCATTAATGTAAAGCAAGGGTCACAACAGTGACCTTTGGGGAGATTAGTGTGTCAAACCAGGACCCCAAGGTATCTTCTGGAACGAGAATGACTCATCTAATGAAAGAGCTGCACTCCAAAAGCTTGTACTACCAAATAAACTTACTGGACTTTAATCTGATGTTGTGAGACATCTTAATGAGTGTGAAAATTGCAGAGCCACAAACCATAATTTTATAGTCTTCCCCAGCCGAGGGAAGGGGCAAAGGACAGGAAAGTTGTCAATGTTACCTCCTTTTTCAAAAAAAGGATGTAAAGATAAATCCAGCCAATTAGTTTAACTTCAATGGTGGGGAAGCTTCAAGAAACAATAACTGAAGTAAAGTAAAAGTAAGGTAAAATTTATTTATTAGTCATAAGTAAAATTTATATTAACACTACAATGAAGTGACTGTGAAATTCCACTAGTTTAACCTGGTGTTGTGAGACTTCCTATTGTGCCTACCTCAGTCCAACGCCAGCATCTCCACATCACACTCATTAATATCAGTCTCCTTGAATGCATCTCATCCAGTCCTGGTGCCTGATCAACTTGAAGTATAGGTAGCCTATCCGATACCACCTCCTTACCAATTTTAAATCCTCCTATTGTCTGAATTACCTCTTCTTTCATCATGGCCTGGGTACCACCTTCTCCCTTGGTAAAGATAGATGCAAAGTATTCATTTTACAGCTAAATTCTAAACAAAAGCTATTTTCCTTTAACTGCATGAAATAAATTTGACTTAGTATGAAGGGGGAAAGATGTAACCTTTCAGAAGAAGTAATGGATGAACAACCGAACATTGCTAAGTAATGGACACATCGGTTTCAGCAAAAAAAAGTCTTAAAGAGACAGATGTCCCTGAGGTTTCCTAAATGAATAGGGTTCTGGAAAGTAGCATTCTTCAGATTATTATCTGATTGTAAGCTATCTCACTTTATGCCTTTTGAAAAACAATGTAAGCAGAACTTTATTTTTAATAAAGATGCATTTTTCTTCCAAAATCAAGGATTTGTTAGTTTCATATTTGTATTTTTGCCAAAGGAGCTTGTGTGATTGCATCAATGAAAATTGGCCATTTGAAAGTATTCCTGTTTCCCATTATGGAAAATGGATGTTGTTCAACGGGGTCCAGATCCACTTTCAATACATTACTTTAAAGAAACATACGTAGTTTGAAAGTTGTATTGCAATTTATTTTTCAGAATAAAATGAATTCAAAATTCAGCAGCTATTTTTATCAGTTAGAAAATGGAACACTTTGATCTGTGAATATTGCTGTTCCAGCTCACTGAAGAAAATTGACTAAGATCAATGGCATTCCAGTTAAAATATCAATCTGTTTTAGTCCTTTTTTTTAGAAAGGAAAGAATGCATATGAAGCAAATAACATTTCTGAAAAATAATAACTACAGAGCAATGTGCAGAACAATAAGATTCCTGTGTACAGAAGGTCTTTGCTGATCTGTAGCCAGAGGTCAAAGTAAGAACACAGCTTGGGAAGATCATAGAAGTTTTTAATTCTTTCATCTTAATGGTTTCCATCTGAGTTCTGAGGATCAGATATAAAGAGCATAAGTAGAACATTCTGGAGCATCGGGTTATCTGATAACCTAATGTGGCCAGGTTATGGCAAGGTTGTGGTATTATATACTTATTATTAGTTGTGTTCTAAATGCCGTATAGATGGTAGTATCGGGTGGGTGGGCTGTAAATTTTTTTCTGGTATATTCTCTTAAAGATGGTATCTAACTCCTGACTGGATGTCTCCAAATTAGCCTTAATAGCTTTCCAAAGTTTTGGTGGTAGAAAAATAATGTTTCCAGATGCGTGTATGTTTAATTTGCTGACTTTAACTTTGAGCAAGTAAGGAAGTATCTAGTTAACTAATATTTTAATTACCTCAAACATGACAACTTGAGCCTGTTAATTGGCATTTGAACAATGTTGAATTATTCATATTGATAAGGAAACATAATTGACCTAATTATGAAACTTTGTCAGAAAGAGAATTCAAATTACTTTGATGGTACTTCTGACCTATAATATTTGTTCAAAGCTCAGAATCTGCTTTCTTGATGATTTTGTAAGGTTTCTTCTTAACCCTTTGTAGTGCAGCCGACTCGTATCTATGAAGTTCTTGAGTGAAGCTGGCAAATTCTCATTTAAGACATGTTCAAATTGGCATGACCTGTAGGGATCAAAAGTTATGGAGCAATATTATACATTTGTGTGAATGTTGAATTTCTTACTTCTGTCTGGCAATTTGATTTTCTTTTTTAAAAAAAGCACTTCAGAATATTTCAGAATAAAGTAGCAGCTGTTTCTGTTCCTTCGTTTGGCAGAGGTGATGAAAATTCTTTGTTGTCTAAGTATTATTTTTCTTAATCCCTCTCGAGTCCAAATAATTTGACAGCTCTTGAAAACCACTTTTACCACTGTACTTAAAAAAAAAACTAAAAAATTCTATATCAGACATCTGTCCTGGCCTAACGACAGGCTCTGTATGAGTAATTGGATGAATTAATGAATGGAAACATGTAATTCTTGCAAAAAATAGGTTCACTGTTGTTATAGATGTTCTTTCTCTGGCACAGATTTATGTAATTGAGACAGAAACGTGACAATGGGACAATAAAACAATGAACAGTTTATTTTTACACAGTTAAGTATGTAAAGAATTGAAATCATTGTTTAAAAGAAAAATGGGTTAATCTAATATTAAGATAATTGAAATTGATTTACTGTTCTGCTTGGATGAATATTAAAAATATTTATTTAAGGAGGCAAGATCTTTTTTCGTACCCTAGACTGTTTCTAATAAATGTAACTATCTTGATTCCATTGGTCAAAATGAGTGTGAAAGCATTGTTCAGAAAGTATTAATTGTAGCCTTAATTTTTGCACAATGGGCAGAACCCAAGTACGTTGGGTTAGTTTATCTTTGTTAGTCTATGGGTTTGGGACTGAGAAGAGCAGTATTTTGAGGATCAGGGTTGCAAATATGAGGCAATGATTATGTTTTCCTGGGCAGCAGGATTCCAGTTTTCCTATATACTTGGGACAACCAATAGCAGACACCACAAAGCAATGGAGAAGAGACACCATTGCAAAGTCCTCTAAAATTGGTGGCAGGAAAGACATCAAACAGCAGCACCCTCTTCCAAGCCCACATATGTAGCATCAAGGTACTAATCATTCAAAATCAGACCCACTACATGGGATATGTCCATTGAGCTTAACAACACAGTCCTGAATCAGTTGCTACATTCTGAACTCATTCATGGCAGGAGACCCTCAAGAGAACAAGGGAAATGCTTTAGGAAATTCTTCAAAGCATCCCTGGAGAGGTCAAACATACCTGCCAACTTATGGGACATTTGATTTGTGATTGACCAAAATAAAGAAGGCTCATTTGAATCTAGGTCCTCATCATTACCCTGGTTGTTTGGATTACTAGTCCAGTTTCAATGCCATTATGTCACTTCCACCCCGTATGCTGGCCTAGCTATGATGCCCATCTCCCTTAAGTGAATTTTAAAAATGATTCCGGAAAGCACTGAGTGGAGACTTTATTGAGATCCTCCAGAGGCAAAATGTAGGTATTAGAGAGCGTGTATACTCTCCAAGCCTTCAAACATCACCTGCCCCAAATTTGGTAGAATCACATTTTGAACTCATCAGCCATCTCAGAATCCATCAAACTGGAGTGGAAACAGGTTGCCCTCATTCTAACTGCTGCTGAAGAAGAATATTAGTTTATGGGCATAAAATCAGTCAATGACCCACCAACCAATATGAATTTACAAACAGCATATTGCTTCGATCTGACATTGGAATTCCTCCAAGTTAAATGAACGCCTTTACGTTCATTTAGTATCACAAATTTTTAATGTTCACAAAATGGGCAGATAGAAGCATACTTGGCTTTATCACAAATTTGTGCATGGTGGAGATGGTGGCGTAGTGGCAATGTCGCTGGATTAGTAATCCAGAGCAATGCTCTGGGGCCACTGGTTTAAACCCCACTGCAGCAACTGACAGAATTTAAATTCAATTAACAAGTCTGGAATTAAAAACATTATGGTGACCATGAAGTTAGCATCAATTGTCGTTTAAAACAAAAATCTGGTTCAGTAATGTCCTTTAGGGAAGGAAGTCTGCCATCCTCACCTGGCCTGGCCTACATGTGACTTGAAATCTACAATAAAACTCTTAAATACCCAATCGGATAGTGTGACACATTCGTAATACCCATATTCCTTGGAAGAATAAAAACAAATACATGTATTTACTGATAAATATTGTCATCACTTACGTGTGTCATGGCTTCAGGAAAAGCTTAGGCAAACTTTTAAAAATATTTTTGTAATTAAAGTAACACCAAGTACCAACTTATTTTCTTAAGTGGGAATTTTCAGGCCCTGCAGTGGTGGGACCCATTGTAACAGGACCCACTGTGGGAGATTCGGCAACCAACGGAAAGTACGTTGACTTTCAGGAGGACTGGATGATCCCAGTGGCAGGCAAGGACTGGAAAATCCCATCTTTAATCTTTATTATTGCTTCCTTTTCTAACCCCGAGATAAAGAAATAATGGGCTTTCTGAAAATTCAAAATGTTCTTTCAAAGATTTCAAAAATATCATGTTCTATCATTCAAATCCTTTCTTGAAATTGCTTTCAAAAATAGGTCTCTTAACAATTGGTAAAAAATAGTATATTAAAATTTTATTTCCCTGCAGCAAAGAAAGAACCCCTTTATCCTTAGCACAGCTTGATCTGGGATTGCCTCTGCATTTTTCAGTTGGTTGGACACCTCACACTGTTAACATCTAATGAGCATAATCAAAATGAGCATAATTGACTTTAAAAAAGTTTTATTATTGATCCATACATACCACTCAACTTAAGAGATTTCTTGCACATTATATCTTAAAGAAGTCTTACAACTGCAAAGATATAATACAGCAGGCTGGACTGGTCCAATTGAAATCCTGTGAAAGAGTGGATGGGCAGGATTTATTCTAAAAGGATGTTGCCAACATCAAGCAGTATTGAGGAAGGTTTCCCAGAGAAATACTAGAATTCTGCCCATCTGATAGTGCTAACACTACTCATCCTTGCTGGGATAAAAGTAGCACCCTCTTTGCAGTGTAATTTGTGAGATATGTTCCTTGAGCTAGGACCAGTGTGTGAATACAGGTGATTTTAACTTCGTAGGGAAACTGATATATCAATTGAGGTAATACTGTGACAACTCGTTGTAATGTCCTGGAGCAGTTTACGCGTCTGCAGAGAAAAGATGTCAGCTGTTACCTCTATATTACAGATATTTCACTTGTACAGTGAAGTGGTCAGAGAATATAGCAAGTTCCTGAGTAGTGCTTTCTTGCCCCAGCTGATTTGAAGATTTTCGGTTCACTACACGAGACATTATCAAATAGTAAACTTGATAACTTTGGAATTTGATATCTCCTTTGATACAATAATTCCAGTTTAATGAGCGGTTAATCATTTCTGGCATTGAACCTGTCAGCAAAAGTTTTTAAGGTGTATAAATTGGCTGAGACCTTAATCTTTTTAATCTCCTATAGCAAATTACCTGTAGTTAAAAATGTGATTTTTTTTTAACCAAGCCACATCTTCTGACATTTTGAAATAGATAGCATTCCAAGTCAGTACTGTTAGTGTATTGGATTTCCATTCTATATGATTAAATGGTAGAAGCTTGATGTTATGTATGTGTGGAGACTGCAGAAAGATAGCTGATACTTGGATAATCCAGTTTATTTACCTCAGGAAAAAAGGAGCATGGGTTCAAATGATGCACATTCTGTTCATTCAATAATCCAGGCTAACCATTGTGAATAAAAGTGAAATGCTGGAAAATCTCTACAACTCTGGCAGCATTTGTGGTGTGAGGAGGAGTTAATTGCCGTGATTTTGAGCCCAGGTTCACCACGGGTGAAAATAAAAATGTGGATCCAAAATGTCGCAAAGCTCTGAAAATGAGAATTTTGCTGGTGAGATCCCATTTGCCAGATCGCCATGTTGTCCTCTCAAATTGGGAACCCCAGCCCCCCTGCTGACATGACATCACGTTGTCAAAATTTACAACTGCTCTCAAAAAATGGAAACCGGGTTAAGGGAACCTTTAGGGTGCATGGTTAAGTTTAGCTCTGGTTTGGGAGGGTGGGGGTGGTTAGGAATGATGTTATGGAGGGGTTTGCCCCTTTTGTTTGGGGGGGGAGGGGAGGTGGGGGATGGAGTGATTGGAGATTGCTCTTTTGCATGTATGGTATGGTTGTTGGGGGGAGGAGTTTTTTTATTGCAAATTGGGGCACCTTCAGAGCTGGCAATGCCCTGCTTTGCATGGGCCATGTAAGGAGATTTGAGCTATTTCAAGAGACTTGTTTTTAAACTGAGTGCTGCAAAATGTGGCAAGTAGAGCTCTGAGTTGCATGTCGGATTTTCAAGCCTTAGCCAGCAGTCTGGGTGGAATTTTCTTGCACAATGTTTCAAGTTCATTATGAATAGTTCTGTAAAGCACAATATTACCATATTTGATTAATTGTTTGACTTTATTCCTAAATATCCTCGATGTATCAAAAAACTGCAGTCGTAGTAGAAATGTCTGATAGTATGCACATGGAGATAAATGAATGGAAAAGTGATGAATAATACATCCAGTTTTGTGAGATATGTATTACAGAGGAAGTAGATGAGTATTTATTCAATCTATGGATTTTTCAGGCTCTTGGGGTCTTAAGAACAAATGGTTAATACTGCAGATTATATTGTGGCCAATCAAACATGAGAAGATTCTGGAAAATTACTTTTGGCATTTGGGGTTAAAATTGGCAAGGAAATGTCTTGAGATTTTTAAAAAAAACCATGTGAGCTTTATTCAGCTGAACGAAATCAGAAATATTTGAGATTGATATTCATTGTATTCAAGTAGCCAACATAGCTGTCAAAGCATCACAAACAGAGTTTCAGTTCACCTGAGTACAAAGCAGTTGGTATTATAATTCAGCTCTTAGTTTCCATCATTGTTAAATTAGTAACATTGTCAAACTACTACCTATGGTGTTGTCCACTTCTTACCGGCAACGATAATCAGCTTAGTCCAAAGAGGACAGGAGGTTGCCCTGTCTCTATTAGTAATCTATTGTATTGTTTTGAGGGAGTGTACATATAAGTCATATGTCTGGTTAGAACATTAGCATGCAGTTGGTATCAAAACTGTGCAATCTAAATGCACTCCCATTTGGTTTCCATGACAATTCCTGAAGAATCACAGACTATGAGAGATGTTACCCAAAAAAAAGAGCTGTCACTGGCCAAGTGTTTGTCTTCCCTCTGTATGCCTTCTCCATGTCTTCGAGGTAGGCACTTCCTCTTTTGCATGGTTAATTTCCAGAGTTTTGCTGCAGTTGGTCTGAATCTCCATTCATTTTTCTGTCCCTTATCTCTTCAAAGACATGCTGCCTCTTGGTTGTTGGTTAAAACAAAATCAAGTTTCAGGTTACTGCATCTCAAACAAGAGTTTGAACACTTTATTTGCCCCTTTCAGTCCCTGGTCAACAAAAGGGTCCAAAATAATATCTGCATTGTAAACTAATTGTAAATTACATACTGTTTACAATCTGTTTCAGTTGTTCACTTCAGAACATATGCTGCAATGAGTTAGCTGTTTTGGATATGTATGTTGTTTAGATTTATGTAGAATCAGGGCAGTATTAAAGATCAAAATATGAACAATTCGCCAAGACTGTGACATGGGTTTTGATATTTTCATATTGTAACTAATTATTTTAATGCTGCTCTTACCATTTAATTTCATTTAAAATACCACCCCAATGTCAAGAATTTTAACTCCTCAACATTCTCACCTTTTATCATTTTTGCTGCTTTCGTTTTGATTTCCAGCATTGCCTTCAACTTGAATTTTTCTCACTGCCTGTTTTCCTGTGTATACCTTAGAAAAGCCAAGAATTATTGAAAAAGGTTTGCAAATATGTGCTGTCTTTGCCAAATTTAGGGAGCTGTGATGCACCTCACAGTCAATTTGCTATTTATGGATTGTAGACAATGTCGTAAGAATACATAGGTGCATGAATAGAATCCCACCAGAGCTTCATGCTGTGCTTATTAACTTATTTAAAAAAATAACTGATTAGAGATGAGCCCAATAATACATGAGTACGACAGGCAACAAGGAAAATTGTCTTTTTTATGAAAGGCCTCTCTTATAAATATTCATGTCCTTCCTAAATTAGGCTAGTCATTTGTCCAGTTTTAGACTGGACAATCTGGTGTTTAGATGGACAGCACTCTGTCCATTTGAATTGGATGTCTAATTGTCTGCTATTTTGAAAGCACCTAACACCCCAGCATCTATCCAGGCCGGCGGGGTGAAGTTGGTTGATGGCCTACTGTGTTTGGGCGGGGGGGATTTAATGTTTCAATGTTTATGCCCTTTATGGTGTCCTTCATTTTTCGTCCCTTATGATGCTCTCATGCTATGTTGTACAAACACACTAACACATGTAGGATGGTGCTCATCGTACAGGCATATACCAGTGCATGTAGGATGCTACTTTTGACAGAATAGTTGCAATGTGTTATGAGGAGAGACTGAGAGAGACTCCAAAGTTGTAGCCTGATAGTATTTGCTTGATTTTTGTTTTAACCAGCTTTAGCTCCTCTGACATTCATTATCAGCTAGAATAAGCGCTCCAAATTTAACTTACTCGAAGATGTATTATATGTTGGGCGAGATTTTCCAGTCACGCTGGCCCTGAAACCATAAAATCAAGGTCAATGGACTTCTCCGTGGTCCGCCCTTTGCCCACTTCAATTCCTGTGGTGAGTGGAACGGTAAAATTCTGGTCATGGTATTTTAATTAAGTTTTAAATCTACATGTAGCTGAGACTGAACATTGGCAGGGATGTCCGGTATTCCTGAGGTCTGTCAATGGCCACCTTACCTTATATCGGTGAAGTTATGGACCATCCGTGACACTTTATATGTGGTCCCTGTACCTGTGAACTTGTAGATGCAGACCAGATGCTATTAGCATTCGTTCCCCATGAAAAAATAAAAGAACTGTCAAATTTGTGACATTTATAGAAATCATAAAAGTCCTACAGTGCAGAAGGAGGCAATTCTGCCCATCAAGTCTACATCGACAACAATTCTACCCCAGGCTGTGTCCCCACAACCCCACACGTTTGTCCCGCTAATCCCGCTTAACCTACACATCCCAGGACATTAAGGGCAATTTTGCATGGTCAATCAACGTAACCCGTGCATCTTTGGACTGTTGGAGGAAACCAGAGCATTCAGAGGAAATCCATGTAGACATGGGGAGAACACGCAAACTCCACACAGGCAGTGACCGAAGCCAGGAATTGAATCCAGATCCTTGGAGCTGCGAGGCAGAAGTGCTAACCACTGTACCACAGTGCCTCCTTAAAATTTAAATTTTGATAATGAGGTTCAGTATTTCCTCATAAGCTCTCACACCAGTGAAAATGAAACTGGTAACATCTGATACAAATAAGTAGGATGCTGAAAAGTGTACATTAATAAGCAGTCTGAACAGGAAACCTGAAATAAGCTGCCTTTGCTATGTTGAGTGAGGGCTACTTAGTGATATTGAGTTTGTACTGATCATACTTTTTTTAAACAATAGTTGGCTTTAATTTGGCAATGATACCACTATGTAGCCCAGTAATCATGATAAGCACAGGTTTTACATTGGATCCTTGGAATTAATCTTTTATTTATTTCTGGAGTTCCTCCTGTTTTATTTTCTCAAACCACTTACCATAACTTCTATGCACCAATGAAATGCTTGGGGTAGGGAAAAACCTATTTTAATTTGCTGCAGTTTTTTTTTAAAATACAGTCTTGATGGCAAATACTACATTCCCATTGTATGTAAGAATAGATGCCGATCTTGTAATTCAATGTGCAACTTCAGTGCTGTTTCTTAATAAAAATAAATAATCTATTGGTTAATAAAATGATTAAATTTGCACTGAAAATGATGAAATTGATGTTTGTGTTGATGTTTTGACAAGATGTAGATGTTTGAGAATAGTCCCAGCGATGACTAAAGTCGGATTTCATCCAGATTGGAGTGTTCTTTTCTATATGCAGCTTAAACCATGTATTGAAATTTGTGTATCAAAATATACAGGATTATTGATTGATATTCCTCATTTGAAGAATCATTGCTAACTAGTTTGCCTCTTTCTCACAGAGGTTTGGCTGAGAGAGAAGCAAAAATATTTGGAAAATTATTGAGACAGCATGTGCCACATGCTAGAATGAAAGGTTTTACTTTATACAGATTTCAGATGTAAATACCTTTGCATGTCTGGTGTAACATTCTAATTGTGTACTTGGTAAAGAAAGCTGGCTTGTGATCATATGTTTTATTAATTGATCGTAAATTTAATGTGCTGATTCTGATATTTTTCTGGCCAATAATAGGTTTGTATGAAAGCCAGGGTTCTGTGAGGAACTGATCAATACTAGGTTCCCTTCTTACTAACAACACCGAAAAAAATAAATATTGTATTGGAAATTGATATGGATGCTGTGGATAATTCAGTCACAGTAGGTCAGGAAGTTTGGGAATGAGATCTAGGTCAAAAGATGAGTGGAAGGAGATTAGAATCTTGGGTCACAAGCGGTTAGAAGAAACCAAATTCCATCATGGAAAATATTGCATATGACATCAATTACATAAAATGTGTAGGAGTAGACCTTCTGTATTTTGGAATGAAGTGCAGCACTGCTGTAAACAAAATAACTGATGCATATATTTTAGACATGCAGAAGAAGTAAGTATTCTCCATACAATATCACTTCACTCCATCCAATATCTGGATCAGATTCTTCACCCTGACTTGACCACTTTGGTGAGCTTATAGATGATGCATCGTCTAAGTGTCAGGTTATCATAATACTATGTTTGCCCAGGAAATGCCAAATATTCTTCTTGCCCAAAACTGAACCAGCATCTTCAACCCCTGAAAAATGTTATGAAGTTCTTGGATATCAGTAGGTATCCTACAGGTGAAATGCGGTTAGAAGGCTGGAAATGATTGGATCATGGCATGAAGGTACAATTCAATCTCCATTTTAAAGTTCTGTATGAAGACCAATAACCAGGGGGCATAGATTTAAGGCAAGGGGCAGGGGATTTGAGGAAATACATTTTTATCCAGAAAGTGGTGGGAATCTGGAACACTCTCCCTACAAAGGTGGTAGAGGCAGGAACCCTTGGAACATTTACAAAGAATTTTGCTGAGCACTTGAAATGCCATAGCACTCCAGGCTACTGACCAAGTGCTGCTAAATGGGATTAGAATAACCATGTGTTTGATGGTCGGCATAGAAACATAGAAGATAGGAGAAGGAGGAGGCCATTTGGCCTTTTGAGTCTTTTCCACCATTCATTAAGATCATGGCTGATCACCCAACTTAATAGCCAAATCCTGCTTTCTTCCCATAACCTTTGATCCCATTTGCCCCAAGTGCAATATCCAGTTGCCTCTTGAATACATTCACTGTTTTAGCTTCAACTACTTCCTGTCGTAATGAATTATATAGGCTCACTACTCTTTGGGTTAAGTAATTTCTCCTTACCTCCATCCTAAATGATCTACCCTGAAGTCTCAGACTATGGCTCCTGCTTCTGGATTCTCCCACTATTGGGAACATCCTCCCTGCATCTATTCTATCTGGACCTATTAGAATTTTATAAATCTCTGAGATTCCCTCTCATTCGCCTGAACTCCAGTGAAAACAGTCCTAACTTCGTCAATCTCTCCTCGTACATCAGTCCCGAAATCCCTGGAATCACCCTGGCAAATCTTTGCTGCACTAACTTGAGACCAAAACTGCACACAATAGTCTAGGGTGTGGCCTCACCAAGGCCCTGTACAGTTGCAACAACACATCCCTGCTCCTGTATGCAAAAACTCTCGCTAATATGCCGTTAGCTTTCTTTACCACCTGCTGCACCTGCATACTTACCTTCAGCGACTGGTGCACAAGGACACCCAGGCCCCACTGCACACTCCCTCTCCCAATTTACAGCCATGATGGGCCAAAAGGCCCCCTTTTGTGCTACTCAGGCAGCACAGGAAGAAGAGAAGTACCAGTGGGATTTGCAACCAGTGTCTAGCAGGTGGTTGTATAAGAATAAATTGGAAATCAGCACAAGGCTGATTACAATATGGAAATCTTCATTTCCATATCATTAGTGAGCCTGGGATGATATTGTCTGGGCTCACTAATTTCTCCCCTCCACCTGCTGGCAGCTCCCACTGTCAGGGATTAGGTGTGATCACCCTGCTGGTAGGGACTGAAGCTCCACTGGGAGATCCACCTTGGACAATACAACTGGGTAGTGCCAAGTAATGGGGCAGGTCCGATTGGTGGGGCAGGGGGGAAATCCTGCTGCACGTTCTCCATTGGGGATCGGTAGGGTTGGGATGGAGGGGGTCAATTGGGGCTGGCCATGAGTGAGGCCCAGGCTGGACATGGAGTGGAGCTAGTCGGTCTGGCTATGGGGGAATGGGGGTTTGGGTTGAACATGGGGGGGGCGGTGGGAATTGGACTGGACATAGGGGAGGGGATGGATATCAAGCTGGACATGGGGAGAGTGGGGGTCGGGCTGGACATGAGGGGGTGTCATGGAGACTGGCGATCTGGAGTGGGGGTTAAGGGGGGTGTGGATGGGATCACGGAAGCTGGCGAACGGGGTAGGGGATCATGGAGGCCAGTGATCAGGTGATTGGGGGGGGTGTTATGGAAGCTGATGATCGGGAGAACGGTGACAGGGAAGGCAGGAAAGGATGTGCAGTATTAAATTGTGCTGTTTTGTGATTGGTAATTGCAAATGATTTATTATCTGTAAAACAGTCTGGGAGTGATATATGTCGCAGTTCATTGAGAAGTTTGTACTCCATCTTGTATGGTTATAGCTTCCCTGAAGTTGCATGATTTAAAAATGGTGAAGAGGAAACCTGATTTGATTTCTTATTCTCAATCTGATTAGTTGATGGGGAATTCATCACAAATTCCTATCCATAGTTTTCAGAGAAAAAACTGTATTCTTGTGGCTACAGATAATATAGACATACATGTACCCATACTTTTCTGATTTATTCTAATCATCCTGAGCCATCTTAATATATTCTTACTCACAGATGACAAAAGCTTCAGTTGTACAAAGTATTCATGATTACCATAGAGTGGTTAATTAGTCAGAATGAACAGTTTGGAATATACATTTAGAAATGAGTAAGAGTTGCACTTTTTTGTTGATTTGTAAAAAACATTTAGTTGATCTCCTGTAGAATTAGACATGTGAAAACTGAGTTCAAGCAGGATCAAAGGTAGGAAATAACATCACAGATGGGAGAGGGTTAAGTGGAGGAGATGAATGGGACAGGGAACATGTAGTAAGGAAGAGAGGGATCGAAACCAGGGAAAGAAGAGTGAAAAAGGGTATAGAAAGAAGAGCAAAAAGTGGGGAAGGGGTTGCAGGACACAAAATTGCCAAAGTTGGTAAACTAAAGGCAAGTCACAGTGAGGGAGAGATAATAATGTGAGGGTAGGATGAGAAGTTGGCAGTGTGGGAGAGGAGAGGTTTATAAAAGAAGACAAGTGTAGAAACGGGTCAAGACGCTGATCAGAAGTTGGAAGCAATGTTGTTCAGACCACGATGTGATGAGTGAACCAGTGTGGTGATTGAGTGACTAGATGGCTGAGTACGTTTACCTGAAGGCAGGGTGATGAGATGGTTTTCATGACTGGATAGAGCCAGACAAAATTATTTAATGAGTGGAAGGATGCTAGGG
The DNA here is from genome assembly GCA_024679065.1 of Sphyrna mokarran. Lineage (NCBI taxonomy): Eukaryota > Metazoa > Chordata > Chondrichthyes > Carcharhiniformes > Carcharhinidae > Sphyrna > Sphyrna mokarran. The sequence goes on from JAGIQG010000003.1 coordinate 111,361,974, forward strand.
GAGCTACAAAGGGTGGCCGGGGACACGATTGTGGTGTGTAGTTCTGTTGGCAAAAAAGAATTTCAACAATCTTTAATTATATATTTTACTAGTTATTGCCTTAACTTCACCATCATGGCTGTAGGCTGAATAAATCAAGCTTGCAAAACTTAGCTTTTGTATAGCAACGTTTGGAGTTCACTGTCTGCTACTATATGCAAGTTCAGTTGGTTTCTTTGTTTCAACTCTGAATATGTGTCATACAGTTAGTTTTCTTGATGCCCAATCTTCTACTGCTGAGTTTTTTTTTGTCCAAAATTGTGATTCCCTCTCCATACCTGGCTCATCTCCTTACTTAGCATCTGGCCCTTCCTCTCCACCTGACCTTGTCCTTTGCATGCCCGCCCTACTTTGCTTTTTTTCTCTTTCTCTTTGTCACTCTGTGTCCATCTCTCTCTTTCTCTCTCTCTCTCTTCCCCTCTTTCTCTGCCCTCGCCTCTATCTGTCTGTTTCCTTTTCTGTCTGTTTCTCTGTCTCTCTCTCTGCCTGTCTGTTTCTCTGTCTCTCTCTCTCTTTCTCTGCCTGTCTTTCTCTGTCTCTCTCTGTCTCTCTCTCTCTCTCTCTCTGCCTGTCTGTTTCTCTCTGCCTGTCTGTTTCTCTCTGCCTGTCTGTTTCTCTCTGCCTGTCTGTCTCTCTCTCTGCCTGTCTGTCTGTCTCTCTCTCTGCCTGTCTGTCTGTTTCTCTCTGCCTGTCTGTCTGTTTCTCTCTGTCTGTCTGTCTGTCTGTTTCTCTCTCTGCCTGTCTGTCTGTCTCTCTCTCTGTCTGTCTGTCTGTTTCTCTCTGCCTGTCTGTCTGTCTGTCTGTTTCTCTCTCTCTGCCTGTCTGTTTCTCTGTCTCTCTCTCTGCCTGTCTGTTTCTCTGTCTCTCTCTCTCTGCCTGTCTGTTTCTCTGTCTCTCTCTCTCTGCCTGTCTGTTTCTCTGTCTCTCTCTCTGCCTGTCTGTTTCTCTGTCTCTCTCTCTCTGCCTGTCTGTTTCTCTGTCTCTCTCTCTCTGCCTGTCTGTTTCTCTGTCTCTCTCTCTCTGCCTGTCTGTTTCTCTGTCTCTCTCTCTGCCTGTCTGTTTCTCTGTCTCTCTCTCTCTGCCTGTCTGTTTCTCTGTCTCTCTCTCTCTGCCTGTCTGTTTCTCTGTCTCTCTCTCTCTCTGTCAAGTTACTCGAGTGTTGCTCGAGCTGCACTTATTCAGGCAATTGGGAAGTATTCGATCACACCCCTGACTTGTGCCTTGTGGATGATGGACAGGTTTGAGGAATCAGGAGGTGAAATCCACACAAGGAAAGCGGGAGAAATCTATGCTTGGAACTTGAAATGGGCGAGATACTAAATGAACACTTTGCCTCAATATTCACCACAGAGAGGGACTTGATGGATGAGGAGCCTAAGGTAGGGTGTGTAGATATTCTGAGTCATGTCGATATCAAAAAGGCAGAGTATTGGCCATCTTAAAAAAACATTAAAGCAGATAAGTCCTCAGGGCCTGACAGGATCTACCCCAGGATGGAAATTTCTGGGATCTTGACAGAAATCTTTGTATCCTCAATGGCTTCAAGTGAAGTTCCAGAGGACTAGAGGCTAGCCAGTGTTGTTCCATTGTTTAAGAAGGGCAGCAGGGATAATCCAGGAAATTATAGGCTGGTGAGCCTTGTGTCAGTGGTGAGGAAATTGTTGGAAAGTATTCCTAGGGACAGGATTTACTCGCATTTGGAAGCACATGGACTGATTAATGATAGACAGCATGGTTTTGTGAAAGGGATGTTGTATCTCACTAACTTGATTGAGTTTTTTGAGGAAGTGACAAAGGTGATAGATGAGGAAAAGGCAGTGGATGTTGTATACGTGGACTTCCAGTAAAGCCTTTGACAAGTATCCCATGGTAGACTGGTATGAAAGATGAAGTCACATGGGCTGAGAGGAGAGTTGGCAAAATGAATAAAGAGCTGGCATGGCCATAGAAGACAGAGGGTAGCAGTAGAGGGGTGCTTTTCTGAATGGAAGGTTATGATTACCAGTGTTCCACGGGGATCAGTTTTGGGACCTTTCTTGTTCATAGTATACATAAATGATTTGGAGGAAAATGTAGCTGGTCTGATTAGTAGACAACACAGAAATTGGTGGAGTTGCGGATAGTGAAGAGGATTGCCAAAGGATATTGCAAGACATAGACCAGTTGGAAACTTGGGCAGAGAAGTGGCAGATAGAATTGAATCCAGGCAAGTATGAAGTAATGCATTTTGGAAGGTACAATGCATGTAGGAATTGTGCAGTAGATGGTAGAACCCTTTGGAGTATTGAAAGGTAAAGTGATCTCGGCGTACATGTCCACAATAACTGAAAGTGGCATCATAGGTGGATAGCGGATAAGGTAGTCAAGAAGGCATACAGCATGCTTACTTTCATCAGTCGAGACATTGAGTATAAAAATTGACAGGTTGTGTTGCAGCTGTACAGAACCCTAGTTAGGCCTCATTTAAAATATTCTGGTAAACAATTCTGGTCACCACACTACTGGAAGGATGTGGATGCTTTGGAGAGAATACAGAAGAGGTTTATCAGGATGTTATCTGCTCTGGAGGGTGTTAGCTATGAGAAGTTGGATAAACTTGGTTTGTCCTCACTGGAGCAATGAGGTTGAGGGGTGACGTGATAGAGACTTACAAGATTATGCGTGGCATGGACAGAGTGGATAGTTAGATGCTGTTTCTTGGGGTAGGAAAGTCCAGTTCTAGAAGACATAGATTTAAGATGCTTGGGAGAAGATTATGTTTAGAGATGATGTGCAAGGCAAATATTTTTCACACAGAGGGTGGTGAATGTCTGGAACACACAGTCCAGAGAGATGGTGGGATCAGGTACAGTAGCAGCATTTAAGGATCAACTAGACAAATAGATGAAAAGGATGGAAATGGAAGGATGCGGGCTTGGTAAATGCATATGATTTTAGTTTAGGCAGACATCATGATCAGTTGCAGACTTGGCAGGCTGAAGGTTCTGTTCCTCTGCTGTACTGTTCTTTTCTTTTTGTATATTACTCACTACAGAATTCCCAGCATTTGGCCGCTCTTTACAATGTTGGATCCTCTCTTACTGCAGATAATCATTATCTGGCACTAGCAGGAATGTTACTTACTACTTACTAATCCAAGACTGGATATGATTCACATCTTGCTGATTTAGACATGGACTGCTTTAGTCTCTGCTGCTGAACATTGTGCAATCATTTAAAGTTTTAGTTTAAAAATGTTTTTTTGCTAGGGCTCCTTGATGCCACAGTCAAATTATGCCTCGATGTCAAGGGCTGTTACCCTCGCTTCACCTTTGGAATTCAGCTCATTTGTCCATGTTTGAATCAAGGCTGTAATAAGCTCAGGAGGTGGGTGAGTGGTCCTGGCAAAACCCAAGCTGAGTGTGCAAAGCTCTGTGCCAATTTAGTACTGCTGCCTCCATGCTCCTTCACATTGACTGCGGGCTTCTGACAGACCAGCCTATGTGCCAAGAATTTCATTATGCATCATCTCAGCCTTCAATCTTTGCTCAAGTCTCTTCAGTAGAACCCATATGTGACCCCACTCTGTGGTGAACTGGCACAATGCTATCTTCCCCTGGCTGCAAGCCATTTGTGTCTAGTGTCTTGCCACTTGCTGATCCTATCTCTCTGCTCTCCTCTAAATGATGTGAAATGCCAATATCTGAGCAGCAAATGTGAGACTGAGTGACTGTGTTTCTTCTTCAATGTCTTTCTCTCTCTGTCTATTGCTCGTCAAACACTATCTGTCCAGATGATAGTCCTCAGACACCCAAAGGATAAAAAAAATAGTATAAGGTTGAGGTTGTGAGGGGTGGGGTTGTGTTTGGGGTGGGGGTGGTGGGTGAGATGGATGGATAGTCATGGAAACCAGCAATGCTTAAACCAAATGCATTTTGTAACTTAAAAGACATTGTGGAATGTAAAGAGGAGGATTACATTTGAGGATATAGTCATCTGCAATAGACTTACCCTGCCATGGTCACGGTCTCAGCCATTGAGATGCACCTTCCTCGATTAGGTGTCACGGTGCACCGCAAGAGAGCAGGAAATGTGCTGCACATTGTGGTTAAGTGATTTGACTGTTGTTAAATAGCTGGCAGTTTATGAAAAGTAATAAATATGACTGTGAGTTTGTGACAGTACCAAATGGTAAAGCGAATGTTAAGTAAGAGTTGTGATCGATTGAGATCGCGAGTAAGTGGCTGGTGGGGGATATGGTACATTCACAGTGTCTGAGGCTAGCTGTGTAATCGATGGGGTTTGACAACTGAAGTTACAAATACTCGTGAGGACAATGTCATCTGATCTGACTTTGTTATATCAGCATCATGAATGCTTTACATTGATGAACCGCTGCCTTGAGCTACTATATTTCCTGTGGTGCAGGTACACCCATAGTTCTGCAATGGGGGAGTTCCAGGGATTTGACCCGCTGACAGTGAATGAATAGCAATATTGCTCCTAGTCAGAATGGTGTGTGACTTGGATGGGTAATGATTGATGCCCCTTTCTTTCCAGGTGGGAGAGATTGTGTTTTTGGATGGTGCTGTTGAAGGAGGCTTGACGAGTTGCTGCTGTTGGTGGAAGCAGTGAATGTTTAAGGTGGTGGATGGGGTGCCAGTCAAGCAGGTTGCTTTGTCTTGGATGGTATTGAGCTCCTCAAGTATTGTTGGAATTGCAGTCATCCAGGCAAGTGGAGAATATTCCGTCTCACAGCTGCCTTGTAAGTGATGCAAAGACTTGGGGAAATCATGAGGTGAATCACACGTTGCAGAATTCCCAGCCTGTGACCTACTCTTGTAGCCACAGGAATTATGTGGCTGGCCCACATAAATATTGTGGCAACAGAAGCTGGTCAGAGTGCTACTTGAGGCTAGACTCATTCAAAGATCCTCTTAGAATGATAGAAGTTTACAGGCCCTTTGGCCCCACTTGTCCATGCCGCCCTTTTTTTTAAATCCCTAAACTAATCCCAATTTGGCCCATATTCCTTTATACCCATTTTACTCATGTAACTGTCTAAATGCTTTTTAAAAGACAAAATTGTATCTGCCTCTACAACTACCTCTGGCATCTTATTCCAGACACATTCCATGCTGTGTGAAAAAATTGCTCCTCTGGACAAATAATGTCAAAGGCTGTCATTTTTGCTTCATGCCTTACATTCAGTTCATTTGTACAACATACAACTTTCACTTATTCTGTATGAAATAACTCAGGTCACTGAAATGTTTGAGATATAAGCCATGTAAAAGATTGTAAGGTCATATAGGAAAATATTTTTCAAGCCACCAATTTATAGATTTGACTTTTGAATTCTGGGTTGAGAGTTTGTTTAGAGCAAATACTTAAATTCTCCAACTTCTGCTTGGAATCTGATTTGAAAAGGAACTAAAACCATCTAGCATAAAGAACTGCCAAACATCTTTTATTAAGATGGACCTTATAAGCTTGTATAGAGTATTCTGTACTAGGCAACTTGGCTGCAGTCAGAACCAAAGAATACAGAAACTTATGGTTTGCTGTAACTCAACTGGGAGGTTTATTCAGTAGCTCACACACTCCACAAGCTGAATACAAGAGTGAACTTAAAGCTCTGAACCCAACTGATGATGTCACCCATTGCTCATGTAACTTGCCTTTTAAAGGGACACCGTCCCAAAATAACACACACCAACTATCATGCATAACACAGTATATGATAGAAATTTTAAAAAATAGTGTATATGCCAGTACTGAGAGCAAAGCTCTATGGCAAAAGTTTGAAGTGTGCTCTCAGAATTTGTTATCTCTCCCTCCCTCTCCCATTTACATATTTTTTAGTTCACCTGGACAGGCAGGATGTAGTTGAGTGCAAAAGCTTGGCACATGGCAATGCAGCCTATTTACAGCTAAGACTTACTGTAATTCCCAGAGTACTTGGAGAGCATTCAGTATCCCGTCAATAAAGCAACAAGAGATTAGCATGTTCAGTTTATTGAAGGAACAGATAACGTGAAAGAATGTTTTGAGTTGACCTGAGTTTTATGCAATGTAAAAATAATGTATAAAAAAAAGTTCGTGTTTAAAATCTTTTCAAAATCTTGCCCTGTGCTTTTTCAATGAAAAAGAAGGGCTGCAATTAATATAGTTGAATCTGCAGGAAGTGTTGAATAAGCACTTGAAAGTGTTATGGTCTGCAAAGCATGCCTTTTTGTTAAACAAAAACTCATCCAAAATCCACAGTGGTATTTATTTGAAAATATTTTAGTGTAACATTAATGCTTACAAAACAAAAAAACAGTATATTCTAATAGAACAGCAGTTAAAACCGAATATCCAATATTGTTATAATCTTAGCAGTGAGTGGTGTAAATATAAGTGAGTATAAGTATAAGTGAGTGGTGCCTAGTAATGTTCAAGCAAGCAAATGTTGAAAATGTGTTGATCAGTTCCAAATGATCAAGCTTATAAATGTAGGCTTAGATGTAACTTGTGAAGTTGCATGGCAGTCTCTGATTCATCTCTCCCTCTTTCCAAACAAAGTGACCTTTTGGATTTTATATTCTCTGTCAGAATTTACAACTGCTCTTTATAATTGTACACCTCTGATATCATAGATCCATTGCAATGTATCTGGCTGGTTAGGAATCTCACCTGTGCAGTCATGTTCCTTTGGCACCACTTTAGCCTTTTTTTTTGCACAAGCTCGGCATGTAAACATACCTGTATGTGTTATGATGGGTCGCAGAGAAATGATTTGTAGATCTCTGTTAGTTTTGGGCTTGTGTGTGCAAGTGTGACATACTCAGGAGGTGCTGGCCTTAAGCCAACGTAGTTCAGTCATGACAATAATTTATTGTGATAGGCTTTGCATCTATAAGCAACTTATCCATTTTGTGCAGCGATATATCGTTGAATTATGTAGTGAGGATATTTGGTTGAATGCTAACACAATGCAGTTATCTTCATTGTAGAAATTCTTTAGTGGGGAAAAATGTTCTCACTATATATGTAGTAGCCTGGGGATACCACAAGGTGGCAGATTTAAAAGTTTCAGAATCAAAATTCAGAACTCAACTTGGTTCTTCAACCTAATTCATTGTCTGTTTTGAAAAGAAATTATTGCAAGCAGTCAAAATATGTACTTTTTGTCATTGAATGTTGTCACAGAATTTTCCTCACACTGCTTTTAAGTGTGGTTGAGATGATCCATTTTTAAAGTTTTAATTTGCTTTTCACCCACAGTCCCCTTCAGCCATGTCCCTTTCCAGGTCTCTTCCATTTTGCAGTTGCGGGAAGGGGTTACATACTTGTCTGCAACTTTCATCATAACTATCCTCTCACTTTGGCTGTTAAAGCGCGCTTGCTGCAGGCAAGATCCGAGGTGACAGATCCCCCTTCCCTTCCCCTCCCTCAGATGAAGCCCTCTACCTCTCTGAGGCAATTCAGCTGGCAGGCAAGGTTATAAACTAATAAAATGCAATATGTATGTGAAAAGCAGATCTGAATGTCTGGAAATGCTGTAACTTAAATCTATGACTGCAACAGTGGGAGACAAGTACCTCTTCAGTTAGCATGCCTCTGTATCACTGGTGGTCTTTCAACTGCCTTAGCAAAAGACTCTACTTGCAATTATTTAACCTTAAGAGTAATAATTCAAGTCATAGAATCACAGAAACTGTACTGTACGCAAGAAGGCTATTTGGCCCATCAGGTCCTATTCCCGTAATCCCACATATTTACCTGCTAATCCTCCTGACACAATTCAGTATGGTCATTCAACTTAACCTGCACATCCTTGGACTGTCAGAGGAAACCAGAGCAACAGATGAAATCCACGCAGACGTGGGGAGAATGTGCAAACTCCACAAAGGTAGTGACCCAAGGCTGGGATTGAACCCGCATTACTAGTGCTGTGAGGCAGCAGTGTTAATCATTGTGCCACCACGCCATCTTAAATATTCCAAAAATCAGAAATTTTAAAATCAGTTAACCAACTGCTAAACAGTACCTTGATTTTGGACTTCAATTAGTGCTTCAGATTTATTTGAATTCTCTTTTGAAGCACTGTGTGGGATTTGTTACTGTGTTAATGGTGCCTTGTAGATGTAAGTTATTTATTGTAAATGAGTGGCATTTGTTTTATGTCTCCAAATCATAGGATCTGTAGTGCAGAAGGAGGCCATTTGTCCTATCAAGTCTATACCGACAACAACCCCACCCAGATTCTATTCCCTCAACTCCACATATTTGTCGTCCTAATCGCCCTGACATTAAGGATCAATTTAGGCCAGTCAACCTACCCCGTACATATTTGCACTGTGGGAAGAAACCGATGCAGGCACTGGGAGAACGTGCAGACTCCACACAAATAGTCATCTGAGGCTGGAATTGAATCCATGTCCCTGGTGCTGAGAGACAGTAGTTTTCTGTGACACCGTGCTATCTCAAATCTCAATCTCTTTTAAGTTTTACGCACAGGGAATCAAATGAAATAATATTCAGGTGAAGTTGAGTTAAAGCACACAGATTATTACACCAAAATATGCAGTCATAACTTAGTCCTGATTTTAAAGTTCAATATTCTGTCTTTTATATATTTGTAACTTATGTTCCTATACCCACCTGTATAATGGAAATTGGTTCTGACAAACTTATAATTCATTAATTATATGCATCTGCCACTAGTGGTGTGCCTTGACATGTTGCGCTGTTGGTAAAAGTTGTCAGAAAATATGGCATAATATTTAAAAGAAAAGTAGGATAATTTATCTCTAATTTTTATCCCTTACTAGATTGAAAGTTAACAACATAAATCAGGTAATATGCTCTATATAGCAATTGGAATGGAAAGTTTAATATTTTCTAGAATGGGAGTGGGTGATTTTGGGCTTAGCTGTCCTGAAGGGAGTCTTCCTCGTTAGCCCAAAGAACATGCTTGGTAGCACTGGGTATTTGGCCTGGATTTTGGTGGCACTAGAGTTCAGTATTAGCAGCACCATGTTGAAGATGCTGGGATTTGGCAGAATGTCGGGAAGGGACCTTTTGCTTGACTTTGCTGTAAAGGGCAAACTTGGCTTTAGCAAAACAGATGGAAAAGACTACAATGAATTATGACCTGTCGATGAATTGCTGCTGTCCATGTTGAGGGAAGAAGAAATGCCAAACCTGATTCTGGTTGGGGTGGTGGGAATGCAGGATAATGGATGGAAACAGCAGGTTCGAGGGCAATTCCATAACTTGGGTTCAGCAATACCACTGGATAGCAGCACTGAGGAAGCCCTGAACTATCAGAGGTGCAGTTTTTTGGATGAAAAGTTAAACTAAAGTCCCAAAAAAATCCATGATACTTCAAAGAGGAAGAGTAGTGTCGAATGTCCTATTATATTTATCTTTCCATTAGCACTGAGAAAATAAGATTATCTCGTCACTATCACATGGCTCTCCCTCACTTGCTGCTACCCGCCTCTTGCAGCCCCATCTCCTTGCCTCTCCTCCTACATCCCTCACTCCTGCTGTTCACTCTTATCCATGCCCCTCTATCTGTCACTTCCGCACTGCCTGCTTGCACTCTCTTGCCCCCTCTGCCCGCCCTCACTTCACCATCCACTCATGCTCCTCTCATGACCTCACCTTCTCCTCGTGTGCTCCTAGCACTGACCCACTCATACTTTCTTGCGCCTGCTCATGTGCTGTCTGGTCCCACACCCACTCTGCCCACTCACCCCTGTCTGCTGGCTCCTGTCGCTCACCCACTCACTCACTCATTCATCCCTGTTGCACCTGCTAACTTGCCCTCTTGCCCTGCCATTATTATTGCGCCACCAGCCATTTGCCCGTCACGTGTCTTTGCCTGCTGGTCAGCCGACTTCTCCCCCGGTCTGTTACTCACTCCCCCGTCCCTGTCTGCCCTTTTTATATGTGCCCAAACACATACTCTGTTTATGATTTCTGAGGTTTATACTGCAGTTGTCATTTGATAGCAACAAAAGATCTAACAGCCATATAATTAATATATTGCTTCCTGTTTTCTCTTTCTCTTCCTGTCAGTTCATGTAAGCACAATCTCTTTAATTTAAAAAAAACTGTTTAATGTGTACCTGAATAAAATCAGTCCAGTAGGTTTTATAGCAAATAATTTTGAAAAACAAATGAATTAGATTTTTACACATCTCTCTCACTCATCTTCTCTGCCTCTCTCTCTCTCTCTTTCTCTCATATATTTAGTTAATTACATTCTACAATATATCCTGAAATTTGAATGCTGACATGCTCATATTAAAGGATTCTTGTTCAACCAATAGGCTCTACTCATCGCCGAATTATCACATCCAAATCTGAGCTGTTAGACGCCAAAGTGCAGTAAAGATGAGGATAAAGATGTGGATTAAAGGATAAAGGATAATTCATGGGATAAAGTTAGTCGTGTTATTGTGTATATATATATTTTTATTAAGCATTTAAAATCCCTATGTAGGACATTAATACAATTTCTGAGAAAAATGGCAAACAAGTTTATTAAAAAGATAACTTGAAAGATATGATTTGCTCACCAACAAGACTTGACAGTGGATTTTTGGCATTAATCCAAATATAGGCTCCTGAATTTCCATGATGAACATTATCCGAAATGTTTAAACAAGGATGCTTGCCCCTGACCTCTAAGTAAGTTACCCACAAAGATCTAGTGATCTCTATGGTGTGGTTTTCGTATTAGAAATATTCAGGCTGCAATTCAGGAAGTTGGAGGCACTTAAAATCCTTCACTTTAGTTTAAATTTTCCGGCAGTGCAATGAATATTTGGCTGCATTTGAAGCCAAATTAACAGTCAATGATTTTTCAGAAGTGGGGAGCTTTTAATTATTGTGCAGAAAATTGACATTCTGCATTCGTAACTTTTCAGGGCCAGTTAGCATGTTTAGTGGTAATTACAAAGTTACTCCATTGTTTGAAAACTCAGTCACACTTCATTTAACAAGGTGCGAGTTTTTTCAGGGTTTTTACAGAGAGACCAGCACATAGAGGGGAGCTCCTTATCAATTCCTGATGCAATGGAAAGTGGAAACTGTTATCTGTCTCCAACAAGAGAGAGTCCTATGATCTTCCCTTGTGACATTGATGGCCAGTGACATTGTTATTGAAAATTCCCGATAATCAAGTATTCTAGGGGAGGTCATTGTTGGCCAGACTCTTAAATAGGTCACGTAAATACTGTGGTTAGGAGTAGGTCAAGGGCATTAGACAGTGAGTGGCTGGCTTGGCTCCCTGTTGCCTGTCCAAGCACAAGTCAGAATTATGATTGAATAATCTCCACTTGACTGGATGAGTACAGCTCCCAAAAACATTCAAGAAGCTAATCACAATCAGGAAAAACAGCCCACTTGGCACTCTGTCCAACATTCATTTCCACCACTTGCAATCCTGTAGGGCTGTAATGTGTTCAATCTGTAGGATGTGCTGCAGCAACTTGTTGATTCCTCTTCCAGAGCACATTCCAAACTTGCCCCTTCTGCCATCTAGGAGGACAAAAACAATGAATGTATGGGAATGCGTCACCAGGTTAAAATCCAACAGGTTTATTTGGTAGCACAAGCTACTAGCTTTCAGAGTGCTGCTCCTTCGTCAGGTGAGTGGGTTTTCAGTTCACAAACAGGGATTATTTTGTAAATTGAGGTTGTGTCTTTGTACGCCCTGTTTGTGAACTGAAATCTCACTCACCTGATGAAGGAGCAGTGCTTCGAAAGCTGGTGGCTTGTGCTACCAAATAAACCTGTTGGACTTTAACCTGGTGTTGTGAGGCTTCTTACTATGTTTACCCCAGTCCAACATCGGCATCCCCAATCTATTTGTCACCATACAAACTGGAAAATATGGTGCCAATTGTTTACTGTCAGGGTGGCACAGTGGTTAGCACTGCTCCAGCACAGTGCAGGGGACCTGGGTTTGATTGCCAGCTTGGTTCACTGCCTGTATGGATTTTGCAAGTTCTCCCTGCATCTGCATGAGTTTTCTTTGGGTGCTCCGGTGTCCTCCCACAGTCTAAAGGTGTGCGGGCTAGGTTGATTGGCCATACCAAATTGCCCTTTAGTGTCAGGTGGACTAGCTAGGGTAAATGCATGGAGTTATGGGGATAGGGCCTGGGTGGATTGCGGTCAGTGCTGACTCAGTGAGCCAAATGGCCTCCTTCTGCACTCTAGGGATTCTGTTCTATGATTCTGTGAATCTCCCTCCTCGACAACATTGTAGAAAAACCATCTACGTGTATTGCAAAGGATGTTCATCATCATCTTTCTGAGGGTCATTTAAGATGGTCAATAAATACTGGTCTTGCCACTGATGGTCAAATTCTGTGAATATCTGAAAAAAAGTTTATAATTTGGGGAGAAATGTGATAGGAATGCAGCTCCATACAACGAAAACAAAACTACAAGTGGATGAGAAGTCACCTTATTACTTGCTGCATCACCTGGCAGCTGATTCCTAGGTGCATTGTCATAGGCTCAACAAATCCATTTGCTATTCCCTTTTTTAATACATTGTACATGAAAACTTAGAAAAGTGACTTTTTGAAAGTATGAGAACAGTGGAACGTTCTTGACAATGTGTTTAACTATTATACTCTGCAAAATACTTAACTCATTTTTCATTGCTGTTTGCAAAACAGTTTGAGATATCAAGGTTCTATCAACGGGCTTTGCATTTTTGTTGGTGAATTGTTAATTCTTGTTGTCTACACTTGAAATGACATACAGAAAGGTGATGCAAAAAATATGGATCCATTGACCCAACTTACTAGATGCCTTGATGCTAAAAATATATTTTGTTCAAAGGTTGCCTTAAGTACTCAGCTAAATTTATTTAATTGCTCCAGGAAATTACTTCAAATGAAGAAAGGAAATAACAAAATATATCATAACTGTAATCAAAATTGTTCTGTGATTTAATACGATGAATTGAATTATGTATTTACAATAAACCCATCTGAGGCTTTGGTACAGACTTCGGCCTTATTCGCACTATAAAACCTGGTTTACTTTTTTTTGTGAATGCTTTTTTTAGTACTTCATTGACCCAGATATTATCCTAGTGCACATCTCCAACTTGCCAATTCAGTCAGTTATAAAGTCATAGCGGTTTACAGCATGGAAACAGGCCCTTCGGCCCAACTTGTCCATGCCTCCTTTTTTTCAGAAATCCCTAAACTAATCCCAGTTGCCTGCATTTGGCCCATATCCCTCCATACCCGTAGTACCCATGTAACTATCTAAATGCTTTTTAAAAGATAAAATTGTACCCACCTCTACTACTACCTCTGGCAGCTTGTTCCAGACACTCTCCACCCTCTGTGTGGAAAAAATTGCCCCTCTGGACACTTTTTGTATTTTTCCCCTCTCACCTTAAACCTATGCCGTCTAGTTTTGGACACTCCTATCTTTGGGATCTATAAGGTCACCCCTGTGCCTTCTACACTCCAGAGAAAAGAGTCCCAATCTATCCAGCCCCTCTTTATAACTCAATCCATCAAATCCCAATAGAAACCTAGTAAATCTTTTCTGCACTCTTTCTAGTTTAATAATATCCTTTCTATAAAAGGGGGACCAGAATTGCACATAGTATTCCAAGTGTGGCCGTTCCAATGTCTTGTATAACTTCAACAGGACATTCCAACTCCAGTATTCAGTGTTCTGACTGATGAAACCAAGCATGCCAAATGCTTTCTTCACCGCTCTGTTCACCTGTGACTCCACTTTCGTGGAGCTAGATCTCTTAGTTAATGGTATGGTATTGGGCAGAGTTGCAGAACAGAGCAAGTCTTGCCCTGGTTCAGTCTACCAAAATGCGTTGCCTCGTATCTGTCTAAATTTAACTCCATCTACCATTCATTAGCTCACTGGCCCAATTGATCAAGATCCTGTTGCAATTGGAGATAACTTTCTTCACTGTCCACTATGCCACCAATCTTGGTGTCATCTGCAAACTTACTAACCATGCCTCCTATATTCTCATCCAAATCATTAATATAAATGACAAATAAGTGACTCCAGTACTGATCCCTGAGGCACACCGCTGGTCACACGCCTCCAATTTGAAAAACAACTCTCTACAACCACCCTGTGGCTTCTGTGAAGGAGGCAATTTTGTATCCATTTTGATACCTCACCCTGGATCCCATGTGCTTTAACTTTATGCAACAACCTACCATGTGGTGCCTTGTTGTTGTACAAAATGATGATTAGATGTGGAGGTGGTCCGTATTTTCTAATATTTGTGGACAATAAAGAAGCTAACAGGATAGTTTTTTTTAGTTTTAAGCCTGTGGTCTAGTTGATGAGTAATTATGTTGATGAAAGGGGCAGGAAAGGAAATAATTTGTTGGTGTTTTAGATTCATAATGTTGTCTACACACTATGTAACGGAAGGAAATATATATTTACACTAAAACATATTCTTTGTTTTCTCCTACAGATTGAAAATCTTCAAGAACAGCTTAAAGACAAAGATAAACAACTAAACAATTTGAAAGACCGAGTTAAATCATTGCAGACAGACTCCAGCAACACAGATACAGCTTTGGCAACATTAGAAGAAGCTTTATCAGAGAAGGTAATAGATTATATTACCTGCATTTATTACAGCATTTGTACATCAAGCAAAATTAGTCCTTTCTAATAAGCATTTTTAAAAGATTTACTTTCCAGCTAAGGAAAATACTTAATGGAAGAATATTTACTAAGTTTAAACTTCACTCCCAAAAAGCAATGGTGGAAATGTAGTGCTGTTTGCCCAGTTCACATTGTTTCAGTATGGATTGGAAGGGCTACGTTGACCAATGTTTTCTTTTTCATTTTTGTAAGTTTAACTACCATACATAAATGTAGCTAAAGGGCCATAGAATGATTTAAGGCAGAGAAAGAGGCCATTCTGTCCAACATATCCCTGTCAGCTCTCTGAAAGAACAACTCGACTAATTTCACTTTGTTCTTTTCCTCCAGAGTCCTTTTAACTTAGTCACCAATAAGCAGATACCAAAGAGATGCCAAGTAGTTTGATTCAGCCCGATATCAATCAGGGAAATGGTGGAATCAATGGCAGATGTGTGGTTGTTTGTGGCTCATTTGTGACTTGATTTGGGATTGAAAATCATTAATTTGCAAGTGAAAAGTGGCCTTTGGATAATGTTTCCAAGGTGTAACATTGATGAGAATGAGAGAAGGACCAAACATGGTGTCCTTTGCAGAAGTTGAAGGTGACGGTGTCAGATTGAAAGAGAAACCATTGGTAGAGATGCTCTGGTTACAATTGGTATGGGTAAAAATTGAACCAGATAAGGGCAGTCCCAATTAACTGGACACTGGGGGAGAAAAATAGGAGAAAAAGAGTTCAATATTGCCAAAGGCAGCAGAGTGGTTGACAAATGCACCCTGCTCACAAACAATACAGAATATCATTCAGGACTTTGGATTGGGTGATGGGTGGAACCCAATTTAAGTCAGAAGATAGGGAGTTATGAGTGAACTCAGAATGGGAAGGGGACAAGAAGCTTGCAGACTTTGGAGGTGAGCAGGAGATTGGATTTGGAATGGTAGTTTGCAAAAACAGAAAGATATGCTCTTTTAACTGATGAAACCATTTATAATTCAGCATGCATGGGAAGCATGTGTTATGCACACTTGTTTAGTGGCAATAAACTTAAAGAAACACAAAAAGATGTATCTCATAGTCCAGATAGATTTTGATGTCAAGAAGAAGCCTGGGGAAGTGATGGTGGAGGGAAACCACATGGGTATTTCGGGTTAAAGTTGAACATGGTGGGAGGTCAAGTTGAGCCATTGGAAGCAGCATAGACAGCTGAAGGGAGGGTCTCCATTCTTAACGATCAAGAAGTTAATAGACTCACCCTTATTCACGATGAGGAAAGAAGGGACAGGATGAGTGGCTTAGAGAGCTGATTGATACAAGTGAGATACCAGTGGTTATCTGCTGTCGGGAACACAATGGGAATTAGATGTATATTGCAGATTTAAAGAGAGGTTAGGGAAATTACAATATGAAAAGATCCAGAGCAGAAGTTTGAGGACATATTATAGGATGTAATTGTTTTTTAGACAGTGCGCTGTCAGTTTGCTGTCCATGAATTAATGTTGTGGGTTCACAGTAAGTTGTTAGAAGGGCTGAAGCTCTTTTTCAAACAGCTTTTTATTAAGTGAGGTGCTGGTGAGTCTGCCCAGGAGAATCAGAGAATTGAGAAGCAGAGAGGTATTCTCAAGCCAGCAGAGGCCAATTCTAAGTCCAGTGCAGATGAGTCATATCCTCTAGTTCCATGCCATTTTCGGTAGATTGGTGAACCCGTACAGAGGTGATGAGCAGTGAAACCCAAGGACCAAAGAACTGCTGGGGATGAGATGAAGAAGACTAATCCAATGGACCATTACAAATGAAGGAGCTTCATCTGATGAACAGGCAGGGGGAATGGTGAGGAGCCCAGAAGAATAGGATTGATAGTTGGCCATGTGACAGATGGTGGAGGAGTTCTGGAAGATAAGAAGAAACAAACTATGAGTAAGAAGGGACGAGCAGGCAGAGTCAATGGAATATCCGCAGCAGGATGAGTACCTGGAATCAAATACAGCAAAAGGTTCCAGCAGAGAATCACAAACCTAACCAATTGAAACAGCCCAGATATTGGGAATGGAATAATCCAGAGGTCAGCAGAAAAATAGAATTTGGCCTAGAGAAAAGCCGGTTTATACTCAGGATTGGGGTTGAGCTAAGAACCCAGCAGTGCACGGGAGAACAAGTCAAATGTAGCAGGTTACAACAATAGTTGG
Source organism: Sphyrna mokarran (assembly GCA_024679065.1). NCBI lineage: Eukaryota > Metazoa > Chordata > Chondrichthyes > Carcharhiniformes > Carcharhinidae > Sphyrna > Sphyrna mokarran. The sequence continues at coordinate 111,378,846 of JAGIQG010000003.1, forward strand.
GTAAGAATAGAATCGCAGCAGTTTAAGCATTCCTGATAACCCATCAGAGTAAAGAATACCAGGTGGTCTTGAAATGAAGTGAGACTATGTGCTAATGCTGCCACATTTTCCCATCTCCACTGACAGCATCTGTGCAACACCATTATTTCCTCCTGTTTCTCCAGATATTTCTCTTTTTCCATAATCCAATGACCAATTGCAGGAAAACTCTGTGAGCCTCACCTGATTTGAACATGCAACCTTCTGATCTAGAGTCAGACATGCTACCCTTGTGCCACATGCCCACCTTAACAGTCTGCATTGTGGGGACCAAGGGACTTTCATGGAACATAAAATCAGCCAGACATGGACAGATAATTGCATTTGTCCAGTACATGGATCAAGCCTACTAGCCTGGAATTATTAGCACCACAGGAGCAGGCTTTTATTACTTCTGTTCTGCTGCAATGATATGATCAAATATAAGATCTGATCTCTCTCCACCCCCCCCCCCCCCCCCCCCCACACACACACACACACACACACACACATACACCTTCAATTCCACATTGCTGCACTATCTCTGTATCCTTTTAAATCCCTTGGTATCCAAAATTCTATGGACACTCCATCTTGAAATCTGTTCAAGAGCTGAGCATTTACAGCCCTCTGTTGTAGAGAAATACAATAATTCACAGCTCTTTGATTGAAGAAATATTTCCTTGTCTCTGCCCTAAGTGGGGAGAAATTTCTTTGCTTCTTTGTGCCCTTCCAGTTCTCAGACCAAATTCCCCAGCCTACACCCCCACCCAACTATCACGTTGCCAATTCCCTACTTGTATAACAAATTGCAAGATGATCCCAGGATCTCCGAAAATAATTCTTTGACACACCCACTGTCACATACTCACCAAAACAAACATAACCATTATCCAGCACAGGAAGTGACACTTGTACAAATATAAAATTCAATAAATATGATTTTATGGCAGTGTACAAGATGCTTAAGGGCAGTTTTTATCACCAATTTAAAAACCTGGTTTCTTTCCAGCTTTTATTTTGAACATTCCTGAACTCGAGCAATTAAGCAAGGGATTAAAAAATATAAATTCAAGCTAAATGACATCCTGCAATTACTAAAGCTGTTTGCAGACACCACTTTTATAGGGTTCAGCATAAGGTTCTCATTTAGCCCCTAGAAAGCTGTAAAATGGAAAAAAACAAGTTAAGTGGTGCAATTCAATCCCCAAAAGGCCAGGAAAAATCCAAGAATTGTATTTAAGAAAAATGGAGTTTTATTTATTTAGTCACTGAGCTAACAGCACTGATGATAGACCTACATGGCATTAACAGTACTATTATTATGGAATAACAAGTGGGCATAAGTGTAGCCTCTGTTTTGATGGTCCTCACTTGCTTGTATGAGTGAACTTCTGTGCTTTGCATAATGCAGTTCTGACATTTTTGATAGCAAGAATGATGCATTTAAGCGAGCCAAGCTGATAGAAGACTAGTAAGTAGACTTTAAACCGACTGTAAGTGTGCACCCACCTTCGTTCAGTGGGTACATGCTTGCCATTTAATGTTTATTTATTAGTGTTACAAGTAAAATTACATTAACACTGCTATGAAGTGAAAATCCCCAAATCATCACACTCCATACCTGTTTGGGTATACTGAAGGAGAATTTAGCATGGCTAATGCACCTAATCAGCACATCTGTCAGACTGCGGGAGGAAACTGGAGCACCCGCAAGAAATCCACAGAGAGACTGGGAGAATGTGCCGACTCCACACAGACGGTTAGCCAAACTGGGTCCCCAGCGTTGTGAAGCAGCAGTGCTAACCACTGTGCCACTTCTAATTTTTGTCCCAGCCCTAAGCCATCACTACTGGAATTTATCTGTGGTGTAATGCCTCTACTTGTCTGGTACTACATCTTCAAAAGTCATCGGGACTGTAAAGAAAAGCTCTTCAAGGAGAGAATGGAGCGACCATTTAGTTGTGAGTGGTTAAAGCAGAGCGATGGACATGCTGAGTAATTGTGTATTATGTTATGAAGAAATTTAAACACGTCCTTATGCTTTCGCTAAATATTGATTTAATTTTTTAAAAAATGATGCTTTTAGGTCAATAGGCTTCTTTATTTAGCTCAAATGTTAGAACATTAAATCTCCGACAGTACTCTGGTGTCAACATTTGGCCGTGGAATTGATGACAAACACATGACAGACATTTGACTTTGACTAGCAGGAAAGACGCTGCTCTTGCAATCAGTCCTGCTTGGTGCAGGATCAGTACAGTGCTTGATTTGATTTGAATTATTGCATGTATTAGCATACAGTGAAAAGTATTGTTTCTTGCATGCTATACAGACAAAGTATACTAAACATAGGAAAGGAAAGGCGAAGGTGCAGAATTTAGTGTTACAATTATAGCTAGAGTGTAGAGAAAGATCAACTCAAATGAAGTAGGTCCATTTAAAAGTCTGATGGCAGCAGGGAAGAAGCTGTTCTTGAGTCGCTAGGTACGTACTCTCAGACTTTTGTATCTTTTTCCCAGCAGAAGAAGATGGAAAAGAGTATGTCCCAAGTGCGTGGGGTCCTTGATTATGCTGGTTGCTTTTCCGAGGCAGCAAGAAGTGTATATGGAGTCAGTGGATGGGAGGTTGGTTTGTGTGATCTTTGTTCACGACCCTTTGTGGTTTCTTGTAGTCTTCGACAAAGCAGGAGCCATACCAAGCTGTGATACAACCAGAAAGCATGGTGCATCTGTAAAAGTTGGTGAGAGTCATAGCAGACATGCCAAATTTCCTTAGCCTCCCAAGAAAGTAGGGGTGTTGATGGGCTTTCTTAACTATAGTATCAGCGTGAAGGGACCAGGACAGGTTGTTGGTGATCTGGCCAACTGGGAACTTGAAACTCTTGACCATTTCCACAGTGCTGGAATTTATCAGCAGTTTGGAGTGAATTATGTTAACCTTTGATATAGTTTGTATCATATTGAAGCTAATTTCCTTTAGGAAACAAGGTCAGGTATCGTATTCTGTGGCGTTTTGGGCAATTATTTTTTTTGGCATTTTTACTTCTGTCATATAAGAGGCTTGAAGCTGATAATCATCAGGTTTCTTGATTATTGGAGTCACCACAGGTGAGCCTTGTTGTATTCTTAGACAAATATCTGCACCTGCATGTTTCCTGACCAGAACCACTGGGTAGTGGTCAAAGTTAGAAGCCCTAGGCGATTTTGTAAGTATCTTTTTGTTAGCCCAGAGCCACTGAGCTGAGTTCAAGTTCTCTAGTTGTTCTTGCTGAGATTAACTAACTCAATATTACAAGAAGTGAAACCAAGGACCTCAAGTATATGGATCTGTGATTTAACTTGCAAGGCCACCAGAAAGATTGTAGATCATATTTTGTGAACTGTGTTGCATGAAATGGAATAAGTCTGATTACAATTGAATAATTAGGGATGATTTCCAGTCCAGCTGAAGTTCCTTCACAAGACTTTTGACTATGATGTGCGCCAAATCAATGATACTTGGCAACTTCTTGATTAAGGAAGACGGAATAGCAGGAGGGCATCTATGAGAAGTAATCAGCAATTAGGGATGGTGAACATGGGGCTAGCGATGATGAGGAATATTTCTGTGACACTGATGGGATGGGTATGGGATGCTTTCCTGTTTCTTTCAGTCTCATGGAAGTACAAGTGGTATCATTTTTTCAGTTTGTTTTGAAATTATATCCAGCTGTTCCTTTATGGATCATTTCTGGAGCTTCTCAACACTAGTGTGACTGGGTTGAGTGTTGGCAGCATGCACATTGCCTCTTTCTATCTCAGAATTAGTAAGGAGTCTCACAACACCTGGTTAAAGTCCAACAGGTTTATTTGGAATCATGAGCTTTCAAAGCGCACAGTCCTTCATCAGGTGGGTTTATTTATTAGTTTAGTTATTAATAATTAGCTATTTAATTTATTTATTAATAAATATTTACTGTCACAAGTAAGCTTACATCAATACTGCAATGAAGTTACTGTGAAAACCCCCAATGCCTGTTTGGGTACACTGAGGGAAAATTTAGCATGTTCAGTGTACCTATCCAGCATGACTTTTCGACTTGTGGGAGGAAACTGGAACATCCGAAGGAAACCCATGCAGATACTGTGAGAACACGCTGACTCCGCACAGATAGTGACCGAAGCTGAGAATTGAACCTAGTTCCTGGTGCCATGAGGCAGCAGTGCTAACCACTTTGCTACCCTGCAGCCGCAATGGATTCACTAGAATGCCAAAGCTTGGAGCATGTACCTCTCAGCTGATAGGCTTCTTCTGTCTTTCTCTGACCTTACCCAAACCTACCCATGTCTAGGGAACTATGCCAGGCACAAGATATTTGCATTGTACCAAGAACCAGAAAGAATAAAATGACTGCATATCTTTGAGAAATGTTCTTTCTGATAGCTGTCCATATTTGCCATGAGTTAAACAATTAACAACAAAGGGGCAGATACAGAAGTATTCAATTGTATTAATGTTTGGATTGAGGGTGAAGTGAGAAGACCTGCAAATAGCTGAAGAAGTGACTATGACCCAAATTTAAAATTACTACTTTTGGTGGTTGTATGAAAATCATGGTCGTCTCAGTTTGAAGATTTAGTATCTCGATTCTGATTGAGATAGTTTAAGGGGCCATTGAAATGATGACTGTTGTGCTGGCTTAAAGCTTGTCCCCAAAAGCAGCTTTTCATCGTGTTGTGCAACAAATTAATTATTGACTGAGAATATGCATTTATAAAACAACTATTTCTACTGACAGAGTAGCCACTTTTCTTTGCAGTCTCTCACTGGGGAGGTCTGTGGTGCAAGTATTTACAACTTCATAAATGTTAGTTCTTCAATGATGTGCTAACCGTGGTTATTGCTCCTCCCACTCTGACAATTTGAACACATACATACTTGACCTCCACTAGCAAATATTTCTGGACAGCTGAGCACTCAGTCAAATATTGTAATATCTTAGCACGCAGTAATCACCATTTATTCACTCTTTCAAGTGATGCGTTGTCAATTCTACTATTTCTGTTTATTTCTGCATTTTTAGCACTGACAGGATGAATAAGTGTCCTGTTTTATTTTAGCTTGGGCTATCTAGTTACAATATCTCAACATCCTACTAGTTTCTAACAGGAAATTTGCAACTATTTTGGATTTATCTGGCTTTCAAATTGCTATTAGTTCCAGCTGCACTTTCTCTGTCAGATAGTTAGAATTGAGCTTTTCCTTGGACTACAAATATACATTAGTAAATTATCAGAATTTTTCCTTGGGAGAAGTTTTGAAAATTCAAGTTGACTGAAATAATGTCCAACTTGCATCAAGCTAACAATGGTGGTATTTTAATACTCTTGCATGAGGTGTGACACAGATAGCTATATCAAACATGGAAGTTCGTAAAAGTTGTTATGGTTCAAAACAGTTTGGTGTGTATAATTGTTCAAGGGACTGCTACTACTAGGCAAAATTAGATCCATAACATTCAATTAGAGCACTTTGGCCAGTCAGCTTTCTTCAGTTTTCTATGTTTATTCAGATCTGTAAATCAGGCACTTTTGGGCATATTTTTCAAGGCTCATATCCAAAACTGAAATTTGCTTTTAAAAGAAACAAAGACACAGGCACAATGGGTCAAATTCATCATATACAGCACCCAGAGAGGTGCCTCTCGAAGTTAAAGCAGGCACTCCTCTGCTCTTTTAATGAAGAGCTGATTAGACCCACCAACATGAGGGTAGCTATGTTGGTGGAGGGAATTGATAGTGCACCCTCAAGGATATCTCTTCCTCCTCAATTGGACAGATCACACCTGCTCTGTCCGGTTGTCATGCCCTTTAGGATTGCAGGCACCTGCATGAGAGGACACAAATATGTTGGGTTCAAAGGCTTCATACTTGATATGAAGCTCCATGTGTACTTTGATGACACAGGAGGTAATATGCTTCCTCACTCCCTTGCATTGAGACTTCTCACCTTGTCAGCAATTGTGCAATTTCTGCAAGCCAGCCAGCTCCACGGCTGCTGCCTCTGTTGAAGTTAGAGATTGAATATCGGAGATGCCTCCACTAACTTTAGGCTGCTCCTCGTTATTGTGACCTTACAGCTGCTGATCTTCTCTGCCATCTCTGTTCAAACTTGCAGACTCCCTTCTTCCTCTGCCTTAGGGAAAAGGTCCTCCTGCCTTGCCTTTGCAACTTGGAAGAGAACCTGCAGGGAGGCATCACTAAACCATGAGTCCACCAGATTGCTGCCCAAATTGAACAGTAGCCTCCTGGTCTGCTCCTTGAGTTCTCATGCGTGATTGTAGGATTTTTATGGGATTTTGAATTCATTGGCAGAGATGCAGGCAGGTAGCAAAAGCTCCCTAAGGGTTGCTGCTATGATGATTCAATCACGGCAGGACATGACAGGCTTTGAGAGATGTGCCTTTCTGTTTGGCTTTAAGATTGGTGGTGCCCTGTAACTCACTCTTGCTCATCCATTGGACAGGTTCCACACCTCCAGGTCATTCATTGGACGATTGCCATGTGATTGTGGTTGGCTTGTTGTATTTTGGTCATGCAGGAAGGACCAATGATGCCACCAATACTCACTCGTGCACAAAATTAACCAGTTTTTCCCAGTGGGATGCAGTGGATAGTGATCAGGGCAGGAATTTTATCCAAGCCTTATCTGAACAGAGAGGTTCCATTTTAGTATCTGTGGAGATTTGGCATTGAATTGGGGACCTTTCTGTCTTTATGCACCAACTGCACCCTGTGTAGTAAATTTATCCAGTGAAAAATTTTGAGGGAACCCAAGATGAAAAATGATCAAAGTTTGACATTGCAGGGCCTTAGCTCTTGACAGCCTGCTAATTCCCTGGTTGGGAAAATTGCTGAATGAAGTTCCTCCCTTTCCTCTCTGGTCCCTGGAAACTGAAGGAGTTGGGTTCAGGAAAACCAGTTTGATAGCCCCATTGAGGCCAGGCAGGCTTAGATTTTTGGACCAGCTGTCGCAGTTAAAAACTCGATCCTTTTCTTTGCCGTACAATGAACGTTTAAAGTGCCACATGGGAGGGAGGTTCTGAACTCTCCACACGCCAACCCAACTGACTGCATGCTAATTGAGTGAGAGGGGTTAAGTGCTCATGGCCCTCAGAAGGAGGAATTCTGACTGTTACTACATAAAGAAAGCCTACCACCCAAGTGGTATTTGACAGCATGAAGCATAGTTTTTCTGACAGAATGTGACACCAGAAAAATTGTCCTGCTATATGGGGAAAATCCTTAAAATTTCTTTTTGCCTTGAGAACATGATAAACTCAAGTTTCACACCTAGCTTGGTCGGAGTCGTTGAAGCAACTGTAGCGAAAGAGTACATTCCTACAGGAGCTGTTGCAATAAGATATTGGTCTTTGATATTGAAATGTGTGACGACAGCCGTGTGGGTGAGAAATCTATGCTTCTTATCTGGTTTTGAAATTTCATCTGAAAGCCAATGAGGAAAAAAACACACTTTGTATCCCCATCCACCTTCACTTGAACGCATGACATCATGTGAGCTCAAATATATGACTTGAAAGTAACAATTATGAGTGGGAAAATTAATTGTCCATTATCTAGCTGGAAGAATTGAGACGCATTATAGCGTCCTTAGAGTGCAGAAGGGGGGAATTTGACCCATCAAGCCTGTACGGATGACAATCCTACCCAGGCTCTATATTCATCATCCCACGTATTTAGCCTGCTAGTCTCCTGACACTGAGGGGCAATTTAGCATGACCAATCAATCTAACCCGCACATCTTGCTTTCACTGTTATTATCATCTCACATGTGAAGGGATTTAATTATGATTGTCCAGCAAACTTCTCTTCAGTTCTCTTTTCTGTTGCACAGCTATATTCTACTCTGTTTCTGTCTTCTGCCTTTATCTTTAGTTACTGGTTAAAGTACAAATGTTTCAAGTGAAATAGAGAAAGGAATGTTATCTTTTTACATCTTTGGATAATGGGAGTTGAAATACACGCTCACGCAGAAGAAATCATCAGGTTACTCTGGAAATCAGAGTTTGCTCAGTCTGACACTTTAAACCTTTAACATTTGCCATCCAGTGCTAAAGCAGAGATTCCTTTGTTCTTGGAGTATGGGTTTTCATACAAGTTTATCTTTCTGCAAGGATTTTCAAACAGTATGTCTTCCAGGTAGAGTCTGACATCAACTTTCTGAAGCATATTGAAATAAAACAAAATTATTCACCGTCAAATATCTTGACCTTTTGATTATAGTTAGGGGGTGAGCTGATGTTGCATTTTAAGTACACCAGTTTAACATAAAACAGTAGGATGCAGCTTTGTGTTTGCAGTTTCCCACCGTTGATCTCTATTATGCCACTGGGGAGAAGAACCAAGCAGAATGTGAATACTTTCCTAGTGGGAGTAAGGAGAAATGAAATCAATCTGGGAATGAATTTGATCTTGTACACCTTTTGAGCTGTCAAATTAAGAGCAACATTGCTGGAGGTCTGAAGGTCTCAGATGATAATTATTTCAGCAGCTTGAGCAGTCTTCACATACGTACACAGCCAGATCAGTAAATGCCAGAATAAAAATTGGGATCTTTTAAATTTAATTTGTTGCCAAAATGTGGTCTGCCAGCATAAATAATAGTTTCATATCTCGGTTGCACATAATGTGTCATTACAGTATCAATACAAGTACATTGTTTTACATTATTAATATCCATTCCTAATAGTGGCAGCCAATATACAATATAGATTCATGTTAATGTTGTCATAAGTTTTCAAGGGAAAGGTTTGTAATTCACATTGTAGAATGTTGTTGTCTTTGTCTTATTTTTGTATATTAGACTTATGATCTCGATTAAGATCAGTAACGTTTTTATTAAATTTTGGAATCTGATAATATGGTGCATTTGCTAAAAGAATGAAGCCAGGAGGTTCTTAGTTTATACTGAAAGAATTTTATTTCACAGAATTCAAAGAATATGAATCTCTTGAACAGTTAACTGCATTAAAGATAATAAAAATACAATGAATTCAATTATTTATAATCTAAACCAAATTCTTTAAATCACGTTTTGGGATGGCAAAATGGTACGCACTGCTACCTCACAGTGGTAGGGAGATGGGTTCGATTCTCTACTAGTTCTCTATGTGGAGTCTGCATGTTCTTCCCGTGTCTGCATGGGTTTCCTCCAGGTGCTCAGTTTTCTCCTACAGTCAAAAAGATGTGCTGGTTAGGTATGTTGGTCATGCTAAATTCTCCCTCAGTATACCCAAACAGGCGCTGGAGTGTAGCGACTAGGGAATTTACATAGTAACTTCATTGCAGTATTAATATAAGCCTACTTGTGACACTAATAAATGAACTAAAGAAAACTTTTTTTTTGACAGCCATTGGCCCTACACCCTCAATAAATCAAGTCAGATATGTAAGGTTAGAGGTGTAACCAAATACTTATTCAAAGATTCTTATAATTTCTTGGGCCATCCGATTATCTCTAGCAAGTTTTCCCTTCATCCTACTTCTAACCATCCTACAGTTGCAAAATTCCCCCTCAACATGAGCTTTATTGGCATTGTAAATGTAGCCATTACTGCCTCACTCTCAATTTAAAACTCTTTTAGCCAAGCCAAAATTTCAACTGAACTGTTTGAGAGAGATTTTCGTTTCAGTAGCCAGCTTGTTCTTAAATGTGGAATCACTCCTCTGCAGTTCGCTAATGTTGAAGTTTTTTCTTCTGTTGTTTCTCTCATAGGCAAATTGGTCACATGTTCATTTATTGGGAGTCAGTTATGTACCAGAAATCCTAGAGAAAAATCTTATTCTTTTAAAGGGACAATCACCACGAGACAAAATAGAGGCTTTTTTCCCCCTCAAAAGGTCATAGGCCGTCACAGGCTACTCTTTTAAAATAATAGAGGCCAACTGCATCCATTGCTATCTGATTTACAAGTTTAAAACCACTTCCGACAGCCGTGTCTGCACCATTTAGTGCAGAAACCAGGAAGTATTGGCCCAAGTTGCCTTGCTTCTCCAGAAATTATGCTGTAACAGTATTTTGCTGAGAGAGTCTATTGAAATACTTGGAATTGCATAGTTATTGTACTAGTCTAAAAAAGTACATTAAACTTGCCAGGGAAATTTGGGCTTGTTCATTCAACAGAAATAACTTTTCAGTCTTTTTATTACTGTTGAACAACTTAAACTGCAAAGTCTCATTGAAAATAATTTAATGTAATTATTTTTTTAACTTTTTATATTTACCCCTTGTATTTCTCTGAATCCAATCCTTGATTTCCTCACTTTAATTTTCTTTCTGTTCCTAAATTGGCGTTGATTTGGAAAGTACCTAGTTTGGGACTGTGCAGTTCGTTGGTGAATTCTCAACTTGGTTAAGGAGGTATAACTGCTTGTTCTGTTAACACATGTGCCAGATGCCCTTGGACCTCTAATGATCGTAGATTCCAGAGCAAAATCCCATAGAGTATAATGAATGGCTACTGCTGTTTGTTTGGCACTAAGCACCAACACTGGCCATTTGAAATTCACAAATAAATCTCCCTGCTGGTGTAATGAAGTCAACAGAAAATTAGACTTAAAGACAACCATGTGCCAAATATTCAATTTATAATGAAGCATAGTGTAATGTGATTTGATTTGTAATATACTGCTGTTGTGTATTCTGTCTATGCATGGTTTACATTTCATTTGATGTCATGCATCTTAATTCAGCAACGCATTTCTGAGGGGGCATTTTAAAAATACATTTTGAAAAGTCCATGCAAACACTAACTACGAGTTCTGAAGAAGTGTCTTATTGGACTCAATGTTGGCTCTGTTTCGCTCCACAGAGACTGCAAGACCCGCTGAGTTTATCTAACATTTTCTGATTTTGCTTTAATTCACTGCATTTTCTTCATCAACGCAATGTTAATCCTCAAACAATTCTTAAACATGATTTGCCTTCCTCAAATCTATGCTGAATCCTTTGAATTAATCCACATCTTTCTAAGTGAATATTCATTTTATTCTGCCTTTAGAAGTACAGCATTGATATTGACCTCACCAGTCATTGCCTTCTGAGAATCTCAGAATAGTTGCAACGCAGAGAGAGATCGTTCAGCCTGTCAAGCTTGTGTTGACTCTGCGAGCACAATTCAGTGAGTTCCATTTGCCTGCCCGTTGCCTGCAGTTCAACAATTTTCCCCATTCATGCACTTATTATTTCCATTTTTGAAAGCCACAACTGAATCTGTCTTCTCCACTCTTTCGGACAATGCATTCCAGATTACAACCACTCGGCACAAAAATGTTTTTCTTTAAGTTACCTTTGGTTCTTTGATCAAAAACCTTGAATTGCTGCTCTTTGGTTTCTCAACCTTCATGCCAATGGGAACAGTATCTCACTTATCTACTCTGTTTCGAGTCCTCGTGATCTATATGTTTTTTAAAAGGTTCATTAAATTTTCCTTGCTTTTGTCCTCAATGCCTCTATGTGTGAAACTTAGGATTCTGTGTGCCTTATTAAAATAGTCTTTTTAAACATGCCATGACAAATTTGACCTTTTGTGCACATGTACCCACAAGTCTCTTTCTTCTTGCATGCTCTTTAGAGTGGTTATAGTTTATGTTAATTCTCTTTATTCTCACCACCAAAATTTATCACTTCCTCTGTTAAATGTCATCTGCCTTGTGTTTGCCCATTACACAAGCTTGTTTGTTACCCTCTTGAGTTCTATCACTCACACTGTTAAGACTGCTCCAGGTTTGGTATTATCTGCATGTTTTGAAATAGTGGCCTGCACATACAAGTCATTAATTTATATCAAGAAAAACAATGTTTCTACGACTCACCCCTCTTAACTGGGCACATGGTGGCACAGTGGTTAACACTGTGCCTCACAACACCAGGACCCAAGTTCAATTTCAGCCTCAGACCACTGTCTGTATGGAGTTTGCACATTCTCCCTGTGTTTGCAAGGATTTCCTCCAGATGCTCCGGTTTCCTGCCACAGTCCAAAGATGTGCGGGTTAGGTTGATTGGCCATGGTAAATTGACCCTACTGCCAGGAAGAGCAGTAGGGTAAACTTGTGGGACTACAGGGATGGGGCCTGGGTGAGGTTGTGGTCAGTGCAAACTCGATGGGCCGAATACCCTACTTCTGCACTGTGGGAATTCTATGATTCCATAACTGAAGTGTGTCAATTTGCACCTATCCAGTCCTTTGATAGAATATACATATCCAAACGTGATTTTAGAACTGAATAGATGGAAACAAAATGTTATCCTTTGTGGTCGAATTGAGAACGTTGCTCTTGTCAAAAATATAAGAGAGTTGCACTTGGGAAGCAAATTTGCAGATAGCACAAAAACATGGGGCATAGTTAATGGTGAAGAGAACTGACAAGAAGGACATCACATGAAATGTAGTGATTTTGTAATAGGGTTTGGGAGGAACATGATACGATATTGACGAAGTATCAATTTTGGAAATCCAGAAATCTAGGTGCTTACTAAAATAATTCAAGGTTTACTGTTTAAAAGAGTAAAAAAAAGATAGAGCAAAAATCAAACAACATGAAAACTAATAACTACTCTGTACCTTAAATAGTTGGTTACATTAAAAATATTAAAAATGCAATTAACACAACTACTTGCACTCCAAACCGAGCTACTTAACTCGGATTTCCTTTCACACCAATTGACTTACAACCCCAAAAAGCTCAAGTACGTAATCATCAGAAATTGGAGGTTAATTTGAGTATTATTTCAAAGAGTTGAGATTTCTTGAGTCTTTCCTTGCTGCCTTTTCTCTCAAGTTCAGTTTTACAGTTCTTTTGAGTTCTGTTGGTATGGTCTTTCCTTTTTTCCCAAATCTCTTTCTTTTTAGTTTGGTTTTTTTTTGCTTTTCTCCTATCTCTTTACAATTCAACTTGTCTCATTGGCAACTGCATTTTAACTACTTCAGACTGTGCTTTATCTGGTTGAGCCACTTCCTCTTTCAGTTCCAAATATGGTGCTAAATGTATACTGTTTTGGTTGTTTTAGCACCAGCTTTTACTTCCCTCTTCAACTCTCTTGCTAATTCTAATAACCTAACTTTGGGGTAATTGTTGCAAAACACCCAGGAGTGAATCCTCCCTCTCTAGAATAATCTTGGCAACTGATGTAGTCATTCAGCTGTTCACTAAGAATAGTAAAATTCACTATGCACTATTGTTTGCCTAAACTTAAGCAAATCCCAGCAAGCCCTTTGCAAATCTGTGAATTTGCAATCCCACAAGAGCCCCGAGTTTTTATGATCGCGGCAGAGACCAAGAACATTTTTTCTGGCAATCTAAAACACCCAGTTATTCACTAAAATTATGAAGCACAAACTTCATTGTTTAAAACAAAATAATTTTATAATGCAAAATTAAAAAAAAAGTTTATAACTACCCTTCTCAATGTTAAAGATATTGAAAGTATAAAGTCCTTATTCTCTAAAAATGAACGTTTTTAACTCAAATTTCCTTCTACACCCATTTGATTCATATTCCCCAGGGTTGTTTCTCTGACAATAGAAGAGGCTAATGGGTGACCTAAATGAGGTATACAAAATTATGAAGGGTGGACAAGAAAGACTTGTTGCCCCCTAGCTGAGGGCTCACTTACAGGAGACAAAGATTTAAGGTAATTGGTAGAAGTATTAGAGGAGACATGAAAAAAATAGGTTTTCAGCCAGAGTGTGGTGGATATCTAGAATTCACTGCCTAAACCTGGACCTGCATCTAAAGTGCTGTAACCTGCAAAATTCCACACCAGAAGATTGCCTTGACTAATATAGCTATAACGATATTCCTGACATTGAATGGTGGCAAATGTGGCCCACCACTGCCCATGACTTGTATTTGCATTGGTCGAAAATGCATCTACAGCTTTCTTGCGATATTTTTCACTCATGCCACCAAACCCACCCAGCGCAAACAGGAGTATAAAGTCCTGGCCGAAGAGAAAATAATTTATCAGAGAATAGAGCAAACTGTTTTCTTTGGTCGCTGAATTGGGAACTGGAAACTTAATGGCATTACATCATAATCATTCTCAAAAGACAAAGGAAAAGCTCGGAGCAAAGGTGTTGTGGTGTTTCAAGCGATACCCAATACAGAGCTGTTGAAGGTCCAAACAAGACTTTATTCTATCCATGTGCATGAGGGAGAGAGACTGTTCAATGACCAAGGTTTGTCTTATGTAGTTATATACTCAGGTATCCAATGTCACATGACCACAAACAGTACTAGATAATCATAATATCGATATCTCATTAGATGACCAGACCAATCTCTGATTGAAATAAGTGTTTCTTTTGTAAAGCTAATCAAGTTTTTGCTGTGTCCGTAAAACAGTGGCCATGTATCATGTCAATATGGACAAGCTCCCATGTGCAGTAATTACCTCTCCTGTATAACTCTAAACAAATTTCTATTTTGCATACATTATTTTGGTTGCATTTCTTTGTGTAGTTAAATTACCCTCTGGGCTTGAGCAGAGTTTGAATTACACTTGAGTTAATTATTTTAACCATTTGAATACCTCATCCATGTGTCACCCTTATACTAATCTCCCAGCCAACTGTGTACTAATATATCCCCTTGAACATATGTCTATTGTCTAATTACTTAGTGTACTTATGTACTCTTACAACAGGCTTGTTAAGACATGGACAGGCCTCAGTTAGATCCATTTTGGTTTTGAGCACTCACCTCTTGATTTAAATTTAAATCATTTGATGACACCAGTGAGACATTTCAATGAATGTGTATCCTCTTGACCACATTACAGAAAAAAGTCTTGCTATTATCTCTTAGTAGTACCAGATTTGGGGATTGGAAGTTATTTTGAAGGTTTTATAAAATTGTAGTCAGTATTTCACCTGCAGTTGAATGTTAGGCTCATAATGCTTTAGTGGATTACAGTTGGACGTTTCTTATAGTGGTGCTGTCAGGTATTCTCAAGCAGGGAGCAGGTTGCTTATTTTGTGATAGTCGATTGGAAAAATTATATTTCTAAGTCACTGGCTTTTTATTTAGCCTTCTGGTTTTGGGGAATCCCAAATGATTGACCTGAATTACCCAGGTAGTTATTGCTGTTATCCACTTAAGACATTAATATTTTGTTTCTTTTAAGGAACCTGAGTTTCTTTTAGTTTAATTTGTTTGCTAATTTGGGATGGATGTAGGTGGTTTCCACTTTTAGCTATACTGCTGTTCTGTTGAAGCTATAGTATGTCTTTTTTTTTAATTCATTCATTGAATGTGGGCATTGTTGGTTGGCCAGAGTTTATTATCCATTTCTAATTGCCTGAGGGTTGTTGAGAGTAAACTATATTGCTGTAGATCTGGAGTCACATGTAGGCCAGACCAGGTAAGGAAGGCAGATTTCCTTCCCTAAATGACATTAGTGACCCAGATGGGTTTTTCCGACAATCGACAATGGTTTCATAGTTATCATTAGATTCATAATTCCAGATGTTTTTTATTGAATTCAAATTCCACCATCTACTGAGTTTCTGGATTAATAGTCTAGTGATAACACCACTAGGTCATCACCTCATTTCGTGGAATAATGGTAAATTGTTGCTGAGAAAGTTTTAAATTGCAAATGTGAATAAATTAACTTTATCTTTGTTTAAGCTAGCTTTCGCAAAGAGCTTTTGCAATGTCAAAATTCACATAGCCGATAAGCATTGCGATGAGCCTTATAATAAGCTACGTATTTGTTTAATTCTGTTTCTGCGCCTGTGATGAATGGGATGGATTAATGCTGCCAATGCAAATAAGATGAATAAAAGAGCACACTGATACGGTTATTGCCTCTGAAATATAAAGTAGAAAGTAGTATAACACGGTATTAGAGTCATTTAACATTGGCTATTTAGATTACTTTCGACATCTGTCCTGTACGTAACCAGATTTCAAATTAGTCAACTCATGATACTCTGAAATGTTTTCAGAGTCATTAACTATGTAAGATATTCATTTTACTATTTTGGTTTGATAATTTACTTTTGGTGAGCCTGTCTAAGTGACTTGTACCATTTATTATATATAAGTAATCTTTTAAAAGTAGTCTATGAATTATTAATAAACAACAAGGGAATTAATAACTCACTGAAAGATTTGATTGTCCCAAGATTGAGTTAATTGCTTTGCAGAAAAGTAACAGTTTGAAAGTATTATCCCAAACATCAATAATCATTATGAGTATTGTTATTTTTAAAGTTGAATTAGTTTGTTATTGTAAATTTCTAAAACCCATTTTAACTCCTACCACTTGAAAAACAATTAGTATACAATCCATTGAAGCATTAGTTGTGTATGTAACATTTTGATATTTTTAAACCCTTCTGATGTCAAATTCAGGTTGAAAAGCAATAATTTTCAGAATCCCAGCATACTTTCCTGACTTGACAGCAGGAAACTTAGGCTGCAACCAAACTGCAATGCAATGGCTCAGAGTTCTCATGGTCAAAAAGAAACGGCTTACCCATTGAAACTGTTATCCATACTGCTTTTGAGACAAGGGGCGGGATGGGGAGGGACAGGTTGTTATTAGCACATTCCAGACAGCTTTGCAGCTGTAAAGTTGGTTTAGTTTTCCTTCAGAGGTGCCACTGGGGAGCACAGCTAAAAGCAGCAACAACTTGCATTTAATCAGCACCTTTAACATTATTAAAAAAAACTTCCTAATATGCTTCATAGAACTGAGAAGAATTGAAATATGCATTGTAGTTGCCATGGCTGCTACACCATGCTGGGGTAGCTTTTCAAGGTTGTCACTTTGATGAGCAGTTTGGCAAACCAATCCTTAGTACAGAGAACTGAGGGGAGGAACTGGAGAGGTTGGAGCAGAATGATTCCAACAGGTCTGAATCTGGAAAGTCAATGAGAAACAAAAGAAGGAGCTGTGCTTTCTAAATTAGTGAACTTCAATTTTGCAGTTCTCCTTTATAAAATGAATTTGACACATTTCAAAGGACAAATTTGTGTAATTTACTGTGTGACGAGCTGCAGGGAACAGACAAATTTTGCTGTGGGATAGATTTTTGTTGTTTGTTCATCATAGTTTTTGAGTTTACTGTTGGTATCATCTTCAGTAAAAGGTTTCTGAATTAATACTTCAAAATATGGAAAAGTCAGCACACATATGGAGTGGCACAAGGATGCCAGTAGCTTAATTTAACTGAAGTAAATTCTTTTTTTTGGATGGTAGGTTATCTGGAATACACATGCAAAAGGACTGGATGATGCTGAACTCAAGAGAATAATAGATATAGATTTGAAATCTGCAATAGTTGTTGATAGTAGTTTGATTCTGATTTGCATTACTGGCATGCTGCTGGCTTAAAATATTGACCTGAACAGAAATAGATATTTAAAAGTGGCAACTATATTGAAAGAGGTGGAAAAAATGATCCAGGAGGTTTAGCTGCAGAAGGAAAAAGAACATGAAGAATGGACGGTGCAGTTAGAAATTGGAGTTTGAGAGGAAAAGGCAGGAAGGTGGGCAGTGTAAGAGTGCTGACACTACTATGAGCAGAACCCTGAATAAAACAGGATGTAGGAAGATGGGAAATGACACAGATTTAAAGCCAAAAAGATTTGTTGTTGAATTAACAGCACAATGTTCCTCGTTGGCAGGTGACTTTGTACAAGATTCAACTCGGTTTTGTAAAAAGTGAAGTTCCTATTTGGAGAGGGAGATGTCATTTTTAGTTTTATTTAGATATGTCAACAGTAACATGTCAACGTGGATAAAGGATTAGTTCGCTGATAAGAAGCAGAAGGTAGCTTTTTGGGTTGGCAAGCTGAATTATTTACAACTTACATCAATGACTTGGATGAAGGAACCAAAGGTATGATGGCTAACTTTGCCAATGACACCAAGATAGATAGGATAGTAAGATGTTAAAAGGGGGTAAAAATTTGATTTAATTTATTATTGTCACATGCTGTGAGAAGTATTGTTTCTTGTGTGCTAGACAGACAAAGCATACCATTCATAGAGAAGGAAATGAGAGAATGCAGAATGTAGTGTTATACTTGTAGGTAAGAAGGTAAGAGAAAAATCAAGGTAAGTCTGATGGCAGCAGGAAAGGAGCTGTTCTTGAGTCAGTTGGTACGTGACCTCAGACTTTTGTATCTTTTTCCTGATGGAAGAAGGTGAAAAAGAGAATATCCAGGATGTGTTGGGTCCTTAATTATGCTGGTTGCTATGCCGAAACAGAGCCATTGGATGGGAGGCTGGTTTGCATGATGGATTGGGCTATATTGACAACCTTTTGTAGTTCCTTGTGGTCATGGGCAGAGCAAGAGCCACAACAAGATGTGAAACAACCAGAAAGAATGCTTTCTATGTTGCATCTGTAAAAGTTGGTGAGAGTTGTAGCTTATGTGCCAAATTTTCTTAGTCTTCTGAGAAAGTAGAGGCCTTGGTGGGCTTTCTTAACTATAGTGTTGACATGGTGGAACCAGGACAGGTTGTTGGTGATTTGGACATCTAAAAACTTGAAGCTGTTGATCCTTTCTACTTCATCCCCGTTGGTGTAGACAGGAGTATATTCTCCTTCATGCTTCCTGAAGTTGATGACAATCTCCTTCATATTTTTGCATTGAGGGAGAGATTATTGTTGCTACACCAGTTCACCAGATTCTCTATCTCATTCCTGTACTCTATTGTGGTGTCGTCAGCAAACTTGAAAATTAAACTGGAGAGGAATTTGGCCACATAGTCATAGGTGTATAAGGAGTATAGTAGGTGGTTGAGAACACAGCCTTGTGTGACACCGATATTGAGAATGATCGTGAAGGAGGTGTTGTTGCCTATCCTTACTGTTTGTGGAAGTGCAGGATCCAACTGCAAAGGAAGTTGCTAAGTTTGGGTACGGAGTTTGGAGATGAGTTTCGTGGGAATAATGGTGTTAAAGGCTGAGTTGTAGTCAATAAATAGGTATCTGACACGGTTGTCCTTGTTATCTAGGTGTTCCAAAGTTGAGTGCAGGGTCAGGGGAATGGTGTCTGCTATGGACCTGTTGCGGCGGTAAGCAAATAGTAGTGGATCCAGATAGTCCAGGAGGCTGGAATTGACTCATGCCCTTTGACTGGCCTTTTGAAGCACTTCACAATGTTGGATGTGAGAACCACCAGCTGATACTCATTAAGGCACGCTGCTTGGTTTTTCTTAGGTGCCGGAGTGGTGGCTGACTTTTTGAAACGGGTAGGGACCTCATATTGTTGTAAAGAGTGGTTGAAGATGTCTGTGAATACCTCCACCAGTTGATCCATGCAGAATCTGTGCTTATCCGGGCCAGTCACTTTTCATGGCTTGACCTTCAAGAAAGCTACTCTGATATCTGCAATGGTGACCCCAAATACAGGTTCACTGAGGGCTTCCAATTGCTCAAAACGAGTGTAAAATGCATTGAGCTCATCAGAGAGGGGTGTGTTGGAGCTGGCGATTTTACATGCCTCATCTTGTAGCCTGCTATGTCTTGCAGACCATGCCATACTCGATGTGGCTAGCCTGAGACCCTAGCTTGGTCCCATCAAAGATGTCCTTTGGCATCTTTGATGGATCTCCTGAGATCATATCTGGCTTTCTTGTATAGGTCACTGTTGCGTGACACTGAGCCGACAAAAGGGAATAGCCAATTTAAGTGAGTGGGCAAGAATTTGACAGCTGTAGTATAAATGTGGTAAAATGTGAACTTGTCTACTTTGACAGAAAAATTAGAAAAGTAGTATATTATCTAAACAGAGAGACTACAGAACTGACTGATGCAGAGGGTCTGTGTGCCCTGGTATACAAATCACACAGTTAGTATGCAGGTATAGCAAGTGATTGGGAAGGCGAGTGGAATGTTGGCATTTATTTCAAGGGGGGCAGGGGGCGGTGAAAATATAACAGTTTTATATACTGCTGTTATTCAGGGCCTTGGTTGAGACCAACTGTGAAGTACTGCGTGCAGCTTTGGTCTCTTTATTGAAAAATAATATAATTGCATTAAAAACAGTTCAGAGAAGGTTCACCAACTCATTCTTGGGCTGAAGGATTTATTTTCTGGAGGAAGATTGGGCTTATATCCATTGGAATTTAAAAGAATGAGAGGTGAACTTATTGAAACACATCAGATCCTAAGGGAACTTGATCACTTGAAAACTGGGCAGATGTTTCCCTCGTGAGAAAAACTGGAACCAGGGCTCACGGTTTATAAATAAGAGGCCTCCTTTTTAAGGCAGAGATGAGAAAATAGTTTTTTTCCCCACAGGGTATTGTTATTCTTCCACAGAAAGCAATGGAGGCTGCCAGGTCTTTGAATTTATTTGAGGCTGAGTTAGGTAGATTTTTGAAATACAGGGGAGTCAAGGATATAGGGGTCAGACAGGAAGCCCTGACACTACAGTCAGAAGATCAATGATCTTATTGAATAGTGGAGCAACTCTGGAAGCTGATTTGACTTAGAATTGGTACTAAGCCAATGTTCCCGTCTAAGAAAAGCAAATGGTTAGTTATCTATTGTCAGTAAGCAGAAAATATTATATTTTCGAGTGTTGATCTAGTGAACAATTATTTTGCCTGCTGTGCTTCTCATTAGAGCTTGGGGTTTGCAAACAAAAATTTAGGAACTGGAAGAATCTGTTTGGTGTTCACAGGCTTGATTGTTGATTTGCAACACATTGGAAGTTTTAGTTAGAGAATGAAAACATAACAGATTACCATGTGTATGTCACCAAATGTTAAGTAAGACATAAGTTCAGACAATTTAAGAAATTGCTTACTTGATTATGCATATAAAGCACTTGCAGCTGAACAAATGTGCTGCTTTTAAGTGTCCCAATGTGGGCATCGTGAGGTGAGAAATGTCCCACAAGCAAGCTTTTTATCAAGCCACCTATTCAGTCCAAATAAAGTTAGTGTCAACTGGGGCAAGTTAGCAGGACTCAGAAGGTGGAGAACAATTTGATAATTAATCTATCTTGTATCTAAGAGTTTGGCTGTGGAGTAGTATTACTGATGAAAGCAATTCCATTAATATCCTGAACTTGATTATTTCATCCTCTTGGTGTATGTATTTTTCCAGTAGCAATAGTTTGTTCTTCCTTCCAAAGTGTTCTCACGTTCAGCATTGTGTTTCCATGTTTACATGATAGTGTTCTGTAATTTACATTTTTATTTTTCTTACTTTCTTAGTCAAAATATGACATTGTAAGATTTCTGGCGTCACACAATATAACTTGTAACAGTTGAAAGGATTCCAGGAAAATAAATATGTTACTCAAGAGAAATTGAACATTTTGTAAAACAATCAAATGCCCAAGCTAAAATAATATTTAACGACATTTTAAAAAGTCATGATTCTGCTTTATGTGCTTTTTTTATGTTTTCTATTGTCTTAATAGCTGTAGGATGGTTTGATGGAATTTTATGGGCATTTATTTTGTATAGGAGCTGAGTGAGATTAGTTGCTTCTGTATTCTGATTTGTGCATTTAATATGATGGATCATAAATTTGATTTGGTTATTTGCCATTTGTGGTGATTTGTATTATCGTATTTTCATTAGAGTGGTGCTTTTAATAGCATACCATCTAATCCATCCTATGATGTTTGCAATTTTCAGGAATTGTCCTTATTTACAGTACAGTGACATATTAGAATAATGTGTCCTCTGCTTCCCTGTTATTCTTCCCAGTTTCATTCCGTTTGGTCCTGCCAAAGACAAGTGTTGCTTGGGTGTAAGCCAGAGATCATTGAGAGATGTAAAGGCCATGCTTTTTCTGCTGGTGGTTAGTCAAAGATGTCTTGTGACATCTTTTCACTAGGTCTCTTTTAGATTCTAAGATGCTTTTGTTTTGCTTGTAATTGAGGAAACATAGACTTGTCCAGAACATAAATAGCTTTCCTGTGCACACGTTCATCTAGCTGTATCCATTGTTGACGTAATATGCAGTTATGATAACCACTGAGAATCTATGGCACAACTTAATAGAATTGGCTTTGTGCAAGTAAAAGACCAAAAGTTCATGAAATGCGAGTTGCCTTAATGTTTTATTTGTTTAGCCTGCAAAACGTGTGTTGAGAAAAGTATATTGCAAAGCAAGTTTGTTAAGTATGATCTTCATTCACAATGTAGGTGTTTATATCATATTCAAGTGAAGTAACTCATGCATTTGACAGTATCTTTAGTTAGTATTCTGGAAATGATTCTTATTTTATAAAAGTCTGTTTAAAAACTCAGCAGAGATATTAGTGTATCAATACTCATGGCATTGTTGTATTGTGCCAATACAAATATCAAATAAATAATGAACAGTGGCAACATGTATATTCTCAGCTCTAGTTTGTATTAGCACTGCTTGTAGAATTCCAGATATTTTACCCTTTGATTTTGGATGAATGTGATCTACCTAATAAGTCTGAACATTTTCTACACTGGTCCTTCAAATTCAGAAAATCACAAGCAGAGATAAATAGGTTCTTAATGATAAGTAATTTTAATTTTAAAAATTGCAATTCATAGGGCTTCAAAAAATACAACAAAAGAAAGTCAACAGAAATGAGACACCAAATTTTGGACAATTTAATGGACTTTTTTGGTTCAATTTGTTGTATTGTTCAGCTCACTGCCTGACTTGTGGCACAATTCTGTCCTCCACTTGGAGCAATCAGTTCTTTTCAACAAATGATTGACTTTCAGCTTTTCTTTTATATAGGGAATTACACTAACTAGCAGTGAGATTGCTGGATTCTGTAACAATTTCTTCATAGACCCCATTGAATCCCTGTAGTGCAGAAGGAAGCCACTTGGCCTTTCAAGTCTGTACCAAGCACAGTCCTTAGGCTCTATTTCCGTAACGCCACATATGTACTCTCATGTTCCCCCGATAGTAGGATCAATTTAGCACGAGCAATTTACCTCACTCGCACATCTCTGAACTGTGGGAGGAAACAGTAGCACCCAGAAGAAGCCCATGCAGACATGAAGAGAATGTGCAAACTTCACACAGACAGTGACCCAAGTCCCTGGTGCTGTGAGGCAGCAGTGCTGACCACTGTGCCACCGTGCTGCCCCAATTGTTCATAACAGGAAATCAACACAGAGTCAGAATGCTGAACAGTAACTTTGAAAAGTTACTTTATGGGTTTTCAGTATTGAATTTCCTGGTACTTGTGTTGCAGGATAGATTGTAAGCATTTTCCAGCCAATTATAATGACATCTCAATTGCATGAGGATGCCTTGATGCAGTGATTGGGGAATATGTCTTGTCAGCCCATCTGCTGACTATGTCATTCCAAAAGACTAAGCTGCTCTCAGATGCTTAGGTCTAGAAAGTAGCTGCATAGTAAAAACAGCGATGGCGTGTGCGCATAGTTCTCATTTCTGGCAATGGCTCCAGATTATCAGGACTATAAGGATAATTACTAGTCCAAAATCAAAGGAAAAAATACTATAGCAAACAGCTGAAAATATGCCAGTTGCCGCTGTTTGTTATTCATTTTCTATTACTATTGGTGCAGCACAACAATGCCATCAGTAATGATACCATACTAACATCGCATGTTGTGGGTTTATTGTGTTACTTCTTGTGAAATCAAAGGTGGATTGTGAACCTTGCTGCATCTTACCAGCAAGATTTTCAAGGTTACCCATCAACAGGATTCTGCTCATAATACATTGCACAACATTATTTCATATACTTTATATTTTGAGAAGCAGTTGGCTCGTTATTTAGTTCGCTTCTACCACAGTAACAGTTAAAGACTAGAAGATCTGACCCAAACCAACTTCTCTAGCACCACTCCTGCAGCCAAAGAATCAAAGATATTCAGTTCGGATTGCAAAGAGATCATCTCTAATTGACAAATGTTTCTGAAGATCATGTAATTAAGCGAGTAGCTTGTAGACACCTCAATTCATTCTGGTGCAGAAAAAGCATCTTGTGAGTCAATCTCCTCTAGTACACGCCTGCTTCAATCAGTTTTAGGATATCCAGACCGAATTAGGGGGAGAGTGAGTAAGGCAAGTCTTGAGAATTCAGTTGATGGTAGCTTTGTCAGAAATGAAGGACACTTCACACCTAATGTTTATTTCTCCTTTAACCAAGTGTCTTCCAATATCAAATCTGGCACAGTCAGACCTAAGTTGACCAGCCCTGGCAAAAGTTCAGGGATTAACGGAGCTTGCCAAGAAGCAGACTTGCCTCAGGGATCATTCCCCATCTGTGCTGCCTCTTTAAACATTCAACGTCCCTGGAGGCTCAAAACCAACTGCTTGATTACATTTTTTTTACAACAAAAATTTTTGTGGTTGAGTTGTAGAAGCTGTGGCCTATAGTAGAACCTTGTTATAATAAACTCTGTTATTGCAAACTTTGTTCCCCTGTCCCCCCATGGTTCTGCGTAAAGCTCCATTACAGTCAAGAGAGAACTTCAAACCTCAATTACATGAATCCATGATTAGAACTGATATTTCCCTGGTCCCCACAAGTTTATAATGATGAGATTCAGTTGTTTCTCAATGAGGTGTTTTGCTAATAGCTATTATTATTATATTGTTGTAATTTGGCAATTATTGGCTCCACTTTTTAACTCAATTGTTCCAAGAAATGCAGTCACTATGAAAGGATGCAATTTTTACTGTGACTAGAATAATATGTATATCAAAGTGTTGATATTAAATCTAACCAGGAATATTTTTCAAGACATTCAGGAAACTATACAAATATTTTCTGAAAATATATCAACTGAAAATTCAGCCTTTTGTTGAGTAAGAGTTTATTACTTAAGTTTTATTTTACAACTTGATAGCAGCATATAAATGTTTACACCACTCAAGACAATGTTTTATTAAATAGTTACTACAGAGTTATAAATTATAGAAACCTTTACATTGGAATTGCTTACAATACCAGATTCAAATATGTATCAAGTATCTATTACACTGTAAACTGTCCAGTCTGGGATTTTTCAATTTTCGGGATTATAGAATGATATTAGAATGGCTAACCGGATGTGTGAGAACTAGAATAACATAAAACTGTGATAAAATGTTATGAAGTAGTCATAAAACTTGTTTTACTTATCTAAATGTTGTAACTTCCATAAAGGCAAAATACTCTGCTTGCTGGAATCTGAAACAAAAACGGAAAATGCTGAAGAAACTCAGCAGGTTTGACAATGTAACGTTTAACAAAAATTTAATTTGACTTTAAATGTTGGCTCTATTCTTTCTCCATAGATGCTGTCAGACCTGTTGAGTTTCTCCAGCATTTTCTGTTATCTTCTATATTTCTTTTCTCAAATTACTTCACTATCATGGCCATTATTTTAGTGAGGATTTGCTCAAAAGATTTTTCAGACAACTGGTATTTCTGATTAGTAAAATTTCCAGGTTGGATAGCTAACGATGTGTAGCATGTTAAAGCATTCATAAATACTAATATTGATAAACTTTTGTATTGTGTTGGATAAAAATCAGATCTTTCATACACATGTTGTGATTTAAAGTTTGAGTTGTAAATGACTTTCTGTTGTAGGAAAGAATTATAGAACGTCTCAAGGAGCAACGTGAAAGAGATGATCGTGAAAGATTGGAAGAGGTTGAGTCATATAAAAAAGAAAATAAGGACCTTAAAGAGAAGATTAACAATTTGCAAGCTGAGCTAGCAGAAAAAGAGGTTAGTAACCTGAAGTTATAATTTGTGTTTCAGTAATTGTCTTCTACAATGGTTTAAATATTGTGGTTATAATAAAACCACCAGTCTACACTAGCGCTACTCCAGAATTGATATTAACTTCTGGTGTCCCCGCATGCACAGTTGAAAGCATAAATCAATGATTTCTTGATTCTGCCACAGGATGTGTCACTGAAGTCCCCACAGATGGAAATAAATTAGAAATCACTGATTTGATGTGAACTTGAACTTTTAATGTTATTGGTCTCACTGTAACTGCTCTTGAAAAAGTTGAGTCTTGTTGATGAGGTGTAAGTAGATTTTTACAACATATAGGAACATAGGAAATAGATGCAGGAGTAGGCTATTTGACTCTTTTGAGCCTACTCCACTATTCATATTGATCATGGCTGATCATCAAATTCAATATCCTGATCCCATGTTGCCCCCCATATTTCTTAACTCCTTTATCCCCAAGAATCAAATCTAATTTCTTCTTGAAATCACATAACATCATACATTTTTGCTGAACAACCGCTCTGACTTTGAGGAACTAATTTTACATTTATGGAATGACAAACTTATCAAATCCATTCCAAAGCCAGCATTAAAAGAAAATCTGATATTTCAATTTCTATCTTAAACTTATTTGCATATCTCAATCTTGATTTTACTTTCTGTAAGATTATAGAAAATGAATGATAAGACCCATTTTTACCAACTGGTTTGCTGTTTATGATGATTTTTAAGCGAGATTGGCTGTTTAGCCTGCTTGCTGGTATTACTGTTGTTGGATATGGGAGACCACTAAAACTGGTGCCAAAATGAAATGAATATTGGAATAGTGAAATCTCTGCTATAGAGTTTACTAAATCTTTGTTGGCAGTTTTTTTTTGAGATCAGCAGTGAGCACCATCACTTCTTCACCAAATGCAAAATCTGTGCATATGGGTAAAATCTTGTTTTTAAATGCAGCACTTGCTATAAGCACTTCTGCTGTGTTGAGTGAAAATTTTAGAAAATCAAATATTGGTAAACCTTATCATCCCAGCGCAAAAGGAATCCCATTCAGCCCATCAAGTCTACCTGACTCTGAAAGAGCTCATCCACCACCATCCTTTCCTGCAACCCTGTGTCTTTACCATGGCCAAAGCATTAACTTGCATGTCTTTGGACTGTGGGAGGAAACCAGAGCACCCAGAGGAAACCCACACAAACACTGGGAGAATGTGTAGGCACTCACGGCTAGAATCGAATCCAGGTCACTGATGCTGTGAGACAGTAGTAATTAACATAATTTAGTTATGATCCACTTTAACTGATCAAACTTTCCATAATACTTTATAAGGGTTCAAAAATTTTACTCCACTTAGTTGGAACCTACACTAAAAGGTAGTGAAATTCAGAGAATTGGGGCTAAAATACTGTTGCTTTTCATCATTATCACTTCCTTCAAATGCAGTTTTGACACTACGAACCCAATCCTATGGAGGTCAGTGTAAAACTATTCATAATTATTAATTTAAAAGAAAAATAATTTAAAGACATACATCCAGAATTGAATAGTATTAAAGAATACACCTGAAAAATAATTTGACTGTAATCTATAGGACATTACTTTCAATGATAATTATTTGTTTTCTCTCAGTCTAGTTTGATTGACTTGAAGGAACATGCATCCTCATTGGCTTCAACAGGTCTAAAGAAAGATTCTAAATTAAAAACTCTAGAAATAGCCATAGAGCAAAAGAAAGAAGAATGTAGTAAGTTGGAAGCACAATTAAAGAAGGTAAGTGTTAAGTTGGGGGGGAGGATTTTTTTTGTGGTTAATATTTGTACGCACTGGTGCTAATCTGAAATTTTTTTCATGATTTAATCTTGGATCACTGAAGCATTCTTGCTAGGATTTAATCAAAAAAATTAAGACCTAGACATTGAATCAGTATGGGTCACATGTCTTAAAGACCTTGAATTTCCTTCCCCTCCCCCCCGCCCACCCCATATATCACATTAATCAAATATTAAGATTATTTTGCTTTTAAGGTAGCAGCAACTGTCTACATATTCACTTATATTTTGTTTGATTTTGAAAGAAGTGGAATATGTACTTTTTCTATGTAAGGTACCTTTCTTTCATTCAGGATTCCTTGTAACTTTCTCACTACTTTGCTCAGAGGAGTTCTTCCTCAGGTTTCTCGCGCTTCTTTTGCCTGGGGGAAGGAGACTTTTTTCCCCAAGGTTCTCAATATATAATTAGAGATTTGAATTGTTTGTCCTTTCCTTGATTAATTAGACAAGATTTTTGCTTTGTCTTTTGCTTTTGAACATGTTTATTCAAATGTCAAAACTTATTGCAAGTAGAAAATAGTTTTGATAAGTTAATGTATAGCAAATTCCCAAATAACTTGATAATTATACTTTTGCAGGCAAAAACTCCAATTCTCATGTGATCTCCACATGGTATATACATAATTATATTAAAGTCCTGAATTATTGATTATTCATAACATATAGAGTTTCTGAATTTCATCTAGTGATAGACCTAAGAGCATGCAGATTACCTTTCAGAAATATAAATTTATTGGATGAAATTACAAATTATTTGTAACCTGGAATGAAACCTAATGAATATTATTTTACTGCAAGGTTTCAATTGTAATTTTGGAAAATTTCCAATAAATATTTAATAAAAGGATTGCTACAGACATTGATGAATATTCAAAGTAGTTCAAACTGAAAGGAATCCTTGAAATTCAGGTGTATGATAGGTTTGAAAATAAAATCTGATTTTTCCCTAATTATTATATTCAGTTGTTTCTCTTGCAGCTTGTTTTAATATAATGTGTTTAATGATTTAATGTGGATGCTGTAATTGAGTTAAATCATCAAATATGCATCTCCAGCTCACTTATTCATTTTTTAAAACCTCAGGGGAGAATGAGGTCACCCATAACTGGTTAGACAAGTCATTTTCCAGAAAGCAACTGATAATAGGTTTCTTTACAGTCATGGTTTCGTATTATGCTTGTTCTCATTCTTTCTGTCTCTCTCTCTCTTTCTCCCAAGCCCTGATCTAACCAGATTCCTCTGTGAAGATATTATTGTTTCTTTTATAGAATAGCACTTAATGCACATTTATGCAGTGATTTTGTGGAGCTGAACGCTGGTTGGTCATTAGTTGATACTCAGATACCTTAAATAGCTTTTAGTCTCCTTTTTGCTATGTCATAGCATATGCAAGTATCATTTACATCACTAAAAATTGCCTCCTCGTGACCAGCCTGTGCAAAACAGTGGATGGCCTCATCAGAAATTGTGCCATTCAGAATAGGGAGGATAGTCTTTGAGCATATGCAAATTAAGAAACGCTGAAGGAAGAGAACATCAAAACCTAAATTTTGTTTAGTTTTGATCTCCAAAATGTCTAACCTAATCCCAACATTAAAATAATTTGCTTCTTTGCTGTTGAAAGAATGAATTTTCCTCCTTTATAATGTGATTCTGTGGATTTTCAAGAGACAAATTGCATTCTGAACATGTTGGGGTGAGACTTTTGATGAAAAATTGCAAAATGCAGTTTTTAACAGCTGTAATTGTCAGGAGTTGCATTCTCAGAAATTACATGTTCTGAAATTGCACATTCCTACAATTTCTTTAGCAGGCAACTAATTGCAGAGAGCACCATGCATTCTCTCATTCCTCATGAAAAGAGGAACTTTAGACCATACAATTTTATTTAAAGTAAACATCGCAAAGATCCACAATACTTCGCAATTTCTTGCTTGCTGGAATCCAAGCTGATTGTTATCAAAACAGGCAAAGTACAAAGAGAGAGGTTATGGAACAACAACCAAAACATGTGAATTTTCACGTAAACACTTGGCAAATGCTCATTTACAAAATGGAAGAGAAAATAACATATACAAGCAAACTATTTTCAATCTGTCCTGGAAGAAACCTTGGAAAGCTGAATAACATTCATCTATAGCATAGGAATCACTGCTGCTGATTTTCAGTGAAGTGATACTTATCTTTAGAAATGTAAAATAATGTGATGATAAGCATTCCATTGGCCCTGTGATTTTTGCTGGCTCCCTTTGTGATGTAATTTAGTTTATTTTGGCTGAAAATCATGTAGACAGAATCCAAATGTCTGCTGTTTGATGTTTTATTATTGTTGGTTTTCTGCTCAATTATGAGTATTTTTAAAGAAAATCCCTATTCAAATGGCCAGTTGATTTTTTAAAATAATGTACGTTAATTAAGTACTGATGAACTTGTCCAGTAACAACAGCCTGTAATTGGAATGTCAAAACACACCAACAGAATAAAATACAAAATACATTAACCTGGATGAGAAACCTCTTCAAATAATTTTGTGGTTACTGAACAGATTGGATTTCAGAAAGTCCTTCTCACATATCAAGTGGCTTCTGTAGTAATTTGTTATCAAAAGTAACCTCTTGAAAGAAATCATGTGGAACATAGAGGGCCTGCTTAATTTTTTTTCAACTACTTTTAATAGAGCTGTCATCACATGGTATCCATTTTTCTCCATTGCCGCCACTGCCCCCACACCACCTCAAGGAAAAAGTTTGGCACAAGTTAGAAAATGTCTGAGCAACTTGTGTAATCATTAGTTAGACTGTCATTAAAATAGTTTTGCATCTTTTGTTTAAAATTAAATGAAATTTAAATTTCTTCCTGCACAGCATTCCGTGACTGTATAGCGCTAATTTTGAAAGCCTCCACTTGCATTTTCAGAAAAATCAGATTTTCTTAGGGCAACAAAACCTGAATGTTGTCATCATCACTCTTGCAACTCTTAATATAATCTAGAAACTATAACACTTATTGTTTTTTCAAAAAAGCAGCAAATATTACAGATAAATGATTAGTATGAGCATACAGATTTTGAAATCTTTGGAGGCTGAAACTGGTGTGTACTGTTTTTTATACTATACACAATATGGTTACATTTACATCATTTTGTTGGCTCAGTTAAAGCTATAAAAGATTTGATAATCATATTTAACAACATTTATGCCATAACCAGACATAGTTTATTGCTTAAAGTAATTACATTCATTTGCTTTTTTTATGTTATGGAAGGAAAGTTACTTATTATCCAAATCGTACCACTCTCCATCCCCAATCCCTCCCCCCTTTCCTGCTCCACCACCCCCAGACTCTGGCAGTACAATTCTGGGGCTGCTATTATGTTATGGATTTTCCTTATGCCATTCCTCTAAGTGTACCACAGTAGTACCAATACTGCAATGATATTTGTAAAAATGCATCCTACAGTTGAACTCGCAGCATTCGATCTTTTAAAATGTTCTCTGTCAGTGTCCTGGATACCAGCTGAACACTTGTAAAAGTTAATAGAAAATGCAATTCTAAATCAGAAAGTATTAGCACGCCAAAGAACATAAATCATGGTCCCATGCATGTGCTTGACAGTGCTTGCACTGAACATTTCCCATTCGCCACAGTGGAGTGAATGGCAATATGGCCATATATTTTGCAATTGCACTGATATTTATATATATATATATAATATATATAGACAGAAGCAGTGCTATAATAATGAGGGTGTACTGTTTAATACAGACCATTAGACTGAAAATAACGGTGAAATGTATTTTATTAAAATTTCAAATGATGTATTACGACTCATTTTGTGAACTTGTGTTTGTTACAATGCTGGTGCAAATGTAACAAAAGATTTATCAGAAGAATAACATAAACTTGGCTTTTAATTGTGCAGCAAACCAAAATTGACATATTTTACCATAAACTCTGCAGTCCTGTTTGTTACAATCCTGACATCCCCTTTGCTGAGCGAATGTGCCACTGAATATTCACCAAACTAATTTCATTTCTGCAAGGGATCATGGTGTTGTCTATTAAACATTGCAAATTTTTATAATGTGCAGTTTTGTTCTGAAATGCCCTAAATAATAGAATCCTATTGTTCTATAGAGCTGACCTGTCAAAATGGATCTTTCCATTCGAAGAGCTGTCTTTTGGAGAACTATAAAATGTAGACTTTAAGTATCCAAATTGAATGAATGCAACCTATATAAAAAGAAAACTAACATTTTGAAGAAGTAGTGTGTTGATGACGAATTCCAAAGTTAATCAGGTTAAGGACAATCAACATCTATTGTTGTCCTGCCAAGATTGCACTTCCTTTGAAATCTTTTAAATAAATTACCTTTGCATTAAAAATAATATACTTCAAATTTAATAACCAGATTTAATCAAGCTTATCTCCATAACCAACTTTGAAGCCTTTTGATTAATTATAACCTTTATAAACAAATGGTACTTTTAGTGATTCATCACTTGAATAGAAAGCTTAAATGTATCATTAGTGGTAGGGAAACTTGGTTTATTTCATGGAATATTTAACTCTGGGAGGAGAAAAAAGGAAAGTAACACTAACCTAAAAATTCTTACTCCAGCTATTCTTTTTATGAGCCAAAAACAACATTTATGTTTCCTTAGTGCCTCTCGCTTTCACTGTGGAATGTTTGGAAACTTAAATTTCTACTTTTAAGAGACATTTTCTGTGTAAATTCATTGGATTTGTTGAGCTAATGCTGTTTTCCTGAATCTTTCCTTCTTCCTGTCTGTGCTTCATTCCTCCCCAACTTTGCAATGTAGCAAGCTGAGCAGTTGTTCAATCAGATGTACATACCAGTAAGTGGTTCTAAAATGCCCTCTGTAACATTTGAAAGCATGAGGACCCATTGACCTAATATTGTGCTTATACTGAAGTGCAGCTCCGCAAACATTTCAAATGATTGCAATTTTCAGTCATACTGGAATAAGGAAGCTATGTAGACTTCAAGGTGTTGCATTGTTGATGCTTAACTGGTAACTAATTCGAAACTGGCATAGTGAAATCATGGTATTGTTTTTTGTGGTATTACCTTTAAGTCTACAAAGCCTTGGCAGACTGACAGTTTATGCACAGACCAAATTTAGTTACATTTTGGCATGCCCTAATATTTTCAACTTGTTAGGATGAGATAATTGGCAAATTGGTAACACTGGCAAGTTTTATAGTGAAGGTTTACATTCAAAATTCTTGTCAATGAAATCCTTGATTGTCATGAAGAATCATAATGGAGAACACAGACACCTTTTGTTCTGTGCCTAGACTGTTGTCAGACATAGGAATTCATTGCAGAATTGGGAGCACTTAGAGGGTTAACTTCTTATAATCAAATTAAATTACTTCAAGTTTGCATGTTTCAGTTACTTTGTTTTCAGTCACTTAAACTCCTGTTCTTCTGCACTTGACTGATTTATTTTTGTCCAGAATTATTCAGAACCCTAATATTTTAATTAGCTAATTTTGTCCATCAGCTTCAAAGATTTGTATTTACTTTTCTTGCTGCTTTTGTGAAGTTCATGTGCAAATTTGTGAATGCTATACAAATGTCACTGTTTTTAAGGTTCTTGTAAATTTAGATTTTGATTCTTGTACGTCTGGGCATGTGCTTTCTCATAAATGTACAACATCTTTTGAGATTAGACAATAATTGAAGAATTAACTTAAGTCAATTAATTCTTAAACCGAATTCATGTACTGCTGGCATCTGAATGGACTAGTATATGTTAACTATGCTCTCTTGAGAATCATGGAATTAATACTGTTAACAGTAACTTGTTTCATTGTGTTCATTACCTTTTGGAAAGCTGGTCAATCTGCTTTTCTTCATCCTGCCATTCTAATATAAATAAAGGACAATAAATGAAGAACACTTCAATGCTGAACCCAGACGTTAAGATGTTTTATTGCTGTCGTGTCGGTAGTGCCACAAAATCTACTTTGCATTTTCTTTTCTGGATTTATTTCAGTTGTATTTAAATTGCTAATGAATGATGAATTTGTTCTCATCTCTCTCTCAATCGGTTACTACATACTTAATAAATAAGAGGTAATAAACCACTGGTTTTAATGGCATATGTTTAGATAGCTCTGAACGATAATACGCAACAGAATGTTGCTTAGTTTGGCGGTACAATTTACAACAGAATCAAGTCTACTGAAAAAATGCATACAATTATTAACAGTGCTCCTAAATTATCCTCCTGTTTAGAAATATGTTGAACAAAGCCCAGCAGTTTCTAATTGATACATAAAAATAAAGTAACTAACAACACTTTATTGGATGTACACTTACTCTTTTGGTCATTTTAACATCTAAAACAATTTAATAAACAAAAAAATCACCACAAAGAAATTTAGCTTCTTCAGAAGAATAATGCTGTACTTTTCTCATCCTGTAAGTTGCAACTTTATTTGGATTTGATTTCTGTTCTCATTCTTAATTGCTTTGTTTTGTCTTATGTGCTTGATTTTATTTTCAAGATACCAATTAGGAATTATGAGGAACATAGGGTAGGCCAAATACTGAAGTGCTTTTTTTTGTTTTAGTTTCATTATTTTGTGTGTGCTTGTTTGAAGTCTAAAATACCAAAGAAATTTGGCTGCAAATCTTACTGCACTGTCATTCATAGTATTCGAGTCCCCATCCAAGACAATGTATTTGAATTTTCTTATGCTCTACTTTAAAGCATGTGTGTTAGGCTTGTTATGAAATTCATGGAGTTTGTGTGTGTGTGTGTTTTCAATAAATTATAAAGTGCTGTGCTATGGCATCATTTCAGAAATTAAAATGTTTATTTTTATGGTGTCACTTTCATTTCTCTTTACTTTCCATGCAAAGGCTCATGATGCTGAAGAGGATGCTCATTTGAACCCAGAGTTGGGTGAGAAAATGAGACAACTTGAGAAGGATGTGACATACTACAAAGAGGAGTCTGGTAAATCCCAGGCTGAAGTTGACAGACTCTTAGAGATCTTGAAGGAAGTAGAGACTGAGAAAAATGAGAGAGATAAGAAAATAGCAGAGCTCGAGAGGTAAGCATCATTTTTTTAAAATTAACATGATAATGGAAGTTAAATAAACCTGACACCAGAGCAAAACAGTTTTCTTGTAGTCGGAAGTTAATTTTCTGTTATTGAGATTATTAAGTGGAGGGGGTCCAATGAAAATTACAACTGTGAGCTGTTGCTTTGTGCTCTATCTAAAGCTTGGTTATTGTAATGCCGTTATCAATTTATGCAAGAATTTGTACGAGAAGAAAAAGCATTTAAATTTACCGTCTCTCTCCCTTCTCTGAAATCTATTTGTTTTCTTGCATGGTTATCAGTTTCCCTTGCATGCCCTGCTCCCCTTGCTTGCTAATGAGACTGGGAATCTGTAACCAGCCTCCGTTAAGACTGCTCTTAGGCTCACCATAAGCAAAGGCAAGCTGTTTTGCCAATTGAACAAGAGTTCATTTCTTGAATAATCATTTCTCCATGATCACCCCAGCCCACCACACCCTGTTCTACTGGCACAACTCAGGGTGCTGACAAGATGTCAGAAATCACTACAGTGTCACTTGGCAAAAAATGTTTGTTTTTATTTTCTGTTACATGGTGTTAGTTTTTTCTGAAGCTGGTTGTCCTGAAGCAACTTTCCAGGAAACACTTGCAATTTCTTTGGTAACATCAACTTGCATGTACATACTGCCTTTAACACAGAAAAGCAAGCCAAGAGACTTCACAGGAGCCGAAGTGGAGAAAAGTTGACACCCAGCCAAAAATTGAGCTAATACGAGAAGTGAATAAAAGCTTTATCAAAGAAGTAGGTTTTAAAGAACATCATAGAAAGAGAAAGGCAGAGACTTTTTATGGAAGAAATACAGATATCAGGCTGTAAGTGGTGGGGAAAGAAGTGGGAGAAAATTCATAAGAAACACTAGATTTGGAGCACCGTAGAGTTTTAGGATTGTTGTAGGGTTGCAGGAGATTTGAGTTATCATGGGGTGAAACTATGGAGGATTTAAACTAAGCCACTATAATGTTCTTCATGGTTTGGTGTAAACTTTGCGTCATTACATGCAGTGAGGCATTGGTTGACCAATACAGGTCAACAAGCATGGATGTGAGAGACGGGGGGTAATGGATGAATGTGTTGTTGCAAGTTTAGATCGAGGGAATCATGTTTGAGCTTCAGTTTATGGAAGGTGTCCAGGAAAGCATTGGAATAGTTTTGGAGGCAACAATTTATGTTTTGTTTGAAGCACTGATCAAGAAGGAAAATTGAATCAGTAGCTGGGGAATAGAGTTTGTTGTTGTACTGATGACAATGAAATCTAGGCTCTAAGATCTTGAATTACATCCCCCCCCCCCCCACACACACACACACACACACACACACACACAAACAAATAAATCCACTCTGCATTGCTAATTCACTCTTTTAATACCTTCTTTAAAACCAAACTCTTTGACTAACCTTTTGGCCACTTATTTCAATGTCCTTCTATGGTTTGGTTTAAACTCTGTCTTATTACACACTGTGAATGCTTTGGGAAGTTTTACAGTGTTACATTTGCCATATGAATGCTAGTTGTTGTTAGTTTTCTCAATGTTTTATTGAAGGGATTGCTGGCACACCCAGGATAGCATATCTGACAGGCAAGCAATGTAACATTAAGCCGATGTAGTTGAACGGGGCACTGGTGAAAGAGAGCTGGGTGATAACAGTATATATGTGGAAACTGATGCTGTGACTTCAGATGATACCAGTAAGGGCCAACATGCTGATCAGAACCATAGAAAGAGGAGGGGGCCAAGAATAGATCATTTGTGTTCTCCAGAGGTAATTGTGCAGAGGAGGAGCAAAAGAGAAACTAATGCAGGTGAATCTCTGAAATAGTACTTTCTACTAATAATGATTTTGTTTAAATATTTAGTGCCAATGACAAATATTTATGTTAAAATAAAGCAAAATACTGCAGATGCCAAAAATCTGAAATGAAAACAAATTGCGGGTCATCTGTGGAGAGACAAAGCGTAAACGTTTCGAGTTGAATATGACTTTTCTTCCAATCCGAGACTTGGTTCCTGTCCGCACAGATGCTGCTGCGTTTTCCTAGCACTTTCTGTTTCTAGCACATTTTAAAAAATTTATTTGTTTAGTAAAATATTTTATCCCTGAAAAATATATATTTTGATTTAAAGAGAAATACTATAATTATAGTCTGAGAAAAGCTGCTTTCATTTAAATCTCTAAGTAGAACCCTAATATTTCCTTTACACATCTTGAACCTTCCATACAGGCTATGGGAAGCTGCAGCTTTAGCAAATATTACAAAGCGTACAATTCTTTGTAATAGATTATAAATTCATAGTTTGTGCTGCTGGTAACCTCAGAAAAGAGTTCATTAATATTGTTTAACATTATGCGCTGTTTAGAGGGAATTTTGAAGGTTCTAATAGTTTGAGCAATTCAGATATAATCTTTTAATTCAATCCTCACTTGGACATGTAACTGTAGATAATGTTGCACAACTTGTTAATCAATCTCAGGCTCAACCAGACTCTATCCCCAGAGGTTATTTGGTGATAACTGGTCAACCACAAAGACCTGTTTTGAGCCTAATGATTTCTCAATTGTAATTAGTTTGTTTTAAATTCATTCATGGCTGTAGCTGCCAAAACTGGCATTTGCTATCCATTCCTAATTTACTTTTGAAAAGGTGATGCTGGCCTATGAAGTCTGTATAACAGAAGAACCATTTGAATGAGGGGAAATGGAAGATTCTGACCCAGTAACCATAGAGATCTGGTGGCTCATTCCAAGTCAGGATAGTGTGTGACTTGAGGGGAATGTGCAGGTGTTCCTACGCATCCATTTGCTTGTTCTTCTAGGTGGTAGTGGTTATGGGTGGCCTTGGGAGCTGTTGCTGAAAATGTCTTGGCAAGTTGCTGATGTAGATCTTTGAGATGATGTTAGCACTGCAGCTGAAGTATGCTGATGGGGGAGGTCGTTACTATTTAAGATGGGGAACAGAGTGCAGGTCAAGTGGGTGCTTTGTCCTGGATGATGTTGAGCGTCGTGAATATTGTTGGAACTGTGCACATCCAGGCAGATAATGAATGTTGACTTGCTCCTTGCACTTTATGGAAAGGCTTCAGAGAGTCAGCTAGTGAGCCACTTGTTGCCCAATATTCTGCCTCTGACCCCTCTAAGTTTGGTATATAACCTAATTAAGTTATAATCAGTTGTGACCTGCTAGGATGTATGCTGTAGGGATTCAATGATAGCAATGTTATTGAATGTTAAAGGGAGATGGTTAGATGTTGTTGCCCTTGAATTTGGGTCAACTGGCTCTGTGGACAAAGATAGTCAAACTCTCAAGTTATTATACCACAAATCTCCTTTATTGTACTCTACCAAGGTACCACAGAATTATCAAACTCTACCACACAAACTTTGGTACACCAGCCATCAACATTGTTATGCACAAAGTATTTAACATCTGGCTTATTTCGTTATACATCAGATAACTAACCTTTGACTTACTTTGTTATACACAAAATAACCAACCTTTGACCTACTTTGTTATACTTTAAGTGTTCAGGAAGTTTCAAAAGCTTCTCAAAATACTCAAACTCACTAGATATACTACCTGTGGCTAGGCGACGTGAAGTGATCGGATTCCCCCCTCATCGACTTTGTGCCAATGTCCCCAAGTCCCAGACTCGGGGTCATGCTGCTTCTGCAGTGGTTGATCCTAGGTTACTGCTGCTGTGTCTCTTAGTCCCCCGTTGTTGTACAGATATTGCTGGCAGTGGTCATCCTTCCAGTCATGTACTCACAGGGCAGGCACTAATCAATCATTGTCTTTTTTGGTCACGAATGCTAAACAGTTGTGCCTCCCCCTTGGGGGTAATATTTCCCTCAGGGACTTGGCACACAGGGCCCTGTGTTCAATCACTGTCTGTTCAAGATATTACCAAGAGCTACTATCCAGTCAAGTCCTGTGCTTGTTCCATGGCTGCATATCCTGTTCTTTGATATTCCCATAATCCTTAGCCTGATACAGATTTAGCCATTAAACCATCAGACTTTGCTGATGGCTTTATGATTACCCATCGGGCTACAATGTATTCTTGGTGAAGAAGGTCATTGCTTGGCACTTGTGTGGCACAAATTTTACTTCCCATTTACCAGCTTGAATGTTGTTCAGGTCTTGCTGCATGTGCATATGAACTGCTTCATTATCTCAAAGAGTTGTGAGTGGAACTGAACAATGTGCAATGATTAGTGAACAATCCCACTTTTAACATTCTGATGAAGGAATTGTCATTGATAAAGTAGCTGAAGATTATTGGACCTCCGACACTACCTTAATGAACTCCTGCAGAGGTGTCAGGGTGCTAAGATGATTGGCGCCCTGACAATTAAAACCATCCTCCTTTGTATACTGAACAACAGCAGCCAATGGAGAGTTCTCTCCCTGATTCACATTGACTTCAATATTACCGAGCTGCTTAATGCCACAGTTGGTCAGCTGCTGCTGTAATATGAAGGTCAGTCACTCTCATCTCTTGAATTTAATTCTTTGGTCCATGTAGTGAAGCCTGGAGTCAAGT
Organism: Sphyrna mokarran; assembly: GCA_024679065.1. Classification (NCBI taxonomy): domain Eukaryota; kingdom Metazoa; phylum Chordata; class Chondrichthyes; order Carcharhiniformes; family Carcharhinidae; genus Sphyrna; species Sphyrna mokarran. Next base: position 111,418,113 of record JAGIQG010000003.1, read on the forward strand.
GTATGATAGAAATGCTAACTGATGTATACAGTGTATATGAAAATGTTACCATTGAATTAGCAAGCCAATTGGAACTACCTTCATGTGAATTTCAAGTTTTATTTGAAAAATAATGTATATAATATTGATTCCTGCAAGACTATGCCTTTGCTTTTGAAATTTTATAAGAATGTTGATTTATAGATCGTAAGACATTTTGTTCCACCATTGAAAAACCTTGTAGTATTGAAACTTGTTCTTACTAAGTAATACAAATTAGTCTGGTCTGAAAAAAGTCGTGATATGACCACTCAAGTGGGAAAATACTCCATTTATCTAAGGAGATTATATTATACAATTAAAATTGAAGCTATCTGGCCATACAATATATTGAGACAGATAAGGATTATTTTTATTAATGCTAGCTATATTTATAATGGGGCATTGGAAAAAAATAGTATGGATATCCTAAATAGATGTTTATTCAATATGTGAAAAAGAAAACAAAGTTGAATCTTCAAAATTTTGAAGTCCTGGAAGAATGAAGGCAAAGAAGTACTTGATATCTTTGCATGCACAATAAAGTGCAATATACAGTTCTCAGGATTACATATATACAGCTAAACCAGAAATAAATTTACTAAATTGTTCATCATCATCCACCATCATAGAGTTTACATAAAAATGTAATCATAAATGTTTTTGGAAACTAAAATTTAAGGCAGTAGATTCAGATTTATTTGCAACTGCAATTTGTCTGAGATGCCAAAATATATGAATTGTTTTGCTACTATTCTCAGGATACTTTGCATGGAGATTCAAAGTACAGTATTGCTGATATGTTGTGTGTAGTATTGTATAAATGTGGTAAGTGTGTTGATGAGATCTGTCTTGCTATTTTTATCTCTTCCTGTTCAGTAGCAGAGCACGCACTCAGCAGCACCTCTCTGTCTCAGCCCAACAGCAGATAGGGGGGTTGGCCTGGGATTTCTTGGGAAAGTGAGTGCTGTGCCCCAGCATGCATTGCCAATGTACTATACGCTATGCTGTTTATGCACATTCCCTCATGACTTCCTTGTGGTTTTCCTACAATTTGCATTTTGTTAAACATGCAATGTCCTGTTTTTGTTGGCCTAAAGCAATAATTAATTGATGACAAAGAAATGAACAGCTCTTTAGTATCATGCCTAATGGAAACTTTCAGTTGACACCTGCATTATATTAAGATTTCAGCTGATAATAGGCAATGTTGGATATAGTGGCAAACTTTCAAATATGTGAATTCTGTCCATTCTATAGATGATTTTAGCCTTGGTATGTCAGAGAGAGCTAATAATATACACTGAAAACAAAAGCAAATTAATATTGTATGATGTTCTTATCGTTGAAGGTGAAAAACATGGTGCTTTGGCTGAAATTTGCACTCCCTAAATAAATGTATTAAAGTCGAGACCTATTGCCTTGGTCCAGAGTGATCATTGGTGTAAATGCTGTGCCTAGAGTAGAATCCAGGTTAGCTGTTACATCTCAGTCATCGAATAGCTTGCTGATATTTGACAGTAAGATTGCAGACAAATATCAGCTATTTGGTTCAGTTATTAGAGAGTACCAGCTATAGCCTAGTGGTAGGTAGTGCTTTTGTGTCAGAGTCAAAGTGCTGTGGATTGATGTTCTACTCTGGTGTAGTGTTGAAGGAGTGCAACGCTTTGGAGATTTTATCTTTTGAATAATTCAGTAAATGGAGGCTCTGCCCGACCTTCTTTGGACATAAAAGATTCCAAGGCATGAATCAAAGAGCAGACTGGGAGTTTTCCCCCACTGTCTGGCCTAAATTTATCCCTCAAACAACATCATTAAAATATATCATCTGGCCGCTTCCATATTACTGCTTGTGAGACCTTGCTGTGAGCATATTGGCCACTGTATGTCCTATAACCACATCTCAAAAGTACTTTGTTGACGGCACAGTACTTCAAGATTGATGGCGGTCTGTATAAATGCAAGTTCTTTTCCTTCCCTATCAAATTTTATCTTTAGATGAGGTGTGCAAAATTGATTAACATTGTTGTGAAAAACAATTGATGAGGAAATGCTGCATAAAGGCTGGTAAACCTTCTCTCCCTCTCTATTTTCTCATTTACACCCATCAAGAGTTCTATGTGTTAAATTTTAAAGACCCCATTGGGACATCATTTTAAAAAAGGATAGTCCAGCAATGGATTGAACAGGAGATGAAGATATTTGCTTCATGTTACCCCCCCACCCCCCCAAATCCTCCTCTTCACCACTGTCACAATTTGTAACAATAGGCAACAACGGATTCACCAAAACATTTGAAGTCCACCAAAGATTTGTGATGAAATCTTGGAGGAAGGTGACATGCTTCAGCTGAGGGAAATCAAAACAATTGTGTGCAATTTAGTTAATAGAGTAACTCCATCACCACATCATTGTAACTTGAGAGTTATTTCAGTGATGGAGCCAGTAGCCCCTTTGTGAACTTTCATAGAACCCTACAGTGCAGAAGGAGGCCATTTGGTCCATCGAGTCTGCACTGGCTACAATCCCACCCACGGCCTATCTCTATAACTTTATGCATTCATCCTAGCTGGTCCCCCTGACACCAAGGGACAAATTAGAATGGTCAATCTGCCTAAAGTGCACATCTTTGGACTGTGGGAGTAAACTAGAGCACCCAGAGGAAACCCACGCAAACATGGGAGAATGTGCGGACTCCACACAGACAGCCACCCAAGCTGGGAATTGAACCTGGGTTCCTGGCACAGTGAGGCAGCAATATTAACTATTGTGCCACCATGCTGCCCACTTTGCTGCAATTATGGTATTAACTAATTCTGTATTGCTGTTGATAGATGAAAGGTGGCACCCATCAAAACCAAAGCACCAATCCCAGCAACTATTATCAGGGCTTTTCAACATTCTGCTGTGATAAAGTCACCATCATTTTAATTAGCTGGGCAGTGATTTACCCATGAGCCCTTTAAACTGAAGAATGGCACACTGTTTAAAAGTTGTTTAAATTGTCTGGTACGCTGTTCAGATGTGTTTTCTTTGTCCAAGAATCTTGTGATTTATCCTCTTAAATAAATCATTGCAAGAATAGCGATGACCAGAACTGACCAAATGAGTAAATATCACTTTCAGCACAAACTAAGCAAGCAGATGATTTACACTGTTTTTAAAACTCGAATTTTAGCTTATTTATTATTTCTGATTTCAGAGCCCAGTGGCTGGTCAAATGCAGATATATTTTGATTCAAATGGTTTATGTTTATGAAATATCCTTTCAAAATTCAGGAATGACCATGTCATTAAACTGGAATCTCTGAATTTTCTGCTGTTAATCAATTCCAGATATTTCCCTGAACTAAGTTAATTTTTTTTTTGGAGCAGTTACACAGCTGTGAAGACTTGAATAATATTATTGAATTCTGATTGCCTAGATATCATAGAATCCCTAGAATGCAGAGCAAGCCATTTGGTCCATTGAGTCTGCACCAATTCCCTGACAGAGATGCTTACTCAGGCCCTCTTCCCCCACCCTATCCATGTAACCCTACACATTTCCCATGGCTAATCCATTTAGCCCACACATCTTTGGACTGTGGGAGGAAATTGGAGCATCCGAAGGGAACCTACGCAGTCACAGGGAGAATGTACAAACTTCCCACAGACAGTGATCCAAGCTGGGAATTGAACACGGGTCTCTGGTGCTGTGAAGCAGCAGTGTTAACCACTGTTGCACCGTACCTGCTAGTTAAGACTGTAGATTAAATTTGCTCACTAAAACTCTGAATGAACATTTCTGGTCAATATCATTAAAATGACAGTGACGAGATTAACATCTCTGTTTCTAAAAGCAGAAAACATTCTTTTTTAAGATTTAAAATTGTGCATTTAGACTTCAAGTCTTATGTGACTATCAACCTCTGCAATCTTGCTTTCTTTTGAAGGGGAAGGGTAATCAGATGAAGCATTACATAACCATGACTGGTCCATTATATTTTTGTGACAAATTCAAATGGTATATCACACATTTATTTCACTTCCTACCATCAGTTGTTAGCTTCATTTTAAAACTGCACCCAATGTGGTACAGTAAAATGTAACCATCTTTGATTTTCAAGGGAACTTTTTTAAACACCAGTGAATCTTACACAGCATCCTTCCCCCATAAGACAATTACTTTGTTTCACAATTGGGCAACTAAATATAGATTGTCCTTAACTGATAGCTTCACCTCCCTTGTGTTAATAGGATTTTTGTTCCTGATCAAACATTTCCCAGAGATTTATTACTTTGTTCTTTATCCCACAGGGGATTCAAAGAAAATTACGGTGCAGGAACAGGCCCTTCAGCCCTCCAAGCCTGCACCGATCATGCTGCCCAACTGAACTAAAACCCCCTACTCTTCCAGGAACTGAATCCCTCTATTCCCATCCTATTCCTGTATTTGTCCAGACGCCCCTTAAAACTCGCTATCATATTTGCTTTCACTACCAGGCACCCACTGCCCTCTGTGTAAAAAAACAAAACAAAACTTGCCTCGTGCATCTCCTTTTAAACCTTGCCCCTTGCATCTTAAACCGATGCCTCTTAGTAATTGACTCTTCCACTCTGGGAAAAAGCTCCTGACTATTCACTCTGTCCATGCCCCTCATAATCTTGTAGACTCCTATCAGGCCTCTCAAGCTCCATCATTCCAATAAGAGCAAACTAAGTTTCTCCAATCTCTCCTCGTAGCTAATGCCCTCCATGCAAGGCAACATCCTGGTAAATCTTTTCTGTACCCTGTCCAAAGCCTCCACATCTTTCTGGTAGTGTGTCAACCAGAATTGAACATTATATTCCAAATGCGGCCTAACTAAGGTTCTATAATGCTGCAACATGACTTGCCAATTCTTAAACTCAGTATCCTGGCTGATGAAGGCAAGCATGCCGTATGACTTCTTTACTACTTTCTCCACCTGTGTTGCCACTTTCAGTGACCTGTGTACCTGTACATACAGATCCCTCTGCCAATCAATACTCAAGAGTTTTGCCCTTAATGCTAATAAATGTGTATTTTCTCACTCTCACAATAGTGAGCTTTCACCAACTATAGAAGTAATTAACCAGTGTACATGTGTAACAAAGATAACCAACAAAATATAGGAAAGAAGTCACAATGTAAAGGAACTTAACTTTAAAAAAATTCCATTTTTCTTGTAGAGCAATCAATTTGTCAGTTTCCTTTATCATTATTGTTCCTTAACCATTCTCTTTGTTATTTCCTTTTCTCTTCCACGCTCTTCTTCCTTATGCTTTCACACTATCTTGATGTATTCCTCTCCCACCCACTCCACATTGCGCTCATGCCCTTTTGCTCTTGCACTCTCCCCATTTTGTGCAATTTCATTTCCTTTTGCTTCTTTTTCATGTTGTTGCCTTTTCCAAGGAACAACTTGTGTGATTTTTTTCTCTGCTGCTCTTTTCAACTATGTTTCTGCCCCACTTAAATCAAAATGTACTTGCAATTCAGTTAAAGTATCCGTGTGGATTCCTGAAACATGGTAATTTCTGTAGCACTAGGAATGTTACAGTTTTTGGTGACTTAGATTTCATGGTCAGCCGCACACATTACACTTGCACTTGTCCATAGAACGTACATGGGTTTGACACTGAAGCTTGCTATTATCAGACAATGAAAACAGTGTAACACCCTGTATAGCGGATCTGTAATCTACGCGAGTAGGGCAAGCAACCAAAATGCATCTTCAGCTGATCAGTTTGAAGAATTCTTACTCAGCCATGCAGAATCTAAGAGAGGAACTATAAGTTAGAATATCTGGTATAAAATTGTCTACAGAAATAAAAATCAAGAGGTGAGAAAGAAAGATACAATTCAGAGAATGGTAAGAGATTGAAATTAAAAAAATAGTTTCTCTTCAAATCTTCAATAATCATTAGTAGCAGAAAGAATGAGATTCAATACTCCTAAAGTAAATTTTCAATGCCAGAGAGATTGTTTGGCAGTGGTTAAACTTAAGTAGTCAAAAATTCACTTATATTTTAGTAAACAGACCATAAGTTTTTTCAGGTGTCTTTAGTAATCATCTATTGGCTAAGTACTTCAAATTCACACCTTTGCGTTCATTCTGAAGCTGAATCCCTTTGCAAGTTACCATCAGGGTGAAGCTTATGGAGAAGTAGCATAAATTGCATGCCTAGTTTCTGAAGCATTTTGGATGGTGGAAATTTTTCTCCTGTTTAACTCAATAACCTTGAGCATTGGCTGCCTCAAGATTTTTCTTACCACAAAGTCTAGACTAATATGTTCATTTGGAGATTAAAAAAAATCAAATGAAGTTGCAATATCTTCTTACCTCTCCTTTTAAAGAGAAGTGTTGAGATGACCAGTCAGGGCATTTATTTCTTAGTATTGTTTTCCTTTGAGATTTTTAACTGGGAAACAGCATGCCTGGATATTCTGTCATTTTTCTGTTTTCCATTAATAACTTTTCTCTTGACTTATAATGATATGGGCTTTGTTTGTCTGTGATATTGCACCTGATTAGGATTTCTTCAGGTATGGGCCAAGACAGTAGATGTTGGCAGGTTATTGAACCTTAGTCCACAAATTTAAATAATATTAGCTAGTGCCCAAAGCTATAACCTGCTAGGTAGACAGACATTTCTCCACTGTGAGGAAAAAAAAAACACCATTCTCTGCAACACTAAAGATTGAAATGAAATTGCTTAGTCCCCTCTTCTCTGAAGATGCCAAAGTATCAGAAGCAATGCATGTCCAAGTGTCTAATTTTCTTCAGATCAATACAATCTACCTTGCCTTGAAATTGAGCTGCCAAAAAAAAAATAACCTCCCCTCACTCTAAGTCACATCACATGGTACAACAGCATCACCATTGAATTTCTCTGTCGTGCAGATGCAGAATCTGACTGTAAAATGAGACATGCTTATTGCACCTTCACTGATGGTTCACAAAGACAGTTTCCAATATAACTGTATGTAGGAAAGGATAAAAGGAAAATGTTGAATATAGGAAATAAGATCAAGCTGACAGGAAATTCATGCAGGTGTAAAAGTTTGGATGTCTTGTATCTGTACACATTTGCTGTCAGCTTTTTCCCACTGTAACTTCTTACATCAACATCAAAAGTCAACTAACAGTATGATGAGATCTGCCTGCTAATGGAGATGAATTAAATTTTCAAGGCTTTTTCCACACCATGTTGCATCAACATACCTAAAAGATCAGTCTTGACTTTCTGTCTAGGCTGCAATGGTCATTTTGAAAACATGTACAAATAAACTTTTAACTTTAATGCTATTTTAAAAAGCCTTTCACTCGTTCATTCACTTAAGAAAATTTATTAGGATGAGGAAAACAGCACTGTGCATAAAGAAATATTAATGTTATCCTTTAAAATTACTTTCAACTTAAATCTCCCTGGGCTGAGACAGAGGTGAAGTTCTCGTATCAGACTTCTGTTAATGTTGTTCTGTTGCAGTCACAAGGAGGGAATTGAGAGTGTAAGAGCATCCTTTTCCATGATGAAGCATTTAGTGTGCATTGCTACTAAGACATGATAAGAATATGAGAAACCTTGCCACTGCAATATTATGTGGCTGCAATATTCTAGATTTTATGGGAAAATGTTAAACTTAATTTGGTCTCAAATGTGTCAAATCTATTTCTGAGTACTCTTGTAAAGTTAACTTAAAACTATGAAAGCTCTTCTGATGCCACAACTCCTTGTGGAGGAGGAACCATTTATGATGCTGGCAAAAATGGAACTGAGAAGAGATGGGTTATGATAATGTCCTGGGTCAGAACCCATGTTACATTAGGATGCTGGATTAGAACCCCCAAATTTTTCTATTTCTAAGTGGCAATGCTAAATTGCCACTTAATGTTGCAAGATTGTAGCTTGGGTGGATTGGCCATGCTATATTCATTTTAATGTGCCAAAATGTGTGTGAGAGGTGCGTAGGTCAGGCTAAATTATCCCTTAGTGTTCCAAGATGTGTACGAAAGGTGGATTGGCCATGCTAAATTTCCCCTTAGTGCCCCAAGATATGTATAAGATGTGGACTGGTCATGCTAAATTGCCCCTGAGCGTTCACAGGTGTGTAGGCTAGATGGATTGCACCTTAGTGTCCCAAGATGTATAGTTTAGGGGGATTAGATGTGCTAAATCACTCCTTAGTGTCCCATGATAGTGTGTTGCGCTCTAGGAGTAATTCCGCTGTCGAGGTAGGAATATTTAATCATGAAACAAACTTTATTTAATAATACAGTTTATATTTAACACTAACAAATGAAGTAACCAAACTATTAACCGTTGAACAATACCCAAAGATGAAAAAGCAACAACTTTAATTTCTAACTTATCGCTGTTTCTGTCCAAATAAACAACATTCTCCTTACAGACTTAAATGCCTCTTTAAATACAATTAGCAACCATATATATACTTGCCAATGTGTATGTAGACAGTTTTGAATCTATCACAGAAAGGCAGAGATCTGGAACCTGCAAAAGCTTTTAATCAGGCTTCAGTTGTAAACTAAACTTCCTGCAAAAGCATTTTCTGTCTGTTACAGACCCAGGACTGCACATAAACCACATCTTCGCATGGCTCTATCTATCGCTGTAATCTGAAATCCTGGGGGAACATAAGTAACTAAAAGTTCACTAATTCTACTAAGTTAAAATAAGAATTGTTTTCCTCTCTCAGCATCTGAGTTGCATTCCTTCCAAACACACAGACAACCTGCAGAATAAAGCTGAAATTTTAAATATTCCCCTTAAACACAAAACAAACCCCAACTAGAAAGGAACATTATTTATTTATAGAATGCAAAGTAAAGTCATTATCATGGTGTACACACATTAGTCACTGTCTGGGACAACAGTTCAGCAGGCCTAGTCCTGGGCCCGCCTTATAAAAGGCATAAGTAAGGAGTTTCATGGCTTATCTGTCTCTTCGCCCAAATTCTCATCTCCAGCGCTTGTAGGGTCTGGTCAGGAGGCATATGAGGTCACTGAATGCCTCTTTCATGAAGAGCACCGAAGAGATCCAGATGTGGACCCAAAAGAATCCTATGATGGTGAAGCAATGTCATGTGATCCTAAGTGGTGGACCACAAGGGTGACCTAGAATGGATTTGAAATCTTACCTGTCTAAATATCAGGAGTTGAGTTTATAAGATGGCATCAGCTTGTGGGGAGTAGGTGATTTCCCACATCCAGGTCAGCAACCAATACTTCAAGAATTGCAGGGGACTCTGACTGGGTTTGAGCTTCCTGTCTCCATATCTGAGCCAGAGTCATTGTCATCTGAAGGCTGACTCTCAAGATTTTGGTGGGTAAAATGTCCTCCCTGCAGGCCGTGTGAAGGATGCCGACAGTGGCACGTATGTAAAATCCATTGCCTCTGTGGAGGGTTCCCTCTAACAGTGCTGATCAGTGTGTTTTTTTGAAGGTCTTCTCCTTGATTTGCACCTTATAGGACACCAGTCCTTTTTTTTTGAGAATATCTCCCAGAGTCCACAGAAATTCCTCACATGGAATTTATCTGGTCCCTTACCATTGTGACCCCTTTTCTGAGTCTCTTGTCTTAACATAACTTTGTCGCCCAAATTTGGGAACGTCAGACTAAGCCGAGTCCGAAGATGTCAACTCATAGTAGCTCTGCCAGAGCTATTCCAGTCTCATATGTGGTATTGTCCAAAAGAAAATGTGCGAGCTTTGTTTCTAGAGAAACTGTGGTTTGTTTCTTCGTGCCACTTTTGAATGTCTGGACTACTCGCTCAACCAGTTGTTTGAGGACAGGTGCTAAGGTGCCTTGTGAATGTGCCTTACTCCATTCATACTCATGAAGATCTTAAATTTCTATGTTGTCTGTTGGGGAATCTCTGGAATGCTGTGCATACTGAAGGATTGATAGAGGTTCACTATTATATTGTAAAATCTAGTGCATATTGATCCATTTTGAAGGGGAGTCCATGAGGATTAAATCAATGGAACCTATAAATAGCCCTGCAAAGTCTGTATTTACTCACACCCAGGGTCTTTCTAGCCATTCCTAAGGGTGCAACAAGGCTGATGGTGGGACTTTCTGATTTTCCTGGCATGTTTTGCACATTTGACCAGGTTTTCTATATCAATGTCAATGCCAGGCCACCAGACATAGCTCCTTGTGATCATTTTCATCTCAGAAATTTCTGGGTGGTTATTGTGCAATTCTTGAAGTATTGTTTGCTGACCTGGATGTGGGAAATCATCTTGGCTCCCCACAAGCAGATGTCATCTTATAAAGTCAACTCCTGATATTTAGACAGGTAAGGTGCATAGATCTCTGAAAGTTGGTACTCAAGTTGATAAGATTGTTAAGAAGGCGTACAATGTGTTAGCTTCTATTGGTAGAGGGATTGAATTTTGGAGCTGAGACGTCATTTTGCAGCTGTACAAAACTCTGGTATGGCCGCACTTGGAGTATTGCGTACAGTTTTGGTTGCCCCATTATAAGAAAGATGTGGAGGCATTGAAAAGCGTGCAGAGGAGGTTTACAAGGATATTGTCTGGTATGGTGAGTAGGTCTTATGAGGAAAGGTTAAGGGACTTGAGGTTATTTTCATTAGAAAGAAGAAGGCTAAGAGATGATCTAATTGAGCATATAAAATGATCAGAGGGTTAGATAGGGTGGACAGAGTGAGCCTTTTTCCTCAGATGGCTAACACAAGGGGACATAGCTTTAAATTAAGGGATGGTAGTTATAGGACAGATGTTCTTTACTCAGAGGGTAGTAAGGGCGTGGAATTCCTTGCCTGCAGCAGTTGTGGACTCGCCAAGTTTAAGGGTGTTCAGATGGTCAGTGGATAGGCACGTGGATAGCATTGGAATAGTTTAGGTTAAAGGGCCATAAGAATGGTTCCATTGGTCGGCGCAACATCGAGGGCTGAAGAGCCTGTACTGCGCTGTAATGTTCTATGTTCTAAGGTTTCAAATGCATTCTAGGACACCCTTGCGATCTACCACTTTGGACCACGTGACATTGTTCCACCCTCGTAGGATCCTTTTGGGTCCATGCCTGGATCTGCTTGGTGGATACTGGCAGAATGTCCATAAACTTCAGAGTCTTGACAATTTCATCCTTACTCAGAGGAGACGTAGGCTGGTGGGCACTGGCAGGTGGCTCAAGGCATCCATTTTTCTGGATGATGTTTTAAAGTATATTCATAGGCACCTAATATCAGCACTTAGCTTTTAATCTGGTCTGATGTAATGGGAAGAATAATCTTTTCTTCTTCCTTGAAGAGACTCAACAGAAGTTTGTGATGGGATACTCTGGTGAAACTTTGAGCATTGATGTGCTGGTGGAACCTTTTCACAGCAAACAACATGGTCAAATTGTTTTTGTTCTGGGCATATGTTCTCTCTGTATCTGACAGGATTTGTGACGTGTGTGATTGGATGTTCCATCCGGAAGTTCCAGCAGTGCAACAGTACAACTTCTATCCCACTGGGGGAGGTATCATAGGTTACAATGCGTGGTGTTAGGGAGCCATAATAGGCTAGCATATTTTTTCACAGCAATTGTTTTTTGACATTTGCAAAAGCTTCCTCTTGTGGCATTTGCCATGACCATTTCTGATCTTTTTTCATAAACAGTAAGTGGATTGGTGCCAACAGGATTGCCTAGTTCGGTATGAATTCTCTGCTGTAATTTGTGAGACCTAGGAAAGACTTTAATTCCATTGTGTTCCTTGGAGTCCGAGCCCCTTTTATGGCCTTCATTCTCTTTTCAACAGAATATAATCCATCCTTGTCAATCTATACCCGAAGTTCATCCTTGTTCATCTGGAACACGTTTTTCCCTTTTCAATTGACACATGTCTTCTCTGTTTAAACTGGAGCCTCTGTTGATTGTCAATTTATAATCTCCTAAGAGTCAGACTGAACGGTCAGTTTTAAAACTGGGACTAGTTTCAACAAATTGTACTGGCCTTATAATGCCTAGTTCCTTGAGACGTTCCAGTTTGTGCCTCCTTTGCACGTAGTGCCTTAAAGTATTTGAGTCAGGCCTCTGGGTCCACATAGATCTTTCCCGTGTTGATTTTAATCTTCCCTAGGCCTTCTTGTAACACTTTGGCATGCTTTCTGAAGGCTTCATGCAGATGGCCAGATCTGTTGCCAATCTAGATGTATTTTCTGTAGCCAATCCCTTCCCAAAAGGCTGGACTCTGATTTTTGCACCATTATTGGGGGAGTTGGCCTGTCATTGTCCATATGTAATTACAGTGGTCCCAGTTATATGTTAGGGTTATCCAGTGTGTTTGGTCAATTTATCTTTCATCTTCCACAGGCTTAAAAACAAGATGTCCAATGAAAGTCATCTGAAGTTTTGCTTCCCAATAATAGATGCAGCAGCCTCTGTGTCTATCACCATGTCTTGGGGGATAGCTATTTACCTGGAATTTAACGTTGATTGGAGCCACTTTGGGTGCCATTTAGCTGCATCAGCTCCTTGTTCGGTCACTGGTTTCTTTGTAAAGCCCTATCATAAGGTGGCTTCGCCCTTCAGTCTGGGAGGTACACGTTGTGCCTGTTTTGCCACGCTTGTCTGGAGCTGACACTATGACTACAAGTGCAACACAGATGTGCTGGCTCCTGAGTGTATTATGGAGAAATTTCCTGTCTAGTTCTGGAATCCCATAGCTTCTGACTCCAATCACCCTTTCTTGGCAGTAAATGGGAGACACAAGCATTACCTGCTGGTGACTTGGTTTTGCAGTATGGGGTTGCCCAAAAGCTGAGGATGATATCACCTCTGAATCCCTGAAGCTCCTGAACCCCATATTCCACATTTTCACAGGAAAGGGCCAGTTCAATGGCTTTCTTGGTGTTCAGAGTTAATTCTGTCAATAGCCTCCTTTGGATCACAATATTACTAATTCCAAAAACTAAGCAATCCCTTAACATTTCTGGAAGTGCTAACCCATACTCAGTGTTCTGTGAGTTTCCGCTGTGTCATCAGGGAGCCTAGTTGCTGTGTTGAATTGAGGAGTATTGCAATATAACAGATGGGTTAGCGTTGTTGTGGTTTGCTATCATATCTAGCGATTCAAGCCCCAGATTCTGAATTTATGGCTTAAGAGAGGTTAAACCTTTTATGGTGTTGACGGTCAGGACCCCACAAGTGGCCAGGAGGATGACTTTTTATCAGTTGTCTCCTGTTATCCTATTTGTCTACAAAATTTTTTTCAGGATACTGAGGCCAATTTTCCATACCCATATCATAAGATTTCAGGGTGGGATTTTCCAGCTATGCTCACTCCAAGGTTGGAAAATCCCACCCAGGGTCGATGAACCATTGCATGGTCCATGCTCCACTTACTACAATTCCTGTGGTGGCCGGGACAGTAAAATTCCAGTCCCAGTTTCCCAAACAGTTTCAATATCATTGTTACTGAATTGTTGTTGTCTTACTAGGTTTGTTGTAAGGCAAGGCTTTCCCAAACTTTTCTTGTTCCTTGTTCCTGTAATAACTCAGGAAGCCCAACTGGAAAGAAACATAGTTCATTTACAGAATGCAAAGTAAAACCACAACCGTGGTGTACTCACACTAGTCTCTGCCTAGAACAAGTAGTTCTTCAGGCTCAGTTTTGGGTCTACTTATGAAAGGCTTAGATAATGAGTTCTAGCCATTGCCTGTTAGTAGGGGAATTCATATTCAACAAACCCCACAGGATGATCAATTATTGATTCCCTGTGAATCTTCTGGGTTTTTTCACTATATCCATTTCAATTACAGGACTGCCATCACAGTTATCAGCAATTTACTTGAAATGGAGTGTAGGATGAGTTTCCACAATGAGCTGAGATTTGTCAAGGCACGAGGGCATTAGAGGGAAACCCATGGTAGATGCTGGTTCAGGACTGTGGCAGGAAAAACCTCAGGAAAAATTTAGAATGTGCAAATGGGTGAAAAGGATATGGCAGAGGCAGTTGAATGGATATTCTTGATCCTGGTCACAAAGAAGTTCATGAACTACTCACGTGAGTGTAAGGGGTTGAAGGAGACTCATGTATTCGTAAGTGAGATTGTAAAGGTTTGGTTCTTGTGAATGATGAAGAAAGTGGGTTTGAAGCGAAGAAGATATGGACTTCAAGGAAGTGGTTAGAGGTAACCAACTGCAATTGAGATGATGGGAGTAAAGAGGTCATTTATGATAGTGAGGTCAAAGAATTGCCATCATTGTGGATAGAAGAGCATATATGAAGGGAGAGATTAAGAGAGGATAGAAACTTTGAGAAATCATTGCAGAGAGGGCAAGATAAACTTGATGGAGATTGAAATCTTTGCAAATGAAGGATAATAATGCAGAGGCTGAGAAAAGAAACAAGTAACAAACTCAGGGTTTGTAGGACGTGACAGAGATTGAGGATTTTGGAAGAATTTTAGTACTGAAATAGGGAGAGTGTGCATATGATTTGATGGTCAGGGTTCAACTGATGCCAATGCAGTTCTGGAGAAACGGATTTTAGTACAGCTTCAACAAAAGTGGCTTTATGTTTCAAAGCCAAGATATTAATGCAGAATATGATTACAATTGAAAAGACACTATGAAGGGAAATATGAAGAGGCTTGGTGATCTTCTATGGGCTGGTAAAAGTTCAAAGAAGGGGGTTGAAGGTGGCCAGCAGTGGAAGGAATGTGGAGGATGTGAAGAAAATTTGCCTCCTGATCAGGTGCACTGGACAGACAGGTTAGTGAGAAGAGAATGGAGTAGTTGGGATCATGGGCACTTCAGAGAGTGTTGCAGGAGGCAACAGGAGTCTTATTGAAAACAGATTCAAGTCTTAGGTGGCAACAAGAGATTTGAAAGGTAGAGGGCTGATGATGGATGGGAGTTGAGGTTGGTTGGAAAAGTGTTGTTCTGCTAGGCTGCAATTTGGTCCCACTATTTGGATGTATGCGTGTGCCCATAGATGTGAACGATAGGTAAGGAAGTATCAGACTTGGGTCTAGTTATCTCATAGTTCAAAAGTTCCTGACAGGTGCATGTGAGAAAGGACCAATTAAATGAATTACC
Organism: Sphyrna mokarran; assembly: GCA_024679065.1. Classification (NCBI taxonomy): domain Eukaryota; kingdom Metazoa; phylum Chordata; class Chondrichthyes; order Carcharhiniformes; family Carcharhinidae; genus Sphyrna; species Sphyrna mokarran. Next base: position 111,433,214 of record JAGIQG010000003.1, read on the forward strand.
AATGCAAGTTTATCGCAACAAGGAGAAAACAGGCAGAATTTTATGATCTCACTGCAGTGGGACAGCGCTGTAAAATGCAGTGAGCTGTTCAAAAGAGCCAGAATTAGGAAATCTTGCCGGTGAGAAGGGCCATAAAATTTCACCCAGTGTCTTCAGAAGGAGAAAAGAGGAAAAAGAATATATCCTTGTATTGTTCAAATGCAGTTTATGTTCTCACTGTGGCTGCTGGATGGGGCACCGTACAGAAGCATGGAATTTTATCTTGGAAGAGGGGGAAGGGTGAAGTGGCAGATCCTGACTACCCCCTTTTTTTTTAAATTATGCTTCACATCAACTGATTAAGAGCAGTACCTACAGCAGCCAAGGACAGCTGCTAACTAGACAGCCATTCTAACTAGAGTTCAGATTTTCAGGGAAATAGAGAAGATTGTTTTTTTTAAAACATTTCATGGTAGTAATTTTGTATTCACGTGCAAGTTAGCTGATTGTTGTTGGGAAATTTGTGGAATGGAACAGTAAGTTGGAAAATTCCCTGTGGAGATTTTGAACGTTGGCCTGCTAGGTATTGCTGATCAAAATGAGACATTGCATTGATTTTCTAATTCTTATTGAGCTGCAGGGAATTGTTTTTTGTTTGTCTTTTTTTTTAGAAAAGCTTTTTTTTTGTTTCTGTATTTGTTTGTTCCATGACCATGTGGAACCAATGGCATGAATACAAATACATCTTTGCAGTCCTGATTCGGCAAAGCCAGTTGTCTGAGATTTTGCACTGCAGTCTTTTGCCGTGAATATGCCAAGTGAGCAATTTATTCCATACTGATGGAGTTAACATGCAACAGTCCTGTCTTTAACACTGGCCATTGCCACTACTTGACCACAATGTATACATTTCCAGGACAGTAAACAAATGGTCACTTTAATAAATTGGTCATCTGACTGAACTTAGTTTACAATTACACATTAATTGTACCGTAGCAGGTATTTCTTTTCCCTACAATTATATAAAATGGTATATTTTTAAATTGACGTGTCCATTTTAATATTGTCTTTTTCTCTTCAAAAAAAAATGAAGGCCAACAAAAATCTTGAACGCTTTTTTTCTTTGAAAAGCCCACTGAACACAAGTTAAATTGAAATGAACATTCAACCACTTTATCATTGTTACTCTCCCAACCACTGTGGGAAGAACCAGAGACTGGATGACCCTCATCTGTCACAACTTCCACCCTCATTTTTGCTGTACAATAAACATAACTCAGGGCAATGAGCACAGAGTATGGGGTCAGTAATTTTTTAAAGAAACTGTTACCTTCCTGGCTCTTTGCAACATTCACTTTACATGAAATAGTGCGTTATAAAAAGAATGTGCATATATGACAGCTGTGGAGAATTTTCATGCTTAAAATTACAGAATTTTGTCTTGTTTAATTTGTAAAGCATGTTAGATATTATTGTACTGATCAGTTAACAAGCATCTGGATATTTTCAATGACCAAATATTTATCAAAATCTTTGACTATTAGAAAAGTTGCTCTAAATTTTTGAACTTAAAATGACCTGTTTGGTTATATTGACTTTACCAGGTCCTTTAGAATATTTGAATGCTTCTTAGTTGCTTATGTTTGCATAATTATATTGAGTAACCCTAAACTAATCTTTTCCTACATTATTCTCAACTTTCTCTGATATCTTCTGTCTATACTCCAACCTCCTATCTCCCTTGCTTCAACCAGCTTGGCTTCCAGGTCAGTACCTTCTGCTATCTTCACTTTTGTGCCATTCCCTGTCTAGCTAGTGTTTGATAAGTGCTGTACTACTTGGTTCCAACACATTTTTTTAGATTACGGTAATAAAATAACCTAGAAAGACAAACTGACAACTTAGGAATGGAATATACTTACTGAATATTATAATTTTTATTATATTAGTCATTATATTTACAAGGAAACAAGTTCTCAATATATTTAAAGCATGAATCATTTAATCTAGTTAAATGAACAAACTAAGGCATTAATCAAGCGATGTTGTATAAAACTTAGCAATATAGTTACAGTAACATGCAGCAGACAAGGTTGCTCATTTTCCAGACTTTTATAAAAAGGTCTGTGTATATGAATTTATCTATTTATTTTGTACTGAAAGCCTCAAGATTTTTTTAATTCATTCATGGAATGTGGGTGTTGCAGGCAAGGCCAGCTTTTATTGCCCATTCAGAATTGCCAAGATAAAGCAGTGGTGAGCCTCCTTGTTGAACTGCTGCTGTCTGTATGGGTTAAGGTATTCCTGACATTGCACAGCATTCCAGGATTTTGGCCCAGTGATGATAAAGGAATATCAATACATTTCAGAGTCCTGATAGTGTATGACTTGGAGGAGAACTTGAAAGTGGCTGTGTTCCCATCTGCCCTTTCCTTTTAGGTGGTAGAGATTGTAGGTTTGTGAGGTGCTAGTTGAAGAAATCTTAATGAGTTTCTGCAGTGGTGGAAAGAATGAACGTTTTTGGATTGCTTTGTTTGGATGGTGTTATGCTTCTTGAGTGCTGTTGGAAATGTATTTCTCCACACAAGTGGGGAGCATTCCATCAAACTCTTGATATGCCGTGAAGATGGTGAAAGGCCTTTGGGAAATCCAGTTGCTCATTGTCTAATATCCAGCATCTGACCTGCTCTTGTACCTAGGGTAATTATGTGACTGTTCTATTAAGCCTCTGATCATGACCTGAAGAATGTTGGTGAGGATTTAGCAATGGTATTGCCACTGAATGTCAAGGAGATTGCAAGGCGTTAATTACGTCTCTGTGCATTTTGAGGGAGATGGTCATTGTCTGCAAGTGTGATTTCCCGCTTACCAGCGAAAGTTGTCCTGGTCTTGCTGCACAGACTATTTCTTCATAAGTTACAAATGAAACTAACCTCTCTGCTGTCATCAGCAAATACCCCAGTTTTATCTTGTGGACTTGAGATATAATTGCAGTCATGATCTTATGAATGTTGGAGCAGGCTTGATTGTCCAAATGGCTGATTGCTTGTTCCTCTTTCTTATGAAGGAGAAGAGATTATTGACGAAGCAGCAAAAGACGGTTGAGCCTAGGACGCTGCTCGAAGGAAGTCCTACATTAATGTCCCGGAATTGAGATTGTCCTTTAATAATCACAACCATCTTTCGTTGTGCTGAGTACAACATTAACTGTTGGAGAACTTTTCCCCCAATCAACTTAAATTTTGCAAGGGTTCTTGGATACACTGTGGGTCGGATAAAACCATGAAGTCCAGGGTTGTCACTTATATCCCACTTCTGGAATTCACTTGTTTCTATATTGAGTCAAGGGCTCAGGAGCTGAATGATCTTGATGGAGTTCAAACTGATTATTAGTTAAAGATAAAGCCTGTTGGCTAATCCAAATTTGATACAAAATGGTCCTGTGCAATTGTGGAATTTGTGAAATAAACCAGGGCTTGTGAGGATTTCAAATACACCAATAACTTGGGGGAAAAAAAATATTCTTTTTGTGTATGCCCTGTGGTTTTATACTTGGTAACCTTTGCACCAATGTGGGAATTAAAAGCTACAGAGGTGCCCCTGCATGCCTCGTACTCACCCACCAAGGGAGGAAAGATAGCTAAAATATTAAATCTGTCATTTTTGAAGTTTCATTATTTGCTTTATGATAAGACCAGAAATTTTCCGTTTCATTACAATTGTGAAAAATAGGTAGTGGGAGGGATTGACATTCCTGCAATTAATTTCAAACATGTACTCCTTAACTCATAGACAGAAATTGTACTATTCCTGCACATACATAATAGAGTGGATTTTACATATTATGCTTTCTTGTTACATGCTACAAAATAAACATGCTTGTCTCTTCTCAGTAAAATATTATTTGTATGTATATGCTTTTGCGTCAAGAGACAGGAAATTACTTCTTGTAGAGTCTACTATTATGTACTTGTGTGAATTTGTATCTTTGTGATTTCATAAGATTGGAAAAGCTTAAAAATTATTTCATACAGTCGGAATAAATATAAATTTTCGAAAGCTGTTTCAGCAATAGTGGGGAGGTATGGTAATCCACTGGTTAGCACTGCTGCGTCACAGCCCAAGGCCCTAGCTTGGGTGACTGTCTCTGTGGAGTTTGCACATTCTCCCCATGTCTGCATGGGTGCTCTAATTTCCTCCCACAGTCCAAATATATGCGGGTTAGGTTGGTGGTCCATGTTAAATTACCCCTTAGTGTCAGGGGATTGGCAAGGTAAATATGTAGGGTTATAGGGATAGGGCCTGGGTGGGATTATTGTTGGTGCAGCCTCAATGGGCCAAATGGCCTCTTTCTGTGTTGTCAAGATTCTAATTCAGAATTGGAAAATTATACATTGCCATTTGATACCTTGGAAAGCATTTTTAATTTTAATGTTGAATAATTGCCTCATTACTCACTGTTCAGTAAAACAGAGCTGTCTTCAAAGAAATGAATTTAGAATAGTTTCTCTTGAATCACGAATAGATGATGTAATATTTTTCTGTCTGATTTAGTAGATGTATTATGTAGCTATATTTTATATACCATGGAAAATTAAGTTATTAATATTCAAAAACAATTTATTGTATTTTTTCCATTAAGAACTTAAACAGGTAATCTCTTTTGCCACATTTTCATTAAATCCATTTAAGTTGGTCACCAATTTCTGTAGCCACAAGTTTCTTTGTGTTTGCAATTAATTCTTTTATTGACCAAATGTTATGCACAAGAATTTGCAATTTATATTTTCTTGTAGCAGTTGTCAAGAGTTTTTCTGAGTTTATGACTTTTCCAAATATTCTGTTCAATCTCATGCATATGTAAACTAATTATTTAAGAGAAAATGGTACTACTTGTAGGAAAAAAACACACTTTTTCTTTATACTTAAATAAATTGTGGGTTGTGATGGAGAATGGGTTAAACCTCACCTACCGTAGCTGGATTTCAGTATGAGTGTGCAACCATCCTTGGCTTTAGTTTTATGGAATGTAGTTTTTGAAAAGGTGCAAAGACACTGCAGAGACTCATGTTAAGTCAGCCCTTGAAGAGAATTTAGTAGCCTTCGGCTTTAGACCAGATGTAACAGTGACAAATGACAGCTTTGTAGTTTCAAGAGCAGATTGAATGTGTTGATTGAAGATAATTTCCTTGGAGAAAAAAAGGGTGCTAGCCTGACTTGTAACATGAACTTAAAATTGAAAGTAGAGTTTTTAGCAAGATCCAAAGAGACCTTGATAATATTTATTGATTTGGCATTTCCTTAATGATATTTTTTTCTCCCACTCTTACTGTCTCTGATTTAGAAGTGTATGAAAAAAGTAGCCCTTTCATAAATATATTGTTATCTGTAATTTTTTGTTTTCCTTTCTCCTGCCCTAACATGCCAGATTATGATTCTGCAAATGGCAACAGCCTTCTCCTTATTTCAGTCTTCATGTTAGAATCAGCAAGTCGTTCAGTCTTGGAAGCATTATGCAATGGCTTGCTCTGTACATACGTTTGCATTTCCAACAGTGGTTAACGAGTATCAATCAAGAGTAAGAATCCTTGCTGCAATTTTCTTTACCATCTCTCTGAAACACAGCCTATTTGCTAAAACTTACTGTTTCCTGGCTAGCTCAGTTAATGACATGGATGAATCCTGAGATGTTTTGGACTCCCTATCAGTAGACCACCGTTTAACGGATTCTCTATGGAGACATCAAGGAAGCTACACCCATGACTTTTTAATTCATTTTTTCCATCGGCCATTTTTGTTTGCTTCCATGGAGTGTCCTTTCACAAAAGAGAATGTGTGCGAATAAGAGATTTTTGTACAACGGCATAATTACATCCATTAATTAGATGACTCAAGATTCATCTTTAATGAATAGGGCATCACTCCCAGTAGTGGAATACAGCGCTAATGCTATATAAAGAGCTGGGGTGGTGAGGAGTGGGGGGTTATTGTTACTTGTCCTGGTTTCTTCTGATGCCCCTGTACTCTGAATGAAGGACTCCTGAACAGGGTGTGCTGTATATTTCTCAAGTGGCTTGCTTCAGAAGTCAGGGTGGAGCTCTGTGCAAGGTCTGACATCTGTCATTATGAAGTGCTTCGAAAGGCTAGTCATGCACAAATCAATTCCAGTCTCCCGGATTGCATACTGCTGCAACAGGTCCACAGCAGATGCCATCTCCCTGGCCCTGTACTCGACCCTGGAACACCTAGATAACAAAAACACCTTTGTCAGACTCCTATTTATTGACTACAGCTCAGCCTTCAACAAAATTATTCCCACGAAACTCAGCTCTAGACTCCGTGGTCTTGGGCCTCGGCACCTCCCTTTGTGACTGGATCCTGAACTTCCAACCTCACAGACCATTATCAGTAGGCATAGGCAATTTGTAATTCTTCACAATCATTCTCAACACTGATGCCCCACCAGGCTGTTCTCAGCCCCCTATTAATATTTCTTGTACACCTATGACTGTGTAGCCAAATTCTCCTCCAATTTGATTTTCAAGTTTGCTGATGACATCACCGTAGTGTATCGGATCTCAAACAATGATGAGACACAGTACAGGAATGAGATAGAGAATCTGGTGAACTGGTGCAGCAACAATAATCTCTCCCTCAATATCAACAAAATGATAGAGATCACCATGTCTTTGTCTACATCAATGGGGATGAAGTAGAAAGGTTTGAGAGCTTCAAGTTTCCAAGTGCCCAGATCACCAACAACATGTCCTGGTCCCCCCATGCTGACACTATAGTTAAGAGAGCCTACTAATGTCTCTACTTTCTCAGAAGACTAAGAAAATTTGTCATGTCAGCTATGACTCTCACTACCTTTTATAGATGCATCATAAAAGGCATTCTTTCTGGTTGTATCATAGCTTGGCATGGATCCTGCTGTGCCCAAGACTACAAGAAACTACAAAAGGTTGTGAATGTAGTCTAGTCCATCACACAAACCAGCCTCCCATCCATTGACTCTGTCTATGCCTCTTGCTGCCTCAGCAATCCGAGTAAAGTTTCTGTCAAGAGAACCAGGCTTACACCATGTTTAGATGGTGTCATTCAATCTCAAGAGCCTGTTTGCTATGTCACCTAATGCAGCTTGAAAAAAACCCTTAATGATTACAGAATAAAACCACTTCACAAATATTTACATACTCCACAAAACTGAATAATTTATAGCATTTCCAATGTGGCCCCATTTTTGTGGTCAGTTGTGTTGATAATTCAGTCAACACCATTTCTTACTTTTTTATTTCATAAAATCTCATGATTTGTTTACTAGCTATGTGATAATCCATACTATATGTTCACACTAAGTAAGTGGAGTATATAATCTCTTTAACCTTCATTTTTTCCTGGAATTTATCCAGCAATTATTTAGAAAAGTTTACTAAGTGTGTGTCAAGGACAGTTCCTGAGGAATTATTAAAACTATTTTAAATTGGTTACGCCTGATAAATAGATGTAAATTGGGTGTAATTGATGAAAAATTGGTGGATTCCCACAATGCCAAATTCCTATCCATTTGTAGCACCCAATTAGCTTTCTGACTGGCAGCAAAGTATATCCTACTTTAAAGTTCACTTGATTAAAGTTGGGCTTTAATTCTGTTATTTAGGAGTCCACACAATTTTTCAAGTTTCTGCTGATGTAGCTCAGCCCATAACAATTAGTTTTCCAGGCTGCTGAAGTGTGCTTTATGAAACTGCATTTAAAGAGCCCTATAATAAGAATTGTAGTAGCAGTTGAGATTCTTTCCGAGTTGACACCTTGCTTTTGTTTATGTTTCATTTCAGTTAATTGGTTGGGAGGCTTTGCGCCAAGTATTCCCTGATGCTGTCTTTTTTTCCTAATTTCCTCAGTGCCTGGATAATGGGTTTCTCAGTGGGTTAATCCCCTGTCTTCATTTCAACTGTCCAGCCTGCTTCTGTCTGCTTTTGTATGCTGTATTTCTGCGCCACCATATATTGTTGTCTTTAAGCAATATAGATGAATGGTGAGTCCATGGAATTAAGAATATGCTTCAGCAGTAAATTGTTTTAAATCACAAACTAACTTGAGGAACTGTGTTATGATGGCCACCATGGGCTTCGTCAAAATTTCCCTGTGAGCTTTGTGGAATATGAACCGAGCGAGCCAAGGCCCATTCAATGGGAAGTGAGCAGTTGGGAGGGGGAGGGGTTAAAACCCAATTCTTAATTTCCAAGTGATTTCCTGTAGATCTTTGGGGATTGACTTGCATGTGGATGTGGCTCTTTTTATTGTATTATTATTAGAGGGTTTTTGGTGATGAAAGACTAGCCATGCCAGTATTATTACAAACTGAATGGCCTACTTCTGTTCCTCTGACTTCAGCTGGCACCCATTGTGATCTGGCTATTGATCCCTTCTTATTGAAATGGTTTACGTCCTATGATATCTGTTAGTATCCCACTTGCTCTGGTTTGCTGTGTCACGCCTTCTGCACCTCTTCGTCCCTTTTGGCTATGCAGTTCACATGCTCTGAACTGCTGCTTCTGATTTTGCAAGCTTCTCGTTGTTCTTTGGACCTGATACCTTGGATTTAAATTTTACTCTTGGGTTTACAATTTAACCTACCCATTCGGATAAATAGCTCCGCAATCCTCATAGCACCTGGTCTCTCGATTTCACTGCTGTGGCTTTACACTGGTGAAGTGAACTCTTAGCAACTGGGACCACTACGCCTCTCTGTGGACTCCAGGATCAACCTTCACTGACTCCTTGTCCTCCTTCATTCACTCACTCGATTAAACAACTTTCCATAAATATATCAGCTTTATTCTTCTCCTGCCAGCAGTTATCTGATTGAACTTCTCTCCACTATTGATTCCAGTCATTGGTTGGTGGCTGCTCCAAATTGATCTTGTGTTGTCTGTAGTGGAGTGTCACTGTGCCACTGTCTCCTGGCCCTCATAGTTTGAACTGTTTCATATTGTTTTTTTACCCCTGTTCTCAGTTTACATCTGCTGCATGCCTTGTCTAATCTTTCTCGTGGCTGTGCAAGCCAAGTTTCCTTCACGTTCATTTGTTTCCACACATTGGTTGCCTTTCAGACACAGAGGGAAGCACACATAATACCGTGCTTCCTACAATCCTACTGCAGGTTATTGTATTAAATATTTATAGAATAAAATCATAGAAAAAAACTACAGCACAAACATTATTTTGGTTTGTAATGAGAAAGACTCCGTTTCATCAGTAAATGCAGTTTGAAAAACTAACAGTTCTCTAATTGTAAAACATTCCAATAAAGTGCAAATCTCCTGTAGACTGAAATAATGAAATAACAGTCTTGTTATTTTAGTGTGTGGATTACTGTAGTATTGGGATTATTACATGGCTGTTTAGTTGGGGTACTCATGCAAACCAGACTATTTTTAAAAAATAGCTCCTGTTCTGCTATCAGTCCTTTTGTGTTTAGACGAAGTATGTTGCTCATATAGGCAGGTGAGCTGAGCTTGGGCAGCAGCTCTGAGGCAATCACTTGAAAAGGTGGCTAAGGTGCCTAACTTATTGTTTTCTTTCTTTCCCTCTCATTTCATTTTCTTTGCTCATTGTCTTTCTTAATGATGTAGCCAAGATTCGGAGCCTGATGTAATTCATGCTGCAATACATTGGTTTATTCCAGTGCTGTATCATTGTACCTCCTGTCTAGGATTATGTAGATAAGACTTTAATTACCCAGTGCTATTGTCCATGACATTGTAGAGAATTAGGAATATTTACTTTTCTCATGAATCCAAGCTTTATGTTACAATCGTTGTGCAACAGTCAGACTCTATGTGCATTCTGGTTAATGTTTAAAGTTCATTCTGCAGACAGGTTTTTTGATAAATAATGCTATCCAGAACTCTGATGCGCAGTAACAAATGGCAAGCCATTCTGAAATAAAATGGAAGAGATACACAATGTAGAAAATGCATTTTTGTTTCTCGGCCATTATAAGCAATGCAGACACCACTTGAATATTCACATGATCTGGTTAATGTTTCAGTTTTTTTAGTAACAATCTTTTATCAATAACTGCAGACAGAATATGTGGTGATGGAAAATTATGCTGAATTTTATATTCAAGATGGAGGTTCATTTTCCAATTGCTGCAGTTAAAATCCGTAAGTTAATGTAATTGTGGAATGCACAAATTTTGCTGATTTTGTAGCTGTCCTTGAGAAAGTGGCCAGATTTGGAACAATATATCAATACAGAAGGAGCAAATAGGCAACATGACAGTTTGGGTAATTCTCAGATGGTCTGAGTGAAGTGCAAAAATTTGTTCTTGTAACCTGAATTTCAGGATTATGTCACTTTGTATTTGTTAGCAAACATGCAGTGAAAATCCTCTGTATGTTTCTGATGTGCACAAGGCAAAACTAATGAAGTGTTTATATGTGAGATTTAAACAATATGATTTAGTGCAAAAGGTCTTATAGTTGAAAGATTGGCTTAAAGAACGACTATATGATGTGTTCAGGGCTGCTTTTTATTCATAGGGGTGACACAATGCTTAGCACTGCTGCCTAACAGCGCTAGTGGACTAGGTTGCTTGGCATTCAAAAATTGATCTTTAGTGTCAGGGACTAGCAGGATAAATATATGGGGTCATGGGGATAAGGCCATGGTGGGATTGTTATTGGTGCAGGCTTGGTAGGCCAAATGGTCTCCTTCTCCATTGTACGGATTCTGTGTAGATAATAATGAATACTGGCCTCTAAAACTGAAGTACAATTTCAGTAAGCGTCAGGAACCACTACCCACAGCGAATTTTGACGCTGACCCTATCACATTTTTGTCAATGTACGATACAGGGTTGGAGAAGAGAATATTCTGATTTGCATTGCTTGATTTGTTTGGGTGCTGCTAATTGATATAATGATATCGGGCCCCACACTACTAGGGAACCATCTCAAGTATTTAGCTGCCCAGGAGGCTAATGATTGTGACCAAGTGTGTCATGGGACTGCTTCAAGGTTCAGCTTCCCTCAAACTCAGAAAGCATCTCTGTAATACCTATTGGCCCCTTTCATAAAGAAGCAGAAAACTACTAGCATTATTTTCACAGTCTTTAGCTTAAGTTTAAAGTTTTAAAGTTTATTTATTAGTGTCACAAGTAGGCTTACGTTATTTTGATTCAATGTGTTATGTCATATGTATTAGTAATGATGTGGAGATGCTGGCGTTGGACTGGGGTAAACACAGTAAGAAGTCTGACAACATCAGGTTTAAGTCTAACCGATTTATTTGATCGTAAACTCGCAAGCTTTCAGGGTTTGCCCCTTCATCAGGTGAATGGAGAGTTCTGGCCTCAGACAGAGCATATAGCAGCACAGACAGTTTACAGATTACTGATTAGAATGCGAGTCTTTACAATTAACCTGCTATTCAAATCTTAAAGAGGCCAACAATGTGAGTGGAAGGAGCATTAAGCCCAGGTTAAAGAGATATGTGTTGTCTCCAGAAAGTTCAGTCATGAGGTTTAGCAAACCCAGGCAAGTCGTGGGGGTTACAGATATTGTGACATGAACCCAAGATCCCTCTTGAGACCGTCCTCATATGCGCGGAACTTGGCGATCATTCTCTGCTCAGTGACTCTGCGCTGTTCCAGTGACTGGAAACTGTTCCCTTCCTGTTGGCGAACATTTCAGTGGTCACAGACATTTGGCCTCTGACCTTCAGGTAAGCATTCTCCAAGGTGGCCTTCATGACACACGACAGTGCAGAGTTGCTGAGCAGAGACTGGTAGCCAAGTTTCGCACACATGAGGATGGCCTCAACCGGGATCTTAGGTTCATGTCGCACTATCTGTAACCCCCATGACTTGCCTGTACTAAAGAACAAAGAACAACACAGCACAGGAAACAGGCCCTTCGACCCAATGAACCTGCACCGCCACCTCAACGTTCCCACTCCCAGCCATGACCCCAGTCTATGTTTATAGAAATCTGCTTTGGAACCAAGTTAGCGAGACAATTTAGAGAGAATTTGTTTTGCCAAACAGCCTAAGAGCACATCATTGGGGTGTGGGAGGAAACTGGAGCACCCAGAGAAAACTCACGCAAGCACGGGGAGAATGCGCAAACTCCCACAGATACCGGCCCAAATCCACGTATCTGCACAACAACAGTGATAGTCACTGAGCTGTCGTGTTGCCCATCAACTGATCTAATTCAAGCGTACACTAACGACGTGAAGCAATAGGCTATTCTCGAAAAATCCAAGAGCAGCCCTCTCACGACCCATTGCGTGTATGCCCCTTCTTGGACAACAAGGTGGACCAAAGTGCTTGTAGGATAAAAGAGAAATACATCAATATCATGCACAACTTAGGCAATCCCTTGGAGACGATACACATTTCTTTAACCTGGGCTTAATGCTCCTTCCACTCACGTTGTCGGCATCTTTAAGATTTGAATAGCAGGTTAGTTGTAAAGACTCGCATTCTAATCAGTAATCTGTAAACTGTCTGTGCTGCTATATGCTCTGTCTGAGGCCAGAACTCTCTATTCACCTGACGAAAGGGCTAACCTCGAAAGCTTGGGAGTTTACTATCAAATAAATCGGTTGGACTTAAACCTGGTGTTGTCAGACTTCTTAATATGTATTAGTGTACAGTGAAAAGTATTGTTTCTTGCATACTATACAGACAATGCATACTGTTTATAGAGAAAGAAAGGAGAAAGTGCAGTATGTGTGTTACAGTCATAGCTGGAGTGTAGAATCATCATCATAGAATCCCTACAGTACAGAAGAAGGCCATTCAACTCATCAAGCCTGCACCAACATCAATCCCATACTATCCCCGTAGCCTCAAATATATTTACTCTATTAATCACCCCAAAATAGGGACAATTTAGCATGGTCAATCAACTTAATCGTGGAATGAAGTTACTGTGAAAATCCCCTAGTTGCCATATTCCAGCGCCTATTTGGGTTCACTGAGGGAAAATTTAGCATGGCCAATGCACCTAATCAACACAGCTTTTGGGCTGTGACTGGAAACTGGAGCACCTGGAGAAAATGCAAGCAGACATGTAGAGAATGTGCAGACTTGGCACAAGACAGTGACCTCTGGTGATATTGAACCTGGGTCCCTGGCACTATGAGACAGCAGTGTTAATATGCCCTTTAGAGTTCAGGCCATGACCTATGCCTGTAACCATTGGTTGGCTCCATTCTACCAGTCAAACCACTACACCTGCTATCCTTGTCTCCAGCTATTCAGAACATTGAAAGGCTGAGTGTCTTTTCTTTTGTCATTCTATTAAGCTGCTGAACAATAGGAAAGAATGTTATGCCCAGTCTCTGTGGAGGGATGTTTTTCTCCCTCACACCTATTCCGCTGAAGGTTTTGCAGAGATAGCATCGTAGTTGTGCTGATGCATATTCAGAACATCTCTACTATGATCCCAGATAATTGAGGCTAGGTTGGTGTTTAAAACATGATTTAAAATTAGATTTTGGTGGCTGGACAATTAAGAGTGATTTTGCCTTTGTGTTCCAAGAATATTTATAGTCATCTGGTGGGTCAAGCATTTTGAATGGGTGCCAGAAGATTCTTTATCATCGATCAGTCAGAATATTGTTGTATTGCTTTGTATTTGATACACATCTTAAACATAATAGCAGCCTGATACATGGTTTAAATATTAATAGAAAGGTGGTGTTCTGACAAATGAGAAATCATAGAAACCCCTACAGTACAGAAAGAGGCCATTTGGCCCATCGAGTCTGCACCAACCACACTCCCACCCAGGCTCTACCCCCATATCTCTACATATTTTACCCAATAATCCCCCAATTTACACATCTCAGGACACTAAGGGGCAATTTAAGCATGCTCAATTAACCTAACTGCACATCTTTGGACTGAGAGAGAAAACTGGAGTACCCAGAGGAAACGCACGCAGACACGAGGAGAATGTGCAAATTCCAAACAGATAATGACCCAAGCAAGGAATTGAACCCAGGGCTAAGGAGCTGTGAAGTAGCAATGCTAACCACTGTGCTACCATGCCGCCCTGCCACTGTAGCATTGATGCTCTGCACAAAATGCATCTTTGAATGTGATTGAGGAACCTTAAGGTGGAGTAGGCTTTTAAACTGACTTTCTGCAGTATTTTACTTCTGTTTTTTGTCAGTTACAGTAACTTTCTGTTGGACTCTATGCTGAACAGGAGTATCACTTGACTAACATGTAAGAATTATATCCAAATGTTTATGTTGGATCGAGTCCTCACAAAACCTTGCAACTTATTGGATTATGCAATAAAAAAATGTACATAGAATCATAGAATCCCTATGATGCGGAAGGAGACTGTTCAGCCCATCGAGTAACCCCAATGACAATAGCTCCATCCTGTATTTACCCTGCTAAGCCTGCTGACATTATAGGTTAATTTAGTGTGGCCAGTCAATCTAACCACATATCTTTGGACTGTGAGAGGAAACCCATATAGACACGGGGAGAATGTGCAAACTCCACACAAACTGTCATCTGATGCTGGAGTTAAACCCGGGTCCCTGGTGCTGTGAGGCTGTGGTGCTAACCACTATGCCGCTCCTCCGAAAATAATGTTTAACTTCAGGTGGACGGGTTTCAGATTTTATTTTCACAGTTTTCTGCCTTTCCATAATTATCTAAATTTGACTCTGTTTTAGCCCGACTATGATATTGTGATAGTAGAAATCCTGATGGTACCTAATCCCTAGATTCAATGTAGTTGTTGCTTATCCTGTGACATGCTATTCCAGTCATGAGATGCACAGAAGTTTGAGTCTCAAGTGATGATATAATCCTCTGATGTTTAAGGGGCAATAGGGAAGTGTGCATCAGAATGGAAGAAGGTTCATGGAGGCAACATCACTTCCTTTTTTTGTGTTTCCTGCCCAGCAGTGAGGGGAATTGACAGGTTGGTTGCCTGCTGGGGGAATAAGCCAGTGGTGGGAGACTGCACCTGAAGGAAAGGGTCTCAGTAATCCGGATCCCATGGGCGGAATGATGGCACATTGGTTAGCATTGCTGCCTCACTGCCTCATATCACAGGAACCCAGGTTCAATTCCAGCCTTTGGTGACTGGCTGTGTGGAATTTGCACGTTCTGCCAGTCTTTGTTGGTTTTCTCCAAATGTTCTTGGATCTTCCCACAGTCCAAATTTGTGCAGGTAAAGTGGATTGGCCATGCTAAATTGTCCCTTAGTATCCAAGGTGTATAGGTTGGGGGGGGGGGGTAAAGATGTGGGTTATGGGGATATGACTGGGTTAAGATGTTCTGTTGGAGAGTTGGTGCAGAGTCAATGGGCCAAATGGCCTCCATTAAGGGGCAGTCTGCAGATCTGAGCTTCGGGCAGTTTGGGGTCATGACATCCATTATTGTGGTTTACAATGTGACGGTTTGTGCAGTGGTGGCAACTATGATCGCGAGTTGCAGATCAGGATTATAGGGGTCCAGATTGGGCACGGCTGTGACCGCAGGCTGCAAGCCTTAAGATGTGCCAAAGTTAGTGATTGTGGCAGGAGTTAGAAAGAGACTGTGATTCACAGAGGCAAGACCAAAGTCCTCTTTGAAGATGGGGTTCACTCCTGGTCTTTCTTGCCCCCAAGAGACATTATGAAAAGCATTTAACGCCTAAATTGCAACTCCAGCCTCCATTTCACTACTGGGTTTCTCAAACCTTGGGAAACCCGCATAGCAGGAGTTGATTTTAAATTAAAATTCCAGTTTTGTTATGGGGGCCTGATTTAAATATGTTATTAAAGAATCCTACCTCCAAGCCTGAACACTTGAACGCCTCATTGTGTGAAAATGTGGTAGGCTGTTGTGTTGGGGTGGAGGCACATAAAGCATCTTTTTTGTTTTTAGTTAACCATGCCCATCGTGGGCATGGGGGCAGGGTAGTGGGTAGAGGTTGTTGATCTCAGAATCCAAGAGTTTAATCTGTTGAGCATGATCCCCAAATTGTGACCATGTGCAATGTGGCAAAGCATGAAAAGGCGAGAAAAAAGCATTTAAAATTCACACAGTACAATAACGTTCTTCAAAGTTAACGTGCTATATTGGATATAGTACTTGAAAATAAAGATAAATCTTTCCCAAGAGTCTGAGTCACATACAGTTTTTATATTTGAATGGCTGTTGTTACCTGAATGTAGAATTTTACATTCCCATTGCTACAATTTATAATAAATGCTGCTCAGAGCAATTTGAGCCAAGTACTCTGGAATGTAGGCCCAAGGTAAATGCTTGGTATGTTTCTAAAGATTAAAAACGTAAGAGTGAGTGTAATTTTTTTTTGTAACTCTCTCAAATGTTTCAATATAAAGCAGGTTTTAACACAGAGAAATCCAGACTAGTTTGTCATTCAGACAACTTGAATTCTAGCTTGCTCTGGAATTCTGATCACAGCAAATGAAAGCTACCTCTGTGATGTGGGCAGCAGTTGATTCTGTTATGGAAATGATGAAAGGGCACTTGAAAATGCTTTTCGAGAGCTACTAATTTGTAGAAAATGTATGTTGAGTTGTCAGTATTCTAAAACAAGAGTCCAAACATAGCAAGGGTTGGAGAAAATGAATACTTTTGATTTGCTTCGGTGGCAAGTTCAACACCGTTCTTCCTTGTTGTGTGGTCCCTTTAGTGAATGGGTGATCTAAGTTGCACCTACCTGCTCATGGTAACAATTGTATTGTTTCTTAGATCATCTGCCAGTTGCAATTCCTCATTCTCTCTCCATGGTCACCTGCAATCCCTGTCTTCATTCACCGACCTGCGCATTCTCTTTGTGTCTGTGTGGGTTTCCTCTGGATGCTCCAGTTTGCTCCCACTATCCGAAAGACATGCTTGTTAGGCACATTGGCCATGCTAAAATCCTCCCTCACTGTACCTGAACAGGTGCTGGAGTGTGGTGACGTGAGGATTTTCACATTGACTTCATTGCAATGTTAACATAAGTCTACTTGTGACACTAATAAATTAACTTTAAACTAAGAACAACAGCATCTGCTCAAATGTAGTTGAGTAAAGAACAAGTCAATTCTCATTGACTGATGATTGGGACTGTTAGCTATTTCTAGGGATAGCAGCCAATTTTCTAACATGCTGTAAAGAATCGAAGTGATTTGGGAATAATGTACTCTATTTAACTGTGGAATATTTTTGCAAAGCCATTGAAGAATGTGCCTCCTAACTCGGCATATCTAAAAGTGAAATCTGTGGAGACTGCCAAATAGTCCAACAGCTCACGAATGAGTGGCGACTGGATATGTGAATTGAGTGTCTGGAATGGAGTGCACCTACCATGTGCAGTGCAGAGCAGACTGATGGTTTTTGCCTCCAAGGAGAATATGCACAGAGAAATGCAGCAAGAAGAATGCCAGATAGTCATGTTGGCACCAAGCTTATTTACAGAAAATTGGACATAATTTTAATGTGTCTGAGACTGAATTAATCACATTTCAAATTTAATTCATTAAAAACTTGTGTTTGCATATATATATATCATATGAGATGAAGATGCTGGCATTGGACTGGGATGGGCAGAGTAAGAAGTCTCAGTAGAACATAGAACATTACAGCGCAGAACAGGCCCTTCGGCCTTCGATGTTGCGCCCACCAATTAAGAAAAAGTAATGACCCTCTAACCTAAACCATTCCCTTTTCATCTATAAACTTATCTACTGACCTCTTAAACGCCCCCAAACTTGGCGCATCTACAACTGCAGCAGGCAGGGCATTCCATACCCTTACCACCCTCTGGGTAAATCCAATCTCTTCAGGCTCCATGCATAACTTCCCACTGCTGTCATTAACTCCAGGTTGAAGTCCAACAGGTTTATCTGGAATCATGAGCTTTCGGAGCACTACCCCTTCATCAGGTGAGACTCACCTGAAAACTCATGATTCCAAGTAAACTTGTTGGATTTTAATCTGGTGTTGTGAGATTTCTTACTATGATATTGTATATCATCTCTTACTTTATTTTATCAATTACTTCAGAATGCTGCTCTATGAGCAAATGTAGTACAGCAAGATTCCACAGATATCAATGTGGTGTATGACTGGCTGATCAATTTGAGGCTATTGTCCGGCAAAGCTGCCTGTTAGGAACATTGGAATGAAATCTTCAATATTCATGTGAATTATCTGGCGCATTAGAAAAGGATCTTCATTTAAAAAAAATGCAATTAACAAGGCAAGTGAAATGATGGTCCTTATTACAAGAGAATTGGAATATAGGAATGAAGATGGCTTCTTGAAATTATACTCTGTCTTGGTAAGACCACCCCTGGAGTATTGTGTGCAGTTTTAATCACCTTACCTAAGCAATATTATACTTGCCATAGAGGGACCGCAACTAACATTCACCAGATTAATTCCTCAGATGGAGGGATTGTTCTATGAGGATAGATTAAACGGACTGGGCCCATATTCACTGCAATTTATGAAACTGGGGGATGAGCAAGTAAAGCTCTTACAGGACTCGACAAGATAGGATATTTCCTGTGGCTGGAGGGCATCTCTAGAACCAGGGAGCACAATCTCAGTGTAAGGGGCAGGTCGCTTCATACTGAGATGAGGAGGAATTTATTCATCCTGCCCCACAGGGCTGTGGAAGCTCGGTTAAGTATGTTCAAGACTGAAATCAATAGATTTTTGTATCAAGCGCCACTGAGATAGTGCTGGAAAATGGTGCACAGGTAGAATATGAACTTCTCATTGAATGGCAGAGCCAGTTTGAATGGCTCAGTGATCTACTCTTGCTCCTATTTCTTTTGTTCTTAACTGTATTGGGTAGCAAGGTGAGTTCCAGGTGAGTTGGCTGTTCAAGAGAGGGGAGCTTTTTCTTAAATATCTAAGCGTTTATCCCATACTGCATCATATTCCAAAGAATGGACATAATGTGGTGGATTTTCCCATTCCATCTGCTGCAGGCATCATAGTAGCTAAGGAGCAGACTCTGGAAAAATCAGTTGACCTTGGACGGGTTGAAAGCGGCTGGAGGATCCCGCCCAATGTCTGGGTGATTTATGATTTTATGAGTATTATTTTGTATCATTTGGATGATGGGGCTGTGATTACTAATGCTTTTGAAGTGGGGTCCTTTGATTTACAGCTGGTAGTAAGTAGATCATTGAAATTACAAATTGCTTGAGCTGCGCCAGTGGGTCTTCTGACATAATATCCAAAATTACATTCAGAAGGAGTAGGATAGCTTTATTTCTGTAAATATTAATCTCTGAAAGCTCTTCTGCTTTATCTGAATATTGTCCAGAAGTTCTTTCACATGGGTGGGATATCACCAGCTAGATGAAGCATTAGAATATGAAATGACCATCATTGTCATTAATTTGGTACTTCACTTACATATCACTAATTAATATCAAACCAAACCATTATTTACCAGTCTTGCAAATAGCTGTAGTTAGCAACACAAAAAGTTCCATAATTTAAGAAAAGACCTTCCATTTTGTAAATTGCTTGATTTGAATTAAAACTGCACACTGTTGAACTCCATCAGCTGTCCGTAGAGAATTCCAGTTTCGTGTTTCTTTCAAGTTTCTTTTTGGCTGCATTCCCCATCTTTCTGTCATTTAGTTTTGGCTTCCCGGGAGGATTTACTGCTAAAGATTGGGAACCTTGACTTCTGTGGCTTCACATACTATTGTGGTGAACAGGGAATATATTTTTTCCAAGATGCATAATTTTGATCCGTTTTCATTCAGAAGTTCAAGAAAATATTAAACTGTTTATGTATAAAGTTCTGATGTTTCATGCTATAATTAGTTCCGGAAAGAAGGAAAAACAGTAATTGTGTTGGATTCAGTAAGTTGTAATATTCCTGGCAGTTGTTGATAAGCAAGAATTTTAAAACAGCCTGGAGTAAATTCCTGAGAACTGCATCTCTGAAATATCTTTGCATTAATTTAAAATGTATAGTGATTTAAAACCATATTGCACTACCATAAAAGGGTATATCCCAGATTCAGCCAAAATCATGACATTTGTGATAGCATTACACAAAAAATTAATGAGTGGAATTGGGAGAAGGTTAGTACAAGGCATTGATGTATTAATCATACATGCATTCTTAGTCTTTGTACTCTCATTCATACCTAATAGTTCAGTTTGGAATGGAACCTATCTTGTCTTGTATCTTCTGGAGGGGGAGGGTTTCTATAGTAAGATATGTTATTCCAAATGTTAAAATTCCTGAACACTAATTGTTTCCATATTAAAATGCTGTCCTGAGAGATCATCTGGTTCACTTTGTTTGCTCTGCTGTCAGTGAAATTGCACCCCGAGGATGTTATGGGTTGAATCTCAGTTACTTACTGTCAAGTGTCTTGTCTCCAACAATGCAGCAAACAGGAATTCAGTAGGGTTGCAATACATATTTTAATCTTTAATGTGATGGTTCAACAGGAGACCTACAAATCATGATTGCTTTTGAAAGTAAACTTTAAGGTTGAATTTATTTTGATCTTTTTATTTCTTGACGTGTAATTTAAGTAAGTGAGCCTTGTTTCTTGTTATGCTCTGTGTATAATATTGAATTTTATCCATACTTCGGACAGATTGCATAATTTAATTTTTACTGGCTAAGAAAATGGATATGCAACCTTATCTTTTATTGCAGGCAACCACTGCAAAAGCAAAAGTAGCCCCATAGCAAAGGGCCATGTCATATTCAAAGTCACACAGAATGCAAACTGTGTGGAGATTGTATGTTGTAATACAATGCAAAAATATATGAAAAAGTTGTCACTCAAACATGTAATAATTGCAAACATCTATTAACTGCATTTTTAAAAATTTGAGTAATGCTTTGAGCTGCAAATAAATGGTTGAGTTTCTATGGAGTATTCCTATTTGTACTTAAACACTGTAGTAGCATAGAACATAGAACATAGAACAATACAGCACAGAACAGGCCCTTCGGCCTTCGATGTTGTGCTGACCAAAATAAAAAGCAATGCCCCTCCTAACTAAACCATTCCCTTCTCTTCCATATACTTATCAACTAACCTCTTAAACGCCACCAAACTTGGCGCATCGACAACTGCCGCAGGCAGGGCATTCCACTCCCTAACCACCCTCTGGTAAAGAACCTACCTCTGATATCCGTCCTATAACTATCACCCCTTAATTTAAAGCTGTGTCCCCTCGTGCTAGCTTTCTCCATCTAGGAAAAAGGCTATCACTGTCCACCCTATCTAAACCTCTAATCATCTTATATGCTTCAATAAGATCCCCTCTTAGCCGCCTCCTTTCTAACGAAAACAACCTCAAATCCTTCAACCTCTCTTCATAGGACCGGCCCTCCATACCAGGCAACATCCTGGTAAACCTCCTCTGTACCCTCTCCAATGCCTCCACATCGTTCTTATAATGTGGCGACCAGAACTGCACACAATACTCCAAGTGCGGCCGCACTAGAGTTTTGTACAGTTGCAACATGATGCTGCGGCTCCTAAATTCAATCCCCTACCAATAAAAGCTAAGACTCCATATGCCTTCTTAACAACTTTATCCACTGGACTGCCTACTTTCAGGGATCTATTGACACATACACCAAGATCCTTCTGTTCCTCAACACTATTAAGAGCCCTACCATTAGCCCTATACTATACACATTTATTGTTCCTGCCAAAGTGCATTACCTCACACTTTTCCACATTAAACTCCATTTGCCACCTCTCGCCCAGCTCTGCAACTTGTCCAAGTCTCTCTGCAAACTGTAACACCCCTCTTCACTATCTACCACTCCTCCGACTTTGGTGTCATCCGCAAATTTACTAATCCATCCTTCAATACCCTCATCCAGATCATTTATAAAAATTACAAACAGCAGGGGCCACAAAACAGATCCCTGAGGTACACCACTTGTAACCGAACTCCACGATGAATATCTTCCATCAACCACCACCCTCTGTCTTCTATCTGCCAGCCAATTCCTAATCCAATTAGCTAAATCACCCTCTAGTCCACACATCTGCATTTTCTGTAGAAGTCTTCCATGGGCCACCTTATCAAACGCCTTACTAAAGTCCATATATACTATATCAACCGCCTTACCCCCATCCACCTCTCTGGTCACTTTCTCAAAAAACGCAATGAGGTTAGTAAGGCATGACCTACCCTTCACGAAACCATGCTGACTATCCCCAATCAATTCATTTCTCTCTAAATAACTAGAAATCCTATCCCTAATAATTCTCTCCAATACCTTGCCCACCACAGAAGTAAGACTCACTGGCCTATAATTCCCAGGAAGGTCTCTCTTCCCCTTCTTAAACAATGGGACCTATTACTATGTTTACTTCTTAAACAATGGGCATATTACTAGTCTGCTAAGTTTTGCTCCAAGCCATGCACTATGCCAAGGTGGAACTGTATTGCTGTTCCTTCACTGTCACTGAATTAGAATCCTGAAACTGTTTTTCTAATAACATTGTGCATGTACCTGTACTACAGACTTCAATGGCTCACCATCACCTTCTTGAGAGCTACTGGGGATGGGAAAGAAATGCTGACCTAGCCAGTGACAATGGCATCCCATGAAAGAACAGAAATAAATTTATATTTTTTCATACCTACATTTTGATTTTATCAATCTGAATATTATATGATCTCAAATCTAAGAGAGTCATTGATATTTATTTGGTAAAAATAAAATCTTTTTTATATTTAAAAAAAATCACTGTTTAATTAAAGTTTCACAAGGAATTTTGTCTTAAAACAAATCATTGCTCGCTGGTATCATTTTGTTATCGCCTTTTCAGTATTTTTTTCTTTATGGTAACCATAATGGGTTCAATGTTTTCTTCAATTTGAGAAAATTGGCCTCTTGATGTAAAAGCAATATGTTCTAACTTGGCCATATCTAATATCAGATTGACCCATTCATAATTTTCCATTTGGAGTTGTACTTTTCCAACACTATAGGACTTAAATCCTTGCCAGTGTCAACATTAAGCATAGTACTCCACCACATTTAAGCACTCTCCATTCCATGTCTGTGTCAATGATCCTGAGTCTGGGGAGCCAAAGAATTCTTCAACTCAGAAAACACTGTCTGGAGTGCTTACTTTCAGGGATGAGTGATGATTGGGTGTTTCAAGAATCTTCACTAACCCAAGGTTGGATCAGCTACATATCTCTCTTTTTTCTGCCTCCAAACCACACCACCACCACCACCACCACCCCCCACCCCCCCCCCCCCCCCCCCCCCCCCCCCCCCCCACTTTCCTTTTCCTTGGGGCTTAATTGGTTTAACAACTAGGGAATTGTTCTCATTCTTACATGCTTTCTGTGTTTAAGAGCAGAGTTTACTGGGACCTAATAAAAAGTATCCAATCTTTGTTCTTGAGAGGTGGTGAGAATACAGCGTGAATAGTGTTATGATTCCAATAGATAGTATTGAGCAAAGCAAGTCAGATCCCAGAGAGAAGCCTGACATGATAGATCCTAACATTTTTAATAACTGAAGGAATGTTGTTGAACAAAATCACAGGAGTTTGCTGATGAACTTTTAACACAAAGAATAAAATATTTACTAAAACAAGAAAAGTGAACTATTTTGTAGCAGATAAAAAGTTTTGAAATAACTCAGTACAAACACCAGAAGATGATTCAATTTTCCAATATTCCTTCACCCAGCAATATCTTTTACTGACATACAAGCCAGTGATGAGTTATCAGTAGTTTGATGCAAAGCCTTCCTACCTTGGGATTGGCACACATGCAAATAGGCCTCTCCTAGTGGTTTCTTGAACATTCACATAATGCTTCTCACCCAACTTGAATCTCTCTCTGAGACACCCAGAACTGTGTGTGAAACTCACTTCTGCTTCAACTGCAGAGCAAACATAAGTTCCCAAAACTCAGTCTTCCAGTGGCCTTGTAGTTTTTTTTAATCCTGGAGAGCTGAAAATTCTTACCTTCACACTCTGACATTCACTGAACTCTTCCTTATCTACCTCTGAGATAAATATTTAAATTTGAATTTTCCTATCATTGGTGACTCTCTGCACTACTAGCTTCCCTCCCCACAACAATCACCTTCCACAAGTGTTTCACTCCAGTGGGGCTTACAACTGGTCCCCATGAACAGGGAATAAGTGGCCTGACTCTGCTAGAGGGAACAGAAGCCATTGAGGTTAGGGATGAGGCGATGACCCTTGGGCAGTGCCAACCTTGGGCACTGCCCAGGGGACACAGGTTGGGGAGGGGTGGTTAGATGATGCATTGGGACTGGTGTATGGGGGGGCAGGGGGGCAGAACACACCTTGAGAGGTCCAGGATGCCAGCGATTGAGTCATTGGGGCAGTCAGAGGGCAGGCCAGGGATTGGGCTGCCCAGTGATTGGGAGGCTAGCAGTGTGGGACCAATGCCCATGAGCTGCTGTCTGTGCTCAATGCGCAATGGTCCGCTCAGTGGGTGGGAATAGGCACTGCCCTCTGATTTTTAGTGTGAGTCTCACAAGGACACTCTGCGATTCTCAGAATGTGGGAGATTCATTCTGAAAATCCCACTAAAAAAATCTATGGGAGTTACTACAGTTTTCATGCAAATTCGACCCTAAGAATTTTTTTTGGAGAATTGCTGATGGTGTCTTTTTCCCCAAATCACTAAACATCTAATCTTTTTAACTTTAGGTGTTGTAAAACCAAGTTTGAAAATATGTGTTATGTACCATAGGTCCACCCTGACTTCTAGGCACCAAGGCTTATCAACAATCAAAAATGAAACTGATACAAGTCTGCCTTTCTTAATGAGCAAATATATATTTGTTTGTTTAAGTTAAAAAATATGTATTGTTCCAAACATTAGAACATAGCTAACAATCAAGGATGAGAAAATGTGAATGCAAGAAATATAGTTTCCTAGGTTGTTTTATACTCGTATACTTGTGTAAAAATGGAATTTTCGAGACTGATGTTTTAGGCAAAAAGTTGAGGTTGATCTTACGTGGACAAGCTGAAAGTAAGCCTCTCAAAAACAAAAACACATCTCCTGGCACACCTGACATGGCTGTCAAAAGAATCCACAAAGTAATAGGGGAAATGGTCTAATACCAACTATTTTTTGGTTTGGATAGTAAAATAGCGAGCTTTCAACACTCCCGTGTCTTCATCAGGCAAGTGCAGTGTTCTGGTCTGCAATAGCACACATCAGCACAGACAGTCAGAGACTGCTGATTAGAATGCGAATCCTTACATCTAACCTGCTATTCAAGTGTTAAAGTGGCTAACAATGTGTGTGAAGGGGATCCTGAGCATTGTTAGAGAGTTGTGTATTTTCTCCAGACAGCACAGTAAGTGAGGTTTTTTGCTAACCCAGGCAAGTTACGGGGGTTACAGATAGTGTGTCATGAAGCCAAGATCCCTGTTAAGACCGTCCTCATGTGTGCGGAGCTTGGCTATCAGTCTCTGTTCAGCGACTCTGCGCTGTCGTGTATCACGAAAGCCCCCTTGAAGAACATTTACCCACAGGTCGGAGGCCGAATGCCCATGACTGCTGAAGTGTTCAATTTGTGAGGTCGAATTTGCATGAAAACTGTAGTAACTCCCATAGATTTTTTTAGTGGGATTTTCAGAATGAATCTCCCACATTCTGAGAATCGCAGAGTGTCCTTGTGAGACTCACACTAAAAATCAGAGGGCAGTGCCTATTCCCACCCACTGAGCGGACCATTGCGCATTGAGCACAGACAGCAGCTCATGGGCATTGGTCCCACACTGCTAGCCTCCCAATCACTGGGCAGCCCAATCCCTGGCCTGCCCTCTGACTGCCCCAATGACTCAATCGCTGGCATCCTGGACCTCTCAAGGTGTGTTCTGCCCCCCTGCCCCCCCATACACCAGTCCCAATGCATCATCTAACCACCCCTCCCCAACCTGTGTCCCCTGGGCAGTGCCCAAGGTTGGCACTGCCCAAGGGTCATCGCCTCATCCCTAACCTCAATGGCTTCTGTTCCCTCTAGCAGAGTCAGGCCACTTATTCCCTGTTCATGGGGACCAGTTGTAAGCCCCACTGGAGTGAAACACTTGTGGAAGGTGATTGTTGTGGGGAGGGAAGCTAGTAGTGCAGAGAGTCACCAATGATAGGAAAATTGTTTTTCTCTTTCGTATGTTCTCTCTATCTCTCTCACTCTTGCACTTGCTCTCTCCCATTCTACTTTGGAATCATAGAATCCCTCCAGTGCAGAAGGCCCATTTGGCCCATCAAGTCTGCACTGACTTTCTGAAAGAGCATCTTTCCCCTCTGGCCCCGGAGCGGAGGGGCTGCGACGTCTTCTCCGGAGTCTTCAACATATCATTGATGACGATGAACATCTCGCTAGGGCCATCCCCACCCCCCCACTTCTTGCTTTCAGACAACCACACAACCTCAAACAGATCATTGTTCGCAGCAAACTACCCAACCTTCAGGAGAACAGTGACCACAATACCACACAACCCTGCCACAGCAACCTCTGCAAGACATGCCGGATCATAGACATGGACGACATCATCAAACGTGAGGATACCATTCACCAGGTGCACGGTACATACTCTTGCAACTCGGCCAACGTTGTCTACCTAATACGTTGCAAGAAAGGATGTCCCGAAGCATGGTACATTGGGGAGACCATGCAGACACTACGACAGCGGATGAATGAGCATCGCTCAACAATCACCAGGCAAAACAGTTCCCTTCCTGTGGGCGAACACTTCAGCAGTCATGGGCATTCGGCCTCCGACCTGCGGGTAAATGTTCTTCAAGGGGGCTTTCGTGATACACGACAGCGCAGAGTCGCTGAACAGAGACTGATAGCCAAGCTCCGCACACATGAGGACGGTCTTAACAGGGATCTTGGCTTCATGACACACTATCTGTAACCCCCGTAACTTGCCTGGGTTAGCAAAAAACCTCACTTACTGTGCTGTCTGGAGAAAATACACAACTCTCTAACAATGCTCAGGATCCCCTTCACACACATTGTTAGCCACTTTAACACTTGAATAGCAGGTTAGATGTAAGGATTCGCATTCTAATCAGCAGTCTCTGACTGTCTGTGCTGATGTGTGCTATTGCAGACCAGAACACTGCACTTGCCTGATGAAGACACGGGAGTGTTGAAAGCTCGCTATTTTACTATCCAATAAATCGGTTGGATTAATAATTGGTGTTGCTAAATTCTTACTGAGTTCTTACTATTCCAATAACCCTCACGTTTACCATGGCTAATCCACCCACCTTACACATCTTTCATACACTGAGGTCAATTTAGCAAGGCCAATCCACCAAACCTGTATATTTTTGGACAGTGGAAAGACACCAGAGTTCTTGGAGGAAACCCACACAGACACAGGCAGAACAAGCCTCACTCCAATTCCCAACCTCAGGGAGTAACACATAGACAGGGATTGGTTTAGCTCAGTTGGCTGGGCAGCTGTTTAGTGATGCCATCAGTGCAGGTTCAAATATCATACAGACAACTGGTTTGGAATGCAGAATGATGCCAGTGGCACAAGTTTAATTCCCGTTTATCAGTTGAGGTTATTCATGAAGGCCCATCTTGTCCTTTGCCTGAGACAGGGTGATCCATGGAATAGAATCATAGAATTCCTACAGTGCAGAAGGAGACCATTCAGCCCTTCAAGGCTGCACTGACAACAATCCCACCCAGGCCCTATCCCCGTAACCTTGCGCATTTGTCCTATCAGTTCCCCTGATGCTAAGGGGCAATTTAGCATGGCAAATCAACCTAACCCGCACATCTTTGGACTGTGGGATGAAAGTGGAGCACCTGGAAAGAACGTGAGCACCTGGAAGAAATCCATACAGATACAGGGAGAATGTGCAAATTACACACAGACCTGAGGCCATAATTAAACCTGTGTCCCTGGCGCTGAGAGGCAGTAGCGCTAACTACTGTGCCACCCTCAGGTTATGTTATCTCAGGTTAAATCACTATCACTCAGCTCTCTCCCCCAAAGATAATAACCTATGGTAATCTTGGGCTATGGCAACTTTACTTTTAGTCACCCAAGGTTGGAACCGAGCCTTGGTCCCTGGCATTGTAAGATAGCAATGCTAACCATTGTGTCAACCCTTCATTAAAAATCCTTTATTAAGGATTATTTAGGGTTCTTTGGCAAGCCCGTAAGGCTATTATTATATCATGAATGCATGCCTGAGTTTCAGAGACTACAATTATTTCAGCAGGTTGTTTCTGTTGTTCACTGTTTGATTGACAGTTTAAAGGGGCTATTAAAGAATTAGCTGTTTTTAATGTGGGGCCGAATAGAAGTTTGTTTTTATTTGAGATTAACTGCTTGTGATTTAAAAGCTTTGAATAGATTTCATGAATGGGAATTTTAACTATCAACTGTATTTGAGTGATTATTAGAGCCCTACTGCCTCTGTCTTAACTTGCAGCAAGTTCCACTCCCCTTTTATCTATGATCATTGACCTGCATTGGCTCCCGATCAGACAATGCCTTGATTTTAGAAATCTCATCCATATTTTCAAATGCCTCCCTGGCCTCACCCCTCCCTATTTCTGTAACATCCTGCAGCCCCTCAGCCCTCCAAAATGTATCATTCTCCCTCTTGTGCATCCCAAATTTTAATCACTGCACCAACCTACATGCCTGCAGTTTTTAGTCATTTGACATATCTCCTAATGTGGCTCTGTGTCCTACTCCGTGTTATAGTGCTCCTGTAAATTGCTTTGGAACATTTCATTATGTTAAAGGTGCTATATAAATTCATGTTACTTTATTGGACTTCATTTACTCTGATCTAAATGCTATCTTGTTGCCCATCTAAGCCTTTGAGGCCTTCTGATTCATTCTGCTTCCTCATCCATCAAATGTAATTACTAACACCAAAATTTAGTATAGTTTATTTGTGAAGATCAAGAGAGTCTGGCATAAATTTCTGAGTAAGAATCTGGCAACACCAATTTTAAATCCAACCAATTTATTTGATAGTAAATCTGCAGATTTACTATTAAATAAATTGGTTGGATTTAAAATTGGTGTTGCCAGATTCTTACTGAGTTTACCCCAGTCCAACGCTGGCATCTCTACATCATAAATTTCTGAGGCATTTAACTTCCCCATCCCTATATTGTAGAGTAACCTTTCTTCCTTCTGCCACTTTACCTTGCAGCCAGATTAGGAAAATCTACCATTACAGATCTTGATCTGAGCTAGCAAAGGGGAGGTGGCTTATTGCATAATTTCCTGTCTGATGTAATGTTTTGTTTTCGAACATTTTGTTCCCAGTGGAATCTCAATTACCAGGAAAAGAATGAGATTTACTTTAAAAGTGGAACAACTTGGCTGCTTCCATAACTGAGAGTCATGATGCTGACTGCACTTATTTGAAGTGTAGAGTTCTCCTGGGGTGTAAAATTGCTGTAGGCATGCAGCAATGCTACTGGAATTATGGTACTTGATTCCTTTTGCAAAGCTATTGCATTCACTCCCACTGTCACTCTGCTTGCTTGGGAATAGGTGGTATTGAGAAGCAAGTTTAGATAGAAGTGGGGATGGCTGAGAAGCTTCAGAAATCTTATCCTGTGTTACTCCCTGAGGTTGGGAATTGGAGTGAGGACAGGGCTTGAGTCAAGATCTAAAAGGAGGCCAAACCTTCTTCGTTACTGTGAGTGCCATTTGTCCAGCGCAGCCTGATCCCAAGTGCACCAGGCCCTGGGAATGTTTTAAATATTTTATTGTTTTCTACATTACAAAGTCAATGTGCAGAGTGGACAAAGCACGTCCCTAGTCCATCTTCTTTCTTGCTCCAGAAACAGTTCTAATTCAAATTATATCCAATTTATAGAGATATACTATAGAGAGATAGTACAAAAGAGATATACTTGATCCAAGCTGACAGGATGTGGAGATGTTAGCTCCAATGACTCACTCACCTGATGAAGGAACAGCACTCCAAAAACTCATGATACCAAATAAATCTGTTGGACTTTAACCTGGTGTTGTGAGACTTGTTACTGTGCTCAAACTGACCAGAGCTTGTACCTGTACAAGCTCAGGTACATTGTACCTGATCTTGCGCTTGACTCTACTCTTGATCTTTGCCAAAAATCTGAGAAGCCAGGGAATAGCCAGCAGAGGAGTTGGGGACAGCCTAAATGGGAGGCTGAGAGAAATAACAGACTGAACGAGCAAGCTTGGAAGATGTCACATGAAGGCTATTTTACCTGCTAATATTTGAAGATTGCCTGCGCAAAGCAAAGTTATTTTAAAGTTTTCTTTTGGATAAATTCCCTCCACCAAAGCTAGGCCTCACAGAAGCTCAGAGTCTAGATCCCCTATATTTTACTGCTTCCTCAATCACAGATTCTGTTTCTAGAGGAGCAGCAAGCTCCAGAGAGAGGGAACCTGTGGTCGGAAGAGCTGGAGCAGCAGCAGCAGCAGAGAGACAGAATCTGAGATTGTAAGAGCAACTCCTCTTAGATTCTTCATGAATGGGTTGTGATTTTGTGAAAATCAGTTTTCCCTATGATTGAATTTTCACAGCCTTTTTGGGGGATTTTGAGGGCCAATTTGCTTTCTACTACATTTTGAATCCTAATCATTACGAATATAGAACATAATGACATATCACTGTAAAATGCATTTTGATGTCTTTTTACACACAATTCCCATTTGACAAAATGATATAGAGCTGTGTTGCATTCTCAAATGGTGCAAAACACCTTTCTTTTTAAAATTTATTTATTAATGTTACAAGCAGGCTTACATTAACACGGCAATGAATTTATTGTGATTTCCCCTAGTCACCACACTCCAGCACCTGTTCAGGTACATTGAAGGAGAATTTAGAATGGTCATTGCACCTTTAAGCATACCTTTCAGACTATAGGAGGAAGTTGAAGCATCTGAAGGAAACCCATGCAGACATGGGGAGAACATACAAACTCTGCACAGTGACCCAATTTGGATTGCTGGCATTGTGAGGCAGCAGTGCTAACCACTGTGCCACAGAGCTGTAGCACTTTGAAGGTGTTTGTACATAATGTTACTGTGAAAGCAAATGTGTTTTTGCACCAGATGCATTTGAACCATCACCTTATTGCTGTACACTTCACAGAGTGTTACAAACATTGAGCACAACCTGAATTTTTTTTCACCAATTTGAATTAATATCCTCGGCCTTCCCTCTTATTTCTGGCATTGTGATCAGAATTACACATGATACTCCAAGTGAGGCCTGGCAAGTGCAATGTAAATGTAGAACAATTGTAATCTGCTGTTCTGCCTTACAACATAGCATTCTATTTACATTTATAATTACATAGCCACCTTTTCTGGTCATTGAAATTGATAATTGCACACTTCCAGATTCTCTTAGAAATCTCACCCGCCTTCATTTATTGTATACTTATGATGATGCCTTATGAAACTTTTTTTAAATTTGAGATATTTTTAGCCAGCTTGCTTCAGACTTGTGTGGATGAGCGCCAGCTCTCTGAATATGTTTATTCTAGATTGACAAGCCCAGGGATTGAACAGTGAACTGTCTTGGGATCCGGTTCAATTCCCGGCTTTTGGGGGGGGTCGTTGTGTGGAGACTGCATGTTCTTCCAGTGTCTGCTTGGGTTTTCGCTGGGTGCTATGGTTTCCTCCCACAGAGTGAAAGACGTGCTGGTTAGATGCATTGGCCATGCTAAATTCTCCCTCAATGTATTCGAAAAGGCGCCAAAGTGTGGTACGTAGGGGATTTTTGCAGTAACTTCATTGCAGTGTTAATGTGAGCATATTTGTGAACTCATGAATAAACTTAATTTAAAAAAAAATTGTTTGTCGGCTAATGTCTTTTAATTAGTTTACCACTGCGAGAAAGACAACTTAACTCTTAAATGAACTTTGATTTGGACGGTAATGGCAGTTCAGTTTTATTTAATAGTAAAGGAACAATTGAGTAATAGTAACTTTTTTTTACATTAATTAATTTCTACTTAGCTTAGTAAAAGTTGAGCATGGATATTTTAGAACTGAGATTCTAAACTGTGTTGCAGCAATATTTTTTGCAAAGCAGTTTTTTTTTTGTTCCTGAACTGGCAATGAAAACTTTCTGCCTTGGCTATCTTCTGAGCGAGAGCTTCAAACAAACTTTCTGGTTTGAATAGGACAGCTTCTGAAATAACTACAAAAAGTGACTGAGCCCAAGAAGATTTAAATAGCTTTTTAATTCAAAAAAGCTGCCAAGCACGCAAAACAGATGTTTGTGTTTGAATTCAGTCACTAGGCTCCTCCTTTTGAAT
Source organism: Sphyrna mokarran (assembly GCA_024679065.1). NCBI lineage: Eukaryota > Metazoa > Chordata > Chondrichthyes > Carcharhiniformes > Carcharhinidae > Sphyrna > Sphyrna mokarran. The sequence goes on from JAGIQG010000003.1 coordinate 111,465,535, forward strand.
ATGAGGAACAGATTCAAATCAATTGTATCAGGTTAAGGTGGAACATGATTTCAATGAGTGAAGCTGGTTTTAAATCCCTTGTGTACTGTTTCAGAACTAAAGCCAATATCATTATCTTGGACAGAAATGCTTTGTTATACTGTTGTGTACTTTTTTTGACCAATGTGCAATATTTATCGGTGTTAAATTTCATTTGGCATTTGTCTACTTAATGCCATAGCAGATCTAAATCTGTAACTTCATTCACTATTTTACCACACTTCCTGTTTGAGTGTAGTTGACAAATTGGATAAGCTTATAACTAGTTTTGGTGTCCAGTTCATTGATACAATTCAGAAATTGTAGGGACCAATCACTTGTCATTTGGATGTTGAGTCAACTTTACTTTTAACTCATTATTTTCTTGCTTATTAGTCTTTCTTCTTTACACCCAAGATAATTCTCAATGAAATTAACAGTCCTCCTTTCAGTAATTCTCTTTGAGTTTGCTTTTTTGCTTTGTGTACACATCAGCATTGAGATTCTATATGTATAACAAATAGCATATCGTTGACATTTATGCTGTTAAATTACTAAATAATAGAACTGGATTTCCTTTCCATTTATCACTTCTGGATAAAGAATGTGTTGGTTTAAAGGAAGTCTTGCCTGTGTCCTGGTAATTTTCTGAATCCTTTAGAAATCTACCTGCTGCTGCCTAGAAATTGTATTAATACCTCCATGGGTGTTTGGTAGAATATTGAATCAAATCAACAACACTCACAAACCAAGTTCCTGATGTCGGCAGTGTCACAGGGCAGGTTTCAAGTCAAGCGTGCTCAAGGTAAAAAGGAGAAGAATGAGAGTGCATGTTGGTTTGAACTACTTTAGCACCTTTCTCAACATAAACCAGCTTTAAAAGTAAAACAAAAATAATGTTGTGAATCAACATTTATGGGCTATTTGATCTTCTATGGCATTTCACATGACAAAATGATATCCTGAGGTGAAACAGGGCTCAGAATCAAACCAGTTGCTCCAGGGCATACATAAGTAATTCCGTCCCTATTTCAAAGTCATGCATTATATTCTTATTTTTATATTTCCATCATAAATTCCTGCATACAAGTTTATAATGGAAACAGTTACGCAAGCATGTCACACCGTTATTATACCCTCCTGCGAGTTGAATTTACAATGGAAACATTTTACGCAATAATATATTGCTAATTAATATCCTATGGCGTTGTAACATGGTAAGTCAAAGAGTAGTCTCCTGCTTACCTGTTTCTGTAATTTTCATGTTGTTTTATTCTGCCTCTCCTTTTCTGATTCTATCTGGTTCTTTTCCTTCTCTGCCCTGACCTTGTCTTTCTGAACTATCTGTAACTACAGGTTATATTAGGGGAAGAAGTGTGATTCCCAGCATCTTTCCTTTTGTTTTCTTGCCCCCACCCCCTGCCCTCCCATCACAAATATTTCACTCTCTACCTCTCACTCCTGTTTTAATACTTGCCAATTCACGCTCTCACTACCCATCTGCTTCCCTCATCCCATTGATACTCTTATCTGTTTCCCTTCAAGTTACCATTTCTTCTTTTCTCCCCGCTCTTTTATATTCCCCTCCCCTTTGTCATTCATCTCTGCCTTGAGCTTCCATTCACATTCTCTCCAAATGTTGATGATGAGGGCCATAAGCCCCTTCATTCTTAACCAGCTTCTCTCTTTTGCATCCTCTTCCCTTCCTATCTTCTTAACAGAAGCTTTGTTCACTGTCCTAATTCAACTTAAAAAAAAGTACTTGAGTACAGCTTTAACAAAACATATTAAAATATCCCAAGGAATTTCACAAGAATGCCAGAGTATAGAAAATTGACACTGAGCTGCACAAGGAGGAGGGGTGAGCAAATGCTTGGCCAAAGAGATGGGTTCATAACATGCCAAAAATTGATGACAGGAAGGCTATGGCAGGCGAGCGCCCTAGAAACTATCATTATCACAAAAGAAATAGTGTTGAGCAAGTTAATGGGGCTAAAGATAGATAAGTCTCCTCGTCTTGATGTAATACATCCCAGAGTACTAAAAGAGATGGTGGGAGAAATAGCAAATGTACTAGTGGTAACTTACCAAAATTTTCTGGACTCTGGGATGATTGGAAAACAGCAAATGTGATGCCACTGTTTAAAAAGGAGGGTAACTGTAAGCTGGTTGCTTAACTTCTGTAGTAGGGAAAATGCTTGAATCTATCAGATGCTTGGATATAAATTGTACCATTGGTAAGATGCAGTTTAGGTTCGGGAAGGGAAGGTAATGTTTGACTAATTTGGTGGAATTCTTTGAGAACATTACACGTGCAGTGAACAGTAGGGAATGTGTGGATGTGGTGTATCTGGATTTCCAGAAGGCATTTGATAAGGTGTCGCACCAAAGATTGCTACATAAGATAAAGGTGCATGGTGTTATGGGTAATGTATTAGCATGGATAGAAGATTGGTTAACTAACAGAAAGCAAAGAGTGGGGGTAAATGGGTGTTTTGCTAGTTAGTGACCAGTGATGTGCCTCAGGGATCAGTGTTGGGACCGCAATTGTTTATAATTTACATAGATAATTTGGAATTGGGGACCACATGTAGTGTGTCAAAATTTGCAGATGACACTAAGATGAGTAGCACAGCAAAATATGCAGAGGACACTGAAAGTTTACTAAGTGGGTGGGAAAAGGTCTGGCAGATGGAGTACAATGTTGGTAAATGTGAGGTCATTCTTTTTGGTAGGAATAACAGCAAAACAGACTATTTAAATAGTAAAAAATATTGCAGCAGGCTGCTGTGCAGAGGGACCTGGGCGTCCTTGAGAAGGAATCTCATGAAGTTGGTTTGCAGATGCAGCAGATAATTAAGAAGGCAAATGGAATGTTGTCTTTCGTTGCTAGAGGGATGGAGTTTAAAAACAGTGAAGTTATGTTGCAGCTGCATAACGTGCTGATGGGGCCGCACTTGGTGTACTGTGTACAATTTTGGTCTCCTTATTGAGAAAAGATATACTGGCACTGGAGGGAGCGCAGAGGAGATTCACTAGGTTGATTCGAGACTTGAGAGGGTTGACTGGGGCTATACTCATTGGAATTCAGAAGAATTAGGGGAGATCTTATCGAAACATATAAGATTATGAAAGGAATAGATAAGATAGAAGCATGGGAGTTTTTTCCACTGGTAGGTTAAAATAGAATTAAGGAGCATAGCCTCAAAATAAAGGGAAGCAGATTTAAGATTGAGAAGGAACTTTTTCACACAAAGGGTTGTGGATCTGTGGAATTCCCTGCCCAGGGAAGCAGTTGAGGCTGCCTCATTGAATGTTTTTAAAGCAAGGATAGATAAATTTTTGAACAGTAAAGGGATTAAGGGTGATGGTGAGCGGGAAGGTAAGTGGAGCTGAATCCATGAAAAGATCAGCCATGATCTTACTGAATGACAGAGCAGACTTGAGGTACCAGATGGCCTAGTCCTGCTCCTAGTTCTTATATTCTTACGTTTTGGGCAGCATCTTGTAGCAGGAAGGGGGAAAAGAGAGGATTTGGGGGAAGGAAAGATAGAATTCTACAATTATAGCTGAAGAGACAGCCATCAGAGGTGGAACAATTTAAAAAACCTAAGATACTTGAGGACAGAATTTTGAATAAGTTATGTTAGCATGTTTTATGTGTCTGCATATAAATCAGTAGAGCGTTTCACTGTAACATTCTTAAATTTCTTAATATCAATAAGGACATTTGAGACAAATTGCAACTTAAGCCAAAAAAACTTCCAAATCAGTATGTTACAGAAAAATGTCATGGACAGTGAGGATATCTGACGTCATTATTTCTTCCTCCTTTTCCTGATGATTTTCTTGCATTGCACTATAGAAGAACAACCATTAAATGTTTATGCTGATGCATTTTTTTCCATCGCGAGAGTTGTTAGTTGTATGCCGCAAAGTAAGAGACATACTATTCTGTCAAACTGAAAAGTAGCAGTTTCCAGCCCCATTCAGAAGTGCTTTTGTATGATGGAACTTGTATTATTTTACTATGCTGTTTATTGAATGATATTGATCACTGAAAAGCATAAACAGGATAAATAGGCTAAAAATGTTGATTTGCTTTTTAAAAAAAGGATAAAAGTTATGCCAGAATATGAGATATTCTGTGATACTGCTATAAAAATACTAAATTAAGATTGAATATTTCAACTTTTCAAGTTTCCAATTATAATAGACATGAACTAAAGCTTGGTTTAGAGTATCTTTGGGAGAACTTGTAGGAGAAACTTGCTTAGTTCTCTTGCACAGCTGAGGGAAATCAAAGGAACTGAGGGAAAAAAATCCAACTTTCTTTTTCTGACAAGGCATGAAAAACCTTAACTTGAAGCATAATTGTTTCATCCTGATTACTACTACTATTAAGAACTTAAAATAATTTTGGGAGGGGTGGGGATCCTGAAAATCTTATATTTATTTGTTATTCTTTAGATGTTATGGGATAGTAAGAAGGGAAGATGATTTTCCAGATAGTAAGTAGCTCACCTTCATGAATGAAAGGAGTTTTTATTAGGGAATTCGCAAGACATTCCACTCATAGAAGTTAGATTTCATATAATAGTTTAGAAAATATCCTTTCATGAAAACACATTTCTAAAGCCTCAAAATAATCTGATTAATTTTTAAAAGGACCAAAGAGTTTTGTCTAATTTCTACATCAGAATGTTGGCGGTGTCTCTGGCTACAGGTTCCATATTTCTACATGTCTGTCTTTTGGGATATCACTGTAGTTTAAGCTTTGACAGTCTGGTCATCTAACCACTCTTAGTTCTATTCATCTCTTGTTATAGACTCTCTTTGAATTTTAGAAGTTAATATTTATGGCAGGAATCTCTGTCAACACTTCATGCCTGTTGGACTTGTGATGAATATATGTGCTTCATTTGTGATGGCTGTGTTCTGTGCCAGGTTAGATAGCATGCCAATAAACTGGAAATCAGCACTGTTTCAGCCCTCCTGGTATAGGCAGTTCTTCTATGGTATATTATGCCAATTAAGCTGATGAGTGGTTATCAACGTACTTTGGAAATCAAGCTGTGATTTTATTTTAGAGTCTTAGCTAATGACATCTCCAAATATTCCCAATTAATGCTCATTCTGTGGCGTAGCCTAGGCACTTAATTCCATGGATAGGCCTTTCTTTGCTTTTTGTTCTATGTACAGGAAATTATTTGCAGTTTTGAAGTGCATGGTGAAAGGAAAACTTTTTCTCAGGTCAACCACACACCAATGATGGCAAGATAGTAAACTGATTTTAAAAGAAAAAACAAGCCCACTTTTTGAAGTTTTCTACTTAAAACTGGAATGATTTTTGTGCCTCATTTAGATGCTATCACTTAAATAGTCCAAAAACTAATGAATAAACACTTTCCTTTGAGAAAGATTTCTTGACCAACTTTACTGCTGTTATGAAAATTTACCACAGTGGATTAAGCAATATTTTGTATCCCTGCATCTATTTACAAAAAAAAGCGTTTCCACTTTTTATTTATGTTAGTAATTAAATACTTAAAGGAATCTAATGAATGGTTTGAATCATGAGCTATTGTGCTGCATAACCTTTACAAGATTCATTCAGATTTAAAAGAATTTTCTTCAGTGTAGTTTAGCCCTGCCACATAATGTGTCAAATGTTTTGTGGGTTCAAGATGGTAGTACTGATGCATTTAAAAAAGAAGAATATGAAGTCTAATGTATAATTTAGAGATTTGGTAACTTTAATAAGACTTTTCTTTAAACGTTTGTAGATTTTTCACAGTTATTATGAACAGTTACACTGAAATAGCTGCGTACAGTATTATGTTGCTGCAGCGTGAATAGCACAGATCTTTTTATTGGAAATATGTTGAAGGTTTGGCAAGAGAACTATTGTGTAATCTCGGTGTTTCACCTTTTTATGTGGTGAGCAACAGATTGCAAGATCATGGATCTGGTCCTAATAAGAATGATTATTTGAAGTAATATAGGTCCATTTACAGAAGATGATAGAATTATCAGTTTATTGCTACTGAAGTTACAGCTTTAAAGAGCTGAGTGGTGTTTTTGTTCATGGTTAGGCAACATGGTGAGCACATGGAAACTACAGCTCTGAACTTGCCATGTGCTAACACAGACACTGAGTTCATTGTATTATTTTAATTTTTGTCCTTGAGATGTGATCATTGCTGACAAAGTCAGCATTTATTGCCCATCCCTAATTGCCCTTGAGAATGGTTATAATCATACACATTCACTTAGTAGTATCTTTGCTTAATTGTAATAATCAATTGACTCTAAATTGTTTTTCCATCTAAATGATACATTATTGAAAAAGAATTTTAGGTAGAGCAAAATCCAAACACTGTTTTTTCTCACAACAAATATATCAATTTATTCCTCCATTTGTAGTAGGCAGTACAATAGTGGGCACTATTTTTGAGGGATAACTAAATTACATCCAATTAACAATAATTAAGAATATTCAGCATCTTTTTTTTTGCTTGGAACATTGTATTCAATGTTAGAATGATAAGAATAACAGTTAAACTTTCTGGCCCTAAATGCATTGAACATTTCTATAAATATATTCCAGTGTTCAACATTGAGCATAAAGATTATATTACACTGCTATTTGAATGTGAAAATTACACTCTGGTCTAGATCTTGGTCTTATAAAGTACTGTTGGTGCTATGGTGATGGATGTGGTGAAATAGCTGCAGTAGCTTCTAAAACTGATCCAAACAACTGGTGTAATTCAAAATTATTTCTGAAATGTTGTGGGTATTGGATAGATGGGGTTGTGGTGTGTGTGGGGGGTAAAAGTTTAAGAATAAAATAAGGTAGTATTTTTTTCGCTAACCTGTATTACTTGAGTGACTCCTCTTTTGAAATTCCCAGACAAGTAAAGGATCAGAATAAAAAAGTCGCGAACTTGAAGCACAAAGAGCAGATGGAAAAGAAGAAGAATGCACAATTATTGGAGGAAGCTCGCAAACGGGAAGACAACTTGACCGATAACTCTCAACAGATGGAGGTGGGTTGATTATGAAAGATTGTCAGTCTGCCTCAGTGCTTCTCACCTTCTCTATATATGCACACCTTTAAATTCAAAATTTGCATTTAAAAACCTCAAGATGTACAGGCAACATTGTGTATAGATTAGAGGTCTAACCCAAGAAAAATAGCAATAATGATGAGCAAATTTTCATTTATGCACAAACTTACACCTTAAATTGAAGCATCCAAAGCCCAGTCAGGAGAATTTAATCTTAAAGTACTGGTCAAATACAAAGCTTAACTTTTCAAAGCAATGTTAAGAAAATAAAGCATTTGACTTTTCAAAAGTTAGATGTCGAGGCATTCTTGTCCCTGCTCACTGCAAAGATCAACAATTTATTTGTGTAGTTCAGTAGCTATTCTGCCAACCAGGTCTCCAGTCATCATTTTAAAAAACTGATCTTCCCTGGCATACTCGCAGTGTTTGAGCTAGGAAATGTCATTGGGTATTGGTGCACAGTTGAAAATGAGTTCAGGAACAAAATAACACAGAACTTGAAGGATTTTTAATGCAAATATTAAGAAATCTAACATTTTGTATCAGTAGATAGAATTTTTAAAAACTATTAGATATTAGTTTTCCATCAAGTTATTAAAATAGCAAATTAGAAACTATTTTCCTGTGATAGCCTTATCCAGTGAAAACAGGAGGAGGAAAGCTAGGACTTTGGTACCGTTGATTGGTGAATTCTGTTGCATTGTGGCAGGTCACCCAGTACTGGAGTTCTCTCGATGCTGCTATTTTACCAGGTTTTCACCTGTGACTGCTGTGTAAATATCCTTCAAATAAGTTAGACTGAATCACCAAATTCTGTGCTGCAAGTTCTGCACACATTGACTCCCAATGCAAAATTTGGCCCATACTGGCTTACTGATGTCATTTGCTGATATTTGTATTTTGTTTCCTTTTGGAGAAGCAAACTGTAGATATTAAAGAGATTTTCCATGCTGGTCACGAGTGTAATATTGATGTAGGAAAGTGTTTCGGAGTACCTTTCCCGACTTTAGCCACATTGGGTACAATCTGGCAAATCATGAATCAATCTGAATTAGTGAAATGAAATCACAGTGGAGAACATTATTCTCAGAAAGCTGCAAGATTTGATGATAATGTATATAACATCTGTCATGCTAGATTGATTTTGTTTCAGTGCTTTATAGATTTGCACATTTTTGGCATGTTACGTGCCAAGAAAATAGAAGTGCGTACCCGACTAATGGTTAATTTAAACATCTGGATTTAAAATATCTCAGAACTTGTAATGTTTTCAGTTTCAACCCCTGATTTACCTACTTAAGTACTGCTGATATTTGCTCTCTTTCATTTGTAAAATATGATTAACTTTTTTTTCTCCATTGCAAGTCTATCTGCTTGTGGTAGCTTGCAGATGTTCAATTGCAAGACAGTCATGATAGAACTTGAGCTTTTCTTCATGTGTTGATCAGACTACAAGACATGCAATGCTGGTTTCACCCCTCAAATTACTTGCTCTGCATTGACTTTAGTTTTCTTCCCATACAGTGCCTGTCACAAAGACAAACTGTTTTTTAAACGAGGATTTAAAAAAGTGGGAAAATTTTAAAACGCACTTACATGACTTTTATGCTACAGGATCTCAGTTTATTTGATTTCTGACTATTTGATAAAATGGTCTAAGGTTATTTTGACCAGAGTTCTGAAAGTTGAGCTCTGTTAGATTAACTCCGTGGATGGTACAGCTGAAAATCAGATTAGATAGTCTAGCTTAACCACAATGCAGGGTTAAGGACAGAAGTGAGACTTGATGCATCAGACTTTTGTAGCAAATATTCTTCTTCAGTCTAATTTTGCTTTATATGGGTTTAGAAATCAACCTCAGCATCTTATCTGTAAAAAGATATTTTTCTGCCTTGTCACGTGATATGGAGTGCCAGTAAGTCTAGTCCAAAACATAACATGCTAAAACAATGAAGGAAGATCAGACCAACATCTGTAAATGAATAATATGCGATGGAATATAAATTTACTGTGGCTACATTTTAAATGAATCACAGCGTGAAACCAATTGGCATTTATCTAGTTACTAACTCAAATATTAATATTTCAGGATTGTTAACTCTGATGAGCTTGTATGTATTTGTCTTCACTTGACCAGTGGGGGTTCTATTAAGTAGTGGATAAATTCCATATGTGCTGCTGAAATGCGTTTTGAACTACAGCCAAAGTTTTAAACCTCTGTTCAGGAGAAAAACTGTACCATTGTTGAAAGAATTTAATTTGAAGAAATCCGCAGCTGAGGGGAAAACTCAGGAAGGTTATAAAAGCCAAGTTTGCACAGGTCATTAAAGTCAGTGCAGAACAAACTAATGTACAAATATTGACTTCCACAGAGGTAGCTACAAAGTGATATTTAGCTCTTTGTAAAGAGTGCTGACTTCATAAATTCAGATGTTACGAATGGAGAATGTTTCAATTTAAAAAGCTGTCTGGTGTTAAATGCAAAAATCTGGAAAAAATTCAACATGTGGGTAATCTGCAGTAATTTTAACAGATTAAGTATGTACCAACAGTAATAGAATCTACTTTAAGTAACTGATTGTTTTAGTCATTCATAACAGAAAAATAACTAGCCATTTATATAGTGGAGTTGCAACAGAAGACACATGCAGACATATGAAATGATGTTATTGAGATTTGTGGTTTACAATAACTTTCCTGTAAATAGGCATAACCAACAAGTAATTATCATCTTCTGGAAGTGGGTTGAGTTGGCTCCAAGGCTAATATTTCCCAATAGAATATGAGTTAACCTTCAAGTAATTCTGACTATTATTGATGTCTGACCAACTAGCCTATAACCCACCTTATTAATCCAAGATAATAATAGTCTAGCCACTGGAATTCTTACCTTTTGACTTCAGATAGCCATGTAAACTATTGGCTGAACAAGTAGAATATCCTAGATAAACGAACAGCAGGAAACTTATCAGTGCTGTGTGCTTATTTATAGCTACCAGAATATAGCACTGATAACCATTCTACTGCATACACGAATGGGGCCTCAACTCTCTTAACCTCAGTAAATGAGATGCATCATTATCGAGATGCACTCAAAATCAGGTCAATGTAAATTTTACCTAGGAAAATGCAAATGACAGCAGATTTTAAAGTTTTAAAGTTTACTTATTAGTCACAAGTAGGCTCACATTAACGCTGCAATGAAGTTAGTGTGAAATTCCCCTAGTTGCCACACTCTGATGCCAGCACATGTTTCAAACTGTGGGAGGAAACCAGAGCATCTAGAGGAAATCCACGTAGACGTGGAGAGAACGTACAAACTCCACAAGACAGCAACCCAAGCTGGGAATCATATCCAGGTTTCCGGCACTGTGGGACAGCAATGCTAACCACTGCTACCCTTACTGAAACCTAAAACATAAATAGAAAATGCTGGAAAATTGCAGCAGGTCTGACAGTATCTGTACAGAGAGTAGAGCTAAACTTTTGAGTCTGGATGACTTTGTCAGAGCTCTGAAATGTTATCCAGACTCAAAATGTTGGCTCTATCCTATTTCCACAGATGCTGTCAGACCTGCTGAGATTTTCCTGCATTTTCTTTTGAAATTTTACCTATCTGAATTTATCAGTATCTACGCTTGGAGACGTTAAAGCATGATGACAAGACCCCAGATTGCATCCATGATAGATGGCCAGCAGAGCCAATGAAATTAAAAACTTTCAACTGTTCAAAAATCTTGTTCTTATGTTCTTGTTTGTATCTCCAAGTGCAAAATATTCTGTGGTGTGGCTTGGTATATCAGCATGCAACAAGTGAAAATACAAACAGATAGATGCGATTTCCCAACCACTTGTCTTTATGTGTGGTATTGTTAGGTATTGCATGTGGTCTGGATAAACAAGATTTGCGTCCTGATTTTCATAGCTAAAATGAAATTATGCTTTCACTTGCATATTGTTTTAAATGAAAACAGTCAAAACATTTAGAGCAAATTGGAATAAAAGTTATACCATCTTTAGCTTCTCCAATGGTATACCCATTTCAGTCCCATAATTGCAATCCATTGCCATACTTAAAGGGCTGGACGGAAGTAATGGTGAGTTATCAGTGTTCAGCATTATTCAAGAATCAAGCAGGCAGCAACTTCTGGCAGCCATGTATGCACAGTTAAATTTCATAATGAGGACATTACTGTCACAGTCACCCATTCCTCAACAAGTTCCAGAATCTCGCTAGTGGACCCTGCATTAAAACACATGGAATGGTCTTAAACCTTTCCACGTGTAATCACATGAAAGATAATCGTGAAACTTGCCAGAAAAGTCTAGATGTTGTATATTCAGGTGAACGTAGTTTTTTAATCGTGTGTTAAATCTTAATTATTGCCCAGTAACTTCTCTGGCATTCAAAATTCATTTTCAGACTTGTGAAGTCTCTCACCCTCAAGTTTTGGGGTTATTGTTGGAGATCTCAAAAATTTTAAAAAATTATTTCTTTTGGTCTCTCATCTCTCTCATTTAATTCCACCTTTCTGTCCCTCTCATTGTCTTGCTTGCTTTGCCCATTTTGAAAATGAATTAAACATTTCTAACTTGTATTTCCTGGTTCAGGCTCTGTGCTGCTCAATAACAGTTTATCAATCTGAATGCTAAAGGAAATCAACAGCATTGTGCCCTGTTTACACAGGTCGTATATTTGCTGTAGATCGCTCAGTGCTATCTGAATACAGCATGTTCCAGTGTGAAACCTCACAGAGTCTGTGGGCAAGTGTAAGTGTTTTGAACAGCTGGTGCCGTTCATCTCCGCCGACCACAAAATGCAAGCCATTGCTTCTGTGCCACAAATATTAAACACAGGAAGAGATAATCTAATCAGACTTTACAGGGAACGATTGAGCTACAGTCAGACATTAAGTGCCAATTGGAATTTTTAAAGCCCATTTTTAAGCATTAAAACAGCATGACCACCTTATTTGTGATCGAGACAACAGTTAGCAGATGTATCTTATTATAGTATTTGAAGATGGAAGCAAAAATGCAAGCTGTCTTAAATGAAGAAAATAATGCACGTTAAGCTAATTGGCACAGTTTTTATGGTACAACTGGATCATTGAGGAATTTTAAAGGTCTTTTTTCAAGTTACACTATATTTTCTATTGTGAAATTTTCAATGCTACACAAATATTACTCCACAATTCTAGGCAATACTGCATGCACTTTACTCATTGCAACATATTATAAATACATTCAGAAGCCAGTAGGAGTCAGATTGCAGTGAATTGGCTTATAGTGATGTGATGGGAGAAATATCTCCTTTACTCTGAGGTTAGAATGTCAGAGTGTTTGAGCCTCAAGTAACAAGTGAATCATTTTTTGATTTTCATTTACTTAATTAAACTGATGTGGTAGACCTATCCACATTCATCATTATTACAGTGTAAGTTTGACAGCAGCTCCCGGAGTCCAAGCATGCAGTTAGTGTGCATTGTTGCAGTCTTGTGTGATAGACTCAATACTCCAATGCCTCAGACTTGCTGTATTTCCTACTGGTTCCACACTAAAGCAGTTGAAAAAGTTAAGGCCAGTGCATTCAGGAACAACTAAGTTTTTAAATCATGTAGCAAAAGATAAATGCTTGTGCACAACCTTTATGATCCTGAAAATTAACAAACATAGAGTATCATTCCCTCAAAAGAAGATTAATGTTGTAGATTTTTTTTTTTACTTTCCAGTTTCTCTTTTAATTGCTTTCTTAATCCCTTCTGTATTTTCCAATCTTTGTCTTGATTCCCATATGTGTTTTAAATCCAACTTATATTTCTTGTGTTTACTTTCATGGCTTGAGACTGCTGTTCAATGAGGATTCTGTAGTTTGATTGCTTGAAGAACCTTGCTGTTGCTTGTCCTGTTCAGACACCACAAATTCTTTTTAGAAGACATTACATTAAAAAGAATCACAAAATGACTAGAATTTTCCACTGATTAATCTTGGCAACTGTACGTGAGATGAGCAGTGAAAACTATTCCTTTACCATTGGCAGTGAAATCCAGGCCCATGTCTGGCTTTGAAAACCTGAGAAATCTATATGGTCACATAGTCTGCTAAGGCTTTAGACAAAGAGTGCAATGTCTTGAAATTACAGTCCTCATTTTCCCACCAACTTTAACAGAAATTGACAGATTATGGCTAACAAAGTATCCAGTGATGCGATCTCGTCATCAGAGTGTGCAGTGGAAACGTGCTCTGTCTCCAAGAACCATTGCCTTATCTAAGTGTGCGTACCTTTTGCATCTTTAAAGTAGTAGAAAATTTGGATTTGTCAGAAATGTTGCATACCAACTTGTGGATGCATCTCGTGGTCCTCGATGCTGGAGAAACTCCAATCACTAAATTAAAGGGGCGTTGTTTCGTGTAAAAAGTATGTGGTAGGAAATGATTTTCACTTTTATTAACATAGAGCATGATAAAATAACTTTGCATTGAAATGCATTGCAGTATTTCAACATAATGACATTTTGGTAAATAATGTGCAGGTCTTCACACTCGCGATACAAGGAGAACGTGCTGCTGGAAAAATAATAATTCATCCTATTATCTGTTTTAATTTTACAGTTTGTCCATGGATTCACTTTAAAATTTGCAGAAATAAGCACAGAAGCAAATCTACTAGGCTAAGCAATCAAAGTCTTATGCTACAAGTGCATTTAAGAACTGAGTTTGCCATAGATTTAGTCCATAATGTGATCATGCCTCCATTTTAATATGTTTGCAACTTAATTTTTCATTGATTTAATGTGAGCAATTTACCGCTTTTAATTAAAACATGAATGTTTCACCTATGTTGACTGTGCAAGGACATATGGAATCTGAAACAATTATTCAATTTGAAATATCTTGCCATCACTTCCTTATATAATTTATTTTGCTGTGAATGTGCAAACTTAAATATTTAGTAAGCGTTCTTTTGAAGAATGGACCGGTAGATAAAGGTAATGCAACAGATGTGTTCAGAGCAAATATAGCAACATTGATAGAATGATATTTGAGGAAGAAGAAAGAAAGAGTTTATGCCTTAAATTCACGATGGATAGAGTGTACAATTGAATGTATAATAAACCCCATTGGTCATGATTCTTGGTAAAGGTGGTGAACTTGCTTTGGGTGTAAGCAGCTTAAGCAGTTTCTGATTATGAAACAAAAAAAACTTCAGAAAACATTGCAGTAAACTTGTGAACATGGAACAGTTGAATGAAAATTGTAGATGATTAGCTCATACAATTTAATATTAAATAGAATGATTTAGGGAGGAAAAAAATGGTAATATCACTTACAAAGATGCTGAAAGGCATTGATAAAGTGGAGATCTAGAGATTTCAAATACTCAATTCCTTAAAACATACAGGTGTACGTAGATCAGTGATGGGCAACCTAAGCTAGTGAATGGACAGCATGAGTGGACTTCTTTCATCTCAGTGGGCCACAAGATTGAAACCAGGCATGTTGACTAACTATAACTCTTGAATAAGATTGAATACATTAATACATACCAAATATTTCATAGTAAGTTACAGAAAATAATCATTCATATATTATTAGAGCTCCTATCAACTACAATGGTAAAAACAAAACAAATATTTATGTTTGATTGGACACAAGGAGCACACAACTCAGTCATTGTGTGGAATCAGTACACGCCTCACTTCATGTGCCCTTGGTTTACTTTATATCATCTCAGTTATACCTGTGGGGAGAAAACACTACATGGATGGAAAGCAATGGAATTTCGGAACTCTGCACATGGCTCAAATTTCCTGTGGGCCGTATTAATAATCCTGATGGGCCACATGTGGTCCCTGAGGCTCAGGTTGCCAATCACTGGGGTAGATTAAAAAGGCCAGTGATAATTTGCATTTTAAATTCAGGGGCATGGAGTGTAAGGATGACCAGGAACAATACATTTGTTGCGAAGTAATGATTATGCTCCAGAGTACTGTGTACATTTTGGGCACCCCATTGTAGTGAATAAACAGTGTATAGAAATGAGGATGGATGCCTGCAAGAGAACGAACAGTAATTAGGTGAAATCTGAAATATTTCCACGGCACCAGAGATGTTGAGAGGGGTGAATGGTAACTTTTTTGTTTGGGAATTAAGTGAAGAGGAATCATTAATTTAAAATCCTCATGAAATAGAAGATTTGGGTTAATAATAAAATTAAAGGAGGGGTATGGGAAGAAATAGCAAGGGGAAATCTATGTTGGTTTGCTCTAGCTGGGAGTTGGTATGGACACAATAGTTAAACAGCCTCATTCTACACTCTTTTTACTGACAGAAGAGCACTTTTAATATGTGCATATTAATGGTAGTTTAAACCTGCATGATACATTCTTTGAATATTAAATTTAAATACCAGATTACAATATAAGATTTTAATGACTTATTTCATAAAATTTAACACTTATAAAGTACATAATTGTTCCATTGCATTATTTGCTTTGACTTTGAAATCATAATTCCCCCCTTTCTTCAAAAATGCAATTCTTACTAGTACTAAGTTTGCATAATATCACTCTGCTTTTGTTACTCTCTTTTTGACTGCACTAAAAATTTCAGCTAAAACAGTCTGTTGAAAAGCCTTTATTTGTTTCACCAATGTGCTACAAAACTCTGAAAATACCAGCATTGTCAGGTTCCACATATGGGTTTAAAATTGGCCCTTCAGTACTGCAATGGATAACACGTTCACTGTTGATTTTAGTGAATTAAATTGCTAGCCTGCTGTCAAATTCAATTTGTATGGTGCATAACCAGCACACAGTGTCCCTGTGTGACTAGCCAGTTCCAACAACAGCTTATGTATCTTTTATTTGTTTTTGTTTTGTTTTCACTTATAGTTGTGAAAAGAACCATTTTCAGAAATTAGAAGCCTACCGATCCTTACCGTTTCATGACTTGATTAACTTTCGTCTTATGTGTACCATTTCTCAATGTCTAGCCTATAAACCAACAGTTCCATACTTTGGACTGAATTGGCTGTCTCTTAACCTTTTTTAATTGCAGGTTTACCTTTGTACTCATCTTACATTTACAGATCAGCAGTAGAAAGTTGAAAATTCCAAGGCAGAGCCATTAATCAGTGCTGTGTTTAATGTATTATGGCATAAATTTTCGGTAGATTGTGATTGATTTACATTTTTTTATCATTTCAGA
The DNA here is from genome assembly GCA_024679065.1 of Sphyrna mokarran. Lineage (NCBI taxonomy): Eukaryota > Metazoa > Chordata > Chondrichthyes > Carcharhiniformes > Carcharhinidae > Sphyrna > Sphyrna mokarran. Next base: position 111,481,837 of record JAGIQG010000003.1, read on the forward strand.
TTTGATCCTGATATTTTAATGAGCAGAATTGCACCGTGAAAAATGTTCGGAGAACTATTAATAATCTAATTGCAGTTATCCATTGGAATAATATGCCATAGTTTTCCTGCTTTTTCCCAGGAATCAGTGCAACAAAAAGACCAGAGAATAGAGGAACTGGAAGAAGCCCTGCGCGAGAGTGTGCAGATAACTGCAGAGAGGGAAGTGATTCTCGCCCAGGAAGAAGCTTCTAGATCTGCTGCAGAGAAACAGGTCTGCATGAGAGAACTTGCTTTCACTCTTTGCCCTTCATGGCTTAATGTCAGGGGACATTCAATGGCTCTCTTAACCACCCTCCCACACACATCTTCCCATTGTGTGATTACTTTTTTCTAAGAAGATGTCTTCATTAATTTTAAATACCTGTAACACCTTTCACTTCTGAGAAAGGGTTCCAAGTGCAACTTGTGTTGTTGGCTAAACAAATGTGACCTGACTTGCTTAGTGTTTACAGCATTTTGTGTTCACTTGTTCCCAGTCTCTGCAATATTTTGCTTTCTGACCCTTCTTAAAAAAAAAGTCAAAATTATGTGTCCCATTTGGTTCAGTACTATAATTAGATTTAAACTTGATTTCAAATACATTAAAATCTCCTTCTGTAAGAGTTGGTTATGATTATTCCTTACTTTTGGATATCACACAAATAATTTTCAATGACATAGCCAGCTTTACATGTGCAGTGCTAGATTTCGTTTTCGTTTTCATTTTTGTTACAAAATTGCTGTATTACATATACAAAATTTAATTCCATTCTAAAATCCTGTCACTGGACAAAGAATGCAATCTGCAGATTTTCTCAGTAAATGACTGATGGAGAGCATGAGACAGCAATCTGGATGGAGGTATTTGCCTCTCTTGTAAATTCTTTCTTGAGGATGTGCCTGTTCTCGGCTCCAGGCCTTCCGATAATTTCACAATGAGCGTCGCAATTCTCCCTCATTGAGAGAACTCGTGCTCCACCACTTGTGGGCAGAATCCTTTCGGAGCTTGTGAAAGTGTCATTTTTTGTTCATCTTTAGTTGCATTTTAATTTGAGTAATCAACCAAAATGCTTCATTTTCAGTGTACTTCGCTAGATTACAGTTTCATTTTTTAAACTGCAATAATCCTGCATGTTGTTACATGCTAATGATGGAAATATTCTTTATTGTTTGTGTATTTTTTCTTGTTATATTCTGAACTCAGAGTCATGGAAACATAGTCTACAGGTATTTCCCTAAGATCCCATACCTTCAATGTTCTCATACTTGTCATTCCATTATAAAACCAGTGATTGTTCCCTGACAGAAACCTAAAGTTCTTTCATGTCCTGTATTTTTCATTCTCTGTACCTTTGTCAGGCTTCATGTAATAATTAGAAGCATGGAGCCAGGCAGATAACTTTTTCAATATTAATGCTATCAATTCTTGGCCAGTACCACTCTTATGTTCAGTAGCTCTTCTTCCGCTCCTCATTTTACAGAGATACTATAAACAGTATAATCTCTTGGTAAATATCTACATCAGGATTAATCAGAACATACTTCATTACTATGAAGAAAATATGTCTGTTACACAGCTTTAGGTTGTGAATTTGAAATACAAATCAGCTGCATATCGACTAAAGAAACAGGTTTCAAATCTCTCATAACTATCTGTACTTTTTTTCCTTGTAATTGTATTTCTGCTTTTGCATCCAAGTCCCTGTTACTTTTATTGTGTGATTTCACGATTACAACATGCAATCACACATTTCTGTTCTTGATTTCATCTATTTATAATTGCGTGTGCTCACTAACACTAACTGTATCAGATTTATATTGTGACTGTTGGTGTAATTTATATGGATATCTTAACTAAAGGCAAGGTATTGGGAACACCAGTGTGTGACTCGAACCTTGTTGAGCATTCAAGGTATCTCTTTGACTCTTGCCTTTCTTGGTCTTTTGTTTCCATGCAGATGAAGATAAACAATGCGTTTGGGCCCATGTGTGGCAATAGGACTGCTAACAAAACCTATCTAACTAACTTCTTAATTTTTTCCAGTTGCCTTAAATTCCTTTTCTGTTTTTTTTATTTATTTGTATGCAGCTTGTCGACACGGCTCCACAGTATTAATTGAAGGTTAACCTGAATTATTTTTATTCGCTCTCTGCACATTTACTTGCTAAGCAGTTCAGTTCAAAATGAAGTAGTGATTACACAATTACTTCATACTCTAATTAAGTCACCACTTAATTAAGAAAAGCATGCAACTGTCATTTCTGTTTCTGCTTCGTGAACAGTTTTCTTGTTGTGTTCGCTTTAGCTGTGGTTTTTTGATGATAGCATTCACATAACAACAAAACTTTTTTGTCAGTTTGACAATTCTGGAAGTATCTTCATTAAACTAAATCTAATAACTGTATTTTATCATTGTGATTAAATGAGATTGTCTTTTTTTTTCCAAGACTTGAAGTAAAACAGTGGGGCTAATATGTTTTCGGGGTGGGGTAGGGGAGATGAGAATGGTGGAAGGGTTGTGTTGTTTGTAAGTAGTGTTGGCTGTAGAAGGAAACATGTAGATTGCCAAATCTGCGTGCTGCTGCATGAGGGACAGAGGGAATTCAGCACACTGACAACACCTCCATGTTGGAGGTTCGACTTCTATCAAACCCTAGCGGAATTCATCTCCTGGCCAGATAGTTGGCAGGAGCTGACTACCAAGAGCATTATAGAATTGCTACTGACATAATGAGCCCTGAGGGGACTATGATTAAGGAATGGGGGGAGGGCAGAGGCACTCCATTTTCTGGCACGCAAGAAAACACAATTTTTTAAAGAATATTTTTTTCTCGAGGCCTTTGCTCACCTGGATTCACTTCCTAACTGATGTGACCTCATTAACCATATATCACTAGGACATATGCTGGTGCTATGAATTTGAGTTGGGCTCAAAGAATAAATATTTAAATCAGTCCAAATTGACCAACATCTCTGCTGAAAAGGGTTGTGGGATGGGTAATGGTGGGAAGAGCACTGTGCTTTCCTTGGCGCCTAAGTTTAAATTTGCAGATGGTTGGACTGGGGCATCAGACTTTCGGGGATAAGTCGATGATACATTTCAATGCCTCCCTACCACCACTCGCTGATTTCCGTGCTGGGGGATGGAACTAAAATTCCTTGAATGCATATATGACAAAGCTGAGTTGCATAAGTTGATGAAAAGATGGAATTAAGTGCAGGTTCTCGATCTGCCACAGTGCGTCAGACTTTTATTGGAGTTGCAGTAGGCTTACTGCTTTCAGAGACACCATTGCTAGGACAATGCGATGGCAATGAACTGCCACAGAAATTAATATCTACTGAGTACTCTTCAGCTGTTCCATCTTTACCACTGGTTTCTTGAGCATAGAATCACGTATGTTTGAGGATTTGGGGTTTTTTCCTATCTGGCCTGAGAGAAGTGGAGATGAAGAATTTAGCAGCACAGCTACTAACATCTCTACAACTCTCAGTCCTCTTTTCTGAGAAATATCAAAGCATTTCTTTTATTATAAGTGTCATATCAGTACATAAAGAGGCATTTAATCCATCACATCTGCATATGCTCTTTAAAACATATGCACTCAGTCCAATTTTCTTGCATTTTCCAAATCTTGCTTTTTTTATCTTTTTAAAATAGTTATCTAATTCCAATCTAAAAACTGTTTTAGATTTAATTTCAAACAACATTTCTGGTAAAAACACTCCATGTCTTAAACTCCTCTGTATAGGTAAACAAAAAAAAATTCTTAATGCTTCCCTTTGTTATTTTGGTGATGATCTTAAATTCTTGGCTTCTCATTGCTGACTCCATTACCAGTGAAAATTGTTTTTCTGAATTTACCTTCTCAAAACCTCATCATTTTGAACATCTCTATCTGATCACTTTTTAACCTTCATATGAAAAGAATTCTAGTTTCTCTGGTTTCTCCTCATAACTGAAACCTCTCAACCCATAATACCATCTTTGTAAATCTCATTATGTCCTTTCCATGGCCTCAAAGAATAACTGAAAGTAAGCTACTCAAAACCTGATGCAATTCTCTCACTGTGGACAAACTGATGATATGCAAGTGTTTGACATTAATTCTCAGCTTTTATCCTCTGTAATCTTTTTTGAAAAATTTAGGATCTCTTATGCATGTAAACAGACTTTATAGCTTGTTCCTTGACTTTAAATATTTACCTGAATATCTAACTACTTTTTAAAGCATGCTCAATCAGTGCTCTTATTCTTCAGAAAGCTACTAATTGGAATTTTTGTGCATTTTTATTTGATATCTGTTTGCCTTCCTGAAGCTACTTACAATTTTCTTCACAGTCAAGTATGCTTCCTATATTTGTGTCCTCTGTATGGTTTGATATTGTGTCCTCTATACACAAGTTCAGAATGTTTAATTTTGTATATTGAGATGAACAATGGTCCCAGTACTGAACTAAGGCACACAACTGTTTTGAATCCATCAGTTTAGAAAAATACCCTTTAATTGTGACTTCTATTTCATCCCTTTAACCAACTTAAGTGTTCATACAGCATCCATTCCATTTCCTTCATCCTTTGTTTCAGTAAAGTGCCACGATCCCTGATTGCTGCCTCCCTTTTTAATATTGATGTTCAACTTATTTACTCATGAACTTGCTGTGAAGTGCTTTTGGACATCTGAGGACGTAAAAAAAGTTCTACATAAGTGCAAGTTATTTCTTCTAGCCATCTGCTCAATAGTCAATTCAAATAGCTTGCTTACGTTAACTGTTCATGAAGCTTTCACTATTCTAAAGCTCTTACCTTTAAGCCATGTAACCTCTCTATATTCTGTTAGGTCTCTGAGTAGCTGACATGAGTTCTTTTACAGTAATGCATTTACAACCCTGTTAACTTATTGACATATTTCAACACTGCCCTCTCCCACCAAGATCTGATTATGATTAAAGATTGCCTATATGTGCAAGAGACTTTTCTCAATTTTCTATAATCAGAGGTTACCAGGATTTTCAGTGGCTGCTGCAAAGATTTTCACCATTTCTGTTGAGCAGAAGGTTACATACTCTGCTGCTGGATTAATGGCTTCTCATCATCTATACCAGCCAAACAACTGCTGCGATCCTGTCGCATTCATTGTTATCGTTGACGAATTTCCTTCTACTGCTAATGAGGTGCCTGGAATCGTAGCTGGGATTTTTGGGATGTAGGGGGCTCCCGTCTCGCCATATGGGTAGTCGGTGGAGAACATAGCCCCGCCAATTCTGCACGTCCCTCAGTGATTTCATACGCCAGTGAGTCTTCATTGGCTACAGACTGGCCTTCCATCCCACCTTAGAGAGCTGCTGACTAACCTGATTGTCTGACAGATCTCTACTCCTTAAGGGGATAGGACTGGCACTGCAAATAGCCCTCAGAGCCTATATCCTAGGATTCCAGGAAAAGATTGTCACTTTTCGGGGTGGGGCTGGGGGCGGGGTTGGTGTCTTGGATAGTGGTGATCCGGGGGTGGGGGTTAGAGACTAGGCAATTTAAGGTTGTGGGAAGAGGCAGGGCAGGTGGAGGTGGTGCAAGTGGCGGTCCAGTGGTTGCCGGTTAAAAGAGGGTTTCTGATGGAGACAACCACCCAACCCCTCTTCCCTCTCAGTGCCTAAGGCGAATTGTTTGGGCCTCACTTGGGGTAAGGCGGATGAACTGTCTAAGGCCTTGCCTATCCACACCAGCGTAAAATTGCTGAGAGATCCGGCAGGTGGGAGAGAATCCGCAGGAAACCTATCCGTGCTATTTCATGCTCACGCTTCACCTAAAACATGCCAGCGTAACATGGGAGTGTAAGACTCATGCACGTGTTTCAGAATTGTAGCTTTCACTAATTTTGTTAAGCAAACATAAAATGATGAGCAAATGTTTCTACCCATTTGTTTTTAAAGATGCGGAAAGTCTAGCCCATAATTGATTTAATGTTTTGGGAAGAATTAAATGATTAATTGCAAAAAAATTTAAATTTTTGTTATTACATAGGAACAAAGAGGTAGGGGGTGTTGTGGAACAGGATGGGGTGGAGATAAGTGCAGGGATGGGGATGGATTCAGTACCTCCCTGCATCCTGTAATTCCAGGTGTTGATGATCGTACTACCTCAGGCTAGAGCTCAGTTGTGCAGCTGTTCCATACATTCTGGCAGCATGACACAATCATAACCAAACAGTGTTTAATTTTGCAGTATTTCTTTGCGTGCAGAAGGATCCAGATGGCTTTCATTTAAAAAAAAGTGACAGCTTTAGGGACACCAAAATTCACTGTTTTAAGACATAAAGTTGCTATCTTAGCTCGGCATTGCTGCTGTCCCAGCAAAGCCATCACCTCTTGTCAGTCTATTATCTTGCATAATTTTAATTCACCCTGATTTACTATGTCGTGTTCTCAGAGAGATGAAAATTGTGCCATTTAATTGAAGCATTTTCTACAGCTCAACTGTGGTGCACCCCTTAGTTAGGGTCTGCACTTAGTGTTGCTGACATTGTGCAGAGTGATCAGATTGACAGTACTGTATAATTGTGGGGTGTAAAATCCAGCTCCTCACTCGGGCACTCACATACTGCCAATTCCCTATGTCTTAAAGAAGGATGTTAAACTAAGTGATTTCACATAAAGTTGATATTGTTTGTTTAATACTTGTTTGCAGGAAAAAATAGCTGTGCCAATTCTTTTCTCCCATTTCTGCAATCCTGGTAGTTTGCCATAAAAGTAAAATAGAAATCTGCTTGTTACTCAAGACAGCAGGAAAGCCAGGAGGTGGAAGGAACCAAATTATCTTATTCAAAATGCCATTTGTCTATCCCATAATTGTTAATACCTCTCGTGAACAATTTTCACTTAATACAAGGGCTATGTCAGTACAAGATCAGAAGAATTTGTTTCTGTGTGAGCTTTTCCAGGCAATTCTTTATAATGGGGGTGGGTTGATAATTCCAGTCACACGGTGTTACATAAACAAATGTGCATCACAGAACAGCTTCAGATAATCTCTTTTTACTGACAGGGTTAAAAATGCAGTGCAAATGGGCATTAATGGCTAGCTAAGTTGCAATAAAAGCTCGTAAATTCCTGGAGTAACAGTGCAATGGAATAAAAAAAAACTTGGTAAAGACAAACCCGAGACCTGAGTTTTGCATTCTGCGAATGCCGCGTTTGACACTCTGTTTAAAAGTATGGGTGCATTTCTTTGGCAATTATATACTTTAATTATTTATAATATGTATCTGTGCCAATGCAAAATAAGTGCCAGCAGACTGAATGTACCTTCCTGTGGAAAGATCATGCCAGCACAAAACTGCTCAAATTCCTCTCCAGTTCTAGAATCTGATTCCAAAAGAGATAAGAATGGAAGTGCCAACACAAATGCAACAGGAAGTCATTTTCTAAGATTCTTAATTGAAGTATTTTTGCTGAGCTTTAATTGACTTTGTTGTGCTATATGTTGACATCCAGTCTTCAGTAGAAAATGTTTTTGTTCCCCAGACAGTCGTCACTCATCTTACTCAGCATATAAATAATAAAACAAGACCTGGTTTGTCCTGTTCTTCGTCCATATCTCTCATTACTTTGTTAAAAGCAAATTACATGACACATTTGATCAAATCCCACTGGAAAACAACAGAACTTTTTTTTTAACTCAATTACATCACTTACCTCTCCCTTTCCCTCTTTCCTCCACCTCACTATACCCCAGGCTTTTTGCCCCATGTGTTTCTCAGAGAGAATAAATTTGTAAGCTAAAACTGACCTCCCCTCTCTAAGTTTGGGGGGCATAAAATGCTTTCTGTTCCCCCAGTTCATCTGATGGCAGAGCGTTCAGTATTCTTGGCTTCTCCACCCCCCCCCCCCCCCCCCCAAAACCTCCCAAATCCTTGCTGTTTGCCTTTCAAAAGCTTCCTCCTCCCTAATCCTTCTCCTGCTTTTCCCCCCATCTGTTTTGTAGCCTGTGAAGCATTTTATGTCACTTACTTTATTGTCTTGAAGTTACATTGTCCTTCCAGTTAATAGCCTCAAAATTAACTGTTGAAATTCCAGACAAAAATGGCTGCTGAAGTTGTCCCCTACCTAAAAATCTTCAACCTAAAGATTAGGTAATGTCTGCATTATATCGGTTATTTAAATGAATTAACTTGTTAAAAGAAACTGGGTAGCACATCATCTGTGGCTCTTAAACTGCCTACCACATGTGTGCTGAGGTTTTATTAGCACTGAACTGTACCGTTAAGTCTACTTTGTGGAAAAAGTGACATAGTATCATCTAATATTTAGAAACTCCTCTTCTGCCCCTCAGCTGAGAATGCTGAATTAGGACTACAAGCTGTACTGGATAATTATCTAAATTTTCTAATCCATAGATAAGGAGAGAGGCCCACATGTGGGAAAATGACAAATTCTTGAGCAGTTTTCTTGTGTGAAGACCAGTCAAGTGAGTGTTAGCATGCTTTTTGACCACTTACGCAATTTTAGTTGAGCCGAATGCACCTTCCAGCATGATCAGATCATGACAACCAACAGTGGCAAATCTGACTGTTTTGGCTTCTTTCTCCCAGGACAGTAGAGATAATTTAGTGTCCCAGTTGCTATCCAGACTGAAATTAACAGATTTCACACAGAATGATGATTAGTAACCGGTAGATATGCTGAACAATACTTTAACCTGGTTGGTGACTATTTGAGGATTGTATACTTTAGACTTAAGGCAGTGGCCTAGATTTTGCAGTCAGTGGCATGGGCAATGACCTTTGAGAAAGCAATCTCTACGGCGTGGCATTCTATTTTCTTGATCTCACTTTGAATTGGGAGCTTCTCCTAATGTCAAGGCGACCTCCAGGTATCCAGCAACAATAACATCATGATGCAGGGTAAATAGCCAATCATTATTAAAGTATTCTTATACAAAGCAAACTAGGCATGAAAATCACTGAAGGTTTTCAATTTTAATTCTGCACAGAACAAAATGAATGATTGGGGCACATGTGGGATTAAGATAGAAGCCAAACTATTAAACATTTCAAGCAAGACGTTTCTTGTAATAGAGAAATTTGACATTCAACCAATATGGAATCACTGTTGAGGGCAGTGAAGTTTTTAGCAATAATTATGAACCTTGTTCCCCAGCTTCTTAGAATCCCTAGAGTGCAGAAAAAGGCCACTCGGCCCATTGAGCCTGCACCGACAACAATCTCACGCAGGCTCTATCCCCGTAACGGCATGTGTTTACCTCACTAATCCATTTAACCTACACATCACGAGACACTCAGGACCAATTTAGCATGGCCAATCCATCGCCTGCATATCTTTGGAGTGAGGAAGGAAACTGGAGCCTCCGGAGGGAACCCACGCAGGTGTGGGGAAAATGTTTTGCCTCATTCAGTAAGGCGTAAACTTTTCAAGAATCTTTACAGGGAGACTAAGGGAAATTTTCCCGTCCCATCCGCCTCAGGTGGGACACAGACCAAGCAAAGGTCTGTTCACTTCGGGCAGGATTTTCCAGTCTTGGGACGAGCAAGTTCTTATCAGTTCAATGATTTCCGATTGATTACAGTGGGACATACCCTCTGAGACGTATGGACTCATTGACAACAAATTCTAGCTGTTTGCATTTACCTGCACATGTGCGGACTCCAGAAGTTGCAGTCAGTTTCAGAGGAGCAATAACAGCAAATGCTGACAGTTCTCCTGTCATAACTACCATAAAGTCTGGACCAGTATTTTTATAATTGTGTTAAGCATGTGATCTGGTTTCCCACGTCCTGGAGCTAAATTATGCTAGCATGAGTTGATTTGAATCCAATAAAGAATTTTAAACACTCTGTATTATAGGAAACTAATTTTGTTGTACTGCAAACCTGATTTAAGTTAACTGTTTTCTATCCATTCTGTTATATGTTTTTTTCTCCTCTGCTTTCAATAATTGGTGCGTTCCCTCCTTTGCTTAAAAAACATCTTTTTGTAATTTAAGAAAATTTATAGAAACAACACACTTTTTAAACAGTTTTATGATTGTGAAATGTAGGTCAGGAGACAGCATACTAAAGCTGAATACGCCTCTGGTGGTGCATGCTATTGCATGCTATGTGACCAGCTGGTTCCAACGCAGCCTGTGTCATGCTCCATCTTAAGAAAGGCACTGGCATGCATGGCCACTGCAAAGACCAGAAGCAATGAAACTGGTGTGATTTTGACATCACATTGCCATACCAATTAATGAGACACCCCTTTCTCAAATTGGGACCATGCAGAGTCCAAATTTGACCAAATTTCAACAGTATTCAATAAGGATTAAGCATTCAGCTGCAAGATGATCTTTCCTTAGTTATATTTTCAGGGCCTGTCAACATATTGAGGCATTATTGAGAAAATTCTGCTGATGCTGAGTTTGTGGAATCCCCTGTTGTGAGTTTGGAGTTGGTGTTTGAGTGTTTAGATGTAGATATAGTGGGGTTATGGTGGAACTGCCTCTTGTTCTGCAACATGATCAGGGAATAAAGCCGAGGATACAGAAAGGGGAAAGCTCTGATTTGAAGGAGGAAAGTTCTACACACAAGGCCTATACACCAAGGGTTTTTCACAAATGCATCTGGGACCTGCATCTCCCCAGGAGCAGTGTCTGAGGTGACCTGGGTACAACAAGAAGCTAGTCATTGGATTGTCATCTCCTTCAGATCAACCTGGAGTCTTATAGTAGGACAAGATGACCATGAAGGTGACTGTCACTTTCCATCTTTATAATATTGGAAAGCACTGGCAACATTTCACAGTATTTTGTCCGTTCCAGCATCTGGAGGATTAAGAAGACAAGTTGAGGACATCACCTTTTCATTGAGCTGGGACAAGCAGGATGAGGGCACATGGCTTTGCCAGGATTCCTGATGGTGTAGGAAACTGCTCTGCAGGCTCTATACATCAATAGGGTGGGGCTTTGGAGCAGAAGGGGCTCCCATTTCGTGACCTTGTCAAGACCATCATTTGGTGTGTGCTGACTACCATGGCAGTAGCCACAATGCAAGCAGCGTGCACCATCAGTTTGATCAGCCATCCCCAAGCCTCTAGGGGAGCTAGGGAAGAAGGGTAATCCTCTCTGAACAAGGCTAATTGCCCACTTTTGGCACTCAATCGTATGAGGCTGTTGGATCCAGGAAGTCAATCAGAACATTGTCAAACAGGCAATCAGCCTTTTCAAACAACGGTTCCATTGCTTTGACTGCTTGGAGCACATTGGAGTACACTTTTGAAGTTTATCATGCTCTGCTGCTTTCCCCAGACTTAGCATCATGAGAGTACAGTCATTATATCCAAGAATCCAACGTTATCTTGGGGGTTGGGGATTGCTGGTAGGAAGAATAAAGAAGAGGAGAAGGAGTTAGTGGGGCAGTGGCATCCTAGATCCCTTATTACTGGAGAAATTGAGAGACATTAGATGATCAGGCTTCAATTTCAATGAAATAACTTTCCTACTGCCAAGATGGAGACAGTTGCCCACTGTTATAACTTCTAAAGATACCCCAATACAACAACCCCTTGTCCACCATCCACCAATAAAAGCCACTCTACATTTTATTCTCAAGCACATCCAATTGTGCACAAAGAAATTAACTTTTCACTCTTGTATGTTCCCTTTATGCCAGTTTGGCAAGTGTTTGTTCTCGTGCTATCCTGTGCTGCAGCATGGCTTGTGGATTGACTGCCAACTTTTAGTGGTATGGGCTGGATGGCTTTGCAGGATGTAGTTCTGGATCTTGGTATAACTTTGGACTGCCCCACCATAGGCAATAACATCTAGGCTGGATGTCCAAATGCCAACAAGGGCGTCAGCAGAGGATGGTGATATTGGAACATGAATGTCATTATTCTGAGAAAGGACACTAGATTTGTGTACCATAATGCCTTCGCCATTCCACTAGTCACATCTCAGCAGCTCTAGTAACCTGTTGCAGTACACTTTTGGAACTTGCTTGTCCCTCTGAACAAGGCAAGCCCAGCAGTAGGCTGGGTGTGTAAGGATCTCATGGTCTCTGTTTGAACTGCCACTGCAGCATTGACATTGTGTGGTTTCCACCAGTGCTGCAGTGGAAGCTGTGATAGCAGCTACTGAACAGTCAATCATTGTTGTTTCTGTTAGTGCTGTCATGGAGGTGACCTCCATTTCACACTGGAAAGGTTGGCCTCCAACTCCTTGCTCACAGCAAGCTGGTTAATAAACTTCCCACCTTGTGCATGCTCCATCAAGGTCCTCAATTGAGTCTCCTGCAGCAGGATTTATCTTTAGCCTAATTTAAAGTTAAAGTTTATTTTATTAGTCACAAGTAAGGCTGCAATGAATTAATACTACAATGAAGTTGGTGTGAAATTCCCCCAGTTGTCACAGTCCAGCGCCTGTTCCAGCAATGCACCTAACCAGCATGTCTTTCTCCAGAGAAAACTGGAGCACCTGATGCAGACGCAGAGGAATGTGTGCAAACTCTGCACAGACAGTGACCCAAGCTGGGAATCGATCTCGGGTCCCTGGCATAGTGTGAGGCAGCAAGGCTAACCACTGTGCAACCGTGCCACTGTTGAGTTGGTGCACAAACTATCTTTTCCCCTCTAACAAAAACAGAATGCTGGAAAATCTCAGCAGGTCTGACAGTATCTGTGAAGAAAAAATAGAGCCAATGTTTTGTGTCATGATGACTCTTCATCAAGACATTAAGCCATTCCAACATTTCCTACTAGTGTTTCAGATTCCAGCATCTGCAGTGAATGACATTTATATTTTCCCCTGTCCTGATTGTAGTTCACTCATACCCACAGACGCACAACATCGGACCACAACTTCATACTTGGCTCTCAGCCTCATGCAGTCCCAATATCTGAGCTGATGGCTACGTGTCGAATCAGTTGCTGATGCTTCTTCATCTCTGGTATTTGGTTGCTCCCTCCCCCTTCTTATGGGTCTGCTTTGTCTGGCCATGCAATAGCCATTGGGGTAATTGAAAGTATAAAAGCAGCAAGGGAAGGGTTGAGGCAAGTAAAGGGGCTGCAGAGAAAAGTACAAGATCCATTGTCTCACCAACTATATCGCTGACTCCATTCCAGTGGGGAGGGAGCTGAGACAGGCATAAGCAGTAATATATTGTCATCCTCAGTGGCATCCAAGATGCTGGGTACTTCCCCAGTCAGCCTCTTTGATTTTCCCTGCAGTTATGGGCCAACTTGCCTTTCAGAAAGATCAAAATGGCAGTGATTGTATGGTACTTTGGGTGATGTGGCTAATATTGATGAATTGCTGGAGGGTATGTGTGGATTCACATCAGCGGAAAATGTGAGTGCTCAGCATGAGTCCTGAACGCTAGTAAATGGGGTGTGGTGCCTTGAGCAGCATGAGAGGCTTATGCTGTGGAGGGTCTGATGGATTTTATGATAACTAATCTTGACCATACATATGAGGTCATTAAATTTTTCTGCAGCATTTGTGAGATTAGTGTTTCTCCATTATAGCGCCCCTGAGTAGAGGAACCTGCTCCTTTATCTTCATTTCTCTTCATCTTAAATCTTCAACATTTGTCTTTTTTGCAATCTTCTGCTCCAGCGTGAGTCCCCCCTTAAGAGGGCCAGACTGCCTTTAAACACTGGAGACTAGTTAAAACATATGCTAGCCTCACGTGCTCTTAGCCGTCTCCCCCACCAAACATGCTCTACATAAGCCAGACAATTGTTGCCCACTATTGCGATCAAAGCACAGATTTTCCAGAGATCTGGGGCCATTTCTCTCCAAACTGCTTGATAGTTACACCAAAATGACGTAAAAGGTGGATAACATCCAAAAGCTCAGGCTCCTGTTTATCTTGATATTGTTAGGCCAGTCTGCCAAACAACAGACTAAGAAAGTAAAAACTGCTTGTTCAACGCTTTATCAGCTATTTTTATAAATTGGAGGATAAATTACACTATCTCAAATTGCTTAAATTATGCCAATTTAATTTCCTTCAAAGTGTGCAGCTCGCCAATACTAACTGCATTCTTGTCTTCGGTTAAGTGGGTGAAATTCCCCAGAATAGAGAGTGGGATGCGATTGCTAGTGATGAAAAGTTAGTAGAGGTGATACTAAGGGTGCTAAAAAGAAACTTATATAACACCCAGTGATGTGTATTTGTTGCCTTTTTGCAAGAGGATATATTATACTTCACTACTATGTAGTTATGGCTTATGATTGCACAAGCATACTTTCTCTTTCCGTATTATATATTTTCAAATATGTATTATTTTAATGTCACAGGAATCAATAAATGGGTCACCATCAATGTCAATTGGAAAATTTAGGCTATTTTGCCTTTAAATCTAGATTTTAATTCTACAATGAAGGTTCTGATGGTGTTATTATACAAAGGCTAATTTCTTCCTCCCTAATCACCACTCTACAGGAATTCATCCTAGTATGGGCATGGGATGAAAAGTTAGTGGTCCACATGAGGTGTGATCCTCTTCAATCATTTGTTGATTTTTCATCGAACAAAGAACAAAACAGCACAGGAAACAGGCCCTTCGGCCCAACGAGCCTGACCGCCATCTCGATGTTCCCACTGGATTTGGGGCAAAGTGCAATCTATGATCTAATTAGAGAATTCTCATCTTGAAAGTTTTAAATGGGATTTAATCAATTAATATTAGTTTATCTCAGTCACACTTGAACAATCAAGTAAGCACGTTTCTACGGCACGTGGTTTTGACAACAAATACAAGTGACCTGATCTTATTTCATTATTCTAAACAATACAGTGATTACACATTGTGGCCTTAAATGGGCACAACAAACTGCACCTTGATTGCTCAAGTGTGACTGAGATACACTAGTATTGATTGGTTAAATCCTATTCAAAACTTTCAAGATGAAAATTCTCTAATGAGAAATATGATTTCTCATTAAATCATATAATTCTCCTTTACTTATAAAGCACCAGAACCTCTGACCCAATATTGATTATAAAGGAAACTCACTAGCAATCAATGGCCTGTTGCTATTGTCATTGTTCCAATGCTTTTATGAATTTATAATCTTCTCTATGTGATTAAATGCAGATCAAAGAAAAGAACAAAGAAAAGAACGGCACAGGAGCAAGTCCTTCGACCCTCCAAGCCTGTGCCGATCATGATACTCTAAAAAACCTAAAAAAAACCTTCTGCCCTTACTTGGTCCACATCCCTCCATTCGTCCCTATCATGTATCCATCCAGATGCTTATTAAATGTTGCTCACATGCCTGTTTACACCACCTGCTCTGGCAGCGCTTTCCAAGCACCACGACTCTCTGCATGAAAAACTGCCTCTGCACATCTTCCTTAAACTTTCCCCCTCTCACCATGAACCCTTGTAATTGACAGTTCCACCCTGGGGAAAAAGCCTGTGACTATCCACCCTCTCTACACCTCTCATAATTTTGTAGACCTCTATCAGGTCTTCCGTCAGCCTCCATCTTTCCAGAGATGAGTTTAAATAAAAGATTGTCATTTGAAAATTGTCCTATAACTTCACTGACCTGCAAACAAGTTGAAGTAGGCTCCACTGTTGTTAGACACTGTCAACAATTTTTTTAAAAAATGTCACAGCAGCATTGCTTTTGATGCAGACCACAGCATTATTTCTAGATCTCGAATTTAAGAGATTATTTGAAGTCTTACTGTGCTTCTACTTACAGTTACAAGAGTTGATGGCTACTCTTGAGAAGACTAGACAAGAACTGGATTCCACTAAGGTCAGGCTGACCTCAACACAACAATCTCTAGCTGAGAGGGAGGCTCACCTTGCTAATCTACGGATAGAACGGAGAAAACAGCTAGAAGAGGTGCTAGAGATGAAGTAAGTACTAATTGAACAATTGCTTGTCTTAATTGCCTTAAAGTCAAAAGGAGTGAAAGGTTCTTAGAAAATAAGAATAGTTTTACTTTAAGCACAAATGAAATTGATGATAGCTTCTCAATTATGATGAGACATTTTTCAGTTTTATTTTGCTAGTAATACATAGTAACAGCAAAAGCAAGAGATTATGGATATCATTGTTGCTAAGTTTGAGGCAATCTATTCAGCTGCCTCTGCTATTTCCCTTCTTTTTCCCTAGCCCATTGAGTCAAATTTCACTGAAAGTTCTCTCTGCCTTGATCCCCCAAATGCATCTTTCTTCAATTTCCTCCTGTATCTCCTTGTGTTATTTCTGACCCCCTCTTGTTCATGAGACCCACTTCCTGTTTCCTCAATTCTATTCCCACCAAACCATTGGCCACCCAACTTCCATTCCTGGGACCACATTGTTAATATTGTTAATGGTTGCCTCTCCTTGAATGTTGTGCCTTTCCACTTAAAATCTACTGTCATCATTCATCATCAAACTACTTTGAAACTACCACCCATCTCCAACTTCCATCTAAAGTCCTTATATTTTTGCTGCCTTGAAAATAAGTGCCCATCTTTCCTTGAAACCCAGTTTGAAATTTTCCTGCGAAATGTTTTCCTCTGTCACAGTATCAAAATGGTTTTATCCAAATCATATGTAATATCTCATGTGACAGTGACAAAGATAAACCATCTTTCCTATTTGTCTCTTTTGACAAGGTTGATCACAATCTCCTCCTCCAACAGCTGTCCTCCAGCTGAAAGGAACAGCCCTTGTCTGGTTCCATTCTTATCTCCCTAAGAGTCATCTGCAGTGGTTTCTCTTTCCGTTCTTGCACTGTTATCTTTCTTGGTCTATGAATCAATTTTTGTTTCCCTTCTTAGTTCTCATCTACTTGCTGTTTCTTGGTGACACTATCCCCAAAAAAAATTTAGCTTTGCATCTTTGTTGGCAATGTCCAACCTATCTTACCACCACCCCTCTTGACCTCTCAACTATCTCCAATTTCTCATGTGACCTGTCCAACATCCAATTCTGGATGAGAAGAAATTTCCTCCAACGAAATAATTGAGAAGACTGAGGCCATTGTCCTTCACTGTTACCTGCTATTGAAACTCTCGTCCTTTTCTTGATTACTTCTGAACTTGACTATTCCAATGCTCTCCCGGCTGGCACTTCCATTTGCATAAATATCCAGAGTTCTGCCCCCAACTCTCTCCAATTCTCATTCACCCATCACCACTGTGGTGACTGACCTACATTGTCTAACAATCTGGCAAAGTCTCCGTTTTAAACTGTTCAACCTTGTTTTCAAACCCTTTCATGGTATTGCCCCTTCCAACCTCTAAACTGCTTCATCCCTATAACTATGAGGTCATCTGTAGTCCCTTCCACATCCATCATTGGTGTCTGTTTATACCTACTTCAAATTCCTTGCCTTAAACTGTCCTCCTTCATTTCCACGACCTATACTTCTTTAAACTTATCAAGCTTTTGCTTATCTATGCAGCGTAGCCTTATGTGTATTGGTGTCAAATTTTGTTTGGTTAGCACTCCTGTGATGTATCTTGGGATGTTTTACTGCATCACTGATGTAATATAACTGAATGATGTTTTTTCAATTAGATGAGTATTTATTTTGGTTGAAATGCTATCATTGTTATGCACAATATAGTGTCAGTATTATTAATGTTGCTTTTAATGACGTGCACAGCCCTATAAAACGGCATATTCATATTTTATAAAGTGAGAGAGTCGGTTGCTAGTATATTTGGTTCAATGTGGATGTTTAAAAAGCAAAATGCTGCAGATGCTGGCATCTGAAACAAAAGCAGAAAATGCTGCAAAATCTCAGCAGTATGACAGCACCAGTGAAGAAGTCTGGATGAGCCTTTTCAGGGCTACTCTGATGTAGGATTATCCAGCCTCGAAATGTCGGTTCTATTCTCTTCCACAGATGCTGTCAGAACTGCTGAGTATTGCAACGTTTTCTGTTATGATAGTAGATATCTTTCTTAATTGATGCTGGAATTATAACTTAAATGTTTATACCACCTCTTGATTAGGTTAAGAATAAATCTGTATCTGTAGTCACATATGTTTAAAGACTACCACACTGATTTACGTACATTGACAAAGCACTTCTGCAAAGATCTAATGTGCGTTAAAATTCTTACTGTAATTTATCAAGAGTTTTATTGCCCTCAGTGATTTCCCATCATTGCAAAGATTTTCTTCATGGGTGTTCTCAAGCAAAATTGAATAAGTTGTCATTGTAGTTGTGTTGTTCAAACTGACCTCTTGTTCTTTGAGATTGAATGAATAGTCAGTTGCTGTCTGAAGCGTGAACATGTTGTCAACATCAATTGTTGTCAGGCAGCCAGTTTTTCATAAATTGGAATTATAAGATTTGTGAAAATTATCATACTGGACAATTTTCAAATGATTTGATTGTCAAAGGAAAGGAGAGATCTGCAAATTCTATCTTGTTTTAAATCTGAACATGCTCAATGAAATTGTGGAACAAATGAGATTTTCAAGTCACAATAACTTCGTAGAATTGTATGTACTGTTGGCTGATTATAAGGTTTCTTGAGTACATTGCATTTCACTTTTCGTTAGTGAGGCCTTATGATTTGTTAAAAGAGCTTTTCAGTCAGAGCGAACTCTATTCAAAAGCTGAATGAGGTTGTCAAGAAATGCTTGTTAACTCTAAGGAGCAGTGCAAATGAAATTCAACTATTAACACATTCTGAGGCTTCAGTAAGTGTCAATATTCCTTTTGTTTTAAAAAACTTAAACTTAAATTCAGAAACTTAAAATATATGCTCTAGTGTCAAAGTCATTTTGTTTCCGATTCATGCTTTTCTTGAAGTAGCAAATGTTTACCCTTCTGCAAGTAATGGTCAGACTTTTTAGTATTAAATTAATATTCTTTAATATTTACAATAAATTCACAAAGTGCCTGGGAGGTCTACTGAATTGAGCATTTTTTTAAAACCTGGCTTCATATCCTACTTGGTTTTGGCATATCCCAAGTCTAAGAATGCGAGATTGAGGCAAAACTGCATTGACACAAAAGTGACCACATAACTGCATTTTGAGTTTGTCTTAAAAATGCCAAAGAAATCAATGTGCTAAAAATGTGTCCTTTTAAACCTGTGTTTTTTTTTACTTTCCCTGATGTGTAAATTCATGCTTTTATTTTCTGATCATCTTCCTGTTCTGACCATTGAAGGGCACGCAGACACTGAAATGCATCTTAAAAGATTATTTTGAAGAAGCAACATGAAACTCTGCACAATCCTTCCAATTCAGTATTGAACTTGGGGTTTCATTTTAAGAGAATGATGTCTTCACAGTTCCTGTTTAGATGCATTTTCACATTCTTTGTGCTCTATTATCATCATTTTAGAGCAGCCTAACTATCAGCATGGGAAGCAGATAGTGTTAAAGTAACTGAGCTCCAGCTCAGTTTCGTATTCTTTCAAAATATCCCTGGGTAGTACTAAGCATCTCTGTATATTTTCCCGTAAACTATCAAAGACTATGAACACAGCCTGTAAAAGGAAATACTTGCAATTAGACTATTTTGTGGTATAAAAAAATGTCGTCTGGTTTTTCGCTAGTTCATTTATAAGGCCATGTGTAGCCCCGTTGCTCTCAAGTTTGAAGTGCTTACATTAGCTATGAGTGGCCTGATCAAAACTGAGGTATGCATTTATTTTTTAAGTTCTTTGCGGGATCTGGATGTTGCTGGCAAGGACATTAATTGTTGTCCATCCCTAATTGTCCTTGAATTGAATGGCTTGCTGGGCCATTTCAGAGGGCATTGCTGACAAAAAGAACATTTTGTTGAAGCTTTTCCTCTTCCACTCATCAGGATAATTCACAAGAATAACAATGCAAGGGAAAATGCAACAAACGTAGACTGTAAGAGAGGAGAGTGCTGATTGGTTGGCAAGTGGATTTTGATCACTTGAGGCATTGCTATAGAGCATGTGTTAGTTGATGGTGACTGATAGTTAACTGCCAAGCATTGTTTGAATTTTGACCCAGATAGTTTGAGGCATTGCGCTGAGGAATTAACTAGTGAATGCTTGTCATTTATTTTGTTTAATGGAAATGGACACATTGAGTGAGTGTACATGTTTGTTCCATCTGTGAAAAACAGTACCCTCAGTATTAATATATTTAGCTTCCAGTACATAAATTGTTTGTCAGCCTAATGTTTTAGCACTGTGGATTATTTAGCAACTGTTGGCCAATCGTAGAACCACATCTAATGTTGGACACTTTTTTGCAAGTCAAACAACTATTTCAGAGAGCAGCTTAGATTCAACTGTAGACAGACCAGATAAGGAGGCAGATTTTGTTCCATTGAGGACATTAGTGAACCAGATGGATTTTTATATAAATCAATAATTTTTTCATGGTCATTATTTCCAGAGATCAACTTTCAATTCCGGATTTACTAACTAATTGAATATAAATTCCACCAGCTGCCATAATTTGAACCATGTTACCAGAGCATCAGCTTAGATGTCTGGATTACTAGTCCAGACATTACTTCTATGCTACCATCACACCATGTTCTGTTTTTTTATGCAAAGAAAAATTTCAGTTGTGTTTTCCTGTTTACATGTGGATTTCTGGACTAATTGAGAGCAATGCTTTTCAGGTGACTTCTGAGTTAAAATTTGCTGCATTGTTTGATCTTGGCACACCTCAGCTTTTCGAAACTTTCTGTTTCAGCCAGAGCTTGTACCCATTTCACAGACAAATCCTGTTCCGTTGCTATGTTTTCAAAAACCACAGGTTATTTTGCGCTGGCCTGGAGGCGAGTTGATGGCCATTGTGAATGTTAGTCCTGACTTGACCCACCAGGTGGTGTACTTAAGAAGAGGCTTCCTCCACTAAATGGATTTCTTTCCTTCCTCCGTATAATAAAGCCAAAGCTATTAAAATGTTCCTTCTAAGGAATGCCTGAGTAGAAGGCTGTGATTTGAACTTGGTCTGTTTAACACTGTAGCTGTAGCTAGAAGACTCATCACTTTCCCTGAAACAGAAAATGGATGAAGCCATGAGGAAATAATTGTAGCCAGCTGGTTTGTAAGGGGTCAGGAGTTAAAGAAAACCCAGGAACATTAACACAGTGGAGGTCAGTTCTATTAAATAATGTATTTTGAAGAATTTTGAAAAATAGCAGCTTATGAAATTAGCATCTTTAGAAATGCAGCTGAGTGATGAAGTTAACATTAATTGTTTTTACTATGTTGAATAAAATTTGTAATGTGCAAGATTTTGTGCAAGAAATTCACCATTGCAACAATTAAAAAAGATTTTGAATGGTTACCCTGGACACATTGGAAGTAATGTTCAAAAATATTTTACTGATTCACTTTGCATGTATCACTGAAATATCAATTTAAGTTTTGAGTAATTGCTGAAATCTATTTACTGTGCTTCCAGATGAATGTTTTGAAGATAGATTTGTGTAATAAGTTGATCAAGAATGTGTATTAATGCACATGCATAAAATTTTTAATTACTTTCTTTTGGATTGTCCATCTGGAACTGGAATATGCTCTGCAGAAAGGGAATTGCCCTCAAGTAGTTCGTTTGTAGAATTCATGCTGGGAACATAAAGTCATATCCACAGTTAAATACTTCATGACACACAAAACAGCAGGATGTTGATACAACTGTGACTTCCACAGGAAGTTATTTGAATTGTAGCAGACGTTCTTAAAAAACCACGTTCTCAAAAAGTCTATGACGGCGTTTGCACCTAAGCAGGCCTGTGAGACAACAGTCCTTGATCAACTCTTTTCACACAAGCTTGCAAACATTGTAAAATTAGAGGAAACCCAAACAAAGGCTTTTGTTCACGGTGTAGATGAAATATATTGGAGCAAGGTGAGGCAATTCTTGCGTGAAAGGATCTAGCAAATGGGCAGAAAGCAGTAAAACTCCTGTGAATAAGAATGTATCCAAGGATAGTGGCCTTTTATTTGGCAGTAAAACTCAAATCAATTTAAAACAAAGTGTGGTTGCTATGACATTGTTGCAGTGTTTATTGGTCCTCAGTTTTCCGGGGTGGAGTTGGGACATTTGACGGTGGTGTGTCAGGATTCATCATCACTACTGCTCTGAATCTGACTGCAACATCAGGAATTAGCGCAAACACGGATGCGTGCCATAGGATGCACAGCATAGCCTCATCCCAGGCCAGCAAATCTGTAAAATCAATTGGTCTCATCAGAACTTCCACATTTCCATTTCCATACCACTGTTAGAAAACCCATAAAGTCTTATATATTAGCTGTAATTGGGTTTTAATTGCAAGTTAATCCTGAAAAAGTATATGGAATATTATGAAATATCTCCTTTATGATTAATTAGCAGATATTCTAAATGTTAATATTTTGACCTCCACTTTTCCCCCCTTGTATACATCCCAATCTCTCTTTAGCACTACATAAGTTTTTTTTAAGAATTGATTTGATTTGAGGACTTCTAAATTTTCCAATTTGCTGTCTGTGCGAATTCTTTAATGTGATTGGCTGCTTGGACAACTTGATAACATAATTGTAGCTGCGTGCTGGAGATTCATCTTTAAGAACACTGCAGTGAATCAGAAA
Source organism: Sphyrna mokarran (assembly GCA_024679065.1). Taxonomy (NCBI): domain Eukaryota; kingdom Metazoa; phylum Chordata; class Chondrichthyes; order Carcharhiniformes; family Carcharhinidae; genus Sphyrna; species Sphyrna mokarran. The sequence goes on from JAGIQG010000003.1 coordinate 111,504,406, forward strand.
AGGTGAAGTTCTCACTACAAAGATGGCCCGATCTCTCAGCAAGGCTTTCTTTAAGGTCAGTATCAAAGGTTCTTGCTTCACTGGTAACATTAACAATCAAAGCCATTATGTTTGGAACACAGTCGCAAAGTATATCATGGGACCATAATCGTGCAGTGTCAGTATGTTGTTGTTTTACTGCTGAATTGTTGTATATTAGAGGATGGCACCGCAGTAACGGAAGTACTGCATTATAGGATGGCCCAAAAGCAGAATGTTACCTTCTGTAAGATAAATTATTACATTGATTTAAGTTAGCTTTCAAAATAAGAGCAGCCTTTGTGTCATGTGTTGGAAAGTTGTAGATTACATCTCCAACTTGAATCGTCTAATCCAAATTCAAATAAATTTTTATTTGTAAAGAAATTGAATGAAATATTGAAGATTATATTGGGAATACAATTTTAACATTGTTTTGAACAAGATTTGAAAGTGTCAGTGTGTACAGTACTCTGAAAAATGCTGTTTGATTGCATTTTTTGGACCCTTCCGAAACACATTTTATCAGATTTTAGTGAACAACAATTTATCCCACCTTCTGATGACAAATTCTGCCATAGATTCTTGCTTGGTTTCACTGGTGTTAGTCTTTCCCTTTTAAAAAGTCTGTCTCAGGAAGTTGGCACATATTGCCTTAACTCTCCTTGCACCAGTACATTACCCAGTGATTAGTGATAATATCCATTGTAAGCTGAACTGGGTCTCTGTCGCTTTTGCATGTAGATTTGTCCAGTTCCTTTGAAGCAAGATCAAATTAACATGATATTAGGCAAAGCTTGATTGATTAAGCAACTCAATTTTTCAAGAAGGCGAATGTTGGAAGCAATATTTGTGTCCACATCCATGTTGTTCATTTAATGCATCATATTCAGTGTCTCAGGATTCAATCCCTTTAAGATAAGCCTGCTGCTTTCCTCTGTGTGCCTCTCTCTTGGCATCTTTCCAAAGGCCCATTGAAGCATTGTCACTGCCTTCTGACATGCAACAATCCCAAATGCCCCAACCCACTCCATTGCTGACTGTCCTATCTAACACACCTGCTGGGAGCTGACCTTTCCAGGTCCTGTTTGTCTAACACAAACCTGCTACTGTTGTCCCTATGTGTCAGTGATCAAATGTCACTGTCCTTCTACACATCTCCCTCCAGCATGCCCACTTCTTTGTGTATAAGGCCTTTGTGATCCATAAGTTTATTGTGGGCTATCAGTTTGATATCATGGTTTCCATGGAATCCTACCTGACAGGTTATGACACTTTCCCCCAAGATGAGCCGTTCCTCCTCAGCTATGTTTTATATTACTTGACCACCTGGACCATCATTTCAGTCACGTGACTCTTATCCACAAATCACACTTTGGTTCATTTCCCTACTTCTCTGACACTTTCCCCTTTTTTGAACATCTCACTTATTTCCACCCCTTCCATTTGGATCTCAAATCTATATTCTCTACTGCTTCTAAGTAACATAAATAATTTCTCACCAAGTTATCTTTCATCTTTTTCTTCCTCTGCCTCTGCACCATGTGATTTCCCATCCTCCATTTTAATCCTGCTCTCCCACCAGAATTCATTGTCCTCCTATCTTCCTTTAAACTCTAGTGATGGCCCAGTGATATTATCATTAGATTATTAATTCAGAAAATCAGCCCATGTTCTTGGTACCTGGTTTCAAATCTTGCATGACAGATAGTGGAATTTGAATTCAAGAAAAACATTGGGAATTAAGAATCTACAGATGATCATGAAACCATTGTCCAAAGCTGGAAAACCCCATCTGGTTCACTGATGTCCTTTAGGGAAGGAGCTCTGCCATCTTCACCTGGTCTGGCCTACATGTGATACCAGAGTCATCGCAATGTTGTTGACTCTCAACTGCCCTCTGACATAGCCTAGCAAGCCACACATTTCAAGGGCAACTAGGGATGGGCAATAAATGCTGGCCAGACAGCAATGTCCATGTCCCACGAATGAATGAAAAAAAAAACTTTCCCATCTCAAATTCACAGCCACTCTCAACTTATCCTCGTGTGGCTTTGCTACCCCATTTTGGTCAGTCACAGATGAACACATCTCTGATCACTCTTTGCACTGATGTTTTAAACCCACTTGTTCTCCTGTGTTCGTGTCTTTTCTTGCGGCAGCTATGCTGCCTTTCAAAATATTGTTTCAGAGCTCTGACGAAGAGTCATTCAGATTTGAAATGTTGGCTCTATTTCCTCTCTGCAGATACTGTCAGAACTGCTGAGATTTTCCAGCATTTTCTGTTTTTGTTTCAGATTCCAACATCCATAGTAATTTGCTTATGTCTTTAAGATATAGTTGCTTTGTTTTATCTTTGACAGTACACAGACCAAGATCAAAGGCCTCATAACAGAATCCATTATAAATTACAGAAACAAATTACTTGCTATTTATAATCAAAGTCAGAAACCATGTGCAGCATGGAAAACTGCTCAAGGAGTTAAAACATTTTTTCTTCTGACCTTCATCCCTTACAGTGCAACGTAGTATGATGGGGTGTGTCACCACCATCTTGAAGCCCCCAAAATTGCTATTGTTGCTCTGGTAGTTATTTTCTCCCACTCCCCCAAATTCATTCCAAAATAGTAGCTGGGTACAACTCCTGGGTTCTGACATGTTTTACCTCCCTCTACTCTGCACCAACTAAATAAAATCGATATACATAAGCATTGGATCTCCTTGTCCCCAACGAGAGTACACATGGCCTCCTGTGACTTCCAGTTGAGTTATCAAGATAGGACACGCTGTCTGCTGTACAAGATGCAGTGCAAACCTGCTGCCTGAAACCCCATGTTTCACTGTGTGACAACAATTTATTGTCACAAGCAGAATTCATATTTTGCTATTGTCTGTGATGAAAGTGTTTGTATGTGAGATGTTTGTTTTCTTATATTCAGAGTGGTTGTTCCAATTCAAATAATTTCAGCAGCAAGTTACTTTGAGTTTTAGAATAAGAAAGGTTATTTATTACCCCACACTTTCCTGGAGATTTAAAAGCTCAAATGTCGCACGCACTATTGCTGACACGAAGGTTAAGTACAAATGAGGAAAAAAAATAGTTACAATTTAGGATTATTTCAGTCTCTTTCGTAGTAGGTCTGTAGATACATAGATAAGTTGATACTTTTGCCAGAGTGAGATTTTTGACAAGCACAGGATTCTCAGTAAGCTATTAGGCTTCTCGTAGTTGAATTACCAGGAGGTTGTTTTCAGGTGAATTTGAAATGGGAACAGGCTGGGAATAGTTCTTTTTTCGCTGTCAAGGTATTGCTGTTTATTACCTTGTTCCCTTAGTTTCTTCTCATCTCTCTGTCTCTGAAGAGCTGATTCATGCTGTTTTGAAAGCAGGCAACAACCGTGGCAGTCTCATCCATATGACCTGTAACCCAAAGTCCTTTTCCAAACATGGTGGTGTGTTAGGCCAATAAATATCATGCTTGTATGGGCGTCATGGTGGCACTGTTGCCTCGCAGCACCAGAGACCTGCATTCAAAGGCGAAGGCGAGAGAATAGAATTGTGAATTTTTCATTTGGAGAGCTGGTGCAGGCTCGATGGGCTAGGTACCCTCCTCTGTTCTGTAACAATTCTGTGATTCCAAATAATCTAGGAATCAAAATCAGAAAGAAAATTTGGCACTGTTTGGGGTGATATCCCAAGGAAAAACAAAGGAAAGTGATTATTGTTGTTGGAGGATGCCAGCTAAGATCTGCACTACGTTCAGCTTGGGCTGCTAAGTGATAAATTACATTTGTGCTACCCAAGTGCCAGACAATGATCATCTCTAACAACAATAAGAAGTCTCACGACACCAGGTTAAAGTCCAACAGGTTTATTTTGTAGCACAAGCTTTCGAATATTGCTCCTTTATCAGGTGAGTGAGAAGCTGTGTTCACAAACAGGCATATGTAGACACAACCTCAATTTACAAGATAATGGTTGGAATGCGAGTCTTAAAGGTACAGACAATGTGAGTGCGTTGAGCACAGATTAAAGAGGTGTGTACTGTTTCGAGCCCAGATAGTTGGTGAGATTTTGCAAGCCTGGGCAAGTCGTTGGGGTGGTTACAGATAGTGTGACGTGAACCCAAGATCCTGGTTGACGCCATCCTCGTGTGTGCAGAACTTGGCAGTCAGTTTCTGTTCGGCGATTCTGCATTGTCGAGTACCGTGAAGGCCAGCTGGAAAACAGTTACCCAAAGATCAGAGGCTGAATGCCTATGACTGCTGAGGTGTTCTTTAACAGGAAGAGAGCACTTCTGCCTGGTGATTGTTGAGCGGTGTTCATTCATCCAATACATGCACCTCTTTAACTTGCGCTTACCCCTCCCTCCACTCACATTGTCTGTACCTTTAAGACTTGATTACCTGTAAAGACTCACATTCCAGCCATTATCTTGTAAATTGAGTTTGTGTTTATATATGTCCTGTTTATAAACACAACTGCTCACTAATCTGATGAAGGAACAACACTCCAAATGCTTGTGCTACAAAATAAATCAGTTGGACTTTAACCTGGTATTGTGAGACTTCTTTCCGTGCTTACCCCAATCCAATGTCAACGTCTCCACATCATCTGTAACAAGACAGAATCTAGTCAATTGAGTTATCATCATTGAATCCCCCAAACAATATACTGTTCTACCCTATCTAAATGCATCATTTCTCTTCCAGAAGGATGTTAAATGCTTTATAAATTGTGCAAAAAAGATTTATAAGAGTGATTCCAGTGGTGAGGGAACAAGGAGTAGATTAGTGTGTAACGCCAACAGTGCAGGTTCAATTCCTCTGCTGGCTGAGTTATTGATGAAGGTCGCGCCTTCTCAGCCTTGCCCCTCACCTGAAATGCCGTCAGATTAAATCACCACTAGTCAGCCCTTCCCTTGAAGGGGAGATCTGCCCACAGTTGTCTGGGATAATGGTGACTTTACCTTTGATTATGACACTGCCTGAAAGGGAGTTGAAGACCAATTCAATTGTGGCTTTCAAAAATGAATTGGATAAACAGTTGAAACAGAAAGGAAATGCAAGGCTGAGAGAAAAGAGCAGAGGGATGGGGTGCCATAAATTTAAGTTGGCATGGGTTCAGTGGACCAAATGACCACCTGTACTGGAACAATCTATGATTCTGTATTTTAAAACACAGTAACCTTTCTGCGTTTGAAGTTTGAACTAGTCTGAAAATGTGCAGGTTAGGTTGATTGGCCATGCTAAGTTGACCATAGCATCAGGGGGATTAGCAGGGTAAGTACGTGGAATAGAATCTCGGTGGGATTGTGATTGGTACTGTGTTGATGGGCCAAATGGCCTCCTTAAGTACTGCAGGGATTCTATGATTTAATATCTCAGATTCATATATTTTAAATTTGCTCAAATACTCTGCTTTTAAAACTTAATATTTAGATTAATTTTGTTTTTGTTTCAAAATGTACCTCTTGAAAAATGATGAAAAGATTAAAGGTACATAACACTGTTCCCTCCTCTTGTGTGGATCCTTTGTCTTTAAGCTCTACAAACACCATCTCCAAAGGTACACCACTTGCAAACTAGACCCACTCACTATGGGAGCCCAACTGCATGGAAATCAGGTTTGTCTTGAATTGGCTCTGTAGTTAATTCCAGTAGACATACTCACCTTTACCCCAGATGGATGCTGCTCCTGAGTCACTGGTTGCCACCGCATTTTCATATGCCATTTGGATGAGGTAGCTATGTGCCAATGAGTGGCAGTCTCTGTCTTCAGCTAGGGAGTGACCTGTATGATTTACCATTTAAACAAAGGTTGTGACTTCCTGCATGGTGTATAGTGTACTCCTGCTGCTCAAATCTCATAAATGCCTCTCTGTAACTGGATATAGTCTCTACACTTCTGCAAAACAGCAAGAAATAACTTACAATGTAAAAACAATCAAAAGATCTCAAATCAAGAAATTATTACCATAGTCATTCTATCACCTAGAGTCATAGGGAAAACAGGCCTTTCAGCCCAACTTGTCTATGCTGCCCAGTTTTTACCATTAAGCTAGTTCCAATTACTCTTTGGCCCTTCTATATGAGCCTTATCCATGTAATTCTCTAAATGTGTTTTAAAAGGCAAAATTGTACCTGGCTCTACTATTGCTTCTGGCAACTCGTTCCAGTCACTCACCACCTCCTGTGTGAAAAAGTTGACCTTGTGGACTCTTTTGTATGTCTCCTTTCTCACTTTAAATCTATATCCTCTAGTTTTAGGCTCCCCTACCTTTGGGAAAATATGTTATCTATCTTTTCTATGCCCTCATTATTTTATAGACCTCGATAAGATCATCCCTAAGCCTCCTATGCTCCAGGGAAAAATGTCCCAGCCTATCCAGCCTCTCCATATAACTCAAACCATCACGTCCTTGAAGCATCCTAGTAAATCTTTTCTGCACTCTTTCTACATCAATAATGTCCTTTCTATAATAAGGTAACTAGAACTTTGCAGTATTCCAAGTGTGACCATACCAATATTTTATACAACTTCATATTCCAGGATTCAATGTTCTGCCCAGTGAAGCCTACTCTTGCTTTGGGGGATTTGTGTAGTTTTTTAAAGAATGCCCCAGTATTGGGCTCATACTTAATCATTTATCAATATTTTAAAATATTATCAAATGTATTTCCTTTAAGAAAATGCATTTTGAAATGGCCTGTGTTTTTAAAATTTTTGGTAACATTTCTAACAGCATGACATTTTTTTAATAGCATTGTCATGAACAGGCGACTCGCCCTATTTGTGCATGCACAAAACTAACATTCTACTGCTCTTTTAAGGATTGTTGCAAGTGCTTATTTTTTAAGTATTAAATCGTAATTTTTTTCCACTCAACATTTGCCCTGAAAATAAAAGATTATTCTCTGATGTAAATTCAGGTTTTTCCTCCTTAAGTGGCAGCAATTTGAAAAAATTGATACTAAGCAGTAAAATTTATTGACTTGGACAGAACCATATTCACAACAAGGTTTCAAAATGCCATTCAGAGACTTGTGCATCACATTGAACAATTATCGTTTTTACACTTGGATTTGGTTTTTTTTCTGGAGATTTGTTTCATGTACTTGAATTGTCTGTGAAGACCCAACAATGTATTTAATTTGAAAATGTTTTGAGTTATACCTCTGCGCCTGGCTGAAATTTAGTGAGATAACACATCAAAATGATTAAGGCTCTCCTTAAAATTAAATCGCGTGAGACCTAGGGAATAGACAGATCTGCAACCTCCTGGCTCCCCAGCTTTAGGTTCAGAGAGTACCTCAAAGATGTACTGGAAAATCCCTCTCGAAAGTTTCCGGGTAAGAGTTTGCCTGGCAATTGTCCGGAAGGAGTTAACTGGGCTGGGAACTGTCTGACAAAGTGATTTAAATTACTAGTTTCAGATGGTTCTGTCAGTTTTACACTCGTTATTCTGAAAAATTAGAGGGAATAAAAGTGTTTCTAATTTCAATGCAACTATTTTAAAGACTCAGTCTGAGCGCGCACGAGACACAAACCTGACCTCCCTGCCCACAGAATTCCATCTCCACGTGGGATCCCCATCCCCATCTTCCTGACAGATCAGGCCCAACCACTCATCCTGTCTCACATTCCATGTTGTCCAACTGACCTTTCCCACATTGTCTGACTCCTTCCCTTCTTCAAATGCCTTATTCCCCCATTTCCCCAGATGGGATACACATCCTTCCCCACCACCACCCGCCCAACCCTTCCCATCCAATTTCTTCAATCCGATGTCCAATCCCCACCCTCTGTTGACTGACTCTCCTCTGCCAATGTCCAGCTGCCCCAGTGATCAGTTGACGACCGACTCCCGCTTCCCACCCCTGCACTCCCTTTTCCCTGATGTCTCACTCAGTGCTATAAGAAAGAGTCCTCCTCTGCTCTGCTCCATTCACACTTCACCACTAGAACTGGGATACGCTTTGCAGCTTGAGTCTCATCTGGTCTGAGTCAGGAAGGTTGGCAGACATTGAGCATTTTAGTGCAGGTATGTCAATACAGAGCAGCAAGCCAATGCTGATTGACACTCCAAGGAAATTATGGCCCATACAGTTTCATCATGGCTTGGGGGCATTTCTAATAATTTTGCTTGGAATGTGGTTTTGTCAGAATTTATACAGCAAATTAAAATGAATAGGTTACAGGATCTCAAATTTCAGTGCACTAATCCCATGTTTTTAGGCAACAGTGTACTTATTGTTTAATCTTCCTTTTATACCTCCAAATTTTCTGACCCAAAGGTGACGGCATTCCAAAAGTGACAACCCTCAAATACTTCCCACAAGTACCCATTTTTACATGTATGAACTGTTAGCAAGCTGATTGACTATGAAGGCTTCACTATTTCCCTTAGAACAAAGAACGAAGAACAAAACAGCACGGGAAACAGGCCCTTCGGCCCAACGAGCCCACGCCGCCACCTCGATGTTCCCACGTCTTCCCATGATCCCTATCATCCCTGCCTGTGTTTATAGATCTATGCATTAGAACTAAATTTGAGACAATTTAGGGCGAATTTGTTCTGCCAATCAGCCTAAGAGCACATCTTTGGGATGTGCGCAAGCACGGGGAGAATGCGCAAACCCCACAGACACAGGCCCAAATCCATGTATCCGCACATCACAGCAATAGTCACTGAGCTGTCATGTTGCCCATCAAATGGTCCAGGTCAAGCGTACACTAATGATGTGAAGTACTAGGATACTCTCGAAAAATCCAAGAGCAGCCCTCTCACAATTCATTGCATGTATGCCTCTTGTTAGACAAGGCGGACTGAAGTACCTGTAGGATAAAACAAATACATCAATGTCATCGACAATTTACACACTTCCCAGGGAACTCTCAAGGCTCATGATCCCTATTTTAAATCAGTTTTCTATATCCCTCTATTCCCATTCTGTTCATGTGCCCATCTAAGTATCTCTTAAATAACTCCAGAGTGCCTGCCCCCACCACTTTGCTTGGCAGCGCATTCCATATCCCCACCACCCTCTATGTGAAAAAAACTCCCCCTAGCATCCAAATTATACCTTACCCACCTCGCCCTAAGCCCATGACCCCTCGTGCTATTCGAGTCCATCCTAGGAAAAAGCTTAACCCTGTTTACTCTATCTATACCCCTCATAATCTTGTACACCTCTATTAGATCTCCTCTAAGTCTACGCCTTTCTAAGGAAAATAGTCCCAATTTGCCTAACCTTTCCTCGTAACTCAGACCTTCCATACCAGGCAGCATCCTGGTAAACCTCCTCTGCACTCTCTCCAGAGTCTCCATGTCCTTTTGGTAGTAACGCGACCAGAACTGCATGCAGTATTCTAAATGAGGTCTAACCAACGTTTTATACAACTGCAACATTAAAGGCCAGCTCTTGTACTCTATACCCCTTCCTATAAAGGCTAGCATACCATATGCTTTCTTCACAACCTTCTCCACTTGCTCTGCCACCTTCAGAGACTTGTTCACCTGCATCCCCAGGAACCTCTGCGTTTCTATACTCTTAATAGGTCTGCCCTTTATCATATATCTCCCCCCTACATTCTTTCTCCTGAAATGCATCACCTCACCTTTATCAGGATTGAATTCCATCTGCCATCTATCTGCCCAAGCTACCAGCCTATCTATGTCCTGCTGTATCGCCTGACAATGCTCCTCACTATCCGCAAGTCCAGCCATCTTTATATCATCTGCAAACTTGCTGATCATTCCACTTACTCCCTCTTCCAAGTCATTTATATATATTACAAATAGAAGAGGTCCCAGTATCGAGCCCTGCGGCACACCACTAGTGACCGACCTCCAGCTAGAAAAACACCCTTCCACTATTACTCTCTGTCTCCTATTACCAAGCCAGTTACTTATCCATCTAGCTAACTGTCCTTGTATCCCATCAGCCTTGACCTTTTCAACTAACCTCCCATGAGGGATTTTGTCAAACACCTTATTGAAATCCATATATTTAACATTAACAGCTCGCCCTTCGTCGACCGTTTTTGTTACCTCCTCAAAAAATTGTACCAGATTCGTAAGGTTCAACATCCCTTTAACAAAGCCATGCTGCATATCCCTAATCAGATCGCAATGCTCTAAGTGCCTATACATCCCATCTCTAAGAATCCCCTCCAATGGAGTGTCCCTACCACTGGCGTCAAATTCACCGGCCTATCATTTCCAGGGTTATCCCTACTACCCTTTTTAAACAACGGTACAACATTAGCTATTCTCCAATCCTCTGGGACCTCACCTATGTCCAAAGAAGAGACAAAGATTTGTGTCAGAGGCCCAGCAATTTCACCTTGCACCTCCCTAAGCAGCCTGGGATAAATGCCATCAGGCCCCGGAGATTTATCAGTTTTAATGCTATCTAGAAGCTCTAACACTTGCTCCCTTGGTATGGATATTTCCCTCAACTGGCCTACAGCTCCCTCAGAGACAGGACCGGTCAACAAGCCCCTCTCCTTCATGAATACCAATGCAAAATATTCATTCAGGATCTCCGCCATTGCCTCGGGCTCGAAGCACAGTTCCCCTCCTCTGTCCCTAAGAGGTCCGATTTTTCCTATAACCACCCTTTTATCCCTAACATAGCAATAAAAAGCCTTTGGATTTTTCTTATCCTATCTGCTAAAACCATTTCATGCCCCCTTTTTGCCCTTCTAACTCCCTGTTCGAGCTCCTTCCTACTCTCTCTGTATTCCTTCAACGCTGTCTCCTTTCTTAGCTGCTTTGACGTAACATATGCCTCTCTTTTCTTCCTAACCAAATCTTCAATATCTCTAGTAATCCACAGCTCTCTAATCCTACCTTTCCCATCCTTCCTTTTAGCCGGCACATATCTTTTTTGCAACATTTTCAGTATTCCCTTGAAAGAATCTTACATGCCGAGCATGGACTTACCCTCGAACAACCGTTCCCAATCAGTTTCCCTAAGTTCCTGCCTAATCTGACCATAGTTAGCCTTCCCCCAATTCAGCACCCTGCCCCTAGGGCAACAAGCATCCTTTTCCATTTGTATCCTAAAGTAGACAGAATTGTGGTCACTGTTAGCCACATGTTCCCCTATTACAACATCAACCACCTGCCCTGGCTCATTACTCAGAACTAAATCCAGTATAGCCCCCTCTCTAGTCGGGCTAGCCACATACTGCTCTAAGATCCTTCCAGTACACATTTTACAAATTCCTCCCCGTCTGAACCCCCAGCTCTAGGTACTTTCCAATCCACCCTAGGGAGATTAAAATCTCCCACCATAACAACTCTGTTCTTTCTGCACCTATCCAAAATGTCTTTACGTATGCCTTCTTCCCCTGTCCTCAAGCGGTTGGGTGGCCTGTAATACACCCCTAGCATAGTAATTGCCCCCTTCCTATTCCTTGACTCCACTCTGAACTCCTCTGTATTGTCCTTCCTCTGCACTGCTGTGATGCTTTCCCTAACTAACAACGCCACTCCCCCACCTCTTCTGGACCCTCCTCTGTCACGCCTGAAACACTTATACCCAGGAATATTCAGCTGACACTGCTCCCCTTCCTTTAACCATGTCTCCGTCACTGCAACCACATCCAAGTTCCTTGTAAACATTAAGGCCCTAAATTCATCTGTTTTTCCTGTTACACTCCTTGCATTGAAACAGACGCACTCCAGACCTCCAAGCCCACTCGGAACCTCCTTGTCCCTGGTGTATTTCCTCTCGTCCAAGCTTAGTCTATCTTCCATCTCGCTCCCTACCGAGCTATCTGTCTCATCCCCTCCCCCCCTCCATATTAGTTTAAACCCTGCCGAAACACTCCAGCTAACCTCCCAGCTAAGATGTTCAAGCTCATCCCATTTAAGTGTTCCCTGTCTCTATACAGGTGCCCTTCTTTCACAAATACTTCCCAGTTATCCACAAATATAAAACCCCCTGCCCTACACCAATCTTTCAGCCATGCATTCAGCTGTAGGATCTCATTTTTCCTGGCCCTGGTAGCAGTCCTGAGATCGCCACCCTGGAGACCTTGCTCTTCAGCCAATGTCCCCCACCTCCCTAAACTGCCTTCATATATCTTCCCTGCTTTTCCTTCCTACATCCTTCTCTCCTGTGTGAATGATCACATCCACCTGGGTCCCCTCACCTTTCAAAATGCCCTCTACCCTGTCAGACACATCTTGCACCTCTGCTCCAGGGAGGCAAACTACCATCCTGGAGTCCTGCCTTTGACCACAGAACCGCCTATCTATTCCTTTAACCCTCCCATCCCCCACCACTATCTCCATTCTAGCCCCCTTCCTCTCCTCTGAGGTATGCTGATCCTCCTGCCGTATCTTTTTTATCCCTCCGCCCTTCATATTTTGGGAGACTGTCGCTGGGGAGGTCTTTGGACTGTTGCCCCTCCTTATTCCCCTTCCTTACAGTAACCCATCTCTAAGGGTCGGGTCCCCCCCCCTTAGGCTCTGGGTTCACCACCTTACTATACCTCCCTTCCATTATTGCCTCGTTCTCCCTGACCAAAAATACACCTTCCAATTGCCACTCTAGTTGCTTGACCCGAGCCCTCAGATGCTGCATCTCCAAACACTTGACGCATGTGGACTTTCGGGAGACGTCTTGCCTCCAGGAACTCCCACATATGACACCATATGCAGGTGGGGCGTCTTCTGTCCACACGCCTGCAGTTCTGACTAAGGATTCTCTAGATACTAATCAGGCGCAGAAAACCTGGTGATAATTGTTTGAGCTCCCAACTTAAGTGATTGACCGACTGTGGTGCCTTTGGACTATTGCACTATAGTACGGCTTTTTAAAAGGCTAGAGAAAGTGTTAAAATAATAAGTTTTAAATATCTGTCATTTTAAGATACTTCAAGACTAAATGTTGATCTTTCAAAGCCATGGCGTTTTAGGTATGTTGCCATTTACCTTCCCAAAACTATCTAACAAGCTTTTACCCCTCAATTGTAGACTCCATTTTGAAAAGGGACACAGAGACTTGACATGAATTCTTAGTTCTGATAATTTTTATACTTTACCAATTAGAATATCTCTTTCTTTGAAATTTCAAATGCACTTTGTAAATTTGCAGTCAGCCACAATTATTAATATTTCATTAACCCAAAGTGCTGAACTTTGTATCCCAGTTGATTTGGTGCTTCTGTTTTTAAGATTCAGGGTTTCTTTGGATTTCTTCCTTTCCCTTATTTTGTAAAACAAAATATTTAATTTTCCTTCTGTCTTTTGATATCTCGGGATACATGTTATAGCTCCAGCTAAAACAAAAGGATGCTGAAGTCGTGATTAGAAGGCTCAAAATGTGAATGACTCCATTATTAAATGTCATTCCATTATTTTCTGGTGAACTTGGTTTCCGTCGACAGCTTCATCCACAGTCCCCTTCCTGGCTGCCCTCTCCCCGGTTGCCCATGCACACGCACATGGTTTCTGTCAATTGCCCCATCCACAGGCTCTTTCCCACTTGAGGCTGGGAGGAGAATGTTAGAATCAACCATGTATTGCATGGTGCTCATTGCTGATCTGACCAGATGGTCATTCTCATAGTGAACCTTGTATTTAAAGTAATTCCAAAGCCACTGAGTTACATTCATTGCAAAATATGTTTCCAATGATGAGAGCTTATAGATAAATTAAGTAATCATTATTTGGGGCAGGTGCAGGTTTGTTAAAACAAATGTTTATACATCTTCATTTCATTACCTTCCTATAAAGCACACTGAAAAGATTTAAATTAAATAAAGCATTGGGAAAGACAAATTCAAGAACATTTCCACCACTATTCATTTCGTGCCCGTTCCCCCAAAGATCACCAACATATGTTGAACTAATTAGTAAGCTGGAGAAAGTCCTATATTCAAGTGAGCTACATACATATAGAGTGACACATCCGAACAACAAATGGTGGTCATGAAAGCATGTGGACAGTCGTCAAGAAAGTTGAGTATGCCACTTCCATTCAAGTACTTGGCTTTATTAAATGCAATACATTGAATTGATGACAGTGATGAGGAAATCAGATCAGTTCTGGATTTGATGCATACTGCTCTCCTTTCCTGGATTAATGCCAAAAGCTGTTCTTTGAAGATGACTACATAGCAGCAATTAAAGCAGCTGGCTCAAAGTAAACTTTGTGATGGAAGATGAATACTGGTTGACTGCAGATTAACAGAGCTTGAAAGACTTCAACAATGAACTGAAGTCTGTATTTGCACCAAAATCAAGTAGCACAATTGTACGTTCCGAGTAAAGATGCTTGAAAGTCACTAAATTACCAAGCCAAAATCTTGCAGTGCTATGTACCACGTCTTCGGTTAGATATATTGACGTTGAAGTGTATCATAGATTTATTAGAATGATAAACTCAACTCCAAAGATTAAATGACAAGAAGAAACTATACAAACTGTGGCTGTGTTTCTTGGAATTTAGAATTTTAAGGTGTGATTTCTTTAAAGTATTAAAGAGAACTAGTAGATAAAGAGAAACTACTTTTGTTTGTTGGCACATTTAGGACCTGGGAAATAGTCTAAAAATTAGAGATAAGCCTTTCAGCAGTGAAGCTGAGATACATTTCCACACACACAGGATGGCGGAAGTTTGAAGTTTTGTTCTGCATGTGTCAACTGATGCTGGGTAAATTATTCATTTTAAAATTGACATTGATAGATTATTGTTTAAAAAAGGGGAAAAAAAGGACCTGCATTTATACAGTGCCTTTGACCATCCCAAAGTGCTTCACACCATTGGGGTGCTTTTGAAGGTGGTCACAGTTGTGATGTACAGAAACATGACAGCCAGTGTGCACAACAAACAGCAATATGATAATGACCTCACGATCTTTGTAATGTTCGTTGATGGCTAAATAATGACCAAGGCAGTGGGGATAACTCACTTGCTGTTCTTTGGAATAGTGCTCTAAGACACTTAACATCCACGTAGCAGGGCTGTTGGTTTAACATCTCACCTGAAAGATGGCACTTCCAGCAGTGAGGCACTCCCTCAGTAATGCACTGGAACAATGGTTCCCAATCTCTCTCATATCAGGGCACACCTCTATACTGGGGAAAAAAAAAATTGAGGCATACCTCCCATTTTCCCTGTCTTCCTCCCTTACTGGGAACTTAGTTTTTAACTTCTCCCTGCTCTCTCGCCTATGTTTCTTTTTCGTCTTCTCCCTGTCTCTCTCGCTTCTTCCAGGGTTTCTGAGTCTTTTTTGAATTTTTGCTTTTTGTGTAGACACATGGGACCTTTATCTTCAGCTCCAAGTCTGGTTGGTCATATGTAAGCTCATGTTCAAGAGGAAAACTTGAACCTTTTGAGGGGCAGGAGTGCTACCAGCTAAGTTATGAGTGTTGAACAAAAAGGTTAAATGATATTTGGCAAAGGTATCTCAGAATGATACTTTCATGCATTATGACCAATATATGCTCTAGATATCTAGGCATTCCTTAGGTACTGCAGGCTATCAGCAGCATCCGGATTGTATTTCATCACAACCTATAAGCTCACCAGGTATATCCCTTTCTCCCATTAAAATCAACAAAAGGATTGGCCCTGGCTCAATGAAGGATGTGGAAGATCAAGCCAGTAGCAGCAATATGTGTAGATAAAAGTGAGGTGCCAACCTGGTGAAGCTACAATTCAGAGCTACATGCATGCTAACCAAACAGAGCAGCAAAGTGATTCCACAATCAATGGTTCAGATCAAAGCTCTGCAGTCCTACCACATCCAGCCACGACTGGTGTGGATAATTAAATAAGTAATAAATAAAAATGACATGAGCATCCCAATCCTCAGTGATAGAAGAGCCCAACACGAAAGTATGAAAGATAAGACTAAAGGTTTTGCAACCACCTTTTGCCAGAGAACATAAAAAATAGGAGCAGGACCATCTAGCCCCTCAAGCTAGATGGCCATCTAGCCCCTCATCCTGCCCTGCCATTCAATAACATCATGGCTGATCTGAAGTGGATCAATTCCACTTATCAGAGAACATAGTACAATTTGGCCTCCTCTTCACCAGTATTGAAGCCAATGGTTAACCAAGTCGACTCAGTCCATGTGATATAGGGAAACGATTGAACATACTATTTACAGCAGGGGCTATGGGTTCTGACAACATCCCAGCTGTGAGTGCTGAAGACATGTTCTTTGGAACCAGCTGCTCTTCTAGTCAATCTGTTTCTGTACGTCTACAACTCTGATACCTATGTGACAAAGTGGAAAATTGCCCCCATATATCCTAGCCAGAAAAGGCAAGACAAATCCAGCTTGGTTAATTGCACCTCCCCCTCCCCACCCCATCAGTTTACTGTCAATCATCAATGAGGTAATGGAAAGTATCATCAACAATAATTATTCGTCAATAATCTGCACATCATTGATCAGTTTGGGTTCTGCTGGCGTAACTTGGCTCCAAACAGCACGACAGCCTTGATCCAAATATGGATAAAAGAAACTGAATTCAAGATCAGGTGAGAGTGACTGGCTGTATATTAAGGAGCTCCAGTTATGTTGACAGGATTAAGGAGGAAAAGTCTTCACTAGCTTAATCGTACCTAACAAAGATGGCTGGGATATTGGAGATCAAACATCTTAGTTTCAGAAAATTGCTTCAGGACTTCCTCAGGGTAGTGTATAGTCTGGCCATCTTTGGATATTTTGTTAATATCCTTCTTTCCACCATAAGGTCAGAATCAAAATGTTTGCTGATGAATGCACAATGTTCAGTATTATTAGAGATTCCTCAAGTATTGAAAGAATCTGTGTCCGTCTCCATCAAGACCTGGATGACTTTCAGGCTGGGGCTGATAAGTAGAACATGACATTCATGCTGCACCAGTATTAAGCAATGACAATCTCCAACTAGAGAGACATTCAATTACATTAGCAAACCTAACGAGACAGAGTACAGGAGAGAGATGGAGAATCTGGTGAATTGATGCGATGACAATAATCTCTCCCTCGATGTCAACAAATTGAAGGAGATAATCATCAACTTCAGGAACTGTAGAGGACATCAATCAATGACGGTGAAGTAGAAATGGTCATGAGCTTCATGTTTTTAAATTCCCAGATCACCAACAGCCTATCCTGGTCCCTCCATGCCGACACTATAGTTAAGAAAGCTCACAAACACCCCTACAATCTCGGGAGACTAAGGAAATTTGGCATCTCTGCTATAACTGTCGTCAACTCCTACAAATGCGCCATAAAAAGCATTCTTTCTTATTGTATCATGGCTTTGTATGGCTTCTGCTCTGTCTAAGACCACAATAAACTACAAGCCCCCATCCATTGACACTGTCTACACATCCTGCTGCCTTGGAAAAACAGCCAACATAATCAAGGACTCCACATACCTCAGACATACTCTCTTTCAGACACAAAAGTCTGAGGATACGTACCAGCCAAAGAACAGCTTCTTCCCTGTTTCCATCAGACTTCTGAATGGACGTACCTCACATTAAGTTGATCCTTTGCTATACCCTAACTATAACTGTAACACTACATTCTGTACCACCTTCAGGATGGACTGCAGCAGCTACCAAAGTTTCTTTGGTTCAACCTTCAGTGAACTCCATCATTTAGAAGAACATGGACAGCAGGTGCATGGGAATACCACTCCAGCAGGTTTCTTTCTAAATCTCAACTAATACTGCCTTGGAAATATATCCCTGTTCCTTCATCTCTGCTGCTTCAAAATCCTGATGTGTTACAGGTACTGGATGGCACCCTTTACTGTAGCATCAGTGCCTAGATTCTTTATGATGTATATGTTTCAGTGGGAATTGAGTGCATATTTGGCTGATGATGACACACTCTCAGCAATGAATGCTGTTGGCAAATTATTTCCACTTTCAGGCAGTTTGTTTTCTTGGTAAATTGGCCAAATCCCAGATGGAATTTATGTTATATAACCTGCATGAATCCCAGATTCCTGTTTCCCTGCCAGAGGAATGTTGGCCATGCAAAATGTGGTTCTCATGCTTCCTTTTCCTCCTAGAATTTCATCTCTTTGTTAAAACAGAGTAGGAAGAGCAGCTTTCTGTAAAGGAGAGGTTTGGCATTTTATATTGGCTAGATCTTGATTGAATAGTTAACAAAAGAGCTAGTCTGTAGGTGTCATTACTATTTTTCGCATTCAGAAAACATATTAACACGGGTATACTGAGGAAAAATGTTAATTGATACCAGGATAAGGAAAATAATTAATTATGTGATTACATGTGATGAAATTTTTCCCATATGGAAAATTTACATTGTAGATTAAGATCCAGTTCTTTTGTGTTACTTGGTGATGTTCAGACTTTGTTCTGAAATCCTGCTGGAGATTGTAGCGTTTTCTTGGGAAGAAGTGTGGATAAGAAAAGACAACTGCCAAGTTAATAGAATGAAATGTTGAGGACTTCCTTCAGTTGTGTACAACTTGTAAGGATAAGATACGAAATAGACCTACTGGATCTTAAATAGAAATGGTAGCTCAATTTAAGTAATTTAAAGAATGATGCATCAGAGGACTTTAGCATTGCAGCACAGCTAATCCTCACTTAAAATATTATTTTGACCGTCAGCACTTGGGGATGTTTATTTTAGAAGTGCTCATTTGGAATAGGAATGAACTAGGATTACAAAATCTCGACAGTGCAGAAGGAGGCCATTTAGTCTATCAAGCCTGCACTGGCCACAATTCCATCCAGATCCTATCCCTGATACCCCTGTATTTACCTTAACACTAAGGGACAATTTAGCATGGCCAATCAACCTAACCTGCACCGGAGGCTGGAAACAACCCACACAGACACAGAGAATGTGCAAACTCCATACATTCACCCAAGGCTGGAATTGAGCCCAGGTCCCTGGTGCTATGAGGCAGCAGTGCTAACCAATGTGCCATCATGCTGCCCTACTCTTGAGAGGAATTTTCCCTTCGCTTATAAAATATAAAAAATAAACAAAGGTGAATGATTTTCACAGTAACTTCATTGCAGTGTTAATGTAAGCCTACTCGTGATGACAGAATCAAGTGTAAAGTTTATTTATTAATTTGGATTATACTGTCAATCCATTTTGCATATTGTCGAGAAGTTGTACTCTACCTGCAGTATATGGGGAAAAAATAATATAACAAAACCAAATGTTAATTTGGAGTTTTTTTTATTCAGTCATGGGACAAGGGTATCGCTCGTTGGCGTTTATTGCCCATTCCTAGTTGGCCTTGGAGGGCAGTTGAGAGTCAACTACTGCAGTGGCTCTGGAGTCACATGTAGGCCAGACCAGATAAGAATGACAGATTTCCTTTCCTAAAGGACATTAATAAATCAGAGGAGTTTTTCCAACAATCGACAATGGTTTCATGGCCATCAGTAGGTTCTTAATTCTGGATAGTTTTCATTGAATTCAAATTTCACTGCCATGGGGGGATTAGAACCTGGGTCCCCAGAACATTAGTTGAGTTTCTGGATTAATAGTCAAGCGACAATACTACTAGGCCATCGTCTTCCTGATTACATTTATTAAATTAGTTTTTAAAATCCCATTTAAAAATAATGCAAGTGCTAAATTATATTCTGTAGACTGCTTCATTTAATGTTTATTCAAAAAAAGTCTACATTTCATAAGATCTGTTCAAGTGGTAGAATTTCCACATAGCAGATAGAAGATGATTTAAATGTGTCACTTATAGATTAAAAATCATGTCCTTTTTGTAAATAAGAGTTGCTAACTAACCAGAAAATATCTTTATTCACTGGTTGCTACAAAATAATGTGCTGGATTTTTAAGTTGTTATTCTGCTGAAAATTTAAATAATCTGTGAATAAACGAAAGATAGTGTACTGCTGTAGGAGATATGAAGAGACAGTTCTAACACAACTAAGTGTAAAGTCATGAGATTAGGTAAAGAAAACAAAGATATTGAAGAAGCAGATAGGTAAGGATTTGGGGATTTTGGTAGGTAGATCATTCTTACTATTGTTTTAATATTTGAAGAAGTCATGTCAACATAGATACAAACATACAAATTAAGAACAGGAGTAGGCCATTTGGCCTTTATAGCACGCTCTGCCAATTGTTAGGATCATAGCTAATGTGAATGGGGCCTAACTCTACTTTCTTAGCTATTCCTTAAACCCTTTGAGTAGCTTGTCAGCCAAGAATTCATCTAACTCTGCTTTAAAAATATTTAATAACCTTGCCTCCGCTGCTCTTCAGGGATGCGAATTCTACAAATTAACGGGCCTCTGAAATAATTTCTGCTCATCTCCATCCTAATTAGGAGACCCCTTATATTTTTAAACCATGCCCTCCAATTCTAATCTCTCCCATCAGGAGAGACATTCTCTAGTATCCACCATGTCAAGTCTCCTGAGGATTTTGTGTTTCACTAAGATAATCTCTCATTCTAAACACCAATGGGTAACAGGCCCAACCTGTCCAAACTTTTCTCACAAGGTAATTTCTTCATCCCAGGAATCAATCGAATATGTTTTCATTGAACCACTTCTAATCTTGAGACGAAAATTGTAATAGTACTCTAGATGTGGTCTAACCAAGGCACTGTATGACTAATAACAAAACTTTCCTACTTTTATATTCCATTCTGCCTGCAATAAATGCCAACATTCCATTTGCCTTCTCGATCATTTGCTGTTCCTGTAAACTAACTTTTTTGTGGTTCATGTACTGGACAGCCAAATCCTTACCTACCACAATATCTGTCCATTTGAATAAGATACTGCTTTTCTATTCTTTCTGCCAAAGTGGACAAGTTCACATTTTTCCACATTATGTTTCAATTTTTTGTCCATTCGCTTAACCTAACAATACTCCTTTGCAGACTCCTTCTATCCTGTTCACAACTTCCTCTCCTACTTGTTTATCTTAACAATTATAGATTCAGTTCCTATAGCTTCTGAATAGTTGAGATATTCACACCGATCCCGATGCACTCCACTAGTGACAGCTTGCCAACCCAAAAATCACACATTTATTCCTCATCTCCACTCCTGTTAGCTAATCACTCTTCTACCTATGCTAATATATTACCCCCTACACCATGAGATTTTACATCGTCAGTAACCTTTGAAATGGCACCTTATTGAATGCCTTTGGAAATCCAAATACATGATGTCTACAGGTTTTCCTTTATCCTCATTACATGTTACTTCCTCAAGGCAGTTAATAAATTGATTAAAACAAATCTTTATTTCCGAAAATCATGTTGACTCTGTCTATTAGCAACAAGATTTTCTAAGTGCTCTGTTATAATCTTCTTAATAGATTCTGGCATTTTTTTGACAGATGTTAGGCTAACTAGCGTATAGAGCCCTGTTTTCATTGTCCTCTGAATTACATTCACTATTTTTCAAACTGGTGCAATCTTCCTGGAATCTTGGGCATTTTGGAAAATTACAATCAATGAATCTATTATCTCAGAAGCCACTTCTTTTATGACCCTTAGTTACAGGCCATCAGGTTGTAGGCACTTGTCAAAGCAAATCAAATTTTGAGATGTATAACCAAGGGTGTCTCTTACAAATTTAAGGATGTGCAGTTGAAGTTATATATGTGTTTGGTGAAGTTCCATTTGGAGTGCCAGGAGTTAGTGGACAATCCAATTCTTGCTCAGGAAGAGGCTACATCATGGAGAAAAATTGGTTACTTGGGGGCATCACTTAGTGGTGAAGAAGAGGATGACTGGGAACTTGATAGAGGTGTTGTAAGATATTTTCTGTTGCATATTTTTAGGTGCAGGTGAGGTCTACGTTGAAGGGCCTTTAAACCCCTATGACACAGGATTTTGAGGTATCAGGATCCACTCTAAAATTGAGGATGTCAAATGAAATAGAAAATTTGGACAAGTTCCTTTTAGCAGCAAGAAATATTGATTGAAGGTATTGCATGAACCATGGCAGATTTAAGTTAGCACTGGGTAACTGCTTATGATATTGGTTGTATTAAAGTAAAATATACTTCCTTAAAGAACTAAAATAAAATTTACATAATATATAGCTTAAAATTATAAAATAAATTGATTGAGTTCGTTGTTTCCTTAAGTTCTGATTGAATCATGTGATTTTGGTGGATTTAAGATGAAAGAGGAGAGATACAAAAGGGTCCAGACTTCCACTTTTTTTCACACACAGGGTGGAGAGTGTCTGGAACACGCTGCCAGAGGTAGTAGGAAAGACGGTACAATTTTGTCTTTTAAAAAGAGTTTAAACAGTTATGTGAATAAGATGGTTTTCGAGGGATAAAGGCCAAATGTGAGCAATTGGGACTATATTAGTCCTTTTGAAAAAAAAGGACAGCTTGGTCAAGCTGGGTTGAAGAGCTTTTAAACCTCTATCATTCTATGGCCCTCATTTTTACTAGCACAGCTGCCCGAGGCTTGTAAGATCATGCCTGAGGCAAATGGGAAATGCCATTCTGCAAGCCTTGCCTACCCCGAATTTGCGGTGGCCGTGCCAGTAAAATCAGAGCCTACAACTTTAGTAATCTGAATTGTCCAGAATGAAGTTTGTTCTATCGCATTTTGAGCTTGTGCAATATGTCTCGAATTGTAATGTCTGTGGCTGTAGCTGCTAATAGGTATTGGGTATGAATAGTTTAAAAACAATTCATCTTGACTGTGTATGAAATGAATTACAATGCATTCCTAAGACTTAAGTCTTGTTTTAGGGCCGTTTTCTTGTACGCAGGTAACCTTTTCAGCTGTGTACAGCATTCTGTGTGGTCTTTAAGAAGGGGAAATGAGTTACATACAAGTCTATGGGGCTTCATGCAGTATTGAGTGCTGGAGCTGTAATAGGCTTCACATTCACCAGCAGGAAAGCAAGCTTAGATTAGAACCGCATGCCAGCAGCAGAGCCACCTATAGCGTGCCATATTTCTCATACTGACATCCAACAGTCTAATGCATTTAATCCAGGAGAAATGACTCTACCATTTATAAGGACAAGAAATTCAACCTCTGAAAAATTGCAAATATTAAACGGTGCAAGTGAAAAATGAATGCTTTCCAAGTCTTTGGAATGTGACCTTCCATGGAGAAAAGCTTGAAAGAAAGCACTTGCAAGGAAGTGTGGCTTTACTTTGAAATCAATGATCTAAAAAAACGCTACATTTTTAGCACTCTCACTTATCTGCTGGATTGAAAAGCAACTAATGATTTTTATTTCACCTTAGCGATATGATTTGTTCATTCTGCTGAAATTTAATTCGTGGGAAGCTGCTGGCACTCTTATCTGTAACATCTGTGTGCCTCAGAACATTTTACATGTAGTGGTGCATTACAAATTATTGTTGGTGGTGGTGACATTCATAACTTTGAGCAACAGGAATATTTTTGCTAAACCTGCAAAGGTATATTAACAGATCGACTCCCGAAAAAGGTTTCGCATGTAGTGTAAGCTTTCCCTACTCTACACCATATGATTCCACTTACGTTTTAATTGCATGTCTGTATGAATCTAGAATTAGGTTATGACGGGACTATTTCAATATGTTTACGATAGGATTCTTGACAGTCTTTTCCTCTTTCATGTAATTTGGCTCAGTTCCGTGTTCAGAATGGCATGAAATAATCCTGTTTTGTTACATTAAGAAGTCTGTAAGATCACTGAGCCGGAGAGGTTAGATCTAAATAGTTGTATAGAGTCCTGGTGGGACTTTGGATGGCAAGGGAAAAAGTCAAATTGTCCAGCTAAAATTACAAAGATATAGTTCTGCAGAATTTGGATTTTTTTTTTCCAAAGGAACTAAAGCATTTACTTTGTGTTTTTGGAAGAATTTATACCTGTAAATTCATCTTCAGCTGAAGAAATCAAACATAGTTGTCATCCAAAAGGAAATTGAGTTCAGAAATTCATATCTGATATTGAAATCAATGCTTTTACGTAATTTGCATTGACAATTTAGAATTATACTCCCTTATCAAAATTGCTTTTTCACAGATTATAATATTTATGATTATTTGTGGCATGGTTAATTATCAGGTATAATGATTGAATTACCAGGCAAGTGATTGAAAAGCAGTCATCTTAATTGAAGCGATGTATGATATGAAGGGCCAGAATTTCTGTTTATAACCATTATCTGAATAAGAAAGTTAGATTGCAATTTCAGTATCACTGTCTTATGTGATATTGTACAGGACATAGCTGTGTGTGCATTCATGACTAAGATGTACATTAATGTCCTTTCAAAACTACCATTTTTATAACCATTGACTGCACACCTATATGGATTCTGTAACTTAATTCAGAGCATCTGATAAAGTTCTGCAGCCCACGAATGCACTATTGTTCTGTCCAGCACTCACCATTTCTCACCACCAGTACGAGCTTTTTGCACTGCAATACTCATCTCTGTTCTTTTCTCAACTTCTTATTCAGTGCTGTATCATACAGCTGGTTCACCTATGGAAGTAGGTGGAAGAGAAGGACAGGCACGTGTTCTACTATGACCAACAGACTGAACACTTGAGCAGTTGGCAGTGCTGTTAAATCTGTCAACTGGGCATAAAAAATGGCATTATTTGAAAAAGAGCAGGAAATTGCCCCTTCGTTACAATTGACTTTTAACACTCAAACCAACATTACAGGTATGGATCACCCTACAGTGAGTGGGAAATCATTCAACTCTGAGCCCTTTCTACAATTTATTCAGATCACAATGAACCTGTATCTCAACTCCATTTAACCTGTCTTTGTTCCATGTCCTTTGATACCCTTACCTAACAATTCTATCAATCTCTGTCTAATTTTATCTTACTCTTCCATCGAATGTGGGTATTGTTGGCAGGACTAGATTTGTCGTCCATCCTAATTGTCTTTGAGAAGTTGCAGGTTGGCTGCTTTCTTGAATAGCTGCAATCTGTCTGGCAGTGCTGGGTGCTCCCACACTTCTGTTTGGAAATTTGTTCTAGGATTTTGATCCAGTGACAGTGAAGGAAAGGCAATATAGTTCCAAGTCAATGTTGTGTGTAGCTTGGATAGGAATTGCAACTGATGGTGTTCACATGCTTCTCCTGCCTTTGCCTTTCTAGGTGTTAGAGGTTGCAGCTTTGGAAAATGATGTTGAAAGATCCTTGATAAGGTGCTACAGTGCTTCTTGTACATAATAAGTAGTGCATTATTGCTGTCACTGTGTGTCGGTGGTGGAAGGAGCAAATGTTAAAGTTGATGGATAGGGTGCCAATCAGTCAGGCTGCTTTGTCCAAGATGGTGTCAAGCTTCTTGGATGTTGTTAGAACTACACTCATCCAAGCAAATGGAGATACTCCATCACATTATTGACTTTCACCTTGTAGATGGTGGGCAGCCTTTGGGAGGTCGGGGGGAGGAATCAAGAGGTGAGTTAATTTCCCCAGAATTCCCAGCTCCTCACCTGCCTTTGTAGCCATAGTATTTTTATAGCTGGACCAGTTCAGTGTATGGTCAATGATAATGCCCTAGGATGTTGATATTTGGAGAATCAGCAATGGTGATGCCATTCAGTGCCGAAGGGAGATGGTTAGATTCATGAGGGTTTTTCACAACTGAGGCCAGACCTATCCGGCTGTTTATGCCAGCTGGATTTTCTGGTCCCTCTGATAGCAAACCTAAACCATGCGTTTTCCAGTGGTGTGGGTGGATTCAATGGGAAATCCTATTGGCAGCAGTGAGACCAGAAGATCCTGCCGCTACCCAATGGCGTGCTGTATCCCAAAATGGGAAATACATCATGGGGAGGCCAGAGAGTACTGCCCTGAATGTTATCCAGATCCTGCTGCGTATGGACACAGAATGCTTCAATAACACAGTAGCATGGAACATTGTACAATCTTCGATAAATATCTCCACTTCAGACTTTGATTGACGGGGAGTCATTGATGAAGCAGCTGAAGATGTTTATGCCTAAAAACATTACCCTGAATAACTCCTGTGGTCATGTACTGGGACTAGATAATTGACTTCCAACAACCACAGCTAATTTCCTTGATGTGGAGATGCCGATGTTGGACTGGGGTGGGCACAGTAAGATGTCTCACAACATCAGTTTAAAGTCCAACAGGTGTATTTGGAATCACGAGCTTTCAGTTTCCTCTGGTCGGATTTGCATTCCTAGTTGTCCACTTGCTGGTACACTTTGCAGTAGTCATTCTGTTTAATATGATGGTGGCCCCTCCTTTGCTGGTCTGATGACAATGTTGCGGTTGGTCTTGAGAACATGCACGGCATTGCGCTTTGTTTGAGTGATGTTTGGAGCTGTTTTGTGAGCAACTTCCTTAGTGCTGGATGTGACTTGCAGCCAGTGGAGAGTTTTTCCCCTGATTCCCCCAGCACTCGAGGTCAAATGCTGTCTTGATGGATCAGTCACTTGCATCTCCCTTGAATTACAATTGATCCAGCAGCCACAGTCTTTTGGGAGTGAGAATTTCGCATTTGCACTTCCCTTTGGGACAAAAATCAGGAAGCATTTTTCACAAAGCAGCCTAATGTTTATGCCCTCTGGTTCTGGATTTCCTCACTGAAGGAAATAGTTTCTGTATATCCACCTTATCGAGTCCATTAATCACTTTAAATATTTCGATATGGGGATCCCTCAATTTTCTAAACTCCAAGAAGTTCAAGCCAGGTTTATGCAATCTGTCACCATGTTTAACCCTTTAAATCCTTATACATTCTGGTGAATCTTTGCTGTACACCTTCTAAAGCCAATATAAATTTCCTGAGGCTCAGTGCCCAGGACTGAAAGCAATATTCCAGATGGGATCTAACCATCTTTATGCAACAATCACTTCTGAATTCCAAATCTGTTGCCAACATTCCATTTCTGGTGACTCATCTTATTGCTGTGTGCAAATTGGCCATTGTGCTTTCCTACATTACAATAGTAATTACATTCAAAACTACTTCATTGGCTGTGCAGCGTTTTAAGATACTCTGAGCTTATGAATGGCCTGTGCAAATCTGGTCTATTTCTGGTCTTTTAAATTTGTTTTTGTGCACATCCACAAATCCCACCTCCCCCCTCCCCCCAACCCCTTGGTTGATGTAAACATTTTAATTGAAGTTTTGGATGATGTCAGCAGTATGGTTTTCTGTAAAAGATGCATTAAAGCAACTGTGCCTTTACATATGATTTTCTATCAATGCAAGTTCTGGCAATAAGCGTTATTTAAGAGATGTCTTAGAGGTCTAATAGCAACTAAGTACAGCTTTTTAGGTATCTTTGCAATGTAAATTCTGATTTTTAGTTTGCATCAGATCAGTTTCTGCTTCTATGAACAAATCTCCGTAGATCGTGAAACAAAAACATCGTTGCTTTTGTTTCTCCATTATATTTACATTTTGTGTGTAGGATATTTCCATGGTGCCTCATCCTCAGTACAGCAATGTTTGGCAAGATATTGCACAATATTTGGATAAATATGTGCCAGAAATAAGCTGTTTGTTAAAACTTATATTTTCACCATAATATGTACTATAAAAAATATTTTTTATTTCACTTTTTACTTTGGGAAATAAGAGTGGAATATTCTTTCTCTTAATCTTTATTTAGTTCAAGTGTGGAAAATGCATCTAGACAATTTGTATTTTACAGGCATGCTTTCAGTTGGCAAGCTACTCTGTCTCATGGGAAAGACCAATAGCTAAATAGTTGTTTGAAAGTTTAAAAAAAAATTTTTTTTTTTATCTGTGGCCAGCAGGCATCGCATTCTAACAAAGCTATTTCTTACTTCCATGCTGAATGAGTACAACTTGAAGTGGGATGTTCATAGGTCTTTGGAATATGAAATCTGGACATATGGACACACACCTGGGGATAGTATGAATTGCCCTCTCCCCAAATTGATTCAAGAACAATTTGTTAATGTGACTGTGTTTGTGACTGCTGTGCAGTCCTTATCAAAAGCTTGGTTATTTACTCATTTGAACATTTCACTCAGTAAAGTGACTGACTAAAGACTGCTGTAAATTTCGAGATCCTTGATACCACAAGAACGTTTATCCTGATTTTTTTTTTGCATTTTTGACCCAACATGTGGTGCTTGTGGTTGTTCCTACGCCTTAGTGACAGTATTGCCTTACTGTTATTAGGCCTTCATGGAAGTTGGATATACTCATTCTAACTATGCGCTATCATCATCCAATTCAAACCAGAAGCTTACAGTCGTCTCATGGCTAGCTGTTAGGACTGGGCCATTATCAAGTATACTCTGTAATTTTAAAACAGGAGAAATAGTGTATAGGAAGTTGTGGACACAGGTATTAATTATTATTTGATTTAGTCTTTGCAGAGCCATCAAGTGCTCTTTAGAGTAAGTGATTTCCGAGGGACGTTCTGAATTCTGACTGTACAAAAGAAATAAATTGGTATAATCAAGAGGTGGTCTTGCACCTTGAAATGTGTCTCTGACAATCCCATTTGTTCTACAAGATAAACTTTGAACCACTTGAGCACAAAAACAACTTTTGTTTTAGCGTGGCTAGGGATAGTTCTGCTTTATAATGCTCCTGTGAAGCACCTTGGAATATTTTATTATTTTAAAAGTACTACATAAATATGATCTGTTACATTACAGGACAATTTAACACTTGATTTTAACCAACCATTGTTAGAATTTTCAATTCGCTAAATGCTGTGTGCCTTTCAGAACTGGTTTTAGAACTGCATTCTACTACTCCTGAACAATGTGCTCCCTAACTACTGTTTGCTGTACACAGCCGGCATCTTGTAGTGCACAAATTCTTAAGATTGATACATGGCTGGGCGTATATTTTAAAAGGAATTGTACTTGTATACATTTGGTTTCCTCAGTTGCAGCACAGCTTAGAGGAATATTGATCTCAAGTCAGGTTTGAAAACCTGTAAGGATTCATCCCAACTCAAAATGTTTCACTACATTTTAAGCAACTTGACTAACGTTTCTGTGTTCTTACTCTCTCCTGCAAATGAACTGGTAGGTGTGTGACTGTGTATGTGTCCAATAATACTGAAATGTACTCAAACAGACCTGCACTTTTATTGCAAAGCAAACAGAACCAGCCATAAAAATATATTGCCATAGTGTTGCCTTCAAAATGTTACATTTGGAGAAGTGAAGAACATTTTGCTGCAATTTGGAAAACTAGGAAGAATGGACCTGAAATCCACAGTGTTCAAAAAAAGATATTTTACTTTACATTTTCATGTACAGTACATGAAACTGTTGTGGTACTAAATACTACTACAGCATTTGAAAATGATCCGTGTAATCTACGAAAGTATTCTATCTATTAAACTTTACTTCTAATTCTGTTAATATAAAGAACTGCAATTAGTAAATTTTATGTAAATTATATCAAATGCCAAACCTCCCTATGGAAATTGCAAATATAGAGAATATAAATATATATTAAACTACTATATATACAAAGTACTATACATCTTGTTTTGTTTCAAGCTGATTTCTGTAAGTGGATGTCTGTGGCACATCAGTTCTACACGCACAATCTAAACTTTTAAGTTGAATGTCTTGCAGTATTAAAAGCAAGGAAAGGACTAGCATTTCTATGCCATTCACTAACTTAGTATATTCCAAAGGATTTTGCAATCAATCTCAGAGTTTTACAGGATGAGGGTTGGTATTAGGATAATTTTTGAAGTGCTGTCATTGTTATAATATAGGGCAATGCGGCAGCCAGTTTGTGAACAGCAAGATGCCACAAACAGCAATGAACTACACAATCACCTGTTTTAGTTGTTGGTTGAGGGACAAATATTGGTCAGGATACTTGAAGAACTCTTCTGCACTTCTTCAAATGTTGTTATAGGGGATCAGAGTGAGATAAATCAGAGTGACAAAGGCAACTTTTAGGAGTCAGAAAGGGGTAGGTACTCTTGGGTGAGGGAGAGGATGAAGGGGTCGAGCTGTAGGGGTCAGAGAGGGAAACTCTCAAGGGGGTGTGGGGTCAGAGAGGGCAAGTTAAGGCAACTGGGTGCATCAGAGACAGAAACCCTCAAGACACCTAGGAACAAAGAGAGTAACTCCTCAAAAAATTTTCTAAAATCCAGTCTGCCCCTGTTGAGTAAAATCAATTTTCAGAGGATCACTATGAACACAGGCTCTCTTCCAATGAAAATCTAACTATTATAAAGTACATTTAGCAGTGCTTACAAACCAAAGGCAAATACCAAATGACTAAATCTCCCGGTGTACATCCAATGAAAGCTGGCAAATTCAACTGTCAGGAACGTTGAAAGAGAAAAATGACTATACACTTTGAATACCAAAGTTCCTTTACCCAATAAAACTTTAGGTAATTAAAACAGTTCCGGGATTGGGCCCTTTATCTGTTGACCTCACAGAGAATTTGACTGAACTTTATTTTGGTTCATGTTTTAATGTTTGAGTGTGTTGATCCCGTGAAATTGTGGACTTACTGGCTGACAGTTGTAACATTTTATTGTAACTTGCAGAAAACAAATTTTTGATCTACTCTATACAAGCCAGCCAGAGTGAAAGGAAAGGTCCGACATTTTCAATAGGAACATTTCTCTTCTAATCAGCACCATCCAAGTTGGTACTGGTTGAAATAGAGTTACCATTAATCAATCATTTATTAATTGTGACTGTATATTTGTATCAAATTAGATGACTTGCTATAGTCGACGAAGTATATCATTATACTCCTTTTAACAACATGTGAATGCATCAAACCCATTCAGGGCCGGTCAGCATTGAGAATTGTGACACTGTGTGAATTATAACAATTGATGACTTAATGTTATACATACTTGGTTATATTATCTGACAAATAGTATGCTTCTCTAAGTTTTTTTTTCACTGCTACATATTTTTCTAGGGTTTTTGAAAAAACTGCACAACATCCTGTTTGTATCTTTGACTCCATCTTATAAAGTTGACAAAACGGAATCAAAACCTTAATAAGATAGCTATGAAATGTTTTTATTTTTTTCCTTTCTTCAAACTTTTCTTGAGGGCTAATGATCAAAAATTTGCAAAATGTGACTATGTATGTTATTACATTAATATTTAGGTATACACAGGTAGTGCCATGCAATTAATGCACATTGATATATTACTAAATATCAAGAGCCCCCAGAAGTCGTGTGTGAATATTGTATAGAGTTAGTCTCTGCAAACTTTGGAAGCTGTACATATCATAGAAGCAGGATCTACCATGCAGAAGGAGGCCATTTGGCCCATTGAGCCCAATTGTTGTGGGATACAACAATCCCCCCCAAGTCCTGTCCTTTCCCCATAACCCCCCCATGTTTTATCCTGCTAATTTCTGACAAGGGGAAATTTATCCTGGACAATCAACCTAACTCGCATGTTTTTGGACAATGGGAGGAAAGAGGAGCATCTGGAGCAAACCTGTGCAGACACGGAGAGAATGCCTGTGTAGAGTTTGCACAGTCACCTGAGGCTGGAATTGAATCCAGTTCCCTGGTGCTGGTGCTGTGAAGCAGCAGTGCTAACCACTGTGCCAACGTGCCATCCACATGTTTGACTTAAAGTTCAGTGAAAAGCAGAAGTGTCAACAAACGACAAAATAAAGCTTTTGAATAAATTTTAACCATATTATTCATGTTTAGATCCAGTTTCCCCCAAATACTTAGACTGATATATGAGAGATGATGAAGACCATCGATGTGGTCCGCAATCTATTAAAAATCGTGCTATAAATGAAAGGAAATTACTACAGAAGCTGGAAATCTGAAATGAGAAAAGAAGATTCTGGAAAAACCCAGCAGTTCAGTCAGCATCTTTGGAGAGAGAAACAAAGATAACAGAAGGAATTCTCCAATCCTGTACATCCTGACACTGGGAACAGAGAATTTGGTGCTCAGCCAAAACGCCATTCACTGCAATGGAACTGGAGAATCCCAGCTACGATTAAGGTTGGAGGTTTCCGACCGTATATTTTCAGTCAGATATGACTCTTCATTTCTAATGAAAAGTCATATTTGACTCAGAGTCATAAAGGCTTACAGCAGGGAAATGGACTCTTCGGCCCAACTTTTGCATGCCACCCTTATTTTTTAAAACCCCTAAGCTAACCCCAATTGTCCACATTTGGTCCATATTCCTCTATACCCATCATATCCATGTAACTACCTGAATGCTTTTTAAAAGATAAAATTATACTCGCCTCTACTACTACCTTGGGCAGCTTGTTCCAGACACTCACCACCCTCTGTTTGGAAAAAAAATTGCCCCTCTGGATACCTTTGTATCTTTTCCCTCTCACCTTAAACCTATGCCCTCTAATTTTAGACTCCGTTATCTTTGGGAAAAGATGTTGACTATCTATCTGATCTATGCCCTTCATTATTTTATAGACGCTATAAAATCACTCCTCAGCCTCCTACACTCCAGAGGAAAATCTTCCCAGTCTTTCCAGCCTATCTTTATACATTACATTTATTTCTCTACGCAGGTCCAGTTAGACCTGTGGAGGTTTTTTCCAGCACATTACTTTTATAATAAATATTGTGATTGTCTTCAGAGCATATACTAATTGGAAATGCATTTCATCTTCTGCTTAATGGAAGCTTGTAGCGGATAGAGTCATAGAGTCCTACAGTGCAGAAGGAGGCCATTTGGCCCATTGAGCCTGCACCGATAACAATCCCTCCCAGGCACTACACCCTGACTCCATGCATTTATCCTAGTTATCCCCCTGACACTAAGGGGCAATTTAACAAGGCCTATCCACCTAACGCACACATCTTTGGACTGTGGGAAGAAACCCACGTATGAATCAAACATGATGCCATACATCAGTGATGAGGGGGAGGCTGGCTATATCACTCCCAACTGGATGTAAATCTAGTATCAAGAGCACCAAGTCTAGCCTCCTGTTTTCCAGAGCTACATATATAGTTAAACTGGGTGTTTGGTGGTGGCAGCTTAGGCCTGAACTCTGCTATCATCAGGCAAGAATATGGTTGGATGTCAACCCAGTATTCAGAGATTGTATTTCTTGTATTTGTTCTCCAGATACAGAATAACATAAGAATATTCTATTGTATATTATTGCACAAACATCTAATAAGTAATCAGTAAATATAAATTCTGAGCTTCAAAATGCATCACATTTGGCAAAATAAACTTGGTTATGAAGAATGTAAACCTTGTCATAACAAAGCAATAAAAAGGACCCTGCCATTTTAATAGTTAATGGTCACCTACTGAGCAGAGTATACTCCAGGAGGAATAGAGCTGCCTAGTTTCCAGAGACTGCTCGTAATAAGGTGGTTGTGGTGGCTAACTGGTTCCTGCATGATCTTTGGCCAGTACCTAGTTGCTGTTCTCCAAGTACTCGGGGATTATCTTTTTAGAAGGGAGGGTGTGATCAGTGTTAAAGTACTTAGTGTGGGATCTATGCAAAAAGAAAGGTGGTCTAAAAAGAAAGATAAAAAGCAGAGGCTGGATAAGATACTCAAGGGGGTCAATTCATGGAGGGAGAGTTCGGTTGATTTATTTTAGTCTGTGATCGTTTGTGGTGAACATTGACTAATTTTGAGATCCATTGGGTATCATGCTATTACATAAGTGAGTGATTAATGTTATATGCCTTAACATTGTGTGGCTCATTGCAGTATCAATATTGCAAATGCAAGATTTCAAATCTAGGATCGCAGTATGAGGATTTATTTGAAAAATTTAAACTTTTTCTTGCATCGTCGTACATTTTTCTTCAATTAAATAGTTTCAGTCCTATGAAATTGCGACAAGCTCATGGACTTGTACAATACCCCCCAGACTTATCAGCTGAGAGAGAAAAAATAGACTTCAAATTTACTGAGCTTTGCACTTAAATCAAATGTTCTACGATTTTAGTCGGGGGATTCTGTGCCTCTGGGAGCCACCAGACTAATCTAACATGAAGGTGTTTCTTCACCTGCCTACAATGCACAACAAACATGTTAGCTGTTGGTTCCTTTTGGGGTTTATTTATGTTTGACACAGTCAGGGAGGCCTGGAGTTTCTCATCCCTCTACAGTATTTGCATAACCTTTCCGAGCTAATGGCTGCCACCTTGACAAGTTAAATTGGTTTCCTATGACTTTATGGAGTAAAATCCCTCAGACAAGCCTGCCCCTGCCCCTGCCCCATTTCAAGTAGTGGATGTTATTGAGCAGATGTCATTAACAAATTGGTTACAGGTTCCCATTATACCAGTATATGAAGTTCATGGGGAAGATAATTGTCTTAAAAGTTCTGAAAGCACGATAGAGACATGTAACCACTGATCATAGAATTGTGATTCAGAGAAGCCAGTCCAAGGAGCCTACCTTAATTACTACATGATTGTCATACAAATTAGATACTGTTACAATATTGTAAACTTGGCATGTTAAGCAGTATCTTAAAATTAATAACTGAGAAAATAACAGCAAGAGTTTTGATCCATCTGTTGTCGCTTACCTTCTGGTGTCAACGTACAGTGCACATTATTTTTTCCTTGTATCATTCAGAAATAGTGAAATCGTGTGCTTTAGAGATTTATCTGTGCAGTTTCATTAAAATTGTTTACTTATGGATGGCCATCAAAAATGTTATTGTAGAAATATGGTACACAAAGCAAATATGTAATATGATTTTAGGATTGCTGAATGCAATTAGTGTATGCTACTGTGGCAAAGTGAAATATTGAGTTAAAAGCTTACTTGTTATTACTTTCTTGTAAGTTGCTTGTGGCTGATGCTTACAAGAAGCCAACTTACAAGAAGGTAAGGGAATGGAACTACAGTTGGAGGCTTCTTTGAGAAGTGAGAGCAGTGCAGGAAAAAAAACGTTGGCCGAGTTGCAAGAATGCGTACCGTGTATCTGGTGAATGGTATTCTCACGTGAGAATACCATTCACCAGGTACACGGTACATACTCTTGTAACTCGGCCAACGTTGTCTACCTAATATGTTGCAAGAAAGGATGTCCCGAAGCACGGTACGTTGGGGAGACCACGCAGACACTACGACAGCGGATGAATGAACATCGCTCGACAGTCACCAGGCAAAACAGTTCCCTTCCTGTGGGTGAACACTTCAGCAGTCACGGGCATTCAGCCTCCGACCTTCGGGTAAATGTTCTTCAAGGGGGCCTTCACGACACACGGCAGCGCAGAGCTGCTGAGCAGAGACTGATAGCCAAGTTCTACACGTATGAGGATGGTCTTAACAGGGATCTTGGCTTCATGTCACACTATCTGTAACCCCCATGACTTGCCTGGGTTAGCAAAAAACCTCACTTACTGTGCTATCTGGAAACAATACTCATCTTTCTAACCTGTGCTCAGTGCTCCTTCCACTCACATTGTTAGCCACTTTAAGACTTGAATAGCAGGTTAGATGTAAGGATTTGCATTCTATTCAGCAATCTGTAAACTGTTTGTGCTGATATGTGTGCTATTGCAGACCAGAACACCTCATTCACCTGAGGAAGGCTACAAAGGCCGAAAGCTTGCAAGTTTACTATCAAATAAATTGGTTGGATTTAAAATTGGTGTTGTCAGACCTCTTACTGAGTTTACCCCAGTCCAACGCCAGCATCTCTACATCATTGGAACTATTTTGCTATTCCTTCACTGTCATTGGGTCAAAGTCCTGGAACTCCCTCCTAACAGCACTGTGGGTGTTCCCACAACACATGGACTGCAGTGGTTAAAGAAGGCAGCACAATGCCGCCTTCTCAAGGGCAATTAGGGATGGACAATAAACGCTGGTCTGGCCAACAACGCCCACATCCCATAAACAAATAAAAAGAAGCTAAGAGCCTGCTGTTCGGATTACAGAGACAGGTGTTAATGATGCTATCTGTGTGATCTGTAGAATCTGTGGCTTCAGCATTCACTTCTGCGTTAGTCTGTTTGATAATTTAACCCTGCCATATATCTGTTCTCACAATCACACTAGATGTGAAATGAAAGCTTGTTCAAAGCAACAGTACTTGGAGAAATAAATGAGCAGGAAAGGTTATGCTTCAGATAAGTAAATGCAGAAAAAAAGGCAAGTGAATGAAATAAATAGGCAGTAAAGTTTAACTGGTCACAGTAAATGAACTTATTAAGAACTATAGTGAAAGCGAAGTTGTAATAAATTGATTTTCCAAAGCCACTAGTGTTTATCAAAGTTTGGAGATGAGATTTGGGAGGTTTAGGGCTGGCAATCAATCATGTCATGAAATATCCCGAACAGAAGAGTGGATTTGGAGATAAATACATTAGGGTGCACTTATAATAGTTAGAATCAATTTGCCAAGCTTGGCTGAAAAATGTTACAGGGAAGTCATGCAGTAGTCAACAAGTGTGTGTGGCAATGGGCATAATTGTAACGGATATATAGGAGATAATGAGCAGATCATCTTATGTGCGTAAACAGACATATGCTTTATTCAACACACTGCACAGATGCTGGAGACAATATGCAGCAGATATTGGAAATCAGATATATAAACAAAAAATGCTGGAAATACTCAACAGCTCCACCAGCATCTCTAGAGAGATGGAGTTAACGGTTCAGGCCAGTGACCTTCCATCAGAACTGGGAAATGTTAGAGAAGTGGTATGGAAACACAGAGACTGAGAAAGGTGGAGGGGGGGGTATATAGAGAGGATTGATAAAGAGAGAAAAGAACAAAATACACAAGGCAAACCAAAATTTTTTTGGAAAAAAGTTTTCTTGAATTCCTCATTCTTGGAAGAGAAATGACAGTGCTGAAAAATCTGTGGAGAGAGAACTGCATTTCAAATTTTAAACAACTGTTACATAAAACATTTATGTAACCTATTTTGCATGTCACCTTTGGTTCTTCTACCAATCACCTCAAAATTGCTGTCTCCTTTTATATATTTCCAAATCAAGAAGGTGTGTGGCTTAGAAGTGAAGATGGTGGTGCTTCTATGCATCTACTGACCCTTGTCCTTCTAGGTAGTAGATGTCACAAGTTTGGAAGGTGCCGTCAAAGGAATCTTGGTGTATTCCTGCAGTGCACCCTGTTGATGGTCTATTCTGCTGCTTTCATGCATCAGCAATGGAGGAAATGAATGTTTAAGATGGTGGATGGGGCTGCCCATCAAGTGGGTTGGTTTGTCCTGGAATGTGTTGAATTACTTGTGTTGTTGGAGCTGCACATGTCCAGATAAGTGGAGATTGTTTCATCACACTCCTGACTTATAACTTTGAAGAGTTAGGAGTTGAGTTACTTGCTGCAGAATTCCCAGCTTATGATTTGCCCTTGTAGCCACAGTATTTGTATGTCCAGTCCAGTTTAGTTTCTGGTCAATAACTACCCCCATGTTGTTGTTAGTGAGAGTTTCAGTAATGGTAATGCCATTGAGTGGAAAGAGGGTTAGATTTTTCTTTGTTGGAAATGAGTCATTGCCTGGCACTCATTTGGCACCAATGCTACTTGCCACTTCAGGAATAACCCGAATGTTATTCTAGTCTTGCTGAATATGAGCAGTATCCGATGAGTTACAAATGATGCTGAACACTGTGCAATCAACAGCAAACATCCCAGTTCTGATCTTATGATGCACAGGTTGCCATTTGAAGCAGCTGAAAATGATTGGGCCTAGGATGTTAACATGAAAAACTCCTGCAGTGATATCTTGGAACTGAGATGATTGACTTCCAACAACCATCATCTTCCTTTGTGCTAGATATGACTGTGACCAGTGGAGAATCCCCTCACCTCCCAGTTCCCATTGACTTCAGTTTTGCCTGGTCTCCTTGATGCCTCACTTGGTCAAATAGTGCCTTGATGTCAAAGGCAGTCACTCTCACCTCACCTCTAAAGTTCAGCTGCGTCCTGTTTGAACCAAGACTACATTGAGGCCAGGAACTGAGTGGCCATGACAGAACTCAAACTGAGCGTCAATAAGCAGTTTTGTTTTTGAAGCATTGAGCATGCTATTACCGAGCAAGTGTAACTTAATAACACTGTCAAGAACCCTTTACATCACTTTGCTAATGATTGAGAGCTGACTGAGTGCTCAAGTGGTTGGATTGGGTTTTGTAGACAGCACATACTTGGGCAATTTTCCACATTGCCTAGTAGATACCAGTGTTGTAGCTGTACTCAAACAGCTTGGTTAGGGGTGCAGAAAATTCTGGAGCCAGAACATGTTTGCCAGTGTCTTATTAATTACATAGTTACGATTTTATGCCAATTACATTGGTAAACAGGTGATGGGCATTGGACTACCTTTAAATGAGGATAGTTTCAAAACAGTTATAAAAGAGTATGGCTGGGACATCGGGTAGGGTGGAGTGGGGTTGGTGGGAAGTAGTACTGACTGTGAACTAAATTGATAAATTCTGTCCAATAAAGAAAGATGCTGTGTTTTAGTTTCGATTTCACCAAATGGCATAGATCCAGTTAGTCATCAGTACTATTGCTGGAATATTGTTGAGGCCCATAACATTTGCTTTCATAAGGAGTGAATAGAATTGGCTGAACACTGGTATTTGTCATGCGAGGAGACTTTGGGTGGAGACTGAGATGGATGATCCACTTGGCATTTCTGGCTGAAAATGGTTGGAAAAATTATATCGAAAGTAAATTCTAAAAAATTGAAATAATAGAGAGGAAACTAGAGGATCGGCTGGATCCTGAATTTGCTTACATGCTGGTCTTAGGAACATGAAGCAGAGAAAAAGGCCAAAAGAACTGGTATTTGTACAGAACATTCTCTACTCTCACAGCATTTCAATGTGCTGCACAGCTGATAAATTTTTTGAAGAGTAATTGCAGTTTTCGTGTGAGCAAAAGTGAGAGAAGGCGAGGCAATTGAGATGCCTGCATTCTAAGAAAGAACTTACTTTTATGTATTGAAATTTTTTGTTCTGGTTCTTTGTCTGGGTGCAAGCATACTCTTCTGATATTGCGTAATTATAATGCTTTCATCTTAAACTATTCATCTAAATCTCAGTTTCTTCAATTATTTCACGATTGTGATCCTTCAGTTTCCGAGAGTAAGTATCTTAAGGATTGTAGAAATGATGGTAGCCCAATTAATGGAAAATACAAGTAGCTTTGTTTTTTGAATTAGTGAGAAAATGGAAGATCTTTATCCAGAAACTTTGACCTTCACGATCTTTGCTAGCATTAGTAGGTGTTGATTCCAGGTTGGTGAAATGTTCTTTTTGTGTTTATTGTACATACCTGTCACATTCCCCACCCTATCCAACCACCACCTAACACCTCAGCATATTCTTATTCCTGTTTCATCGTTATTCCTGTAATCATGTTTTTATTGATGAAAAACCTAACTTCCTGAAGAGGAATTTCAGTTATTTTTCTCATATCGCTCTCATTGAAGCTGCACTTGATTTTTTTGTTGGCCTTCAAGACAGAGAAAAATGACAGAAGATTGTGTCTGTGGCCTCTTCTACTGTTGTTTCAGTAATCTTGCAGTTATGTGGTTCATTAAATCTAAGTAGAGGAGAAAGATCTTCAAATAAGATTGTTCAGTAGCTTTGATAAAGCTTGATGTAAATCATGAATTAATTTATATCCTATAAGCACTGATCTGTGCAATACCAGTAAAACAGTTATATTCTCTTTCTCATTTTATATGCAGGAGCGCTCAGAAAAAAATATTTTCTGGCAGAAGAGCAGAACACCTGCTTTTTCTAACAGTTATGCTTCTTCAAATTGCAGAGCTGCTTATCTATACATTCCTGTTGAGAATTGACAGCATTGTGTGGAGTCCAGTTTTAACTCTTCAATCAGTCAACCCTTGACAAGAAAATGTGAATAAAAATGTTTTAAAAATATTGTAAGACAATTTGAATGAAAAGTATTATGAAATACGTATGCCTTCATGAAATCTAGGACTGATATTGAAGAGAGTAGCTGTATAGTTTTCGGGATTATGTTTTGGAAGTGTTGCTGGTTCATATAGATTAGGTCCTGACCTATGCAACTTTCCTGCCAGCTTGGTGTAAAAGTCAAAGTTTATATTAAATAAGCTTTTATGCAGAGTATGTTACAGCATTACTGAACTTGGCCGTACCTTTAAAGGTACGTTAGACTAAATATATTCTATTAATTGTATAAAGTGTATACTTTGTGCTCAACTTGACATATTTTCAATTAATAATTAAACAATATTTGCATTTATACACATGTGTATAATGGTGTATTCTTGAGTATTACATTTGGACTTTGAGACTAATCGTAGATGTTTGAGTCTATCACCATTATGATTCGTGAAGTCAGAATTCACCAAGTATTCACCAGTATGCACCAAATTTCCGATACTAGCAACATGTAGTCAATTTTTAAAAACTATTTATTGTGAAATAAAATATTTTGGCTAGGCCTGTGAAAGAAGATACTGTCTCTTTAAAAGAATTCCATGGTAAGTAGGGTAGAGGTGAACTTTAGTCTGAAAATTGTAATCCTGATTTTGCTGACATAATGTTTCCTTTATAAAAGCTGAGGTTTTTAATATTGAGTAGTAAAACCATCATTATCAGATTGTACATGGAATTCAGTGTGGTTGTTAATCAAACCCATTGCAGCATCTGGTAAAACTTAGTCGGTATGGACTTGTTACAATTAGAGGTTTGCCATGTCAAAGACATCATTCACTCATTGCAGCGACCCATGTTGTGCTGAACAAACACATGAGTTTTTAATACAAAACAATAGTCTAACAAACTCTTTCCCAGCACCCTTGAAGGAAAGGTATTTGCCTGAGGCGAATCTGGCCTGAAGTCATGTTTTTATGATTCTGCTTATTTGAAACTTTGGCCGACTATTGAGTAAAATTAAATATGCAAACAATTCTTACAAATGGGACTAAGTTGTAATGACTATGTAAGCACAAACGTCAGTACGACATTAAGTTAAAATAAACACATAAACAGTACCTCCACAGTAACCTTCGGAAAGTAGAAGAAAATTGTGCAGTGACTTCAGAGAAAGATATGTTTGTGCATATTAAACTTGAGTTAGACAATATAAATAGTTCAGATTTGTTAAAGAAAGTTTCTATATTAATTTTGTTGATTAGTTTTAATAAAAGTTAATGTAGGGTGATTATGGAATGCAATAATAACTACATATTCCTCTAAAGTTGTACCCAATAGTACTGTAATTGTTACATTTACAAAAGGAAACTGTGTGTGTGTGTGTGTAAATATAATTTGAATAATATAAGAAATACCCAGGATTTTGAGGAGCTCCTTTTTAAAAATGGCATTGTGATCAAATAAGTACTTGAATAATACAGCTACTGGCCTGGCAGTAGTTGGAGGAAATGATGCGAATAACTTGGAGGCAGTGATCTGTGCAGGCAGCATCAGTTATTTTTCTAATCGTGTCATTACTGTCTTCTGTGATGGATTTAAGAAAAAGTCGCTACATTTAGAGTGAATGTTTGCTCTGTAAATTGAGATTACAACAGTGACTTCACTTCAAAAACAGTTCGTTGGATTCATTGCCTTACCCACATCACGTGGACTACAGTGATTCAAGAAGTTAACTGATTACCACCTCCTCAAGGACAATTGGGAATGGGCACCAAAGGGCATCGAGACACATCCCAAAAAAATAATTTTGTAAAAGCACTTTGGGGCAGCCAAAGTTTGTGATAGGTTTGCTCTCTCTTGCTTTCTGTCTCTCATTTGTTTGTGTCTGTGTGTGTATGTTTATATATATATTGACTGAAGTAATTACACCAACTTAACAAATGAATCACTTCACTGCAATTGTAATTTTATTTTTGGAAACTTGGATTTATATTTGCAACAGTATGTATGTATGCTTTCAGTTTATTCAATTCCCTATTTGAATATTGCTGGTCAGGGGTTTTCAGAATACAGAGTTGTACATTATAGTTATCACCTTTTTTTTCTATTCATTTGTGGGATATGGTCATCACTGGCTGGCCAGCATTTATTGTCTGTCCCTCATTGCCCAAGGACAGTTGAGAGTCAACCATATTGTTTGTGGCTGTGAAGTCACATGTAAGCCAGACCAGGTAAGGATGGCAGATTTCCTTCCCTAAAGGATATTAGTAAACCAGATGGGTTTTTCCAACAATTGACAATGGTTTTCTGGTCATTGGTAGATTTCTAATTCCAGATTTTTAAAAAAATTGAATTCAAATTCCAACATCTGATCTGGTGGGATTTGAACCCAGGTCCCCAGAACATTAACTGAGTTTCAGGATTAATAGTCAAGTGATAATACCAGTAGACATTCACCTCCCTTACATAGAACAGGCATTGTAGCAAAATGATAATGTCTCACAGGCAAGTATTCAGATCCCACCACCATCATCTGGGAGAGTTTAAATTTAATTGATAAACCTGAAGTAATTAAAATTAATAATTGTAGTAAAAATTCATTTGGTTCATTTATATCTTTCAAGGAAAGAAATCTGTCATCCTTACTTGATTTGGTCTACATGTGAGTCCAGACCACAGCAATGTGGTTGACCCTTAGCCATCCTCTAAAATGGTCTATCAAAGTAAGCAGTTGTATTAAACTGGTAGAGAAAAGTTGAGTAAGAATGAGTCATGATGGACCATGAAACATCAACCTGTCATCTGAAATGACAAAGACACATCTTTCCAGAGTATTCTACTATCCTTCTGGGGACTTGTGCCAAAATTGGGAGAGCTGGTCTTGCAGCCAAGTTGAGCATTAGCCTGTGACTCGCAACCAATATTGCCCTCCATCCATTGCCCTCCATCCTACTGGCAGAGATGACTGAGTAGAGTGGCATACAGTTGGTTGGAAGTGGCCTAGGAGTCCTCATGAAATCAGATCAAACATGAACAAGAAAAATTGACTATTATTGAATTGTGCTCCATGTTGAATACCATCTGGAAGAAGCACTTGAGGGTACAAAGTGCATATCATACCAATACACTGTGGATACCTGATTTCAATGTTTATCACCAAGAAACTGCTTGGTATTATCATCCTCACCCAACTTGCTGAGTTCTGATGGATGTCTGTCAGACTGGGCTTGTAGCAGATTGAGCAGGGCAATAAGCACAAACCTAATTAATCTCACCCTTACCAATCTACCAGTCACAGATGCATCGGTCTATGATAATACTGTTCGGAGGGACCACTCCAAAGTCCTAGTGGAGACAAAATCACATCTTTACACAGATGATATCATATGTGGCACTACTGCCATACTAAATGAGATAGACTCAAAATCGGTCTCTCAGCTGATATACCTGAGATCCAAAGTGAGAATGTTTGTTGATGATTGCACAATATTCAACACCTTGCTGTAGACCCATAATGCTGTTGAGAAGGGAATGCCAGGATTTTGACCCAGTGACAATGAAGGAACAGCAAAAGATTTCCAAAGTCAGGATGGTGGATGGCTTGGAGGGACCTTCCAGGTGCTGCTGTTCCTAGTGTCTGCTGCATTTGCACATGGACTACTTCAGCTTCCTGTACAGCCAAACAGAGCAGAATTCTCCCAGCTCCATCTTAGCAATCGTTCTCTGCACTTCTCCTCTCTTACCATTCAAAGCCAAGAGCCTTAAATTCAAACCAATGCCTGTAAGACAAGCTATCCAGTATTCTTGTGAGTAAGTAGCTGAGCTGCTTGTGGAGGTGTTGCAGGTGCCAGTAGATTATGCAACATGTTTTAAACCTAATTTAGGATTGATCGCAGGATTTCTGGTTGACTGCATACTGTCTACATCAGTAATTGTAGACATAGACAATTACTCTCCCATCCCTTATATCTGGAAATATGCCTGTGGTTTCTTTATGGAAACCAAACCTTATATGTAATTAACACAGTTCTATCACAGTGTTGCAGTTGTACACCAGCCAAGGAGTAAAATTATGAGCAAATGGTATTTATTGTGACCTTAAAGAAGATATAAATTTAAAATGGTTTTGTAAACAATTATCATGGCTTATGCGTGCACATAATTTTGAACATTAGTTTCCATTTTCAAAATGCTGATCACAATTTTCTGTAGAGGAATAAAGTACACTTCATACACAAGCTTAAGACATCATTGTTAAAAGATGTCCAGGTGCTAATTGTCACCTGGGCAGTACACAGAAAGGGGAAATGTGGTGGAAAGTCACATGTCAGTGACAGAGTGCGCTAATTTTCTTTCCATTGAAGTTAATAAACGAAAATCGGATTGGCTCTAAGTGGCTGCTAATCCTGCTGGCCAAATTTTCTGTTCTAGGCTTCCTCCATTATTAATATCCAAACAGTGAAGACAAAAGCCTATCCCAATGGTGCATTTCACTTGTGGAACCTGGCTTTGAACTACACATGGTCTGTTGAGAATACATCTGTTCTTCTGGCATAATGTCCTAACCAAAACAAGGTTGCTCTGCTTCCGATCAATTCACAATGGTGATGAAATCACTGAACAAGATATCCATAACTTATATCAATTAGCACTAAGTTGACAACCTCACTCAAAATGGCAGCATACCAGATTCTATGGAATATGAAACCTGCATTAGCACATTGGTGCAATGCTAAAGTTGGATTTACAATATGCTGTTGGAGTAAAATCAAGTTTCAAAATGCTGGACTTGAGGGCAGTTGCTGCTGACGTTGATGAACTAATGTAGGAAAATGTTCAATGATTTGATGACACAGGCACCTCTCTCCTTTTGCTCTTTCCTGATTTTTTTGGTTTAATTGCTTTATCATATTTTGTACCACATTTGTACTGTGAACTGAATATTCATTATTGAGTATTTAAATACAGCATAATTATTATGAAGTCAAACTGCATAGCTAACTCATGGTTTGTTGCCTCTTGCATTCTTGGCAAACCTTTTCTGTTCAGTTATCTCTAACTATCCTTTGAATGATATTAG
This sequence comes from Sphyrna mokarran, assembly GCA_024679065.1. Classification (NCBI taxonomy): domain Eukaryota; kingdom Metazoa; phylum Chordata; class Chondrichthyes; order Carcharhiniformes; family Carcharhinidae; genus Sphyrna; species Sphyrna mokarran. The sequence goes on from JAGIQG010000003.1 coordinate 111,549,312, forward strand.
CACACTATTTGGGAAAATGATTTTAATATATACCATAATTAAAGTGTAAATCATCTCACTATTTGTAGAGAGAAAGTGATATTCTGCAATTTGCGAATCGTCACAATTTACTGAACAATCTTTGCCACTTTATGTGGCAGCTGTTTGTCAACTGCATTGAGTGTGTCAAGAAATTATTGTGTTTGTGCAGCAAGTGCAAATTAAATTAATTATAAAGCACTGGAGCTGATGGTTAATAGCTCAAGAAACATTTTAATTATGAAATTTAAGATACAGCAGTGTTACTCAACCTCTCTGCCCTGAGAAGGAACAATTAAAATGTGGAGTTTCAGTCCTGCAAGTTGCAAATTGTTTTTGGAGATCCTTCTGATTTTTATTTTCTTTCTCACTTTTTCTTTCTGTTTAACTTCTGTCTCATAATCCAGTGTTTCTTTTCCCACTTTTTTGGTACCTAATTTAACTTTAGTTCCATCCTTTTCCTATTCCAATTTTCATCTTCTGCCTTGATCCAATGATTTCTGGGCAACGGTATCTATTCCGCACAGTTTTGCCTCCTATCATTTATTAGATACCTGCAGAGTTTCAACTGCTGTGTATGAATGGGAATATTACCTTGCTTGGAATGATTAGTCTTGAAAAAAAACTTCCTTTGCTAATTCATGTCTCTGTTTCAAATTTTACCCAGCTGAATCTTGATTTAAAGTATAAAATCCTTGACCAGAGATTTCTATATTTCTATAAGGTTTTAAAGTAAAATTTTTCGTTAAACAACAAACACTTCAACTTCAAAGAAGGCCAATAGGTGTATGAATTTACCTCATTATCAATCGGTGTTAAATGTTTTGTAATTTGCATCAGCAATTGCACTTGGTTTCATTTTGCCAATAATGTTTTCATCTCACATGGATATATCAAAGCTGCCAAGATACTACTTACTTGCTGCTTCATCCAGTTCTCCAGAGGCCAGTTTGGGAGCCTTGCTCTTCCCAATGACTTAGAGACCTGGGTATACAGGACACATTTCAAAATTTGCAAATGATATGAAACTTGGAAGCACTATTGAAGGAAGATAGCATGAAACTTCAAAAGGACATAGACATGTTGGTTGAATGGATAGATGATTTGCAGCTAAAATCTAATGCAGAGAAGTCTGCAGTGATTCATTTGATAGGAAAACTGTGGATAGACAATATATGCTAAAGGGTATAATTTGAAAAAGGGTACAGGAGCAGGGAGACCTGGATGCACATATGCATAAGTCACTGAATGTGGTAAAATAGGTTGAGAGTGGTTAGCAAACCATGCAGCGTCATAGGCTTTATTAATAGGGTCATAGAGTACAACAGCAAGGTAGTTTTGGTTAACATGCAAAGAGCATTGGTTTAGCCTCAACTTGGATATTGTGTAGAGTTCTGTGTGCCAAATTTTAGGAAAGATGTGAAAGCATTAGGTACAGTGCAGAAAAAAAATCACAAAAATCGTTCCAGGGCTGAGAAACATTGGTTACCTTGAGAAATTGTTTCTCTGGAGAAGAAAGGGTTGAGAGGAGATTTTGATTGAGATGTGCAAAGTCATGAGGGTTCTGGACAGAGTAGATAGGGAAAAACTGTTCCCATTGGTGGAAGGATTGAGAATATGAGAACAAGAATTCAAGGAATGAGATAGAGAATCTGGTGAACTGGTGCAACAACAATAGTCTCTCCTTCAGTGTCAACGAAATGAAGGAGATAGTCATTAACACTGTCAACATTTCCTGCTGCCTCGGAAAAGCAGGCAGCATAATCACACACCCCGGACATATTCTTCCTCCTTCTTCTGTTGGGAAAAAAGTGCAAAAGTCTGAGGTTCTATACCAACTGACTCAAGCACAGCTTCTTCTCTGCTGCCATTAGATTTTTGAATGGACCTACTTCACACTAAGTTGATCTTTCTCTACACTCTAGCTTTGGTTGTAATACTACATCTGCATTCTTCCTGTCCTTTTCTATGATGTTTTGTCTGTATAACACGCAAGAAACAGTACTTTTCATTGTATACTAATAAATGTGACAATATTAAGTTAAACCAAAGGTAATTGCCAAAAGAAGAAATTGAGACAAATGCAGTGTGGTTGGATCTGGACTGCACAGAAGATTGTGGTGGAAGCAGGTTCAATCAATGCATTTGAGAAGGAATTAATTATTCTTTGAAAAAGGCTAATGTCCAGAGCTATGGGGAGAAAGTCAGAGAGCAACACTAGGTAAATTTCTACTTCAGAGAACCAACACAGGCAGAACAGAATGAAAGACAGCCTCCTGTGGTATAACCATCCTATGAATAAATTGAACATCTCAAAACTGAACACTCTTTATATTAACATCAGATATGCAGAATCATAGAATGCCTACAGTGCAGAAGGAGATCATTTGGCCCATCAAGCTCTCACTAGCTTCTCGAGAGGGCATCTCATGTAGGCCCTAATCATGTAATCCCACATATTTACCCTGCTAATACCCCTAATTAATACATCTTGGGACACTAAGGGACAATTTAGTATGGCTAGTCCAGCTAATCGGCACATCTTTGTGCTGTGGGAGGAAATCCATGGAAATATGGGAAGAACGTGCAAACACCACACACAGTCGCTCAAGCCTAGAATTGAACCTGGGTTCTTGGCACTGTGACACTGCTACCATGCTGCTCTAGACATGAACGTTATTAACAAATCCTTTATACACAGCTAAATAATGAATTTGAAATTCCTAATGAACTGCCAATGTTTCCAGATGTCTCAACTTTTCTCATCATCCCTGCTTCAAATTCCATTTGAAGCCAATAAATACCATTTCAAAACTATTCATACCAATTAGAATTTAGAACAGGAGCCAGTCTGAGATTTGGTGACTCATTCACATTGCAAGTAAGGAACAATGAAAATTGGCCTTATTTTGTTACTGTAAACAATTTTGCAAGGTTTGCAAGAAATTTGAATGCTACAGAAGTGTTCAGAGAAAGAACAAATAAATATGTTAAAATGTTCAGCATCAAGAATAATTTCTAACCTTGTGTTAACATTTCCAAAATATAAAATGCAGTAAGTTGAACAGTATCTCAAACAGAAAAGGCCGGCTTCCCCTTTAGATGTGACCCTATTTATAAGTCTATAAAGGTTTTCGTTTTGATACTTATCTTACTACCTGTGAGAACTCCCACCAAGTCCATGGGGAAATCACTGATTGATTTCTATGTGGGTTTTTTTAAGTATGAGTTCTCCTGGTAATAGGCAGTTACCAGCAGGAACTCCTTACCTAAGCAGACCTAAGACTGGGCCTGCTGAACTGCAGTCCCTGGCATCTATTTGTATATGTACACCACAGAGGAGGTCTTACTTGGTATTCTATAATAAACTATGCTCCTTTCTATTGGGCTGCCTGAGTCATCACATTACTTGAGAGTGGCTTATCTAGTTACCCTGGGGTCCAGGACCAGAACTGTGTGGTGATAATCAACACGTTTTGTCTTGTGAATGTAGAATGATTAGAATTGTAACTTTGTGTTGTAAAGAAGTTCAATTCCTAGTTAAATGCAGTGTTTTATGTTAGATTGAAAATGAAAGAAGCCCCCATAACTCCTTTTATTTCAATAGTTAACATATCTATGAACTGGACTTCAACATCTGAACTGAGTGTATTCATTGGGTTTATAGATTGTCAGTGTCAACCATATAACTCAGTCAAGACATGAGACAGTCATAATTAATAGCTTAGATGTTATTTTTTCCCATCATTTATGTCTCACAAACCTCAGCTTTAGAAGTTTTAAAATGAGTTTATGGTTTCTGAGTTCCAGCTGCAGCAGTGTTTATTTTGTATTTTCTTGCCAAAGCGGTTCCCCTAGTGACATACAGGTTGAATGTTTCAATCAAAGAAAAGTTCCTGCTCATCTGTTGGAGGAATTCTGCAGTCTTGTCAGATGGCCAGCGGGACTCCTAATGCCCCGCTGAATGGGCTGCTGGGCAAAAATCAGGATTACGCCTGGGTAAGAACTATCAGGATTTACCTAACCCACCAGACAGTCTTAATCAGGTTCCTGCTCACAGTGGATGGCGACCCAAATATTATGCAAACCCTCTAATTGTAATACGGTTAGCGGGTTTTACAACTTGTTCATCGATCCCCTGCCACTCATCTATCTCCCCAGTGGGGAATGCACCAGGTGGTAATGACCAGTGTGTGTGGGAGAGGAGAACTGAGCTCAGCAGGAATTTGGCCAAAGAGGGTGATGGTCAGAAAAATTAGCATCTTCATTGTGGACTGGCTACTTCTGCATATACATGAAATAATCAGCCCAGACAGATGTTTCATCATATCCATCAACCAGGCACAGCTGAATGTCCTTGCTAACAGCACTGAAATTGTGAATAAGACATGAGTAAATGATCATTGTCTGAATAGACATTTCTTCCATCTGCCATAAAGATTATAACATTACCGGTTGGACGCAATTAAACAGCTATTGTCTTGGGCCTACCTCCTTGTTACATATGTAAATAATTTGCCAGCATACGTGACTAGAAATAAGTATTTTTACTAGGAGTTGTGCCCTATATAAAAAAAAATTTCACTGTACACAATTCAGAGGCCAGGCTGAAGAAGCCTTAGGAATTCTTAAGTTCTCTTCTCCTTATCGATAAGAAGGCAATAAAGGATTCATCACTCATCAACATTATGATGGAATATCTTTTATGTTCCAACCTGTGCACCTGGTGTGTTGAGCCCCAAGGGTTCTAGGGAGGATAAGCAATACCTCAGCAAAGTGAGGAATCTCCCCCTACCACTAAAATAATGGCTTACTACCTCTTCCGTTTCCCCCACCCCTACTCCACACAACACACAGGAATAAAGCTGACCTCTTGCCCCCACCCCCCCATTCTGACCTAAGCAATGCCAATGGTGCACTACCCCCTGGCACTGGCCGAGAATCTTAGGCCATCAGCGGGATCAAGGAGCTAGGTGCAGTTCCCATGTGCCCTCTGCAGCTTCCAGGCTGCTGAGGAAGAATGGGGTTCGGTGGACTCAGCCTGGACGCAAGGGGTACAACTCACCATTCTCCGCCTTAAGTCTCAAGGCTAGACTGCCCCACTAGCTGGCAGATTTGAAGATCACCCATGTCAAACTGATTGTTGGCAGCTCTGTACTTAACATCTTAATTCTCATCTGTCAGCTGTAAATATTTGAAATAGTTGGGTCACATTAATCTCCATGCCCCCTGGACATTTGGCAGCCTTTTAAATCACAGCAGGACTCCATTCTGCAGGAGGGATTTCCCTTTCTCTCTGTCAGAAACTACAAGTGTGAGCAGACTTTTTTGAAGTCCTCTGACAGAAGAGATACGAACTTCACTAGGGGTTAGGGGATCAGTGCAGTTACCTGCTTCACAGCTGTGTGTTCAGCCCCAATGTATTCATGCAACTTTGAATTGATTTATTGTTGTCATATGTATTAACATACAATGAGAAGTATTGTTTCTTACGCACTATACAGACAAAGCATGCTGATCATAGAGAAGGAATCAAGACTGCAGAACATAGTGTTACAGTCATAGCTAGGATATAGAGAAAGGTCAACTTAATGTAAGTCCATTCAAAAGTCTGACAGCAGCACAGAAGAAAGTGTTTTTGAGTTGGTTGGTTGGTACATGACCTCAGACTCTTATTTTTTTTTAGAAAGTGGAAGAGAGAACATCCAGGTTATGTGCTGACTGCCTTGTGGAGGTAGTTGCATAGACAGAGTCAACTGGTTTGCATGATGGATTGGGCTACATTCTCGACCTCTTGTTTTTTTTGTGGTCTGAGCAGAATAGGATCCATACCAAGCTGTGATACAACCAGAAAGAATGCTTTCTATACTGCATCTGTAAAAGTTGATGAGAGTCACAGCTGATATACCAAATTTTCTTAGTCTTTTGAGAGAGTAGAGGTGTTGGTGGGCTTTCTTAACTATCGTGTCAGCGTGGGGGAACCAGCATAGGTTGTTGGTGATCCATTCACCTAAGAACTTGAAGCTCTCGACCCTTTTTATTTCGTTCCCGTTGATGTATGAGGTGTGATGGTCTCTGAGACTTCCTTGAAAGTTGAAACCTTTGAAACCCTCCATATTGGATTGAATACCTTAGATTTCTACTCAAACTGCAGTCAGGTGTGTTTATTTATTTTTATGATTGAATGCATCTCAAGTACCCCCATTGTTCAAAACCTGCATGTTTATAAAGACATGAAGCCTGATCGACATTGTGATTCCTTCAAAGGGAATAACTGGTTTCATATCCTCTTTTGCAGACCACTTAATCCCTTTGAAAGAACACAGCTGTCAATCAGGCTTAGAGCCTTTATAAACATTGCAGTTGCAACAATGCAGCTGCCAGGGGGCAGTGCCTCATTGACACAGCCAAAGCATGTGGTCTAAAAAGGGGTCTGAGAGCTGAGTGAGTCCTAGTGGGATTATGAGGGAGGAGAGGAGCTTTGGGGAGGGTAGAATCAGTCTTATGCCTGTACTGTATGCAGGGGTGAGAATATGCTTCTCTTCTCAAGGTTGGTGGTAGCCTCCTGGTCAGGGGGGGATCACCAGTTTGGTTTATAATGTAAAGGGGGCCTGTCTCCAACTGCAGACAGGTTCTTATCTCTGAACAGTGGGACTAGTTGGCATGTTTCTCAGGATGGGCTCATTTGTGACTTTCAGATGGTGAATCCCAATTGACAGATGCTGCCAATGCCAGTGGGAAACAGTTTGGATATCCCATTGGCGTGGACACAACAGGCATACTGTTACCGGCCATTCACACCACGCTTCCACTGCGGCGAGGTCAGAGAATTTGGCGCCCAGCCAAATTTTCACTGCAGCAGGAATGGCCATAACATTCCACCCTTAGACTTGATTTGGGAGAATTGTGTCTCTTCTTTTGTGCAGACTTATTTCCTTCAAGTCTAGGTACAGTGCTTTTTGTGATAAGGTGAGTGGTCCATGGTATAAATGAATCAATTGGCTTTATTGGAGTGTTTCTATTAAAGTGCAGCCAAATTTCCAGAGTTCAGAAATAAAATGTGGAGTGGGCGTGGAGCAGTGGTCCCAAGGTGTATGAAGTTCACATTTCAGATTTCATTAGTGTTCTATTATTTTACGAGATTAAGCTCCAATTTTAAAGCTGCCCATCAAATGTGATGACTAAAATAACAGAACTGTACATGTTGCTGCATTCCGATCATTCTCCATTCCACTGCCATTTTAACAATAAATCTCAGAAGATCTTCCCAATGCCTAACCTCTTTACTCTTACCAAAAACATTTCATTAATTTGAACACTTATTTAAAATCTCATCTTAACCTTCTCTGCTTTAAGGTGATCAAGCACAGTTTCTCCAGTTTCTTCACATAATTGAAGCCCCCTTATCCATTGTATCCATTTGAGTAAATCTCTCTTCTATTACTTAAGTTATAGTATGAGAATGCAAAGTGTACTGCCCCTGTAGAATATAGATCCAAAGCTGTTCAAAGTGCCCAGAAGGGAACGAGGACACGAATAAAATTATCACATGGTGGAGAGAAGGGAAACAATTGGAATTAGAAAAAGACACTATGAGCTAAGAAACTGGAGAGCCGACTTGATGAGCCAAATGATTTGCTGCGCAAACTATATTCCAGGCCTATGGATTAAACATCTTCTGTCTTCAGTATTCCAAAGACATTCAACATTTTTGACCTGTTTTCAGTCAATCTGGTTCATAACAAAAAAAAAGCTGATACTAAATTGACTATCTCACTTAAAAGATTTAAAAGTATTGAGAAATAAAAATGTACATCTGTTCATTGGCTGTGCTTTTTCTGATGTTGTGGTTGAAGTGCATGTTTTGCTAAATTATAGATTTGATTCTATAAACTATGGGCCTGATTTTACCAAAAATTCACACCCATTTGCAGGAACGAAATCGTGGTAAATTCGGATGCGGGTCTTTAACGCAACCTGCACCCGAATCCGAGCAGATCATGGCTTTACTGACACCTGATTCAGGCATGGATCCAGTCTGTGCCTGAATTGGGTGACCCAATGATTTAAATGCATTAGCATGCATTTAAATCGATTTAATAAACCACGCACCCAACTTCACCACCAAATCCCATTTTACCTTTCTCTGTTCCGTTCCGGATCCGCGCTTTTAGCGACCTGCTAAATTAAAATCTGAACTAATTTTTATTTTGCAGGGGAACCTCCGACATGGCTTCAGAGTCTGCAACAGCTCTCTGACCCAGATCATCTTCTGGGGGAGGGAGGGGGGGTGGGGGTCCTCCTCCCCCACTTAGAGGATGATCTGAGTCAGAGAGCCACTCTCTCTGCTTTTTTTCTTTTCCCGCCCGGGCACGCTGCTTTGGATTTTGTTTTCAAAATGTGCATGTGCGGTTCAGAGCTCCAGTCGATCTGGCAGCGCTAAGCTCTGCCCACAGCACGAATCAGACCGGAGCCAGCAAAAAGTATATGGACGTGCTGCTAAGAGGATTCTGGGCTCGGATCTATATTACACCCAGATCTGGCACTTAGACTCCAAATGGTAAAATTGGGGCCTATATATGCTATGTTTGGTATAGGAGCTTGTGTCTGAAGTGGGAAATACGCAGGTCTGCAACTTGATGATGGCAAAAAACACTTGTTTTCTTTCTTCACATCAACTCAATTATGTTATACAAAAGTTCAAGAACTGACATAAATATCTTTCATTGAATCAAAGAATTCCTACAGTGCAGAATAGGTCATACAGCTCTTTGAATCTACCCCAACTCAGACAGAGTATCTCAGCCAGGCCCTCTCCCTGGCCCTATTCCTGTAACCCCCACACAGTTATTACGGCTAATCCAGCTAACCTACAAATCTCTGGACACTGAGAGACAATTTAGCTTGGCCTGTCCACCTAATCTGCATATTTTTGGATTGTGGAGGGGAAACCAAAGCATCCAGAGAAAATGTGCAAACTTCACACAGACAATTGCCCAATGCTGGAATTGAATCCGGGTTGCTGGAGCTGTGAAGCAGGAATGCTAATCACTATGCCATCCTGTTTGTGCAAATTCAATAGCTGTTATTGCTATTTTTCTATCTGTATAGAAATAGATTGAGATTGTCTCTCAATCTCTATCTCCTTAATGTTTTCCAATTGCATTGTGCTGTAAATTTTCTGCACGTGCATCGCTGAATTTTTCTTCTGTATATTTTGTACCCTATTAGTGTGTTATTTTCTTGTTTTCTACTCTGTCTCTGTTGTAATAATGAAAATTGTCTCCATCTCTACACTGTTGCTGGGTCAAAATCCTGGAACTCCCTAATAGCAGTGTAGGTGTAGCTGTGCCGCAAATTTGCTGCAGTTCAGGAAGGCAGCCCGCAACCATCTTCAGAGCAATTAGGAATGGACAATAATACTTGCTGGTGATACCTCATGGACAAATAAATAAAAGTAAATTTGACATGTAATTGTACTTTTTCACCAGTGTGACACTGAATACATCTAGTTTAGTAGTTCGCAGCTTTGGAGCCTGCACTGCAGAAAAAAGAACCTTTGCTGCAATAAGATCTGCTTTTTAAGTTGCCATGAATGTGGTCAAATATTGGATAAAATTAGTATAGTTTGATAATTTACTTTGTGACTAATTTCAAGCTATTTAAACTTGTCTTACCTGCTTGTCAGAAAGGAGAAGCTATTTAGTTCCCCCATGGCAAAGAACAATATACTTGCATTTCATAATATGATCTTCATGTCATAAAACAGCACACCACCAGAATGCTTTTAGCTATGATAAGGAAAGGTTACTATAAATAGTTTCTGTTTGGAATGCATCATAACACAACAATTCAAGGATTTTCGTAACTACTTCACTCATAATGTACGCCCAAAGAAGAGCAACACAGAAGAAAACATGAATTAAATACAAAGACAACCGGTAGAAAATTAAAATAGCATAATGGATATTTCAAAACAAACCAAGCATGAGTAGTTCTTAAAATTCATCATTGGAAGGAAAAGAGTATCCGTTGTTGGTCAGGTGGCACAGGAATTGTTGATACATGGGATGTTCTTGGATGGCTTGCCTCCAACAGCCGTGTGGATGAGCTGAAGTTCACAGAATGTGGAGAAAAGCAGCGTGGCCAGGAGAGACTTGAAAGAGTCCAGTCTGAAGATGACAAAAACATGACAAGTGCCTCTGCCAGGAGCTGAGACAGATGATGTGGAAGTTGAAATAGGTCGTCTTGATAATGGGGAGGATATGGGGTTGGAAACACAATTTGTGATTAAATAAGTCAAATTTGTACAATGTAATTGTTTTAAAGGTCAAAGCCTGCAAAGCAATTGGATGGTGATGGCTTGAAAATGGTATTGGGTCACAGTGCCCTCTCTGGCCAGCATTCTTCCTGAGTTCAGAAAAAATAGCCACTGGCTTATGCAAGACCCTTCCTGAATTTCCACAAACCATTGTGCCCCTCAACATCAGCTGCTTCAGCAATGACCTTCCATAAAACATTAGATCAGAGGTGGGATGTTTGCTGAGGATTACCTAATGTTCAATACCATTTGCGACTCCTTGAATACTGAAGGAATACAATCCTGGATTTAACAAGACCTGGACAACATTCGGGCTTGGGCAAATAATCTTCGTGCCACACAGTGTCAGGCAATGACCACCTCAAGGTACAAAGTTGGCCATTTAGGATTGAGATGAAGAGAAACTTCTTCACTCAAAGGGTGGTGAACCTGTGGAATTCCTTACCTCAGACATCTGTGGAGGCCAAGCCATTGAATAAAGTTAAGAAGAAAATAGATTTCTAGATTGTAAAGGGATCTGGGGATCATGAGTTGAAATAGAGGATCAGTTGTGACCATATTCAATGGCAGAGCAGGCTTGAAGGGTTGAATGATGTACTCCTGCTGCTGAGGGTTACCATTGACCAAAAACTGAACTGGATTGGCCATATAAATCCCGTGGCTACAAGAGCAAGTCAAAGATTGAGAATTTTGTGGCAACTAAGTCAGCTCCTGACTCCTTGAGTCTGACCATCATCTGCAAGGCACAAGTCTGAAGTGAGATGAAATGCTTTCTACTTCTCCAGATAAGTGCATTTCAAGCAACAGTAAAAATGTCAACACCATGCAAAACAAAATAGTCCACATGATCAGCATCCTATATACCACTTCAACCATTCACCTCTCCACAAGTGACAACAACGCATATCCCGTATAAGATGCACTGCAGCAACTTGCCAAAGCTCCTTTGACAGCAGCTTCCAAATCCACATCTGCCACCCAGGAGAACAAGAACAACAGAGACGTCCTTCAAGTTTCCCTCCAAATCCCCCACCACCCTAAGTCAGAACTATATTGCTAGTTCTTCATTGTTGTTTGGTTAAAATCCTGGAATTCCCTTCCCAATGGCACTGTGGATCTATCAATACCAAGTAGAGAACAGCTCACTTCCACCATCTCGAGGGCAATGAGAGACAGGCAATGAATTCTAGCTTCACTGGCAATTTGCAACGACACATATGTCTCAAAAAAAGCTCTCTCCCCTTCCGCCCCTGTACTTGCTAAACAATTATTTAGTTTGATATGATCTGGGAAGACATGAATGTATTTATTTGCTATGAGATGCACCATGGTGCAGGCACAGAAAATTTCATGAACCAATCAAAATCCATCTTAAAAAAGAGAGCGATAAATACTGGAACTATAAAATTAAAACTAAAAAGGTTGAAGATGCATACAAGTTCATTCAACATCTTGAAAGACAAGACCGATTAACACTTAGTGAACGCATTGTCAGAATTGGAAATTAGATAAGAAAAATCACAGTCTTTCGGATTGATCCCTTGCAAACCTCCCCAAAAGGCTAGGTAATCATAGAATCTCTACTGTGCATAAGGACACCGTTTGGTTCATTGAGTTTGCACCAACAACAAACCAACCCAGGTCCTATCCCACAACCCCATATTTACTTCACTAATCTCTTGAATCTACACTTCCTGGTTCAGTAAGGGGCAATTTAGCATGGCCAGTCAACATAACCTGCACATCTTTGGACTGTGGGAGGAAACTGGAGCACCCAGAGGGGACCCGTGCAGACGAGGTTGTGCAAACTCCACACAGACAGTGACCCAAGTCGGGAATTGAACCTGGGTCCTTGGCACTGTGAGGCAGCAGTGCTAACCACTATGCCACTGTAGAACATAGAACATAGAACATTACAGCACAGAACAGGCCCTTCGGCCTTCGATGTTGTGCCGACCAAAATAAAAAGCAATGCCCCTCCAAACTAAACCATTCCCTTCTCTTCCATATACTTATCAAATAACCTCTTAAACGCCACCAAACTTGGCGCATCTACAACAGCTGCAGGCAGGGCATTCCACTCCCTAATCACTCTTTGAGTAAAGAACCTACCTCTGATATCCGTCCTATAACTCATACCCCTTAATTTAAAGCTGTGTCCCCGCGTGCTAGCTTTCTCCATCCTAGGAAAAAGGCTATCACTGTCCACCCTATCTCAACCTCTAATCATCCTATATGCTTCAATAAGATCCCCTCTTAGCCGCCTCCTTTCTAACGAAAACAACCTCAAATCCTTCAACCTCTCTTCATAGTACCTGCCCTCCATACCAGGCAACATCCTGGTAAACCTCCTCTGTACACTCTCCAATGCCTCCACATCTTTCTTATAATGCGGGGACCAGAACTGCACACAATACTCCAAGTGCGGCCGCACTAGAGTTTTGTACAGCTGCAACATGATGCTGCGGCTCCTAAATTAAATCCCCCTACCAATAAAAGCTAAGACTCCATAAGCCTTCTTAACAACTTTATCCACTTGACTGCCTACTTTCATGGATCTATTGACACATAAACCAAGATCCTTCTGTTCCTCAACACTATTAAGAGCCCTACCATTAGCCCTATACTCTACACATTTATTGTTCCTGCCAAAGTGCATTACCTCACACTTTCCACATTAAACTCCATTTGCCACCTCTCGGCCCAGCTCTGCAACTTGTCCAAATCACTCTGTAAACTATAACACCCCTCTTCACTATCTACCACTCCACCGACTTTAGTGTCATCTGCAAATTTACTGATCCATCCCTCAATACCCTCATCCAGATCATTTATAAAAATTACAAACAGCAAGGGCCCCAAAACAGACCCCTGAGGCACACCACTCGTCACCGAACTCCACGATGAATAGCTCCCATCAACCACCACCCTCTGTCTTCTATCTGCCAGCCAATTCCTAATCCAATTAGCTAAATCACCCTCTATTCCACACATCTGCATTTTCTGTAGAAGTCTTCCATGGGCCACCTTATCAAAAGCCTTACTAAAGTCCATATATACTACATCAACCGCCTTACCCCCATCCACCTCTCTGGTCACTGTCTCAAAAAACTCAATGAGGTTAGTAAGGCATGACCTACCCTTCACGAAACCATGCTGACTATCCCCAATCAATTCATTTCTCTCCAAATAACTATAAATCCTATCCCTAATAATTCTATCCAATACCTTGCCCACCACAGAAGTAAGACTCACTGGCCTATAATTCCCAGGAAGGTCTATCTTCCCCTTCTTAAACAATGGGACCACATTCGCCATCCTCCAGTCCTCCGGAACCACACCCGTAACCAACGAGGACCTGAAGATCAGAGCCAGAGGCTCTGCAATCTCCTCTCTTGCCTCCCAGAGCATCCTAGGGTAAAGCCCGTCCGGCCCAGGGGACTTATCCAACTTCAAACCCTCGAGAATTTCTAGCACATCCTCCCTATCTACTACGATACTTCCCAATTTGCAACCCTGTACCTCAGTGTTCTCCATAGCTACATTTCCAGCACTCTGCGTGAATACCGTGCTAATGTATCCTTGATCACAAAGCAACAACTGCTGGAAATACTTAACTGGTCAGGCAGCATCTGTGGAAAGAGAAACAGATTTGATGTTTCTGATCAGAACAGGACAAATGTGTAAACTTAAATTAGTTTTGTATCCTAGCAACCTACGTCCACTTTTAATGTTAATGTAAAACGACATGAAACAGCTGTCCAATTGCTTTTATTAACAAAAGTTCTGCCCAATTCCAAAACGTTGTAGAACAAGCTAAATCTACAATAATATATCAAGCCAAACTGTAATGAACTATTTTCCATCTCATTTTTTTCATCCACATTATAGTTCTACTTTGTTCTTTCAAGGTAAGATAATGAACAAAAGAATGCAGAGTAAAAATGTAGCACTCTTCAATGCACAGGATTGACAGAAAGCACTAAAATACCAGCATTAAGTGCCCATTAAACAGGCCTGTCAAATTCAAGTTCTTTGCTCATCTTTATTTGTCCGTCTCCTATTGCCCATTACCTAATGCACAGAAACCTCTTAATAATGCTTCTAAAGCTGTTGTAAGTATGTCTAATTAATTTCAGCATACTTATGGAAGCATTAGCAGCAGGGGAAAGTAAGCTTGGCTAGAATCCATTCCAAGCGACTCGACTGTAAAGGTTCCCTAAACACTAACACCAACCGATACTTTCGAGTGATCAAACAGAGTTGCACTGATTGATGAATGAGCCTCATCAGTTACTGTAGATTAAACACTGATGTTCAGAGCTTCACACACACAAATATTTAATACAGTCTGGTAATGGGTTTAGGAAGAAATATGACTTTACATTTTTGGAGTGTTGAGATTTCCGTGCCATTGCAAAAATGTGACAGCCAGTTAACTGCAATTTTTACCATGTTCTGCTGTGGAGAGCAGTAATTATAACTGATTGATGGCTTCTTTTTCTTTGGATGCAGTATGAGATTAGTCGGTCCGCTTATAGCTTTGTATCAGATACAAATGCTGATGCTAATTTTAAATACACACTTCTTTCCAATTGAGCATCATTTGTGATAATGATCTTGAATATTTACTTTAATTATGTGCAGCATGAATTTACCTTAGTGCATTGATTCAATAGGCTTAATATGAAATATGGGATTTGAGGGGCAACTAGAATGCGTTGAAAAAAATGTGAATAATGTGGTTCATTTGACAGGTATGTGGTTTTATTTAATAGAGATGGTCAACTATACGGAAAACTTGCTCTACATTTAAAATGAAATTTGGTCTCAAAACATTTTTGTTCTTTATTTTTTCATGGAATGTAGGTGTCACTGACAAGGGCCAGCATTTGTTGCCCATCCCTAATTGCCCTCAAACTGACTGGTTTGCCAGGCATCTCAGAGGTCAGTGTTATGAATCAGCATTTTTGAAAATCATTTCCATGAATTTTATAATATTGGTATAGTGGCAGTGTTTTCTTTAGCATTTCTTTGTATTGTCAATGCTTTTAGCCCAACTTCAAAAATATAGATTTTTAAATCATTTCCATTCTTAAAATCTGTCAAAAGATGTACCACATGAAAACAGAAAATGGAGTTACAAAAGACACTGAAGTTCAACTGAATAAATAAGTAGGAGTAGAAAACCTTTTCTTTCTGTTTACAATTGTAAACAGAAGAAGTTAGATCTGAATAATTTATATAATGCATTGTGCCTCTCATTTAAAGTGAAATGACCCAAAAATAAACCACCAATTGTGAATATAAGTCCAGTACTTATTTCTGTCATATTATTCAAATATGCTTAATAATGGTTTGTCGTGTTAATGTGTCCGGCTAGCTTAATACAAAGAAAACAGAACTATGGCTCATCTGTTTTCTTAAGGAATATCACATGGCCAACATTTACTTAACATTTCCTGTTAATTGACCTCAATTGTTGCTTTACGCAACTTTGGAAAATCTTTCGGAAATGAATGCTAGATTTAAAATATTTTATTTGCACAAATAATTTACAGGAGTGGTTTAGCTGAAATAATTTGACTTTTTAAAAATGATTACTGTAATGAGGGTTCTATAGTTTCTCAGTTAACCTGCCACTCCTAAGATCAGTGTAAAATGTATTTTTTTTAAGTTACAGCCCTCTGCCTGTTACTGTTACGAATGATTGTCATTTTCCCTGCTCTATAAAGGATGGTCAGTTTTTATGCTGCTCCATCCCAAGCCGATAGACTTCTCATAGAAAGCGTCTTCACCTTGCTGCCCCTCTTCCTGCTTCAGTGCAGTGCTAAATATCCATCTCTTTTGCCAGGTCTTTGGTCTCCTCAAATTCCTCAATTTTGTTTGTTCTATTTTTTTGCAAAGTGCAAATGCTCTAAAACCTTTCCCTGAATGGGGACTGGTATTTAATACGTGCCATTGCTATTTAAGTTTGGACCTAATAGAGGTGGGGATTCAATCCTGAAGAAACAGGATAAAAATGACACCAAGCACTTAATTTTGTGTTGCTTTATTAATTTTATTTGTTTCATTTAACCCCATATCGTTAAGATGCAGAGTGTTTCTTCAATGGCAAGACAACATGTTGGTGATGTTTGCAATGCCACTATTGAACTGTTTAATAGGAAGTGTATGAGAATAGCCTAGGGAGATAGACCCTCCTTCTGTTTGAAGTGCAGTCCTCCTCTTCATGGATTCCCAGGCAGAACGTCTAACACAGTAATTATCAATATATATAATGACAGTGTAAGTGTACTTGTGTGGCCATGTGCTCAGATTTAAAACATGGAGAGTATTTTTGCAGCATTTTTGTAACATTGTTTTTCAGCGTAATAATTCATGTAAGTCTTTGAGGATGGAATTTACCTTTGTTGTGGCACAAGATAAGCGATAGCAAATCTGCTGCTTGTATTGGCCTTGCCTGTTCTTCATTGATCAAGAATATTGAGCAGGATTTAAAATGGATTGCTAATTTGCTGTCACTCGTTATCTGCTATCATCAAAATTGAATTTAACCTTCTATTTTCCAGGATTCCCTTAATTGTAACTTTCAATTTTATGCAAAGTTTCAAATCCAAATTTTAAAACCAATTTGGTCAATCAATTGAGATAAAACAATCTATAACTTTATTCTTAAATGGCTTAACTTGAGTGTTTCCCTCAGATGAACTTTGCATTTTATTCGAAGGAAATGCTGTTTTATTTGTCACCTGCTCATCAGTCCTTTGCTTGACATCTAAAGCATGACAGCTACAAGAATCCCCTGTTTTGAAAAGATTCATGTCTATTATCTTTGTACAAGTGAATTGTAAAGTAGTTACACAATTCAAGGGGTCAGATGATATGAAGACTGAAAGAACAAAGCTGGAGGGCAGTCTAAGCACCAAGATTTTGTGTAACAATCTATCATCGCTTGCTGTTTTATATAATGCAGTCGCCCCCTCTCCATATGGAGGTGTCAGTAGCCATGGCAACAGTCGTGACTTGGCTTGACCCGCTGCATAGTGAAATCACCACTGTTTGCAAAGGCAAGTGCTAGTTTTTTTTTAACCACCTAATGCTCCTGTAGTAATAGACTGTGAACTGAGAAGCATAAAATATAACTTGGCTCATGTCATTTCACTGTTAGACAATCTCCCCTAAGGAATCTAGTAAAATGATTGCCAGTATTGAAAATCAAGAGGAAAAACAAAGCCAAATGACCTCAGCTTGCCAGCTCCTTTACAAGCATCTCTTCCATCGTGCTGCTTTCCTAGAATTAATCTGATGCTGCAGGCTCTCAGCCCCATGAGGAATTGAGCATCTAACCCACGTGGGCTTTTCAGCAGAGGGTGAAGAAAACCAGGGTATAAAGAGTGCTAAAAGTGTGTGCATCTAAATGTTTCAATCTGAGATTGCCTGCCATTTACCTTTAATGCTATGCCGTGAAGTTGGAGAAGTGAAAGAAGAGAATGAGAAACCTCTGTCAAATCTATCCTCACCTTCTGCTCAGACTCTGCTGATGTCTGGTATTATTGTGAGCTGTATCCCATCCCACCATACCTTGTCCAGATTACCGTTTACAGCTATGCTTAAAGCAGCACATATTCTGTTCCATAAATATGTATTTTAGTGATTTTTTTTTCAGAGAGTTTGCTTCCTTTTCCTTCCCTTCTTGTCGTTATCTGATGGACCCCAGTACTGAATCCTAAAGAAGCAGGCAAAGGGTGTGGTTTGTAGTCAGATAGGCAGTAAAAAATTGCATGACCTCTCTGCCACCAGAACTAGGGAAATTGTGCAGAATATTATTACAGATTTTGTGGAATGGTGTGGCTGAGATGAAGGAGAATTGTGGAGAGCCAGCCAATGTCCTATTGTTCCATGATGTTGCATGTTATAGCTCTCGTACATAACAGTTGATGTGATTTGTTCATTTTATTTGTTCACTGTTAAGTTGATTCAGGGCATAGTTTATTGTAAGAAAAGGTTAAACTGCGCCATTCCATGGTAAACATTCAAGACTGTTTCTTTGAAATGTTGGATTCTTTATATATTAGAAAAGGTTTTCAGACTGTGTTTTAGATAAAATTTCACAGCAACAATTAAACTTAAGTTCTGTCAGTTTTGTTCTTGCCGGATGTAGTATAAATTTAATTTCCTCGTGACTATTCGATTTCTTTGGTACTGACACTGAAATGATACTTGGCAATGTGTTACTAAATCTGCCAGAAGGTTTAAAACAGGATGGGATAGTTATTTTTACCTCTTGCGTGCCTGAGGATAAAAGGACCAAAATTGCGATAGCTTTTTATTAAAAAATAAACTCTTCCTGCTACTTTATTTTTCACAGCCGCAAACTCTTCCATCCCTGCAACTGTGGTATCAAATAAACCAGGCATGCCATAATTGGCACCAACAACAAAGACACACACACTTGTAGCCTCCGGGCAGTTTAAAACCCAGACTCTTCTCTTCACATCCTCTTAAGTAACAGATGCAGTGGTGAACATTTTTTTTAAAGTGTTAATGTTTTATTTAAACTAATAATTTCAAAATGTGCAAGTGTGGCTTCATCTGCTCTATTTTCATACTTGAAGCACAATGTTCGCGTTTGAGATCAGTATCAGCAGAAAGTACCAATAGTGTTCTCTCTTTGATGTTATTTATTTTTTTAACTGGTACCTTATAAATGTAAACAGACCTAATGCTCATGTATATCTGGCTCTTTAACTTTAGCATTACGTTCCTGAATTGTGGTTTCTAGGGCTGAAAATGAGTCCTGGATCTTTTGTTGGTCGAAGGTATGTGTTTGGTTAGTAACCATCAATTATTTTGTGGCAGGGTGAGCACATCTTTTGTGCAAGATGTGTTAATTATTTTTTGAAAGAGCAAGAAGTCTGTGATCCATTTATAGTTCTCAAAGGGTAATCCATTTGTCGCGCGCACTTTAAAGGTGATTCAATAAGAAATGCAATTAATAAATCAAAAAATAATCACAGTGTGACCTTTTTCACTTGTGGAACCTGAAATAAAATGTTGGAATAAAAACAGAAAAATATTGCAAATTTTTTTAGTTCAAAAGCTGTCTGAAGTGTTTGGAAATGGGCGTATTTTGTAGTCGGAGTATTGCAGTATTTCAAAGTCGGAGCTGTCTTCATTTTTGTCTCTTAGCAAGAGGTTTTGTGTGAACATTTGGTCATAGCAGACAGTGTATGGATTCAGGAATTCCACCTGGAGGAACATAATTGCTTTATAAATCAAAAAGAGAACTTTGGAAATTTCCAGTTTTCCCAAACTCACTTGTGATTACTATTGTTAAGGTTTTCTTTTGACTTGTTTGACCATACCCTGGTTCTCAAAAATCGAGTCCTATTTCTTCAGAGCCCATGACTACTTGTTCTATTTAACATTCCAATATTATGTCTGGAAGATGTCTTCATTCTATTTCATCCTTTATAGGCTTTACATAGTTCCGTGATAAAATGAAGTCAGTCATTAAAAACTGCATGTGTTTTGGAGCATTCTTCACCACAACAACAATAGACCTGTATTTATATAGCACCTTTAACGTAATAAAACATATCAAAGTGTTTATGAGCATTTTAAAACAAAATGTGACACCAAGTCATGTAAGAAGCTATCAGGGCATGTGGCCACAAAGATGTAGGTTTAACAGGGTGCCTTAAAGAGGGAAAGCAAGGGAAGGAGGTTTAGAAAGGGAATTCAGAGCTTAGGGTCCAGGTAATTTGAAGGCATTTGCACCAATGTTGGGGCAGTTAAAATTTGGAAAGCTCAAAAAAGCTTTCTAAGTGGTCTAAGTTAAAGGAGAGCAAAAAATCTTGGCAGGTATTGAGGTTGGAGGAGAATAGAAGTAGGGAGGAGCAAGGCCAAGGAGTGATTTGAAAACAAGGATGAGGATTTTAAAATCAAGATGTTGCTTAACTAGGAGCCAGTCAATATAGGTCAGCAAGTATCTGCATGAAGGGTAAATGGTTTTTGGTGCTGGTTGGGACATTAGCTATTTACTGTATTTTCCTTGGTGCCTAATTCTGGATCAGCCTCTTCTCTTGCATAACATATAGCTTCTAGATTTTGTTTTACTTTCATCACTCCTTTGTTTTCTATCTTCATAGATTTGTGCATTTTATTGCTCCCGCCTACAATTTTTGTGTAAATCCAAAGACATTGCTCCCTGTTTATTTGGGTAAAGCCCATAACATCTTTACTGCTTGTTTCTGCCAGAATATGTTGCATTTGTCTGTTGTCATCACCAAGACAATTGGCACTATCTTGCTTTTTTTGTTCAAGCTTCTCTCCATCGACATCTCAATATTATCTGCCCATCTGATTTTTTTTGTCTTCCTTGTCTGTTTTTTCCCTCAATTTCTGCTTCAATTGTTGCCAAGATAAGGCTGTCAGGTCTTTACTTCTAAAGCCCCTACATGTCTCGTGAACCAATCCTGGCATTTTTTAAAAGAACATAGAACTCGGGAGCATTCAACCCTTGAAGTTTACTCCACCATTTGTTTAGATTATGGCTGATCTGGCTGTAGTCTCAACTTACCTGTTTGCCCACTTGAACTCCCTTGTCTATTAAAATTCTGTCTAACTCAGTTTTGAATGGATTTAATGAGCCAACCTCCATGACTGTCTGGAAAAGAGAATTGCATAACAATGATAGAATCGGAGGGGGTGAGGCTCACAGAACAGCATTCTCCACTGGCCTTGGGCAAAATATTACGAGCCTTGGGAGAGCGAGGCAATTAAATTCCAGCCTAAGATTGAGAGGTTTTCCAGCCAGACTGAATTTCCAAGAGGTAATTGATTGCACCTTCTAGCCATAAAAGCATCAGTTGGGCAGCCAAGGGCATTCAAAAACAGAAAGGTTATCACGCCATCAATGTTCAGGTTGTATGAGATCAAAACAAAAGTATAGTGCAGGAGTGTGCATGTTACCTGGGAAGTGGCCATGATGTATATACATCCTTAGATACTCCCAGGCACCAGAAATGTTTACAGATCCAGAAGCTTTAGATGGCTGACTGCATCGGTGATAAAATGTACCTGTTGAAAAGATGGCTCATGACTGGAAAGGAATCCACAGATGGAGCCTGTGTGTAGGAATAATGATAGCCATATATCAACTATTGAGCACAAGATGTGTTTCAGATATCTGAACGGATCAGTTGGCGCTCTTCAATATAAACCAGCAAATGTGTCACACAGTCATTGTTTGCTGTGCATTCCACAACCCGGTCTTCCAGCAATGGGAAGCCCTGTTGAGAAGGAATTGATGGAGACAACTGATGACAACTCTGATGAAGGGCAGGGTGAGCTACAACAGGTAGCTGTACAGGAGAGTCTGGATGCTAGATTAGTGGTATGTGCAATCCTGTTTTCCTGTGAGACAGAAAATTCCAATTGCACAATTTGTCCAACTTAATAACACCTTCCAGGCCCTTGGCACCTTCTCCAGTTAGTTCCATTTTGTACACTCTTGGGCCATGTGAGTGCAACGCAAGTCACCAAATAATGTGGAGCAGAAGGATCCATATGAACGCACACTCTCACAACAGCAGCTAATAAATCCAATTCAGTTCAATTGCGTCGCATATACATGATGCACAAGTGCACCTAGAGAATCACGTGAAAACAAAGCTCATATGTAAATATATATGTGCATAATAAATCACAATCTTCAAAATATCACAAATAAGAAAAACAACCTTTTCTGGATTTTGTAGTGTGTTGCTTCCTCCTCATTATCAGCCGTGCTGGAGACAGGTTGCTGACCCTTATTCCTCCTTGGCTGGGATGACTTGGGCAGCCTCTGTTCACTTGGGAGTCCTCTGCACAGTGGCAGGACACCTATTCTCTCACCACACCTATCTGGAGCACTCAGATACATCAATGTGGCAATGGAGATGCTGTCTCCATCAGAAGTGCCTTGAGAGAATCCCCCGCTGATGGCTTTGATAGCTGTTCACCCACAGCTGTAAGGTCCATTTGGCTTCTTTTTCCCTGAGAAGGACCAGGACCTGGATGTGATTCCAGGCTCTTCATCCCCCTCTCAGTGGGCCAGCAGCTCAGCGATGAGGTAATGGAGTGCAGATCCACACATACCCAGTGTCCTATCAGTGAGCATTCCTGCTGGCTGCTTATGACAGCCATCAATTTGTTAATGGAGGAAGCTGTGCATCTTGTTGAGTCTGAATGGACTCCTCCAGTTCCATGTTAAACCTACATCTTTGTGGCCACCTACCCTAATATCTCCTTATGTGACTTGGTGTCACATTTTATTTTATAATGCTCAACTGCTCTGAAATATCAGCTGTGTATCCTTGGATCTCACGCTGATGTCTAATATCTGCTGTCTGGTAGATCACTCCAGGTTTATCACCAGTCAGGGGCTCAGTATCGAGATTGCTTCCAGCAGTCTTAAAACAGCCAGAGCTCATCCCTGACTCTGTCCACACTTCCCGCTGCTTTGGCAAAGCAGCTAGCATAACTAAGGACCCCACGCACCCTGGACATTCTCTCTTCCACCTTCTTCCATCAGGAACAAGATACAAAAGTCTGAGGTCACATATCAACCGACTCAAACAGCTTCTTCCATGTTACCGTCAGACATTCGAACGGACTTACCTCATATTAAGTTGATCTTTCTCTCCAGCCTAGCTATAACTGTAACGCTACATTGTGCACTCTCGCCTTTCCTTCTCTATGAACAGTATGTTTTGTTGGTATTGCGTGTAAGAAACAATACTTTTCTTTGTCTGCTAATCCATATGACAACAATAAATTAAATCAAAATATGCCCTCACTAGTTTTCTGTTCCTACAATCAGACCAAACATACCTGAACCCTCCTTTAGTGCATGAATCTATGATATTGCTAGGTGTAGGGCAAGAATGTGACAGTGCATCTTCTGAGTTTTCCAGTTCCTCCTCAGAGATAACAGTCGGTCCCTCAAGGCTCAAAACTACAGCTGCTAATATTGCACCAAAAATACACTTTCTCTATGCACATGCTGGAATCACTGGGAGATGTCAACCAATGCTTGAACTCTAAATCCTTCAGTGTAGAAGCACACTTTCCTTCCAGAGTTCTGTTGCCTCCAAAGATACAAACCATCTGTGCTACCTTCCCGACAGCTTCCCCAGCTTCTAAACCACCCCCCCACCCGCCACTTCTCCCCACCTCCATCCCTTTCAGTCCTGTTCCCCCTCTCTGATATTCTGCACCTTCTTCTGTGAATAAAGACGGGAATTGAAATGTTGATACTGTGTTGCAATCATGCCTTAAAATCTGTGTCCAAATATGTACTTCGTCAGCAGTATATATTTCTCAAGTTTTTTGTTAATTTAACAGGTGTAGACGTTTTCCCTGATTATGACCCCCATTACCATTCAGGATGACATGCCTGCACTATGCAATCTCCTACACATGGGAAACACGTAATAATTCCACAATTGACACTTAGCACAGCTTCCATATATGTCCATCCCTGGAATGGTGACGCTCACCCTTACAGATCTCAAAAGGCCAATGAACCTCTTCTACACTGCAGCCAAGATTCTCTGGATGACAGCAGTGGCTGCTAACCTCTACTGCAACCTGTGTCCAGGCTGCCTTTGTCCAGTTGGGAGGTCTGCTCTTCCGATAAGAGGTCTAGAGCTCTCCCCAGCTCCTGGCTCCATTCTCTTGGCCACCTGTGGAGAAAGACAATGTTAAGTAAATCCCCAGACACTTGCTATTCATCTGGGAAATATGTCAGCTGCATTCAAATGTTCTTTGTTTCCTGGCAAAGGTCTGAATGTTTTGAAATGAGCAAAATGATCATCCTCAATTGGAACTCTTACCTCCTGCAGTGGGTCACTTGCATTTATATTCATTTATGCAAAAAACTTGTGCCTCCAAAGAATTCTGTCTAGTGCACGTACCATGGTATTGTGCCAGGGTTGCCTTTAAATGGATGCTCAGTAAAGTTTTGCAACACCAAGTTTAAATCCAACCAATTTATTTGATAGTAAATCCGCGAGCTTTCGACACTATGTTGTGCCTTCGTCAGGCAAATGCAGTGTTCTGATCTGCAGAGGCACTCATTTCCACACAGACAGATACAGATTGCTGATTAGAATGCGAATCCTTACATCTAACCTGCTATTCAAGTGTTAAAGTGGCTAACAACGTGTGTGAAGGGAATCCTGAGCATTGATTAGAGAATTGTGTATTTTCTCCAGACAGCACAGTAAGTGAGGTTTTTTGCTAACCCAGGCAAGTTACGGGGGTTACAGATAGTGTCATGAAGCCAAGATCCCTATTAAGACCGTCCTCATGTGTGTGGAACTTGGCTATCAGACTCTGCTCAGCGACTCTGCGCTGTCGTGTGTCCCGAAGGCCCCCTTGAAGAACATTTACCCGCAGGTCGGAGGCCGAATGCCCATGACTGCTGAAGTGTTCGCCCACAGGAAGGGAACTGTTTTGCCTGGTGATTGTTGAGCGATGCTCATTCATCCGCGGTCGTAGTGTTTGCATGGTCTCCCCAATATACCATGCTTCGGGACATCCTTTCTTGCAACGTATTAGGTAGACAACGTTGGCCGAGTTGCAAGAGTATGTACCGTGTACCTGGTGAATGGTATCCTCACGTTTTGATGATGTCGTCCATGTCTATGATCTGGCATGTCTTGCAGAGGTTTCTGTGGCAGGGTTGTGTGGTATTGTGGTCACCGTTCTCCTGAAGGTTGGGTAGTTTGCTGTGAACAATGATCTGTTTAAGGTTGTGTGGTTGTCTGAAAGCAAGAAGTGGGGGGTTTGGGATGGCCCTAGCGAGATGTTCATCGTCATCGATGACATGTTGAAGACTCCGGAGAAGATGTCGTAGCTTCTCCGCTCCGGGGAAGTACGGGACAACAAAGGGTACTCTGTCCACCTTGTCCCATGTTCGTCTTCTGAGGAGGTCAGTGCGGTTTATCGCTGTGGCACGTTGGAACTGTCGATTGATGAGTCGAGCGCCGTATCCTGTTCTCACGAGGGCATCCTTCAGCGTCTGGAGGTGTCTGTCACGATCCTCCTCGTCTGAGCAAATTCTGTGTATACGGAGGGCTTGTCCATAGGGAATGGCTTCTTTAACGTGTCTAGGGTGGAAGCTGGAGAAGTGGAGCATCGTGAGGTTGTCTGTCGGTTTGCGGTACAGTGAGGTGCTGAGGTGACCGTCCTTGATGGAGATGCGTGTGTCCAGGAATGCAACTGATTCTGGAGAATAGTCCATGGTGAGTCTGATGGTGGGATGGAACCTGTTGATATCATCATACAGTTGTTTCAATGATTGTTCACCATGAGTCCAAAGGAAAAAGATGTCATCAATGTATCTGGTATACAACCTTGGTTGAAGATCTCGTGTAGTGAAGAAGTCTTGTTCGAACCTGTGCAAGAAGATGTTGGCATACTGAGGTGCCACTTTGGTCCCCATGGCTGTTCCTTGTGTCTGGATGAAAAGCTGATTGTTGAAGGTGAAGACATTGTGGTCCAAGATGAAGCGGATGAGTTGTAAAATTGCATCCGGAAACTGACAGTTGTTGGCATTGAGAACTGAGGCAGTTGCAGCAATACCATCGTCGTGGGGGATGTTGGTGTAGAGCGCCAAGACATCCATTGTGACAAGGAGTGTCCCTGGTTCAACTGCTTCATGCGTGCTGAGTTTCTGTAGGAAGTCCGTAGTGTCAAGACAAAAGCTGGGGGTTCTTTGTACAATGGGTTTCAGGATGCCCTCAATATAGCCGGAGAGGTTCTCACACAGGGTCCCATTGCCTGATACGATGGGACGGCCGGGTATGTTTACCTTGTGTATCTTTGGGAGGCAGTAGAGATCTCCAATGCGGGGAGGACGTGGAATGAAAGCCCGGAGGGTGTTCTGAAGGTCCGGATCAAAGGTTTTGATCAGAGTGTTGAGTTGACGAGTGTGTTCTTTGGTCGGATCCACTGGTAACTGTCTGTAGTGTTTCACATTGTTTAGTTGTCGGTAGACTTCTTCACAGTAGTCCGTTTTGTTCAGTATGATGGTGGCGCCTCCTTTGTCTGCTGGTTTGATGACAATGTTGCGGTTGGTCTTAAGAGCACGGATGGCCTTGCTTTGTGCTTGGGTGATGTTCGGGACTGTCTTGTAAGTGCGGTTGATGAATCTTGTGTTCACGCACCTCCTGATGGCTTGGGCATACATGTCTAGTCAGGGGCAGCGGCCTTGCGGAGGAGTCCAATTGGATTCATTCCTCTTCGGTTGCTGCACTGCGGATCCCTCTGTTGGTTGTTCTGGTTCATTAGCTATCTCATTGAGTCTGCTATTGGCCTCTTGGGGTTTGTGGAAGAACTCACGCAGCCTCATTTGCCTGATGAATTCCTCTGTGTCCGCTGCAAGACTGATGGGGTCCATTTTGGTGGTGGGACAGAAATTGAGCCCTCGGCTGAGAATTTCGATTTCCTCTGATTGAAGTGTGTAGTCTGACAGGTTAACAATGGACCTCCCTGCGGTAGTGTTGTTTTCTACTGTGGTGCCAAGGGAGGCTTGGTTGTTGCCGGTGGCGATGCCGAGTTTTTCAAGTTTCCTGTTCTTGGTGTGCATGTAAATGGTGTAGTTTCTTTGTCTCATCTGCTTGGCAAAGTGTCGCATCTGATCTGCGTCCTGAGCGCAAGTTGAGAATATGTATTCCATTTTACTTTCCAGGGTGCGGCGTTTGCTATAGAGCTGGTGTATGAGGTGATTGAGGAGTGTGAGAGAGGTGCGATGGCAAAGCCTCTCAGCGTAGTTTGTGTTATAGGTTGACCTGAGTGGGTCCGTGATCTGTAGTCCCTTTGGTATCCTGTCTGCTTTCTTGCATCTCTGTAGAAACTTGATATCTGTATTGATATGTGCAATTCCTCTTGGAGATCCTCTCCACTTGGATCCGGCAGTATGCGTTGTCGATAGAAGTCATGATGTAGAGATGCCGGCGTTGGACTAGATGGCCAACGGATGGCCATAATCAATAAATGGATGGCCATAATCAACTTCTGGTTCACAGCCTGCTTCCACTGTTCCCAGAGGTCCCGTCTTCCTGTCACCGATTGGGCACATTGCTCACCCCTCTATGTATTTTATCAGCTTCCCACCAGGTAGCCTTTAATTGGCTTCTACCCGCATTGTCTAACATGCCTCAAAGATAGGGTGGGAGTTAGCAATCCATACACTTCTGGGTCAGACTCCCACCTACTGCCCAGGAGCATAAAATTCAGCCCTGAGTCTGTGTACTGGTTGTATATCAAATCACTTATCTCTGTTTGTGGTGCCAATTCATGAATACCTAGCATACTTCAATAAGGGGACTTTAATTTTGTATTTTTTTACCAGTTTTTTTGCATGGATTTTATTCGTTGGTGCTGTTAAACCTTTCATCTCTATTCTGCCCATTCCTGCTCATCTTGATTTAAATCTGCTCTATTGCCTTGCCTTTTCTCTTTAGGTTAGTGGCTAGCACTGCTCCCTCATGGTGCCAGGGACCCCATTTCAATTCCAAACTTGGGTCCCTGTCTTTGTGAAGTTTGCACATTCTTCCTGTATCTGCATGGGTTTCCTCCAGGTGCTCCAGTCTCCTTCCATGCTGCAAAGATGTACAGGTTAGGTTGATTGACCCAGGAAGATTACCAGGGTAAATATGTGGGATTACAGGAATAGGACTTGGGTGGGATTGTGACCAGTGCAGACTTGATGGGCCGAACAGCCTTCTCTTGCACTATAGGGTTTCTACAAAGCTCATTTCACTTGATCCTTTGTACCTGTCCCTTTTTATTTCAAAGACCCTAATTTCAGCCCTAATTATGCAGTTCACTAGGATACTGTTCAAGTGGAATCCAATGGAACAGCTTCCTCTTTCCCTAGTACTGGTGCCCCTTCTGTGAGCCATGTATTTAATTCTCTCATTTGCCTGCTCCTATGCTAACTGGTGTGTAACTCAGCTAACAATCTAGGAGTCTATTACTTTTGAGCTTGTGTGTGTTAGTTTGGTATCTAACACTCAAGCACTTGTCCACAGAATGTCATTTCTAATTCTACCTATCTCTTTGGTTCCTACATGGACTATGACAGCTGATTACACCTCATTCGTCTTTGAAATTCAATTCCAGCTGTAAGGAGATGTCTTTTTAGCCTTGGTACTGAGCAGGCAACATAACTTTTCAAACTCCAGTTTCAGCTGCAAAGAACAGTATCTATCCCCCTGACTAAAATGTCTCCATGTCACTACCATATTCTTTATAACTCTTGCCACTTCAGTAATATCCTGCACTGTGATGGCATGGACAGTTTGCCCATCCATCAAGGTGGTAAATATTTAGTGCTTATTGGTACGGTCACAGGCCAAAGCACCCTAGTCACTACATTCTATATCCTGATACCGGCAGTCACACCTTCCTATCCCTGACCTTTGATGAACTTAAAGCTCTGCTAAACCTAAGGAGTGTGACTAGCTCCTGGAGCTCAGAATCCAAGTAGCCTGTTGAAACTTGATATCTGTATTGATATGTGCAATTCCTCTTGGAGATCCTCTCCACTTGGATCCGGCAGTATGCGTTGTCGATAGAAGTCATGATGTAGAGATGCCGGCGTTGGACTAGATGGCCAACGGATGGCCATAATCAATAAATGGATGGCCATAATCAACTTCTGGTTCACAGCCTGCTTCCACTGTTCCCAGAGGTCCCGTCTTCCTGTCACCGATTGGGCACATTGCTCACCCCTCTATGTATTTTATCAGCTTCCCACCAGGTAGCCTTTAATTGGCTTCTACCCGCATTGTCTAACATGCCTCAAAGATAGGGTGGGAGTTAGCAATCCATATTTCCCACAAAGATCACAGCTGGGACTTCCAGTTCACCAACTTTGAAACAAACCCACTTTGGCTGCAGACACTTACAGCAGATGTGGTTGAGATTTCAGTGCTCTTCACATATTCGCCCAGTTACGTCCAGTGCCTACTTGGCCATTTCTCTCTCTCTCGTTACTTAATTAATTGATTCCTAATTTGGTAAAAGCAAGTTCCAGTTTCCCAGCTTAGAGAAAAAAGAAAAACACTCAGCAGTTACTGGACACAAAACAAAAAGCATAAAACGCAGTACTTCCTCCCCTCTTTGCACTGAACTCCCACTTGCGGCAAATTCCCAAATTTGCTGTTTACAAAGCACTCCTTTGTGTGAAAACTCTTGTAGTTCCGACACTGTATGCTAGTAAGTACTCTCTGCTTATAGACAGAGTTTAATCATTTGCACTGGAATTACAGTATCCTGATTGTTCAGTTTTTCACCTTGTAGGCTTTAAAATATCCCAAAATGCTTTAAAGGAGTACTATAACACAAATTATGGACTGTGCCTTGCAGAGATATTAGGTCAGAAGACCAAAACCTTGTTCAAAGAGGCTTTAGGAGTGTCTTAAAGAAAGTGAGGTATGAGAGGCAGATCGTTATAGGAAAGAATATTCCAGAGTTTAGGATAAAGGCATGGCCGTCATAGCAAATAAAATCGGGGATGCCGAAGATCCCAGGATTAAAGAAGCACAGATATTCAGCTGTGGAGCTGGTGGAGATGGCAAGCACAAGACATTGGAGCACTTTGAAAACGTGGATCAGAATGTAAAAATGAACACATTTCTTGGCCGGAAGCCAATGCAAATCAGCAAGCACAGGAGTGATGGGTCACCATATTACAGTACTTATTTGGGTACACAGAGGAAGAATTTAGCATGGCAAATGCACCTTACCAGCATGTCTTTGGGACTGTAGGAGAAAACTCACGCAGATACTGGAACAATGTGCAAACTCCACATAGACAGTGACCCAAACCGGTAATCGAACCTGGGTGTCTGGCGCTGCGAGGCAGCAGTGCTAACCGCTATGCTACCATGTCATCCCAATGAGACCATACTTTAGAATATTGAGTACAATTTTGGTCCTGTTATTTGAGGAGGAATGCAGTTGCATTGGAGGCAATTTAGAGGAGATCACTGGATTGATAAGTGTCAGGTTGATTATTTGTGAAACCTTGGAGTGGGGGTTCAATACATAATTTTCAGACTCTGAGATGGGATTGGTAGCCATTAAGCCAAGAGGCCTCTTGTCAGCTCTCTGACTGAGTATCTGTCTTACGCCTTCGTCAAGAGCCTTATGGTGTCTTTCAGTGTTAGTGTTGCGATATAAATGTAAATTCCGTGAGCACTAGAAAGCCATTAAGAAGTATTCTAGCAGGAAGTCGGTGCCTGCTGAGGATGAAGGAAGGAACTGGAGAAAACTGTCAGAAGAAAACAAAAGCAAATGTGCCTCTCCAATAAAAGCTTGCATTTCCCATTATTAAAGTACTAAATGTACCCTGCAAAGCAGATGGCTCAGTTGGCTGAAGGATGTCTGTTTTCTGAAAAGTAAATCAAATAATAGGGGTCACAAACAAAAAGAGACCTCCTCATCTTGGAGACTGGCACTTCTAAAGCCAAGAACAGATGAGGGGCTGGGATTAGTAATGGTGGGTGAGCACGAGACAGAAGAAAGTCAGGAGAGCATCATCGTTACTATAACAACAGCATCTCATTCCTCAGATCTTGGATTGTGCCATTCCCAATCCCAGAACTGCATTGTTATTATCCCTGACTCCTCAAACATGACAAATATTCAAGTTTCTACGTAATTTTTCAAATAGCTTAACAGTCGTCAAAGACTTGATTCCAACTCAAACTGTTAGGTTGGCTAGACAATTGATTTCAATTTTTTTTTACGTTAGGTGAAGTCCTGAAATTGTAAGTAGCTTAAGGTTACACTTCTGTCAGTTTGATGAAATTGATTGTGGTTCATCCTATGGATTGAATAGAAACAGTGAGTTGATGACAAGAGAGCTTAGATATTTTTTGGAGCATGTGTTCCACCTGAAGTCTATAAATATAATTTCAAGTTTAGTTTCATTCAATTATAGTAGATCTTTGGGAAGCTGAGTATCACTTTCCAGGTCTCGTACCATTCCATTATACAGACCTACGGTAATGCATCATTATTTTATGCTTAGCTGAATAAAATTAGTATTGTCTCAATTTTTACACTGCATTGAAAGCATTATAGGTAATAATGTGATAATACCTAAAAAAAAAAACATATTTTAAAAAAAGATACTTTTTAAGAGTGGAATCACTGACTTCAGCAAAGCTCTATTCCTCAAGCACTTGTGTCAACTTTTTGCCAACCTCTAGATTTAACTATTCAAACATTTGTCCTTACTGACTTTCCATCCTGCGCCCTTGATAAACATCAACTTTTCTAAAAGCTTATCCTGTGCAAAGTGCTGCTCACCCATCACCCGTGACCTTACTGACCTGTGTTATTCCCCAATGCCCAACAGATTAGCCTGATTTCATCCTATTTCTACAGCCGCTTCCAACCCTGTGACCCCTGTTGAACACTTTGTTCCTCTGACTTGAGCCCACCATTGATGTACAACCTTCAGTCACTTTGGTCCAACTCTCGATTTCCCTCCTAAATTCCTTCCTTGTTCAGCTCACCTTCTTCCTTCGAAATCTTCCACCAATCCCATCTCTTCGATTAGGTTTCTGGGCACTACTTCTAATCTTTCCCTTCTCAATGTCACGCCATTTTCCTAGAACCTGTATATTAGGAATGCTTTTATGTTAAAAGAACAATAAGTGTGAGAAGTTGTTTAATGTTTTACCAATTTATTCCAGTTCACCTTAAAAAAAATTAAATAAAGGAGAAATTTTCTTTCTGTGGAGGGAATTGGGGGTGAAGGTGACAGGTGTTGTTCTACCACACAACTTCATGTTAATAAAATAACTGGTTCTAATTTTATGAACTGTCACTGGGTGAAAACAAAATTTAATTTTGACTAATCCTTACTCTTTCAACTCAAATTCAGTCAATTTGGATTAACACCACATTTGGATTTAGGGTAGAGATATTTTTCAGCACAACATTCTGTTGTAATGTTACGAAATTACCTGCATGGCCGTTGCACCACTTGTTGTCTCTTGCTCTGTTTACCTGTTTTCCTTTTCTTTCTGCGACTGCAGACTTGGTGTTGCAGCAATCAGGTTTTGCCTCTACAAAGAGCTTGACTAAGGATAAAGCTGATGCTTTAAATCAGGCTCATCCAATCTGTATGCTGAAATGTGGTCCCTGGAACGATTGTTGAGAATGCCACTGTGACAGCTTAGTGAGTTTGAAGATTTCTCCAGCAGGTTGCTCCTCCAATCACCGCTGGTTTTTCATCCTGTGTTTGCTGTTGATGAGAAAGAAAGTGATGGTGATTGGAAGAGCAGCAAACGCCAGCAGCTGTAAACATTTGAAAATAGGCAGATTCAGGAACATGTGGGGCTTGCAGGCACCATGCTGTCACATGGTTCAGGCCGCTTCCCTCCAGCTCCTGGGGCTCTTCTCCGCCTATAGCTATATTTCCTAATGTCCCCCTTTGACTCCACAGTCCCCACGCTCTTACCCCACGTCCCAGAATTGGATCCCCGGTTCCTTCCTAGTTCCTGCTACCCCCGTGACGACTCTCCATTCCCACTACCTCCCAGTATCTTTGCCCCCTCCCCAATGCATCCCTTTGCCCCCCCTCCTTGCATCCTTTCGCCCGCCTCGCCATCTCCCTTCGCTCCCCCCTCCCAGCCTCCCTTCGCTCCCCCCTCCCAGCCTCCCTTCGCTCCCCCCTCCCAGCCTCCCTTCGCTCCCCCCTCCCAGCCTCCCTTCGCTCCCCCCCTCCCAGCCTCCCTTCGCTCCCCCTCCCAGCCTCCCTTCGCTCCCCCCTCCCACCTCCCTTCGCTCCCCCCCTCCCAGCCTCCCTTCGCTCCCCCCTCCCAGCCTCCTTCGCTCCCCCCTCCCAGCCTCCTTCGCTCCCCCCCTCCCACCTCCCTTCGCTCCCCCCTCCCAGCCTCCCCGCGCTCCCCCCTCCCAGCCTCCCCGCGCTCCCCCTCCCAGCCTCCCCGCGCTCCGTCCCCCACGCTCTGTCCTCCCCGCGCTCCCTCCTCCCCGTCCTCCCCACGCTCCCCCCCCTCCCCGGGTGCATTTCCTCCCCCCCTGAACTTTTCATCTTCACACCCCTTCCCTGAGCCTCTTTCCCTCCCTCCTCTGCCCTCACTGCCCCCCCTATCCTCACATGTCTCTCTCCCTCTCTATATCTCCCACATCCAGTGTGTGTTCCCCAGGCACTCTGCCCACTCCTTGGCAGGCATTCACGTTCATTCCAGTGCAATTGGCCTCGGGCCTCAGTCCAGATTTTTCTCTTGTTTTCACTGCATCTACCCACCCCATAGCCCCACCAGCTAATTTTGTATACAGGATGAGGAAGTGAGTGTGAGGATGGGTGAATGAGTGTGGGCCAGAGAGAATGAAGGGGGGGCTGAGGATGGGTCAGGGTGGGTGGTTGAGTGAGCCTGTGTGTCTCTCAGTCTCGGTTCTCAGTTGCTCTCGGCAGTAGGGGCTCAGTGTGAGGGTGAACGAGTGAGCACCCTGAGACTGGCATGAGCTAGAGACATACACTCTCTCACCCTTTCACTTTCAAATAGTTGTCTTGATTTGTTTTTAAATTATCAGATTATTGTTGTGGGGTTTTTCTTTTACTGTGTGAGTTTTTTTCATACAACAGTCTTATTTCCTGAAGTACATGGTTAATGTTGTGCCAGACCTTATCTTTCTGACATTTGCTCATCTGCAGCCACCCCCCCCACCTGCCCCACCGTGAGTGTGAGAAAAATTGAAATGTTGCCCCTCATGAGAAAAGGCTGGACAAGCCTGCTCTAAATAAAATAAACTTAAACCAAATGTGTTCTTCTAGAGTTCACCCCCCACACACACACACACACACACACACACACACACACATGCTTATACTTTCTTCTATCACTCTGTTAACTATGCTTTGTGACAGAGCAGTTTTGCTTAGACTTCAGAGTCAACATAGAGACAGCTTCACCGAATCTCGTGGGCTTTATTTGGTTGCCACTGTTTCGGGATAAGAAATGAGCTACAGGTTTTTTTGGATAAAATCCAGGATATTGTTGGTTTTTTTTAAACAAAAACTTGCATTTGTATAGCAACTTTCGTGACCACTGGACAACTCAAAGTTCTCCACAACCAATAGAATAACGTTGAAAAGTATGTACTACTATAATGTGGGAATCGTGTCAACCAATTTGTGCACAGTGAGCTCCCACAATGATGTGATAATGGTCAGACAGCCTTTTTTAGTAATGTTGATTGAGAGATAAATACTGGCCATGACTCTGGAGAGTACTTTGGAATCTTTCAAGCTCACCTGAGAGGGCAGACAGACCAGAGCCTCAGCTTAGATATGGCACCTTTATAAGTGTTACACTGGCACATCTGTATCGATCTTTGTGCTCAATTCCTGAAGAGGGACTTGAACTCATGATCTTCTGATTCAGAAGAGAGAGTTCAACACGCAGCTGACATTAAGCTTTATAAAAGGTTAAAGTAATATTTGACATTGTTGGATTGGACGGAATTACTTTGGTGCACCGATGAAAGTGAATTTGCATCTCATCTCCAACTTCAGTTGCAACTTGGAATGCGCCTAATGGTGGTTTTTCTCAAACCTGGATTTAGCTTGCTAAGTCTGCGTTAAGGCGTTCAGTTAGGTTTTCATTTTGCAGTTACGCATTTACTTTTGTAAGCTAACATGCGTACTAGTGTTAACTATTCTCAACTTGTCTCATTTCCTGAGAAATGTGTCATACTGGAGAATAAACATAAACCATGCACAG
The DNA here is from genome assembly GCA_024679065.1 of Sphyrna mokarran. NCBI lineage: Eukaryota > Metazoa > Chordata > Chondrichthyes > Carcharhiniformes > Carcharhinidae > Sphyrna > Sphyrna mokarran. The sequence goes on from JAGIQG010000003.1 coordinate 111,584,475, forward strand.
TATCGATAGTACGTTTTCTGTTCTTGACATTGAATTCTCTACGGCAAACCAAGCTTTGGAATCAGAAGAAACTAATGATTAAAAAATATGTTTGGAGGACTTCCAACTAATAAATCATGTTATATCCACTACAGATTGCATTTCTCTTTTTTTGATGCTACTTGTCATGGATATAAAACAGTTAATAAATTAGACTGCAACTTGTGCATGGTTTTCCTGACAAAAAGAAGAAGCATTTAAGTATTTTTCAGTCTGCTGGGGATATATCCCAGAAAGTAATGGTGATAGCTGAATCAAGAAGAATGGACCACTTATGATTGTGCCAATTGGCATTTCTCCACAAGTTAGAAGTATGGAACTCATTCAGCGTTTGGCTGTAAAAGACTTCAGTTAGCACCCTACCCAATAAATTTTCATTAAAAGTGGACCAGGATAATAAAACTGCAACAAAGTCTAAAATTGGTAAAGGTACAAAATCTAAACCTAATAGAAATTAAATACTTAAACTTCATGCCATCCTTCAGGGGTCATTGTTTGTGGCTAAACCTTTCATGTAGAAGTTATTGTAGGATTAATTGCATTTTACTCTTATAATAAAGGAAGAATTCTGAATTCCACTCCACTATTCTGAGAATAGACATTTGAAATATATCAATAATTTAGGTACTTGCCCTGTTCCAATTTTAAAAAAAAGTTTCATAGAATCCTACAGTGCAAAAGGAGGCCCTTTGGTTCATCGAGTCTAAACAGACCACAATCCCATCCAGGCCCAATCCCTGGAACCTCATACGTTTACTCTATCTAGTTTCCCTGGCACGAAGGGGCAATTTAGCATGGCCAATCCACTTAACCCGCATATCTTTGGACTGTGGGAAGAAACCATAGCACCTGGAGGAAACCCATGATTATACTGGGAAAATGTGCAAACTCCACACAGGTAGTGACCCAAGCTAGGAATCGAACCTGGGTCCCTGGCATTGTGAGGCAGCAATGCTAACCACTGTGTCACTGTGCTGCCCAGTAGTTGATATGCCTTTCAGATTTTGAAAAATGAATAGTTCACACTTAGTAAAAAGTAAAGTCGTCTTTGAAGAAATCCACAGAATTAGTCACATAATATGATAATTTCATAACCTGAAAAAGAAATTTTTCAACTTGACACTGGATATTTACAACATTTAAAACCAAATAGAAAGATGATTGTGTTTTTCTGTCTGGAATTAGTCTGTAAACTTAGACTCATGTCAGCAGGGAGTCATACACATGGCTTAAGGCTTTCTGTTTGTTAAAAGGGTATACCTTTTAATTTCATAGAATCATAGAATCCCACATTTGGCCCATTGAGTCTGCGACGACTCTAATGGAGCATCTTGTCCAAGCTCTCTTCCCTGCTCTATCCCCACAACCCCACATATTTCCCATGGCATATTAGCGTGGCCAATCCATCTAACCTGCACATCTTTGGACTGTGGGAAGAAACCACAGCATACAGAAGAAATCCATACAAACATGGGGAGAATATACAAATTCCACACGGTCAGCCAAGGCTGGAATTGAACTCAGAATCCACTGTTAATAACTGTTCCACTGTGGTTTGGTGTATTGGTAGTCTGCAAAGTAACATTTACTCTGTGATGATTTTAGTTTGTTACAGCAACAGTTTTAAAATATAAAATCTTGTCATGTGACCTCTTGCATTGGCTTCGCTGGGAAATTATTTTCTTTAATTAATTTACATGATGTGGAGGCTGCTGGCAAAGCCAGCATTTATTGTCCATCTCCACTTGTGCTTCAGAAGGTGGTGGTGAGCTCCCTTCTTGAATCATGGCAGTCCCTGATGTGTAAGTACACCCACAGTGCTGTTGGAAGGGAGATCCAGGATTTTGATCCAGCGACAGTGAAGGAATGGCAATGTATTTCCAAGTGAGGATGGTGAGTGACTTGGGCGGAATCTCCAGGTGGTGATGTTCTCAGGTATTTACTGCTCTTGTTCTCCTACATGGTAGTGGTTGTGGGTTTGGAAGTTGCTGCCTAACGAACTTTGGTGAGTTCCTGCAGTGCATCTTGTAGCTGGTACACACTGCTGCCATTGTTTGTTGATGGAGGGATTGAATGCTTGTGGAAGGGATAGTGATCAAGCACTGCTTTGTCCTGGATGGTGTCAAACTTCTTGAATGTTGTTGGAGCTGTATTCATCCAACCAAGTGGGGAGTATTCCGTCATTCTTGACTTGTGCTTTGTAGATCGTGGACAGGCTTTGAAGGGTCAAATAGTGAATTACTCACTGCAGGATTCCTAGCCTTTAACCTGATCTAATGACCACAGTATTATATGGCTAGTTCAGTACAATTTCTACTCAATAGCAACTGCCAGGATGTTGATAGGGGGATTCAGCGATGGTAATGCCACTGAATATCAGGGGATAATGGATAGATCCTCTCATGTTGGAGATGGTCATTGCCTGGCGTTTGTGTGGCACAAATATTGCTTGCCACTTTTCAGCCCAAGTCTGGATATTGTCCAGGTCTTGCTACATTTGGATGTGGTATATATTAGTATCTAAAAAGTCACAAATGGTGCTGAACATGGTGCAGTCATTAACAAATATTTCAACTTCTGATGTAATGATGGAAAGAAGGTCATTGCAGGTGAAGATGGTTGCGCCTAGCATACTACCATGTGGAACTCCTACAAATGTCCTGGAGTTGAGAAGATCGATCGCCAGTCACTACAACCATCTTCCTTTCTGCCGGATATGACTCCAACCAGTGGAGAGCTTCCCCATTGACTCCAGTTTTGCTAGGGCTCCTTGATGCCATACTTGGTCAAATGTTGCCTTGATGTCAAGGGCACTCACTCTCACCTCACCTCTGGCTTTCAATTCTTTCATCCAGGCTTGAACAGAGGTTGTATTGTCAGGAACTAAGTAACACTGATGGAATCCAAATTGAACATCCATGAGCATATTACTGCTGAGCAGTTGCTGCCTGATAGCACTGTTGATGACCTCTTCCATCACTTTAGTGATGATTGAAAGCAGACTGATGGGGTAGTAATTGACTGGATTCGCTTTTTGTGTACAGACATCCAGGATAATTTTTCACATTGCTGTATAGATACCAATGTTATAGCTGTACTATAGCTTGGCTAGGGGAATGGCAGGTTCTGGAGCGTGTCTTCGGAGCTATTGCTGGAATATTGTCAGGGCCTATAATCTTTGCAGTATCTAGTGCCTTCAGCCGTTTCTTGATATCACATGAAGTGAATTGAATTGGCTGACAACTGACATCTGTGGTGCTGGGGATCTCCAGTGGAGGCTGAGATGGATTATCTGCTTGGCATTTCCAACTAAAGGCTGTTGTGAATGCTTCAGCCTCATCTTTTGTCCAGGTATGTTGAAGATTGGGGTATTTGTGGAACCTCCTCCTACAGTGAGTTGTTAATTGTCAACCCCATTCACAGCTGAATCTGGCAGGTCAGCAGAGCTTAGATCTGATCCATTGGTTGTGGGATCACTTGGCTCTATCAATTACTTGCTACTTATATCTCTTTTTAAAAGTTGTCAATCTCCACATGGCCTATTAACGCATGAACGAGAATTCCGATGGCCAGTGAACTGAGGCGAGGCAGAGTTTGGAATAGACAATAGGCAATCATAAGATAGGATGGATGTGTGTTTAGAAGTTCATCTCAGGATAAAATGTGGAGCGAAGGTTATGGACAGTCTGCTTCAGCTTCAGTTGGTTGCCAGGGAGAAGGATAGAGTCAGTAACTAGGGAACGGAGTAATAAGAGGCGACTAAGGATAAACCCTTATCAAGGGCAATTACTATGTGCGAGTGGAAAGAGAAGCCAGTGCAGGTGATATTCTGGCTATGATTAGATGGATAAGAATGGAACTAGGTAAGTCAAACAGATGCTGGGCAACCAGAAGATTTCTTTAACTCCATTAAATCAGGCTAATTATCTGTAAGGTTTGATTAGTGCATGGCAGTGCTAATGAGGCATCTATATATTGCTCAACAAAAATTTATTGCATCCAAGTAACTGGAATGATCTGGTTTTTGCATGTGTTTTGTATTCCTATTTTAGGCTTTAAGTGGCTGTGTTTAAGAACTGGAATTAATTATCACAGACCATGAGGTAAAAGTGATATTATGACTTTTCAAAAAAAAAGAGGCATGAAAGATGTTGGCTATTGTTAGTGTCCCTTAAAACAGCACTAACCTAGCAAACTTAAGTCAACATTACTTTGCCCCAAAACATGAAAAGGATTAAAACTAGGCACCTTGGTTTTTATATTTTAATTACTTTCATATATCGACTTTGCTTATTCAAAAGAAACCAGTTCTGAATGTCTATTTTAATTCATCAGATTTTATTAAATGTGTTCCATATGAACAGAATGCATTATGGTGGCCACTGGGAATCAAAATTAATCCTATAAACTGTCAAGTGTGCTGAGGTCATAATCACTAGGTGAGCAGATTCTGTTTTTGGCAGTCTCCTGCGTGTATTCCTGCTGTACCACACAGGGATTTAACAAACTGAAATACTTTTGAATTCAGCTGTTCTGCTTTCAGTGTTTGGTACCAGATGTCTGTTGTGTTATGATAGGGTGATGTTTGGATGTGATTCTATTGATACTCAGTCTGAAAAGATCAGTAGTGATGCTATTTAATTAGTATAGTGTATGTGGTAATGGTTTAGAAAGAAAACACCAATCATACTTGGCAAATAGAAACCCCTTCTAAAGCCGGTATCATGAATTAAGTTGTCTGATAACCCAAAATGCTTATTGGTCGGGAATCTTCTGTAAATATCATGGGATATCTATGGAAACACCATACTGGCTCAAAATAACATCCTAATAACGCAGACAAATATAGAAGCCTGAAAGGAGATGGATAAGAATGTGGCCTTATGGGAATCCTAGTATTTCTTCATAGATCCCCTCTCTCAAACCCCAGGGTTTCCAATTTGAAACTTATGTTAGACACCATTCCTTTCTGACTTGTATTATTTTTATGTCATATGTTTCATTTCCACACAGATTGTGGACTGGCACTTGGGTTTTCTCAATGATGCTGTATGATCAGATTAGAAGCATTACAAATGTATAAGATATCGCGAAATCATCAGACACAGGCAATACAGAATTTGCAATGTGCTTGCTTTTAAACAACTTATTGATTTTTTGTTTTTGGTTCATTTAATGTTACTTGCATTAGCAAGAATGAAAAGTCCGGAGTAACTTTCTGGAATGTTTTACCTCCCTCCACAGCTTGGATTTTGAGTAAGAATAATAACAAAAATATCAGCGCTCACCATTGTTACAGAGTACATCAGACAGCAACGTCTGGTGTCCACCCATCTGCAATTAAACACCACAATTCAGGAAGTTGGTGTCTGATTTTCCCTGTTCCACCATGAGCTTTAATACACTGCTTGCCAATCGATTTTGGAATGAAAGGACATAATGACTGCGAAGTTACAGTATTTACCCACTAAACACACCAGAAAAGAAAAACATTAATGCTGGTGCACTCGGCCGTAAATGGTGTTTGAACGTAATAAGGGTTAACTTACTCTGGTACTGAAAATGTGACTTTACAAGTGTGGACCTTATTCCCTCTGAATGTAATCTTTGTTGGGATTTCTTTCTCCTTTATCTTTTGTTTAATCCCATCCTTCTTTCCTCTCTTAATGTTGCTTTATGATCATGTTTGCACGTTGAATTAAACATTATATCTCATGCTTTCTGCTTTAAACCATCTGCAGTGCTACCAAATATGGGCTTTATCACAGCTAATCCCATGATGCAGCGAACCATCAACATTGTAAGCTTCAGGCGATGCAGGCATCCTTCTTACCCACTGCCCTCTACTCTACTGCCCTCTGTTGTGAGAAACCTCATCCTGCATTACAGAGGGCAAAATGTTAGTGATTGCGTGGCGTTGTGTTTGTTTGATGTTTCTGACTTAGCTGGAAGTGTGTGAAAACAGTGAGATGTGGATGTGAGCATTGTAACATGAAAGGGTGTGTGAGATTGAGATGAAGCATCTGGATGTTAGGCATAGTCCTGAGCAGTATCATCTGTAAGCTGTACATGTGTGTGGCAACGTAGCAACCTAGAAGGCCCCCTGCAATAATCTCTTTTAAGGTAGGACACAAAATTGAAAACTACCATGCATCAAAATGAGCAGGGCATGCACAAAGGCAAGAAATAGAGGGGACATTGGTCCTGAATGCTAAGGACTGCTGCTCGATGAATGATATAGAGCTGTGTTGCATTGAGCAACGTGAGAGCTGTGTAAGAGATGATCATGAGGTCCATTTAACCACCCATACAAGATCATTAGACTTCTTGGGACACTGCTGCCACTTCCCTAGGTGTAGATGCAAGGAATTTGCCTCCCTAGACAGCTAATCCTGGCTCTCTGTGAGGACGTTGCCTTTCTCCTCCATGTCCATTTCCAGCATTGAGGCCTCCAACGTCACCTCTTGAACCTGGGAGCATTCTCTCCACCCTTGTCTTCCATTTTTAACAATAGCTTGTATTTATGAATCATCTTCAACATAAAATGCTTCAAAATGCTTTACCAAGGCATTCTAAAACAGTGAATTCAGCTGTTTAGAATTGCAGCAGTGATGTTTAACAGAAAAGTTCTATGATTTCAATGTAGCTCCCCGAAAGACAGGCTGCCTTTAAGAGCAGCATTCTGATACATCACTATTAACATACCATGATCAGCTCCCTGTGGGGCATTTAGGCAGTCAGACCACGTAAGAATTTGAAAACAAGAATGAGAATTGTAAAATAGAGGCCTTGGGTCCCAGTGTAGGTCTGTGAGCACAGATGCATGTTACAGGCACATTCAGACAGTGTTACAATCTGGCAAATGAGAAGGCAGCATCAAGTTTAAGTGATGCCTACTTCAATGGAAGTGGAAGCTTGCAGCTCTCAAACCATTATTTCCCAGGCCTAACATGGGCCATAACCAAATTTTACCAGTGTTTGTCTCGGTGATAATTTTTCAAACTGGCTGAAGAGACATATCCACGTTTGCCGGTTCATACGTAGAACAGATAATGCCCCAATGAAAATCATCTCTGGCAATGTTAAGCTGCTGGGCAAAATTGTATGAAAAGACTGCAGACAGCTGTGAACATGACAAATGGCAATGCCATTTCTTCACTTCAAAATCCAATCTGTTCATTTTGCTCCACAGCCAGTAAATTCTGATAGTGTGGATTGCAATGTTTCTTCCGTGTCCTGAAGCTTACTAATATCTTTTAAATTGAATTTGAAAAGTGCCATGTGTATTTGGCATACTGGATTGTGGGATAATGCAGTTTTTGTTTGCTACTATAAATGGCTCAGAATTTGTTTTGTCTCAGGGGACAGTTCTCTCTCTCAATTGTTGGAAAAATGCAACAAAAGCTTCAGTCAAAATAGAGAGCAGATTTACAGTGAAGGAGGAGGCCATTTGGCCCATTGAGTCTGCACGGACAACTGTTCCACCCAGGCCCTATTCTCATATTTACTCCATTAATCCCACATCACGGGACATTATGGGGCAATTTAGCATGGCCAATCAACCTAACCTGCATATCTTTGGACTGTGGGAGGAAACCCTGAAGCACCTGGAGAAATCCCACGCAGACAGAAGGAGAATGTGCTGACTCCACACAGACATTGACCCAAGCGGGGAAGCAAGCCGAGGTGTCTAGAGCTGTAAGGCTGCAGTGTTTACTGCTGTGCCACCATGGTACTGGACTTTGAAACATATTATGATATAACTGAAGACTAGGCATTTGTTTGGGGTTTATCCCTCATGCACAATAATGTGTAAAAAGTGCATTTAGAATAAAGAAAATTTCAGCATAGGAACAGGCCCTTCAACCCTCCAAGCCTGCACTGATCATGCTGCCCAACTGAACTAAAACCCTACACACTTCTGGGGACCATATCCCTCTATTCCCAACCTTTATATCTGTCCAGATGCTTTTTAAAAGTCACTATCATATCTGTTTCCACTACCTCCCCCTGCAGCAAGTTCGAGGTACCCACCACCCTCTGCATAAAAAAAAACTTGCCTTGTACATCTCCTTTAAACCTTGCCACTCACACCTTAAACCTATGCCACCCATTAATTGACTCTTCCACTCTGGGAAAGAGCTTCTGACTATCCACTCTATCCATGCCCCTCGTAATCTTGTAAACTTCTATCAGGTTGCTCCTCAACTTTCATTGTTCCAGTGAGAACAAATCAAGTTTCCCCAAACTCTCCTCATAGCTTATGCCCTCCATACAAGGCAACATCCACGTAAATCTTTTCTGCAATTTAGTTTAATAAGTTGGGGGTTTTAAAGAAGTGAATCTTATAAAACAAATTTCAAGATACAATGAATGCAAGTTAGATAAATGGTTCTTTTGTTTGCAAGAGGGTGCACTGCAAATTTGAACTAAATTGCGATTTATGTTACATAGAACATAGAACATAGAACATTACAGCACAGAACAGGCCCTTCGGCCTTCGATGTTGTGCCGACCAAAATAAAAAGCAATGCCCCTCCAAACTAAACCATTCCCTTCTCTTCCATATACTTATCAATTAACCTCTTAAACGCCACCAAACTTGGCGCATCTACAACAGCTGCAGGCAGGGCATTCCACTCCCTAATCACTCTTTGAGTAAAGAACCTACCTCTGATATCCGTCCTATAACTCATACCCCTTAATTTAAAGCTGTGTCCCCTCGTGCTAGCTTTCATGTTAAGACTCTATGATAAGTGAATTGACCCGAGTTAAGTACATCTAATTCATGTCAGATTATCTATAAAGTTGATGATTTTTGAGATTAAATATTTTTAATATTTCCAGTGTTATAACTGTAATTTCTTCATCTTTACTACACAAGGCTTAAAAACTAAAATGTAGTTTTCTCTTTTGCTTTGGAGGCTCAGTCAGTTGTCACGTTTACTTAAAAGCAAAAAGCTGTGGATGCCAAAGATCTGAAATAAAAGTAGAAAATGCTGGAAATTCTTAGTAAGTTTGACAGCACAGAGAAACACAGTTAACGTTTTGAGGTTGATGACGTGCTGTCAGGCTTCATTAATTAATCCTGAAATGATTTTGATATCACATCTTGATTTGTAATTTAGGAGTCCATGCTATAAATCTCACCGTCATGCATAAAGGGTTTTAGGCGGGAGGTGATGGCCTAGTGGTATTATCACTAGACTATTAATCCAGAAACTCAGCTAATGTTCCTGGGTCCTGGCACCTGGGTTCAAATCCCGCCTTGGCAGATGGTGGAATTTGAATTCAATAAAAAAAATTTAGAATTAAGAATTCACTGATGACTGTGAAACCATTGTTGATTGTCAGAAAAACCCATCTTTTAGGGAAGGAAATCTTACCTGGTCTGGCCTACATGCAACTCCAAAGCCACAGCAATGTGATTTACTCCCAACTGCTCTCCAAGGGCAACTAGGGATGGGCAATAGATGCTGGCTACCAGCAACATCCATGTCCCACAAATAAGTAAAAGAGGTTAAGTTTTAACTTGCTTTTTCATTGACACTGACTGTAACACAACACATTATGATCATTTGAAAACCATATCAAGAATATCTGATGTAATTGTCCCTCTTTTCACCAAATGAAGATATACCCTGTGATCCAATCAAAAGTAACGATCAAGAAAATGATTGAGCAAATAGTGTGGCTTTGTACTGATCATTTCGCATAAATAGATTATGTTCTGAATTCTGCCTCTGATGAAGGTAAGGTACATCGTTCATTTGATTGGTGCATCAGTCTGACTATTAACCCACACAGCAGTCAGGAGCTGAAAAAGTTGCAGTATTAGTAAGAAACGTTGGGCAAAGTTGTCATCCTGCTCTTCCCTTCCGTGAAGCTGGTCATGACCCATTTGCATTTTTTTTTAGCTTCTTGGATTTTTTTAATAATGTCACTTGTAAAATATAGATTCCAAGAATTTCTAGCTATAAGCAGCAAACACACTAATCAAAGAAAGTAGCAAAGATGTCAAGCTGGATTTAATGTTCGAAGCAGTGTTCATGCCTGATGGAAATCCCACAACAAACTCTTTCAGGACACCCTGTGCAATTTACCAAAAGGCAGCTACCTAACCTGGGCAACGTTAGGTCTCCCACTGAATCACAGATGTTCTGCCTCCAAGAGCTGCTAGCCAGTCAGAGTTTGGCAGATGTCCAGCACCAGCATCACCAGGACCCAGTGGTCAGGCCGGGACTACCGATATAACCCTGCAGGTAGATATTTGGGACATGATGCAGGTAGCAGTGAGCGGGAGAACTGGGTCAACTGCTAGAGCAAGGGGAGTGCCTTACTGACACCAGATCTTCAACTGGGCAGCTGCTAGTAGAATTCCAGTCACAGCAGCATGAGCTCTTTATAGAATCCCTATAATGCAGAAGGAGGCCATTTAGCCCATCAATTCTGTACTGATTCCCTGACAGAACGTCTTACCCATGCCCACTTCCCTTGCCTTAACCACATAACCCCACATCTTTATCTTGGCCAGTCCATCTAACCTTCACATCTTTGGAATGTAGAAGGAAATCAGAACACCTGGAGGAAACTCACGGAGACATGGGAAAAATGTGCAAAATCCACACAGACAGTCACCCAAGGCCGGAATGAAAGCCAGACCCCTGGCACTGAGAGGCAGCATTACTAACCACCATGCAACCGGCCTTGCTACTTAAGAAGCTCAATCATCTTCTGGTGGGAAGACCATCATTCCCTCCCAGTGCTTGATTGGGGGAAATTTGGAAGGCAACAGGTTCTCCATCTTTCACCCAATCAAATCCCCCACCACCTCCTAACGCTGCTCTCGGGGGTGTAAGGGAGGGGGGAAACATTAAATTCCACTGCAGGTGCATGTACAATCCCAATATTGAAGGGTAGAGTAACACACAAAAAACTCTTTATCCTCTATGCATGAAATTAATTTCTGATATCCATTTTGTAAAGATTTGCAATTTGAGCGCGACTCATCTATTGTCAGATTGCACTTGGAAACAACAGCATATTTGTAAAGCCCTAAATTATTTTTATATAGAGCACTTCTTGATTGTTGCTTTCGTTGTGATTAAATGGCATGACAGATGACTAATAAGCTCTGGTACAAAGTTGGCTCTTTCATCTGCAGTTTACAGAAACCCTGATCCAAGCATAAAATATTCTGCAAACATGCCAAATATTTAGCAGGATTTAGCCAGGAAGCACTGGGCTCCTATTGCTGTCACTTCCAGTTTAGCAGCCAAAAAAGTGATGAGCATGAAGTGACACTATCATGGTTTTACTGCAAAAAGCTTTCAAGCATGAATCGTAAAAGTGCTGTGTTCCTGTTTTCAGTGCTTTCGTGTTTGTGAAGAATTTTATTGTCCCATTCCTTGGAGAGAACTTTTAACAACTGCTATTTCTGACTGCACGAATTAAAGTGTAAAACGGGACAAAAATGTTGGAACGAATTGCCATGGAACCTGATTATCTGGCGCATCCCTCGCCCAGATAGATAATTAAAATAATCACAGATCCACTGTGTATTTTAATGTAGTATACTTTGTATTTTATTCATGTGTTTAAATTAACTGTTGCTAAAGTTTGAAAATTTTACTGTGTTTTGATTTCATTTTTGTAGTTCAAGATCAAGTCACTTGAATTCAGCTGCCCCTCGTACTGAATTAAAGGTGTAATTGGTGCATCAAACAAACAGCCTAAGTTCCTCAAAAGTAACAATACCTCTAAATATATCACTTTTCAGAATATAATTGTTACAAATCGGGCAAAGTAAACATTTCTGACTCCCACTGGTGCTCTGGTTCCCACTTTTCTCCTAGTCAGAATCAACTTGTATGAAGAGCAATTAGCCGACTTCATCCCATTGCCATTTTGAAAAATAAATTACATATTGAATAGCAAGAAGTAATCAAAGCGCAATCTCTTGATTCAAATTCAATTTGGAAAGCAAATTGTGCCCCCGTGGGTTTTCTCTGGATGCTCCTGTTTCCTCCCTCAATTGAAAGATGTGCAGGTTTAGGTGGGTTAGCCATGGGTTAAGGGGATGGGTTTCTGTGAGATGCTATTTCAGAGAGTTGGTGCAAAATCAGTGTACCAAATGACTTCCTTGTGCATTGTAGGGATTCTGTAATAATTGAGGAATTCTTTATCCTATGTCAATTTACATGATCTAAATCTTTGGTATTTCTTTGGCAAAGCACGTAGCCAGAGAACAGAAATATTCTACTGGGAATTCATTTATTTAAATTTTATTTTTCCTTCTATTCAGAGATTTTTCCATTTGTAATTTTCTATTATGCATTACTAATTACTGCCACTGTCTGATTAAAATATCATTTATAAACTGTAATTGTATATGCTGTTTGCATGTTTGGGAAAATATCTGGTAGTGGAGTAGGAATTTTTTTTTTTCCGAGGCTGCAGTTGCACTTTAGCGTGATATAAAACAGTTTTAGGGACAAATTGACAAATGGCAGTATAACTTGGGAGCTTGGACAGTGCTGCACTGAGATAAAGTTGAGTGAGACCACCCGCATAAGAACATATCAAACCATTAGGCCTAGGAACAGTCATGTGTTCCATCCAATTTCAAAAACTTTCAGATAGTCTGTTGGATTTCCTGAGCGCTTTTCGAACTCCGTATTGAGTCTTTTTTAATGTTTATGAGAAAACAGATGCTCCCACTGTTTTCATCCAACGTATAAAATAATAGCAATGGGGAAACGGAATCCCCCCCCACCCCACATGTGTGCAAACATTTATGCACAGAATTTTCTTTTGTTAGTAAAGAGTGAGTTGCCAGGCCACATTCTAACTTGGTATCACCAGCAGCTTTTCATGCACTCTAGCTACCAGATTTAACCTGGCGTTCCTCTATAAGTAAACCCAAGTATGTAATTGTATACTAATTTTCTGATCTCTACACTGTTTTAACATAACAGCCATAGCAAGTTATGTATGGCTCTTGTATCTAACTCCTCTTAAAACATGCTGGAATACTAGAATCAGTATGTTAACCAGATCTTGTTTCCGAAATTTAACATGGCCACTAACATCTGCAAATCCATTTTGAAATGCTAAAAGCCAGAGCATGAGTACTTAAACCTCTTACAACCTCCTCAGTCTTTTAACTCTTTTGTAAGACTTTCTAATGAATGTAGTTACAAGAATTTTTCATTATCAAATAATCTTTGATTTAAAAAATTTTCAGTTTGTAGACTTGTAAATTCCCTTTCTTGTCTACTAGTCTGAATGATCTTAATGAGTAGAATTTAATTGGTGATGGTGAGGGGAAAAGGGAGAGAAAGCACACCTGAAAGATTGCCCCCTACCAGTCCCCTGACGAGCGATAGATTTCCAGTGGCAGCCTGATAACATTGCATATTTTGAGAAGGATGCCAGTGGCTTTATTGCTTGCTGAGCAACACAGGTTAAAATGGAAGAGAGCAGGATCCAAGAGGAATACCAGACAGTCTGTCAATTTTAACTGCCCACCTGGCTTTCCTTTTCATCTGAGCAAGCAGAGTTAAAATTGTCCCGGTTTAGGTTTTCTCAACTAAGTCCATAGCTGGCATGTGTCTGCAGCACATAACATTCCACATTTATGTCTTTTTAGTCTGTGAGGCTTTGTTCCGTTGATCTGAGCTTCAGATGCTTGAAGTGAACTTTCTTAATAAGTTGACTTATTCATTTACCAGATTTATGACTGCCACTTGTTTGTATGTACAATTAGAGTCCTGTGCTTAGTATGAAAGTTCTTGCACTGAGAATTTCAACATTGGCTATTTATTTTCATGTTGTATTAAGTCTCCATTTTCATTACCATATATGTTTGATGTGCTCGATTCATCTTGATGTTTGCATCATTCCCTGTGAGCTGCCTTTGGTCTCTCTGCACTGCTTTGATTCTGTCCTGACCCTGCGTTTTCTGCAACTCTCACTCTTTTGTCATCTGCTTTCATCAATATTCCTTACCACCGATTTATAATTTCTTAGTTTTTTTCCACACTTTTCTTCTTCTTGCCCCCCTCCACCATTTCTCCCTGCACCCCATCCCCTCATTTATATTCTTTTTCAGTGTTCTGGTTTCCTTTTCTATTGCACTGCTGTTTCTGTCACTCTAATGAATAGAAAGTGAAAGGATTTCAATGCCAGTGAGAAGAACTGAAGTAAAAAATTGAGGGGAAGCTGCATTATTGACAAAAGAAAATTAGACACAAGACAAGAGGAAAAGATATACGATAGTTGGTGATTTACTGAACAGTTGCTGCAAAACCATGAGTGAAATATCCCAATGTGGTGAATTAACTTCTTTTTCTCAATTTCAGTTGTCTGGCTGTATCACTTAATTTGTTATCAGCATTTCTTTGGATGTTGACTGCCGAGTGTGCCTGGTACATCCTGCCAGTTATTGATGATGAAGGAAATCCAAATAACAAATTAATGATATTGTCATCCTGATTTTCTATGAGGTCCACACCTCCCTGTGCAGTGTTTCATACTGTTTGTTTCTCATGGGTAATGTGATGAAGTGTATGTGTTCACTCTACAATTCCTTGAAGGTTTGCCCAGGATACTTGCTAAATTTGTGTAGGTGCCCCTGCTTCAAGTTAGCCTAGACGTTCTCTTTTATAGTGTAATCCAAGTGTCAGAGCCCAAATATAATCTGAGAACAGCTGGTTGCACCACAATAGAACAGAAGAATGTTGGCCAAAAAACTATACTTTGAGTAAGTGTTTAAAGGCAGTTTAAGAAATAGAAAAACAAAGGGTTGTTATGGACAGTAAGATCAATACAGGTGAGCATTGGTGGCACAATGGTTAGTACTGCTGCCTCACAGTGCCAGGGATCCAGGTTCAATGGGTCACTATGTGGAATTTGCACATTCTCCCCGTGTCTGCGTGGGTTTCGCTGGGTACTCCAGTTCCCTGCCACTGTCCAAAGATGTGCTGGTTAGGTGAATTGGCCATGCTAAATTCTCTCTCAGTACACCTGAACAGGTGCCAGAATGTGCCGACTGGGGAATTTTCACAGTAACTTCATTGCTTTGTGAATGCAAGTCTGCTTGTGATGAATAAATAAATGAATTTTAAACACTGAATAAGTAATGCTGACAGGAAAAGAGGCACATGTTGCAAGATTGAGAGTACTGTTGGCATGGCCTCAGAGATAGAATTGGAGGCTTGGGATAGAATCAAACAAACAAAGCCATAGAGTGATTTGGAAAAGTAGCAAGCTTTTGAATTTGATGTGAGAGGGAATGGGGAGCCAATGGATATTGATGAGGAGTAGAGAAGAGGCATCAGTCAGAACGTAGAGTTTTGTATGAGTTAGAATTTGTGTAAAATGATAAGATTGACAAGAAGACCATTGCAGAAATTGATTCCTGCTATAATGGAGGCTGGTTTTGGTGATGGGTCTCAAATTACATTTTTGTGAAAGGCCAATATTTCTGGAAGAAGCTGTTAAGAACTTTATTCAGTTGGTCTCTGTGGACATTTCGCACAATTGTAGAAGGATCGCTTACACACTAAGCTGCTTAATCAAAAGCAATATTACCTACAAGTATTGAGTAATTTAATGCATTGTCAGACTATTTCCAAGAATTGGCTGAATGCCTGCAAGGTATAGAAAATAGGGTAGGTATCAGTGATGCAAAGAAAAGTTCAAAACATTTCCAGTTATGATTAAAATAGTGATTTGGCCAAACACATAACTAAACTAGTTTGAGCTATCAAGCAGAACTCTTGACTGTTAAACTATTTTAGGGAAGGACAATAGTAATGAAATCAAACATTTGAAAACTGCAACTATTTGAACTTGCAGCTGACCTTAATATTGTACAATACAATCCAGTTTTCTTGTCCTTGGGGGAACTGTACCTCTTCACGTATCCTGCTTCCCGATTGTTTTGTGTCAAACTTGTAATAGCAATCGTAACAATAGAATATGCACAGTAAATTACATTTTGTGCTGATGTTGCGTAATTTCTCAGCTCAACTATTGTCTGTGTTGCCATGTTTATAATTTTGTGAAAACTTGTTCAAAAATCCTTGAAATTATCCTGTAATTAGTAGGTCTGTCCCAGTGGTTAGCTCAAATTCATGCAGTGTAGAAGAGATAAACATAGTTAACCTGTGATGACTGAAGATGTCTATTTTTGTTACGAATAAATCACTAGTCTGGCAGAGTCATTGCAGCTGATAAGGTAGCATAAGTGTGGTATAGTTTGAGTGTAAAATATTTTTCAATGGCTGAAGTATGATCTTGTCTTACCTTCCATCGATGTTGACAGTGTGCAAGTGACCCTGGCTGTCAATGGAAATCATACGGCTGTGTTCTTTCTGGTTCTTTGTAACCTGTGCCATCTATGCTTTTCTTCCCCAGCTCACTCAGCACATTACTATCCATGTTTCTCGATGTTGCTTTCCAAACAGTAGCTTAACTCATTTCCAGTCTGATCTCTTGGAAGAGGAGGCTATTATTTGGAAGGAAGCTGAGTGAGCTTGCAGTTAGAGTTAGATTCCACAATAACATCAGTTCGCTTCCAAGAATTTACTTCCAAAATACTTGTAAAAATACGGTGCAAGACCTGGTGATTGCTGCTGCATTGTAATGTTCAGCAAGAGATCTACTTGATATGTGTTGATGGACTAATCGCACTAAAATAAATGGACCCTTCAAATTATTTGAAAAGATCACATCAGATGGAAAAAAGTGTATTTGAATACATGCCTTCATGTATTTATTTTGTACTTGGATTTTTTTTTTGTTTTGTTATTCTTGTGTGTCTATTAAATGTCTCTTGTTTCCCTTTCACTTGTCCTACATATGATTTTAATCAATAGTACACCATTTTTTTTTACACAAACCAGTTTCGGTGATGTCGTCGCAAAACTATTTTTTTTCAGAATACAACAGTGTCCTGTGTAGTGTTCCTTGATTGTTTTCTTCTTAAACACAGATTGCTCTTATTAGGAGTTGTCATTCTTTTCAACCCACTCTTAAACCCAACAATGCAGTACAGACTCTGACTATTTAAATATGGCTGTTCCTTTTTGAGCACTTCAAAGCCTTAATATAAGATATAACTTGTCCATTCTGTGAACCAGATTCAGCCTCATTGTGCAATATTTGGCCTATTTTGTTTGCTTATCTCCAGAAAATCTATTAAAAAATAATTTTACTGCAGGATTTCTTCAATGGCAAAGAGCTTCACTAAACGTGAACGACTGGTTCTAGACTAAATATTGTTGGTGGCCACCCTGGTGGCTTAGTAAACTTCATAGTGAATAGCTGAGCTGTAGAACCTAGGAAGGCCTCTGGATCAATCTCTGATCCATATTAAGTTAACAGCTGTCAGTCATGACTTCATTAGGGATGCAACAATTGACTTCAGTGCCTTTAGGGGTTAGGAAGGGGAAAGTCGACCATGGGTATCTTTAAATGTTATTGGCAACCTCTGTTTGAAGTGCATTAAGAAGACATTCGATATGAATAGAAGTCATAAGGCACCCTCATCTCCCAGCTCCCAGAGCTGGCTGAATAACTTGCTGTGAAACTGACTGTGAAGGCTCACCACTGAGCATTGGTTACATGGATGAGGTACCAGTGGATAACTGATTAGTGGCATTATAAGAAAACCATGTTTTCAAAAAGGAAAAGATGGTGATAATTTTAAAAAATTGCTAGCATTTGAATTGCATTAAATGATTTGACTTGTGCCATCAAAGTTTTTCAATAAACTTCTTACAATTTGCCAATTAGTTCCCTGTACCTTTTTTTTCATTATTTTGACAGCTATTAACGCAACAATTCTGCCATTTTTTATAAGTTGATGGTGTACTATACACTATCTTCCATTTTTGCCTATATTTGTTTAAGAACTATTCCTTTGACAGCTGTTTAGGCTAGAGTTTGATAAAATAATACACTTTTATTCTTTTTATCGGTGTTCAGCAGCCCAATTTTGTGGAGTTTTGCCCTTTGGTCGTGTGTCGTCTTATCTATTTTTTTTGTGGTATTGGGTTACTCCATTATTTCCCTATCATTTACCAGCTGCCCCAAGAATTGTGTTTTGCATGAGTATACCTTTTCTCTTTTATAGCCTTCTTAAGCTAAGTACATATTCTGTAACTCTAGACGTTATTTTGTGGATTTATATTCCACTACTCTCAAGTTGCTTGTTTATTCTGGTTCATTCTTTTTGAGTAAACTAAGAATGAAAGGGTTGGGAGACAGAGCAATATTAAGTTGAGGCAGTTGAATCAAATGATTAATGTTGCGATTAGGCATAGAATCAGAGCCAGGATTCTGTGCTAGACATAGTTAATTGAATATACTAGCCAAGTCCAGATGTTTTTTTCAGATAATTGCACCCAAAAACGTGAGTGCCGAACTCCAGAAGAGTAATGTTCTTTATTTTCAAAGTTACAGTTTGGATTAAAATGTGAAAACTGACCTTTCTTTTTAAAGAAACTTTGGTTGACTGCTATGTTTAATTGAAGAGGCACATCAAATGAAGATGGCAAGCACCAAATGTGTTGTGTAGCTGTTCTTTTCTCTGTTCTATCAGCCAGAGTTTACTTGGGCGGCCTATTGCAAATTGATGTTTTCCGTGTCTTTTAGAGTGCTTGTAGAATACAGACAAGAAAACCAAGCTTTGTATACTGTAATTAAAAAAAAGCTAGTGCCTATCCTTAGATGTTTTCAATATTCAGTAGACTAGATGAACCAGGATCCCACGTCCCTTTTGAAACCATGCAGATCCATTTTGAACTGAAAACCCTCTATAACAAACAAAACAGGCTTGGTAGACCAAGTGGCCTACTCCTTCACTTCAGGGATTCTATGATCAATACAGACTTTATTCTTTTATTTAAGCTCCCACTAATAGTAGAAAATATGTAAGAAAAGTTTTAAGTAAATCATGTGCTATGTTTAGATGGAAATGATTTAAGATGGCATTGGTTAGATTTGACTTTTAACAGTTAATAAAAGGTCAATGAAAGTCCAACAATGCTTTAATATCTTCATCATACACGCATGAAGAAGATGAAAGACTGGATTTTACATTCCCCTGACAGTGAGTTTGAAGGCATGTGGTAGGAGCTTATTAAATCTAGTTGCTTGCTTGTCCATTACCTAACTTTCTGGCCCTCACCTATCACAGTTCTACATGGCATTGGGCGGCTCACCTGCCAATGGGTCAATTGAGGCCCAAAGTGGGCAATTAATTCCCACTTTAAGAGCTTCTTCCCACCATTGCCTGGGTTTAACCAGTGGCAGGAGAGCTCCATATTAAGTGATCAGCCCACTGGCTTCTCTCTGCCCACCAGAGGGGTCCACTAAAAATTTGCCCCCTCCCTTCCCCCATGTCGGCTCCCTTCCATTGGTCCCTTAAACCCCAACTATTCTGGCCTGGGCTTGCCAGCTTGGCACCCAGTGAGATCCCCAAACACTTGTACAAATCTTGAACTAACACCATGCATCTCCGTCTCAAAGTACTGGACTCTGATAGGCTGACAATATTCTCAATGTTCTGCCTTAGAAACCTAAGAGGTGGAAATTTCAGATATGAACAAGTCAACAATCTTTCAGCGAGAGGTGAGGGTGGGTGGAATTTGGTGCCTCTTATAACTCAGGCCCAAATCCATGGGAAATTGATGTGTGCCACTCATGTGTTACAGGCTCATGCCTGTGCCTGCAACACTCGTATGTTGCATCCAAAAAGTGCCCACCTCTCCCCCCACCACACTTGCCCCATCTTGTGCCACTGGAACCAGCAGTCACTGAAACAGCAAGAACTTCAAAGTTACCACATCCACTTCACTGTTAAAAGTCCCATTAAAAAATTATGGCTGCGATTCTTCCGGCCTGCTGCGACTGTTCCTCACTAATGAGAACCAGGTGTCCTGACTCTGCTGGAGGAAACAGAACTCATTAAGGGCTCTGCACCTCCCCAGGAGGTTGGAGGACACAGAGGCTGGCCTGAGGAGATCGGGTTGGCCAGTAGTTGTTGGGGGGGGTCAGCCAGCGATTAGGAGGCCTGTGATTTGGGGGGAAAGGGGTAGGCAGTGCGCATATCGTGATCTTTGCTCTGACAGACACATGCGCAGTGTCCTGTTCAGCACTATGCTGCTGGCCTCTCGGGCAGGAATAGGCCCCACCCTCTGCTTACCAGAGTGAATCCCGCTGATGCAATCTTGGTGCTCAGTGTCGGAAATTCATTCTGGTAAGTACGCCCAAAGGTGGACGGGAAATACCCTGCACTTAAATTTTTTTGGGAGAATCCCACCCTACACTTTGTCAACTCAGGTGTAACAGCAATGTGATATTTTTGATCAAGAACTGTTTGGTCTTTATCAAAGCATTGTAATACAAAGCTTTTTTTATTTTTTCAATGGATGTTAGTATACGTTACCCATCACTAACTGCCCTTGACATGGTGGTGGTGAGTGGATTATTGAATCATTGCATAGTAGTCACTCTGGTACCTAGGAGAACATTTGAAGGAAATGGCCAGAAAAGGCTGGTTTCCGGTCCAAAAGCACTAGTCCTGAAAAGTTAATTTTATGCTTATAGAGTGCTCTTAATTAATTAATTAGTGGATTTTTAAAAAATTAAATTGATCCTATTTTTAAAACATTTTATTCAGAATAGTTTAGCATTATATTCCAATCTTTAATTTGCTCTAGGGTTTTATTTAAGATTTTATTTCACTGTTTATGTTTCCTGATTATATGTCTGTGAAAATGTGTTAATGTGATTGGCTGCTTGTGCATGTCAGTCACATCATTACTGTTCCAAGTTGGGAATTCCCCAAGAAGGAAAATTGCAGTGAGTCACAGGAGCACTACAAGGCGCTATAGGTGAAATCTGTGCCCTGGATATCACTAGATCTCTTGGCAAGGCTTACTTCGATGTCAGCAGTGAGCACACTTGCTTCACCATTGACCACAAACTGCTTCTTATCTGCTGACCACTGGAAAGATGCCCAACTCTCGAGTGCATAATCTTTAAAGGCAAAAGTCTGTTCTTCAAGTAATATAATCTGTACAGGGTAAATTATTCAGCAAAATTCAATCATTCCAATTCAGAGATTATCCACTTGATTTCAAGTTGAAACAGCAAACTGTTTGTTTGCACGGAGAGCAAAAATCTATAATTGTAGAAACAACAGTAAGAAAAATACAGAGCTGGATCCTCTGACCTCACTCTCAGCCGGGATTCTCTGACCTCACTCGCAGCTGGGATTCTCCGACCTCACTCGCAGCTGGGATTCTCCCCTCATGCTGCAGTGAAGGGAGAATTGGCTGAGTGCCAAATTCTCCATTCTTGCTGTCAGCAATGTGGGGGCATAAATAGCTGGAGAATTCTGGTCACTGTATTTTTTTGGAGACCATAAAGTCATAGAAGTTTACAGCATGAAAACAGGCCCTTTGACTCAACTTGTCTATGCCGCCCTTTTTTTAAACCACAATTGCCCGCATTTGGCCCATATCTCTCTATACTCATTTTATCCATGTAACTATCTAAATGCTTTTTAAAAGACAAAATTATATCCCCTTTACTACTGTCTCTGGTAGCTAGTTCCAGACATTCATCATCCTCTGTGCCCCTCTGCACACTTTTGTATCTCTCCCCTCTCACCTTAATGCTACACCTTCTAGTTTTAAACTCCCCTTTGGGAAAAGATGGTTTGTCCATTCTCAAAGCCTTGTAATAAATGGCTTTTTTATTTTTCAATGGATGTGAATGTCTTAGTATTTATTACCTATCGCTAACAGCCCTTGTGAAGATAGTGGTGAGTGCCTATTGAACCATTACGTAATCTTCACACTGGTACTGAGGAGACCATTTGAAGGAAACGGCCCGGAAAATATATCTAACAGAAACTGGTTCCTTCGTAGCAAATGTATTTTGCACCTTTTACAAACAAATTATTTACCTAAAAGTGAGGAATAATAGTGTGGGGAATTGGCTTCAGACAGCAAGGGTTAGAATTTCATTACAGAATTTTGGGAAGTTTCCCAACTCTGTTGAGGAGGAGGTGCCCTGCCTCACCCAAGGCCAGGACAGAGTCAGAGCCTGAGCCCCCAGAAGCACATCTGAGGTGGCCACAGGGGAAGGCAAATGTTGAGATAGGATGTTTTAACATTGTCACAGTGGCTTGCTTTCTGGCCCTGAACCTAACTCTCTTGAGTGCATACCTATAAAGCCAAAAGTCTATTCTCCAGAGTAATATCACCTAGCCCTTACAAGCCACCGCCTTGTGATGCCCACCTGGCAGCTCATGCATAATGACTGAGAGCCCAGACCCCCATAAAAGGATTAATTTTGCTGACACAGTTGCAGCGAAGGGAGAACTTGCTTAATTGACAGCATTATGGTATGTTTTTTTCCTATGATTTATTTTGCCAATAGCTCCGTGTTTGCACAAGGTAAAGAAATGCTTACAACTTCTACTTTAAAGGTCTGGTTGATTTGACACTTTATAGGTCTGTAATAACAGCAATTTTAAAAATAAATGATAAATGAGTGTTTTTAAGCTCTTCTATGCATGTTATTTTTACTATAGGGTTATTGGTTCTGTACCAAGTGAATACTGAGTGAATGGGCATAGAAGTGACACATCAAAAGCAAAATACTGCAGATGCTGGAATCTGAAAGAAAAGCAGAAAATGCTGGAAAATCTCAGCAGGTTTGATAGCATCTGTGGAAAGAGAGTGGAGCCAATGTTTCGAGTCTGAATGACCCTTTATCAGCTCTGACAAAGGGTCATTGAGACTTGAAACATTGTTTTCATCTCTCTCCACAGATGCTGTCAGACCTGCTGAGATTTTCCAGCATTTTCTGCTTCTGTTGTGGAAGTGACATGAGTTCATATGGAGGGTCAAAGGAACTATGAGCTAATAAGTGGAGAAGCGGGAGGTGGATGAGTTGGCATGGAGAGAGTGAGGTGGGTGGGTTGAGTGAGGTTACAAATTGGCATAAAAGTTTAAAGTTTATTTATTAGTAGGCTGACCTTAACACTGCAATGAAATTATTGTGAAAATCCCCCTAATTGCACATTTCGGCATCTGCTCGGGGACACTGAGGGGGAATTTAGCATGGCTACTGCACCTAACCAACATGTCTTTCAGACTGTGGGAGGAAGGCAGAGCACCCAGTGAAAACCCATGTAGACACAGGGAGAACATGCAGATTCCAATGACTCTGAGCTGGGAATCAAACCCAGGTCCCTGATGCTGTGAGGCAGCAGTTCTAATCACTGTGCCACTGTTTAGGGCATGGATAAGACCTTTCGACTTTCAAAAGGTTCTAAATCCAGACAATGATTCATGACTGCTCTGAAGCGAGGATCCGCCCCTCGGAGAAACCTGCCCAACTAGATGAAAACTGCAAGGGCCTTAGCAATGCCTATCCCTGTAATGGGCCTGGCTATGTTGGCAGTACAGGGTGTAGGCTAGCTACCAAAAATTGGGATGTCAGGTATAGTAGTGGGAATCCCGGAATTGAGGCCCTGCCTGCCATTCTTAAATTGTTCTTGAGTTCTTACAATTCTGAAGAAACGTGACCCCTTGTGTCTATTTCAAGCTCTTCCACTTCGTTCACAGCACGACTAATTGCAGAAGAATACTCCCTCGATGGTGTCTCAACAATGTGAGTTAGCCTCGTTCTTCAGGGGAACATCCTAGTACACCAGCGTGATATTTTTACAATTTGCTCCAGCAACCTCCTCTAATCTGCCAGTGCCAAATTAATTGAGATGAATACCACTGTCCATATTTCACACGACTCTAGTGGGCATAGGCCAACAGTGCAACACTACATTTAAGTTGGCATTTAAGAATTAGTGTAATTGCTATGGATAAAAGATTGCCACTCTGGTACAATGAGCGTGGGATTCTTGTAGCTGAAAAACCTTGTTGGGGCAAAGTTGTTGTGCATTTTGAGATAGGAATTATGAAATCAACAGGTTCATTTTTGAAGCTAGAGGAAAATAATCTATTTGGAGAAATATGAATATTAATAGAAACCTTTGATGCAAATGGTGAACTGTGAGCAGGCAATATTGACTCCTCTTTGGCATTGCCAGAGAAGCATGATGATGCCTTAACCAGTCTAATTTTTGTTGCAGGCAAGAAGCATTGCTGGCAGCCATCAGTGAGAAAGATGCAAACATCGCCTTATTAGAACTGTCTGCCTCTAAAAAGAAAAAGACCCAAGATGAAGTGATAGCGCTTAAACGTGAGAAGGACCGACTAGTGCAACAGCTGAAACAGCAGGCAAGTTCCATTCAGTTTGCTGTTATGCCAAACCATCCTACAAGAAGAGCAAGAATACATTTGTTGATTCTACAATACTTTTATGACCAATTCAGTAGATTCTATTACTCATATATTTTGGATGCCACTGTGGTTTGCACTGCTGCCTCACAGCGCCATGGACCAGGGTTCGATTCCTGGCTTGGTTCACTGTCTGTGCAGAGTCTGCACATTCTCCCCATGTCTGAGTGGATTTCCCTCTGGCTGCTCCAGTTTCCTCCCACAGTCCAAAGGACATGCTGGTTAGGTGCATTGGCCATGCTAAATTTACCCTCAGTGTTACCCAAACAGGCACTGGAGTGTGACAATTAGGGGATTTTCACAGTAACTTCATCGCAATGTTAATATAAGTCTATGACACTAATAATAAACTTCTATTAAAAATTACAAAAAATATATGCAGAATGGCTAAAATATAATTGACAATTACTCAAATAAACATGAATATGCAGTAAAGATGCTTTCATGGTCCTGTTAAAATGAGAAAGAACTATATGGTGAGAGGAAAAAAAAGCTATCTTGTAAAAGAAGTCTTGCTAATTAACTTACCTTACTAATGTTTTACAAGATTATGTTTTAAATTCTGTTGCTGTTAAAAAAAAAGTGCCATTAATGCAGGCTCTTTAGGATCATGCAGGTTTGCTGCAAACCTTCAAAGAACCTGTCAGATATAAATGAGACAAATTAATGATCCAGGAATACTTCATTTTCTTTCATGTGGAAGAGTTTGTTAATGCAGGTAAGGTTGACCATTGTGCAAAACTTTCACATAGACCAATGCTTTAATTGTCAGCCTGCAGTTTTTGCAATTTGTTTTCCTTCTGGTTGAGGATTCAAATATTTACAACTCACTGAGAACCAAGCATGTTGGTTCTTAAATGATCTGATGTGCATAGTATTGTGTGAAGATACCGCTAGTTTAACAGAATAGGATATAAAAGGGAACATGGAAACAATATGCTGTGGAAAGATTTGGCTTCATACCATTATCAGATGTTGCGATCCTCAGAGGGTAAGCATAATAAATTATAAACATTCAATTCCAGTCTTTTTAAACAAAATTAGTGTATCAAAATGTGCACCAAAGATGAAAGTAATTTGCATGTGGAGAAGTTTGACTTGCTTGATGTTGTCATTATATTTAACATGCTAGTTTTTCCAACAGAAGAAATCATCTGTAATCAGGCCACCTCGATTAGTTGCTGGACTAATAACAGCAAATGCTGGAAGTATCAGCAGGTCAGGCAATATGTGGAGAGAAAATGTCATCGACTTGAAAATTTAACTCTCTTCCTCTCACCTCAGCTACTGACTACTTTGTTGAGTATTTCCTTAATTTTCAGCTTTTATTAAGAGTTTGAAGAATAGGCAATATTTTGCCTTTAACTTCATTATTGGCAGTTCTAGCAGCAGTCCATACATGCAGGATCTTTCCATTCTGGGTGACTCTTAGCCGTGATTATTTGAAAACCATAACTTTATTCTTGCAAAGTTGGAGAGTGTTAATTTATTTGTTTACATTTTGCAATATATGCTATGTGATAGTGGAATTTGTGAAACATAATGTTGGCTCTATTCAGGTTTTTCACCTTTCAATATAGTTCTTTGTGGAGAAGAGTATAATGAAGCTATAAGTTCAGCCATGATTGGTATTAAAAACAGCAATTTCTGCAGTGCAAAGACTTGCCAGTGTTTAAGGAGAAATGTGGGTTCATGTTTTAGATACTCCCTAATCAAGACAAGCTTATCAGCATAATGGTTGTTTTCAGCCTAGTGTTCCCTGGTGTAGCCAGCTTCAATTTTGAGCTTTTCTACCACGCCGCATTCCAATAGATCAAAAGTTTATCAAGAATCTCCACCTGGCAGTGCTTTCCACTAGGATTCCTAGAATTGGTGGTTGATGCTGCTGGTATCCTGTGAAGTTCGAGTAACATCAGCCATCTACGCAGTCATTTCTGTGCATTCCTGGTTTTGATGTCCCAGCCACAATGCTGCCTCTTGGCACATTTACGTGTCCAGAGGCAAGCCAAAAATTCCATTGCAGTTAAGTTCAGTTTTAATGACCATTGGACTCTGCAGATCAAATCTTACTTTCTGAATTCATTTCCTATTTGTGCAACTATGTTTGACCTCTTGCTTAGAATGATCAGCAGTATTTCAGTGAGATTAGCATTGTGATTAGTGATTCTCTTTTACTCCTGTGTTTCACAGACAAGCAAGATTTTTTGCACCTTGTTGAGCAGAGTTCTGCTGTGGGTGAAGAATGTAACAACTCATGGGAACTCCAGTTCGAACTCCCTTGGCAATAAAATCTGGCTTTGCCAATTTGATGTGGAATGCTTTTTTCTTCTCCTTTCTGAAGTTTAACCTCATTGATTTAAAATGCACGGCATGACTTATTCCGTGCTTCCCTTACTCAGCAAAATGGAGGTTTATGTAAAACACGAGGAAATCTTGGAAAACTACCCAAAGAGATCTAGCGGAACATTTTCACATTCTGATAAAGAACAAGGATAAATATCAGAAAAGACTAGCCATCCAAACAGGACCCAGATAATAAATATAGATGTAATAGAAAATACCCAGATGTTGGGAATGGGTGTCTACAGTTAGCTATACATTGCTCACGCTTTTATCTTGTTCCTAATGTTTGTACCACTCACTATGCTGGTGTTTCTTTTTGTACTAAAATCAATAAAATTAGTCCCTTGTACTCTGATTATGAAGCACAGTTCTGCATGAACTGAATGGATTTGCTTGCAGCAATCAATAGAACATAACAGAAGCTAAATTATAGATTTGAAACCCTGAGGTGGTTCATCTGCACATAGATTTTTACCCTTGTATTCTTAGAATGTACTTCAGCAAAGGTCTTTCTGTTGAAAAAGTAACACTCTCAGTCTATTGCTTGCTGCTGGCTCTCCTCGTGTTATCTTGCTGTCTAAATTCCACTTCATTGCTGCCAGGTTACTTTTACTTTGCAGCGTAATACAACAACAACTTGGATTTACATAAAACCTTTTCGCATGGTAAGGGCCAAGATCCTTTGCTAGAGCATTATCAAACAAAGTTTGACACCTAGCCAGATGAAGAGAAATTGGAGCAGATGACCAGTAGCTTCGTCAGAGAGGTGGATTTAAGGAGTGCTTTCAAAGGAGCAAGGAATGGTAGAGGAAGGAAATTACAGAGCTCAAGCTAAAGGCATGGGCACCGGTGATACAGGGGTTAAAAAATCGGGGATGTGCAAGAGGCCAAAATTGTAGCAAGAGGAATATCTCAGAGGGTTGTAGGGCTTGGCAAGATTATAGAGATCGGGAGGAGCAAGGCATTGAAGGACATGGTTGGGATATAGGCAGCAGAACTTTGGATGAGCTTCAGTTTATGGAAGGTGGAAGATGGGAAGCCTGTCTGGAATGTGTTGTAAGACACACAACTGAGAAACCTCCCTTAAGTGGTCTGCAACTGCATTTTCAAATTCCCAAACTTTGGCCCTCTATTATCACTTCCCCACCAGTCTTTGTCCTTATCCCCAGTAGTACCCTAACTCTCTCCATCCTGGCCATATTCTGGTACAGTCCAATCTTTGTTTTCCCAAGTCTAAGGATCACAGATTTCACAGAATTGCTACAGTACAAGAGACCATCTAGCACATTGGGGCACCTTGTACAAACTAGCTTAGCTGCTCATTGTCAGATCTGGCTGAATCAAATAAGCATGATCAGACCCTGCTCAGCTCTGCAAATACTGCTCATGATCCCAGAGTCATCCTGGGATGCAAATACAAACCCTGTTCCCTTTCCTCACAGATAAACCCTTTAACATAAGTAGGTATCTTGTGACAAAGGATTCAGAACTTGCCAAATCCGCAGGTGCTGTTCTGTAATAGATGGGAATCTGGTATTCCAGCATCCTGCATCTCTGCATTCTTGAAGTTGCTTGAAAACACTTGCTACATTCTGTTATAGTCCAGCTGCAAGTAATATTGTAGTTCAGTTTGATATTTTAGGAAGCTGTCATTGTTAAATTTCTTTTTTTGATTTTGGTGTAAAATCATGAAGGACTTCCCAACACTACATGAAAGCAATGGTTTAGCATCTTGTGGTACCCATTATCCCTCATATGTTGGATAATTATTAGTACTGTTTAGCATCTTGTGGTATCCATTATTCCCCATGGCTTGGATGATTATTAGTAATGTATCATTTTTAAAAAGTATTTAGCTGTCTGTCAAATGATTACTAGCAAAATTTTGGTATTATGTTTGAATCAGCGTAATCTTAGCACTCTTTACATTATATAGTCTATATGTAATTATTTTGTATTCAGTTCTTTCAGCGTTTTAAAGCAAATTCAATTAATGAAGAAACAGTTTTTCTATTTGGAGATTGTCTCATTTGTAGTTGATAATTTTTTAACTAATCATACGAGACATTAGGTAAGGATGAACTGCCTTGGAAGCACATGGAGAAATAAATCGGAGCGCTCTGTATTTAATTTCAAAAGTCGTGCAACAACTTTTCTGGTTGTTCGTTCATGGGGCTGGAGAGAGAGAGAGAAAGAGGAGCTATTTACTGTTGGCAGGCATTTAGTCCCACTTAAGATGGGGGAAGTTCAGGCATGCAGAAAATCAGCTGTTAAGTGGCCCTTGATTCCCATGAGAATTGCTATTAAATGTTGTTTCTTGTAGCTTGTTACAATTATTTCCTCCACAGGAAGGGATTTTATTTCTTGCCTGTCCCTTGTTCTGAATTTACTAGTCAAATTCATGGAAAGCCCAGATCATAGAGAAAAGGTAGCACCAGTCTGGGGAAGGAGGAGAGGACAGATGTGGGGAAGAGAGGGAATGAAGAAAGGAAGGGATATAACGAAAGGAAGGCTGCAGTGGAGGGGATGAACATAGTGTGTAGGAAAGCTGCAGCCTTTAGTTTAGTAATGATGGCATGCAGTTGAGCATATTGGTTTTCTCAGAGTAATATATAATAGATAGATGACAATGAGGCTGTGATAGAATTATTTTAAACACCTCATTTGAGAAATTAAGCACTGAAGAACATTGTGTCACCCACTTTGAAACTCCTAAATTTGACTTGGAGAAGTTTGAGCAATTTGAAAGGTTGCTCTGTGTGCATATCATATTCAGGTACATCATCAGCATGGTGTTTTCATAGAATCCCTACAGTACAGAAAGAGGCCATTTGGCCCATTGAGTCGGTACTGACCGCAATCTCACCCAGGCCCTATTCCCGTAACCCTTCACAATTACCCTGCTAATCCCCCCTGACTCTAGACTCAGTTTAGCATGGCCAGTCAACTTAACCCACATATCTTTGGACTATGGGAAGAAACTAGAGCGCCTAAAGGAAGCCCAAGCAGACATAAGGAGAACATGCAAACTCTGTACAGACAGTGACCTGAGGTTGGAATTGAACCTGGGTTCCTGGTGCTATAAGGCAGCAGTGCTTGCCACAGTGGCACCCCTGTTGTTGAAGAAATGGCACTGAAGACATGTTTGGAGACAATGGCGAATTCAGTCCTAACAAAGAGAGCATGTAATTACAAACAAAGATTACACGTTTGGCTGAAAAGACTCTGGTGTTAAGGAAAAACATCTTTTAACATGTAAATTTCTTAGGCAGCGTCAGCCATATCCATTTTGGTTGTGATTACAACAGCAACAAATGTACAACTTCATTTTGCTCATTTGGAACAAAACTGTCCTTGATTCCTCATTAACTTCAATTTCCCAAGTTGAATAATGACACCATTATAATGTGTCATTATAATGACACCAAAGCCACTGGAAGATTGCTCACTTGCTTTCTTAGCAACTGCTTTCAGTACTCCTGCCTCATCGACATTGCATTTATGGCTATTAGACTTAAGAAAAACACGCTTGAAACAAAACTGACCCAATCATTCACTATCAGATTTGGCTCCATCGTCATCATGGGCTCAGCCATGTCTGGAGATTTGAAATAAAAACAGAAAATGCTGCAGATTCTCAGCAATGAGGAAACATCTCTAGAGAGGAAGCGGTAACATTAATGTTTCAGTCCTGTGACCTTTTGTTGAGACCCTCTGGTGAAAGTCATAAACCAGAAACATTAACCCTACCTTCCTTTGTCCACAGCAGCTGCCTGGTCTGCTGAGAGTTTCCATTCTTTTCTGTTTTTATTCTGTTTAATTTATTTAAAAATTGGAGGTGAGTTTTCCAGTACTTCAACGCATAACCATGCAATCTTGGGCCTCTCTCGATAATTCCAACTAAACCTTTGGGTCCGAATATCAGAAAGCAAATTTCCTGAATAAAAATATGCCACTGATGTTAAGGTTGAATGTCATTTAAAGATTCAGATATTATATTATTGAAGACCTGACCATTCAGAATGAAATTAAAACTGGGAAGAATAAATGCAGTGAGAGACACTGTTTGTTTTGTTTTGTTTCTAATAATAATTGCCAGTGAATCTAGTGCTAATGTCATATCCTGTTTCCAGTTTGAGGAAGGTACAGATTTGATTGCTGCCCTGGTTATACATCACAGGTTTATGATAGAAGCAGTTATTGTATGTTGCAACTTCTGAATGAATGAACTTTGCCATATTATTTTCTTGCTAATATTTTCTAGGACTAATTTTAATGAACTAGGTTTGTGAAAATAGGATGATCTAATTCCTCTAGGATTTTCTGTTGCATGTGGTTAAATGAAATGCTATTTTGAATCAAATGTTGCTTTTCTTTGACTAATTATTAATTTTTGAAAACATTGTTGATTTTTGCGTGACCACTTGAAAGTCAAGTGCATTGCCTTAACTTAGAGGAGATGCATTATTCCTTCTCTTTCTTTAGTGGTACTCTTAGAGACTAAAAGCTCCAATTTAGGCTGAATTCCAATATGCAGTTCTTTTCATTGCACCATTTGTTTTAGTAACTGGCTCTGTTTGGATCAGCCTCAATGTTAAAGGCATTTTGGCTTTTATCCTATAAGAAGTCTTCAGAAGATTAGACCATTTAATTAGTCATTTTTCTTTCCTTAGACACAAAATCGGATGAAACTTATGGCAGATAATTACGATGATGATCATCATCACCACCATCACCATCACCACCATCATCATCGCTCACCGGCAAGATCACAGCACAGTAACCATAGACCCTCTCCTGATCAGGTGAGTCCTTAGCCGAATTGCCTATAAACTGTTGTAATCTTCTGACGGGTCATTTTGTACCAACCACTTGACAAATTCCATTTTGCAACCATGACAAATTAGAACAAGTAGTGCCAGCCACTGAAAAACACAAGCTCAATCTTTGACATAATTGCCTTCTAGTTCAGTCAACAAGGCAAATTTACTGCATGAACTGAAAGTATTTGCTGTCTGTATTCATTTGCCATTTGAATATTGCTGCTGGTTAAGTTTCACAATGGGAAAAGCTAATCTTTATGAATGATGGTATTTAGTTTTGTACGCACATGCTGTAACATTCATTATCTTCCAGCCTTAAAACGCCTTTTACTTTTCTGTAGCAAATATACAGCAAAATGTGAACAAATCTTTATAGTTTTGGATATATTTACATCAAATAGGTTCCCAGTTTATATGCAATAGCATAATTGAAGGACGAATCCCTAATCCTAGTAAACCAGAAACTAATCACTCTATGTGCTACATTATGAACATTTGCTCTAATATGAAATTTGATTATCAAAGGAATTAAGATTTTCTTTCTCTACCCTGCTTCAATGATTATTTTACAGATAAAAGGATTAAACAACAAATGCCAGATTAACACGGATCTATCTGTAATCAAATGTTAATTTATTCATGATAAACTCCAGTGATTTTTCATTTAAGGACATGTTTTTAGGATTATGATGTATGTTTTCCATTGTATTGTAGAAATTTCTAGTTTTTGCCATTCTCTGCTTCTTGAATGTATCTTTCCTTGTAGACATGGTCACTCTGACTAAAGACTTAGGGGTGAATTATCTTCACTGCTATTTGGTGTGCAGACAAATGTCTATACTTTTATCCAAAACTGATTTATAAGTACAGTATTTCAAGTTTTACTCAGAGCTGGAGTTACTTTTTTTTTATTGAATACCTCTTGAGCCAAGGCTCTTTTAAGCAGTAATTTTAATGATCAGTAAGATGCATGTTGGTTGACAAGTACATTCACTTTGGTGATATGTTACTGTTCATGAATTGAGTCAAGAGAGATACTTGTGTAACATTTATAAGACCATTTGTTTGGCTCACGAACGACGCCCTTCAAGTCTATGGTCTCGAGATCTGAGAATGTCAACTTACTAGTCTTCCCAATGAAGAACTCAGCTTTTTCCCCAATGAACACAATTTTCTTGTTCCAACCACCCTTCCTTCTATTGCCTTAATTTGTAAATTTTGCGAATCTGGATTTTATTGCATTAAGTATTACCTGTAAATACAGTTTACAATTCACCTTTCTCTTTCTGTCTAAGTATTTGATGTTCTGTCACTAGGTCCACTCTGAGATGTCTACTTCCAAGCCCATGATTGTTAGCTATATGCTCTTTCTTCATACCTTTCACACCAAGGATCAGCTTTCCTGATCCCTAATATATCTCAGGGCCTGGCTGATACAGAGACTAGACCCTAAATAGTTGTAGTGATCAGTAAAAATCTACATTGGTGCCTCTCACTAAATATTGGCTCTTTTATTATTTTTATATAAACATAATTGATTTATTTATACATCACCATATCTGACTGGACCATCATTATGCCTTCATTTCCTCTGCAAAACCAAACCACAGCTCCAGAATCATGCTGGAGATTAAATATGATACCAGCTCTTGTTTCCTTTATGCCTTAGCCCATGCCACCTAATCGTCACCTCCAGCATTCAAAATGTGACTAACCATTCACTGATCTTCGACCTCCTTTTCGTCCCTTCTCTTTTCCTTTGTACATCAACTTTCCATCAGCTTGTTGGAATGCGTGGGAGGTGAGAGGTGTAACAAGAAGAGTGGCAAGGTTGGATAGCTCTTAGCCTATACGACAAAATCTACTTTTGTTTCTTTCCTACCTTTCCTTATGACATCTGTGGCTGATAGTTTGTACCACACCCACCTCCAATTCCCTTAACTAAGTTTTCATTCAATTGCTGACTCTTCCTTTCTGGACCTCAATACCTGCTGGCATTCTAATTCAACACAAAAATGCTGGAAAGTCTCAGCAGGTCTGACAGCAACTGTGGAGAGAAAGTAGAGCCAACGTTTTGAGTCATTCTATAGCCCTATTTTTGAATACTCTTCCTTTCACTTTTAAATCTGCCATCATAAACAAATACTCAGTAAAAAAAACTCTTAACCCCATCTCATCGTAAAATATATTCCCATTTTCCAAACTCCTTTTCTATACAACGTCTTTGAACGTGATGCAATCTTCCAAATATCACCTCAACTCTACAGGTGAAAGCTGACCCCTTGTCTGTAGTTAATGTTGCCATGGAGCAGCATGTGTAAGAAAAGATGGGAGCCAAGGATAAACTCTTGGGGAATTTCAGAGGTATGATGCACTGCCAGAGATATTTTGGCTAAGGTTGAAAAGGCTAAGAGTAGGATCAAGCAAAGGCAACTGAACTGGACACAAGAGAAGAGTTATTGAAGACAATGATGCAATTAATCATGTCAAAAATTGCACTGAATTCGAGTATTAGGAAGGAAAGCACCATAATCATGGTCACAGACAATGTTAGTTATAGCTTTAATCGGGGTAATTTCTTTAGTATAGCGTCAGTGGAAACTTAACTGACCTAACTGGAGAAATTCAAACGTAGAGTTGAGGAGAGATTTGGAAGATTACATCATGTTCAAAAACTTTGTATAGAAAAGGAAGTTTGGAAAATGGGAATATATTTTACGATGAGATGAGGTTAAGAGTTTTTTATTGAGTATTTGTTTATGATAGCAGATTTAAAAGTGAGAGATTTAAAAGTGTTCAAAAATAGGGATGTAGAATAACTCAAAACATTGGCTCTACTCTCTCTCCACAGTTGCTGTCAGACCTGCTGAGACTTTCCAGCATTTTTGTGTTGATGTAGAATGCCTGCAGGTATTGAGGTCTAGAAAGGAAGAGTCAGCAAATGAGTGAAAACTCTGTTCAGGGAATTGGAGGTGGGTGCGGTGCAAAATATCAGCACCGAGGTCATAAGGAAAGGTAGATGAGAAACACAAGTAGGTTTTGTGGTCTAGGCTAGAGGCTCCTTTACTATGACATTATGATTAATTCTGTTTCTTTGCACATTACCAGTCGAGTTTAATGCTAGAACCTACTGTTGCAAGAAATTGTACTGATTATACTCTATTGACTCGTTTTCCAGGCTACCTTTATCAATCTGATGCACCCAGCGTACATGCAGATTATAGATCCACAATTATTGTGGTACCTTTCTGTCTCTCTCGTCATTTATTTTTCCTCTGTGATCTGACGTACTGTTTGGGAACCTGTGAACTATTCCCACAAGTGACCTCTTATCTTTTCTAATTTCTATTCCTTACTCTTTCAAGTTAAGGTCATCTAGTATCACAGTGCTAATTACATGCTTGACTAGTAGTGCTATCCCAGCATCTTTTCCTAGCTTCCTGTATTTTTGAAATGTCAAGTACACTTCAATATTCAGGTTGCAGCCTTGGTAACCCTACACCACATCTCTGCAATGGGTATTTATGCTATCAATTCAGTCATTTTGTTATGAATGTTGTGTGCATTCAGATGCAGTACCTTTAGCTCTCTCGTTTATCTTTTTTTTAATTTAAAGTTTAGTTATTATCATCAAAGTAGGCTTACATTTATACTGCAGTGAGGAACTGTAAAAATCCCCTAGTCATCACGCTCTCATGCCTGTAAACTGAGGAAGAATTTAGCATGGCCAATGCACCTAACCAGTGTGCCTTTCAGACCACGGGAGGAAACTGGATTACCTGGAGGAAACCCATGCAGACATGGGAAGAATGTGCAGACTTCACACAGACAGTGACCCAAACTGGGAATCAAACCCAGATCCCTGGCACTGTGAGGCAGCAGTGCTAACCACTGTGCCAACTGGCTTCCTTGCAATGTTTAATTCAAAATAAGCGCACATTAAAAAACTTGACTTAGGTGATAATATAATCATTTTACAATGTCGCAGAGGCCTTTATGAAATAATAGCTCCCCAAAAAAATTCCAAGAAAATTGGAATCAGAACAGTTCAATAGCGTATAGATTGTGAGTATAATGACAATACATCTATGATTTATACCCTGGTAACAAATGGAGCTGGATTGCTATTATTGCTTTCACTTTTACATTGATGTGACATGTTTCGTGGTATATATTCTAATCAAAAAATTGGAGTGCCCCAAAATCAGGAGTTGGTTTTGAGTCTGAGCCTAAGTGCACTGAGCCAATATATGGATGCTGTCTTTTTAGCTGGCTTCACACCACTTGGATTAAGTATTGTACAACTCCAGCCCAATGCAACATGAAAGGTCTCTGGAATCTCCCTTGAACTTTATAGACATGGTATTGAACACTTTTACCCATACTGTGATAACAGATTAGCTGCCCCATGAACAGAGAGCTGTGTTCATCTGAATGTGTAGACACAGAACTCAATGTGACCTGTAATGTGGCTCTGTGGAATGAACAATGCACTGTACAGATCCTGGTATAGTTACTTTCTGATCATCTTTTGAGCCTGAGCAATAGGGAATCCTTTTGTTCCTCCACAGTTCAAAATCTCTGAAAGAAAATGAAGATCTGAATCCAAGCATAAAGTTTAATAGCAAATTGATTATTAGTTTATAAGCACTTACATGAATTCAAACCCTCAAGTGCTGTATATTTGAGTTTTTGGACAAAGGAACTGTCTTATCCCACCACATCTCTGCCACTGAAAAAATTGACAAACAGTTGGAGAAGTCGTGCAATCATCAATATATTTCAAATCGCTCATGGATCCAAGGATATCATTATAAACTCAAGGGATCTTACTTTTAAAAAATTTCCATTTCTTCATATTTTAAGTATTTTTCTGCCATAAAATATTGTGCATGATTATACTGCTTGTGTGTTATTTTTAAATGTTCATTTTATGCTATTTCAAAACCATTTGTCCATTATAGCATTAATATATTTGATACATTTAAGGGGGATTCTAAGTAAGTTATCTGCTTCATTCAGGTCTGTCAAATATTCTGTTTGGTTCTCATTATTTCAGCTAAGGAACAAGATATAAGGGTCGAACTTTATCAGAAAATTGCAATTGGCTTATGGATTTAATTAATCCATTTAAGTGGGTTAGATCTCATTTTCCCTTCTGAAATGGCTTTGTGCCTCCATCTCTTTATCCCCCTTTTAAGGCAACCTGCATTAAGGAATAGCAGAAGGTGGATGATTGTGATGGGAGTTTTCAACAGACTCTTTGATAGCACTAATGTATTTAGGAGATGTATAAATATGGCAATCACGTAAACACGTAACGAATGCATGTGGGAGGTTTTAGTTATCATACAGACAGATAGGAGCCAAGTAGGTAACATAGAAAGACATTGGATTTGTAGAATATAAATGTGACTGCTGGAACTACATGCTTTCCAATTAACAAGGAGGCAATATTATATTTATTGATAATGGATAATGAGCCAGAATTTGTAAACAGCCTTTCAATAGGGGAACCTCTTGTGAATAGTGACCATAAAAGGATAGATTTTGATATTGGGTTTGAGCATGGTTTTAAATTTAATTAAGGTGAACTTTGAAGAATGAGAAGTTAATTAACCATAATAAACTGGCTTAAATGGGGGAAACCTACAAAGAGAAGCCGTGAAGGAAAAATTTGGTACAATACAAATGAGTAGATAGCCCCTAAAAGACAAAACAATGAAATGATTTTGGCACTTAGGATTAAGGAAAATCCAAAGGCTTTTTACTGCCATGTTAGGAATAAAGGGATGGTTAGAGGAAAAATCGGATCTCTTAGGGACAGAGGAGGGGAACTGTGCTTAGAGCCCGAGGGAATGGCGGAGATCCTGAATGAATACTTTGCATCGGTATTCACGAAGGAGAGGGGCTTGTTGATAGCTCCTGTCTCTGAGGGAGCTGTGGACTAGTTGAGGGAAATATCCATACTGAGGGAGGAAGTGTTAGAGCTTCTAGGTAGCATTAAAACTGATAAATCTCCAGGGCCTGATGGCATTTATCCCAGGCTGCTTAGGGAGGTGTGAAGTGAAATTGCTGGGCCTCTGAAGCAAATTTTTGTCTCTTTGGACACAGGCGAGGTTCCAGAGGACTGGAGAATAGCTAATGTTGTACCGTTATTTAAAAAGGGTAGTAGGGATAACCCTGGAAATTATAGGCCAGTGAGTTTGATGTCAGTGGTAGGGAAGCTGTTGGAGGGGATCCTTAGAGATAGGATGCATAGGCACTTAGAGCATTGCGATCTGATTAGGGATACACAGCATGGCTTTGTTAAGGGGAGGTCGTGCCTTACGAATCTGTTAGAATTTTTTGAGGAGGTGATGAAAACGGTGGACGAAGGGTGAGCCGTTGATGTCGTCTGTATGGATTTCAGTAAGGTGTTTGACAAAGTCCTTCATGGGAGGTTAGTTGAGAAGGTCAAGACTCATGGGATACAAGGACAGGTAGCTAGATGGATAAGTAACTGGCTTGGTAATAGGAGACAGAGAGTAATAGTGGAAGGGTGTTTTTCTAGCTGGAGGTCGGTCACTAGTGGTGTGCCGCAGGGCTCGGTACTGGGACCTCTTCTATTTGTAATATATATAAATGACTTGGAAGAGGGAGTAAGTGGAGTGATCAGCAAGTTTGCAGATGATACAAAGATGGCTGGACTTGCGGATAGTGGGGAGCATTGTCAGGTGATGCAGCAGGACAGAGGCTGGTAGCTTCGACAGATGGGTGGCAGATGGAATTCAATCCTGATAAAGGTGAGGTGATGCATTTTGGAAGAAAGAATGTAGGGGGGAGGTATATGATAAAGGGTAGACCTATTAAGAGTATAAAAATGCAGAGGGACCTGGGGGTGCAGGTGCACAAGTCTCTGAAGGTGACAGAGCAAGTGGAGAAGGTTGTGAAGAAAGCATATGGTATGCTAGCCTTTATAGGAAGGGTTATAGAGTACAAGAGCTGGCTTTTAATGTTGCAGTTGTATAAAACGTTGGTTAGACCTCATTTGGAATACTGCATCCAGTTCTGGTCGCCTTACTACCAGAAGGACTTGGAGACTCTGGAGAGAGTGCAGAGGAGGTTTACCAGGATGCTGCCTGGTATGGAAGGTCTGAGTTATGAAGAGAGGTTAGGCAAATTGGGACTGTTTTCCTTAGAAAGATGTAGACTTAGAGGAGATCTAATAGAGGTGTACAAGATTGTGAGAGGTATAGATAGAGTAAACAGGGTTAAGCTTTTTCCTATGATGGACTCGAATAGCATGAGGGGTCATGGGTTTAGCGTGAGGGGGGGGTAAGGTATAATTTGGATGCTAGAGTGAGTTTTTTCACACAGAGGGAAGTGGGGGTATGGAATGCGCTGTCAAGTAAAGTGGTGGAGGCAGGCACTCTGGAGTTATTTAAGAAATACTTAGATGGGCACATGAACAAGGACAGGTAGCTAGATGGATAAGTAACT
The DNA here is from genome assembly GCA_024679065.1 of Sphyrna mokarran. Taxonomy (NCBI): domain Eukaryota; kingdom Metazoa; phylum Chordata; class Chondrichthyes; order Carcharhiniformes; family Carcharhinidae; genus Sphyrna; species Sphyrna mokarran. The sequence goes on from JAGIQG010000003.1 coordinate 111,623,548, forward strand.
GGCTTGGTAATAGGAGACAGAAAGTAATAGTGGAAAGGTGTTTTTCTAGCTGGAGGTCGGTTGCTAGTGGAGTGCTGCAGGGCTCAGTACTGGGACCTGTTCTATTTGTAATATATATAAATGACTATAAATAGGGAAACAGATCCTAGAACGATGTAGAAATAACAGGGTTGTCGTGATGGGAGATTTCAATTTCCCAAACATCGACTGGAATATCCCAAGGGTAAGGGGTTTGGAAGGGGAGGAGTTTGTTAGGTGTGTTCAGGAAGGTTTTCTGACACAGTACGTGGAAAAGCCTACGAGAGGAGAGGCTGTACTGGACCTGGTGCTAGCTAATGAGCCAGGACAAGTGTTGGATCTCACGGTAGGTGAGCATCTTGGGAATGGAGATCATAATTCTATCTCTTTCACGATAGCAATGGAAAGAGATAGGATCAGGCAGGCTAGGAAGATGTTTGTCTGGAGTAAGGGGAAATATGAAAACATTAGGCAGGTAATTGGACGAATAAACTGGAAGGAGGCGTTCTTGGGGAAGAGTACAGAAGGAAATTCAAGGAATGTTTATCTGGGGCACTGCAAGACAATGTTCCGAGGAGACAAGGAGGTTTGGTAGGACGTGGGAACCGTGGTGCACGAAGGTTGTGGTGAACCTAGTCAGGAAGAGAAGAAAGGTGTATAAAAGGTTCAGAGAGCTAGGAGATGTTAGGGATCTAGAAGAGTATAAGGTGTGTAGAAGAGAGCTTAAAAAGGAAATTGGGAGAGCCAGAAGTGGTCATGAGAAGGCCTTGACAGGTAAGATTAAGAAGAATCCCAAGGCCTTCTACAAATATGTGAAAAGTAAAAAGATGCGAAGAGAAGGGATAGGACCTATAAAAGGTGAGGGGGGAAAAGTCTGTGTGAATCCGGAAGAAATGGCAGAGGTGCTTAACGAGTACTTTGCCTCGGTATTCGCGGTGGAAAGTGAACTGGGAGGTTGTACTGCAGGTTTGAGGCAAACGGAAAAGATTGAGTCTGAGGATGTTAGGAAAGAGGACGTGTTAGACCTGTTAAATTATATCAAGATAGACAAGTTGCTGGGACCGGATGGGATGTACCCTAGGTTATGGTGGGAGGTGGTTGCTAAGCCCCTGGCGATGATATTTGCGTCATTCATGGAAACAGGAGAGGTTCCGGAGGATTAGAGGATTGCGGATGTGGTTCCTATTTTTAAGAAAGGGAACAAGGATAGTCCAGGGAATTACCGACCTGTGAGTCTGACTTCAGTGGTTAGTAAGCTGATGGAGAGGCTTCTGAGGGATAAGATTTATGAACATTTGGAGAAGTTTAGACTGATCAGAAATAGCATGGTTTTGTCAAGGGCAGGTCATGCCTTACGAGCCTAGTTGAGTTCTTTGAAAATGTGACTGAACACATTGACGAAGGAAGGGCAGTGGACATAGTGTACATGGACTTTAGTAAGGCGTTTGATAAGGTCCCACATGCAAGGCTTCTGGAGAAGGTGAGAGGGCATGGGATCCAAGGGGCTTTGGCCTCGTGGATCCAGAACTGGCTTGCCGGCAGAAGGCAGAGTGTGGTTGTGGATGGGTCTTGTTCTGCATGGAGGTCGGTAACCAGTGGAGTGCCCCAGGGATTTGTTCTGGGACCCCTGCTGTTTGTCATTTTCATAAATGACCTGGATGAGGAAGTGGAGGGATGGGTTAGTAAGTTTGCCGATGATACAAAGGTCGGTGGTGTTGTAGATGGTCTGGAGGGATGTCAAAAGTTGCAGCGGGACATAGACAGGATGCAAGACTGGGCGGAGAAGTGGCAGATGGACTTCAACGCGGATGAATGTGTAGTGGTCCATTTTGGCAGGAATAATGGGATGAAGGAGTACAATATAAGGGGTAGGAGTCTTAGCTGTGTTGTAGAGCAGAAGGATTCCAGGATCCTTAGGACTCTTAAATTAGCCTCGCAGGTGGAGGAAGTAGTCAAGAAGGCGTATGGTGTACTGGCCTTCATTAATCGAGGAATTGAGTTTAGGAGTCAGGAGGTAATGATGCAGCTCTATAAGACCCTTGTCAGAGCCCACTTGGAGTACTGTGCTCAGTTCTGGTCACCTCACTATAGGAAGGATGTAGAGACTATTGAGAGAGTGCAGAGGAGATTTACAAGGATGCTGCCTGGATTGGGAAGATAGGTTGAGGGAGCTGGGACTCTTCTCACTGGAGAGACATAGATTGAGAGGCGACCTGATAGAGGTTTATAAAATGTTGAGAGGAATAGATAGGGTAGATTCTCAGAGACTATTTCCCCGAGCTGAAATGGTCACTACAAGAGGACACAGATTTAAGGTGCAGGGAAGCAAATACAGAGGGGATGTTAGGGGTAAGTTTTTCACTCAGAGGGTGGTGAGTGAATGGAATCGGCTGCCATCGGAGGTGGTAGAAGCAAACTTGCTGGGGTCTTTTAAAAGACTTCTGGATGAGTATATGGAAACGAATGGGATGGGGGTTATAGATAGGTCTGTGGATTGGTAGATATAGATGTGATCGGCGTAACTTGTGGGCCGAAGGGCCTGTTTGTGCTGTAGTGTTCTATGTTCTGTGTTAATAGAATTGGAATGGAGGGGTATAGAAAACATTTAAAATAGGGATCATGAGCCTTGGGAGTCCCTGGGAAGTATGTAAATAGATGATGATATTAATGTACTTGTTTTTATCCTACAGGTGCTTTGGTCCACCTTCTTGTCTAACAAGGGGCATACACACGATGGGTCGTGAGAGGGCTGCTCTTGGATTTTTTTCGAGAGTAGCTTAGTGCTTCACGTCGTTAGTGTACGCTTGACCTGGACCATTTGATGGGCAACACGACAGCTCAGTGACGATCGCTGTGCTGTGCAGATACATGGATTTGGGCCTGTGTCTGTGGGAGTTTGCGCATTCTCCCCGTGCTTGCGTGGGTTTTCTCCGGGTGCTCCGGTTTCCTCCCACATCCTAAAGATGTGCTCTTAGGCTAATTGGCAAAACAAATTCCCCCTAAATTGTCTCAAATTTGATTTTTAATCCATAGATCTATAAACATAGACAGGGATCACGGGTAGAGGTGGGAACATCGGGGTGGCAGTGCGGGCTCGTTGGGCCGAAGGGCCTGTTTCCCGTGCTGTTTTGTTCTTTGTTCTTTATTCTTTATGGTCAATGAAAGACGAAAGGAACCAGTATTAAGCTAAAAGTAAAAGTTTACACAAATACAATGAAAATAGAAAATAAAGTAGACTGAGAGAGCACCTAAAAAAACAATAATGGGAAACAAAAAGTTTTAAAGGTGCAAACAAGGAATGTGATAGTGAGATTGACAACACATGCTTTTATAAACGGTTTAGGAGAAATAAATATTTCTCCTAATATGTTTATAAAAATATGAAAGACTTTTGCTTTTTACCACATAAATTACTTCGGTAAAGGAATAGTGTGTTGTGTATCCAAGTTTGCAGATGATATCACTTAAGAATGCATAATAGAAGTTGTTCTATTAGGAAATAATAAATAGAGTGTGCCTATTAAAGACATACAGCTGGACTGTAATGGTTAATGAGGAACTGGTAGACTTATTAAATTTGTACTTTGCATTCATTTCCACAGAAGAGGAAAAGGACAAGATACTATCAGTGAAAAAGAACCTAAAAATGCATCACGGAATGGAATGCATATTTTTTAATAGTAATTAGGAAAATAATAGGAATTAATATACACAAATCTACAGGACCCAATCTTCATTCCAGGTTATGAAAAGAAATAGATGAAGTAGATAAGGAAATTACAATTAATTTTGCGAAGCTCTCCAGATTCTCTTTATAAAGTTGCAGATGTCATTGATGTCTACATATAATTCCAGAAGGCATTTGACATAATTCTGAAATGAGAGCAGAGGATGCTAGTTGAGAGATAGATGTTGGTGAGTATCAGCAAAGGGAATATGTTCTGATTATCAGGCAGTGACGAGTGGTCTTCCCCTGGGAAGTGACGTGAGACCTTTGCTTTTCATCATATAAATTATTTGGGTAAAGAAATAATGTGTTGTGTATCCAAGTTTGCAGATGACAGAAAATAAGAATATAGAATAAAGTGTGGGTTTGGCAACAGGAAGTTATGAGGGGATGTAGATTAAGTAGGTAAGACTATTACAAATGAAGTTCAACATGAAGAAGTTTGCCATTATCCACTGAGATCTAAGAAAGACAGCTCGGAATATTTTAAGATACTCGGAGCTCTGGTGGAGCCAATAGGATTTGTTTGCACACAATTTTCAGGATCTAAGATAGATTTTTTTTGACAATTAGGGGTATTGAAGAATATGGCGCAGAGGCAGGCAAATGAAGTTAAGTGCAGATCTTAGAACCACAGAATAGTTGGACTGACTTGAGGGAATAATTGGTCTACTGTTCCTCGTTATTAAGCTGTGGATGAAAATAATCAAATCACAAATCATTATGCAATAGTGTATTTAATCAAACATTCAATTTCAATGAAAATCAGTTATAAATGTTTTGTGTATTTTGCATAAGAGGAGCTTCTCACCATATCTCAGCCAGGTAGATAATTTAGTGGGATTAAAGGACATCGGAAACAATCAATTTTGTTAGAAATTGGAACTAGAAACAATCAAAATCATTGAAGGATGGAATTTGGCCAACCGGGAACCAATTGTAAAATCTTATATCTCAGTAGTGGGCTATTTGGCTGTTTGAATTAGCTGTTCAATTTAATCCCACATCATTATTTTTTCTCCCCATACCCTCAAATTGATCCTCTTCAAATTCATGCCTTTTGAAATTTCCACTGAAATCTGCCCCTGCCGGCCTTTCAGACCTTAACAAGTCACTATGTAAAAACAAAACAAAAAATCTCAACATTTTCCTTTCAGCGCTTTTGCCCAATATTTTAAGTCTATTATTTTTCATTAGTAACCTATTTGTCAGAGGAAACCGTTTTTTTCCTACTTTCCCTGTCTAAACTCATCATAATTTTGAACATCTCAATTAGGTTTTCCTGTAATCATCTCCATTTTAAGGAGAACAATCCCAGCTTCTACAATCTGTCTACAAAACATAAATCTTTTATTAATGGTATCATCCTAGTTAGTACCCTCTCATAGGTCTTGCCATCCTTCCTAATGTGCAGGCCTAGGAATGAGACCTAACTAGTGATGTGTAAATGTTTAGTACAACTCCCTTAGTTTTGTATTTATGCTGTTCTTTTCAGAGCCAATATTCAGTATGTTTTTTTTAAACCATCATCACAACCTATCCTGTCATCTTGAAAGATATGTGAATATGCAATCTCATATTCTTCTTGTCTTACATCCTATTCATGACAATACCATTTAGATTACACTTCCTGTCCATTTTGTTCCTCACAAAGTGCATCATGTCCTGTATATTAGTGTTAAATTGCATTTGCCATCTGTCTGTCCAGCTAACCAGTCTATTTTTGTCTTCCTGATGTCTGCTTTTATTCACTTCACTATTGTGTTGATAAGCTTTGACTCATTCTCAGACTTTAAAATTTAGTCCCTATACTCACATCCAAGTTATCTATACAAGAAAGGAAATGATCCTAATAACAATCTGTTTGTTGGACCCCCATGCCTTTCTAGTCATCAGTTCATCACTATTGTCTATAGCCTATCTCTTATCCAATTAAGTACCCATTACGGTCATCCCCTTAATCCTGAATAAGATGGTTATGTGGTACTTTACCAAATGCCATTGATAATCAGGCAGCAAGTCTTTGTATGCTGTCAGACTGTTTTTGTAGGCTGTGTCAGCTATATTGTAATTGTCAACTTTTCCTAGTTTTCTCAGTAGATATGAAATTTATTGAAACTTGAAATTTCTTCTTCCACGAGCCTTTTTAATTTGTCTTAGCTGAAGCCCCCTCGCTGCATCAATCATCATAAAACGTTTTCAGAATGAAGTGGTTTGAAACATTGGGTGGAATTTTCCAACCACATTCACCCCAAAACCGGAAAATCCTGCCCGAGGTCAACAAGTCTTGCCATGGTCTGTCCATCACCTGTGGCAGGTGGAATGGGAAATTTTGCCCCATCGTATTTACAGAGAGAGTTTGTCTTAATCAGAACTTCAAAATGAAAAGATTAAGGAATCACATACCTGTATGTTTAACAGAGCAATATGATATTTCTTGGGTCCCATCATTTCCTCAGATTGACAGCAGGCAAATTTTAGCAGCATGTACCAAGGATTTTCTGGTCAGCTGTAGTAATTGCAGCATTAGTTTGTTTAATTCTGGCATGCTTGGAGAGAACAGAAAACTGCTGTTTCAAAATAAAACATTCCCCTCCTTTTCTAACAAAAAAGGTTGACTTTGACTTTTAATCAGCAAAGCCAAGAGAAGACCTATTGCGATTTCTGACTGAAGATGAACACATACTGATCTGAGGCTGCAGCGAGGTAGGTATTAGTGTGTGAAATGGACAGTGCTTGTTTCACTCGAAGCAAGTGATTAACGTATCAACCTATGCTAAGTGGCAGAAGTAGATAATTGCCGTTGCTGTTCATAGAGGCATCTAGCTGGGTCATCTGTTTCCTAATGCTGCTGTGATTAAGTCTGTATGTGTTTATCTTCATTTTTTTCATGAAATACTAGAAGTGCCAAATTTCTCATAGCCTACTGCTAAAGGCAGCAATTTGACCTGACTCCTTGTTAAATCTGTTGAGCCGCATATTCAAATTGATTTCTCCGTTCTTTGCGATGCTATAACCAATTCACGCCTAAAGCTCCATCTGAATTTCTGGGTGTCCTTTTTATGTTATTCACCTTTGACCCAGATGGCCTTGGGAACATAACTATCTAAATTTTCAAAAGGCAAAATGTTTTGCTTATGTGTTGGAGTGAATAAGATTGGTGTGTCTATTTTTAAGACATTGTTACAGCATGTTAATTGTAAATTTTTTGCTGAGTTAAATTTTGAACAAGAATATTTTGATCTTATTAAGAAACAAGTCATTGTCTCTATGAGAAATTAAAAGATACCGCTTTTATTTTACAGGGAATTTTCCAATCAGTACTATTCCCCGACAAATATGTAATTGATTGCATTTTTTTTTTCACATGTTATAACCTATTATTTCAAACAGGTGAACATCAAAAATTTAAAGAACATATGAAAGAATCCACTACAAATCTAACCTGGTCAGAACCTGCACCAATATGTGCCATTGTCCAGCTTATTTATTTCAATCTCTGGCTTTTTAGATGTGGTAATGTGTTTTCAAATAGCTGAAATTTAAGTTTCCTTAATTCCCGAGATGATCAAATTCAGTGTTCTATTTTAAAAAGTATTATTTAATACATTTTTAAACTTGCAATCTATTTTTCACATCAATATTATGCATGCTCTATCACATTTCTATTATCTAAGATGGCAAAATGCATTTGGATTTGCAGTTTATTTTTAAAAAATTGTCTTGAAATAGTGTTGTGTAATACAATATTTTTTATTGAGTGACTTGCAGCCGATGTTTGAAAGCATCTTAAAAATGCAGTCTAAACTAGATTGTTTTTTGAGGATAGTATTTGTTTATTATAGAATATATATAGATTACAAAAGTCAAGAAGCAGCGTTAAAATTCTGAACTCTTATACAGGGTAAGGACTATCATGAAATGGATTCAGATTACTCTGCTTGTTTTTGCTTTAACTTCTGTTTTGTAGGTTTCAGTGGGGTGAAATTGTCTCTGTAGACAATCTGTATGTTTGTTTGTCTTTGTGCTAAAGCTGCAGGCTGTCTACTCTAAACAAACTCACATTTCTACCAACAGAGATAAAAATGTTCTAATGCACCAAACTAACTAACCCTTTCTTTGTTTCATTCCGATGCTGCCATGCATGTCCTCAAACATATCGACCAATAGGATGATGAGGAGGGCATATGGGCGTAACAGTACACATGAACCAAAGCTACAGTTTTGTTCTGAGGGGTGAGAGCCTGGATTTTCTCTTCTCAGATCAGATTGCACTAGATGCTGTAATGCTCAAATGTTCTGTTCTTTGTGTGATGTTTCTTTGTGTGTGTTCTACTGTTTATTGTTCCTATGTCACTCTTTCCCTCTGTCCACATTGCCTTTAAGCATCAGTTAGAAACTGATTCTATAGCAGTGCAGGTGAGAAATTATTCACAACAGTTGATTTTTACATCAGTTCTGGTGATGTTAGAAGAAGTGATTGTCATGGCTTTAACAATGAAATGATATGCCCACATTCTTGTGAAGACATATATGTATTAGTCAAATGACATGTTATTTGGTATCCTTGCATCTGCTAATCGATTAATTCACAGAGCAAAATTTCCATTGAAATTAGGGATCAAATTCTTGGCCAATGATGTGAGAAAGAATGTGTGGAAGCAGGATTGGAACAATGAGGTGAAGATCAAAGAAAAGGAAGGAAAATTGGACTTGTGCTTTGAAAACTAGATTGTTGATATATCACATCATAGTGAGAGTGCTGACCACCAACTTTTAATCCTAACCTGATCAAATCATGGACAATTTCCCTCATAGACTTGTGCTGAGATAATTGCCTTTGTTCTTGATCAGCAAAGGCCATATTGAAATATTATATGAACTTTGCAGATTTTCCCCAATGGCATTTAAAGGGCAAATAGTGAACATAGTTACTCCTGTAATTTCTGTAACATTATGTATTGTGTTGAGGTAGCTGTACTTTTAAAAATAACGATTGACTAAATCAAGCGCATCTGTGTTAAAAAGTCAATACACGTTTTTCCTTAGCCACTCTTATATTGACCTGAAGAGGTCACAATGAAAACTGGAATGCTTGAATAAAATAGCATGACACTGATGTGAACTACTTAACAATTAATTTATATAAAAGAAAAATACTTTGGATGCTAAAGATCTGAAATAAAAACAGTAAACGTTGAATATACTCAGCAAGTCTGGTGGCATCCGTGGTGAGAGAGAGAGAGTTCTTCAGAACTGGAGACGATGGAAATGTAATAGATTATATAATCGGAGAGGGAGATAGAGAAGGTGGAGATGAATAGAGGTCAGGGAGACATCAGAGCTGGGAGAGATTAACGAAGTGTCAAGGACACAAGATGATGGGAGTGTTAACTTAAGGACTAACTTTAAGGACTTAATTGTTAAGGACTAAGGATTGCATAAAAGTAAGCAAGCAGAATGTGTTAATAAGAGTGTTAAGTCCCAGGCCAGAACTCCAAGGTGTCTTGTGAAGTTAGCTTAGACCCAAGTTTTACATTTGATCTTGGCATGGGAGAGCATAAGGTCTTTCATTCTAGATATTTAAGTGACCCACTAGAAGCTTTTATCAAACAAAATTTATTTAAGAACACAGTGAGGATATAACAAAAAGAATTAGTATAACTTTTACTAATTACATCTCACAGACATACATCCTTCTTCGTTAGGTGCTAACTTAGTTAGCGCAACAACAAATGTGCTCACATTATGCTGGATTTTCAGCTTTTTAACATTTCTGGACAGAGGTCCAGGCAGCAATTTTCAGAGAAGAATATATTCTCATAGAGCAAAGCCTCAGAGAGGTAAACTCTTCTCTCTTTACTCCAAAGCACATTTAAGCTTGAATATTCTGTGAAAAAGTCCAGCTTCCCTGTCACATGATCATACCTGCCAATCATCCCAATGAAAACCCACTCTGCAAAGTCCCAGGGGAAAACAGCAAAACAGCATTAGCTCAGATTAAAATCACCATTCTAGCCATTAAAAGCAAATTGCTGCAACAATCTAGCATGCTGATAGACTCTACAGTTCCTGACTGCATAAAAAATAATGCTACAACAGACCCTACATAAACACATGGCTCAAATATATTTCTTAAAGGTACAGTATTGTCACAGAAGAACAAAGATGAATGCTCAGTAAAAGCAAAGCAGAGAAAGAAATGACAGGTGGTCCTGTGGGGGAGGATGATGTGTTTGCATTGGGACAAACCAAAGAAAGAAAAACCAAAAAGGGGTCAAGATTGAAGGGAAAGTTCACAATCTAAAGTTATTGAATGCAGCGTTGAGTCCAGAAGGCTGTAACATGCCTTATTGGAAGATGAGATGCTGCTCCTCCAGTTTGCATTGAGCATCACTGGAACATTGCAGTAAGCCAAGGATAGACACATGGGCATGAGAACAAGATGCTGAGTTGAAATGTGGACACACCTGCCAAGTCCATTCAGCACCTTCTGTCTTTATATACAATTAATTAATCATTGTTGCACAAGAAAATAAAGATCTGGCTATTGCAGAAGTCGCTAATTCTATTTTCCCGTGTCTTTGTAATTGAATCTGAATGGGAAAAAACACAAACGAAGAACAATGGTTACTATTGATATCTGACTCTGTGCTGTGCGAGAATTTTAATACAAATTTGTTTTGACAGTTTTATGTTGCTTGTGTAGGAATTTTTATGGTCTGTGAAACTAGAGATTGTTGAGGGGAATCATTTTGAATTAGTGTGTCATCTTGTTGCACGAATAGTTGAGCTCTCATCTGATCTTGAAATTCCATTCTTACATCTGGAGGTTTTTGTTCCTTACATCAACAAGCGACCAAAAATAATTATACTGCTGGATACTGATGCTGCTTCACACTTATCATTATATAGATGAGAACATTTTCATTTGGAATGAATTGTATATCGAACACAGATTCTAGTACTTTCACATTGGCAGGATGGATACTGATAGGAATTAAAGTTGAAATGCAATTAGGCAATTATAATGCCCCTTCATGGTTGATGCCCTCTGATTTCACTGCTCCCCAACAGAATCCAATATTAACCAGTTCATTTTAGCAGGAGTTCAGGACATTTACTGGAAGACAGCAAGACCCTGCTTTAAATATTGTTATGATCCCCTTTGAGAAAGATAACTTTTTTTTAAAAAAGCTATTCTAATTTCCAGCTATATAATGAAGAATAATGCAACAAGGTTTCAAGTTTTACGACTTTGACTGTAGTAAACAAACTAAAAGCAACATTGTCTAAACGATATTCAGTGGGAACTTAAATTCTAAGCTATAGAGAAGATCCTCCATTTAGCTTTTAAAATGACTGAAAATCTCCCTCTGTTGTTAGACCTTATCCCTTAAGTAGGCATTTAATTCTCCAGGGATTAGTCCAAAGCTACTCTCAGTTCTTGAGGCTTGCCTCATTTTTGTTTCCTTTTCCAGCTAAGTAATCTCTAACCTTTAAACTGACTTTCATTATGAGGGTTACCCTGGCGATTCCTCTCTCGAGCCAAGAGGGTGCAAAATTTTCAGCTTCATTTACAATTTCACAAGCTTCCATCTGAATGTGAATTCCCATCTGAATTTTGCATGGTGACAATAGAGGTGGGTGTGGCTATCCCTCTGCTGTCTGCTTTTTCTCTCCTCTCACTCTCTCTCTCTGTACTCTCTCCTCTCCTCTTAACTCTGCTCCTTATGCTGTCTCTGATTTTTACAAGCTGACCCGTACCTCAGGTACAGTGATATTGTTGTTAATATCACATTCATAATTCATGTTTTAGAATATAATTTTCAGTTGTAGAAAGCTAAAGTGTTCAATGTAAGGTAAACGAGTAATAATCCTGAAACGAATGCAACTCAAACAAGCAGTTAAAAGCTATCCTCTGTTTATCCAACAAATCAAAGGGAGAGAATGTCTTGGCAGAGCCAGAATGTCTATTGTTGGCGCCGCAAAAATAGCTAATAATGAAAAATTCTGGGAAAGAGGATCATACAATATCTAATTTTTATATTAGATATAAAAATTATTCATATGCTTTTCCAGACTCATGAAAAACATCAAAATTAAAAGGTAGTTAATTTGCATTTATGTCTGGGAACAGATTGTATTCATATTGCTATGGAAATAATGATGCAGGGTGGAACCTTGGTTATAAGGTTCTTATGTTCAATTTGTGTTTGTATGCTTGCTGACAGTAATAAACAGTTCAGTTCAATTGGAAGTTTAGCTCCAGCTTGCAGCTAGTGGCCCAGGGGGAGGTAATAACTTGTGGTCCTTGCATGGCCTTGTGGCAGTAAACAAAGAAACATACACGTGGTCCTGGAGATTTAGCTGAGGAAGCTGTGGTGGGAAAGGAGTTTGATCTGTCAGCAACCTAAATGAGGAGCTAAGTCATTTAGTCATAAGGGCGTAAAGGAAAAGGTGGAGGTTAAATGGGCTAATGGAAGGACCCCCATGGAATCTCAGGAATTGATGGAATAATATGAATTCTTGACGGCTGTGTCATATCTTGGGATTGATCCAGAGAAAGTCAGTGAAGCTTAAAATTGTCAGAAGAGAACCCTTTTCAGAATGGGATGGAGGTTGATGGGAGAGAGGGGGGCTGCTGGTGCTGGGGGTATGGTATACATTTATAAGCGATTGTGTTGTTCGTGATTTGCACTTTCTATTTAGGTATACAATAAAGTTTATTTTTTATTTAAAACTAAAGTCACATGGTGTAGTTAAGTCAAGTAATTGCTGGATATTCAGGTAGTTTTTTTCCCCTCAAAGGGTTGTAACACAATCTTAGAAAACTGTATAAGGATAAAACTATAATGGCTTGCAATGGTCCCTTCCCACCTCAAAGCTTATTTCCATTGCAATGTGAATCGCACATAATCAAGTAGAAACACGAATTAATTATCCTCTCGCAGCCACCACCCCTCCCAACCTTCCCGCCAACTCCAGGAATTAAATAGACAGTTTAAAGTATAACCATTTATAAAATCTGACATTCCCCTCATCTTCCTTTGAGACCTAGAAACTTAAAATCTCCATTATCAGCACAGTTGCTCTGATTGTTGTTTATAGATGGGACTATCTCGTACCTCCTGCCCAGTAAGACAACCTGGATCCCTTTTTAACCTTTAACAACCAAGCTACCCAAGCTTATTGTCAGGCAGAATTCAGAACAGATCAGATGATGCCTTTGTTCTTCTACTTTACCATAACTTAAAGAGGTAGACATAACACATAACAATCTTTTGAACTTTAAATTTGTAACCATATGCACTTCGAGTTTGAAGTACGTTAATTGGGATTTTTGTGGTTTGCCAATTGGGCCAAACTGATTGAGAAGCAGATCCAGGACCACAAGAGGCCCAGAAAGGTGGATTTGAAAAGAAAATTTTTCTTGTGGACCAAAAAGAGCAGGAGTGCTCTTCTGAGTTCCACGAGGAAACTTAGTGTCTCCCCTGCTCCAAGCTTCGTTCTCTGCCCAACCAGTTGCCTCAGACACTGCTTAGAGTTGCAGGCCATTCATTTTGGTCCCTACATGCAGCCTTTTGCTGCCTAAAATCCCATTTCGCCCTTGCCTGCAGATAATTTATCTCAGCTCAATAATCAGCAGATAATTGAGCTCATGCAAGAAATTGATTCCAGTCAAAAGCTGAGACCTGCTATGAAATCTCAGGCTTTGCACTCCTGTGAACTGAACAGTGACAAAGGGTCGTCTGGACTCAAACATCAGCTGTTTTCTCTCCTTACAGATACTGCCAGACCTGCTGACATTTTCCAGCAATTTCCCTTGATTTCAACTTCTCTCCATTTTGTCTCACAGTCGTATCAATCCATTCTTCTTTAAAGTCACCCACATTGTTCATCTTTCTATTTTATCTTCCACACACCATGCTTTATTCAAACTACGGTACAGGATATCAGAGTTAACTGTTATCAACGACTACTTAGATGATCCATTATCAGTTTTTTTTTCATCATCTAAGTATCTCCTTCCTGTTGATTTTTGTTATAACTAAAGAAAAGCTTTCATACATTCAGTGTTGTGTCTCGTTTAGACTTATTTGGTAGAATTGTTGAGTTGTGTTAATAGCTTATTGGAACAATAGTTGATAGTCCAACTAGAGAGGAGGCTGTACTGGACCTAGTACTAGGGAATGAGCCCAGTCAAGTCATCAAAGTTTCAGTAGGGGAACATGTGGCAAATAGTGATCACAATTCTGTAAACTTTAGGATAGTAATGGAAAAAGATGAGTATTGTCCTACTGGTAAGGTGCTGAATTGGGGAAAGGCTAACTATAGCCTGATTAGGTAGGAATTGGTGGCTGTTGATTGGGAGAGGATGTTCGAGGGTAAATCCACATCTGGCATGTGGGAATCTTTTAAGGAGCAGTTGATGAGGCTGCAGGACAGGCATATGCCTGTAAAAAGGAAGGATTGGAAAGGTAGGATTCGAGAGCCATGGATAACCAGGGAAATTGAGAGTCTGATCAAAAAGAAAAGGGAAGCAGCTAAAAACAGATGGAGCAGTGGGGGAATACAGAAAAAGTAGGAAAGAATTCAAATGGGAAGTTAGAAGGGCAAAAACAGGTCATGAAATGCCCTTGGTAGGCAGGATTAGGGAGAATCCTAAGGCATTTTATTCATACGTTAGAAACAAGAGAGTTGTCAGGGGAAAAAAATCAGACCTGTCAGGGACAAAGGAGGGGAAATATGTTAAGAGCCCAAGGAAATAGTGAAATCCTAAATGAATACTTTGCATCAATGTTCACAAAGGAGAGGGACTTGTTGATTGGGAGTCTCTCACAGGGATGTGTTGAACCCTTAAAGAAAATCTCAGTTACAAGGGAGGAACTGTTAGGTTTTCTAGGGAACGTTAAGACAGCCAAATCCCGAGGGCCTGATGGCATCTTGTCCTAGACTGCTCAGGGAGACAAGAAATGAAATTGCTGGACCTCTAACAGAAATCTTTGTCTCTTCACTGGACACAGGTGAGTTCCCAGAGGATTGGAGGATAGCAAGTGTGGTCCCGTTATTTAAGAAAGGTAGCAAGGTAATCCGGGTAATTATAGGCCGGTGAACTTGACATCCGTAGTAGGGAAATTGTTGGAGAAGATTCTTAGAGATAGGATGTACGCACATTTAGGACAGAATAATCTCATTAGCGATAGACAGCATGGTTTTATAAGACAGAGGTCATTCCTCACAAATTTGGTTGAGTTTTTTGAGGAGGTGACAAAACGATTGACGAGAGAAGGGCTGTGGATATTGTCTGTATGGATTTTAGTAAAACATTTGACAAAATCCCTCATGGCAAGTTGGTGCAAAAGGTTAAATCTCATGGGATAAAAGGAGAGCTAGCTAGATGGGTGGAGAACTGGCTTGGCCATAGAAGATAGAGTGTAGCAGTGGAATGGTCTTTTTCTGATTGGAGGTTTGTGACTAGTGGTGTTCCGCAGGGGTCTGTACTGGGACCACTACTAATTGTAATATATATATAAATGACTTGGAAGAAGATGTAACTGGTGTGATCAGTAAGTTTGCGGACGACACAAAGATGGCTGGACTTGCGGATAGTGATGAACATTGTCAGAGAATGCAGCAGGATATAGATAGGCTGGAAAATTGGGCAGAGAAATGGCAGATGGAATTTAATTCAGATAAATGTGAATTGATGCATTTTGGTAGAACTAATGTAGGGGGGAGCTATACAATAAATAGCTGAATCATTAGGAGTATAGACGCACAGAGGGACCTAGGTGTACAGGTCCACAGATCCTTAAAGGTGGCAACGCAGGTGGAGAAGGTGGTGAGGAAGGTATATGGCACGCTTGCCTTTATTGGACGGGGCACAGAGTATAAAAGTTGGCATATGATGTTGCAGCTATATAGAACATTGGTTAGGCCACATTTGGAATACTGTATCCAGTTCTGGTTGCCACACTACCAGAAGGACACGGAGGCTTTGGAGAGAATACAGAAAAGGTTTACCAGGATGTTACCTGGTATGAAAGTTTTAGCTATGAGGAGAGATTGGGTAAACTGGGGTTGTTCTCCTGGAAAAATGGAGGATGAGGGGCGAACTTAAGAGGTGTATAATATTATGAAGAGCATAGATACGGTGACCAGTGGGAAACTTTTTCCCAGATGAGAGGTGATGAACACAGGGGGTCATAGGTTCAAGGTGAGGGGGGGCAAGGTTTAACACAGGTATCAGAGGTATTTTACACAGAAGGTGGTGGGGACCTGGAATGCACTCCAAGCAAGGTGGTAAAGGTGGACACGCTGGGATCGTTTAAGATTTATCTGGATAGCCACACGAACAGACTGAGAATGGAGGGATACAAACGAATAGTCGAGTTCGAAGCATGAGCGGCGCAGGCTTGGAGGGCGAAGAGTCTGTTTCCTGTGCTGTATTGTTCTTTGTTCTTAGTGATCAGGCAGCTCACCACCACCACTTTGAGGGTAATTAGGAGGGGGGGGACAATAAATGCTGGCCTAGGCAGCGATGTCCATAGCCTGTGAATTAAGTTTAAAAACAAGTTGCAAATTATCAGCAATTAACATAACTGCAGGCTCTTTTCCAAAACCGGTAAACAACATTCCCAGTGCTCTTTTCTCTTATGTAGTTTTTAAGTTAATTAAGAAAGGTAATTCCATCATCTTCAGCATATCATCAGGTCTCAGGAGGGTAATACAAAGTATTTAAATCCCTACAATCAGGCATCATTAGGTATTTATTTTATACATTTATTTATATTCTCCTGTCTAAAGCAGGCTTGTAAGAAGTATTGAAAATTCATGGTATTATCCCTCTCCTTGTGGTGTTAACCTTGCCTGGTCTCATCATCATGCTTTTAAAACAAACATGAAATTAATTTCTTCAAAGAAGAACCTGTCTTTGTTACTTTGTGCATTCCTCTTGCGCTTTGTCAGCATAAGGAAACTGATTTCCAAATTAAATGCACTGATCTAAAGCCTGGTTTCAGACACCAGGGCACCTAACCTTGATGTGATAGATGACCATCCATCAAATATTTCCCTGTAATCAAACTATTGAACTAGATTCCTTCGGACATATACCATGGATTCTGTCATAACAGCAAAATTCTACATCTGCCAGTTGCTCACACGGAATTGTGCTAACCATGGTAATATCCAGACATGATGTGTTTAGAACATTAATCACTCTTACTGCCTGACCAAAAATTTTAAGAAGATTATTCCTTTTACTCGTGACTTAAAAACTTGCAAGCCAACTGAATTATGTGATCTATGTTAGGAATCAAAGTTGTACCAGATGTTACTGTCTATCTTCTTTGCATTTCTAATTTGGATGTGTATATAATTACAAAAACAATTGTGAGTGAGATGCATTGTTGTCATTAAATATTAAAATCATAGCGAGTTTAATTTGCATTTATGTCAATATTGACATTGGTGAAGGAGTGTATGGATATAGCAAGTGTATGAAGCCCATGTGCTTCTTTGTCGTTAAGACGATCGCTTCAATTGATTGTGCTGGAATGTGACTGTCTGTTAGATAGGAGTAACTTTTTAAATGCTTTTTTCTTTTCTGGTAGTGTGTCCGGATCTTTCAAAGCAACATCATTTGCCTCCTTTCTAAACGAGAAAAGTTCCGTAGTTCCCTCCCCCGACCTCCCACCACCCCACTTGATTGTATTTTGCAGTCATATTTACATTCTCTCTTTCCCCTTTCAAGTTTTTTGAGTGAATTGTGACTTTCCAATTGCTGCCTGTTTTTAGTGCAATTCTTTCTTAATCATGTAACTTTAAATTTCTAAATTTACCCACTTTTTATAGTCCTTCCTTTCTTCATTTTGCATTCTTATATAATTTGTGACTACACCAGAATACATATTTCATTGATTGTAAAATGCTTTGGGATGTGCCATGGTGATGATAGGCACCATATAAATGCAAACCTTCCTCTTCTCCCTTAATTTGTACCCCAACTTCAGTCTATCTGACAGAACCTTCTTCCATGCCTTTGCATAGTCTGCAAAGTCAAGGTAAGATTGTACTGCCTAATTAGGAAGAAGGAAGAGCATCAATATGTAGTGTTGTGGGAGCATTTTTTGGACGCTGTTTACTTAGATATATTGAAAGGGTTATTATGACAGTATCATAACAAAAACCACTTTGTGCTGTAAAGCTTTTGGAACCTTGCATCCCTTTAAGCCAGGAACAGACTTGGTAGCAGAGCTTTCTTGTGCATGGACTTTATGGAGACAAAATCTGGACAAGTTTATTAAGTTGTTATTATTAGAAGAGCACAGTGGTTAGCAGTGCTGCCTCACAGTGCCACACGTCCGGGTTTGATTCCTGCTTGGGTCATTGTCTGTGCGGAGTCTGCATGTTCACCATATGTCTGCAGAGGTTTCCTCTGGTGCTCCGGTTTCCTCCCACAAGGCCAAAAGATGTGCTGCTTAGGTACATTGATCAAGTTAAATTTTCCCTCAATGTATCTAAACAGGCGCTGGAGGGTGGCAATTAAGAGATTTTCAGAGTAACTTCATTACAGTGTTAATATAAGCTTATTCGTGACACTAATGTATAAACTTCAAAATGTTAAAGTTTATTTATTAGTCACAAGTAAGGCTTACATCAACACTGCAACAAAGTTACTGTGAAGTTCCCCTAGCTGCCACACTCTGGCACCTGTTTAGGTCAATGCACCTCACAAGCATGTCTTTCAGATTGTGGGAGGAAACCGGAGCACGCGGAGGAAACTCACCAGACACGGAGAGAATATGCAAACTGGACACAAACAGTGACCCAAACTGGGGATTACCCTCGGTCCCTGGTGTTGTGAGGCAGCAGTGCTAACCATTGTGCCACCAAAATAAGCTATGTTTTAAACTTGGGTGGTGATTTAGGATATGCCTTCCTGTTAACATCTGGTGGCAGAATGCAGAAAATGATTTCTTTTACATCTTTTGTCTTTGAGTTTTTCTTCCTCCCACTCCCCCTTGTCTTTTTTTTTGGATGGTCTTTCTCTCAGCATCCCAAAAAGACAAGCTCAGGTCATCTTTTAATAATTTAACAGTGGATGCAATCTCAATGACTCCATGCACCTCCCTGTGGGAATGCGTTGGTTATTAGCCCTATACTTTAACTGCATCTTTTTCCATCACACTTGAGAACATCCAGACGACTGTCTTCAGTAGCATACCTAGGGATTTGGTTCATCACTTCAGGAATGTATAATTTTTCTGGGTCAGTTTCAAGTGAGTGGTTCATCCAGCTTGTCCGTGTCATCTGGAAGAATGCAGTGAAATCATTGCTTGTGACTAGAAAGCAAATTGTCATGTTGTAAGAACTGATGTTCTTGTTGTAATATCAATCCAGGCAAGGGTCAAGAAGAATCTCTGAACAGTATCCAACACAGCTATTTCCCAACCATTTGTGTCCATGTCTTCAATTAACAAAACCCTAAGCTGTGAAACTTTCTCTCTGTCTCCACCTTTCCTTCATCCCTTAAGATGTTCCTCAAGTCTGCCTTATGTATTCTTTTGTGGTTTGATGCCAAATTCTGTTTCATAAACTTCCTGCAAAGTCTGTTGGGGTGGAGGCAATGGCCTAATGGTATTATGAACAGATTATTAATCCAGAAACTCAGCTAATGTTCTGGGGACGGGGTTCGAATCCTACCACGCCAAATAGTGGAATTTAAATTCAGTTAAAAATATCTGGAAATAGGAATCATGAAACCATTGTTGATTGTTGGTTCACAATTCCCTTTAGGGAAGGAAATCTGCTACCTTACCTGGTTCGAGATGCGTCTGACTCTAGAGCCACAGGAATGTGGTTCTCAATTGCCCTCTAATTGCTACTAGGGATGGGCAGTAAATGCTGGCCAGCAAGTGACACACCATGTCCCATGAAGGAATAAAAAAAAATTAAGGGCATGTTGTTGTTACTTGTGTTTAATTCAACAAACGTTTTTCTTTGCGTGTGATTTGATATATGGGGATATCCCTCAGATATGAAACAGGCTTTTAGTCGCCTGTTTCATTCCATTCAATAGTTCGACTGATGGGCCTGTGCCATGATCCAAAATGCACCTTATAGATTTTTGTCTGCCCTCTACAATTCTTGTTAATGAAGGTTTTACGTAGACTGAAACCCATGTTGCTGCAGTTCTTCATCTGGTGTTCTATGTTACGTTATTAATCAAATGTTTTTACATTTTGTCGGCATGTAGTAGATATATTAAGGTGTAGATCTTGAGGGATCAGAGTACGCACAGCCTCTCAGGACCTAGACTCAGAAAGATTTACAGCATGGAAGCAGACCCTTTGGCGTAACTTGTCCATGCCATCCAGTTTTTACCATTAAGCTATTCCCAATTATCCTCGTTTGGCCCATATCCCTCTATACGGATTTTACTGTAACTGTTTAAATGCTTTTTAAAAGACAAAATTGTACCTACTTCAACTACCTCTCGCAGCTCGTTCCAGAGTCTCATCACCATCTAGGGGAATTTCACAATAACTTCCTTGCAATGTTAATGTAAGACGTACATGTGACTAATAAATAAATAAACTTTTAAAAAACTTTAAAGCTATGCCCTCTAGTTTTAGACTTCCATACCTTGAGAAAAGATGTTGACTATCTTTCTGATCTGTGCCCTTCATTATTTTATAGACCTCGATAAGATTTGACTAATTTGGTGGAATTCTTTGAGAATATTACATGTGCAGTGGACAATGAGATGATGTATCTGGATTTTCAGAAGACATTTGACGAGGTGCCCATACCAAAGACTGCTACATAAGATAAAGATGCACAGTGTTACGGGTAATAATTTAGCGTGGATAGAGAATTGGTTAACTAACAGAAGGCAAAGAGTGGGGGTAAATGGGTGTTTTTCTGGTTGGCGATCAGTGACTAGTGATGTACCTCAGGAATCTGTGTTGGGACCACAATTGTTTATGATTTACAGAGATGATTTGGAGTTGGGGACCAAGTGTAGTATGTAAAAATTCACAAATGACACTAAGATGGATAGAAGAGTAAGGTGTGCAGAGGTCACTGAAAGTCTGCAAAGAGATGTAAATGATCTGAGTGAACGAGGGTCTGGCAGATGGAGTACAATGTTGGTAAGTGTAATATCATCCATTTTGGTAGGAATAACAGCAAAATGGACTATTACTTAAATGGTAAAAAAATTGCAGCATGCTGCTGCGCAGAGGGACCTGAGTGTCCTTTTACAGGAATCTCAAAGAGTTGGTTTGCTGGTGCAGCAGGTAATTAAGAAGGCGAATGGAATTTTGTCCTTCATTGCTAGAGGGATAACATTTAAAAACAGCAAGATTATGTTGCAGCTGTATAAGGTGCTGGTGAGGCTGCACCTGGAGTACTGTGTACAGTTTTGGACTCTTTACTTGAGAAAGGACATACTGACACTGGAAGGGATGCAGAGGAGATTCACTAGGCTGATTCCAGAGTTGAGAGGGTTGGCCTACGAGGAGAGACTGAGTAGACTGGGACTATCTCATTGGAATTCAGAAGAATGAGGGGAGATCTTATCGAAACATATAAGATTATGAAGGGAATTTTAAGATAGGAGCAGGGAATTGTTTCCACTGGTCGGTGAAACTAGAACCAGGGGGCATAGCCTCAAAATAAACAGAAGCAGATTTAAGGCTGAGTTGAGGAAAAACTTCTTCACTCAAACAGTTGTAAATCTGTGGAATTCCCTGCCCAGTTGAGACTCCCTCCTTAAATGGTATAAGGCAAGGATTGATAAATTTTTGAACTGTAAAGAAATTAAGGGTTATGATGAGCAGGCAGGTGCATGGAACTGAGTCCACAGAAAGATCAGTCATGATCTTGTAGAATGGTGGAGCAGGCTCAAGGAGTCAGATGGCTTACTCCTGCTCCTAGTTCATTTTTTGATAAGCCTCCTATGCTCCAGGGAAAAATGTTCCAGTCTATTCAGCCTCTCCTTATGACTCAAACCATCGAATCCCAGTAGCATCCTAATAAATCTTTACTCCACTCTCTTTGGTTTAATAATATCCTTTCTATAATTGGGTGACCAAAACTGTACACAGTATTCCTAGTTTGACCTTACCAATGTCTTGTACAATTTCAACAAGACCTACTACTGTATTCAATATTCTGACCAATGAAACAAAGCATGCCGAATGCCTTCTTCACCACTCTGTCCACCTGTGACTCCAGTTTCAAGGAGCTATGAACCTCTGTCCCTAGATATCTTTGTTTTATAACTGTCCCCAATACCCTACTTAATTGTGTAAGTCCTGAGCTTGTTCCATCTACCAAAGTGATCGCCTCACATTTATCGAAATTAAACTGCATCTACCATTAATCAGCCCACTGGCCCAATTGATCATAATCCTGTTGCAATCCTAGATAACTTACTTTACTGTCCACAATGCCACCAATGTTGGTGCCATCTCAAACTTAGTAATTGTGCTTACTGAATTTTCATCAAAATCATTAATATAAATGACAAATAACAGTCGACCCAGCACTGATCCCTGAGGCACACCACTGGTCACAGCCCTCCAGTTTGAAAAACAAACCTCTGCAACCTGACTTCTGTTATCAAGCCAATTTTGTATCCACTTAGTTATCTCACATGAATCCATTGAGCTGGATAAATTTTGTGTATCCCTGTCTGGTAGTAATAAAAGGCTGCATGATAAGTATCCAGATCGCACTGAAAAGAAAGAATAAAATTGAATCTGAATTTGAAATGTGATTGCATGTTGGAGAAACACGTGAAAATCAGCAACATGGTGCTGAATCATAATGTTTGCCCATGTAGTCAAGTTCACCGTTATGACAGAGTTAATATACAAACATCATTGCAAAAATGGTTTTAAAATTGGATCAATTGTAACAGAGTTTTGCAGGTACCTCCTTCGCAGACATAACATACAGTTGCTCTATGCTTGCGCAATAAATGCTGGCCAACCACCGACGCCCATGTCCCACGAATGAATAAAAAATGCACCACCTGATAATTTGCACTAAACATAGAAAAACTTCAGTCAAATACATAATCACTTACTTTGGGTACACTGAACACAACACTATCCATCAGCACAAGCAAATTTACAATGCTCTGTTTATTTCCATAGTTACATAATTTTATGTTCATAGTTCATAAATTACCTGTTTATGTATATGAATACATTCTTGAGCCATATCCACCCTTGCCTGGAATTGTTTGTTATTTAAATAGAAACTTGGCCCAGGCAACCTACAGAAATATGTTTTGACTATATCCCATCTCCAAGCATCAGTATAGCTGCAATCGAACCTTAATGGCACGTTTTTTTAATAAGCAGCAGTTTTATGAATAGTTACTGATTTACAGTTTCAAAATATTAAAAATCAGTGGCTATTTATACTGTAAAACGTGTAACTCAATGCCTTGGAGTAAACAGACAAATCCTTTTACTGTTGTGTTTGAGTGAATTGCAGACTCCTAGCTTGAGAAAGTTCCATCCTCTACTGCTGATAGATTCAGGTAGGATTGTACCTGAAATAAGTTTTTGGAAAGTCTCAAAGACTTACATCTATACCACATCTTTAACTTAGTAAACTATCTCATGGCACATCATAGGAATATTATCAACACTAACTACCGTCCCCTGGCAGAGATATTTGAATCATTGGAAGTCACAGATGAGGTGCCTAAATACTGAAGAGTAGCAAATGTTGTGCCTTTGTTTAAAAAGGGCTACAGGGAAAAGACTGGGAACTACAGGCCAGTAAGCCTCACATCTGGTGGGTAAGTTGTTGGAAGGTATTTTGAGATATAGGATTTACAGGCATTTGGAAATACATTCACTGATTAGGGACAGTCAGCATGGCTTTACAAGTAGAAAATCATGTCTCACAAATTTGATTGAGTTTTTTGAAAGGGTAACCAAGAAGTTAGATGAGGGCAGTGCAGTTGATGTTGTCTACATAGACTTTAGCAAGGTTTTTGACAAGGTACAGCATGGTAAGTTGTTGCATAAGATTAAATCTCATGGGATCCAGGGTGAGGTAGCTAAATTGATACAAAATTGGCTTGATGACAGAAGCCAGAGGGTGGTTGTAGAAAGTTATTTTTCAAACTGGAAACGTGTGATTGATGGGGTCCATTGTTATTTGTCATTTATATTAGTGATTTGGAAGAGAATATAGGAAGCATGGTTAGTAGGTTTGCAGATGACATCAAGGTTGGTGGCATAGTGGACAATGAAGAAAGTTATCTCAGATTGCAACGGGATCTTGGCCACACTTGGAATACTGTGTACAGTTCTGGTCATTCTATTATAGAAAAGATATTATTAAACTAGGAAGACTGCAGAAGAGATTTACTAGGATGCTGCTAGGACTTAATGGTTTGAGCTATAAGGAGAGTCTGGATAGACTGGGACTTTTTCTCTGGAGTGTAGAAGGCTGACAGGTGATCTTATAGTGCTGTGTAAAATAATGAGGGGTATAGATCAGCTCGATGGTCAATATCTTTTCCCACAGGTAAGGGAGAATAAATTAGAGGGCATAAGTTTAACGTGAGAAGGGAGAAATACAAAAGGATCCAGAGGGGCAATTTTTTCACACACAAGGTGCCTCAAGTAATTTTGTCTTTTAAAAAGCGTTTAGACAGTTACATGGGTAAAATGGTTATAGAGGGATATGGGCCAGATATGGGCCAAATGTGGGCAACTAGGACTAGCTTAGGGGCTTTAAAAAAAAGGATGGCATGGACAAGTTGGGCTGATGGGCCTGTTTCCATTCTGTAAAACTCTCTGACTCTATCAGTGGGGAAAGGGTTGCAGTACAAAATTGTCATATGAACTTTCTACTGATTTAACACTTAGGGCGCAATCTTACAGGCTATTCACACCACACTCCCACTGCAGCGAGGTCGGGATGGGAGTATTCCATCAGCATGAATGATGGTAACAACTAAATTTCGAGAGTTAATAGATCAAAGAGAATTTTTCTCATCATTGTTTCCTGGTTTAATATCCAGAGCTAATGGGACAGAATACTTAACTCACTGTACTGTTCTATCTTCAGCAAAATAGAACATTTATACTCATCAAGAGAACATAATGGACTCTATCATGCTCATTTTCAGCATGGCTTTCCCAGTTGAAGTACAGAATCATGGAATTCGCTATCTTTTTTGAGAATTGGAATACATTTAATGAAATGAGGTAATGGGCGTAGAGATGCTTATTGTATGGATTGTTAGAGCTTCCCTGCTTTGGATGAAACTTTAGGCCAAGTGCCCATCTGCCTGCTTTGGGTACATATGAAATTCAAAGAACAAAGAGCATTGCAGAAACAGACCATTCTGCTCACCAAATCTATGGCGACACTGATGCCTCTCTAATACAATAACGGCTCTCAAATGCAGCTGACTAAAGTCTTATATAGCTGCAGCACGATTTTCCAATTCCTGTGCTCAACATCTCATCCGATGAAGGGAAGCGTGTCATATGCCTTCATGACCACCTTGTCCACCTGAGTTGCCGTCTTAAGGGATCTACACATCTAGATCTCTCTGCCTGCTAATATTTCTAAAGACCTTATAATTTACTGTATACTCTATACAACAAAATACAACATACTTTTCTGCAGTAGACCTTCCAAATCATATCACCTCACATTTGTCCTGGTTAAATTCCATGTGCCATCTTTTTGGCCCAGTCTTCAGCTGATTTATCTTCTGTTGTATCCTCTGACAATCCTCCTCACTGTCCACTATTTTCCCAAATGTTGTATCATCTGCACATTTCCTAATCAGACTACCTACATTTTCTTCCAAATTATTTATGTATTACAAAAACAGAGGCCTCAGTACATCATTGCGGAAACTTGCCTGTCACAGATCTCCAGCTAGAAAAGTACTTTCCACTGCTATTCTCTGCTTATTGTGCCTAAGCCAGTTTTGTATCCATCTTACCAACTCACCTCGGATCCCATATGATTTCATCTTCTGAATCAGCTTGCCATGAGGAATCTTATCAAAGGCTTCACTAAAGCCCATGTAAGCAACATCCACTGCCCTTGGTCAATTTTTCTTCTCGTTTCCTCAAAAAACTCAATTGAGTTTTGAGACACGACCTCCCTTTTACGAGACCATGCTGCCTATCGCTAATACACCTATTCTCTTCCAGATATGAATTTTATCCAATAATTTTCCCACCATTGATGAGAGACTCACAGGCCAGTAATTTCCTGGATTGTCTCTTCTGCCTTTCTTAATAGAGGAACAGTGTTAACTACTCTCCAATCATCTGTCTAACGAAGATACAAAGATTTCAGCCAAGACCTCAACAATTCTTCCTTCATCTCTCTTAATATTCTGGCATAGGCCTTTGGGAAATGTCCTCCTTAATGTCTTTTTATAGTCTCGAATACATCCTCCCTTTTTATCTGAACATGTCCTAGAATGTCAGCATTCTACTTTCTAAACTCACTATCTACCACATCCTTCTCCTTTGTGAATATTGATGCAAAAATACTTGTTAAAGACCTCAATTATTGCATCTAGATTCACACACAAATTCCAACCACTTTTTTGAGTGGACCTACTGTTTGACTGTTCATATGCCCACAGTAAAGTATTCCCCCTTCAAATAACTGCACTAGTCCCTCGTACCTCCATCCCCAGTGAAAAACTATGGCAGTTACGTGACCAATCCCTATATACAAGCAATGGATGTTGTGATGTGGTGGTGGGGAGGGGGTTTAAAAGAGCTACCAATTGTTGACTTGCTTTTAAAAAAAACTCCTTTTTTACAACGGCCGAATAAAAATACCAATCATCCAAACCCTTTAAAGTATCAAAGGCAGAAATTGCAAGCATTTGAACCTCTATTTATTTACAGAATTGTGAAATTGACAACAGAAGTCAGAGAGCCAGAGCTGTCCTTCAGGCAGTGTTTTCTCGGGGGCTTGGATATTTCAATAGGCTTAGCTTGATTGTGGGGACATAGTTGACAATGAGGTCATAAGAATGTGTTGGGGGCCTGAGGTGTTATGGAGAATGTGTGGGGGCTGAGAGAGGAAAGGCCATCTGTTTGTATTTTAATTGGGATGAAGTCCCATAGCACAGAGGTGGACATTTACAGCCAGCAACCCCTGACCAAATGCAGTCCAATCCACTCTCCCACAACAAAAATCCCATTCTTGCAGGAACTTTCTCCTGGCACAAGCCAAGCTGAATTTTCCCAACTCCCGCTATCTATACCAAGGTGAAAATCCAACCCAAATTATTCATTCAGAACCATGCCCGCATGTTTCACATTCCATCCCTTAATAAAACCAACCCTTTCTTTGTGATTCTTTTGTTCTTTACGGATGGGATTTTTCACGCAATTTGTGGTGGAGGCAGCCTGGCGTTGGCCGGTGGCAAAATCTTCTGGTCCCGTCATTGTCAATGCTTCCCATTGGATGCACCCCATGCTGCCTTGAAATCTGTGGCACCACAGCGGGATTCGAAATCTTGCTTGTGTGAACGGCCAGAAGGTTCTGCTCAATGTATATTGAAAAAAGCTGTGTTTTACTTGTAAACTTTTCTTCATGCCTTCTCTTTGCTTCCTAATTTCCTTCTTAATTTCACTCCCCCCCCTTTCGAAGTAACTAAAGTTTGAAGGAAACAATACAAAAATAAATACAATGCAAGTGAAAATGGAAACGAAGGAAAAAGGCAACACATCGAGTTCCCGATTGGGAAACAGAAAGCATTTATTTATAAATATTGTTCATTTTGACTGTTAACATTTGTATAAATTCTGCTTGATGAAGTAACTTCAATCTTCTGGTTAGCATTGACACAAAATTTTAAGTTTATTGTTCAGATCAGTTTGTTGAGTATCCTTAAAAGTCAGGAGAGGGATAGCAAATGGAAGTCCCAAATGTAAAGAGCCCAAGGGAAAATAGAGTTGAATTATTTTGAAAAGCACTATTTACTAATTCGCTTCAAATATTTTTGTTTGTAAAATCCCTAATAATACCTCTCCACATGTTAATATGCTTTTGCTTCACATTGTACTTTAAAGACATTCACTATTGGGTGATTTGAGTTTTGTCTAATATATAAAATCCTGAATTAAGCAAATGCATGGACATGGAACTTTGATGCGCAACAAATACATCCGTTGGAGACTAGTTTAACAGCAGCTGTGGATCTTTATAATCAGGTGCATCCGGTCTGCTTATTTTATATCTTGTAGTGTAGCTCATCAAAGTTAACACAAAAAACTGGTGCAGATCCTTTGGAGCAAAATGCTAGTAATTATATTGTACAAAAGGCTCAAAGTGAAGTTGGAATATTTGTTAAACAACATCTCTAAGGCCTCCACTTTCATGTCAATGTAAAATATCTGGTGGTTTTGTCTAATGCAGTTTCCGCTGTCTTTACAGATCTGACTGCGCATCAGAGTATCTGAATCATTAAAGCCTTCAGATTGTAATTAGTTCTTAGCAGTTCACACGTTGGCATTCAACAGCCGTATTTGTTTTCTTTTGCAATCTTTTTGTCGGCTGGTTAGTCGGCCTTTGGTTTGAAATCAGATCAGCAAAACTAGATTGTGCAATTTCTTGAGTTTTGCTGTTGAACACCGTGCCAAAGTTTTTTGCAGGGCGGCACAGTGGTTAGCACTGCTGCCTCACAATACTGCAAAAAAGTTTATTTATTAGTTACAAAGTAGGCTTACTCTGCAATGAAGTTATTGTGAAAATCCAGTAGTCTGGCACCTGTTTGGGTACACTGAGAGAGAATTTAGTGTGGCCAGTTCACCTAATTTACATCTTTGGATAGAGTACTCCTAGGAAACCCACACACACAGGGCTGCCGGGCAGTATTCCATTCCCAGTTCAGGTCACTGTCTGTGTGGAGTTTGCATGTTCTCCTGTGCCTGTGTGGGTTTCCTAGGGCTACCCGTCCAAAGATGTAAGTTAGGTGAATTGGCCACACTAAATTCTGCCTCAGTGTGGCCGAAGAGATGTCGGACTGTGGTGACTAGGAGATTTTCACAGTAACTTCATTGCAGAGTAAGCCTACTTGTAACTAACAAATAAACTTTTTTGCAGCATTTATTCATATGTGAGCAAGAGATAATCATTAAAGAGACTGAATTACTTTGGATTTTAGTTTTGTCTCAATGAATGAACGTGTTAAGTATTGTACCTTTACTCAAGGCTTCAAGTACCTTCTGAGGCACAATTACTGCAGTTCAAAACAGTTAAAAACTGGTAAACCAAATAGAAAGGGATCTGGCCAAATTGGACGAATAAGTGGAAACAGGCATTTAATGTGGACGAGAACAAGTTAAAAACTTGGAAATATATATTGTGCGAATATGAACTTGGTGCCTCATGTAACATCTTGCCTTGAGCGCACTTGGTATGCTATCCAGTATTTTTGCTGCAAAAAAATGCATTGAAGCATTGAAGAAATTATGCATGAGATTTAAAAGCATGATGCCAGAATAGAAGGGATATGATGTCTGAAAAGTATGATCAGGCTGTGGACTCTTTCTATACAGCTTTGGCAAATAGAGACCTCTTGAAATTCTGAAGAGGTTTGACATGATGCACATTTTCCACGTGCAGGAAAGCCTGGAATAAAAGGACAAGTATAAGATGGCCACTGAAGATTAAATAGAGAATTCAGAATAAATGCCTTTACAATTGTGAGAATGTGGAATTCACAGTCACATGGCCTATAGATAGCATTGATGTATTTGAGGGGAAGCTTGGAGGGAATGAACGAGAAAAGGGCAGTAGGAAGAATAGTCGAATTGGATGGAGCCTTGGGTTGATTGTAAACATCAGCATTGACCATTTGGGCCAAACAGCCTGTTGTCTGCACTATAGATTCTAGGAAGTTAATTCACAATAGAAATAGATAAGTTGGACCTTGATAGTACGTTCAGGAAGTACCTCAAACACTGGAATTGCCAGGGAACAAGGATGAAACTTGGAAGTGGGAAGGTACTCAGGAGGTTTTGCTTTAAATCTGCAGTCATGGAAAAGACTGCACAGGAAGTACAGGGGGAAAAAAATCGGAAAGATATTTGAGGAATGGGCATAGAAGAGTTATTTGTTCAGGACTGCACAGCTGGACTACATAATCATTTCCAGTGTGGTACTTTTCACAGTGGAAACGGAAATAAATAATGACCTGCATTCATATAAGTAAAAGCAAAATACTGCGGATGCTGGAATCTGAAACAAAAACAAAAAATGCTGGAACATTTCAGCAGATCTGAAAGCATCTGTGGAAAGAGAATCAAGCCAATGACTCGAAACATTGGTTTTATTCTCTCTGCACAGATGCTATCAGACCTGCTGAGATTTTCCAGCATTTCCTGTTTTTGTCGTGTTTATATAAGATGTTATAACCTTCACATGCTTCAAAGAGCTATGCAGCCGGTGAAATACCCTGCTGCAGCTGGCAATTTGTACATATTCCATGTTCCTGGAATATAAAAGGTTGAAAAATATTTGGATTATGTTTCTTAGGACTTTTAAAGGAATTGATAGGGCAGGTTAAGAGAAACATGTTCCACTGGGGTATCTAGGACAAAGGTATATAACCTTTCAATCTAAGTGGGGTCATTCAGGAGAGATATGTCAAGGAGCACTTCTTCACACAAAGGATAGTATAATTTTTCCACCTAAAAGCAAAAGATGTTAACTCAATTGACTTTCTGGATAGATAGATAGATTTTAAATTTCCAAGAATATAAATTGATGTTGAATCAAGGCACAAATCACCCATTATCTAATCGAACTGTTGAACAGGCTGAAGGGCTGAATCATGGAATCCATGATATAGAGATGTCGGCGTTGGACTGGAGTAAACATAATAAGAAGTCTGACAACACCAAGTTTAAATCCAATTGATTTATTTGATAGTAAACTCACTAGCTTTCAACCCTATGGTCTTTGTCAGGTGAATGGTCTCCAACAGCACAGACTGTTTACAGATTACTGATTAAATGTGAATCTTTACACCTAACCTGCTATTCAAGTCTTAAAGTGGCTAACAATATGAGTGGAAGAAACACTAACCAGAGGTTAAAGAGATGTGTATTGTCTCCAGACAGAACAGTAAATGAGGTTTTTTGCTAACCCAGGCAAGTCATGGAGGTTACAGGTAGTGTGACATGAAGCCAGGATCCCTATTAAGACCGCATCTCAGCGCCTCACTGTACCACAAGCTGGCAGACAACCTCACAATGCTCCACTTCTCCAGCTTCCACCCTAAACAAGTTAAAGAAGCCATCCTCTACGGACAAGCAGTCCGTATACACAGAATTTGCTCAGATGAGGAGGATCGTGACAGACACCTCCAGATGCTGAAAGATGCCCTCACGAGAACAGGATATGGCGCTCAACTCATCGATTGACAGTTTCGATGTGCCACAGCGATAAACTGCACTGATCTCCTCAGAAGACAAACACGGGACATGGTGGACAGAGTACCCTTTGTTGTCTAGTACTTCCCTGGAGCGGAGAAGCTACAACATCTTCTCCGGAATCTTCAACATATCATTGATGAAAATGAACATCTCGCCAGGGCCATCCCCACATCCCCATTTCTTGCCTTCAGACAACCGCGCAACCTTAAACAGACCATTGTTCGCAGCAAACTCCCCAGCCTTCAGGAGAACAGTGACCACAATACCACACAACCCTGCCACAGCAAACTCTGCAAGACATGCCGGATCATCGACGTGGATGACATCATCACATGTGAGAATACCATTCACCAGATACACAGTACGTACTCTTGAACTTGGCCAACGTTGTCTACTTAATACGTTGCAAGAAATGATGTCCCGAAGCATGGTACACTGGGGAGACCATGCAGACACTACGACAGCAGACTAATGAACATCGCTGGACAATCACCAGGCAAAACTGTTCCTATCCTGTTGGCGAACACTTCAGCGGTCACGGGCATTCGACCTCCGATCTTTGGCTAAACGTTCTTCAAGAGGGCCTTCACAACACACGACAGCGCAGAGCCGCTGAGCAGAGACTGATAGCCAAGTTCCGCACACATGAGAACAGTCTTAACTGGGATCTTGACTTCATGCCACACTATCTGTAACCCCCATGACTTGCTGGGTTAGCAAAAAACCTCACTTACTGTGCTGTCGGGAGGCAATACTCATCTCTTTAACTTGTGCTCAGTGCTACTTCTACTCACATTGTTAGCCACTTTAAGACTCGAATAGCGGGTTAGGTGTCAAGATTCGCATTCTAATCAGTAATCTGTAAACAGTCTGTGCTGTTATGTGTTGTTGGAGACCAGAACGCCTCATTCACCTGACGAAGACCATAGGGTCGAAAGCTTATGAGTTTACTCATGGAATCTATACAGTGCAGAAATAGGCCATTGAACTGTAGTGACAACAGTCCCATCCAGGCCCTAATCCTGTAACTCCATCTATTTACCCTTACTAATCTCTCTGATACGAAGAGACAATTTAATATGGCTGGTCAACCTAACCCACGCATCTTTGGACTTTTGGATGAATACCGGAGCACTCGGAGGAAAGCCAGGCAAATATGGGGAGAACATGCAAACTCCACACAGACAATGACCCGAGGCTGGAATTGAACAGGGGTCTCTGGTGCTGGTACTGTGAAGCAACAGTGCTAACCACTATGCCACCGTGCGCCCAAAACCGCTTGCATCTATTTGTACTATTATGGTTCAAGTCAAGAACTCCACAGTGTTTTATGAAACCTGCCTGGATCATAAGTTTTGCACCTTGAATTTGGCTAGGATAAGCATTATTCAAGTGTCCCACTAGGGAGCTTTTATCAAAGAAAAGTTTATTTAAGAATATAGTTAACAGCCAGAATTCTCCCAAAAAATTCTAAGTGTCAAATACACATGAGAACTGGAGTGCTTCATACTGAATTTTTTTCAGTGGGAG
This sequence comes from Sphyrna mokarran, assembly GCA_024679065.1. Taxonomy (NCBI): domain Eukaryota; kingdom Metazoa; phylum Chordata; class Chondrichthyes; order Carcharhiniformes; family Carcharhinidae; genus Sphyrna; species Sphyrna mokarran. Next base: position 111,656,299 of record JAGIQG010000003.1, read on the forward strand.
TTCAGAGATGAATCTCTCACATTCTGTTCACTGCAGAGGCCACTAGCATGAATACCATTAAAAACTAGGGGGCAGATCTGAGACCTGCTAGAGAGGCTGAAATCAGCACGTTGAGTGGACCACTACGCACGTGCCGATCAGTCAGTGCCAAGATCAGCGCGTGTGCAATGGCGCCACATTGATGGCCTCCCAACTGTTGTCCAGCTTGATAGCTGACCAGCCCCATGAGTCCTGTAATGCCAGCTCTCTGACGCCTTCTATGGCCCGATCACTGCCCCATCCTGCCCGACTTCCACCTCCTGCTGTTTCAACTCCCTCCCACCAGTGCTGTTCTCCACTTCCCCCCAGCCTACCCTGGCTTCTCTCGTTCCCATACTACAGAGTGGGTCACCCTGCGCCCTGTGCCCCTATGTGCTCTGAACCCCTTGGCATTGCCCCATGCTTGGTGGGCAGTGCCAAGGTGCCCCCTAGCATTGACAGCTTGCTCCTTGGGTAGTGCCATGGGACCCAGTTTGGCACTGCCAGGGTGGCAACGTCAGACTGGGTCCCCTTCTCCCTCACTTCTGACCCTCTGGGGATCCCGATTGCCCTCGATCTCTCCAGCTCTCCAAAAGTGAATAGCTACTGTAAACCCTGCTGGAGTGAAATATTACAAGCAGGATGGAAGAGGCTGGCAGGGCCACAGACTTCAGTCCTGGGCTAATAAGATTTAAAATATATGGTAATAAGCATTACTATAATTTATGTGTCTCCTCACTGATTTCCAACCCAGAGTTGATGTCACCGGAAATCAAGTGCTGGGAGATGCTAGCGGGCCAGGATGCCCAGCACAATGGAAAGGATGAATCGCCCCCAACATGTGGAAAGAAAATTAGCAATAACTTATCAATTACAGACAAAACAAAACAACCACAATAATGTGTAATCCTTAATTAATATAGCTAAGATGTTCCAATCAAACCAAAACTTCCTTTTAGACCAAACCCTTTTCACAGATTTAACACAGCAAAGACTAATGCTGACGTGATACTGGAACTGAGTCCTTTGGATGAATGCTGCAGTCCTGTTGATAGTGTCAGTCAGCTTCCCAGAAAACCAGGGAGAGACTCTGGTCAAGCTGCCAACAGCAGACTTTCTACTCCAGAAAGGCTTTCTGCTAACCAGCAGAATTTCCCCAAACCAGGCAGAGACAGGTAGAGAGATACTGCTTTCAGTCTGAAGTCCACTCTCTTCTAAGCTAAAACCTGCAGTTCAAAACTGAAAATGAAAGAGATCCCATCATCTGACCTGCCAACTAGTTTTCCCCTGAAAATACAGGGTCATAAAACTAATTCCAAAATAAAAATAAATGACCCCTTCAAGCCACTTAAGGAGCAATAAAAATAGTCCTAGTGGACAACCTGGTGCCAGAATGGCATTAGCCAAGTCTGTGATTTTTAAAAAACTCTTGAAAGTACAATAACGTCACTCCTCTCCCTTAAGAAAGAAAGTGAACCATCAACATTCACAGATCGTTTCATTTTTCAAACCCTTTCAGTTTTTCACTACCAATATTCTACAGTAGATCAATTGCAACTTTTCCTCATATCCTCTATTCACATGTAAACCTGTAGTCTGAAACACCAACTATTCCTGTACTACAAACTCCTGATCGTTCCACACCATCGTCTTAAATAGTGAACTAAAAAGGACTGGAATATGTTCATTTAATTTGAGGCTAAAAATTAGATGAACATATTCCAGTCCTTTTAAGTTCCCAAAAGTCCCCAAACTATGATATGCAAGATAAGAGAAATAAATTGAAACCTTGTTGAATGGATCACCTCACTGAAAGTTCTTTCATGTCAGCTTTCCGATTCTAGATAAATTGGAACTTGTTCTGAATAAACTGAGATCCATTGGTAATTAACTTCTTGATAACCATGAAGCCCCATTTCAACAACTTAAGTATTCACATTGGTCTTCCCATGCCTGAAGTAAATAAAAAGAGTGAGCACCAATATCTAGGTGAGATTTTGCAAGGATCAGAAGCTGGGTGCTGTTTAATGGAAAACCTATATTTGTTCAGTGAAGCAATTTTCCAGACAAATGTGCCATGTGATTGTTTTATTTGTTTTGACTCTTATACCTATGTGCAGTTTAGGTTGACTGGCCATGTTAAATTGTCTCTTAATGTCAGGGAGATTAGCAGGGCGAATACGTGAAGTTACAGGGATAGGGCCTGGGTGGGATTGTTGCCAAAGCTGGCTCAATGGGCCAAATGGCCTATTTCTGCACTGTATAGATTATATGATTCAGCCCGCTAGCCTATTTGCTGTTCAATTAGATAATGTCTGAATCATGCCTTGGTTCAATCCCATTTTATATTCTTGAAAACTAAATATATCTACTGCAGGTAAAAGCTTTTAATATTTTCTCTGTAGACTCATTGAAACCATCAACAATAAATGCTTAACCAATCTAATTGTTACTGAAGATTTAAACATTGAACTGGTCAACATTAATTTTGGATAATGTAAACAAGAGAGAGACAAATTCCTAAGCAAATATTTACGATTTGGTCAATGAAAGAGGCTACTCCCTTTTCAGCATTTGAAATCCTTTAGGGTTGATTTGAATTGGTTCGGTTTTGATGGCCATCGCGTGAAAGGACCACAAACAGTGTTTGGATTATACCCTGATGCCTTGAGTGATGGTATGCAATAAGTAACAAAATACTCAGTATAAAGAGAAATCCTGAAATTTATCCCTGCAGCAATGGGTCATTTTAAAGAGAGACAGGATGTAAAGTAAAACCATCACTTGTCCCTTTGATCAAAGGGCAGGTTACCTGCCTCCACCCAGCAGGCGATTAACACACAAGTACATTCCACATTAAACAACAGTGACAAGGCAGTGCTAACTATTTGAAGTTTGTCATCTTACACATACAAGGAAGTATGCAGATAATTTAAGATTTTCCTGGTTCAAATGCCACGGTTATTGCAGCAGGGCTTTCATGTTAATTTCAAATAATCTGTAATGTTTAAAACTGGTTATTGTTTCACGATAAGCATGTATTTGATTGGGATATAAAGTTAAAAGAATATTCTTTAGTATAGTAGCTTATTTGGAAACAGATTGCTGCACTTCAAAAGTGGCATAATTTAATGAACATTGACATGGTGAATAACAAAGTCTTAAGATGACTTCTTAATGAAAGGTTAGCATGTTTGCAATATAAAAGATGAGAGCTCAGCCTGTCGGTCTGATAAAAAGACTTTAAAGTTTCAAAGCAAGAAATGAAATGATTGATAAAAAAAATTAACCAGGATAAACACAAGTGGAACAAACTGTATTTTTAAGCCTTATTTTCCCTCCCGTATAGAACCATACCTGTTGATATCACACGCTCATGAGTCACAAAAAAAAGGCCAGTGCTCAGCATGCTCCTGCCAATTTTGCAGCCATAGCTTGTACATCTGAAGTTCTATAAGTGCCCTGAAGTGACTCACGACACCGACTTTGCTTTCCTGTTTAATTGCTGGGTCTACAAGTAGTGGAGCTCATGCCAATAAACATTGAGAAGCAAGTGAAATGTCACTTTTCTAAACAGAACAACTTGTATTTATGTAGCACCTGAAATATTAACAAACATTCAAAGGCATCTTACAGAAAGAATAAGATGGAACTGGAACTGAAGTATGGAATCCAGAGGAGGCAAGATGATCGGAAAAGAAAGAAGGCTTTTGAAAATGGAGAAATAAGTGACAGAGGTTTTAGGAGGGGAGTTCCAGAATTCGGGATGAAGCTACAGGTTCTATTGCCAATGGCAGGATCAAGAAGAGGAAGATGCACAGTGAAAAAACCAAATTTGGAAGACCTCAGCATACTGGAAGGATGCAAGGCTTGAGGGGTTTGCAAGTGAGGGTGGGACAGGATCCTGGAGAGACTTGACAATGAGGATGTGGTTTTGATGCAATAGAGAACAGGAGCCAGCCGTTTGGAGATGTTGAGCACACAGGATGGGATGTGGGTGGTAGAGTTTTGCAATTGTTGAAATTTATGGAAACTTGAGGATGGGAAATCAACATGGAGCAATTATCTACAGGTATTTTTAAGGCTTTTGGCAGCGCTGTGAGTGAGATAGGGCAGGGGTAGATGATTGTGCAGAGGTAGAAATAAGTAGATTTGATGATTGATGGGATGAGTTTGCACATGAACGTACGCTGAGTTGCGACATCAGTTTACAATACTCATTTTAACTAATGGAAGTAAAGGTTAAAAAAAAAGTACAGAATTAGTATCAGGCAAAGCAACTGACCTGTTTTTTAAAAAAACTAATTGTGCATTTAGAGTCTATTTTGGCATTAAATCTGAGAACTTAAACCTGCATGAAATGAGGGTAATATTTCAAGTCTTTCTTATTATCTAGTAGTTAGTACTTAAAGCTGCCCCAATGATGTAAGTTATTTAATAAGAGCATCATGTTTCCATGAATATTGTGTGGTTACAGCTGCAGTGCCCTATAATTACAATTTCTCAATGTATAACTGGCAATTTTTAAAATTTAAACTTCCAGGTTTTCGTAAAGTTCGGTGAGAGGAGTACTTGTCAAACACTGCCAAAGTCCATGACGGTCTGACTAGGACATTGATTCCAGTTCTATGTTCTCAAGGTTGGGATATCTGCCGAATAAATGGCACTGTGTAGAAAATCTTGAATCTTTTCAGAATCTTTTCTACTTTTAACAGAACTGCAGCACTGCAGTTTTGCTTTTTTCGGTCTGGAGGGAATTATACAGTGATGTTCCCAAGGCTCAGTCTCAGAATTAGTGCTTCATTTGATGCGCGTTATTGTTTTAGTCTTTGGTATACAGGACACAATTTCAAAATTTCTGGATGACATGAAACTTAAAAATGAGAAAGATGAAAACAGAATTCAAGGGGGTAAACAGGCTGGTGGAATGGGAGGACACATGACAAATAAAATTCAATACAGCGAAGTATGATATCATACATTTTGGTAGGATGAATGAGGAGAGAGAATACATGCTAACGGATGCAGTTTCAAAGGGTGTGCAAGGAGACAGATTTTGGGGTGCTTGTGAACAAGTAATTCAAGGTGGCAGTACAGGTTAACAAAGCAGTTAATATTGCATATGGGATCCTATTTATAAATAGAGACCAGGCCAGAATTTCACATGTAAAATTCAAAATGCACCCAATCCAGAAGCACATGCGAGAAAACATTGGACACTTAACCTGACATTATCGTGCCCTCATGTGATATTTCAGTCAGTAGGCACACACATAAGTAGGAAGCACGCACGCTGGCAATCAGGAAGCCAATCTGATTAATTAAACAATGATCGGTTGGGATTTTATATTACCTATCTGCCTTTTTGTTTGATGGGTCGACTGATTGACCAGGGAGCCTTTACATTTAAGTTGCAACCTTGATCCAGGGTGGGCTGAAAGGCCAGAACTCAAATTAAACTAACAGGTGTGTCCGGGGACTGTGCTCGGTGTATGATTGTGTTGCCCAGACGCTCCTGGCATAGTTTTAATGTTGTATTTATTTTTCAAGGATCAGCAGCCCCCTGAAACATCTCCCTGTCGGCTGTCTCCTTGAGGGAGCACATTGGAAACTCCAGTTCAAACATTGTCTTTTTTTTTGGCACCTGCCCTCTTGCCACCCTACTCACCAATGCTCTGCCTTTCACAGAGCCCTTTTCACACTGGTTAGCTCTGTTGCCTTGTAGCACCAGGGACCTGAGTTTCATTCCCAGCTTAGGTCACTGTCTGTGAAGAGTTTGCAAGTAGTCCCCATGTCTGCATGGGTTTCCTCTGGATGCTCTGGCTTCCTCCCACAGTCCGAAAGACGTGCTGGTTAGATGCATTGGCCATTTTAAATTCTCCCGCAGTTTACTCAAACAGGCGCTGGAGTGTGGAGACTAGGGGGTTTTTAGAGTAACTTCATTGCAGTGTTAATGTAAGACCACTTGTGACACTAATAAATAAAGTTTAATTTGCCAGTCAGCATGAAATTATGTTTTAGGGCTTGCCAGCAGCAAGGAATGTGTTTCACGCGCATTTCTGCACCTGCCAAATGCACACACCCAATGGGCAAAAAGTTCAGGCCCTAGAGTACAAAAGACAGGAAGTTATATCAATATAAAATACTACATCTGACTGTAGCTGGAGTATTGTGTCAAATTCAGTGCACCAGAGATCAGGAAGGACTTGAAGATTTGAAAAGGGTAAAAAAAAAGTCTATTTAAAATCATTCCAAGGATGAGGGCATATAGTTGATGGGTAGACTGGAGAAGCTGAGACATTTTCCTTAGGTTAAGAGCAAAAATAATGGAGATATTTAAAATCATGAAGGGTTTCTGTAGAATCAATGAAGAGAAATACATTTCCAATGGCTGGATCATCAATAATGGGAAGGCTCACATATGAGGTGAGTGACAATGGAACCAGAAGCAACATGACGAAAAGCTTTCTTTTGTAACAAGTAATTAGAGTTTGAAATGCAGTTCCTGTTAAAGTGGTGGATATAGATTTAACAATAACCTTCGAAAAGGAACTGGATCAATAATTGAAGGAGAAAAATGCGGGAATGTGAAGGGTTTGGGCGAGGAACCATCTGAATTGTTCTCTGAAAGAGCTGGTTTATACTCTGGGAAATACTGCTTTCTGTGCTGTGTTATTGTACATCTAAGATTTTACCTTACAGTACTGAATAGAAGGTTAATAAATGCTAACATAAGTATTATAATTTTGTTGTGATATTTTGTCCACTAAGCCTAATTTGTTTGTGGAAAATAAGTTAAAGATAACAGAATAAGGAGTATGCAGGGGAGTAAGTGTTTTGGTATGATTTAATGAGCTGGGCAACTATAGTCACTTCGAATTTTATCAGGTTCAAGTGTCAAGTGAGTGCTTACACAGTAAATTGCTTCTGACCTCTGAGTAACCAGTTATATAAATGTGCTGTCCCAAACATGTATGAATCCCTTATGGTGCAGTGACATTTGCACTGCACATGCGCTACACATATCGCAGTGTCAACAAGATGGTGTCATGCATTTGGAACCTTTGTGTCCTGATGATGCACAACAGCTTTCAGTTGAACTCTGAATTTTGGAGGTCAGCAGTCAAAAGTTCTGATTCCAGTGGTAAATTGAGAAATTTTGTGTCAGTTCTCTAGAGATCTATAGATTCAAATTCGTAGATGCTGTCGATTGGAGGGGACCAGGTCTGGAATCAACAACACAGCAACTTACATATATAAAGTCTTTAACATTATAAAATGTTCCAAAGCTTTACAGAGGCACATTAGAAAGCAATATTTGGCACTGAATCATCTATGGTGATATTACAACAGATAGGTAATTGTTTGGCCAAGGAGGTGGATTTTAATGACCATCTTAAATGAGGAAAGCAAGGCAGAGAGGCGTCCTGAAGGAATTCCAGCTGAACTCTTGGGAGTAATTCATGTTGCCAATGTTCAGAGAGTAGGATTAGTGGAGCACAGAGATCTCAGACTTGAACGTTGCTCTATTCTGTCTCCACAGATGCTGTCAGACCTCCTAAGTTTTCTGAATCTGTTTATAAAGTTTGGTATGGGATAAACATTGGGTAAAACAGCAGAAGTATTCTTCTGTTGTTCTTTGAATGGTGCCATTGGTTCTCTCACCCACCTGAGAGGGCAAGTGAGCCTTGGTTTAATGTCTCATTTGAAAGACAGCATCTGTAATAGTGCAGCGTTCATTCTGAACTGTATGTTCAACATAAGTCCCTAGAGTGTGATTTCAGAGGGAAGTGTGATTCTCTTAATCCAAGATACTGCGCGGGATTTTATGGCCCCATTCATCCCAAAACCGTAAAATCCTGCCCGAGATCAGTGGACCTTTCTATTGTCCTCCCCTCATCTACTCTGATTCCTATGATGGGTAGGGCGATAAAATTCCTGCAACAATCTTTCTTTAATCTTCCATAGGCTACATGTGTCGCAGGCAAGGCCAGCATTTGTTGCTCATCCCTAATTGTTTTTGGATTGAATGACCTGATGGGCTATTTCAGAGGACAGTTGAGAGTCAGCTGCATTGCTGTGCCCTGGAGTTACATGTAGGCCAGACTGGGTAAGGGTGGTAGATTTCCTTTTCCAAAGAGCGTTAGTGAACCAGATGTTTCTTTAACAAAAATCAATGCTTTTCATGGTCACTATTGCTGAAACCAGATTGAAATTCCAGGTTTGTTAAATGAACTTATACTCCACCAGCTACCATTAGGGATTTGATCCCATGTCCCTAGGCCTATGGATTACTAGTTTGGAGCTATTATCACCATACTTGTGTATGTTTTTAATAGTTGAGGTGTTAAACTTGCACTATTACCAGAATAATGAAAGTTACAAAAGTTTAAAATGAAAAGATGAAATTTTGAGTTTATTTGTTGGTAATTTTATCTAATTAGTATTCAATCAGAGCATCTTGTAGAAGAAATTCAGTTTTTTCTTATGAAGAATAATTTAGAGAACTTAAGAAACTTCTACATCCAGTACCAGAAACCAGTATAGACCACTGTGTAGAAAGCCAGTCAGCCTATTGCATTTGTGCTAGATCTTTGCTGGAGCAATCCAAATCAGCCAACAGCTCTGTACGTACTTCTATTCCAAATGTTTCCACATTAGTCCCTTAAAAGATACAATGATCCCTGTATTAACTGCTCCCACTGACATGGCATTCCATGCTGAAATCACTTCTTGTGTAATGAAAATTTCTCCAAAGCCTTATCTTCTCTCCCTTTGCGACTATTTAAAATTGACAGCCCTTTGTCACTGATTCTCCAACCTGAGGAAATAGCCCCTGTGCAACCTGTCAAAAGTCCTACACTGATGAAAAAAAACCTTTGTTTGTTATTCTTTAGCAACAGTTAACAAAGCTCTGAATCCAAGGTATCGCAACACATCTTGAAGCTCCTCAGGCAAGAGTGAAAAAAAATGCTAAAAGTGCTATTAACTTTGGTTTTGTCCTATGACTTTGTAATTTGAGGTGGGAAGGTTTAATCACTTGGTGTAATTGTATTCCCAATTCTGAGTCAAGTGATATCTTGTGTTCTTAATTAGATTGGATTATTACATAAAAAGTATGTGATTTCATTCTAATTTAATAAATTAGTCTGAAATTGACAACTTGATAGTCCTTAAAGAAATGTAATCAAAAAATGAGCTTTGCTATCTATTGAAGGTTTTTTTAAATCTAACCACAGTTTTTTCCCATATATATTAAAGTGCAGATGTTTGTCTTTTAAAATAAGTAATTTCTGTTGTACTCTGGACGCCGTCTAAACAATTAGTAAATGTCAGCGTGTGCTAGAATCCTTTTATGTTGCAAAACAGACAAGCTAAAACTGTTTAAAAAGTACACTCCCAAAACAGGTGCTGAGATCAGACCTAAGTGATCTGTTTTGTGCTGTCACCTCATGTGAAACCAGAGGGCTCAGAGGCTATTCATTGTTCTGTTTACATGTTAACTTGCTGTGTTAAATAAAAGATCAATTCCACTCTGTTGCTGTTTAAACCATTCTTATCTGGGTGCTTTGTGGAGTACTGACAAGTGTCCTTCCCCAGCCAGCCCTTGACATAATGTCACAACTGCCAATCACACACAGCCTTAAGTAATCGGACAGTGCCTGGGGTGACTGTTTGTTTGCTTTTTTGTGTTTCCTGTCAGAAAGGCCACTGGGCTTTGTTACACCTGTAGGTCATGAATGTCACTGACCTATCACCTTTCACTGGCATCAAGTGTGAACTTTAGTTAGAGCAGCATGTTTTAGCATCCACTCTTCAATAGAAGCCACTAATTAAAGAGAGTCCCTTGTCTGCAGTCCATACTTCTTGATTTGATACTGTTTTAATGGTGGTATCTGTAACAGGAGTAGGCATTTAGCAAGTGGGAAATGTTTGTTTGACGAGCTGTAATCTGAGATAATTTCTGTTGATTTTGTTTAGAAGTATTTGTCTAATTCTCATGTGACTACTTGGGAATGTCATTGCAGTTTTTTCATACAATGGCATTTTCAGAAACCGATTACTTTAGTTCAGCCAATGTATGTTTCTGTTGTATTGATTGAATGCTAAACTGTATAATATTTTTAAAAATAGAGGAAAATCAAGTATTGAGAAATGTAACATCCTCATTTAAATCCAGTGCAGCTTATTGTTGAAAAAAATTCTATCTATATTGTACCTATGTATGGTTTGGTTACATGGTCTACAGGGTCTAGTCAAGCTATATCCCCTGATACACAACGTCGAGATTTGTCTCTCAATTTTTGTACTGATAGCCATTAAAGAAAGCAGATTGGAAGGGGAAGAAATTCAAGGAGACAAAAACCTTCAGCTGTTAACAGCTGAGTGGGTGATCATTCTCGGCCTCCACTGGAGACCCCTAGCACCGTAGGTGCCAACCTTCAGCCAATTCCATTCATTTCATGCAATATCAAGAAATGGCTAAAGGCACTGCTAAGGCTGTGGCCCTGACAATATTTGGAAATTGGAACGAAGATTTGCATTCCAGAACCAGCTGTGCCCCTAGCCAAGCTATTCGAGCAGAGCTTATAATGCTTTTAGTAAGGGGATGAGGGGTTATCGGGACAGGCAAGAAAATGGGGATGAGAAAAATTTCAGTCATGATTGAATCATGGCACAGACTTGATGGGCTGAGTGACCTAATTCTACTCCTATGTTTTATGATATTTACCTAGCAATGCGGAACATTGCGCAGGTATATCCCATACACAAAAACGGACAAATCCAACCTGGCTAATTACCGCCCCATAGATGCACTCTTGATCTTTAGCAAAGTGATGGAAGGGGTCATCAACAATGCAGTCAAGCAGCCCTTGCTTAGTATTGACCTGTTCACTGATGTTTAGTTTGGGTTCTGCCAAGGCCACATAGATCCTGACTTCGTTCCAGCTTGGGTTCAAATGCACAGAAGAGCTGAATGCAAGAGGTGGGGTGAGACAACTGCCCTTGACATCAAAGCAAAATTTGACTGAGTGTGGCATCAAGGAGCCCTGGCAGAACTGACCAAAACTGGAGTCAGTGGGTACTGGGGGAAAATTCTCCACTGATTGGTGTCATCCCTGCACAAAGGAAGATGGTTGTGCTGATTGGAGGTCAATCATTTCAGCTCTAGGACATCACTGCCTGGTTGACTGTAGCTCCAACAAGTTTGACACCAGGACGAAGCAGCCTCCTTGATTAGCATTCCTTCTGCAAACATTCATATACTCCACACACATTAGCAGCAGTGTGTACCATCTCCTGATGTTCCTCAGGGAATCACCAAGGTCCCTTAGACAGCAACTCTAAAACTCACAACCACCGCTATCTAGAATGACAAGGATAGCAGATAGATGGGAACTCCACCACCTGAAAGTTCCTCACCAAGCCACTCATCATTCTGACTTGCCATTCCTTCATTGTCACTGAATTAAAAACCTGGAACTCCTTTCCTAACAGCACTGTGAGTTACTTGCATCACGTGGACTGCAGTTTTAGAAGACAGTGCACCACCACCACCTCGAGCACAATTAGGGATAGGCAAGGCCTAACCAGCGATGCCCATATCCTTTGAAAGAATAAAACAAAACTGCATCACTGCCATTATTGCAAGACCAGGCCATTGCAAAGTCAATGTATCATCTACACAGTTCAGGTGTGTTGGAATGCTCAACATTTGTCTGGATAGGTACAGCTATTGCAGCACTTAAGAATCTCAATACAATCTAACATAGAGCAATTCACTTCAAGTGTGTCTTTGCCTCTGGACTCAATGTCTACCCTATTCACCACCACGTACAGCCTGTAGTGCAGCAACATCATTGTTATTTGACAGTACTTCCCTTTTCTTACCCGTATCACAAGGACAAGAGCGGTTATGTCATATGGATGTTAACTCCAGTTTGCCCTCAAAGTTACGCACCATCCCAATTTGAATATCTGTCACCCTTCTTCTTTCTCATTGTTCAGTCAATATCTTGAACTTTCTTACCTAACTTTGTAGGGTTTCTACATCATGAGAACAAATATTGAAAGAATATCTCGCTCAATCGTTCTTGCTTTCTCTTCTTCTAACACATGATTGCACATGGCTTATTGTGAACCCCTTCCCGAGTAAATGTACGTTAATTGTGGAATAATTTATTTTATGCCTTGTGGCATTATTTGGGAATTCTTGTAAATACATTATCCTTGAAAAGATTCAGAAAGAGAGCTAATTAAATGTAATAGCTTTAAAAATCCTGGTGCATTCACTTGAGGGAGTACACAATAGGTAGTTAAGATGCTAATAAGCTGGTGCTGATTTTAGTCTAAGAATAATAAGCAATTCTTTCACCTGTCAGAGCAATCAAAAATACTTCACACCCATTGTACCTTTGAACCCCTTTTCTGCTATGAATAATTAAGGATCAAGCACAGGCAGGCAGTCAGCCAGTTTTCTGAAATGGAATGTTGCAAGGCAGTCAGGCCACAAATGTTTGAAGAAGGTAACACCACAGGGGAGAATAATCAGGCATCATCTTAAATCAAGTAAGATGACCCACTAATGAAATGTGTGGCACGTTCTTTATTTTGTGTTACTATGCAAAGTTGCTGATGGAATTAAATGCACACAATTAAAGCTGATACTCTGTATTCTGATATTCTTCTTGTATGAAATATCAATTTGTATCAGCCTGAATCTCTCAAATGTGTTTCTTAGTCCAATTCCCAAGAAATCGAAGAAGCGCACATGTGAATAGCTGATTCAGATCACAATGGGATGCTATTTCAAAATTCTATGGTTACATTATCTTTCACATAGATTTAGAGCCATGTGGCTCACCTTGCACTGAAAGCTGCTCAGATCACTACGGGAGGTTATTGTCACTATTGGTCTCAACAATGCTTCAGCACATATTTCTTTCTATATATTGTTTTTTCTGAAAACTGAACACAAGCTAATTCAGACTTGCCCCTCCTGTCCAAATGATTGAAAGCAGTATGCTTTACAGGCAAATGTGCAGGAGTCTTTCACTGAGATGAAATTGTTAATGGCGGGTCTGTAACAGCTTAGACTTTTAGCTTATCCTGCTCAAGAACAATAAAAATAAAGATCATGAAGAGGATACATTTTATTATTATGGTGGATCAAAATAAACGGCAAAAGGCAAGGAGAGGTGTTTGCCAGTTTAGAGCTTGTGTTAGATATTCCCTAGTGTGTTGCCCAGTGGTCTTGTGAGCAGTCTGAGTGTTTTTTGTTTACAGATGTGCATCTAACTGTGCAATAGTGTAAGGGAGCAATTAAAAGACTCAGTTTCGTGAATGGAACTAGATATCTTTTTTCTCACGTGCCCTCAGGTACTGCTTCAGTCATGGCAAAGGAGGGCTAAGGTACACTCAGTGAGATGAAGCCAGATATAAATTGTTGTGCTGCTCTATCCAAAGGCAGTAAATGAAGAGTCAAGACAGAAATTCTCTTTACGTAGCTGAATTTCAATTCTTTCCCTGTAAACATAGAAAAGTAATAAAACACATACCCTTGAGGGCTGACTTATTTGCATAACCTTTCTTTCAGACCATGACCAAATGCAAACACTGACTGACCTGCATTTCTGTTAGGATCCAGCACACAGCCTGGATTTGTGAGCCACAGTTGTCTTGTTTAAAACCAGTATTTCCAAACCCATTTTCTTTGTTAATTCTGTCCTCAGGAAGTAGGGAGATGTTGTGGTTAAATACAACTTATGTAGATAATAAAATAATCACTTTCTCACATCTAAACCAGCATGCCTATCAGAAAATGCAGCACAGGTTAGAACTACTTGCCTCACAGCTCCAGGGATTTGAGTTCAATTCCTGGCTTGGGTCGCTATCTGTGTGGAGTTTGCATGTTCTTCCCATGTTTATGTGGGTTTCCTCCGGGTACTCCGGTTTCCTCCCATGGTCCGAAAGACGTGCTGGTTAGGTGCATCGGCCATGCTAAATTCTCCTTCAGTGTATCCAAACAGGCGCCAGTGTGTGGTGACTTGGAGATTTTCACAATAACTTCATTGCAATGTTAATGTAAGCCTACTTGTGACAAAATAAATAAACTTTAACTGTTTCCTCTTTGTACTAGGGTAATGCCATGCCCATATAAATGAAATTGCTCTCACCATAACGGATATTTGTTTATAATGAGATAACATTCATGGGCATCCTTTCTCATCAAATATGCGTTTTCCAAAGTCTGTAGATTTTGTTTTAAATATGCATGTTCACTTTATTTCAAAATTAACCTCAAATATAGTTGAATTTGAAAGTCAGCTCCATAAAACAAGAAAAAAACACACCAACAAAAATTGCTTTTGCACTGTTCAAATATTACTACCGTTAAAGAGCTACATTTGGCATTTGGCCTAGCTGCTCATGTTCTAAATGGTCAGAAAGAGGTTTAAAGTAGTTCCTTCTCAGATTTTCTATTCCTTAATGGGTTCTGAAATAAATGAATTAAATGAAATCACCTTTTTCATTACATGCACTATTTTTAAAGTCTCTTTGGAATTAAGCTGAATATATATTTCTGCTGGTGTTTTTGCCTACACAGCAGTGCCTATGAGTTGATCTTACCAGGATTGAGCAAAGTATTAGTTCTGGTGAGAAACTCTTCAACACCACTGGTTAGTTTACTCTTCCAGATTTTGAGCCTCTCAGTGTGGGAGAAAGAAAGAGTGGGTGTGGTTTGCACTACCACATGGTGAGGCAGGGACTCTTACAGCTGGCATGACCGGCTGTACTGAGATTGGGGCACCAGCTTTGAAAATCAGTGTGATCAGAGCATAAAGCATACCATCCTGCCTCCCCTGTGATCATCACTAGCATTCATATTCCCATCACTCCTCCCCATCATTTCCAGCATTTGGCACCCCCCCCCCCTCTCAATGCCTGCTCCCCCATCACCTCAAATGGATAAATCCCCAATGAGGCTTCCCCCAGGGCTCATCCTAGCACAGGTTGGCAATGCCCAGCCATGTCCCTTTCCCCTGGGGGCTAAACTGACCTCTGCACCCTGGGAGGGATTCCCTTGACAAGTTTATGTCTGGCCAAAGCTGCCTGACCTCGCTGATGTGATGTTAGAAGAATGAGAGAAGATCTTAGAGAAACATAAATAATCTTATAGATTATGCAGGGAATAAATCAAGTAGAAGCAGGGAAGTTGTTTCCACTGGCAGGTGAAACTAGAACTAGGGAACATAGCTTCAAAACAAGGGGGAGCAGATTGGGACTGAATTGAGAAGGAACTTCTTCACCCAAAGGACTGTGAATCTGTGGCATTCTTTGCCCAGTGAAGCAGTTGAGGCTACTGCATTGAATATTTTTAAGGCAAGGATAGATAAATCTTTGAACAGTAAAGGAATTAAGGGTTATGGTGCATGGACGGGTAAATGGAGCTGAGGCCATGCAAAGATCAGCCGTGACCTTATTGAATGGCAAAACTGACACGAGGGGCCAGATGGCATACTCCCGCTCCTAGTTCTTGTGTTCTTATATTCTTATGTGAATATTTAGTGAGAGGTGAGGGGGGATAATTTGGCAAGTGGACTAAATAAATACTTAAATTTATTGAAATCTATTAAAATTATGGAGTGGACCTGATTATGTCACTGGCGAGCGTTAGGCAAAATGAGAAATCACAATCTTGCTGGTAAGTGCAGGCAGGCTCAAGATCCAGCCCTATGCTTTAATTATAGTCTGTTACTACAAACAACAGTTGATGCTAGATCAGTTCTAATTTTTCAACTTGAAGTTGGTAGAATTTTATTAGCCAAAGGGATATGGGATAAAAATATGTGTAATTATTGAATGGTAGAAAAAGTGCAAGGAACTAAATGATCTATTCTTGTTCCTATGTTATTATTAGTTGTAACGCTTCTTGGAATGTCCTGGAGGCATAAATATGTTTGTTGGCTTTTTGATTTTTCATGCGATTTACACCATAGCTGATAGACTAGATACTGTGTGGCTGGTTGACTTTTACTGTCAGTATAGATAGACCAAGAACAGATTGAAAATTAATGAAACTCATGAGACTGGAAGAAACATTTCTGTAGAGTAGGATGTGGAAGCAATTCAATCAAAAACAATTAGATACTTCAGAAAGATATTAGGTAAAGTCAGGGAAGAAGGGTTTGATGGAAGGTTCTTCTCTGATGTAGCTTGCCAAGAATGGATAAATGTTCTGCAGTTTTGCGTGATAACCTTTTGGGATCAGGGAGTATGTAAGCAGGCCATACCCTGAGGAGATTAAAATGATGGAATGGAATCCACAAATGCTCAGATTACTAAATAGTGTCAATCACATAGGGAAAAGCAGAGTTGAGCAAAATCTCTATTGGGTATAGGTGGCTCCCAGATGATACGCCACTCAATGCAGGTTCAGGACAAAGTCAACCCTTTGAGAAACTCAGTAATCTGATACTTGAACAAGGCAGGTGTGCAGTAACTCAAGAGGTGTTTGGCTGTAAGAAGACAAAAATCAACAGAAGTTATTTTATTATGCGCACTTCAACAAAATTGGTGTCTTGATGATTGACCAGCCGCTGTGGGTCACTGATAGAAGTGGAGTAAAAAAAAGCTTTGGCATTTGGAAATTGGAGTCCCCCCCACTAAACAATTAATAGCACTGCATAGGTTAACGTCACATCAGAATAGGTAGTCCTAACTGGAACCTTCTGATAATGAGTGATAAGTTGGCACTAAAAAAATGGCTACCTGGCTTAATGATCACAATAAATTTAAAGAGTTAATATAAGTTTATTTATTAGTGTCACAAGTAATCTTACACTAACATTGCAATTAAGTTACTGTGAAAATCCCCTAGTTGCCCTATTCCAGCACCTGTTCAGGTACTGTGGGAGAAAACCAGAGTACCCGGAGGAAACCCACACAGACATGGGGAGAATGTACAGATTCTGCACAGACAGTTACTGAAACTGGGAATCAAACCAGGGTCTCTTGTGCTGTGCGACAGCAATGTTAACCACGGTGCCACTCCTAATCTAGAAAAATGTAAACTTCAAGGAAATTTATTTGAAATCTTTACAATAGTGAAAAAAATGATTAATTCTGCCAATGTGTCCAGGTTGTTTCAATTAGTCTGATTAGAAAAGACCAGAGGACATGAGTCTATGTTACAGCTTTTAAGTGAAAATGTCACTCACAAACCATAATTTCAACTTTAGAAGCTTTCTAACCAAAACAAATTGGAAGACATTGTACTGAAATGATTTCAATCAGATATGTTGTGTAATGTTTTCCAAAGTTGTACCAATAGATCTTTTTCTCCATTGAAAACTTCAGTCCTCAGAAAAATTAAAATGCCTTTTCAAAAAAAAGTATAAATTGTTCACCACAAAGGTTATTCACTGATAGAAAACTGGTTGGCAGAGAGGAAATAAAGAGTAGGAATTAATGGGTGCTTTTCACAATGGCAGGAAGTAACTAGTGGGGTGCAAGAGAGATTGATGGTGGAACCTCAATTATTCACAACATATGTTAATGATTTGGATGAGGGAAGAAAACGTAACATCTCAGAGTTTGCAGATGATACCAAGTTGGATGGGAGAGTGAACTGTGATGAGGATGCAGAGATCCTTCAGAATGATATGGACAGGTTGGATGAGTGGGCTAATCAATAGCAGATACAGTATAATTTGAGTAAGTGTGCAGTTATTCACTTTGGAAGCAAAAACAAGAAGGCAGATTATTATCTGAATGGCTGTAAATTGGAAGAGGGGAGTGTGCAACAGGACCTGGGTGTCTATGTGCACCAATCAACTCTTTTGGCCATGTGCATTTCAGACAAAATTGGCAAACTGCAGAAAAGCTGACAAAATGCTTCAAAAAGTCTTAACAGTTTTAATAGGAGTTAACTTTAAAGAACAACATGCTACTAAAAAAAAATTAGACTGTTGTTTCAAAGAAACTGAATTAGTTAAAAAGAAAAGGGGTGAATTCTCTTGAAAAAATTCTAAGTGCCGAATTCATGTAAAACCTGGAGTAACTCCAGCTGTTTTTTCAAAATGAATTCCCCACACTGTGCATCACAGAGAGTCCTAGCGTGATTCATGCTAAATTCGGTGAATGGGGCCTATTCTCGCTAGAGAGGCTGGCAGTATAGCACTGAATGGGCCACTGTGCATGCACCAATCTGTCAGCGCCGAGATTGGTGCATGTGTAATGGTCCTGTACTGTCAGCTTTGCGATTGCCAGCCAGCACAATTGCCCCATGACTCTGCATTGCTGGCTGCATGAACCCACCCCCCCCGCCAGCCCCAATCATTGGCCTCCCAATCTACTTGCCCCCCCCCCACCCTCCACTGTTCCAATGCCCAGCCCCCAATCACTGGCCTCCCTCCCTCTGCCTACTAACCCTATGCAGAGTGGGAATGAAATCCCCTACATCCACCAGTCTCCCCCTGCCAGAGGACCCTGCCCCTCTGGCTTCAACTCCTTGGCATTGCCCAATCCTGGTGGGCTATACCAAGTTACTCCCGGGCATCCAGGGGAGGCGGGTGCTGGAAACCCTGGGCAGCATTCCAGCGAGGTCAAACCACCAGCTGGAGGGGGGGTGGGGGGTAGCTATTGAAAACTCCACTGGAATGGAACACTCCTGGCTGGAATGGGGGGGGAGATGTTAGCAGGCCCAGAGACTTCAGTCCAGGGCCCACTAATCGTATGTAAATGAACATTTGAATAATTTATTCAGCTGCACGCCGATATCCAGCGTGGGGCTGATGATGCCAAAAATCCAGCAGGTGGGGATGGGAAACCACTAAACACCTCCCTAAATGCTGTGCTGGCTGGAAGATTCGCCCCCAGGTTCCTTTTTTACATCGTTCAGTATCCTGAAACTTCATACAAAATCTAGAAGGGTCAATGAGTTTTTGAATCATTATGTACCATATAATAGTTATGACTTTGAGACATTCATCCACCTTTCTGCAGCTCTTGGAGGAGCTAAAGGGATCAAGGGATATGAGAGGAAGGGAAGAATCAGGATATTTTGATGATCAGCCATGATCAAAATGAATGGCGGGCAGGCTTGGAAGGCTAAATAGCCTACTCCTGCTTCTATTTTTTATGCTCCTGTTCCTCAAACTATATTCAGCATTGCTGGCCTCATAATCATAAGCTGGAATGCCAGAATGAGCAGAAGGCCAATGTGGCCTGATCTGTTACAGTTGGAGCTTAATGGCATGAATGTGGAAATAAGTCCTGGAACAAAGAGGTGCGATTCTGGATCCACAGTTTCGTGAGTTGCTGATGCAACTCCAAATAGGGCAGAGATGAGGTAGTCCCTCAATTCACCATTTCAACCTGCCTGAGGTAGAAAGTTTTCCAAAAGCTAGAACATGACTTTCTGCCCCCAATATACCGGGTACTAAATATAGAGAAAAGGCTACTTCATCTCTCCTGCCAATATTGACTTGGAAACCTTGTCATTTCCCTACAATGGTACAACAGGGAAGGTCTAATATAGTGCAAGAATTCTGGAAAAATTGCTTGTATAATTTTTTGAACCATATGTACATTTTTCAGATCTGATTCACTGTTCTGCTGTCCTCAAACACAATCATGTTTGTTTGGGTTTGTAACCAGGGTAATCTGGTTTGTATTTTATGAGTCACCTGCTAGCAATATTTTTCCTTCCTCCTCCTCCCCCTCCTCTTCCTCCTCCTTCCTCTTCCTCCCCCCTTCCTCCTCCTCCTCCTCCCCCCCCCTCCCCCCCCCCCCCCCCCCCCCCCCCCTTCCCCCCCCGTTCCCGTTCCCGTTCTTGTACCTTAGAAATACAGCAAGAAGGCTTAGTTCTGAGACAAATTTAACCAAATTTAACTGTTCATGTATTGTCTAAACTATTCCTTTGCTATAGGTTTTATCTGAATAGTTGATGAACTATACATTAACTTTTCGAAAATGGAAGTTGATGACAATTAAGCAAAAAGGTATCCAACTTGAGGTGTAGCCTATTGATTAAGTTAGAAGTGCAGAGATGAGTTTTAGTTATCTCAACCTAGTTAAAAATACAATCTTCTGTTTTTATCTTTTTGAATTACTTTTTCGTATGCTAATTATATTGTTTCAACTAATCATATTTGTTTGTTTTAGGCAACTAATTAAATGCATATATTTTAAAAGAGGAAACAGGGAATTAAAGCTTAACATTAGTAATGAGGAGGATTCTCGAATCCATTATCAAGGGCTTTATGTCAAAACACTTAGAAAGCAGTGGCAGGATTGGACAGAATCAACAAGGATTTATGAAGGGGAAATCATGCTTGACAAATCTGTTGGAATTCTTTGAAGATGTAACTAGTAGAGTTGACTGGGGGAATGAGTAGATGTGGTATATTCTGATTTTCAGAAAATGTTTGACAACATCCCGCGCAAGAGATTATCGTGCAAGATTAAAGTGCATGGGATTGGAAGAAGTGTATTGCAATGGATAGAAAACTGGTTGACAGAGAGAAAAAAAAGCAGGAATTAATGGGTGCTTTTCAAATTGGCAGACAGTAGCTAGTGTGGTACCACAGGGATCGGACCCCAGCTATTCAAAAGATTTGGATGAGGTACCAAAATGTAACATCTCAAAGTTTGCAGGTGATACCAAGTTGGGTGGGAGGGTGACCTGTGATGAGGATGAAGAGATCCTTCAGAATGACCTGGACAGATTGGGTGAGTAGGCTAATCTATAGTGGATGCAGTATAATTTGGGTAAGTGTGAGGTTATTCACTTTGAAAGCAAAAACAAGAAGGCAGATTACTACTCTGTGGCTGTAAATTGAGAGAGGGTGCACACAGGCAGTAAAGAAGGCAAATGGCGCGTTGGCTTTCATGGCAAGAGTTTCGAGTACAGGAGCAGGGATATTTTGTTCCACAAATACAAGGCCTTGGTGAGGCCACAGCTACAATATTGTGTGCAGTTTTGGTCTCCTTTTGTGAGGAAGGATGTTTTTGCTCTTGAGACAGTGCAGCGAAGGTTTAGCAGGTTGATTCTGAGAATAGCGGGACTGATGTATGAAGAGAGATTGACTAGGTTAAGATTATTTTCCCTGGAATTCGGATGAATAAAGGGACATCTCAGATAAAATTCTAACAGGTTTAGACAGTATAGATGCAGGGAGGATGTTCTGATTGTAAGGAATCCAGAACCAGTGGCCAAAATCTGAGGATTCAGGGTAGACCATCTAGGACAGAGGTGAGGAGATATTTTTTCACTCATAAGCCTGTGGAATTCATTACCATGGGAAGTAGTTGATGCCAAAACATTGAATCTATTCAAGAGATGGTTGGAGATAGCATTTGGGACAAATAGGATCGTAGGATTAGGTTATTGAGTTGGATGATTAGCCATGATTGTAATGAATGACAAAGCAGGCTTGAAATGGCCTCCTTCTGCTCCTATCTTCTATACTTCTCTGTTAAATATTGGAAAATACACATTTTCTGGACTGGCAGATTCAATATGAATCCAGGCCTGAAGTGAAAGGACAACATTTAGACCCGCTGTACCATCCTGCTCTGTACCATCTAACTTTCTTTATACACCATTTTTTTATTTTATAGAAATAATGAACTTATCAGATTTCATTGGTTGACAGCTCCTGGCCATCTGATTGATGGTTTCCTAAGATCTATAGTCACTGGCTGATTCCTTTTGGGTTGTAACTATGACTCTTTGAAATAGCCTATGGTGACATTTTATAGTTATCGCTCAATAAATACAACTTGGCACTATACATTTAAATATATTTAACGAATGCCAAAATTAATTCTGATCCAATATTTTAATTGTAGTCTTAATAGTTGGCCTATTGAAATATTCTGTTTTCTCTTTCTTGGCAAGAAATTCTTTAAAGTAATGTGCAAAATAAGGAAACAACATTCGATAAAAGCAAATTACTGCAGATGCTGGAACCTGAAACTCACGAAAAGAAAATGCTGGAAAATCTCAGCAGGTCTGGCAGCATCTATAAGGAGAGAAAAGAGCTGACATTTCGAGTCCAGGTGACCCTTTGTCAAAGCTCAGTGAATTTATGCTTTGATAAAGGGTCATCTGAACTTGAAATATCAGCTCTTTTCTCTCTTTACAAAGGCTGCTAGACCTGCTGAGATTTTCCAGCATTTTTTCTTTTGGGTTAAGGAAACAACCTTACCTTATTGGAGTGTGCCTTTTTGTTTTGATTTTCCCCTCTTCGGTGGGTTGTAACAGACCTTTCAGCAAACGTGATTCATGGCAGGATAGCTGTATGTTCTCAGCTGTGCTTGCAAAACTCACCCAAACCTTTAAGTGTAAAACCATGTTCAGAACTAGATCAGTCCCTCATGTAATTCCATTTTCAGTTGCTCTTAAGCAATGCTTTAATTCATCGGCTATTCTGGCTTTGTGAAAGGCTATTATTTTGCAATTATATATGGTGAGCGTCTTTCTATATGAATGTGCACAGTAAGATGTCTCACAACACTGGTTAAAGTCCAACAGGTTTATTTGGAATCCCAAGTTTCAGAGCGCTACTTCTTCATCGGACTCACCTGATGAAGGAGCAGTGCTCACAAACCTCATGGTTTCAAATAAAAGTGTGAACAATTGATTCTTTTTTAAGTCCACATTTTGAGAATCAGCATCTTGCTACTATAAGCAAATCTTACAAAATCACAAAAAACAATGTGCAAGTTTACACTAGCTCTAGTTGATAAAGCAGTTATCCAGGTAATATTTACCTACATTCTTACATTTCAACAATAGCTACACTTAAAAAGTTCTTAATTGGCTGTAAAATGCTTTGGCATGTCCTGGAAGATTGTGAAAGATGCTCTACACATGCAAGATCTATCTTCACCAAAATTAAATTTACACAATTACACCTGGCATTTTATCAAGTCATAAGCTACCTCAAGCTGTAAAAGCCATATTTGTGAGAAATAATTAAATCGCATAAACCTCTCTACTTCATGGATCACTTTTCACTACTGCTGAGTTGTAAATTTTCTCTCCAGTTATCTCCTTTTTTGGCTGCAGTAACTGTTTACAGTGATGGTTTGATTTTACAGTGAGATGCCAGCATTGGACTGTGATAAACAAGTAAAGTAAGAAGACTCACAACACCAGATTAAAGTCCAATGAGTTTACTTGATAGTAAGCCCACAGCTTTCAGAATGCTATTCCTTTGTCAGGTGAGTAGAACTTGTTGGACTTTAACCTGGTGTTGTGAGACTTGTTACTCAATTTTACCATCCAGGATGGCCACTTCCTGATACTAACTGGTTAAGTGGCTCAGTCATTCACATTTGTTTTCTCTAAAGAATATTTGTAGATATTTTAGATAGCTCAAGTGGACCCCATCTTGCATTTTAGAATCATTTGCATTGTGCTGCCGTTTGCATTATCAATATTTAAACTGTAAAATTCAAATTAGTTTGCAAACTTCCTAATACTTTATTATGAAATCAGAACAATTCTATTCATTGGTAGATTTCATTTTTCCACTACCCTACTGTTTCAGCAATGAATCCATCACAAATTATTCTGACTGTAATGAACTACCATAATACTTCAATGTCTCTGTCCACTCAAACCATTGAACATGTTGCAAGTCTCCCAAATACTCCCAAAAGTTTAAAGTTTGTTTATTAGTGTCACAAGTAGGCTTACATTAACATTGCAATGAAGTTGTTGTGAAAATCCTCCGGTTGGCACATCCCAATGCTTGTTTGGGTACACTAAAGGAGAACTTAGCATGGCCAATGCACCTAACCAGCATGTCCTTAGGACTGGGGGAATAAACTGGACTGTCTGGAGGAAACCCATGCAGACATGGGGAGAACATGCAGACTCTGCATAGATAGTGACCCAAGCCAGGGATTGAACCTGGGTCTCTGGTGCTATGAGGCAGCACTGCTAATCACTGTGCCACTATACCGCCCCATCCAGGACCATCTTTCCCAAAACTCTGTGTTTGAACCTCTCCAATCAAGTTTATGCCCCACCATAGTATTGAAATGGTCCTCGTCAAAGTCTCAAATTGCATCCTATGTGACTGACCACATGCTCCCTTCCTGCACTCTTGTAACCTCTATTGCAATAGCTTCATTTGCTAGCCATGTTTTTGAGGTTTACTTTTCAAGACAATGTTGGAGGAGGGAGATTGGTTGAGATTATGTTGGTGAAAAAAATTTAAGATCATAATAAGAGTTTTGGAGAAGGGAAATTTAGACAAGCTGAGCCGAATATCTGAAATCATTTTTATTTAAAACTTTGAGTTGTATGTTTACTTTTGTGGTCATCATTAATCCAGTAACAAAGCAACACCTTAGTCATATTGGAATAACTTTATTTTCAGGGTATTAATGTTTGTTTCAATATCACGTAAACTGGAAACAATTTTTAAATGACTAGTTTCACCTGCAGTAAAACAGATAATTGTAGCCTTTTAACTTAGAAAAGAAACATTCACATGTTCCAACGCATTGGACTAATAATATGGTCCCGGTGCAGTGGTGCCAAACCTCTGCTCATCAGATGCTCTGTGCTGACCTTGCCCTATACCGTGAGCTTAACTAAACAGCATAGTTTGCGGGCACCCAACACATAATGATGTAGTAGGAGATCACAGGGAGCGGTACTCCAGGTACCTGTCTCTCTAGAAAGACTACTGACTGCCATTTGAGCATTTCTGTTGTCTCTTGGCCCTGGCTGTTTTGGGGCATATCAACGCCATTTAAACTACTGACCTTTGGAAATGAACAATTAGAGGGGAATCAAAGGGACTCAAATTTTAAAAAAGATCAACCTTTCTTTAGGGAGCAAAATAATAGTTAGTTAATGGTTATATGCTAGTTGCCTTTGCAGTATTGGCTCCCATTGTATGCCATCCAGTTTCTTTAACACGTTTTTAAGTGTTCTCTCGGATAGCTCTGTTTTAAGGTTTACTAAGACATTGGGCAAAATTTTCCCATCCCGCATGACATGGGAATCGTAACAAGCAGAGCACTGACCATGCAAAGGTCTATTGACTGTTGACCTTGGGCAGGATTTTCCGGACTTTGGACAAGCACAGCTGGAAAATCCTGCCCATAGTGTAACATTTGTCATGCTGAAATAATAGCCTTGAAATCTAATGTTGTGTTTTTAAGGCAAATCAGTTAAAGCATTTTTTAAAAAGAGGTGCAATTACTTCTTGCTATCTTGTTGGTTCACTTTTTTCCAGTATACGGAGTAAAGTGAAAGCAGTTGTCTTTTGAATGTTCAGGCCCAGAGTTTCTGTCCCTCTCCAGTCATTATTTCAGCAGAGCTCCTAAAGGAGACAACCAGCGCCCAATCCTTTTTGGGTCTTCAGTGTTTTGATCAGTTTCCATTCTGATTTGTAGGGGCAACCCGTGACTTATCAAGCAAATAACAGACCACCTGACCTCATCTGGCAGCTGGGAAAATCCTGCCCTCTTGTCTATCCTGTTGAAACCTTCTGGAATTTTAAAACATATACAAAAATTGTTTTCTGGATTGGAAAAGTGGTTGCGGTGATGGGCAAATCCACGCACCTAGCCCTCAACCACAGATAAGTGGCCATTTTCGTTTCCTGATGTAACGGGTAGGAGGTGTCAAAGATGTTCTCCAAGTATCATTTGCCCCTACCAATTCCATAAAAATGAAGCACTCTGTTGCTGACCAGGAAGCTCTGATAATGCCAGAATTGTAGGCCGCAAGGAGATATGATCCTTGTGCAGCCATTTAAAAAATGTAAATCAAGCACTAGGGTTTAGTTTTGGAGGGATAGAATTTGAAGAGTGGAGGCATTATGTTAACTTTGTACAAAGCCTTGACTACACTTGTTTATTAATGGGATGTAGGCGTCACTGACTGGGCCAGCAATTATTGCCCATCCCTCGTTGCCCGAGGGCTGTTGAGAGTCAACCACTTGGAGTATGATGTACACATCTGGTTTTATTAATTTTGTCTTATACGAAGTACAAAAATACTTTACAAGGATGATCTCTGAAATGTAAAGTCACGTTTACCAGGAAAGGGTGAATAGGTTGATCTTGAATAGATAAGATTGATGGGGTATATGTTTTTAAAATTCCAGAAGGTTTCGACAGAATAGACAAGAGGGCAGGATTTTCCCAGCTGCCAGATGAGGTGAGGTGGGAACAGGAATTTCACAAGTAGAGCAGCATTGTGGATCGACTGTCTGCTGCAAGGCAGCCAATCTGTATATATAAGATCCCAAGTAACAGCCATTCAATGTGCTTGCCAGAATTTTGCCGGCTGTGCCATGTCATGGGTTCTGCTACTTCAGTGGATACAGTCTCTCTGTCTCAGTCTGGGCTTTCGTCAGAGCAAGAGATCCCATCTCTCAAAATGGGGGCAGCTGGCAGCAAAGGCCACGCATGTCACAATTGCTGCCGCTGGAAGGATCTGCTAGGTTAGTCCCTCTTAAAAGAAATAATTATTTTCAGCCTTCCAAGGGTAACTCCATTTTGAGATGCCCTTGCTTTCCCCTTGGGGTCTCAGCGTGTGCCAACTCTCTTAGTCTGGATGCTCAGGCGTCAAAAGTTTTCAACCCTCTTATTAGACTGGAAGCGGACAATCAGGAATCCACTCCTTTGTTTCCCATTGAGATTTGGGAATGGATCAGTAAATTTGCAGATGATACTAAAGTTGGTGGTGTGGTAGATAGTGAAGAGGGGTGTTTTAGTTTACAGAGTGACTTGGACAAGTTGCAGAGCTGGGCCGAGAGGTGGCAAATGGAGTTTAATGTGGAAAAGTGTGAGGTAATGCACTTTGGCAGGAACAATAAATGTGTAGAGTATAGGGCTAATGGTAGGGCTCTTAATAGTGTTGAGGAACAGAAGGATCTTGGTGTATGTGTCAATAGATCCCTGAAAGTAGGCAGTCAAGTGGATAAAGTTGTTAAGAAGGCATATGGAGTCTTAGCTTTTATTGGTAGGGGGATTGAATTTAGGAGCCGCAGCATCATGTTGCAACTGTACAAAACTCTAGTGCGGCCGCACTTGGAGTATTGTGTGCAGTTCTGGTCCCCACATTATAAGAAAGATGTGGAGGCATTGGAGAGGGTACAGAGGAGGTTTACCAGGATGTTGCCTGGTATGGAGGGCAGGTCCTATGAAGAGAGGTTGAAGGATTTGAGGTTGTTTTCGTTAGAAAGGAGGCGGCTAAGGGGGGATCTTATTGAAACATATAAGATAATTAGAGGTTTGGATAGGGTGGACAGTGATAGCCTTTTTCCTAGGATGGAGAAAGCTAGCACGAGGGGACACAGCTTTAAATTAAGGGGTATGAGTTATAGGACGGATATCAGAGGTAGGTTCTTTACTCAAAGAGTGATTAGGGAGTGGAATGCCCTGCCTGCAGCTGTTGTAGATGCGCCAAGTTTGGTGGCGTTTAAGAGGTTAGTTGATAAGTATATGGATGAGAAGGGAATGGTTTAGTTAGGAGGGGCATTGCTTTTTATTTTGGTCGGCACAACATCGAAGGCCGAAGGGCCTGTTCTGTGCTGTATTGTTCTATGTTCTATGTTCTATTTCCATTTGGTCCCCACACCACCAAACAGCCCTGCCCAAAGTATTTCCACTTTTGGAAAAGAATGAATGAGAGGCATCAAAAACAAAACTGAGTCAATGAGAAACCAGATAAGGAATTCAGAAAAAATGTATTTACTGGAGTGGTTAGAGTGAAGAAGTTGCTCCTGCAGGGAGTGGTTGAGGCAAATGGCTTAGATACACTTGAGGGAAGCCAAGTAACGACATGAAGGAGAAAGAATTAGAGGGTTATGCAGATAGAGAGAGAATTCTGGTTGATTAGGAAGGACGAATGGAGATTCAGATGGAGCATAAATACCGCTCTGGGCTAGTTCTGTGCTGTATGTTCTAAGTATCCAGCAGCCATGGAATTTTAGAGCCTCAGTGTTGCTTCTTGACATATTTTCCTTGAAATTTGAAAACAATGTGGATGAACTTCCTCACCTGGAAGCGTGATAAAAACTCCATTTATCTGCACAAATGGCTTTCTACCAACGTTATGGCAACAGAGCAGGAGGAGCACTGAGGAAATTTACTTTACAGTGAGTATACCTTTCAAGTTGAGCAGGCTGTCTCAAGAATTTTGTTTTCTAAAATGGATTTCTTAAGTTCCTGACCTAAAATAAACAGCAGCAGATGCTTGTCAAATCAAGATATCTTCTGACCTGCCCTAGCTTGTGCTGAATCCTGGCCACACCCCATCCCTCACTTTGAATTCCGCTATTAGGTCACTGCTACCCCTTTATTATTCTTTGTAATCATTTTCCAGTCTGCTTACCAAACTCGTGCCTTGCCATTAGCTCTCACATGTCTGCACTGGGCCCAGAATTAGTTGAGTCATCTGCGATAGTAAAACTTAAAATTATCTGCACTGATTTTAGAGATATCAGCACAACCAGTAATTATAAATCTCCTTCAATGCATTCTGATTTTTTTACTTGCTTTAAGTCCAATTTGATAAATAATGTTCTTTCTTTCTATCTACTTGAATATACAATTCAATCTCTGATGTGTACAAAGTCAGATCCTGAGTTACAATGTGAGGAAGAATGTATCATATTTATAGACAGAGTCTTAAAATTGAGGTTAAAGTTGGGGTTAACTTAGTCAATTTCTGTTGTTAGTATTTGTAAGGACTATGTTTTCATGAGTAAAAGAGAAATACGTTTTATTTTATGCACAGTTAGAATATAAAGGGGAAGTTACGCTTTAAAAAGAGCTCTGATTTGCTGCTTAAAGAGGTGTAGATTCCTATGTAAAGCTACTAAATGTGTTGGTCTATGCAATAGCCTTTCACATTGTGAAAAATCCCATTCAAACCTAAGATGTGTGGTTAGCCTTTCATATTCCATGAGCCCTTTTATTTGTAAACATGGGGGAGGAAAAGCCCTCACACTGACACCTGACTTGATAGCCGGTGTTTTGTATATATTTACCAGATGAAGAGGATTCTCCATTCACCAAGATTGTCTACAGTGTGTCTCCAGCAATGTTGTAATTCAGCTTTGAATTGTCTGCTAGCTAAATAAGTAGGTTGGATTTGCAGATTGACTTCAAAGGTTTTGGTCTTCAGCTGCTTTTATCAAACATTGGTGTCAGCTTAGGGGTTTTTGTGATGTATCTGGAAGTCTGACCATTTGACATCACATTCACAGGGTGCACAGCATTAAAAAGAATGGTGATGGAGCAGGGATACCCCGAGATAACCTGCCTATTTGACATGTCATTAATAAAGCGAATAGACATAAATGTAAATAAGACGTGTTAGAAAAGTTGATTCTCTGAATCAAGTACCAGTATTCTACTAACATAATTATAAAACCCTACAACCTATTTGCTTTTGTACCATACAAAAAAAAATCCAGGAGCTGTAGGGCAAAAGTTTGAAATGAGTCCTTTCCAATATTCAAACATAAATTTATCTTTTCCAAATGCTTATTATGTTCAAATGAAGATCCAAAAAAAACACTGAACAATTAACTTTATGACTATTAAACCATAAGACATAGGAACAGAATGGGCCAATCAGCGCATCAAGTCTTCTCTGCCTTTTCTTTCTAATCCCCATTCTCCTGCCTTTTCCTCATAACACCTCATTCCTTTATTAATCAAGAAGATAACAGTAGATATTTTAATTTTTAGACTGCTGTAAACAAATGACTTGTAGTTTTGGGGTATATTTGAATGTATTCCAGATAGTTTGTCTGGGTTATTCAACTCATTGGCCCATAGTCAGCTGCATGCCTAAAGGAGTCTTACATTAGTTGTTTATCATGCATGACTGATTGTGATTATTTTGGACTTTGAGTGGTCTGGTTAGTGGTCGATGCTTTTGATTATTTTAGACTCTGAGTGGTCTGGTTAGTGGCTGATCCTGTGCTTCAGCAGTCATCAGCAGCCAGTAATTTAGACTGATCCTATTTAATTTCATGGGTGTCCTGGAAAGTTTGCCTGTCCTCATTCACTCAGCTTAGCTCTGGGACAGATGCTTTCTGTCTGACATCTTTTTACTCAACATCAAGGGATGTTTTGCAAAAAGGGGCAGGGATGTTTTGCAAAAAGGGGCAGGAATGTTTTGTAAAGGCAAGGAGAATGTTGCGGACACGTATGCAATAGTTACTCCAAGATCTTTTGCTTTGTGAATGTGATATGCCGTCCATGTGCTAAGGACGTGCATTCATAGCTAGTTAATAGTTTGAGAGGTTTGTGTCTTGCCTGTTTTTTTTTCCTGATCCTTAAAAATTGAAGACAGTGAACAGAAATGTCCAGAATTAGCACAACACAGAACATCGGTTAAAGTTCGGGTTATGCAGGCCAACCAGATGACAAAATGTCTGGATATTCTGGCACATAAATTCCTCCCTCATTTAAAAAAAAATGCAAGAAAGTGGAACTTGTCTACATGTTGGGCCTTACAGTAACTCACTTAAGAATTATAAGACAAGGACAGTCGCTTGAAAATAAGGAAGGCACCTCACTGCAAAAATCTGTGCATTATGAGGTGGGCAAATTAAAAAGAGATTTGGTAGAGATATTCAAAATAATGAATGGTTTGAATGGAATAACTAAGAGAAACTGTTTCCAGTGGAAGCAGGGTTAGTCACCAAAGGACAGATATTTGAAGAAAGCAAAAGAATCAAAGGCAAAACCAGTTGTGATCTGGAATGCACTGCCTGAAAGGGTTGTAGATTCTGATCCAGTATTCAAAAGAGAATTGAATAAATATTTTGAGCAGTTGGATACAAGGCTACAGGGAAAGAATAGGGGAAGAGGATTAACTGGATAACTATCAGATAGCCAGTACAGTTACACTGAGTCAAATGGCCTCACGTGCTGCCTGATTTGCTGTAAAGGCACAGGTTAATTGTTTCATTGTATCGATTGCCATGGTCAATCCCTTCTCCTGTCATCTCAAATTATTGGAGTAAAAGGGGCATTTCGTAGAATACAATCCCTCCAGTGTAGAAGGAGGTTATTTGTCTTATCGAGTCTACAGTGACAGAGACAGAGCGTCACACTTAGGCATTACCCCAGTAGCCCCATGTATCCCCCTAACTTACACATCTTTGCATCGTAAGGGGCAGTTTACCATGGCCAATCCACACCTTAGACTGTGGAAGGAAACAGGAGCACCCAGAGGCAACCCATCCAAACATGGGAAGAATTTGCAGACAAACCACCCAAGTCTGGAATCAAACTGAGGTTTCTGGTGCTATAAGTCAGTAGTGCTAATCACTGTAACATTGTGAGAGCACAGTGGTACAGTGATTAGCAATGCTGTGTCACAACACCAGGGACCTGGGTTCAATTCCTGACTTAGGTCACTGTCGGTACAGAGTCTGCATGTTTTCCCCATGTCTCTGTGGGATTTCTCTAGGTGCTCTAGTTTCCTCCCACCATCCGAAAGACTTGCTGGTTGGTGCATTGGCCAAGCTAAATTCTCCCTCAGTGTACCCAAACAGGGCGCTGGAGTATGGCGACTCGGGGCTTTTCACAGTAACTTCATTGCGGTGTTAATATAAGCCTACTTCTAACACAATTTAAACTTTAAACCATGCTACCCACTAATATGAAAGAAAATGCTTTACAGATTCTTCTAAAACAAAATTGGATGACCTTGATTGTTTTGCACAGACGGATGGGTTTCTATTTTGGGTTCCAACTGGTTTCCAACCTTTCCATGGGTTAAGTGTTTCCACTCTGTACCAGTTCGCAATAGAATCTTTCGTAAAGGTTTACTTGCATTGATACATTTAATATAATGTCCAAACGACTTAAAATTGTCACATTGAGACCATTTCTTCATTGAAATTCTCAATGATTGAAATTAGAATGTCAATAATAAAAAGACTTCTGAAATATCGGCCAACTTCTGGTTAAAGATATGGCAGCTTGGTTTGACACATGCTACAGCAGGAACAATCCAAAACACATTTGACAGTTTTGAACTGGGTCTAAGACCAATCAAAACTGAAGGGTTTTTTTGCTCCACTGGTTACATGAGACAAGAATTAGACTTAAGCGTGAGCATTTCTTTATAATCTATTCTGTGTTGCTAACAATTTACAAATTCTGTTTTTAAAAAAAACACGTCATTTGTAATTGTGGTCAGAAATGCTCCATTTCTCATTTGTACGCAAATCTGGAAACCAGATACTTGGATGTTAAGTGCAGTAAGTTGTCTACAATATTTAATCCTTTTAAGCCTTTAAATAAAGATGCATATTTGAAGGATTGCGGTATTCATGAGGTAAACCAATAACTGAGAGAAAAAAACTGATAACAGTTTGAGTGCAGCTATTGTAAATCTATGGTTATACCTAAGGAAAAACTTGTTGTGGGCCTTTTCCATTTTGTTTACAACAGGCATTCTGCTTCAACCTTTTGTGCAATCTATTGAAGCTAGGTGACAGGAAGGAGATCAGTTTCTCTATGACTTTTTAATCAGTTTGGTATTTACTCACTAGTCTGGATGGAAGCTTGGCTTTGTGATGACAGACTTTGCATTGAGATAAAGATCTAAGATTCCTATTACAGAGCTTTGTCTTCCACCACAGAAATCCATGCCACTATTACTTATATTGATTGTATTGCTTTTAATTACAGATAGCATTTTAAGGCTACTCGTTCAATACAGTTAATATCCTTGGCTTAGCTTGTGTTCCTCAGCAGATGCTTTATTCAGAAGTGTATGTATTTAGATATCAGTTAAATAATATATTTGATCATCTCAGATCAATCATTTCAAGAGTTAATTATGAATTGTCAAAATATTGAATAGTACTCTTGAAGGGATTACAGGATTGTTAACCTTTGGATCATTTTAAATATATTAAGGAACTCTGAAATAATCATTGAATCATACAGCGCAAAAAAGGTCCCTCAGCCCATCAAGTCTGCACTAACACATTAGAAACACCAGAACCCCCACTAATCCCATTTGCTAGCACTTGGCCCATAGCCCTGAATGTAATGACATGCCAAGTGCTCATCTTAATGCTTTTTAAGGTATGCGAAGCAACCCGCCTCTACCACCTTCCCAGACAATGCATTCCAGACTGTCACCACCACCTGAGTTAAAGAAGTTTCTTCTCACATCCATCTGCCCCCCCTCCCCCCAAATCTCCTGTCCTTCACCTTAGACTCCTGACTGTCAAAAGAAGGCCATTCAGGCCATCGAGTTTGCATTGATCACAATCCCACCCAGGCCGATTCCCATAAACCCACGTATTTACCCTACTAATCCTCCTGACACGAAGCGGCAATTTAGCATGGCCATTCAACTTAACCTCATCTTTGGACTGTGGGAGAAAACCGGAACACCCGGAGGAAACCCATGCAGACACGGGGAGAACATGCAAAATCCACACAGACAATAACCCGAGGCCAGAATTGAACCCAGGTACATAGCGCTGTGAGGCAGCAGTGCTAACCACTATGCCACCATGCCGCCCCACCTTCAAGCAAAGTCTTCTTGTGACTGACCTTTCAACTGAGGGGAATGACTGTTCTTTATCCACTTTGTCCATGGCCCTCCTCATCTTCTACACTTCATAATAATCATCAATGAACAGAAAGTATTTGAATTTATCTGTACAAGGAGCTTTAGAAGAGAGTCTCTTCACACATGCACATGAGTGCCTCACCCACCCACCATTCCCTTTCACCCCAGCTCTGTGATATTGTGGGCAGACAAGCTGAATTTGATGGGCGAGGTCATTGAAATGGTTCAGTCGTCAGCCAGCCTCCTGGCAGAACTTTTTTCCAGAAATGATCGGTCTGCAAGTTCCAAACTGCTTACCCCAGGTAACAGCAGGAAGATCTACAACTCAAAATTCTAGTTGATCATTGCTTTTCTTTAAAAAGAGAATTAAACCCATTTTGTTCTTACTGGCAAGCATCCCCTTACATCCTAAACTGAGAGAGGCTCCAGCACACAGCCCAACATCAGGGTTTGTAGAGCGCCTAAGCTGCAATGCAAGAAATGATTGCAGACTTTGGAAATATCCTCCCACTACATCTGCATACTGCAATCACAGGCTCAGTCTACTCCTTAGCAGAAGAACTGCAACCCAAGGACAATTTAAAAGGAATGTAGACCTGAAGTCACCAACACCTGTCCACATTTAGTTAAAATCGGGACAATTAGCCCCTTTATGTTTGTTTGAAAGTCTTTACTACAACAGGAATTTCAGGCTGGGGTTACAAACATTCTATTAAGCACGGAGAAATACAATGCAACGGAGGATTATCCCATCCCAAAGACACTGGGATGACACGGTGGCACAGTGATCAGCTCTGCTGCCTTATAGTGCCAGAGACACAGGTTCAGTTCCAGCTTGGGTCACTGTCTTGCGGAGTCTGCACGTTCTCCCTGTGTGTCTGTGTAGGTTTTCTCCAGGTACTCTGGTTTCCTTCCACAGTCCAAAAGACGTGCTGGTTAGTTGGCCATGCTAAATTCTCCCTCAGTGTACCTGAACAGGCAACGGAGTGTAGTGACTAGGGGATTTCTACAGTAACTTCATTGCAATGTTAATGTTAGTTTACTTGTGACACTAATAAATAAACTTTAAACATATTGTTCAAAGTTTGTAGCCATGAGAGGGTTAATATCAGCATGAAGGAAACGGATCATAACTAGTGCAACACTTCAAAAGTCAATTATATTTTTCTAACATGAAAATTGCAAGAGCTAATCAAGATTTGTTTAATGAACCTGAGGGCAAGTCTTCAAAGCAAAGTCTATGGTTTAACCATTGCTGGGGCCATTGCCTTTGAACTGAGAAGTAGTTGATCCTAGGTTAGGTTGATCTTTCAGCTGCCTTCCTAATCTCATGAAAAAGGCCTGAACATCAAGTGTTGCCCCCATGTGAAAGTGACAGGTTTGGATAAAAGTGATATATAGTTACAAATACGACTCCTTTAAGTATGCGTACCTGAATAAAAGCCGATAAATCCGTGGATTAAATGTGTGTAGTGAATCTTAACCCATGAACAGTTCTTTTGAATCTACTTTATGGAGCAGTCAGTCAAATTGGAATGGATTAAATAATTTTGCTTTGCTAAGTAAACTGAAAGAACAGGTTTCATGTTAGATCTTTCAGACGCTTGATATATTCTAGACTTAAGAACAAATTGAACTGAGCTGCTAATGTTGATTTTAACCAGTTGCTGTCATCAGTCTTCCTTTGCCCCAAAAATGAGACTAAAGTTTGAAATACTGTTGAAAATATTGAGTGCACAGGGTTAAAGAGATTATTGTGATAGATTGTGAAGTAAATGTGTGATAATGTGCACATACTTCATCATGAGTATACAGACAAGGTAGGGTTACATTTTTTACATTGTCAGTTTCTTTGTCTTGTGAATGGTGTTCTGTGAGTACCGCACACAAGTTTTCACACTTTCCAGTCATTTTCTGAACATGCCGTTAAAAGCAGCTGAGCACAATACTTCCACTGGCCAAAGTATCCTGTGTTCCTGGACATTGATATGGAGATGCTTAATTGGACTGGGGTGGGCTTAATGATTATGTAGCAATGTAGAGTGTGATGCAGATGTTGGAAGAATATGCCTTAATGTGAAGAAAACATTGAACCATCCTTGGCCCTGTAATCATCTCAAAAATCGAATCAATCATAATATCCTGCAGTACGTGCGTTTGCAAGCAGATTTGACTTCCAACAAAGCTTTCAGCCACTTCTAAGGAAAAACAGCAGCTTTAAAAATGAATTAATAGAATATGTTATCCAGTTATGATTCACAGAGCATACTAAAAATGTAAAAGGTAAATTTAATAAGTTTATTTAAGCACAACATGGCAAGCCAGTACTTGACAGGATTTATTTAGTATATCCATACAGTCTGCTGTTTACAGTGTCTCTCTTTATCAGAATTAATCACATGTTTGAAGAACCTTTGTATCCTTGACCTTTAATTAAATTCAGCTGTTCTGCAATTTCTTCTTTTATAAAAAAAATCCTTAGCTTAGAATGCAAGTCAAGCCTTTGATAACAGGTTGTCACAAAACAGTTTTGAAGTTTGAAGATTTTGAACCAAGTATTTTGTCAGGTGCATACAAATACAGTATTTCTAACCTTTGCATTTGATCTGCCTTTGGATAAGAAAAGTGTGATGGACATAGGTTTATTTCTGTGTCATGTTATAAAATATTTCTGTTATCTGGAATTGTAGCTGCATACACTGGGATTTTTAATGGATTTATATAGACTGTTGCTGTAGAAATTTCCATCATTTTGACATAAGGCCTTGTGTGTGAGTAATTGTCAACAGTGGACTGGGAGCTGAATGCTGATACAAAGAAGGGAGCCTGCCTCTATTTATGTTATGTCCTGAATTCTGGATCCCGCCAGGTTAAAACTGCTGCACTTAAAATTTTAGATAACGTGGGCAATTTTGTCACTGTGAGTAGAGA
Source organism: Sphyrna mokarran (assembly GCA_024679065.1). Lineage (NCBI taxonomy): Eukaryota > Metazoa > Chordata > Chondrichthyes > Carcharhiniformes > Carcharhinidae > Sphyrna > Sphyrna mokarran. The sequence goes on from JAGIQG010000003.1 coordinate 111,692,852, forward strand.
CATAGCCATCATCCAAAGACATGCTGGTCAGGTGTGTTGGCCATGCTAAATTCACCCTCACCATACCCAAACAGGTGGCAAAGTGTGGCTACTAGGGGATTTTCACTATAACTTCATTGCAGTGTTAATATAAGCCTATTTGTGACACTAATAAATAAATTTAAACTCAATTTAAGGGCTTACTGAGGGTGTCTTGCAGGAGGATATGGTTGTTGTCTCAGATTAAACACCTGTTGCACAAGGAGCCTGCTTTAATCTGACGAAAGTGTTTTTCTCAAAGAGTGTGGCCTTTACATCAAAGGAAGTGAGAAGTTTATCTGAATGGCAATCCTAGTAGTACTGTACGTTGACTCAATCTAACCATATTTTCACGTCACAGCCGGTGAAATAGAACCTTGGGGGACAGCAAGTACCAGGCTCTATCTTAGAAAGATCAACAGGCTCAATTTAAAGACTGTAAAAGCATGCATATGCTTTTGTTGTTTTATCTTTCTACTGAAGAGGACAAGAGTGTGTCAATGACAGCCTATATGGAATATTGCTGTGATGTAACTCATTAAAAGGCTAATAGTTAATCCTATGACATGTGAGGCCATTCGCTCCATGCATAAATGTTATAAATCTTGAATCATAGGAGTCTGCCAAGGAAGTTGCGTTTTGAATTGGATATGTATAAAGACCATTGGAAGAATGCCCAACTTGTAATTATTTGCATCTGTGTGGGATAAGTTTCAACTGCAGACCTAAAATACGCTATTCAAAGGAAAGTAAATTACCAGAAGCAAACACCAGCAAAAAATGAGGCCAGAGCTCAAACACAGGGACGGAAAATTGGAATTGGCTCATTCAGAAGAATAAAAAAGGACAGCACATGCAAGAAGAAGCTCGGAATAAGGAGGAAGGAAATGAGCGATGCTATTAAAATGAGAAGAGCCAAAAATAAGCACGGTGGAAACATGATGCTGAGTGGAAAAAATTGAAAAGAATGTATGTTTATATGGCACCCATAATATATAAAAATGTCTGTTGTATAGAATTGTGTGCAAAGGAATGACTGATGAACCAAAAGCAAAAATGAGAAGAGGTCATCAATTGTTTGGCCAAAGGGATGGGTTTTAACGAGGATGGGGAGGCTGAGAATATACCAGGCCACGCGGCTGAGGTCACTGAATGTACTAATACCACTGATGGAGCAAAAAGAGGGGTGTAGCACAAGAGTCCGGTGTCAGAGGAATAAAATGTTGGGAAGGAATTGAAGACTTGAATTTATCGTGAGCACTGGGCATCTTAATGCACTTTACAGCCAATAAAATTCCCTTATAGAGTAATCACTGTTGTAGTGTAAGGAACAGGATGGAGTTGTAAGGTTTAGATAATGTATCGGAGACTTTAAAAATTAATTGGCGGCACAGTGGCCGGTGCCTCTCAGCGCCAGGGACCTGGGGTCAATTCCGGCTTTGGATGACTCTCTTGTGTGGAGTTTGAATGTTCTCCTCGTGTCTGCATCGGTTTCTTCCAGGTACTCTGGTTGCCTCCCACAGTCCAAAGATGCGTAGGTCAGGTCAATTGGCCATGCTATATTGCCCCTTCGTTTCATCTTGCATCTGCTGCGCTTATCCTTCTCAGTGACAGAGGCTGTAATTTGTAAGGTGCTGTCAAATGAATCGTGACAATTTGCTGCAGCACATTTTGTAGATGGTGCGTCCTGCTGCCATTGTGTGCGAATGGTAGAGAGATTAAGTTGAAATGTTTTGGAGGAAGATTATGTCAACCATTTGAAACACTGTAGGTTCAGCAGGATGAGAAAGACTAATGTACTATAGTCACAGCCGCAGTAAGTGCAATTTCAGGTGTGTGCAGCAGGAGAGACTTGTAGAGTTTCAAACAGGGATTTGTTACAGATGTGGTCATGACATCATGTTTAGTGTCTTCGGAGAGGAAAGGGAGATTGAATAAGTAGTCTTTGTTCGCACGAACAGAGAGATTAAGGAAATTATTTTTCAGGGAAGAGAGGTTTGTAAAGCAACCAAGTCTGAGCAGAATGAATTTACAATGTTAGCCAGAATAGGAGTCACCATTACAGTTGATGATGTGAAGCCAAAAATAACTGATGCCTCGCTATTCTCCTGTTCAAAGACTTTCTCTCAGTTCTGCAGTGTTTCTGATGAGCGATGACCGTTTGTACATTAAAACACGTAAAATTTTGCATGAAGAGGAATAAGATTTATTTAAAAGTGGATTCCATTCCTTATATTAGCTACTATTTAAGGTGTATAGAAAGGAAAATTAGGTTAAAAAGTGCAATCTATGTAATGTCTATAAAAATATATAAAGATTTTCATGTATCACTTAACCCCAAACCACTTCAATCAGTGTCAAATTGATAGATGGCTGGTCATGACCCTTCTTTATAGTACTAACCAGGCCAACAAATTAGCAATTTTATCACAATTTAAAGCACAAGTTTATTTGTGTACTCCAACTACTAGTTGACTTAAATGCATTTGCATTATCTATCATTTATATATTACTTGTAATCACCAGAGGTTAGAGGGTAGAGCATTAAAGTAAGAGAGTATGATTGAAACTTTAAGTGCTGTTACTTAAATAATCATCATTTATGATTTTCTTCATACCAGACATTGCCATTATACAAAATCACCTGCAGTTGTCTGGATAGAATGAGCAGTGAAAAATGATGATTTTTGTGACATGTTGCATTCTTGAAGACTTTCTAATCACCGCTTCAGATTGTATTGATAATTTATTCTGCATGTTTTCCTAAAATCATTTTAAAATCAAGACATCCTACTTCGTCTTCACGAAGCAGCACTTTTCAACTGCTCTCACTATCTAGATCAGTTTCCTCCAATTATTTGATAGGTTTTTAAGAGATTGTGGAGTAAAATAAGAAAGGAAAAACTTGCTTGGTGCCAACCTGTGTCAGGGGGAAGTGCCAAGGCACTGCCTGGACTTTTTGCTCTCCCCTGGGGGCTCTACTTACCTTTGCACTCCTGGAGGGAGCCTCACAATAGGTTCATATTGACAAGGTTTAAAAATACAGCAAGGGAGGAATATATAGTTTGGAGGGGCGGGGGTTGTAAATTATATTACAACATATTAAAATACATTAAAGTAATAAAACTCTGACACTTTGTGGACATAAACCTTGCTGCGTCACTAGCGAGGACCGTGTTTCCCGATTCTCTCCTGATTTTCACCCTCCTTTGCTGTGCTCTCTGATGGTGAATGTGGGCTAAAATTGCCCCCTATTGATGATATATTTGCCATGCGTCCAAAAGGCAGGGGGCGGGGGCAGCTGACAGAATACTTCATGCACTTCCTGGCTTCATTTCATTTGGACGAAGCTGTAGAGTGGTAGACACTAATTGTTTGTGGTAATGGGAATAGGCATCCAGGGTTTGACGAATTCTTTCTGGCTCCAGGAAGAGCAGAAATGGGGTGGATTCGGTCCCAAGCTGGATAGCAATGAGAAGCATTTTTGTAGAGCCAAGTGGAGTCCAAATGTCCCTTCTGCCTCCACAGAATGGTCTAGTAAAAATTGGTGTGGCCATTTCTTGAGCAGCTTCCAGTAATCCTTTTCAAAGAATGGGGGCTCAGCTGCTCTAGACCTGGTGTAAACATATGTGTGCCCGAATTCTGTATTGGGGAACCGCAACCCATGTTAGGATCCTGGTTTCCATCAGCAAAACCACCGATTTCAAGAGGGTGTCCTTACGTACTCTAGGGTGTTGCTTACAGTTCAGTAGGTCTGAAGAAGTCTTCGTAGTCATACGTGAATCAACTGTGTCTTAATCGATTCTTGGGAGCTATTTATAAATATACAGTAAAGAATAAAGCAAGGAGCTGTTTCCATGCTTGCTGGTACACACATCTCTGTCCAACACACACCTGACCTTGGGTGTGGACTTTGTGTTTTCTTGCATCACTTTGTGGGCAGTACTACACTCAGTCCCACATTAAACCCATGTGTGCCCTTATGCTATACCAACTGAAAGGAGGCCGTTTCCAATATGATGACCGATATATTTCTAGAATAGATACCAGAAATCACAATCCAAAATGCATCTCGATCATTCATTTTGCATTCCAAAAATAGGTGAAGGCAGTTTGAAATTCTTCCCAATATGGCAGAATTTGCACATGCACAAACAATGCCAACTCCACCTTTCTTGTCCCTTCACTATGTCAGTGCTGTAACTGTTTAATTGACATGCAGTCTTGAATGCGTCAAAATTTGCATCAGTTAAACATTAGGAAGACAAAGCTATTTGCAGAGACAGGAGGGAATTAATTTAAAAAGCAGTACTTTCTCCTCTTGCCATCCATCGTTAAACAGAAAGATGTTTTGTTTTGTTTCCCTCTTTATAAGTGATGGCGTATTTCCATTTCCTTGCCTTTTGTAGAATCTCGTTTTTCTATTAATAACCGCACAGCAAACTCAAGGTCACATTAACTCAAAGGGTTAGTTTATTTGCACACACTCAAAATGCAAGAGCAGGTTTGCAACATTTGTACAGTAAAAGAGGAAGATAGAGAAAGAGTCTATGTTATAGACACCACGGAGAAAATAAATATTGGTTCACATCGACTCCAGAATGCAGAATCAAAGTCCAATGAGGCATTCTGTGGAAACCAAGGCTTCCCAACTTAGAAGGCCATTTACTTCCACACCCATAACTTTGATTATCTGCTGCTAAATCCATCATCCATGCATCTGTTCTGGCTGGATTCAATAATTCCAATGCTTTGTCATCTGCCCTCCTCTAAACTTTAGCTTAAACAACACTTGGCACATATTCCAATCCTATAACTAGTTCCAGTTAATTATCGCTCCTGTCCTTGCTGACCTATGTTGGCTTTTGATCTTCAACACATCCAAATTAAAGTTCTCATCCTTGTGCTTAGATCCCTCCAGAGGATCATCCTTACCTTTGTCTTGAAATCAACCCCCACACTCCCCTCCCCAACCTACCAGCCCGACAACCATTCTGGGACTATCCATTCCTCCGATTCCACTGTCTATTACTTCCCTTCAATCAACATTGAAGATTGTGCCTTCAGCTCTTTTTATTTCCTCCCTAAACTACTTCATTGCCCTTTCCTAATTTAAGACCCTTATTAAAACCACCCCTTTGATTAGGCTTTTTGGCCACTTCCCCTAATTTCTTCTTTTTTGACTTTAGTTTTGTCTCATTGTTCCTCTCTGCAGCACTTTGGAACTTTTTTTTTATATGAAATACGTTGTGCAAGATCATACGTCTTTAATTACCAGTCATTTCTAAATGCATTTTTTCTGGGTTGGGTGGGACATTAATTAGAACACTTACAGATGTTATTTGTATTCAGCCGGACCTGATGATTAGTTGCAATTATAAGGTGTTATTAAAATGGCACTTTTTTAGCACAGATTGTGCATCTGTATGCCAGATTACTTCATCCAGAAGACATCTCAAAACGTGGGTCTGTGATTCCACCTTCAGAAACATGTACATGCATGGACACCACCTTTTTTGCAGTTGGGAAAGTATATAAGTGTGAATGTAAAAGCGTCTGTACCTCATAGTCATGGTAGCAATGTAAATAGACAACTCAAAAGTACATTATGAATCTAGAAAACCTGAAGTGATTAAAGGCTGCATTAAGCTGTTCTTCGCAAGGATATCATGAGTATTTTAGCTTTTGGATGTAGAAATATTAGTCTTTGGGATTTATTATTTGAACATAATACAAAGCACTTGTTTTTCGACGTGATCTGAGACCGTGGTTGTGGAATTTGACTTGCTTTAATTGTACTAGAGTGGTGCTTAATTATGGTTGTGTTTCAAAGTCACATCAGGATTATAAAATGTATATAATTGGATTTGTCAAGTTTAAAGCATTAACTTGACATGATATTTTGTTTACAATCTCTTTTACATCTGATGTTCAAGGTAAAGTATTGCAGCTCAATTCCCTTCCCATTCAGGAATACTCAGCATGTTTTGTACCCAAACAAAATTAATTTGTGTGTTTTTATTTTGAATCTAAAAATGGCAGGAATTAAATTAACTTGGATAACTTGTGCTTAATCTTGGGAGGGATGCCAACTGACATATATATCTTTTCCATACCCAACTAATTCTAAAATATGCTACACAACTCTGACAAACTTTCTGATTGTTATATTTAAAAAGAAATACCAAAAAATATTATGAATGATGTTTCTATTCTTGACTTTAAAAGATAAAAAAAATTGAAGTGTCGAATTTGTGTAAAGACTGTGTTTTTCCTCAGGGAGTTTCAAAATGAATCTGTGCACTGCAGAGTTCATTACTGTGAATTAGTCCAAAAATCAGTGGGTGGGGCCTATTCCAGCTAGAGAGGCTGGCAGCATAGCGCTGAGCGAGCCACTGTGCGTGCACTGATTTGTTAGCGCCAAGATGGGCGCATATGCAGTGGCCACTGTCTGCTGGCCTCCCGGTTGCTGGCCAGCCCCGCGATTCCTGCATCGCTGACAACGTGACCCAAGGTGACATTGCCCAGGGAGCATCCTACCCCCCGACCCTTTTGAGGGGGCATCGATTAACCCTCTTCACTCCAGAAGAGTTGAGCTGCCAGTGGGGATGCTAAATAAATAAATAAATTATGCAGCTCTGCGCCTATTTCTGGCACGGAGCTGACAGTGCTGGAAATCTAGTTCCGCCAGTGGGGAGCCTGCGAAACGGCTTCTGCTGAGTCACCCAGCCAACAGAACAGCGGGTTGGGAGAATCACTCCCTCAACATGTGTAAAACTGTGCAAAGTACAAACTGAGCATCTTTATGAGGAAGCAGTTGTGAATAATTACTGACACTTCCTTGTACCTCACTTCAAATGTCTACTCTTTACTGTCGTCTTACAGTCGCTGTTGGTGTAAAGTGCATTTGAAGATATATCTGTTGTCCTTAGGTAGTCCTGAATTCCAGTGAAAATGTTTTAAGATTTGTTTATCATTTCTGATATAATTTATCAGTATCTTATCAGGGAAACGGTATTTTTTATAATTGAACGTAATTAAGTTTACAAATTGTTCACTAATCGGTTCTCTAATTGTTGCTATCAAGCTTAAATTACAGATTACGTCGAAATTTTTAAATGTGCACCAAATGCAAACACCACTATTTTGCAATATTTCAGTTTTGATAAAATATTCTTAACATCTGGAGTTTCAAATTTTGGTGTATTAGCTAAGATGAGAAACCAATTGCAAAATAAATACTTGCACAAGTGATCAGGAGAAAGACCGCGTGTTTGAAAAGCCCAAAACGGTTTTGAGAGATAAGATGTGGAACTGTACTTCTCCTTAATTCTCGGTGGTAACTCATTCCTATTTCATGTTAGATGATCCAGTCACTGTTGGAGGCATTCAACCACCGCATCAAATTAAAACTGTACATCGATCACCTGACCACACTTTGCCTGGAGCGGAATCCACAAGTCTTGGCAGGATTGCCATCATTACCAGTCAACGAGGAAGAAGAGGATGAGGTTTCCCGGGAGCGTCAGTTGCAAAGTTTGACACCTGAACAGGTGAGATATTCTAATTACATCCTTCACAGGATTGCCCTCTGCGTTACAGTGTTGCTCGAGACCCTACAGCTGGAGAAAGCAAGATATCGACAAAGCACTTCACCTGGTTAGAAATGTTAACTTTTCTCTTAAACTCAAGGATGACAAAGACTGTGCTCTCTAAAATCTGTATTAGCTTTGTAAACTTAAATTTGATTAGCGTGAATTTGATGGCTAAGATTGAATGAGTGAACAACGTATACGTATCTCTGATGGAATAATTTACCAGTGATTCACCTGAACTATTTGTAGTATTAAAGAATGAGAATGGTATTCTTATTGTGTTTCTGAACACCGAGAATGGGAAGATATTAGAGAATTCGTTGCACAGGTATTTGACCTCTTCACCCAAGCCATGCTGAGTAGTATCAGTAAATCGCAAAGAATCCATTGAAGTGCTGCACCATTGAAAATAAAAAGAAGTTTTCAGATTTTGCTGCTTCACCATCATAAAAGTTAAGCAATCTGAACATATGCACCAGTGGGTACACAAAGCAACTTTGAGCTATTAAATAGCTCATTATGTAGCTTTTAATCCAGTCACATGGGAAACTACAAACTGTAACAACAGCTCATGAAATGTGAAACTATGGGAACAGCTGAGTAAATGCAAAAACATTCTGATTTTAGAAAGCTGATAATATGAAAGATAACTGAGAGAACCCCTCTGTTGTGGTTACGTTGAAAAGTGGCCGGGTTTTTAAAAAAATGTGCAACATTCTTTTTCTACTTTCCAGAAAGAAGCGCAGATTTTTTTTCAGAAGTGGAGTTCTTAAGTGAAGTTCTACATCTTCATCCGTGTATGAGCCTCGTGTGCTATTATTGTAGCAGGTCAGCTTTAACAAGAGATCTTTCAGCCCATAGAAAGCCAAGAATGTGAAAAAACACACCTTTGCAACAATCCCATTCACTACAGAAAACAAGGTTTCTGTGGTTGCTTCACTGGCAACAAAGGCAGAAAGTGTGTTTGCAGAGGGGAGCAGCTAGTTTTTTTCTGACTGCTGACAGGCTATGCGCTTTATTCTGCCCATACAAAATAGTGAAGTGCCCAATGGTCTATACAGACCTTCCCAGCCGTTGCAAAGAAATGAATCTTTTAGCAATAATATTACACATCAAATTATTTAACAACCACCTATGTACAGTTGGAAACACGGCTACCTACTATAAAACAAAATTTGTATAAAATCAAAGCCTGGTCTTTGTATTATACTCTTGCTTCCTGATGCAACATTTGTCTCCATTTTTCAAGTAAGTTTTTCAATGGCGGCACAGTTGCACAATGGTTACTGCTGCTGCCTCATGGCATTAGGGACCTGGGTTCAATTTCAGTCTTGGATGGCTGTCTGTGTGGAGTTTGCACATTCTCCCTGTGTCTGTGTGGGTTTTTTCTGGGTGCTTCAGTTTCCTCCCACAGTACAAAGATGTGCAGGTTAGATGGATTGGCCATTGTCCCTTAATGTCCCAAGATGAGTAGGTTGGGGGGATTAACAGGGTAAATACTTGGGGTTATGGGGAGCAGGCCTGAGTAGAATTTGCCCCTTAGTGTCAGGAGGATTACATGGAGTTACAAAGAAAAGGCCTAGGTGGGATTTTGCGGGTGCAGATCTGGTGGGCTGAATGACTTCCTCCTGCAATGTAGGGATTCTGTGATTCAATGATTAATGTACATCAAGAACTCACACCCCAAAGTAAAGAAATGCAGATGTCATTTTGTGATTCTGATGTTTCTTGGAATGCAAAGGAGAGGTTCTTACTCAGATACGTGGGCTGGGATTTTTGGTTGTCCGTCGGGACCAGAACAGGGAGCAGGCAGGCTTTAAAATTAACGCTCCCAGATGGCGTGTCGCTGTCCGCACACCTTTAGGAGTATGCTAAAATTTTCAAAGTGAAGGTGGGTGGAACATAGTGGGGAACCCGCTCCCCTCCAATTAAGGGTCTGTTAAGCTCCTTGAGGAGCTTGTTAACAGGCTGGGGAGGCCAAGAAGGCGATTTTCAATTTGTAAATTGCCTAACCCAAACAGTCTGCTGCACATTAGTGCACAGCTGTCGAATTCAAAGCAGGCAGAAGTTAAAGGGTTTTTTTATATATGCTGAAAAGTTTGAGGACCTGGGGAATCTTGCACCAGGTTGAGCACATTATCTTTCCTTTAGCTAATAGGCTGCTTGTGCTTTGAGGCTGCTGGCCCTCAAAAGTGTGGCTTCCTCCTTTGCAAGGCAGTAGCATGTCCCCTCATGGCGGCCGGCTACCTTTGCCACTGATGCTCAGCAGGCAGCTCCCATCCCTGGAAACATTCAGCGCCATTCATTGGGCAGTGAACTCACTGCTGGTCCAATAAAGGCATTTACTTTTGAAGATCGGATGATTTCCCAAACCATGCTGATGTCAGATTTCAGACTTAGAATTGAAAATTAAAGCCCACAGTATCTGATATTAAAAACACAAGGGTGTAAGTTAATATTTCTTGATGTATTTATTTGAAAATACTGACTTTCTGATCAGGTGTTGAATCGATCAACAGGAAATAATTACATTGTTTTAACTCCTGACTTTCACATGAATTCTTGCTGGTCGTGTATATATATATATATATATATAAAATATAATCCATAGTTTTGCTTATCACTAAGATCGACAGGTAAGGGAAACCTTCTTCGTAAACTCTCAGAATGTCGGGCTTCTCAATGAGGTAAGTGACTGACGTGCACAAGGTTATGCAAAATGCTGTTTGAATTTATTCCCTAATATTTGTCAATTTCTTCTGAAAAACAAAGTCAAATTTCATTTATAATCCAGAACCGGCTGGGCCTGGTAGATAACAACCATTGGACCATTTCTGGGTTAATTTTAAGATTGTTGCAGAGTTGTAGAATGATGCAGGAATGTTGGTAAGTGAATCCAGTCGTCCTCCAACTTTAGCCAAGCATTTCCAGCACTCATCCAACTTTAGAATTGAATTAAATGTTTCATAAAAATAAAAATGTTATGGTGGCAGGGTACTGCTCTCTCCATGAAACAGTCTTTTTACACTGCCCACCATACAGAGAGGGTGAAAGCACTAATCACTGAGGGAGCATTGTGTCATGAAGTTTTCATTTTGGTTAATTGCTTTTGATTTGGTTTATTATGGTCAAATGTATTAATATACAGTAAAAAGTATTGTTTCTTGCATGCTATACAGAAATAGCATACTGTTCACAGAGAAGGAAACAAGAGAGTGCAGAATGTAGTATTACAATCATAGCTAGGACGTAGAGAAAGATCAACTTAATGTAAGTTAAGTCCATTCAAAAGTAGGGAAGGAGCTGTTCTTGACTTGGTTGGTATATGACTCAGACTTTTGTATTTTTTTCACAACAGAAGAAGGCAGAAGAGAGAATGTCCAGGGTGCCTGGGGTTCTTAATTATGCTGGCTGCTTTGCCGAGGCAGCGGAAAATGTAGACAGTCAATGGATGGGAGGCTGGTGTACATGATGGATTGGGGTCCATTCATGAGCTTTTTAGCTTCTTGCGGTCTTGGGCAGAGCAGGAGCCATACCAAGCTGTGATACAACCAGAAAGAATGCTTTCTATTATGCATCTGTAAAAGTTGCTGAAAGCCGTGCTTGACTCAGCACTGAAATTGGAAGTATGCTCAGCTCAGCAGTTGTTTTTCCCATGTTGTTTCATGTTATTTAAAGGCATAATCATCCTCTGAAACTAGCACAGGGGACAAGCTAATACTAGGGTCGCACAGTGCCACAGTGGTTAGCACTGCTGCCTCTTAGGGTTAGGGACCAGAGTTCAATTCCGCATTGGGTGACTACTTGTCACAATTTTCGTGTGTCTGCATACGTTTCTTCCGGGTGCTCAGGTTTCCTCCCACACTCCAAAGATGTGTGGGTTGGGTGGATTGGCCATGCTAAATTGACTCAAATATCAGGGAGATTAGCAGGGTAAATATGTAGAGTTACGGGGCCTGGGTGGAATTATTGTCGGTGCAGACTTGATGGGCTGAAGGGCCTCATTTTGCACAGTAGGGATTCAGTGATTCTACAATTCTTCTATAATATAGATAAACAGTCGGTAAATTTAAAGGCCTAATGTGTAATAATAGCTGGTTTAAACTTTAAGCTTTCCACACAATGTAATGCTAAAACTTCAAGTAAGAGTTTTGCCAACCTTTCACAGAAAAGAATAGGAATTTATAGGTAACGCATTGTGATTTTTTAGCATTAAGAGCAGTATAGATTTTAATTAGGTTACAAGTACGTTACTAATCAATTCTGCAAGTTACTTTTGATTACCTGCAAAGGTATTTGTATATCCTAACTTGCACATTATCAGGCATTCAATTTAAAATCATCCTTACTACCCTGGTTCCTATCATGTTAGACCAAAAAGCTTGCCAGCAGAATAATTGTAAAAATGAAGGTTAAACATTGTTCTCACTCGTCATTAGTGGTAAGAATGCATCCTTTTTTTAAAGTACCAGAGACGAATGACCTCCCTAGATTATCAATTGTTATAGACATGACCAAATAAAATGCATTTTATCAAAGTGGTCTATGCACTAACGATATGCATGTGTTTTTATGCAGCCCCCTTTTAATTTGTGAATGATTTAAAATAACCCAGCAGCAAAGCTTTAGTCTTAAACAAGATACAAGTTAGTTTATCACAAAAATGACTATTATAATTTTGTTAAGTAAAATTGATAAAATTATTTATTAATATACAGATATAAAGATTAAAATGCAGAGGGAAAATAATGATGCTTCAAGTTATGATTTCAGATCGGTCTCATGAGATATCATTGTGGGACTGTTGCCAGACTAGACCCAATAATGTTTCTATTTTGCCATAAGTGTGAGGAAATGATACTTCCTTCCAGGAAGGATTCCACAGACAAAGTAGGAATCTTTTATAGTCGAACAAACTTTATTTAAAAGCACAGTTTAAATACAACTCTAACAACTGAAGCAACACAACTATTAACAGTTGAAAAATATTTAAAATTGGAAAGGAAATCATTTTCGAGCTTATAATTGTTCCAGTTCCAAGTAAGCTCCATTCATGCATAAATCAAATCCAATTTTAAAAAAACAGTTCGCAAACCCAGTCATACGTGCTTTAATATTTGTTAACAATCTTGGACCTTTCGGAGAAAGTTCCAGAAGCTTAAAAAAATCTTGGACCTTTCGGAGAAAGTTCCAGAAGCTTAAAAAAATCCTAAGTTCAACCAGGTTTCAGCTGCATACTAACTGCTTTTTCCAAATGCTTTTACTTTTTTCTGCTACAGCTCCAGGACCCTGTCAATCACTGTAATTAGAAATCTCAGGGAAACTTAAGTAACCAAAGTCCATTAACTTTACTTAACATAACCACCTGCTAGACTACAATGAATAATTATCCTGCTGTCCCGGCATCTGAGCTGCATTCCCTCCAAGTATACTGACTGTAGAATAAAGCTGAATTTTTAAACCTTCTCCTTAAACACAAATATATATCATATCAATTGCACCATTATCCTCAGACAGGAAAACCATCCTCTGTGTCTTGCCCTGTTAGAATCTTTTATGCTTCAACAATCCAGAGACTATAAACCTAACTTACTCAATTTCTCACCATAGGACAACCCTGTCATCCTAGGAACCAAGCTAGCGAACCTTCTTGCTGTTGGCTTGTTATTCTTCCTTAGATAAGAAGATCCATAACAACACACCATGCTGTACATATGGTCTCACTAAAGCCCTTTGCAACAATCACAAAACCTCCCTCTTTTGTACTCTAACCCTTCGTGTTAAAGGCAGGTATGCTGTTCATCTCTCTAATTGCTTGCTGTCCCAGCATACTATCTTCCGCTCTTTCTTGTACGAGTACTCTGAACATCAGCTTTAAAAGGTTTCATGCCTTTGTAAAAGAAAATATTCTGCTCTTTTATTGTGAAACCAAATTGGATAATCTCATTCTTCCTTGCATTGTATTTCAACACCACCTTATTCTTTGTCTGCCCACCCACTTAATCTGTTGATGGACAGTATTTTCAGTCAGGTGTGTTGATGAGCTCCCGTGTAGGCATGCTTTAAAATAAAAGCTCCCTGATGGCATGTCAGTGATTTGACACCTCTCTGCCACACTGGAATTTTCAAAGCAGGAGTAGATGGGATTAGAATCAGGAACATGCTTAATTCCAATTAACTACCTGTCATACTTCTTGAAAAGATTTTTAATGGGCTAGAGATAGTCAGAAGAGAATGTAGGCACCCTAATGCATCTTAGTGCATAGCTTTTAAGTTCAATTAAGTAATGTTTTTTATGATGAAAATATTTTATAACAGGGTTTTTGTTCTGGATCGGACCAGCCACTTTTGTGCTTGGTGAGGTTACTGGTATGCTGCCTCCTCTCTTCTGCAAGGTAATAGCAAATTCCAATATGACTGCTCACCTCCCTTTGGACACTTGTGCCCTGAGCAACACTCTATGCCACTAATTGAAACTGAGCTCACTGCTAGTCCTATTAGGGCATTGAAACTTTGAAAATTGCATTGCAGTGTCAGAACATGGAAATTATCCTGGTGTTGAGTTTGAGGGCCTAGATTGAAAATGAAGCCCTGTTTCTTTTTACAACCTTACATTCTCAGCTAATTTTGTATCATAAGCTAAGTTACCTTACTTTTAGTCACTATAAATTGTAAATATCTGAGTTCTCTGCGCTGATCTGTGGCAATCCATCGAACCCCTTATCTTGGACATTAACCTTTTATATAGCACCTTATCAAGTGTCTTCTATTCCAAGGAAAAACAGGATATCTGGTGACGATATGAAGAAAATAGATATTTTCACTCAGTGTACCCGAACAGGCACCAGAGTATGGTGACTAGGGGATCTCCACAGTGCCCTCGTTAGTGTTAGTGTAAGCCTACTTGTGACTAATAAATAAACTTTAAATTTTAAGTGATGTATGGACGTACTCCATCAGTAGAAACAAAAACAAACTACTTCTATATATTACCCCTCTGACCACGTGTGACTCCTGGCACACAACAATATGGTTGATTCTTAATTGCCCTCTGAAATGATTTAGTGAGTCACTCGCTTGCAGCTGACCATCATGTTCTCAAGAGCAATTAGGGATGGCCATGGCTTCACCAGCAACATCTAATCCCATGAAGAAAAGTGCTGAATTGTCTTTGGGATATTCTGAGGTTTTGAAAGGTGCTAGATTAATAGCGCAGAAAGAGATTAAGGTGCTAGGTTATAGCGCAGAAAGAGACCACCCATCCTGTCACCCCCACACTGGCTCTCTGCATGAACTAATCCTACTCTCCCATCTTTTCCCAGTAGTCCTGCAGATTTTTCTTTCTCTTTGGATAATGATCCAGTTCACTTTTGAAAACTAAGATTAAATCTGTCTCCACAACAGTCTCAGGTGGTGAGTTCCATATCTTCAGTGGCACAGTGGTTAGCACTGCTGCTCCACAGCACCAGGAACCTGGGTTTGATTCCGGCATTGGGCGACTATCTACGTGGTGTCTGCACCTTCCCCCTGTGTGTGCGTCTGTTTCCCTTGGGTGTTGCAGTTTCCTCTCATAGTCCAAAGATGTGCATGTTACGTGGATTCGTCGTGCTAATTTGCCTCTTAGTGTTAGGGGCATTAATGGGCTAAATATGTGGGTTATGGAGATAGGGCTTGGGTGATGCAGGCTCGGTGGGCTGAATGGCTTCCTTTGGCACTATAGTGATTCTAACCATTTACTGCATAAGTAGCTTTTCCCTGTGCCATTGTTAGTTCTTTTGCCAATCACCTTAATCAGGATCCTCTGGTTCTCAGTCCTTCCACCAACAAGAACTGTTTCACTCTATCCAGACCACTCATCATTTTGAACATCTCTGTCAAATCACCCCTCAATCTTCTTTCCTCTAACTGAGGAAGACAGCCTCTGAGTTCTTAACCTGTCCGCAAAACTGAAGTCCCTTATCCCAGGAACTAATCTGATAAAGTGTTTCTGTACCCTGTCTAATGCCTGTATCTAATTTGCAATGGGACCTCTGTTATCGACTTGTCAGGATTTTTGCATTGTGTGATACTGGCCTGCACTGTTATTCCTTAAGTATTCCTTACAGGATTCATATTTTAGCTTCTCATATTGACACACAGTAAACCCCCATATCTTCCCAGTAAAACAATCTAAGTCTTCCTTAGATTTCTCATAATCAAATTACCCAGGTTTACTGTTGGGCAGACTTCAGAACAGGTTATATGATTTATTTCATTTATTGTAAATTTAAAGATACAGTCCCAAAATATAATAATCTTTTAAAACATTGTTTCTTATTGATTGTTCTTTTTATTTGAAGATTGATGGGTAAAGGCTCTCAACTATTCGCATTGGAGGAGGAGGAAGTCCATAGAGCTGATTTAAAATAATGGAATATGTTTACCTTGCTGCTTGCCTAATTAAAACTACACTTTTTCCCATTTTTCCATCTTCTCTAATCAGATACCTCTCCACTCCACTTGAAGCTCCTCCAATCGCAGCTGCGTTTTCTCCTGTTGTCTCATTCCAGCTGCTTGCTTTTTTTTGCAGCTGGGGTTCAACGTTCATCCCTGCCCCTCCCCCAATCAAGCTCATTGCCACCCATATAGCCCCCATCTCACTTTCCTCCCTTAAGCCATTCCCTAAAACATAATTTTTTAACCATGCTTTTAGTCATTTGACCTAATGGGTGGAATTCTTTGGCTGCTCATACCTTGTCGCTGCTGCCAGCAAGAATCGGGAATTTTGCATTCAGCCAAATCTCCGTTCATTGCTGCGGGACCAGAGAATCCCACTAGTGTGAACAGCCGGAGAGTCTCGCCCAATACCTCTTAAGTGGCCTGGTGTCATATTTTATTTTATAATGCTCCTGTGAAGCTCCTTGGGACATTTTGTTATTTTAAAGCACTTTGCAAATATATGTTGTTGTATTAATGCATGGACAAACCTTTAAAAAAATACAGCTATTGAACATGTATAGCATTCAGTAACGAACACTGAGAGACCACACAAAAAGGAAAATTGTGTTAAACTGAGCATTTTAAAAAGAGAAATGAATTGGGATGAGAAATTTGAACAAGCGGTGAAGATGGTAAATCTATTATACAGCCAAGTTAAATTTTTTACACTAAAACGGAATATCATGAAAAATAAAACAATTTCCGTTTAATTTATCTGCTTTCCTGCCTAAAGAACCACAGTTGTATTGGTGTTGTCTTTGCTATTATTAAAACAGGATTATTGCCTCATACTTTCAATGAACCAAGGTAGTTGACCCCGAGTATCGTTAAACCAAACATTCATAAATACACTGGGAATATTGGCTGCTGATTATCCATGACCACGCAGTAGATTTCTCTCCTGTTTTGACCAGTAATTGAGCCTGGGGGTATACTCGAACAGTGACTGCATTAGTTTCTGGCAGTGATAGAAAAATTATTTCTCCTCCTTGGTTTCAAGTTGCCTCTAGTGTACAATAATGCTTGTTATAACACCCTTTGCTCACTCTTTCAGTTCACTTGAGGCAATTTTTTTTATTTATGACATTTTTCTACTGTGAAACAGATACTAAATTAAGCATTGAAGCTTAGCTGAGAATTTGCGGATCGCTGATCTGGATTTGAAAACCATCCACGGTATCCTGGAAGGAATGCTGTTGCATGAAATTGAATGCATGTTATTAAATCCCTTGTTTGTCTGTGCTAATTGATGGAGAAGGTTGCATTGAATTGTGCATGTTTAGTTCTGCTGATGTTAATATATTTGTTCAGTCCTTCACTAAAAGTAAAATGAAATCCACTAACTAAATGTCCTGTGACTGCACATCTCACCAGCTGAACAAATTGAGGCAGTAAGAAATCTTCATGAATGAAGATTTATGCGATTCTAAATTGTTCAAGCGCTTTTATGACTGCGGAAAATATGCAATTGCCCTATTGAGTAATCTCATGCAAAATATGTTCATAGAATAAAGAAAGAAAGTCGGAAGTACTGTGCAACTTAAGGAAGGCAGTGATAGCCTTGAAAAGAACATAGCCAAGCTGGTGGAAGGGGCCAACTTGTGGCCAATGGAATTTAATGCAGAAAAAGGTCAAGTGATAGGAAAAACAAGGGAATATAAACCAAGGATGCAATTCTAAAGGAATAGACAGAGAGACCTATCCTCATTGAAGATTGCAGGGCAGGCTGAGAAATTGGTTAAAAAAGGCATTTAGAGTCCTAGACTTTGTAATGATGAGCATAGACAGAAGGGCGTAACTTCTACAAAACATTGTTCCGGCCTGAACTGAAATATTGTGTCCAATAATGGGTACTAAAATTTAGGAAGAATGTGAAAACTTGGAGAGGGTACAGAAAAGATTTACAAGAATGATTTCAGGGTCAAGGGACTTCAGTTAGAAGGATGGATTTAAGAATTAAATAGAGATGTTCAAATTCTTGAGGTGTCTTGACAGAATGGGTAGAGAGAATAGGTTCACTTTCGTGGAATGTTTGAGAACCAGAGGACATGGATTTGAGATGATTGGCAAAATATCTGAAGGTGACTTGAGAAAATACTTGTTCAACACAGCAAATAGCTAGAATATGAAATGCAGTTGCTGAGAACATAAAGGAAGTTTTCAAAAAGGGACTTGTGGAAGCACCTGAAGATTTTTTTTAGTGCAGTGTTATGACATAGGGAAGGGGAGTGGAACTCGCTGAATTGTTTTTACAGAGAAACAGCAGGATTGTTGGGCTGAATGGCCTTGTCAATGCTATAACATTCTCTGATTATAGTTCAGATTTATATAGCATGTTTCACGTCGGACTTCTCTATTGTAATATAGAAAACACAGAAGTTAATTTGCATACAAGGGCCCAGAACTTTCTCCTCGAATCAGGTGCACAGAAAGATGACAATTTCTGACTCTGCAAACACAGAGGGTTTTTAAAAATGGCTGCCCTCAGTTCCAATGTAGGTATTTTCCATCTAAAGCCCAGCAGAGATGAATCTGATGGCAGCTTAAACGGTTCCAAAGAGGTTTTGTCAGTTTCAATGAGTTTTGGCAGTTCTGTAAGAGCTGACAATTCTTTGACCGTTCTAATGAGTTCATGCATTTTTTTAAATGTATAATCACTACTTTTAATAATCCCAAAGGGTTCCTCCCCTAGCCCAGAGATACTCCAGGACCATATCCAATTGAGTACCTGAACTCTCCAAACAGGTTCACTGTCTATCCAAATTATGGTCCACAGTTCTGATTTTTGTTCTGGGGAGGTGGACTGGATTAAGGGTATGAGCAGCCACCTTCAGAAAATATGCTGAGACTGCTAGGCATAGAAGTGGTCTGGGCAGAAGGCATACCTCTGTGCTTTGAAACCTTGCTGAACTTAATAGAAAAAGATGATTGAAACAGTCCTGACCCCACATCATTCTCCACATCCCACCCAAACCACCTCATATCCCATGCCACCTCCCATGGATGCTCATACCATCTATGTCATTCTATGCTGTATATCCCCCAATACTAACTCATACTCACTAAGTCTCACACTCATCTACATGGCTCTTTATAGTCCCTATGCCAGTTTACTACCAACTCATGTCACCCAATGCCCTGTACTCGTCTCCTTACTGTCTCCAGGCGAATTCACTTTGTATGCACCTTAGACAAACATCAGGAGTCATCAGACATAAAATAAAGTTGTATCTATTGATGACTTCACTATTTTTAAAAAACCTTCTGGTTGATTAAATAAAAACATTCAAGACATTGAAATTCCTTCAACTAATCTGTTATGATAAACAATTTTCATTCTGTAACAACTTGAAACTGTCAACTAAACTGGTCACTTAATATACCCATGGTATTAAAATTAAGTTGTAAAAACATGCAGCACAGATCTTATAATTTTAATCCCACAGGCTTGTGTGAGAAAGAATGAATGATGAAATACCAATTTTAAAGGAAAACTCCACACTTTTTTAGATTTAAAGTCCAGAAGAATTAAACCCTTTGTCAGCTCTGATAGTTCCAATTAATTTCATGCACTTCTTACTCATAATCGTGTCTGCTTTTGACAATCCCTTGCCTCTCCTCAAAAATATCTGAGGGTCATATCTAAAGGGAGTTGGGTATCTTGTCTCTCTACGGACATACCCAGTCTATTCAAACAACTTCTTCAAATTCAGGCCAGCTTTTATCTGTTTAATTTTCACACGTCAGGTTTCGCACACCCTGGCCTACTTCCCACGTCAGTGGAGTCAGCTAATGCTTTAAATGGCCAGTTGCTTCTGTCAGTTGCACATGCATGAACTCTGGCCTAAATTCAGTCCTCCATGAAAACAGTATGCACTCATGTTTGGGGGCAGAACTTTGGATTTCTGGGTTCATCTGCCATGAGAATTTGTGTCTCAGACAGAAGTCAAATAATGATTAAATAATTTCTGTTAGTGATGGTGATGTATTTTGCCATGACTTTGGAAAGTTTTCTTTGAGTGGTGCTTAGGATTTTAATATCTATCTGAAAGGGCAGTTACTGTTTCACTTTAACTTTTCATTCAAAAGATGGCACCTCTAACAGTACAACACACTCTTGGTTCGCTATTGGAGAATCAGCTTAGAGTTTCTGCTCTAACTTCCAAAATGGGACTTGATCAACAAGTGAAAGTAGTGCTCTGTCAGTTATACCTGATACCTAATGCACTGTATGACATGACACTGGACCATACAAACCAGGAAGTTTGAGGAAAAGTCTTGGCTGGTTTGATTCAGCTTATCTCATTTGAACAGTATTGGACATAACAGCTGATGTCAGCACAAAGATGGAAAATGGGTGAAGTTTCTGCTATCTGGTTGCACTTTGATATTTATGTTGCAAGTGGAATGTGTGAATATAGTAAGGGACTATGAATGCCCCGCTGATGAATAACTTCCTGACTGTGTTCAGGTTTACACATAAGTACCCATTTGGGCAATTTGCTTTCGAGTTTTTTCTGCTATTGCTGCCTATGGAAATTAGTTGGAACATTTATTGGGAGAGTAAGACTAAGAAGAGAAAATTGAATATTGGAGGGGAAAAATATGGGATTGGGCTATGGGAGAATTGCAAGTACTTCTCATCCTTAATAGGACTTAGAACTTGATCCTCATCTTTTGCCAGAAGAAGTAGCCGTCTTCTTGTAAATCTCATCACAATGAAGAGTCTAACTGCCTTTTCTGATCCGTTTACTGCAAAAAGAAACTGATCTTTGGATTTCATCTCAAAAAGCATTACTATGTAGTGCCATGGAATTGAAATTTCCTATTGTATGAGGCAGTAATTCTCTTAGGTTCAGAAGAGTTATCAAATAGCCTGGATCCTTCATGTTCTGAAATAATACTTGGATGGCATGATGGCACAGTGGTTAGTATTGCTGTCTCTCAGTGCCAGGGATCCGGGTTCAATTCCGGCCTCAAGTTGCTGTCTGTGTGGAGTTTGCACCTTCTTCCCATGTCTGCGTGGGTTTCCTCTAAGTGCTGCAGTTTCCTCTCACAGGTTAGATGGATTGGCCATGCTAAATTGACCCTCATGTCAGGGGATTAGCAGGATAAATATGTGGGGTTATGGGAAAAGGGCTTGGGTGGGATTGTGGCTGCTGTAGATTCGATAGGCTGAATGACCACACTATAGGGAATCTATGTAACTAAGTCTAGACCTGAGAAAAAGCCATCCTTCTCCTTTGGCCCTGGGTTACTGGTCTTGATATTAAATCTCCTATACTAGCTTGGAGTGAGGTATTAAAAGTAAAAGATAGGAAATTCTTCTACAATCTACCACATGTAAAGTTTACAACAGCGGATAATTTTTTTAAAAATTCAATTGTCGGACATGGGTGTCACTAGCTGACCAGCATTTATTGCCTATCCTTAGTTGTCTGAGGGCAGTTGGGAGTCAACCACATTGCTCTGGAATCACATGTAGGCCAGACAAGGTAAGTATGGCCAGTTTCCTCCCCTAAAGGATATTGGTGAACCAGATGGATTTTTTTCTACAACGGTCAGTAGTTTTGTGGTCATCAGTAGATTCTTAACACCAGATACTTTTTATTGAATTCAAATTCCACCATCTGCTGTGGCAGGATTTGAACCCAGGTCCCCAAACATTAGCTGAGTTTCTGGATTAATGGTCTAACGATAATACCACTAGGCCAGTGCCTCCCCACTATACAGGCCAAGTGAGTCCTAGCACAGAGGAGCAAGGCATTTCATTTACATATTTAAATCAGTGTCATTGGGAGGCCTGTTTAAATTTAATAGTAGCAAAATGGAGTTGGGGAGCTGCTGCTTGTGGAAGGCTTTTACAGCACACTTGATGGGCCAGGGAGCAGGTGTTCTCTCCCCAGTTCTTTCAGAAATCTTCCTTCTGCTGATCGTGTCCTCCCAACAGCCCCTGCTGTGCTTGGCAACTTGCTGCTCTTCTCTGCTAACACAGATCTGCAGTGTGCTCCTCAATTACAATTGCTAGGGACCATTATCAGGAGCTCTTAGCTGAGGTATCCCGCCATTTGTTTCGGCTGACAGTCAGAAATGGAGTTCCTCCTATTAACATCAGCTGTACTGCTGTCTCTCCAGTCTTAAATACCACTCTGCCCTGCACCCTCAGACACCCACCATCTCTCCATAAAAATCGAGACATCTGGGTAAAACCCAATGACTTTTCAAAAACGTTCTTGGGATGTAGCATAAACAATGGAATATTACAATGAAACATTATGGCTGGAATTCTCTGGCTGTCCGTGTAGGCGGGATTCTCCAGTCCCACTGGCAGCGCACCCCTGCCCTCAGGTTTTGTGACGATGTGGGCTGACATCAGTGGGAAATCCCATTGACAGAGGCGGGACCAAACAGTCTCACCAAGTGAACAGCACACTGCCTTCCACCACCAAGAAACACACAGCTGGGAGGCCAGAGAATCTTGCCCCATATGTTTAAAAAAAATGTTGGCTTTTTTATACGGCAGAGTGTTCTTGGAAAATGTTTGTGTGGATAATATAGAGCACTCTGCAGCATGGTACATTGTATAGCATGTAAAACTTGCCACAAATACATACATGTCCTATCCTGCAACATTCGCTGTGCACAATATAAACAGTTGCACAATACCAGTGTCAGTAGCATAAAATTGTACATTGTAAAATATTAATAAGGGTACCGTAGAATTAAACACATGCTAGGTTTGGCATTTTGGCTTGCATGTTAAATTTAATTGTGATGCAATTGGCAATGCTTTTCGAGTTTCAGTACAGGAGCAGGGTCATCTTGATCATCATTAAAATATCTTTTAAAATTAAATTAGTCTTGCATTCTGTCAGTCCAGATAAACTTCTGCTCCAATACAGCACCCACAGTATTTGGCCTTCAAACAATGTTTGCTTCTAAAATGCATTGTACAAACTGCTAGGTTCACAGCTGTTTTTAGGTTTTAAAATGAATGTCTCTGCATGTCCTGAAGCAACAGCGCTCTACTGGCATTTTTCCTCTATTAGGCAGATGTTAAGTCCCACAGAAACACCATTACGTATGTTGTATTACTCTAGGTGAAATCTCTAACTTTTTTCAGCATTATTTGAACTGGGCCAGTCACAAATTGCCATCTGCACTGAATACATGCAGGTCTTGTATGAAGTGTGGGTGCACAGACAGGGGTTCCTCTGTGTAAAGATTCGAATTAGAACATCTTTTACTATCATCAGGTCTGTATCTGTCCAGAAATGGACTAGTGGTGAGTGCTTTGTTGCACAGTCTACCTGGAATGTTCAATAATTACTGACAGTCAGCTAAAACCCTGCTACACAAATATTACTTCCACTCAAATTTCCTTCTCCAGCACCTGTAGTGCGTGCCATTCCTTGGCTGGCTGCAAAAAAAAAGCATATCATTTAACAAGTTAAATGACAATCAATGTCAAGGTGCCAGGTGTGCTGGAGACATGGTACAGAGACCTACGCCATTCACTGGAGGTTTTATTTCAAGTAGCCTGCACGCTCACCAGGAAGGTTTCATGTAGATATAAATCTTTTGGTACTTTTACATTGTATTACAACTGGTGGCAGATCTTGTACGTTACCTGTGTACACATAATCAATATGATTATGAATCCTCAATTCTTGGTCATATGGCAATAACTAAATAATTCAAATTAAGTAACCTCTTTTACTCTGGTCCAACAACATTGTTCAGTGATTTGTGCTCAACTTAACAAAAACAATGCAAAGTATTTTTGTTATGTTTTGGCCAAATGCCATTTTTGGATTATTTCCAGCATTCACCCTGTGTAATATAAAGCTAAGCAGTACGACTTTTTTAATGCTCTGAGGGATAATAAGCTGATTATATTTATAAATTCTATTATCTCACAGTTTCTTTTTCAATTAAAGAAAGGCAGACTTGCATTTGTATACTCCTTTCACAACCAAAGAACATATCAATGAATTACTTCTTGATGTGTAACATAGGAAATGATGTAGCCAATTTGCTCACCGCAAGCTCCCACCCAGAGCAACATGATAACCAGATCATCTGTCTTTATTGATTGTGAGTTAAGTGGCCAGGTCACAGAGGATACTCCTTCACTCTTCAAAAAATTTCACATTGACTGGAAAGGGGAGCTGGGGCCTTAGTCCAATGTCTCAACTAAAAGACAGCAGCTCTCATAGTGCAGTACTCCCTTAGAACTGCCCTGGATTGTCAGCTATGATTTTTGTGCTCTAAATCCTGGAGGGGACTTGTACCCACAGCCTTTACGTGACTGAGTCTAGAGAAGTAATTATGTATAATGATATAAGATCTAATGAAGGTTCATCCAGATTCAAAATGTTGGCTCCATTCTCTTTCTACTGATGCTGTCAGACCTGCTGAGTCTCTCCAGCATTTTCTGTTTTTGTTTCAGGTTCTAGCAACTGCAATATTTTGTCTTTACCCTTTCCAGATAGTTATTTTTTAAAATAATCAATTTATAATCCTTCATGCCATTGCATGTTTCCTTAAATAAATGATTTTCAGTATGAGTTAATATTACAAATTTTTGTTTACATTTCAAATGGGTGGCACAATGGTTAGCACTGATGCCTCTTAGTGCTATGGACCTGGGTTCAATTCTGTCCTCAGGTCACTGTCTGTGTGGAGTTTACGCATTCTCTATGTGTCTATATGGGCTTCCTCCTACAGTCCAAAGATGTGCAGGTTAGGTTGATTGGCCATTGTAAATCGTCTCTAGTGTCAGGGGGGATTAGCAGTGTAAATATGCACTGTTACTAAAATAGCGCATGGGTGGAATTATGGTTGGTGTAGACTCGATGGGCCAAATGGCCTCATTCTACACTATAGGGATTCTATAAATACAATTTATTCGACAGTACACTCAATAAGGCTTTCTATTTTCCATGACTTTTATTCAGTAAATGAGTACAGAGTATCACTACTTCTTCCATACAATTTATAGGTTATTCAGTTTGTGCGATTAAACTATCAATCATCATCTCCTAAAACCAGGACCACGAGAAGGATTAACTGATTGGAAACTGGCTTAGTTTAATTTAGGACAAAAAGCATTGTAAATATGAATCAATTAAAAGCTGCTGCTTTTAATTTTATAACCTAAAACTTACACTACTCTGAAATGTAACTGTAGTTGAAAAATACTAAGGGTGAAATACTCTTGTCCTGTCTGCCACAGGAATCTTTGTGAGTGAGACACAGATCTTGCAAAGATCCATTGATCTTGGGTGAGATTTTCTGGTGAGCGTGGCCAGAAAATTTCACCCAAAGAATCTGTATAGTCATTGACTTTAGATGCCAGCTGTCATCCAGTGGTTATATATTCACTGAAGGGTCCAGTACAAACCTCATTCCAGAGCATTGGCATTAATGTAGATTCATGGCAATACTGAGGGAGTGCTACATTGTCTGACTTTCCAAGACCACTAGGGGAACAGATCAGCTAGATAGTCAACATCTTTTCCCAAAGGTAGGGGAGTCTAAAACTAGAAGGCACAGGTTTAAGATGAGAGAGGAGAGATACAAAAGGAGTAATTTTTTTCACACAGAGGGTGGTGAGTGTCTAGAACAAGCTGCCAGAGATAGTAGCAGAGCCGGCTATAATTTTGTCTTTTGAAAAGCATTTAGATAGTTACATAGGTATGATGGATATGGAGGGATATGGGCCAAATGCAGGCAATTGGGATTAGCTTAGGGGTTTAAAAAAAAGATAGCATGGACATGTTAAGCCAAAGGGCCTGTTACCATGCTGTAAACCTCTATGACATGAAACGGAAGATGGTCATAAAAGATTCCGTGACTTTTGTTTGAAGAGGAACAGAAAATTTGTGTATTGGCCTGACCAACATTTATCCTTCAACCAATATGTCTAAAGCAAAATAATCCGATAATTTATCTTCTGTTTGTGGGACTTTTGCTAAGTCTAAGTTGACTGCTTTTCTTCCTACACTACGACATTTTCTACATTGCCTGTAAAACCAGTTGGGACACATTGAGGTTGTGAAATGGTGTTATTTAAATACAAGCTCTTTCTTTATTTTCTTTAAGAAAACATTCCTATTTAATATATTAGTTATTTTTGGCATTATATTTAGTGCATTGTAAATGAGCTGAATATTTACTGAAAGGCTTCCAATCCAGTTCATGTTTCCACTGTTAAAGAATTTTTTTAAAGAACAACCTACATTGTGACAATTCCACACAACATTATTTTGCACTTACATTGGCCATTGGGAGAGATCAGAAAGATCTGCTCAATGTTTTCCTGTTTCAGCCATCTCTTATACAGGTCATACTAGTATATTCAAGTCTCTACAGAACTAATCACATCAGCTATCTTTTATACCATCTAATCAGATGAGTCTATTCAATTCTGTGTAGATCTAATCACACTCCTCAATACATTGGATTTCCTACCTTGTTTACCCAATAGGTCTTTACGAGAATACAATTACATCCATAATTGAATTACTTATATGGTGGTAGCTTTTTTTTCCTCTTGAGAGCATTCCATTTTTTGTATGCCTTAATTTTATTTGAGTTATGCTATCCTCTCTAACTTCTGTCAAGCCATGCTCACCCCCATTTTCTGAGTTAGCCTTTTGTCTATATTGTATTTTCTCACCACCAGTAACTGGTATATGTCCAGGTGTGACAGGCACACTTAATGGCCTCTCCTATCTTATTCATTTTTATGAACCATAATCATAGCTTGAAATAAGTGCTATCAAAATAATAAATATAGGTGTCCCAAAGTTTCAGCAATGTTATCTTAAGAAACAAACCGTAAAATGTTTTGGGTTTGATCTCAGCCAATGCAGTAGCAGAGGCAGCATTATTGTCCTTGGCACCCCTGAGGTGGTTATGAATGTGCAATCTCAAAATTTTAGCCCGAAGCAATAAGAGTATTATCTTTGGTTTGCGTCACTAACATCTGCCATTCATAGGTTCACTGCTACATTCCTATTCATGGTGCATCATAATCTCTGACAGAAATATTCTATCTGTTCCTCACTCTAACATCATTTGTGGTAAGCTAATAATTGCTGTATAACTTTTTTTGGTATTGGAAATGTAAGTCCCCAATGGAGAACCAAACTGAAGTAAAACAAGCCATATACAAGCGTTAATTGAGCTGTATGGGTTCACCAGATGTTTGTTTTGGCAGGTTGGGGACCACACTTGAGGGTCAGCTCTAATATTTAAATGCTTGTTTTAACTCATTTAAAGCCATGGGTAAGTGCACAAGACCGTAGCTGCAGTTTGAATTTCTATTACAGTTCTATTCAATTTTACATAGAGCATACTTACACGGATTGGTTTCTATCTGAATGGAGCTCTAAATTGTCTGTCTAGACAGAAAACTCTGCATTTACACACACAGAGCCTTCATCTAACATTTTAAAAATAAAACAGTGCAGACAGTATGGAGGGAGAATTCCCCTCTGTGTGTCTAATAGTTCTTGTTCGTCAGTTAAGGGAAAAGCAATAACACTTTCATTTACAGGTAAATGCTATCCAGGGGCTTACGTCCTTATGGCTGCAGTCAGCTCCCGAGAATGTTCCGGAACAGAAACCCAAGCTCACCAGGATGATCCTCAACCCTGTTTCCTGATTGGTTCCCCAAGATCATGTGGCCTTTACTCTGCAGATTGGTCATCAAAGGGACAATCACACATCCCTCCCCTCCTAAGTCCTTTTCTTTCCAAATGCCAATACTCAATTTACACAGTCCAAGATAATTAATAATTTAGTACATCAATTCAGTTCATTACAAATTAAATTCTTTAGGAGGTTTCCGAATCCTTGTGGAGTAGTGTAACTCCTCTGTCTATGGCGCTTCCTGCAGTGATAGTTTCCTTTTCAGGCATGCAGTTCAGTTCACTCTGCTTCCACGGAGACATTGGTTGTGCCTGCCGCAGCACAACCAGGTACCTTAGTGCTTGGATATAGCTCCTGATGGCAGTACTACTTGCTGGGGCAACTCTCGCTATTCAGATGGTCTGTGTGTTTCCTGATGATCCTTCCTTCTGTGTCCACTTGATAAAACAGGGGTCCCATGTTGAATGCAACAATTCAGATATTTTGAGGAGCACAATGTGGTCAACCATGTCAAAGATTACAAACAGACCAAGGAGGAATAGCTTGCCTTTGTCATAGTCACACAGGATCTCATTTATGATGAGAACCATTCTGATACTGTAGCAGATATGGTAACCTGATATGGTAGCTTGAAGGAATCTTTTCTGCTCTTTTAAGGTATGCAGGCATCACTGGCTACATAGAACAATACAGCACAAACAGGCCCTTCGGCCCACGAGTTGCGCCGATCACATCTACCAATCCACAGACCTATCTATAACCCCCTATCCTATTCTTTTCCATATACTCATCCAGAAGTCTTTTAAGAGACCCCAGTGAGTTTGCCTCAACAACCTTCGACGGCAGTCGGTTCCATGCTGGCAAGGCTAGCATTTGTTGCTCATCCCTAATTGCCTTTGAAAAGGTGATGGTGAGCCATCTTCTTGAAGCATGGCAGTCCATGTGATGTAAATGCATCCACAGTGCTGTTATAAGGGAATTCTAGAATTATGATCTAGTGACAATGATGGAACAGTGATACAGTTCCATGTCAGGATGGCGTTTGGTTCAGAGGGAAACCTATAGGTTGGATTCCAAGGAAAATGAGCATGAATTCAGAAGGTCACAGTGGGTGGCACGGTAATACAGTGGTTAGCATTGCTGCTTCACAGCTCCAGGATCCTCAGTTTGATTCCTGGCTCGAGTCACTATCTGTGTGGAGTTTGCACATTCTCCTTGTGTTTTCGTGGGTTTCCTCCGGGTACTCCAGTTTCTTCTCACAGTCCAAAGATGTACAAGTTAGGTTGATTGGCCATGCTGTGAAATTGCCCCTTAATGTCCAGGGATGAATAGATTACAGGGATTGATGAGTATGATATGTAGGGATATGGGGGTAGGGCCTGGGTGGGATGATGTTTGGTGCAGACTCGATGGGCCGAAGGGCCTCTTTCTGCACTGTAGGGTCCTATGATTCTATGATGTGTTCAAGATCATTGGAGAAGGCAGTGAAGTTGGGGATGGGGGTGGTTGCTTCTAAAGAATATGTAGCATCCTTTTACTTCCTGTCACTTCATAATTATCCATTTAAAGTTCATTTGCTAGTTCCACACCCATTACACAAATATATTGATTTCTTTTTGTGTTTTGATGCCACCGTCTTTTTTTTTTAACTACATTTTCCAATTTGGTGTCCTATTTTTACAGATTGTACTTCTGACTCCAGAGACCAAATCACTATTGGTTGTCGTGAACAATAGTGGCTTAATACACCAGTTCCACCATTTGCCAGCCTGAATAACATACTTTAATTCTTACAGACTTGTTCCATATTTCAAAGCCAGTTTTGCTTTTTGCCTCTGACTTGGTCTGATTCTAGCCCTGAACCTATTATACAGCATTATCAAATTCCTTTCAAAAATCTAAATATACTCTGTCCATAACATTATTCTTACAGACTCTTTCTATGACTCCTTCAAAGAATTTAATACATTTGGTCAAGTGTGACCTCCCACTGATAAAACAAACACCAATCTTATTAAGTTTTGGTCCTAGATTTTTAAAATTACACAAGGGTTCTTTCTTGCAGCTGATTTTAAGCCAATTGGTCTATAGGTCCCTCAACTTGTTCTCTCCCCTTTTCCAAATATGGGAATCACATCAGCCATTTGATAGTTCTCTGATATTATTTGTTTTCCTAAAGATCTTGTATATATTTATAATAGTGCTTCAGCTATCTCCACTAGATTCTTTTAATATGCTTGGATGCAAACCATCTGGCCCAGTGTCTTATTCCCTCTTCCATCAAATGGTGATTCAGCCACTAAACTCTGAAGAGCCAAGCACGTCACACTCGTAACTTTTTCTTAACAAATTTGGAAAGCAAGGAAACACTTTTTCTGCCAGGGCTACCGATGTAAATCCGCATTATTGTAGGGAATTACATTAGTGTGTTCTGGTCCCCTGCAGCTTGGCATCCTGCCCATAACAGCGTGCGAAGCATTGTACCTAACCAAGCCTTACGTCTAAAGTCCATGAGAATACCTGTCAGAAATGGGCAACCTGAAAATCTGACAAATGTGGATTTTATTAAAGGCATTTTGAAAAGATACATAAGAATGAACTTAACTATTATTTTCTTGTCAGATGGGGCATTACAAGTAGATTCTGATGATCAGAATGGTGAAAATAACCTCATGGGTTGACCTTGGGCCATATTTCAGTATCTTGACTGGTTGGTACAGTTTGGAAGAAATAGACTTGTCTGCAGTTGACAATTCACCAACCAAAATGTGTTTTTATTAAAAGCAAAGTGCAAATTCTTTAACATTCTTCAGTCATTCAGCTGGATTCCATGGCAATATTTTAGTTCATAAACTCTTCTCCCTCAAGGAAAGGAGAAAATAATCTCTAATAATGAAAAGACCAGAAGAAAAAATGTTGCCTTTATTTCCATTTAAATTATTGTGAAAAATGCTTGTAATTCTATAATGTGTGTTACACAAAACTATTTATCTTCAACTGCTAAATAGTTAGGCAATGTTTTAGACCCGACCTGAGCCAGAATCGAAGGTGTGTCTGGAAAATCATAAAAGGATAAGCCGCAGAACTCTTGAACAGCAAGTAAACTTTTTTAAATTGAACAAAGAGTAATAAAGAGCTAGCAAGACATTTGCAGTTGTGTGTATAGACAGCAATGGTTTAATCGAATTACCTCTAACTCACTACCAGCCGTCAGCAATACTGCGCATCACAGATGTATGAAGATGTATGTCACAATACACTTATAAATTGATGGTATAGACTGTACTGGGAAGACAATGTTTCAGATCATCAATTTGATTTTTCAAAGCAAGGTTATCGGATAACATCATTTCTTTGAAGACCAAAATAAGCTATGTTGAAATTTGTGCTTTATGCATCCTCAAAGACAGTTCCGCAAGCATGAGTTTTGATTTGCTAGATTTCTTGTGCTGGATGCACATGCAAAATGTATTATGGGGGCTTCTTATGTGTTGTAAGTATTTTAAGTACTTAGCTTATCTCAATACTCAAGTATCCTTACATTTTCTTGCCAGATTTTACAAAGATAATCTACAGCAGAATATTAACCTAATATGTTTTCTTTAATTAAGCCAAGTATGAATTTGTGACTACAATCCATTGGGAGTTTTCATTGTTGGGGGGTGGGGGGCTTTGGGTGCTGGCCCCATTACTTGTTTATCTCTGATTATCTTTTAATGTCTCCTCATTTTTCGGTTGTTTGTTCTGTGAACTGAGTGCTGATAATGTGTTCCACAAGCAACCTAGTGGAGAAAGCCATGGGATCAGATTATGATTGATGAACAACAAGTTAGGCAGAAAAGTCACCTGTTCTTCTTAGCACGTAACAAAGGTTTCAAAAACAAGCTGGCAAAATTATTTTTTTTTCCGGTTGAACACCAAAACACTGGCTTGCCTTTGTTTAACCACTTAAGCCCTAATGTCTGAGATTTTAGAATAGTTCTATTGTAAAAATCCTAAACCACACGCAGTAGATTGTGCATTGAGATCAATGATAACATTTCCCACATGCGGGCTTGCATGACATAAATCTTTTAACCACGGTATAAAGGAGTGTGCTTTATTTTTTGATTTAAGCTGTTAATAAAAGTTACATTTTGCACACTTCAGCCACCTCCTCCAATAGTTTAAACTTCTAATTTTTTTTACCTCATGCTTTTTTCAGAATGGGGCTATGGGTCCCTATAGGTCGGGAAGTCTCAAACTAGAGGGCATAGGTTTAGGGGACAAGGGGAGAGGTACAAAAATATCCAGAGGGACAATTTTTTTCACACAGAGGGTGGTGAGTGTCTAGAACAAGCTGCCAGAGGTAGTAGTAGAGATGGATACAATTTTGTCTTTTAAAAAGCATTTAGATAGTTACATGGGTACAATTGGGCATAGAGGGATATGGACCAAATGCGGGCAATTGGGATTAGCTTACGGTTTTTTAAAAAAGGGGCGGCATGGACAAGTTCAGTCGAAGGGCTTGTTTCCATACTGTAAACCTCTATGACTCTCTGTGCAACTGAAGTATTTAGACAGTAGAGCAATGTTCAATTTTAGCAAAATATGCAAAAGATTTTATGGCTAAGTATATAGTACTTAATTTCTATGAACAATACTGTTTAAGCATTTAGTGAACTGAAGAATGGGGAAATAAACTGAAATCTCAGTGCCTTGAAATATGTATTTAGGAATTTGCACCTCTATCATTAACATACTTCCATTTTCTATCTTATTCCTTTTTCACTTCAAAGACAAGTATGCAGGCATTATTACAAATATACTGCTAACAATAATTAACAGCATTTCCAAGCATTCAAACATATCTCTTTGAAAACTATCATTGTTAAAAAAATTATTGAACAAAGCCTCTCTCTTAATTCAACAATTTCTAATTGTTGTTTTTTCCACATATTCATATCCTAACTTTGGTTGTCTCACTTCTTACACCCCCATCTTTCGTCAGTCCTATTCAGTACACCTGACAGGCAGATGATATGTTTCCTAAGCATCAGTAATTTTGATCGTAATTTAACAAAGGGTCATCTGGACTCAAAATGTTACCTCTTTTCTCTCTTCACAGACACTGCCAGACTTGCTGAGAATTTCCAGCATTTTCTCTTTTGGTTTCAGATTCCAGAATCCGCAGTACCACCTTGTAGTTCATGAAAGATCCTCTTGCTGGCTTTGTCCTTCAATTTTCTGCTTTACCTGATGCACAAATGAAGTGGCTGTGCCCAACATCTTCCCAACCCACTGAAATCAACAATTTGTGATATCAGGAAAAGCTGTCAGTGCTATAGGCATGCTTTTTTGGCTGTCCTTAGAGATCCAAAATGATTTCCAATGGAGCAAGCATCCACAGCCTGGAGCAAGATGCACTAGATGCCAAATGGTGAGGGTGCATGTAGTGAGTGTCTGCTGGAGATATGAAGATTAGGAAGATTCTGATGTCAACCAGCTATGCAGCAAGCAGCTGAGGAGGAAGATGAAGAACATAGAACATAGAAAGAAGAATACGTAGAAAGAAAGAAGAATACGTCTGTAATAGCCCTTCTCCAGCCAGACCAAGAGCCTCATTTTGGTAGGACAAACTTGAATGCGGATTACAGGGTCAACGGCAGGGTTTTGAGGAATGTGGAGGAACAGAGAGAGTTCATCTCCACAAATCTCTGAAAGTTGCCACTCAAGCGGATAGAGCCAATTGCTTATAGCGTGTTAGTGTTTATTAACAGGGGGTTTGAGTTTAAGAGTCGTGGGGTATGTTGCATCTATACCAGACCTTGGTGAGACTATTTGGAATATTGTATTCAGTTCTGGTCAGCATGAAATATTGACCTTCCTGTGCAGAGCAGCACTGCCATTTTGGAGCTCAGTGCTTCAAATTATGTCTTTTCTGATCATGCATGACTGACTGCATGTTCAGCAGCCGGAAAATATCTCCACACATCGCTACTTAAAGGAATAATCAACTAATTTGAGGTTAGTTGCTGATCTTTGTTTTCTGGGAATGCTACAATTTTACAAATTTTGAGTTGTTTGAAGCTGCAGAAGCCTACAGGCAATGATATTGCACGTGTTAAAAATGTTGCAAGGAAGAGTCATATTGGATTCAAAATATTAACTCTTTCTTTCTCCAAGGACACTATGCCAGACGTGCTGATTTTTTACAGCACTTTCTGTTTTTATTTCAGACCTCCATCATCCACAGTATTTTGCTTTTATTATTTAAGCCTAAAATGTTGGCCCTCACTTCAAAGCTTATGCATAAACTAGATGCTCCCAAAGTACAACATGTGAGAATTAGCAGAGGGCAGAGCAATATACCAGAGGCAGGAGGGAAAGGAGGAGGAGGAGGGCTCTCAGCAGGAGACACTATCTGCCTGGCGAGAAATATGTGCTTCATTAAGGACATCCTTCCAGAGATCTCCCACTTGTTGCAGCCACAGCTGAAGCCACAGAGCAGGGCAAGGATCGTATTGCTAGTGGCTATGAAGGTGATTGTGACCATCAGCCTTTATGCACTGGGCTCCTTGCAGTCTGGAGCAGACAATATTTGTAACATCTTGCAGATTGCTTTTCACTGTTACATAAAGGAGGTCATTGGTGTGCTCTGTTCAAGGAGAACTGACTACATTTCCTTCTCTTTTGCCAGAAAGAAGCAAAGTGAGCTGTGCAAGTATTTCAGGCTTTCCCATGTTGTAGGGTGCCACTCTTTATATGTACATTGCTTTGTGGGTACTTATATGTCAACTCTGTGATGTACCACCACAGTAAGGAATTGCACTCTCTCACATTCAGCGGGCATGTAACTATATACAGCTAATCTTACAGGTCAATGCCTGGTATCCTGGAGCAATCATTATGCCTTCATTCTTTGGCAATCTACTATGCCATCTGCATTTGAGCCACTGTGATAAACCAAAGGGTGGCTACTATGCAACCTGAGTTACCTGAGGGCGACATGGCATACAATGAGAGCCCACTGCCATGTGAAATGTGATAGAGCAGACCATTCATGTGTAGAAACAGTCTGGACTGTTTTGAGGGAAGCCACCTGTACTTGTGGGGTCCATGTCAAGGTTCACGGTGGTCTGCTAGATATGGCATGGCCTAACAACCAGCTATGCAGCAAGCAGCTGAGGAGGAAGATGAAGAAAGAAGAATACGTCTGAAATAGCCCTTTTCCAGCCAGGCCAAATGTCCTCATTTTGGTGGCACAAACTTGAATGCGGATTACAGGGTCAACGCAGGGTTCTGAGGAATGTGGAGGAATAGAGAGATCTTGGGGTTCATATCCACAGATCTCTGAAGGTTGCCACTCAAGTGGATAGAGCCATGAAGAAGGCTTATAGTGTGTTAGCATTTATCAACAGGAGGTTTGAGTTTAAGAGCTGTGGGGTTATATCGCACCTATACCAGACCTTGGTGAAACTATTTGAAATATTATGTTCAGTTCTGGTCACCTCACTATAAGAAGGATGTGGAAGCATTGGAGAAAGTACAAATGAGATTTACCAGGATGCTGCCTGGTTTGAAAGGTAAGACTTATGAGGAAAGGTTGAGGGAGCTGGGGCTTTTCTCTTTAGAGCTGAGGAGAATGAGAGGAGATTTAATAGAAGTTTCTAAGGTGATTAGGGTGTTAGATAGTCTTTGCACATCCACTCTATTTCCTTGGTGGATATAGCTGTTACTAGGGGGCATAATTATAAGGTTCATGGTGGGAGATGTAGGAGGGATGTCCGAGGTAGATTCTTCATCCAGAGAGTGGTTGGGGTGTAGAATAGACTGCCTGCTGTGATACATAGAGTCAGGCACTTTTAGGAACTTTCAAGCGATTATTGGATAGGCACATGGCGCACACCAGAATTGTAGGGAGTGGGATAGCTTAATCTTGGGTTTGGACATAGCTCGGCGCAACACTGAGGGTCAAAGAGCCTGTATAGTGCTATACTGTTCTATGTAAACACAGAACATTACAGCACAGAACAGGCCCTTCGGCCTTCGATGTTGCGCCGACCAATATAAAAAGCAATGACCCTCCAAACTAAACCATTCCCCTCTCTTCCATATACTTATCAACTAACCTCTTAAACGCCACCAAACTTGGCGCATCTACAACTGCTGCAGGCAGGGCATTCCACTCACTAACCACCCTTTGGGTAAAGAACCTACCTCTGATATCCGTCCTATAACTATCACCCCTTAATTTAAAGCTGTGTCCCCTCGCGCTAGCTTTCTCCATCCTAGGAAAAAGGCTATCACTGTCCACCCTATCTAAACTCTAATCATCTTATATGTTTCGATAAGGTCTCCTCTTAGCCGCCTTCTTTCTAACGAAAACAACCTCAAATCCCTCAGCCTCTCTTCATAATACCTGCCCTCCATACCAGGCAACATCCTGGTAAACCTCCTCTGTACCCTCTCCAATGCCTCCACATCTTTCTTATAATGTGGGGACCAGAACTGCACAAATACTCCAAGTGCGGCCGCACTAGAGTTTTGTACAGTTGCAACATGACGTTGCGGCTCCGAAATTCAATCCCCCTACCAATAAAAGCTAAGACTCCATATGCCTTCTTAACAACCTTATCGACTTGACTGCCTACTTACAGGGATCTATGCACAAATACACCAAGATCCCTCTGTTCATCAACACTATTACGAATCCTACCATTAGCCCTATACTCTACACATTTATTATTCCTGCCAAAGTGCATTACCTCACACTTTTCCACATTAAACTCCATTTGCCACCTCTCGGCCAGCTCTGCAACTTGTCCAAGTCTCTCTGCAAACTATAACACCCCTCTTCACTATCTACCACTCCACCGACTTAGTGTCATCTGCAAATTTACTAATCCATCCTTCAATACCCTCATCCAGATCATTTATAAAAATTACAAACAGCAGGGGCCCCAAAACAGACCCCTGAGGTACTCCACTTGTCACAAACACAACGCCAATTCCCCTTCCACCAACAGTCTTGCACTTTACCTTTCCCTCTGTGGCTGACCATCACAGCATCTGCTAAACCAAATTACAAAATAAACATTCCAAACCAAATTTATAAATTAAAACATGCTTCTTAACATACAAACATCAACTTATCATTCTTCCATTAGTGCCTGTCTTCCATGTGTCTTTGCCTGTGTAAGTGCTCCATGCACTATTAACCTAATGACTATAGGATGGTGTCTGGAAGATTGCTGACTTTCAATCAAGGAGACTGCCGATGACTTTGGAGAACATCCTAGAGCAACTCTGTGCCTAGAACATCCAGTTTCAAAATCCACTATCTTGGCATATGCAGTGGTCAGTCCATCAGCTAGCAAACCTGAAGCAGCAAGAATACTGGCAGAGAAGAATGAATACTGTCACCTTTTGGAGAGGGGGTTGTTATTGAGTTACCTGCACACAACCACGGCTATTCCCTTGGGGCAGAACATGAACAGTTTTAGTAATGACTTGGAGACAGATTGCTGAATGAATCCCTACAGTGCATTTAGTCCATCGAGTCTGCACTCTGACTCTCCAGCAGAGCATCCCATTCAGGGCCTATCCCTGTAATCATACACATTTACCCTGTCAATTCTTCTAACCTACAAACTAAGGGACAATCTGCCTAAACATAATCATAATCCTAATCTTTGGACTGTGATACCCTGGATGCCCTATTTGAACACTGATTTTCACAGCCGTAATGACAGCAGTCTGAGCTAACAACACAAACCCAGACATTTGGTGACTTCTGTTTGTGCCACAATGAAAGCAGAGACATTGATTAACACATATAAAATCATAGTTGTGTTCAGAAGTATACAAATAGAATTGGCCACAACTTCAGTACTCCAAAGAATGATCATCAAATTGTGCAAAGCTTTGTACCAAAGCACATATTTACTACTATTTTTTCTATACCTTACCCAGTGAAGTGTGCACTGGAGTTTTCTGCAGTAAAACTCTTGTGCAACCTCGCCTGCTGAGGAGCTTTCACTTGTGTCACTGGATTAGACCTAGAGTGATGCTGTGAGGAGCTGGGTTCAAATCCCACCACAGCAGATGGTGAAATTTGAATTCCATAAAAATGTGGAATTAAAAAAAACAATGGTGATCATGAAACCATTGTCGATTATCACAAAAAAACCAGCTGCTTCATTAATATTCTTTAGAGAAGGAAATCAGCTATCCCTCCCTGGTCTAACCCAAATCAATATGGTTGACTCTTAAATTTCCTCAGGGATGGGCAATAAATATTGGCCCAGCCAGCAACACCCACTCCCATTAATGAGTAAATTTTAAAAAAATTTGTTTCCTGTTCGGGCCCAGTATCTGAGCTCCAAATGTGCGATGGACAGTTGTTTTCTCTAACTGTCTTATTGCTTTCCCACCTGTTGCAGTTGTGCCACATCTGCCAGGTCAGGTTGCAGTTCTTGGCTATCTGGAAGGAGAAAGGCCATAGAGGGAAGAGTGGGGAAGAAGTAAGAAGCACGTGCTTAAATCACCTGCAATTGGGAGCGATTGTAGGTTGAGGGGGAAGGGGGATGTGAAAAAGAACATTAGGTGTGAGGGTACCATCCCCTTCAATAGTTTCAGCTCTGTCGCTGACCATGGCCTCAGCAGTGGCCACTCTAATAATGGCCAATACCATCTCCCCATGGGTGTAAGTCTAAACAGCTATATCTGTTCCTTGCTGGTTAGCTTCTGATGACTTCAAGCATTGTCCCACCTTTTCCTACGAGAGAGAGATAGAGAGTAATGTATCGATGTATGTTTTGTATTTGTTTGGGTGACGGCTGACTATGCGTTCAAGCTGTAAGATGGAGGTGAGAAGCATGTAGCGATACTAAATCTGTGGAGGGTGTGTATGCAAGAGTCAGGATTGATAGAGACCCTTGGTAGGTAAGTGATGGGGAGATAGTGCATCAAGCACTTTTTGAAGCTAGTGATGCCGTTGATGTGAAATGATATTTGGAGATTGATTCAGTGACCTTAATGTGCACTTAGAGGTATTGAACATTGTCTTGTACTACATCAGGCCCAACTCTTGTAACTGTTGGAACTGTTTGCTTCTAATGCCTTCTGGGAATTTAACTGGAGAACCTCCCAACTTCCTATACGTAGATCACATTTCCCTCCTCCTGCCAAGGTTTTCAGTGCTGTCTCGGAAAATCTTGGAGCAGGCTCTCCACCTCCCCCCCCAGGCTCCCATCCCACCCCCAATGTTATCGCTTTTCTCCTACTTTCGCACATCAAAATCTGTTGTAAAATCACTTGCAGCACCTGCTGCAGCCACAATGCACCTCCCCTTGAAAAGGTGAAAGCTGGCGTTAAGTGGCATAGACTAGCTGTAACTCATGCTGGCCTCTCTCTATTTTGGACCCCCTGCTGAGACGGGCAGTCACTCAACAGCTCAGTGAGTGCTGGTTGCACCCTGTAATGGTTTAATTAACAGGCAGCATGATGTTGCTTTGCAGTGTGTATCAGCAGCAACAGGTGCAGATTAATCTTGCATCTCAACCACACCCCGTCCCGCCCCCGACCCTTGTTTTCAGAGGTCATCGATTTTGGCCCGGGATATTGTTGAGGATGGGAGATGCGTGTTATTGAAGATTTTGTTTCTTTATTTGCATCTTCCTTTTTAAAGAAATGTCACTTTTCTATTGTCTGAATTATTTAAGCCAGTAGTGTACTTTGAGCAATGATTTGTTGACCTAGGGGTTGATTAGGATTTCACTTGGTTCACACATTTGGATGAAAAAAGGTTCCTCTTCAGTCCGTTTGACTGCTTGCTTCCAAAATAAAACAGCAGCTTTGACATTGTGTCACTACTTCATCTTACTGCTCCTTAAATGAGTCCAGTGTCCTAGCCTCAACTACCAGTTCTGTCAATCTGTTGCAGCTGTTGATTATACTCTATTAAAAAAGGATGCTTTTGAATACTTGTCATGAGTTTGCAGTTAAAAATTTCAGTCCCTGTTCTATAATCATGTTGCCTGACACTTATGAAAGTTGCTGAAAAGAGAGATATGTTGCCAAGGCCACATATCTGTAAGTATTGGTTCACTCCACTTTCTTTATCCTGTTTGGTATACTGTTTACCTCTTCAAGGTCCTTTCTGACATCTTTTCTCAAGACTAATGAGCAGAAGGTTATCAAGTTGTTTCTTACAGCTCTTTTCCTGACACCAGAGATCAACCTTATTGTTCTCCTCTCTGCTGCCTGTACAACCTGAACGGGCCCCTTAAGCACAGCAACCAGAGCTGTACATAGTTCATCAGTACTACAAGAACTATAAGCTAGATTCTGAACTGACAAGATGCTGGAATACTTTCAGCACCATGACTTTTGACCTCTAAACCAATCTTGCATAAATAATAGAATTTTATTCTCGGAGAGGAGCAACAGTGGATTCGGGGGAGGGGGGGTAGAAGTCTTTGAATAGCGTTCAAAGAATATTTGTACGTTGCTGGAGGGCAGAAGTCAGGGAACAACTTAGACAATAGAGGGGTGTGTGACAGAGTCCCTATCGGAGAAAAAGGACGTGAAACATAAAGGACTTTGCTATTGTTTTCAAAATTGAGCCTAAAGTAAAATCAACTCAGAATTATTTCCAATTGATGGATCTCATAGGTTTTTAGTTTCAAAGCAATTATTTTCTCATTTCCAGCAGTTTTATCCTTTGTACATTCACCTTCCTTAAATGGTGATCATATTCCTTGCTATTGTTGACATCATCCACTTGGTAAAGTATCATGGATATGTTTCTGCTCCAGAGCACAAACGGTGCATTACA
Source organism: Sphyrna mokarran (assembly GCA_024679065.1). NCBI lineage: Eukaryota > Metazoa > Chordata > Chondrichthyes > Carcharhiniformes > Carcharhinidae > Sphyrna > Sphyrna mokarran. The sequence goes on from JAGIQG010000003.1 coordinate 111,733,424, forward strand.
ACCAACAAATCAATGACTGATTTCCACTTGGCAAAACGTTAAGGCCAAATTTCCTTCTCAGAAGAGAGCACAGGAAAGGAGTGGGATGATGGAAACATCCCATTGGTCTTTCAGACACTAGACCTGCCCTGCAATCCACCTTTCAATTTATAACACAAGAAGATCTCAATATCTTTAGGCTCTAAGAAATTTTTAAATTCTTTAGCAGGTGCCCAATGTTACAAATGGTTCCAGGTTTCCTCTAACACCACTCCTCCATCATCTAGCCATCAGTTAGTTACCTTTTTAATTATTCAGAGGATCATTGCACTGGCTTCTCTTTCCATTCCTGCACCATTAACTCTGATGTCCCCAAGGGCATATTTTTGGTTTCTCCTATTTCTTGTTTGTGTGTTGCTCCTTGTTAACACATCTGAAGACACAACACCAGGTTCAACATGTGCATTAACAGCACCCAATTCTACCTCAGAACTATGTCTTTTGGACCCCCCCCCCCTACTTTCTCTACTTTGTTATACTGCTTGTCCAATATTCAATAATGGATGACCTGAAATTAAACAAAGAGTAAAAAGATTGAATTTGTTAATGTTGGTCGCTTCACAAGCACCATTTCTTTGCTGTCGACTCAGTGTTTCTCCCCTGCAACATTCTGGAGCTCATCTAAACTACTCACAAGCCTGGTGTTGCATTTGATCCCAAAATGAGTTTCCAACCAAGTATCCACCTTCCTACCAAGACTGTTCACTTCTGCCTCCATAAGATTATCCCACTCTGCTGAAATCCTCATACTTGTTTTTGTATCCTGTGGACTTAACCACTCCAACACACTCCTAACTGGCCTCCCATCTTGCATGCTCTATCAACTTGAGTTCATCTAGAACTCTGCTTTCCATATTTCAATTCATACCAAGTGCTGTTCTCCTGTGACCACTGTGCTTGCAGATATATGTTGCCTCCCCCCTCAAGTGATGTCTCAATTTTAAAACTTCTCACCCTTGTATCCAAACCCCTTCATAGCCTCGGCTCTCCCGAGCTCTGTTACTCCCAATTCTGTAGTTTTTGTAGATCTCCGTGCTCATCAAATTTTAGGCTGTCCAATTTTAAGCATCCTACCATTAGCAGCTATGCCTTCAGCTGCCTTGGTCTTGAGTTCTGAAATTCCCTCTTTAAACCTCTTTCAGCTTCTGTTCTTTTTTTTAACATGCTCCTTAAAGCGTTTTCATTGTCTATTCTACCATCTCCTTATGTGGTTCTATATCAATTTTTGTTCAGTAATGCTCCTGTGAAATGTCTGGCATGTTTTACTGACGTAAAGGCTTTATTTCAGTGCAAGTCATTATTGTAATGTACAGCCTATGACTATAGTCAGAGGACTATGCTTTGACTGTTAGCATAAGACTTTTACAAATGCTACTAGTGAACAGATACAATTTGTAAATAAGTATTTGACCCAAAAAAAGACATGCATTTCAAAGACCATAGGCAACAAAGAGAACAGTCAATCTCATTATTCATCTTACATGGGTAATTATGAGACAAATAAACTCAGTTTTTGTTTTTTGTATTTTCACAAAACATTTGGAATATATTTCAAAAGGCTTTGAAACAAGTTCCCCTTAAAGGAGAGTGAGTAAATTTAGTACCTAGTACTACTAACTTTAGTGCACAGGGATGTCTAGCCTATGCTGAGTAAGCTGATTGGACTCAGTTGTTGGGCCTGACATTGTTTAAGTACCTATCAAAGCTCACTTCTGAAGAATGGACTTTTAGCAAAACATTGACAGGCAGATGATGTGCAATCATCATTACAAAGAGAAAACCAAGCTATACTGTTATCAAAGGGCGGCACAGTGGTTAGTACTGTTGCCTCACAGCGCCAGGGACCTGGGTTCAATTCTGGTCTTGGGTCAGTGTCTGTGTGAAAATTCTACATTCTCTCCATGTCTGCATGGATTTCCTCCCACGTTAAGCGATGCCTCAATTTTAAAATTCTCATCCTTGTATCCAAATCACTTTGTAGGCTCATTTCTCCCTATCTCTCTTGCCTCCAATTCTATAACAAAAATGTGTGGATTAGGGTTGATAGGCCATGCTAAACTGCCCCTTAGAATAGCAGGGAGATTATGAGGATAGGACCTGAGTGGAGTTGTTGGTGGTGCAGGTTTGATAGGCCAAACAGGCTCCTTTTGCATTATAGGGATTCTATGTTGTGGGCCTTAACTTAGGTTGCTACTGGTCATGATCAAAATATACTTGGAAGGCAAGGCTATTGGTAAACAATACCTTTTATAAAATATTCTCCTAACCATATACAGGATAAGGCTTAGTACGAGGCTTCACATATCTCTCAGCAAACTTTGTTTCACGTGATCTTACTGATGTGCGGTGTCTACTTACATATTTAACATAAATCCTTTGTGTCAAGCCTCTAACTCTATCGAATACATTGTTTTCATTATTCTGCATCCCATCCTCCGCTTCATCCCTGGTTCGCAAGAGGTGAGCTGGTTGGGATTCTGGTAAGTCATATGCCTGATGACATTTCTTATAGTTTTTGGTTTGATTTGCATAATACTCATTCTCTTTCTCTCTTCTCTTTATATATCCTGCTTTGAGACACGGTATTAATGTCTGCCAAAAACAGGAAGTTGATCTGCGGCTGATGATTGAACAGAGCCAGCCAATCTGGACTGCTGTGGAATGGTAACTTAATGCCAAGTTGATATAGTCATTTATCTTCAAAATCTTTAACGACCTCTCTGTTATCTTTCTTCATTCTGGATGAGCTAATCATCTGGATAAATCCTTTGGCATCTGTGAACTGCTGCAGGCTGTTGCTTAGAATGACTAGGTCTGAAATGCCATGTAATATTAATAAAAGCTTCTGAGGTGGGGCCATGAAGACACAACCTCAATCCATCTGGAATAATAGGCAACAACTGTGAGGAATCTCTTCCCTTTGAGCTGGAAAATATCCATCCAGAGATGTTCCCATCATCTGGATGGAAATGAAGATAATACTCATGGTCCTCTTTTGTTCCTGACAATGAATCACACAAGATATGCAGTTTGACATCATTTCTTCCAATGATTTTACGGTCACGGGCCACCAAACAGAATTTCACACTCTAGCACAACACTTTGTGGTGACCACATTTTCCGGGTATATTCTCCAAAGGATCTCGAGTTTGAAGTCTCTAGGTATAAACAATACTTCATCATAAATGACCAAGTCATCCACAACATTGTGATGTATTTGGTGTTCAAAGTATTGTTTCAAAATGAGTTGTTGGGAACATATTCCGATCATCCTTTGATGCAGTATTCCCAAAGTTTAGCACATTCCTCATCTGCTTTTTGTGTCTTTTGAATTTCACTAAGCCTCTGTGCTAATGTTGGTTGCAATTTAGCGGTCACTGAAAATAGGGCTCTACATCTTTGACAAAACTATGTCATAGAATCCTCGAATCCCTGCAGTGCAGAAAGAGGCCATTTGACTCATCAAGTCTGCCATGACTGCAATTCCATCCTGGTCCTACTCCTGGAACCCTACGTATTTACTTTTACTAGCCCTCCTGACACTAAAAAGCAATTTGCTAATCCACCTAATCCATACATCTTTGGACTGTGGGAGGAAACCTGAGCTTAGAGGAAACCCACACAGGCGTGGGGAGAGAATGTACAAACTCCCCATAGTCACCTGAAGCTGGAATCAAACCCAGATTCCTGGCACTGTGAGGCAGCAGAGTTAACCACTATGCCATTGTGCCGCCCATGTCCTCTTGTTCAGGTTTGTCCTTCTTGTTCTCGTGAAAGGGTTTGTCCATCTGTTTCTTGCTTGATGCAAACTGCCCTTCCCAGTAACTATCAAAGGATTCTTTCACCTGGAAAATCTTTGGCCTGGTTTTCTCGAGCTTCTATCTTGATTCTGTTGCAGTTTTAGAGTACTTGTTTCTGTCTTCTCAAAACCTCTAAATAAGTGCAAAGATTCTGTCCTGAAGTATTTTGGGCTTCTCAGTTTATCACCTGTGTAAATGAGTTGTAGACCTGTGCACAGCTTGAAAGTGAATGGTCTTAGTTTTGTATCACATACAGACATTGTGTGATTTCTCTTCCTTTGTATTGAGGTGTAGCAATTCACTATCCCTTGAGCTTCGGTTGAATTCTGCCTCAGCCATGGAGTTGTCTGTCAGATAGCTAAGGTGATTTTGCTTTAGCCACTGTTGTATGAATAAAAGAACTGAAACTCCTGCTCCATTGTTTAATTTGACCATAATGTCAGGGTTGACCATAATGTCAGGGTTTCATTAAACCCTTTAATTTCTCCCAGGAATGGCACTTCATTGTCTTTTAACCTTGAATTTCCTGAATTGTACATGCTTTAATTGATTCTTTGATTTTCCATGCTGGGAGCTTTTTGCTGTGACATACAGATTTAAAATGCCACCTCTCTAGGAATGTCATTCCGCATTTTTATTGGAATGCTCTTCGATTGCAGTTTTTTTTCCCATTGCAGCAGGAACACTGAGTAATGGCAGCAACCATACCCCTTGGCCACTTCCCTGATTTTGAACAGATGTGCTGATATTTCTATTTTCTAGAACTGCAGCTGCAGATTCAAATTCCTGTTTCTCTCTCCACGAAATCTCCTTGCCATCTTTAATGATTATGCACTTTTGCTTTCCCACTTCTGCTTGCTAACTACACCACCTGTGAGAGTGTTAAATCCTCTTTTGACTTCAAAAAGTCTGAGAAAGTTTTGTCTAAAACTCCTACAACATTGTGACCCCGAATTAATTTATCTTTCAGGGGCTCCATATTCAGAATTCTTAGCTGGTGAAATAAATCATTAATGAAGGAATCTACGATTTCTGCCAGTTTTTGGGTGTATCAAGTGATTGTGTTCCTTTTAAGGATAACACCTTTGTATGTCAATGTTTCTTCATTTAGGCCCTGTTGAGCCAATACATCATCTGCATTACAGCATGTGGTTTACAGAATGGTGCTGCATTGTTTCTTGTTAGTCCAAAAGAAATTCTGTACCTGGTAAACCTACAATGCCAGTTTTGCCGTTTCTTAGCTCAATCTGAGCCTTCCACATGATCAAAGTCCTCTGGTCAGGATAGGATTTTCTTCATAGCTCTTCAGCATTGCAGTCTTTCTTGAACTTCTGTTGGCATTTCTTCTCATGCTGTCCATCCCTAGCAGCCATTTTTCTTTCCCAATTTTCCAGTTGCTGAGCTCTTTACTTGATGCTTTTTCTACTTTTCTGTTGCCACCATCTATGATCACCATTATGGATCTTAGCCTTAGATCGTCCTTGGTCAGGATTGATAGACACTGCTGGAGGCAAGGCTGCTCGTGACCTTTACCTTTTATTAAACATTCTTCTAATTATAAGGCTTACACAAGGCTTCACATGGAACTATCTCTGAGCATGTTCTGTTGTCCGTGTGTCATACGTCATTGCTGATGTAGATTTTCTACTTACATATTTAACATTAACTCTTTACATTACAGCTATTGTTATTACTCAGGAAATAGCACAAGATGTTTGCTAACTAGGAAAGATATTTCTGTTTCTTGCATGATTGGGTTCTAGTCAGATCTATACTATGGTAAATGTGCCCCTGTGCAAATCTGTGCTGTTCATCATGACTTGTGTTGTCAAGAAAGCTTTATCATTGGAAGGCATTTTATTTCAGGGTTTGCATAGCTCAGCTTGAGCAGATAGGAACCAGTACACCAAATAGCAAATACTTCTTGCTTTCTGTATTAGTATGAGGATGTTGGATTCAGCAAATACATTCATCTTTGGCAGAGCACTGTACATGCCTTCCAAGTCCCTAGAATGTGAAGGTTTGTGGTGGTCTATGCTTGCCCAAGATAGAGATAAGAAAAGTGTGCAGTATATTCTCAAATAATTTAATTTCACATGTAGGATTGTGTCTATTGGCAGAGTATTCAACAGATGCTTGGTATTATCCACGGCAAAGATTTTTTTTTTGCTGCAATCAGAGGAATTGAAGATGACATCAAAATCTGGTTACAATTCTTGGATCATTTCAGTGGAGCCACCTACAACTCTTTAAACAGTTATTTTATAAAGTAAGTGCACCCAGATGTTGCAGTCTGTAGTTGGCAGCGTATCTTCACGGATGCAGCCACAATATTGGAGGGAGCAGCGAACCTGGAGCCCTCCATGACATCACTAGTCATATATTTAATAGACCAAGAGCTATTGAATATTCCAAACACCAAGTTCTGACAATAATCACACAAGTTTTTCATAAACACTCCAAAAAGCCATTGGAATTATTCCAGACTAAAAAAATATCTTTTTGACCTTTGCCAGTAGACCACCGTATGTACATTGGTTTGTTTGCAATTTTCACTCGAGGGAGAGAAAGAACTTGCATTTATATGGTGCATTTCAGATTCTCAAGATATTCCAAATAACATTACGACCAATTGAATGCTTTTGACGAGTAGCCAGTGTTTTATAGGTAAAAGTACGTAAAGCCCTGCAAATAATCAATGAATAGATTACCAGCTAATCTTTTTGATGACATTGGTTGAGGGAAGAATGTTGGCCAGGAAAACTCACTGCCCTTTTGAAATTGTGCCATGATATATTGTATGTGTCTCTAAGCAATAGGCTGAGCATGGCTAACCAGTTGAGACTTCAATTCCACATTTCTGCCTACCCCCTTAACCTTTGATTCCCTTAAATCCGTCCATGTGAGCCTTAACTATATGCAATGGAACCGCCTCCACTAATGTCCATGTTCAAGACTTCCAAAGATTACCAACCCTAGAGAAGAACTTCTTCCTCGTCTCCATCTCAAACGGGAGACTCCTTTTTTAAAGCTGTGCCATACAGTTCGAGACCACCCCACCGTGAGAGGAAGCATCCTCTCAGCATCTAACTTGTCAAGCCCCCCCCACAAATGTTACATATTTTCATGAGATTGTCTCTCATTCTTCCAAACTCCAAAAAGTGTCAGCTCAACCTCGTCAGCGTTTCTTTGTGAAACAATCTCATCGTTGCAGGAATCAATCTACTGAACCTTCACTCAACTGCCCCCCCAGAGCAAGTGCAAGTATCTTCCTCCTTAAATAAGGAAATCAGAACTGCAAACAGTACACCAGGTATAATCTCCCTAATGCATATGTAGCTGCAATTAGACTTCCCTATTTTTATATTGCATTCCCCTGGCAATAAAGGACAAAATTCCAGTTCCTGCATGCTAATCTTTTAAGGTTTATGTGATAAGACATCCAGATCCCTCTGTACCACAGCATTTTACTGACTCTCCAAAACACTGACTAGTAAGTTGGTGAGAATTATATTCATTTTAAGTTACTCAAAATACACTTGCACTCTATGGAACTGAAAGAGTAACAGAGAATAGTATTTAGCTGTTCAGATCTGTTTAGACCTGACACAATAGGTGGAATTTTTAAAATAATGGCAAAATATCAGGTTCCATTTGAAAACCAGCATGTTCCTCCTCCCCTCATAGAAATAGCCAGTTTTTTCTTTCTCCAGAATTTCCCTCACCACCTGAGGGCTATACTCACCTCCACGTCCTCTGCATAGTGTGACGTCATGCCAGTGGAGGTTAGGGGGAGAACATGTGATGACCCTCAAAGTAATGGTATAAAGATGTCTAGAAATATTTAAATATAGTTAAATTGATGGTAATCAGGTTCACTTCCTTACTGGCCATGAACCTTACTATGTTTTTAGTTATTTATTAGTATCACAAGTACACTGCAATGAAGTAACTGAAAATCCCCTAGTGGCCAATTCCTGTGCTGTTTGGGTACATTGAGGGAGAACTTAGCATGGCTAATGCACCTATCCAACACTTCTTTTGGACTGTGGGAGGGAACCAGAGCACCTTGAGGAAACCCCCACAGACATGGGGAAAACATACAGACTCCACACAAACAGTGACCTAAGCCAGGAATCAAACCCAGATCCCTGGCACTGTAAAGCAACAGTACTAACCACTGTATATTATGTTGCCTGAAAGAGAAGGGGGAAGATTTCAAACTCTGATCTCACCGCTGCAAATCCCATCATGGTGCCCTCGCGAGTGTTAGTGGTCATGATAGGATTTGCACCTTCAACAAACAGGCCCAGAAAATTGTAGCTAATATTTTCTCATTAATAGCAATAACTTAGAAATAATTGTTCTGGCACAGAATAAGTTTGTTAAATGCATGCATACCACATTTAACTGTAAAAAAAAATTTCCTTACTTTTTTTTTCAAAATTTAACAACTGCCTGCAGCACCAATAAAAAGAAAATGCTAATAATTTCAATGCAATTTAAGCCAGACCCTGAACCAGTGAAATATTGCCATACTTGCACATCCGTTTTGTACTGCTTTTGGAATGAAGTGATAGTGGATTTTCCCAATGTGATCACTGCCAATCAGCATAGCTCAGCTGGTTGCTTTATTGGGTCTTGTGCAAACCACATTAGCAGATCAGCAGTCCTTGTTGCCAGCCTCTGGCAGATAGTGTCTGCATGTTCACCTCCAAAAACAGATTAACTGGCCATTCATTCAGTGGTTGTTTGTGTATGTGTTAGCTGCTGTGTTTGCCGACATAGTATTGGCAACTGCACTTCATTAAAAACTCTGGGTGACATGAGAAGTGTTATTTAAATGCAAGTTCATTTTGTTTAATAGGGTTATTTGTTTGACACTCGCTTGGATTTTCATCTGGATTTGGAAAGCAACTTTGAGGCATTTATGCCTGCCTGATACTATTCATAGGCTGGACTTACTCAAACCCAAAATGGGGGACTGTAATCCTTATGAAATGAGGCATTTTACTAATCAATATTGTTCAGAGAATTGTCTCAGAATCAATAATACATTTTAACAGCAATTTTGCATATGTGTTGAATGCATTGGCAGAAGGTATGGTTGTACAGTTATTAATCGCCTTCTTTATAAATAACATAGACAAAAAAGCATGTTTTTATTTTTTAAATAGATGACAATATTATTACATAAAATATATATCAGCTTCTTCCCTCATGATCCATATCATGTATATTACAGTTACTTCTATCTCCCTGATCTTCCTATGTCCTCACAACTAGGATCGCATGTATCTATCTCTTTATTGATGTATGTTAACATTAATATCATTTTGCCTTCGTCGCCAACTACTCTCTTCATAACTTAATTTCCATGCAGGGCTCTCATCATGTTTGCAACCTCAAATAAGCGTGATCATAAACAAAGGAAACCTTAACATTACTCACATAAAAACATAGCAACAGTACATTCAACTTTTATATATAAAAACAGAAGGTACAAACACAGCAATCTGGAGCCAATAAATACATTTTGAGTCTGCTAAGTGCTTCAGACAACTAGGAGTTTCTCACATGACTCCCCTTTCTAAATGTACTGCAGATCTTCATGTGTCCTTCTTCAGCACACCCAGCATTGCCAATCTACTCTCAAATCTAGAGTCCACCAACCAACGATCTTAGATTATAGAATTCCCCCCCCTTAATATCTCCCATCCAGAAGCCCCCAATTCCCAAATTCGATGGCTCCCTTCCATTATTCTCAAATCCCAACACTATTGCTATATCTCGTCGTTCATGCAAGAACCCCGCAGGACCAATTTTTAGTGGTCCTAGGTCAATCACCCCTCACCAATACTAACATATATCAGAAATCAACTGGTTCGGTTCTGGAGGTCATTCTGAATGTCCATAGACCCAGTGAAATCTTTTCAAAAATGCTCACATACTCTGGAATACCTTCAGTGTTGTTGCTTGGAGAACATGACTGGAATTCTCCAATGTTGTACACCCAGCACTCGTACTCGTGCACATCTTTTAAAAAAAGTAGCTTTTGTAAGATGCTGCCAAATCTTTGCCTCAGTGCATTTTTAGTGCACCTACTATGATGCTAGACCCAGAATCATAGAATTCCTACAGTGCCAAGGCCCAGCAAACCTTCACCAACACCAATCCCACCCAGGCCGTATCTCCTTGACACTAAGAAGCAAATTCACATGGCCAGTCCACCTAACCCATACATCTTTGGACTGCAGAATGAAACTGCAGCACCTGGAGGAAGCCCAAGCAGACAATGGAAGAATGTGCAAGATCCATACAGACGTTGACTCAAAGCCAGAATTGAACCCAAGCCCCTGGCACTGTGAAGCAGCAGTACTAATCGCTATGCTGCCCGAGTATCAAATCTAATAGCGTGCTTTCAACTTCCAGTCAACCCGCCATTTGCATTACTATGAAACTCAGAAATGTTCTGGTGAATTTTGCCTCCATAAGTGCTATTGAAGTTCTGTGCAGTTCTGCTACCACCATGACATTAAAGTCCAGCACTCGCAATTGGCAGCATTACAACAGCACAGTACTCTTCTACCCTGTGTTTATCAGTTATGTGTGGCCTACCCTCTGCTGCTTTAAAAAATTAAATATATAGGTGGAGGAAGCTTAGTTCAGTTAGCAGCGCACTCTCTAATGTCGGAAGGTCATGGTAGGATTTTCTTACTGCCAAGTACAGCCCTTTGCAAATTGGGCAATGTGAATGGGAGCAGCGCTTTGTGGAGCACTCCTTATTTATGATTTCATTGGAATGGAACTTAGCGATATCAAATATAAAGCAGCAGTTTATAGCATTAACCATTGTAACAAGGACAAAGGAGAGAGACACAATGAGTAATGAAGCTTGGGGTGTTACTAGGATTTTTGGAGCTGCAGATGGAAATTGTTGCTATTTCGTAACGGGGCATTTGAAATAAAGTAAAATAAATTGTTAACAAGCCGGATTGTGACTATCTGAACACCAACATTGAAGTCTTGCCTTACAAATGCTTCCAGTTATTAATTTTATAAATAAAATCTCTAATGATTTCAGAGGCAGTTTTATTTTGGTTTAGCGAGGGAGGCTACATTACACCTGAAACATTTCTTTCAGGCAGTCAGGTTGACAGCTTATAGTATAAAGTTGATTTTGTCTGTGTGCAGACAACTACTGCATGAAACTTTTGCACCCCCAAATTCTTCAAGCCCCCAATCTGTGACCCATGCTTAATCAGTCAATCAGCTGTCCAAAGGGGTGCCAAGCTAATGTTGTAGGTTCATTATTTCTGTATTGGAAATTAGCATTAGCTCATCAAGGCATAGAACTTTTCAAATTCCAGAATAATTGATAGCTCCCTGGACAGACAGTTTTGGCTTGTCCTGCACTTCAATTTATTTATTAGTAGAACATAGAACATTACAGTGCAGAACAGGCCCTTCAGCCCTCGATGTTGCACCGACCAATTAAGAAAAAGCAATGACCCTCTAACCTAAACCATTCCCACAATTAGTGTCACAAATGGGCCTATGTTAACACCACAATGAAGTTACTGTGAAAATCCCCTAGTTGCCATATTTTGGCACTGCAATTTAAGCCAGATCCTGGTACACTGAGGGAGAATTTAGCATGGCCAATGCACCTAACCAACATGCTTTTCAGAGTGTGCGAAGAAACCAGAGCACTGGGAAAAAAACCCTCAGTACGGGGAGAATGTGCAAACTCTGCACGGACAGTGACCCAAGCTAGGAATTGAACCTGGGTCCCGAGCACTGTGAGGCAGTAGTGCTAACCACTGTGCCACCCATGCTGGTGAAGATGCAATAGTCTATTGCCACTATATGATTTGTTCGTAGATGTTGGCAGATCCAAGGACACATTCAATTTGTATGTATGCACCTTACAAGGGTCTGAATTTACATTTAAACTGTATTTCTCCAGAAATCCAGACATAGCCATCATGAGAAAGCTAAAATAATTCCACGTCTCTTCCTTTCTGAAATGTGTGGCAGGGTTGAAATTCCACATTTTATGTACCAATCTAGTAACATGAACATTTTTTTTAATGGCTTGCATAGCATTGTTACGAAGGTGTTACAGATTACTTTTCCCCAGGAAGCTTGCCACATACGTTCCAGAGAAACAGGAAGTCATGTAGCAGCAATTTACATCTGTTCAACGGCTATTTAAAGTAATTATTGCTAATGAGAATACATAATTTTTTTTGCCGAAAGTAGTTGTTCTCTGCAGCATAAATTCAATTGACAGAATTAAGATGTTGCAGGTAATGTAGCAAAATCTTAATTGCAAAGTAACATTATAATTTTCCTAGCTTCTAATTTATTTGCTTCCTTTGTCCCTTGAGGACAAAGGATGCACTGCTGAATTAAATGTGTTTGATGTTATGCAGATGTGCAGTTCAATGAGGTCTCCACCCACTACCTCCTCCAGGCAACGAGAGGATGTACATTTATTAGGCCTGTTGCACTTTGTCAATGATTTTATTGAAAATATAAATTGGTGTGAGTTTTCTCTTTCTCCTGCTCCTGAGTATTGTGGTCTTAGAAGCAAGTTTGTTCTGCACCTCAATTTTGGTTTAATATTGTTTAACTAATGGTTTGTAGTTCAAATTGAGAGTAATTACAATTATTTACAAGAATGATATTCAACATCCTTTAAATGCTAAAGATAAAAATGAGAGGCAAAATAATATTCCAAAGATTTATTTGATATAAATGTAGAAAGGGCACCATATACTGGAGGAATTGCAAATTTAAAATGTTCTACCTTTTTGGATTTTCTTAAGTCATCAAAGAATAAAGTTTAAACAAAATTTAAGTGTATGAAGCTTTTGAATATATCAAAACCAAAAACATATTTTGCAAAACCCTGCATTGTGGGTCAGAGGTAGCGACAGAGATTGCCATTCATGCACTTCATCCCATCATTCTGTGTGGTACTGTTTGCATTCTCTCAGCTTCTGTTTTCTCAGATGAAGAAAATTATGTCATTAGTTGTGGGATCTTTTCATATTTTTGAGAGATGTTTTTCATTTACCTTAGAGCCCACTCCCTTCCTCAATTAATAATGGATTCAATCACCAAAATCTTTTCAGCTTGATTTGATTGTCAGACATTATTTTTATCTGAAATGTCTAGCATTTCAAAGAGTGAAAGATATGAGAGATCAAAGTAGTAATCATCAAATAAAGGCAAAAATATTTTTGTCCTATCTGAAGCTTGCAGTGATTTGGGTCCATCTGAAAAGCAAACATTGCTCTCTTTCACTCAAGTTGGGCAGATACTGTCTTTTTTTCAAGCAACTTTTGGTGCTAGGAGCTTGTTGCTCTGTCATTTTCCATCGGCTGTAAAACAATACTTCAATAATTCGAAGAATGTGGAAATGTGAATGTTTGAAGAATGTTATGAAAAGATTAGTTTAAAATAGGATCCAGAGGGAGTTAACACTGGTAACTTACAGCTGTAACTGAGTACACAAACTACAAGAATTATCTCAGAATCAAACTATTCCAACTTTCAGTCTTCTCCAAGTAAATGTCAGCACTGTTGGAGAAATGCAGATCTGCCATTCTCGAAATGTCAGCAAAATTTATTCCCTGCTGCAGCACTACATCATACCTCAAGCAATGATCTGTCTCTGACTCTGAGTAAACAAAAAAAAAATCAGGGTTGCAATGCTGGTGATTTTTTTGTTCCCCGCTTTACATTATGGAATCTGCCCTGCTCACTGATCATTTTTATGTTGTTTTGAGTAACAAAAAAAATGAAAGAAGACAGCATAGTCTTTGATGTTGATAAAGTCGCACTTTTGTTGGCGACTGGACTCTGTCAGTAACACCTAAGTTAGCAGTGACAATAAAATCAGAAGAGAAGGAGGGCACTTATTTAACCCCTTAGGTAATCCATGTTATAGTTTGTAGCCACTTAACTTCCAAATACATTATCAATTGATAAAGAGCAAAACTTGGAGCTTTTTATTACTCTTGTTCAAAGCTAATAAAACTGCAACTTTTATCACTTTGTTCTTTTCCAATTTCATAAATTAATCATTTTTGAAACTTGTTAATGTAATACAGCTTTTTCTTTTCCTGCTGAGTACTTTAACCAGCATCTGACTTTAGCAGAACAGATTTTCTTCAAGGCTGTCAATATTTTTTAATCAGACACTGCAATCATTAGAATACTGGGACTTCTTGTAGTTTGTAAAGTCTTTTGCTCTTTATGCCATATGACCTGAAAGTTTGTTGATGAATTTTAACAGCTAAATTAACTAAAATTAAAGGCAGGAAAAGCAAACATCCCATTCAGCTCCGTGGTTAGCTTTTATATCTTTTAGCTAGCTTTTAGTGATTTAGGTACATGAACGCCTAAATCCTTTTGCTTCTGCACTACTTCTAGTCTCTCTAGATTAAGAAAATATTCAGCTTTATCTTTCTCGTCATAATGGATAATCTCACACGATCCTTGTACCAAAATCCATAGGTTGCCTCCTCATTTAATTTGTCGATGTTCTTCTGCTACTTTCTGCTCCAAACCCATAAACTTACTGTTCCTCTGAAAAGCGTGTCATCTGCAAATTTGGCGATGTAGCTGCCTATTCTTTCATACAGATAATTAATACCTATGATGAATAGTTGACGCTACAGTACAGATTTTCAAGGAACACAATCCTTCCTTCAATAATCAAGAGAACAAACTTTTTATCACTGCTTTCTGCCTCCTGCCTCCCAGCCAATTAATAACTCAAGTCATAAGGTTGCCTGTAATTCTGAACACTCCTGTTTTCATTAATCTCTTGAGCAGAACCTTGTGCAATACAAATACATTCTGGGTTTCCATATCAACATTTTTTCCACATTGGCCATGTTAAAGGCTGCCTCAAAGAATTCAGCCACATTAGTGTGATGTGACTTCACAAATAAAAGCTGACTCTGATCGGCTGATTCTTGCCCAAGCCCTCTGTCACACTTGCACTAATGATAAATTTCAGTAACTTTCCCACAGTTCATGTCAAGCTGGCAGAACTTTCGTGCAGATCGCTAGCACGAGGGGACACAGCTTTAAATTAAGGGGTATGAGTTATAGGACGGATATCAGAGGTAGGTTCTTTACTCAAAGAGTGATTAGGGAGTGGAATGCCCTGCCTGCAGCTGTTGTAGATGCGCCAAGTTTGGTGGCGTTTAAGAGGTTAATTGATAAGTATATGGAAGAGAAGGGAATGGTTTAGTTTGGAGGGGCATTGCTTTTTATTTTGGTCGGCACAACATCGAAGGCCGAAGGGCCTGTTCTGTGCTGTAATGTTCTATGTTCTATGTTCTATCTAGCTACCTGCTTTCTTCTTCCTGCACTTCTTAAGTAATGGAGTGACATTTTACAGCTTTACAATCCAAAGGCACAATTCTCAAATCCAAATAATTTTGTGAAAGTATGCTTATTCCAGTTGCAGTTTCCTCAGCTAATTCTTTTAGTGGCCTATGGTGGAAACCGTTTATCAAAACAATCGGATCCTGAAGGTGAACACATTTGAAGTCCCCACTATTTTCGCCATTTTGTTTCTATTTTAAAATACAGTAGTTTTTACTGTAAAAACTGTAAAGCCAACTACAGTTGGCTTTTTTATACCAACTATATAGTTGGTTCCTCCAACTATATAGTTCCTCCCCCACCTATCCTTTAAACAAGGCTTCCTTATGTGATTTCCTGTACTATTTTGTTCTATCCCTTTATAGAATTCCTATGGTGCAGGAGGACAGAGGAAGCCAGTTGACACACAGAATATATACCAACAATAATGCCACCCAGGCTCTACATCTGTAAACCTAAGTATTTATCCTGCTAGTCTTCCTGATTCTAAAGAACAATTTAGTATGGCCAATCAACCTAACTTGCACATCTTTGGAGAGTGGGAGGAAACTGGAGCACCCTGAAGAAACCCATGCAAGCACTGGGAGACAGTGCAAACTTCACACAGACAGTGAGCCAAATCAGGAATCAAACACTGGAGCTGTGAGGCAGCAGTGCTAACCACTGTGCCATCGTGCTGCTCTCTTCACTGTGAAGTATGATGCAGCATGTTAATTTAGTGGATCTGCCATTTCCTTGTTGCACAATAGAGTTTTTCCTGCATCTATCTTTAATGTGGCAACATTTCCCTTTCTTACTTTTCTCTTTCATATATTCAAAAAAGAGTCTACTGTTATTTAAAGATTTTCATTATTTTCCCAATACACACCTCATTGTTTGATTTGTACCCTGTTTTCTGAATGCTCCTGTTTTTCTATACTTATTTTATCTTAAGCCTTTTATTTTAGCTTGATAATCATTTGTTGACCATACTTGCTTAGTTATGCAAAATAAAAAATACTAAGTGACAATTCTCTTGTATTTAGCATTTCAGTTCCAGAAACAGCTGGATATTTTTAAAAAGTCAGAGGATTGTAAGGCTGGGTTTGTAAGCTTTCACATACAATCAGCACAAGTCAGATAATTAGGCACCCAAACATGCATATCTAATTTTTCAACGGGAATTTTGGTTATTTGGGTCCATCTTAATATTCTCCTATTTTATGCAATTGAGTAGACTGGGGCTAAAATGAAAGTCTCTGGCAGAAAAAGTGATCCTTATATGTTTGGCTGTTGCTGCAAAGGTCTGACAATATAACTGAGATAAGGAAGTGTTGTAGTGATACTGAATAATTTTGATAATACCCATTACTATCCTGGAATGCTACCAAGACATTTCAACTAAGCAAGTTTTTTGCTGGATAACTTTCATGAAACACCAAGAAGAGCAAGGACTACAGATACATGGCAACAGCACCACCTGCAATTTCCACTCCATGCAGCACCCCATCTTGACTTGGGAATATATGACCATGTCTTCATGATTCAGTCAAAATACTAGCAATCCCTACCATACAACACAATGGGAACAACTTCACTCCATGGTTTACAGCAGTTTAAGTAGGCAACTTACCACAGATTTCTTGAGAGTTATTAAAGATGGACAATAAATATTGGCTTTGCCAACAACAGCCACATCTCAAGAATGAATAAATGAAAAAGGCTACCATTAGAGTTGTACCATCTGTTCAACAATCATTTGGATAAACATATGGATCAGACCTGATTCTACCCAAATAAATAACAGTTTCCACAATAAAGCTTTCTTGCTACCACATCCTTCCAAGCCACCCCAAGAGACACCTACCACAGCGGACAGACTGCATTGCACACATGTTTCAGGGAACTGTGAAATGCTATGGCAATATCTTTATTCTTCCTGGGAAAGGAATGAATTGTTGAATAGAATGTAAGTTTTTTTAATAATTGTGTTTCCTCAATTGTAAAGATTCCAAATGGGCATTGAGACTCTTCATATCAAACCTGTGACCAAAAGAAAAAGAGAGGATTTACACTCAAATAATGCTTGCTTAGATTTTGACTAGGAAGTCCTACATTCAATCAACTGCCTGCACTGAATTAGTTAATTCTAGGTGAGACAACAATAGAGATGTTACAGTCAGCCTCAAGCTCTTTGGTTAAGAGTGGGGATATCAACTGAGATTCCTACTCTTGATCACTAATATGGACATTGAATAAACACTAAATTTGGCATGGCCCGTTTGGATATCCCAAATCCAATCTCCTTGTAATAATGGTACAAGCAAACAATTAGAAAGGCAAGTTGCCCTTTGTAATAAAGGACAACATGCCTTTCTAATTGTTTGCTGTACCATTATGCTAAACTTTGGTGCCCCTTGTACGAACGCACCCCTGTTGCACTTTTTTAAAAAAAGATCTGTTTCTCCAATCTTACAATTAAAATGAATAACCTCACACTACCCAACATCATATTCTTATCTGCCACCTTGTTGGCCACACACTTAAACTGTCTGTATGTCTTCACAGCCATTGTGTCCTCATCATGACTTTTACATTCCTGTCCAGCTTTGTATTGTCAACTAAGTTAGATTCGTTACTCTAAGTCTCTATCTAAGTAGTTTTTCCATTTTCAGGATGTGGGAGTTACTGTTTGGACCAGCATTTATTGCTCATCTCTAACTGCCTTACATTTCAGAAGGCATTTGAGAGTCAACCATGTTGCTGACCATACATACAAGCCAGACTGAGATTGGACAGCAGATTTCCTTCCTTAAAATGAACTGTAAGAACCAGATGATTTCTTTAACCATAATTGACAATGGTTTTATGGTCATCATAAAATTTCAGAATTTTGTTGAATTCAGATTTCACCATCTGCCATTGTGGGTTTTAAATCCAGGTCCCAAGATTTTATAGAATATAGAATATTACAGTGCAGTACAGGTCCTTCGGTCCTCGATGTTGCATTGACCTGTGAAACCAATCTAGAGCCCATCTAACCTGCACTATTTCAATATCATCCATGTTTATCCATTGACCATTTAAATGCCACTACTGTTGTAAGTAGGGCATTCCACACCCTTACTGAGTAGAAAAACCTACCTCTGACATCTGTCCTATATCTATCACCCCTTAATTTAAAGCTATATCCCCTCATGCTAACCATTTCCATCCAAGAAAAAAGATTCTCACTATCCACCCTATCTAATCCTCTGATCATCTTATTAACCTTCTTAAACTCTTATCTCTCATCTTCTTAGCCTTTTTATCTCTTAACGAAAACAGCTTCAAGTCCCTCAGCCTTTCCTCATAAGACCTTCCCACCATACCAGGCAACATCCTGGTAAATCTCCTCTGCATTCTTTCCAATGCTTCCATATCCTTCCTATAATGTGGCGAGCAGAACTGTACGCAATACACCAAATGCAACTGCATCAGAGTTTTGTACAGCTGCAACATAACCTCATGGCTCCAAAATTCAATCCCTCTACCAATAAATGCTAACACACCATACACCTTCTTAGTAACCCTATCAACCTGGGTGCCAACTTTCAGGGATCTATGCACATGGACACCAAGATCTCTCTGCTTATCTACACTACCAAGTGTCTTACCATTAGCCCAATACTCTGTATTCCTGTTACTCCTTCCAAAATGAATCACCTTACACTTTTCCACATTAACCTCCATTTGCCACCTCTCAGCCCAGCTCTGTAGCTTATTTATGTTCCTCTGTAACCTGCAACATCTTTCCACACTGTCCACAATTCCACCGACTTTAGTGTCATCTGCAAATTTACTAACCCATCCTTCTACGCTCTCTTCCAGGTCATTTATAAAAATGACAAACAGCAGCGGCTCCAAAACAGATCCTTGGAGTACACCATTAGTAACTAAACTCCAGAATGAACATTTCCCACACTCTGCCTTCTTACAGCTAGCTAATTTCTCATCCAAACCCCTGATACGTATCTTTGGCAATAGCTTACTATGGGGAATCTTATCAAATGCTTTACTGAAATCCATATTCACCACATCAACTGCTTTATCCTCATACATCTCTTTAGTCATCTTCTCAAAGAACTCAATAACATTTGTGAGGCAAGGTAGGTCAACCTTTCACAAAACTGTGTTGACTATCCCTAATCAATTTATTTCTTTCTAGATGATTATAAATTCTAACTTTTATAATCCTTTCCAAAACTTTTCCTACAACAGAAGTAAGACTCACTGGTCTATAATTACCAGGATTATCTCTACTCCCCTTCTTGAATAAGAGGACAGATTTGCTATCCTCCAGTCTTCTGGCACTATTCCTATACACAATGATGATCTAAAGATCAAAGCCAAAGGCTCTGCAATCTCTTCCCTAGCCTCCCAAAGAATCCTAGGATAAATCCCATTTGGCCCAGGGGACTTATCTATTTTCATACTTTCCAGAATTGCTAACACCTTTTTAGATCATAAATCATAGAATCATAGGTCATAGAAGCCTACTGTGCAGAAAGAGGCCCTTCAGCCCATCAAGTCTGCACCAAATACAATCCCACCCAGGCCTGACTCGCATATCCCTACATATTTTACCCACTAATCCTTCTAACCTACACATCCCAGGACACTAAGGGGCATTTTATTAGGTTGGCCAATCACCCTAACCCACACATCTTTGGACCTTGTGAGGAAACCCACTCAGACATGAGGAGAATGTGCAAACTCCACACAGACAAGCTGGGAATCAAACTCAGGTCTCTGGAGCTGTAAAGCAGCTGTGCTAACTACTGTGTGCTACCATGTCGCCCAATGAACCTCAATCCCGTCTAGTTTCATAGCTTGTATCTCAGTATTCTCCTTGACAACATTATCTTCCTCCTCTGTGAATACTGACAAAAAAATATTCATTTTAGCACTTCTCTTATCTCTTCAGACTCCACGCACAACTTCCCACCATTATCCTTGACTGGCCCTAATCTTACCCTAGTCATTCTTCTATTCCTGATGTACCTATAGAAAGCTTTAGGGTTTCCCTTGATCCTACCTGCCAAAGACTTCTCATGTCCCCTCCTGGCTCTTCTTAGCTCTCTCTTTAGGTCCTTCCTAGCTCTTACATCCTGGGTCTCTGCATTACTAGTCCAGTGGCAACACCGCTAGGCCACTGTCCTATAGACCAAAAGGCCCCCGCTCTGATCTGTGCAGCATGCCACTGTTTACAGCCTGCCAACTTGAAAATGCCCAATATATCCCTAGTTTCTGCTTGCTGTCCATTAACCAATGACCCATCTGTGTTAATTGTGTTCCCTAACCTAATCTTAACCAATTGTACGGCATTTTATCAATGTCCAAGTCTACAACATTTGCTGACTCCTCTTTATTTATACTAATTGCAGCTTCAAAAAACTTAAATTTGTTTAACAATTTTCCTATTGTAAAACTATGTTGACTGTTGGATTATACTATCCTTTTCTTAGTGTGTTCACAAGAGTGTCTTGAAAATAAATTCCAGCGATTTTCTGATAGCCAGTGTTAGGCTAACTGACTTGTAGGTTGTCCCAGTTTTTTCTTTCTCTCCTTTCTTGAGTAGTGGATATTACATTTTCCACTCCTTGTCTGTTAGGACCATTATAAAATTCAGGGAATTTTGGAACAGTCCGAATTCAAATGTATGAGTTCAACTTAGCTGCCTCCCCTTTTTATTTAAGTTATCTTTCCCTTCTTTTGGATGTTGGTGTTGGTGTTATTTTTAGCCACCTGAAATGCAGTATTGTGTGCATGTTAATAGCTGGGACCGTATTGTGTTCCAAGTATCTATTCATCATCCAGGCCTTCTAGCAGCTTATATGATCCTTCATGCTTTACAATGTTTCTTCACTTTTTGCTAAGTACTGGCTTCAATTTCCAGTTGCTTGAATCATAACTAATGCCTCCATAATCTCTCTAGCTATCTCTTTTAGAAACTGAGGATATAGGCCAGTGGTGGGTATCTTGCAGCCCAGGGGCTACATGAAACCTATCAAGGTTCTGAGTGCAGCCCAAAAGACATTTTGTCGACTGTTGCCCATGTGTAGGGTTGCCTCATTCTGCTGGTTTTCACCTGTGTAGCTTTTTCTCTATTGGTATGACTAAAGTGATACACAAACAAAGCAAGGCCAAGTGAAATGAGGTGCATGGTCAATGTATGCAACGACTGAGAGAACCTCTGTGGTCAATCAGGTATAAATATTTATTTTGTTTTTACTGCTTGAAGTGGTGGCAGTTCTATTAACGTATAAATGATTAAGCATTTTTTGTAACTTGTTATGAAATATTTGGCATGTATTAAATGTATTTAATCTTATTCATAGGGTCATGGTTAGTGAATATGCCCAATTTCAATATCGCGGCCCACTGAGATGAGGGCCACCAATGCAACTGACTCACTAGTCTAGGTAGCCTGGCGTTGATATAAGCCATCATGTCCTGGATTTTGTCAGCTTTTAGTCCCTTGAGTTTCTCTAATAATTTTTCTTGCTGACATTAATTACCTTAATTAATTACCTTGACTGTTATTAGCTCCTTGGCTACCCTCTCTCTGGTTTTTTTTTGTCTTTGACTTTGAGAACAGTACAAAACATATGCCTGTGGCATTTCCTCATTCCACATGATAGCTCCTATCTCTGCCTCTGATGGACTGATTTAACAACTGTGGAATTCATTACCACAGAGATAGTTGATGCCAAAACATTGAATGTATCAAAAAATGTGGCTAGACACAGCACTTGGGATGAATGGGATTGAAGTTTATGGGGAAAACGCGGTATTAGGCTATTGAATAGGACGATTAGCCATGATTGTGATGAATAGCAGAGCAGGCTCGAAGGGCCAATGGCCTCTTTCTGCTCTTATCTTCTATGTTTCTATGTCACTTGCTTATACTAAAATTTAAATCTCTCTTGCTCCAATTCTTTTCTTTTGATCGTGGTTATTTTTCTATGATATCAATACTTTTGCTCAATACTGTAGTTTTCCAGTAGTTAATAATTTTCCATCCATTGGTAGAATAGAATTTAAGAGTATCATTCCACAACACAGTCATCCCGATTGCATCTTTCGTTATATTTGCATTTCTTTTATTATACAGAACGATGTTATTTCCTCCTGTCAGGAATGACCTTGTGTTCAATCTTTTGTCTATCGTCACTATTTCCCTTCGACTCTGGATAAGTTACTCCAACTACTTTTTATGAAGGATGTTAGCTGACAGCCTAGTTTGCCATTTTAATATGCAGAACAACCTTCTTGTGCACTATTATTCTTCCCAAGCAAGCTGTCCAGTTGTCTGAAATGTTGGTTGTCTTCTGCATGCATTATTCCAGTAACACTTTGGTCAAGTCAAATATGGTTCTTGAACACATTCTGTATTAGTGCCCTATCAGAATGCTTTATCCAGGGATATAACAGTCCCAATTCAAATGTACGAGTCCAACCTAGCTGCTGCCCCTTTATTAATTAATTTATCTTTCTCTTTTTTTGGGTAGTGGTTTTGGCATTATTTTCAGCCATCTGAATGCGATGTGTGCTTGTTAACAACCATGACAGCATAGTGTTTCAAGTATCTGTTCATCATCCAGGTCTTTTAACACTTTATATGATCCTTCATGCTTTATGATGTTTCTTCACTTCTTGCTATCTACTCACTTCAATTTCCAGCTGCTTGAATTAAAAATAATCTAACTGTGACTTTTTTTAACTTGATTTCTCAGAAATGAATATTTGCATTGTTTCTCAGTAGCATTGTGGAATTTGATTGTTAGGTATCTTGGGGAAAATTCCACTGATATATCTGCATTTCTTGGCTTGTGTTGGAGGCAAGCACAGACCTTGTTTAAACTTGGTTTCTGGAAACTAGGTCTGAAGAGGGAATGAACGTTCTACTTAATAGTTATCATAGCCAATAGAATGTGAGCAGGTGAATTGTTATGTTGATGAATGGGAAAGAGAGAATAGTTTATGTTGTTTGAATCCAGGTGTTCTACATTTATCCAGTTCCAATTCAATCCTGCGTTGATTGAATGTAGAACTTCCTAGTTAGAATCTACTCAAACATTATTTGAATGTAAATCCTCTCTCTTCCTTTTGGTCACAGGTTTGAGATGAAGAGCCCCAAGGTAAAGACTGGGGGGCATCATTCATTCTTTTCAGAGTATGTCTTGCATGTTCCTCATCCGTTAATTTATTCCAAGGAACGGTGTTCTTCCATCCAGTTACTTCCAGTTAATTGTGAGACACAAACCAATTCATCGCAGGGCTGTCAGTGTCCAGGGACCAAGCAAACATGAAGCTGTGTCCTACAAAGAACAAAGAAAAGGACAGTACAGGAGCAGACCCTTTGGCCTTCCAAGCCTGTACCAATCATGATGCTCTAACTAAAAATTTTAAAAAACTTCTGCCGTTACTCAGTCCGTATCACTCTATTTCAACCTTATTCATGTACCAATCCAGATGCCTCTTAAATATTGTTAATGTGCCTGCTTTTATCCATCCTCTGGCAGCGCATTCCAGGCACACAACACTCTCTGCTTGTAAAACTTCGCTGGCACCTCTCTATTAAATTTTTCCCCTCTCACCTTGAACCTGTGCCCCCTTGTAATGAACATTTTATTCACTCTTTGAAAATGCTTCTGACTATCTACCTTATCTGTGCCTCTCAATTTTGTAGACCTCTATTAGTTCTCTCCTCAATCTCTGGCTTTCTGGTGAAAACATTGTAGTTTGTTCAACCTCTCCTCGTAACCAATACCTTTGAGACCAGGCTACATCCTGGTGAACCTTCTTTGCACTGCCTCCAAAGCTTCCATGTCCTTCTGTTGATATGGTGGCTAAAACTGCTCGTAACATTCCATATACAGTCTAACCAAAGTTTTGTAAAGCTGCATCATGATTTCTCAAGTCTTGTACTCAATGCCCCAGGTGCCACTTTTAGGGAACTATGGACCTGCACACCCAGATCCCTCTGTTAATATTTCGAGGAGTTCTGCCATTTACAATATAATAGACACCTAAATTGGATCCTCCAAAATATATCACCTCATATTTGTCCAGACTAAACTCTGTCTGCCATTTCTGTGCCCAAGTCTCCAAATACTCTGAAGTTGCAAACTTCAACATGGCCTTTGTGACTGCTGTCCAGAATGGTAGAAAAGACAGTCAACTTTTGTGGATCTTGTTAGGTGCAGCAGTTCATAAAAGTCAATGAATGATATTGTTACAAAAACTGCTACTGTTGAGAGTATTGGTGGTTAGTGCCTGAGTGGGATTGGTAGTAGCGTGCAATTGTGCAATATCTCCGAGAACTGGAAATAAGGAACTCACCAGTGATGCTCTGGTCAGAGAGTAGGCTGGTGGCCAATTCTATTAATAACCAGTTATCTGATACTTTTTCTTTCCATGGCATTGTTACCAGTGGCAGAATTAAGACCAGATGGAAGCTGATCTTAGCCTATCAACACAGGAATGTCAATGGACAATGATTGTTGCACATCCCCTCCCCCAGCTCCCCAGAAACTTATGCGAGGAAAAATTTGGATTTTGTTTTTTAAAAGTAGATTTCTGATCTGTTATGCTTCTCTTACGACTGACAAAAACAATTACCTTGTTCGTGAATATTAAAAAGATGTTTATTGGTGATTTGAAAACAAAATTGTTGATGCAATACGTCTTCCCGTATTCGTGAGTTATGTTAGAAAAAATGTCCTTCAAGGACAGTAAACTACTACTCCCACCCAGTCTGACCTACTTATGACTCAAGCATTAAACTATGTGGTTGACTCTTATTGTCTTTTGAAGTGGCCTAACTCGCCACTCAATTGCAGCACAGCTAGGGATGGGCAATGTCAATGGCTTAGTTTTGTGAGTCCACATCCAAAGAAAACAAATTTCTCATAAAAGCTTCCACTAAATCCTTCTACCCTCCCAAAAAAAAGCTGATTTTTTTTTTATTCATTCGTGGGACATGAGTGTTGCTGGCTGGCCAGCATTTATTGCCCATCCCTAGTTGCCCTTGAGAAGATGGTGGTGAGCTGCCTTCTTGAAACGCTGCAGTCCACATGCACAATAGCATTTTTTTGTTGGGTACAATATTTGTTAACCGGCATCTGCTCCATTTTGCAGCTAGCAGCTATTTTGGAAGCAAGTGATTAAATGTTTAATGCTTGGAGTTTGATGTTTTGTGTTTTTGAAGTTGAATATTAGAAATCTCAAATCCTCGTCATTATAAGTGAAAGTTTTGGTAAAATTGCTTTATTAGAGAACATAGAACATAGAACAATACAGCACAAATAGGCCCTTTGGCCCACAAGTTGCACTGATCACATCTACCAATCCACAGACCTATCTATAACCCCCTATCCTATTCTCTTCCATATACTCATCCAGAAGTCTTTTAAAAGACCCCAGTGAGTTTGCTTCAACAACCTCCGACGGCAGTCGGTTCCATTCACTCACACCCTCTGAGTGAAAAACCTACCCCTGACATCTCCTTTGTATTTGCTTCCCTGCACCTTAAATCTGTGTCCTCTCGTAGTGACCATTTCAGCTCGGGGAAATAGTCTCTGAGAGTCCACCCTATCTATTCCTCTCAACATTTTATAAACCTCTATCAGGTCGCCTCTCAACCTACGTCTCTCCAGTGAGAAGAGTCCCAGCTCCCTCAACCTATCTTCATAAGGCCTGCCTCCCAATCCAGGCAGCATCCTTGTAAATCTCCTCTGAACCCTCTCAATAGCCTCTACATCCTTCCTATAATGAGGCGACCAGAACTGCGCACAATACTCCAACTGGGGTTTGACAAGAGTCTTACAGAGCTGCATCATTACCTCCTGACTCCTAAACTCTATTCCTCGATTAATGAAGGCCAGTACTTCCTCATGAAGTGGGAACATGAAGATGTTTGAAATACACAGTCTTTCTGCTATATTAATGTGGTAATGATTATAAGTTTAGGACATTTCAACATGATTAGTTGAATGTATAGTAGGAAAACTACAAAAGTATGGTACTGTATCTCCTCAGGCAGTTAACTGTAAACGTTTTAATTGCTGCATTTAAGGTGCTTGGCCAAGATTGTAAGTAACAATTTACCACATTCCTGAAGGTTTTTACAGAAAGTATTCGAACGTATAAGATTTTAATTGTTGCAGACCAAAGCCGAGTTTTATATTTTGGTGCGAGAAGGAAGGAGTTCAGCATTTGGTTATGTTGTCTGCCATCTGCTTCATAGCCTTTACAGGATGACATTTCACAAAAATATATTGTTGAAAATGTGTTTAGTCACTTAAACATGTTGAAAACACATTGAAGTAGTTGCTACCACATTGTTGCTTTAATAGGCTCAATGATCACAACTCACAAACTCTAAAATATGTCAGCAGAGAGGAGGCATAGCTCATTTGCACTTAGCAATTAAAGCCATGTCATTGTAAGTTACAATCCACAGCACGTTTGCTAGTCAATTTGAAGATGCAGCTCATATATTGTGGCCATCTATAACCACAAATGTCCCAGCAGGAGTTGAGTAAAGTAGACAAGCCACAGGCAAGGGCAAATAGAGCATAACAACTTCCTATTAAGATTCCTGCCATATGATTAGAAATCTGGGAGAGCGTGGCTCACTGTGTATAGGGTCACACATGCACCAGTGTTCACATCTTGGACTTCCTGTCTGTACTTGCTATTACCCTAGGGCAGTGCCTGCTGTTGAAGGGAACCAAGGCCACTCCCAGATGGCAGACAGGCACACTGTGTTATTAAAAACCAGAGATTTTGAAACCTTGATGTTCTTGTAGACTCCTAATTAGTCCCTTGCATAAGGGTAAATGGCATGTCACGTTAATAAGAAAAGAGTCTTGGCCAACTATTTATTACCAGGTCGTCTCATTTACTAATTTTCAAACTGCGCTGGCAGCTTGAAGAGTCAGAACAGCAATTTCCATCTTTATTTCATTTAGCCATTATATTTGTTACATTGTCAGTGTGTTGGGACAGTTTAAAGGGGAAAAAAAACGAGGGGGATTTTATAATTCCTGCTCCACTTAAAGATGTTTGACTGATTAACTTTTTATGTGAAACTTTTATGAAAAGCAGTTTCAGGTGACATGGGGTGCATTTTGATGGACTGCAGTTACATGAAAGCTGGACTTTCCACATGCACATGGCCCTGTGTTGTTAAAATGCCAATTGTCAAGTCACGAAATTAAGCATGTTTGCTCTCATTAGACTGAGCAGAATTTAATGCTGTTCTAGGCATTTGCTGCGGTTGCTTATTGTGTGGGGGTCTGGAAGCAGACAGCAGAAGGTTTAGTTTCTCTTCAGATATTGATGTGGACAAGAGACACTGAAGAGAAGTCTGTCGTCTCTTTTATGAATTGTGTGTTGTGGTGAAACAATGTTTGGGATCTCAAATTCAGCATCAAAAATGCTACCAAAATCCTTGCTCCTGCAAAAAATAAATGTAAATTTGGTAGTGGCAGGACTCACTTTGTTATATGTTATCTTGTATATTAACATAGTTGAATGTAATAAAAGCAGGATTTTCTTTTTGTTCCATGAGTAAATTGATCTTCATCCATCGTTCTCCAGTTTGTTGTCTGGAATTTAACTGGTTAGCACTGCTGCCTCCACAATGCCAGGGATCCGGGTTTGAATCCCGGCTTGGGTCACTGTCTATGTGGAGTTTGCACGCTGTCCCCATGCCTGTGTGAGTTTTTTCTGGATGCTCCAGTTTCCCTCCACAGTCCAAACGATGTACTGGTTAGATGCATTGGCCATGCTACATTCTTACCCAGTGTAACTGGACAGGCGCCGAGGTGTGGCAACTAAGGGATTTTTACTGTAACTTCATTGCAGTGTTAACATAAGCCTGCTTGTGATACTGATAAATAACCTGGAACATAACTACCTATGACCGAATCTTTCCCAAATAGTAAGTGAAGTTTGGTATGAATTTACAAATGTATGTTAAATGAATGTGAATTATTTGGTTTGCATAACAGGATAAACCCAGGAAACTTAACCAAACTGTGTAATAATTTAAAACTTTGTTGCTTTTCTTCTATAACTGCCACTTTTGGACTGAGGGAAAGCAGGAAAGATGAAAATGTCTTTTATATTTTTCTCTTAAACAAATTTGGAAGGGAATAATCCTCTTATGGAAATACCAGGAATGCATTTACTTGCCATGGCACTCCCAACAGAAGATGGGCCAAAAAAATTCCACTTCAATCTTGCCACATAAGTTATGCCTCTCTAAACCTAAATCTCTGGTCTCCCCAATGCCAAATATCGGATTTACAGGACCACCTGAGTGGTTTGGTCTACTTTCAAAAGCTCACTACTCTTATAATTGCTTCCCCCCCCCCCCATACCCTGTATGAAATCACTGACTTAAAATTGCACTCTACATCCTTGCTCTTGCTGAGCATTTGGAAGATTGATGGTTTTATGTCACTTTGCCTTGATCTGCAATATTAGAATTTTAGTGTCCTTAGCAACCAGTGTCTGGATTTTTGACACAGTAGCACGGAGAGTTGAAAAATAGTAACGGTGGTATTTTACAATTCTAAATGAATGAAGTGCTAGATGGCAAATGTGTTCATGCTGTGAGGGAGTACTTAAAGTAGCTGGATTAAGCAATTGCAACTAACAAGGACTTATGGGGCCAAAAAAATAAAAAAAGTTTCTTTGGCTCTGATTCTGCAAACTGACCCAATTGGAACAGAGAATTAGAAATGTGCTAATTGTGGCAAATCCCGAGGCAAAGGCCTGGAATATTATATGGCCTAAAATAAAAGAGTAATTCTGTTTTAAGAAAAAAAATCAACACAGTACATGAATATACAGAATAGTCCATGAAAATTCATTTGACCCATCTGTAATATCAACCCAAGACCCTTCCCTGAACACCCCACTGCTCACCTGCTGTTCTAAGTCATATCTTCTAGTCGAAGAGGCAAGCAACTACTTCTTGAATATTATCCTGTATTGTTGAATTTATATTCATAAATGAATACCACTTGGAAGAAGTACTGAAGGCAAAAAGGCCACACAATGTATGCTGTTTGGGGAACTCAAATATTTGTCATCAAGAGTGGCTTGATAGCAACTCTACTGAATGAGTCTTGAAGGATATAACTGTCAGAATGGCTCTGTAGCAGATGGTGAGAGAACCAACACAAGGAGAAAAATCTATTGATCCTCACCAACTACCCAGCCGCAGATGCATTTGTCTGTGGAAATATTGGTACAAGTGACCACTGCATAGTCCTTGTGGAAACAAAGTGTCAATTTCACACCAACAACACCCCTCAACATGTTCTGTGGCACTATCACTGTGCTAAATGGAATAAGTTCAGAAAAGATCTAGGAATTAGAAAATGATATTCCACCACATAATCTTGAAGCTTGGCACATGTGCCTCACTCTCTACCTTTACTATCAAGCTTGACTCAATGAGGCACATGAAAGAGCGTGTTAGGAGGATCATCTGACATACCAAAAAATATGCTGCTACTGTGGTGAAGCGACTATGCAGGAAAACATGCATTCTAATAGTGGAAAAAGTATGCAGCAAATAGAGCTAAGTGATCCCACAACCAATGGATCACTTCAAAGCTCTGTAGAACTGTCAGATCCTGTCATAAATGATGTACAATTAAACAACTAACAGGAGAAAGATTCCCACGAACGCCATCACCCCCAGTGGTGGGGAGCACAACACTTGAAAGCAAAAACAAAGCTGAAGCTTGCAACCATCTTCAGTCAGGTACTAAGTGGATGATCATCTCAGTCTCCTCCTGGAGTCCCAATTATCACAAACTGTATTCAGTTAGTACAGTTCACTGCACATGATACCAAAAATCAGGTAGTTAGGGGGATAGTTGCATGGTTGAGATGTGTGGTGCTTTAGGACATTCATTGTAGTGTTCTGTTCAGTTACACTAGTTAATCACTGAGTTAGACTAAGTATTCAACTGTGTAACATCTCCTGGATAAGTGTCCAGATAAGTCCCTCGTATCTGGCCCAAGCCTCCAAACCCACAGTTCAATTTTAGAAATGCTAATGGAGGTTGTTCCAGGAAGTAAAAATCAGGCTATATTCCCATGTTAATGAGTTCAAGCTCTACAAAGTGGGGTGGCACAGTAGTTCGCCAGTGATCCCAGATTCATATCCTCGCTTGGGTCATTGTCTGTGTGGATTTTGCACATTCTCCCCGTGTATGCGTGGGTTTCCTCCCAGTGCTCCGCTTTCCTCCCGCAGTCCAAAGATATGCGGGTTAGGTGGGTTGGCCATGCTAAGATTAGTGTCGTGGGACTGACTAGGGTAAATACATGGAAGTATGGGGATGGAGCCTGGATGGGATTGTGGTCAGTGCAGACACAATGGCTAAATGACTCCCTTCTGCATTGTAGGCTGCTAGGATCTAAAGCTGTGTCATTCTGGTCTGTTGGATTTACTTCATTTATCAGCAAACACTCAAATAATCTCCATATTTTGCATTTTAATCTAATTAGGTTTAATACAGAAGTGATTTTGCCCTGGGCACACAACTAAAAACATGAGTATTAATTGAAGTTCAACTAATCAATATGGTGAGCATGTCTGAAACAGTCTAATGCTGCTGTGGTTTACATCTGTTCGCCCCTGAGACATTCTAGGAATTTCCATTACTCTCTGTGGGATTTGGTTGACCACTCTGAGAATTTTTAGTGGGATGTGAAGGACCAAATTTGGGTTGGAAAGGGCTAGTCACAGGTTTGAACCTTGGCTAAAGTTAACATAAATGTGTAGTCATCCCACTTCAAACTATGTGGCAATGCTCAAATTAATATTAAAGCCAAGTGTTGCCTTCTGTTAAGGTGCATGGATAGGAAAAACAAATCGAATCATTTGAACTTTAGTCTTAATAAATTGGTCACCAGGAACAGTTGTAAATTAGTTACAAAATCTAAGGAAGTGTCAAAAAC
This sequence comes from Sphyrna mokarran, assembly GCA_024679065.1. Taxonomy (NCBI): domain Eukaryota; kingdom Metazoa; phylum Chordata; class Chondrichthyes; order Carcharhiniformes; family Carcharhinidae; genus Sphyrna; species Sphyrna mokarran. The sequence continues at coordinate 111,764,689 of JAGIQG010000003.1, forward strand.
AACAGCTGGAATTCTCCAACTTTGCTTGCGGCTGGGATTCTCCAGTCCTGCTGATATGAATGGAGATTTTGCTGACCGCCATATTCTCTTGTTGGTGGTGAGGTGTACAAGACTGGAGAATTCCATCCAATGTCTAAACATGTGTACCTGGAACTCGGCTTAATAAGGGCGATCTTATCTTGTGAGTAAAAATCTGATTGATGACCAATGAGGTACCCAGCACTTAGAAAAAGTATTAAGCACCATGATTTGTTGATTTAACTTTTCTAGTGCAAATATAGAGATTATTCAATGGACATGATGTTATTGTGCATCTGATTGGGTTAACATGTTCATTTAATGCCAATTATACTGCTTGTAGTAGTACATGGAGAGAAATGTAGCCCTCTGATTTTTTCAGTTGAACGACTTGTGTGTGAAGTGACACGGAAGAAATGTATTTAAACTCTGCGTTAATTGCAGCTAACCTTTCCCCCTTACTGACAAGCACAGTGACTTGCGACTTATGCATGTTTCTTCTGATTATAAAGTTTGCCAGCAGCTTTGGCAACAACATTTAAAGAACCAAGTAGCTTCAGCATTTATTAAGGCAATAATAACTAATATCAGCATTCTAGGTTTTTAATCTACTTATTTTTCTTGGATTCAGGATCTTAGATCTTTCCCATCGGCAAGCACTCGCTCTCTGTGGCCCAGAATCTTCCTTTACTTCCCATATCAAAACCATTTGTACTGAACCCAAGGATCTAATGTAGAAACCATATTAGAATGTTTTAGCTTGCCAGCCATCTCGTGTATCCTCATGATCTTTTTGAATTTTGGAAGGCAGTAGAATAAACTTGACTAGATCAGGACTCTGGCTATAAACTACCAAACAGATTAAATTGGATTCCCAGTAGTTATAAGCTTAATATCCTCCTCTAGAAGAAAATGAAACTGAAGTTGCATCCACTACAATAAAACTGTGCTGTAAATTGGACTGAACAAAAGAGGGAATGGAGAGATTGTGCCAATTTGCTGGTGTTTCTATAGCTGAATCTCTGGCAAGGGGGAAAGTGAGTTCCCAATGCAATACATTTTATTCTATTGACCAGGCAAATGTTGAGCCCATGACTCAGAATGTTATCTTTACTTCATGATTTATTGCTTATTGTCCACAGAGTCTCTCCAACCTATCTCTCTATCACAGCTACCTTGAGCAGGATAGGCTAAGAATATTTTTTGACATGACAAGGACAAAGGAAATCTAGTTGTTTTTCTTGAACTCAAAAAGAGTCCCCAATTAAACATTCATACTGAAACGTGTATTTGAATTGACTGGCTCTATCCTTCCTCAGTTACCTAAAAAGACATAACATCTGTTTTCAAGGTTTTGTATATCAAAACAAGCTGGACCATTTTCAGTGATCGAATCTGGTTTCTAACTTTGTGTTCCATGACAGGAAGAACGAAACTAATAGTCCAATGAACCATGAACAAGAATGCTTAGTTGTTTTCGCAATGAGTTCTGGGCACAACGATTGTAATCAGAGGCCCAACTCTTCTCTTGAGAGACCATTTGACGTTGGTCGCCAATTTGACAGCATTGGGGATCCTGAGAAAAGAGCAGTGTAAGATTTCAGATCTGGATCCCAACATCTGAACCTGATGGATGGTGATGTTTTAACAGGCATTATCACGTTTCCAAAATACAACATAGTTAGGAAAGCACCAGCCTTGTAAGTTTTGTAGATTCCCCCAGAAATCTGCTATGTTAATATGGATGGGCAATTAGTAAAAAGCATGTAAAGATGATGCGAAATGGGGAACAGTGAATCAATCCCAGAGCAGATGGATTTAATGCCAAATGATGATTTTCCTCAAAATTCCCATGTGGCTAAAACAAGATAACATGTCATTTTCTGCTACATGAATCCAAAGAGACTAAAAGCACAAAATGTCTGGAGTTTGAGAGAAAATATTGCAAAACTGTTTTCAGAATTTAAAAAATATATTTTTGTGGTTTCTACAAGCAGTTTGTTGTCCAAATTATATATTTATAGCTAGGAATTGAATAATTTTCTATTTTTGCTATGTGGCTTAGTTACAGGCTCTCCTTTCCTCTACAAAACCTAGCCACTTCTCGTCAATCTCAGGCATGCCAGTGTCATGGTTTTATTTCTTCAAGTGGACTCTGAGTAAGATTCAGAAAATATCATTAACTAAGGCAGATTTTGCTGTAGGGTCATGTCACTGGGAACTGGATTAAAATTTCCAAACTAATCTCGCAAAGGCATCTGATATTCATGCCATCGATGAAGGCTGGAATCTAACTTAGGTCTGAGAGGTAGAAGGACAGTGCATTAACCTACTGTGTCATCATGTCCTCCAAAGTCCTGTAAACCTCAGTTTAATTGTGCCCGTTGTACTATATTAGAATGTGATGAAGAACATATTGGCAGAGTTTTTGTTATTCATGGCTGTCAAAAGCATCAGATATATATCCACATCAAAAACATGAGTTTTGGATATGCTTCCCTGTTTCAGTACGTTGCATTATTAAATTAAATACCGCAGGACTAGCTTAAGGTGACACAAAGAATAATAATTAGAAGTCAAGTCTTTGAATTGCTACTTTCTCAGTAATCTAATCACATCAAGAAAAATAAGTAATTGAGAAAAAGCATTTTTCCTTTGATCACAGACACAACAAATAAACCACAGGGGAAGAAAGAATGGAATTGAGGCAGTATTTCTGAGATGACAAGTTATGATACGATCATTTGGTTCTGGAATTCATACAGAGAGAATGCCTGCTGGGACTGTTAGATAGAGACATCCTTAATACCATAGCTCGGCTGGAAACTCCGTTCTAAACAATAAAATAATACTATTCTGTTTTGTTAAGCTAATTTATCCTATCAATATTTAGTCTTTTCTTCAGATGCCATGTGTGTCTTATTAGAAATAGAGTAAGCTCTTTCTTCAAATGCTGTTCCTGGATTTTTGGTATCTGGACACATGTTCAAAGTAACATTTGTTGGCCACATGTAACAGGGGAGGGGCTTTTGCTTCAAAACTGAGGTCATCACAAAACAGATACTTTATGGAACGTGAAGTATGTAGTAATGAAAGTGCGCTTAAATGTGCCCAGTTTAAGATGATTGCGCCAGTTGAAATATAGATCATTTATTTTGATTCATATTTTATTTTTAGGATCAGAATAATGAATCTTTATGAAAAGCAAGCAGGATTATTGTGTTTTAACAAAAAGTAATTAAGTTTGTCAGGTGGTCTTTAATCATCTTGGATTCACAAATATATGGGCAAAAATTTAGCAGTGCTCAGTAAATGTTGTGGGTAAATGGTCCACTTGGTATTTGAATACAAATTTATTGTTTAATAGTTTGAAAGGCAATAGTGTAATTTGCATATTGGAAAAGATGGTTATGTAACTTCAGAACATTGTAATGCCTTAGCTGAACCAAAGCTAAATAGTAATTGAAATTGCAATCGTAACAGTGTCGCATTTCTCTACATAATATACTTTCAAATTGTTTAGATTCTGAAGAGGAGTAGATTAACATTTAAGTAAGACATAGAGAAATATCAAAATGAAATTTGATCAGGCAGTCTCATAAAACTGAGCAAATTGGATGGAGAAATTGTTTGTTAACGAAGTCATAAAAAATAAGTAGTCACAAGTACTACTGGCCTTGCAATTCGGTTGGGTTATTGAGGTCACTAATCATTGCATTCCTCCATTTAAGAAAGGTTAAAATGTTCAACAAAGCCATGTGTTGAAGAGGTTTTCATTAGTGCCTTTTTAATTATTTTGTTTCATAGATAGCTTTGAAACATTATGATGGGCATCAATGGCAGAATTTTTATACTTACTGTTCTTCCTGCATTGGTATCAAAGTTTGATTTGATTTATTATTGTTACATGTATTAACATACAATGAAAGGTATTGTTTCTTGCATGCTATACAGACAAAGCACATTGTTCATTAAGAAGGAAATGAGAGAGTGCAGAATGTAGTGTTACAGTCATAGCGAGAGTGTAGGGAAAGATCAATACATTGCAAGGTAGGTCCATTCAAAGATCTGATGGTAGCAGGGAAGAGGCTGCTCTTGAGTCAGTTGGTACATGACCTTAGATTTTAGTATCATTTTGGAAGAAGGTTGAATAGAGAATGTCCGGGATGCGTAGTGTGCTGCTTTGCCGAGACCTCGGGAAGTATAGAGTAAGTGGATGAGAGGCTGGTTTGCTTGATGGATTGAGTGACGTTCACAACCTTTTGTATTTCTTGGGGTAAATTTCTTAAGTAAACTTTGAAAGGATGAAACTTGAACGTGCAATAAAGTAATTTTAAAAAGTTCTTGAAAAGGACAGTTTCAACTGTGGTGGGATTTCATTTTTGTGTTAATAGTATTCACATTTCTTAGTGAAGTGAAGGTGATGTGGAGACCATTGCATTAAAAACACAGAAGCACAGCTGAGATTGCATTTCCCTTTGAAAATGCCATACTAGAGTATACATGTTCATTCCCATCCTTGCTGTTTTATAAATGTATTTGTTATTTTTACACAGGTGGAAATTTTGCATCAAACAGAAACCCTGAAAATATTTTTCTTCTTAATAATAGAATGGATATTTTGAGACTGGATACTGCTACGTCAATTTGGTGTATACAGTGTTGGGGGCATGCTTATATTTAGATTTGAAATAGCATGAATCACATTCATTCATTAAATATTGGATTTTTGACCACTGTGTAATTTTCTTTCTCTTGGAATATAGTCTATTTTGTAGATGACTTGTATCTTTATTCGTGTTATATTATTCATTGTTTAATCCTTTGCCTAGGGTAAAATATCTGGCAGCCAGCAGTGTGAATCAGAAAATAACAGGTAGTGAACTCAAGATTTTCTCACCTGAATATTTGGTGAGATGACAAGACTTCTCAAGTCAGCCAATTGTAATGCGCTTTGAGAATTTTTCAAACTCTTGCCTAGCCAGCTATCTTCTCCTTTCTTCTGATCCATTGATCCACTTGTCTATCTTAGCAAAGTGACTAATATTGCTCTAGCCGACATAAAGTGTGTTCCACCCTACTCCCTTCTATCATATACCACATTGTAGTTAACTCACACCTCCCACTCTGCTGTTTGTAGTCTGCTGAGCACACCTGGGGCCAGAGAGTGGGATCAACTCGGAAGCTTGGGGAAAATGGCTGGCTGGACCCAATTACAAGATTCCCAGCCGGAAAGCAGTGCTGACAATTTCTGCTGAAATGTCCATTGGCGAGCTCACACTCTGCATTTCTAACCATTTCTGACACTCGCATATCTCCAAGGCCACTTCCAAATTCGAGCCCATCTCCACCTCCGTGGAGCAAAAGTAGTTTGTTGTGGTAAATATCAGGTAGGATATTTCCCACCTCATTAGTGAAAATCCAGCCCCTAATTTGTTGGCCAGCTTGTAGTATTCAAAGCTATCTTTATATCTACTCTCAGTATCTAGAAATTTACTGTTACTGCTGCCAGATAAACTTCACTGAGAAGAAGCATGAACTGCAGTCTTTCTGTCACATCAGCACATGCTCCTTGTACTCTTTGTTCTTCTTTTCCAGCTTTCTGCTGCACAGTTGTTAACCTTCCCAAAGAGAAAATATGACATTTTTGGCTTTCTCCTGCTCCACCAACACTAATCTTGATGACTTTGGCAAATAATTTCCTTCCTGTGTCGCATTCTTTCATTATGACTGATCAGGTTTACTTTTCCCCCATCTGTTGAATGTTCTCTATATTCCAATAAGATATCTTCAAGCACATCTGTTCTGTCAAAGTCATGATATGTCCCTCCTGACTGAACCCTGTGTTACACAACCACTTCAGTCTTTATTTTTAAACTCCAAATCCAGATGTCCTCCTTGAAAATTCTCTTGTCCTCACTAATCCCTGAGAAGAATCATGCATTTTACCCTTGAAACTACTGCCAAATCATTATTCCATTTTCCCTTCGATATCTATGCTAATTTTTAAATTATCCCATGCTCTAAAAGAAATGGCTGCTGTAGACAGTGGGTGCATTGGCTGCAATCTTCCAAATCTCCCTTGATTCAGGAAAAAATCCTGCAGATTGGCAAACCTATTATGTAACATCTCAATTCAACAAGGAAAGGAGACAGAAAGCAGAAACATACAGACCAGTTTGCCTCACATCTGTCATTGGGAAATTGTTGGAATCCGTTATTAGTAAAGAATAGCAGAACATTTAGAAAATCAGAATATAGTCGAGCAGAGTCAATTGGTTTTGTGAAAGGTTTATTGTGTTTGACAAATGTATTAATCCTTTTGAGGATGTCACAAACAGAATGAATGAAGGGGAACCTGTTGTTGTCAATTGTCCCTTGATGCAGGGTCAAGAGTTTCATCCATAGATCTTGTGACTAACCAAGCCAATTCCTGACACATAAATCTTTGAGCATATGGGACAGGACCTACCTAGACTTACATCTTCTAAGCAATAAGCAACCTCCCTGTTTTTCCGACCAAAATGTACTTAACTTATGTTTGTGTGTTGGACTTATTTGCTAATTATTTGCTCATTCTACAAGTTCATTAATGTCTCGCTACAATTTGTTGCAGTCTTCCTCAGTATTGATGATCCTCAACTATTTTGATAGTGTTTTTGATTCCAAAGACCAACTTGTGGGCGTAAGTTTTGAACAGTTAGTGGTTCCAGCATTGATCCTTGTAGAACACCACATCCCGTCTTCTGCCATCTAAACAATTACCCTTTACTCCCACTCTCTGCTTTCTGTTGTGACACCAGCTAGCCAATCTGTTCTGCGACTTATCCTCTGACTGCACATTCTCTAAACTTATTCCTTAGTCTATTACAGGACACCTTATCAAAGGCCTTTTAAAAATCCAACTCAATTACATCCACTGCATTGCCATTGCCAACTTTCTTCATTACCTTCTCAAAAAACTTAAAGTTAGTCAACATAATTTTCCTTTTTAAAATCCATGCTAGCTGTTCATTATTACATTTTGCTTTTCTGGCTGTTTTTCTGTTCTCTCCTTTAGTGAAGGTTCCATTATTTTTCCTACCTTTGATGTCAAGCTGATTAGTCTACAATTCCCAGGACATTTCTATCTATCCTATTAAATATAGGAAGTACATTAGCTATCCACCAGTTCTCTTTTCCAACAAATTATTCAGTATGAATAGAAATGTTTCTGCTATCTTTTTGTTAGATTCTTTTAAAATACACCCAAACTGGAGCTTTTGTCGTCTTCAGTTTATTTAGTTTATTCAATATTTGAAGGCCTGGGTGTCCCATTAAAACAAATGCCAAGAGCATCTAACAATGATAACACAAATTCCCCCTGTATGCCAATTCTTTCTTTGCTTAAACATGTCTGAATATTTAACTTTGGAGTAATTAAAGTTCCATATATGGTATTTAGAAGGAACAAAATCTACAAGCTACATTAATTTTCACTTTGAAACCATTGTAAAATTTGGAGCGATGTTTATTATAAAAGAAATACATCAACATAAATATTATTTACTATTCTCATTCCAGCTATGAAGCAAGTGACTGTTACATGCTCATTAGCACTATAAGACATAAAGCTCAGCTTGTCCCAGGTAGCCATTTGCATGCAAAATCTAAACTATATATTGTTATTTTTACTAGCTGACAGAGGAGTTGGAGAGAGGAGAAAAGGAAAATCTGGCACTACAGGAATACACAGACAACTTGCTTCAACGAATTTCAGATCTCTGTCCTGATGTCCTGGAGCAAGTCATCAAAATGCTGGAAGAGGCAGCCTGATGCAGCAGAAAGGGGGGTAGTATTGAAATGGTGCTAGCACATTGCAAAATGATTAGAAAGGAAAAATCCATTCAGCATTTACACCACTCAATACTGCACCATTGATTCAAAGCCAATTTTCATCCAACCATATTTGTGCATACCTTAACAGTATTTGGAAAATCATTCCAGAAATAATAAGGTCCTCAAAGTTACTATCAAGAAAGATGGAAATAATCTGTACTCTGAAAAGCTTATGTTATGATTAGGTGGGTGTTCAGCTTTGCCTTGACTACCTTCTTGAGATTCCTATTCTTTGCAGTTTTTATACCCAGCTTTAGCTTTTAACCCATTATTGTCAACTTCTGCAGGCTCAGCAGCTACAATGGGTTCAGGGAATTCCACGGGTAATCTTTCCTTACTCTCTGGTACCTTAGTCACACTCACATTAAATTTCCAGGTGGGCAGGAAAGCGACAAGAACTTTTAGAATAGAAAACCATTCCAGTGGATAATATATTAAATATAAAGTGTAGCTTCTGTGTGATGAAAAGTTCAGTTTTAAAGGTGAAAGAATTATCAAACAGTTGACAAGGATTATCCTTCTGAACAAAGAAACCTGTGCCTCTCAAAATGTACTGTACGTCTGAATATGTTCATTAGATGATCAACTTATAAGAGGTGTTGTTAAAATGGAAGAGTATTTATAATTCTGGAACTGGCCCACTAGCTTGGGATTGCTATATGTAAAGCACATATCAGCAAGTAAGAAAAAGAAGCAGAAGTTGTTGTGCAATTCTTTCTTGCTGATGTAGCAAAGCTCTCTGATGGTAATGGTTGTACTTTATGCCATTATTGAAGATTCCAGAAGAAATTTAACAGCATCTTGCAGCTGGTTTCTACGTATGGCAACTTGTGCATTTGTATAATTTTGAGTTCTTAATGCATAATCATACTCAATGGCAAAGGAACTTCACTGCTTTGAGTGGAAATGCAATAGAAAACTTTTTACTGCTTTAAGTGAAACCAAACCTCAGAGCTTTCTTCAGTAAAGGGGGCAAAGTTCTTTGGAATATGTTCAGCACATCTGGCATATTTTGCACTCCTGGAGAACGCAGGCAACAAGAATTAGTATGTAACATTGTTGTCACATTGGGGTTGTGATCCTTTGAGTGCCCTAACAAGCAGTTCTCTATGTTCTATAGTACAACTGAATACTTGAAGTAGGAAATTCTTACCACAAGGACCTAATGTTAAGTAAATGTCATAGTAAATGCATAAATGCAATGATGTTTAGCTGTTAGATCATTTATATGTAATGTGCCAATTTGGAACAGTTATTGCATTGGGGGAATTATGTTGTTCCCAGATTATAGAAATATGGATCATAAACATGAACTTCAAATCAGGACATCAAAACAAGACTTTCTGGGCAGAAGAAAACTGTTCTACCAAATGAAAAAGGACATTTCTCGTTACGTGTTTTACAGAATTTCAAGATATTTTCTTTTGATACTTTGGCATAGAACTCTGGTTAAAATAAACACTGTGACAAACTGACAGTAATGTTTTATTTATGCGTCACTGGTAGACATCTCGCTTTGAGTGTTAAAAAAATGATTACCATTAACACAAATTCTCTTTTCTCTTGGCTTGTTTTCAGATAATTAACTTGACTGGTGTTCTGATTGTTATTACGCCTGTATTATATACTGTGTCAATTTCTGTACAGTAATTTTTGTATTTGAGATTTGTGTATCCAAAAGCACGCAATTTCAGTTTGACTTTCATTTGAAAGTGGATTAAAGATTTAATTTTCAAATAAGTGTTTACAAGCGGATCATACAAATGTTGACACAATGCTTACCTGCGATGTAATTGTGTAGAATGGTGTTTGAATGTGATGTGCTGGAATATGTAGATCAGTAATTCCCTTGGTAACCTTTAAATGTTCTGTCAGATTTTAGTAACACCTCTAGTCTTATTATTTTCGAGTTTGTGGCATGTCATGGATTCTGCTGTTGATATGTAGTGAAGATGTTGACATGGTACCAAAAGGAATCCTTGAGTATGGTTAACTGCCATGGGCATGATTTAAAACTGTTACTGTACATCATTATCTCGTGGACATTTAGAGGTATATAAAGTACAAAACATTGTTATCAATGTGCAAGAAATATTTAGTGTTGCCCAGCTTGTTTATATATTCATTAAATAAAGATTTCTTTCTGATATCACCGTTGCTGTTTAATAAAGAAAACTGCTTTTTTTGTGGAATGCTGTTTTTTTTCCAGTTTATTTTCAGAATAATCCAAATTTATCATTATATGGAAATTGCCATACAATAGCTTTCACCAGCTTCTCCGCTTAATTGTCCCCCACCTTCCGCTCCCCCCTCCCCCCACTTCATACCCTGCTTCTCGTCCATTTAATGACCTTAACTCAGGAGTGCTTTCTCCACAATGGGCACGAATACAACTCCATGATTTGCCAGCAGGTATACATTTCAAGCTGGGTGAGCTGGGAGACGTCAATTTTTCCCCTCTCCAGGCTGTAACTTGGCTTCAGTTAGCACTCCGTCACCTCAGCCAACCAACTGAGAACTGTCAAAAACTCACCAAAAGCCAGGCAACTGAATTTGAGTTACAAATAACACTCCATCCTGATCTCATGAACAATTGTTTGAGTGGCTTGATTCCAGCAGCACAGTTAATGCTACATATAGAGGGAAATGATTTACTTGTAGATAATCATTTTGAGACTTTTTAAAAAAAAATCAGAATGCAAAATGAGAATATATTTCTCCTGCAATTTCTCTAATATAATTGTTTTGTTTTGTACAAGCTATGTTCATTTTTAGAAACAAAAAAATCTGCAAATATTTATCTAGTTTCATTTTATTTAATTTTGCACATCCCAGGTCTTGAAATTGCATGAAAAACGTGTCAGCAATATATTTATTCTCTATGACGTCTCAATTTTGGCTGCCAGTCTACAAGAGATTTATAGCTTGAAGTATAAATGGAGAAATCACTGCAAAATGTAAGTACAACTAAATAGATACTGGCTAATAAAAATCAAGGGGTGGTAGAATGAAAGCATGATCAACTAATGCAGTTATACTTTATAGGACCCAAAACATTCTGTGGAACAATGACAATTTTTTTTAAATGCACTGAATATTTGAGAGATGCACCTGCAGTCTAATAATGTAGTTATGTATAATATTGTGAAAGAACATTATTCAGCATAGTTTAGCCAACACTTTGTTCAACAAAATATATTTTTAATAAATAGTTTTAAGCTTACTTTATTTATTAGTGTTACAAGCGGACTTATACTAACATTGCAATGAAGCTACTGTAAAAAGCCCCTTGTTGCCACATGCCAGTGCCCTTTAGGTATGCTGAGTGAGAATTTAGCATGGCCAATGCACCTAACCAAGTCTGTCTTTCGGTCTGTGGGAGAAGACAGGAGCACCTGGAGGAATCTCATGCAGATGTGGGGAGAATGTGCAGAGTCTACACAGGCAGTGACCAAAGCTAGTAAACAAAATCATGTCCCTGTGCTGTGAGGCAGTAGTGCTTAATAAATAACATGCAACTTATCAAAAACATGTTTAGATCAAATTTTAAAAAGTTGCATTCATTTCTGTATCAAATTGGCAAAATGAAATTGTGGTTCATTTGAATTTCATTGATCAGCTCTTTCTATACAGTTATTTTTATGTTTGAATCCCTTAATTAAAATATTCAGATATCACTTACCTAAGAGAAGCTTCCACTTCATTGAACATATATTTTTGGGTATGGTAACATCAAAATTATAGGACTGATTTATGATTTCAGTGTTCGTGAGTTCTAATTTCCCTCTGGCAGCTTATTAATTTGAGTTAATTCAATCTAGTAATTTGTGAGCTGAACATCCAAACAAATGACCTCTAAAACTGCCAACTCTCAAAAATGTAAATGGTTTTCTAATGTTCTGTCCATTAAAGCCTGCATGTGATTTCAGTCCTGCATTACATGTTTTCTTCTTAATGCATGGCAAGTCATTCAACTGCATTTGCTATTCCAGAATGTTGACCATACTTGGAAACAACTAAAGAGGGACAATAAGAGTGATCTTGCCAATGTTGCATTGTCATTTATCCAGAAAAAAAAATTTTAAACTATGTAGATATATATTTAAATGCACTTGCATGCAAAAAAGAAAAACTCTTCAAACTACTTTTCACAGTGGTGGTGTAAACAAGCAGCTTAATATTTCCACTATCAGAGTCATATTCAACAATGTCCTGGAAATTGGAGTGTGCAGAATCTGTTTTGACAGTACAAAACTGGCATTTTAGGGCCTGATATGATACAGTTTGTGTGCCTATTCTACAGTGAAAGTTCATCTTCAGTTGTATATCTGCCCTCTTCTAGCCATGACCTGGATCGTGTCCTTTAACAATCTTTGAGAGGACCTTCTGTCTCAGAATCTCTTGGAGCCAATTCATCAGGTTGTGAAATTACTCTCCTGCCTATAGGAAAAGTATATCTCATATCACTGCCTGACTAATTAGGAGTCTTGTTTATTAGCTTGACATTGCTGGTGCATCCATGTGAACAAACTTGAGCACTAATGACTTATCCTCAGTGCACACTTGAAAGGTACAATTGAATTTCATGCAGATAGAGGCGTTTCTTTGTAAAAGGAATATTCTGTATAATCTATGGAATTCTAATTTCCAGAAGGTTTGAATGTACATTGGTTTGGAACACAATGCTAAACAGATTTTCATCGACAACTGGCTCAATTTATATCTGGCTCTATGAATATCAATTTTAATTGTTAAAATACATGGTTTGTGAGCTTGGACAGAGGACATGAACAGAGTGGTACTGAGGAAACTGGCCATGCATTCCAGAATATCAATGCATAAGTCATTGATGAGGCCACCTTTGGAATAGTGCCCATTAAAGGATCATTGAATGGATACAGTGAAAATTCACTGGAATAAGAGAAACCTAAATTGACAGAACGAGAGAAGCTAGTAACATGTAGGTTTAAATAGTAGAATGCGAGAGATCAGAAATTGAAGAATAACTTATTGCTTAGGTGACATTAAGAAGGGAAGAGCCAATGAAAGTTATAGGATATTGGTTACAATTCTGTAGGTTTGAAGAAGTTTTTGAAATCATATGTAGAGTAATAGTAACACTGCATTAGCTCTTTAGAACAATGTACAAGTATACAGTAAAGGATGCAAACTAGGAGCAGTCTCCATGCTTGCTGGTATACACAGCTCTGTCCAATACTGGACTGATCCTGGGTCGTGGTCCTGTGTTCACCTACATCACTGTGTGGATGGTATTATACTCAGTTCCACCTTTACTCTAGATATATCAGATCCTTATACTACACCTCCCTCAAGTCTTTACCTAATATATTTTAAAAGTTATTATATTTTACCATATGTTATACATAGTTATTACAATCATGCATTTAGCTTGTTATTACTACATTATCACTACCCAATCTCCCCATTTCAAGTCCTTGGTTATAAGATCTGTAGCCCTTGTAACTCTTCCGTATCTCATTCACACAACTGTCAGAAGATTAGTATGGTAATTTGTTCTGGCATCAGGATATCCTTCCATTTTTTCGTGTCAAACCACACTTGCTTGTTTCAGCTGGTCAGTGGTTGCCATTCTAACCTGTTTCTTATGGGGTGACCAAATATTGTGCTTGTCTCCTTGCCACTTTTTTCACTTCTTCTGTTATTGCTTGGATTATTGTGATGTCTGCAGAAGCTTATATTTTGCTCCTGACTTGTTTCACCAATTTACCCAAATATTTGAGTATTCCTTTCTTTTCCAGTTTATGCTTCTTTTCATTCAGCTCTGCAACTGCTCCGTTAAGTTGTCTTTGTATCTTATGAAGGAACTAAATGTAATATCACCAAATTTGCAAATGACACAAAGCTGAATGGGAGGGTGAACTGTGAGGAGGATGCAGAGATGCTTCACGGTAATTTGGAGAAGTTGAGTGAGTGAGAAAATGTATGGCAGATGCAGTATGATAGCAAAACAGGAAGGCAGATTATTATCTGGCTATAAATTGAGAGAGGCGATGTGCAGTGAGTTCTGAGTGTGCTTGTACACTAGTTGCTGGATGTATGCATGCAAGTGCAGCAGGCAGCAAAAAAAAGGCAGATAATATGTTGATCTCCATAATGAGAGGATTCGAGTGCAGAAGCAATGATGTCTTGTTGCAATTGTACAGGGCTTGGTGAGACCACACCTGGACTATTATGTGACGTCTTGGACTCCTTATCTGAGGAAGGATGTTTTTATTGTGAACTTACTGCAGCGAAGTTTAGCAAACTGATTCCTGCAATGATGGGACAGACATATGAGGAGACTTTGAGTTGGTTAGGATTATAGTTGCTGGAGTTTAGAAGAATAAAGGAGGATCTCATAGGAACCTATAAAATTCTAACAGGACTAGACAGTGTAAATGCAGAAAGGTTGTTCCCAGTGGCAGGGGAGTCCAGAATCAGAGGTCATAGTCTAAGTATATGGAGTAAACCATTTAGGACTGAGATGAGAGAAATTTCTTCACCCAGAATAGTGAGCTTGTGGAATTTACTGCCACTGAAAGCAGTTGAGGACAAAACATTGTGTGATTCCAAGAAGGAATTAGATACAGTTCTTAGTTTGAAAAGGATCAAGAGATATGGGGAGAAGGGAGGACCAGGATTTGCATTTGATGATCAGCCATTATCAAAATGAATGACAGAGCAGGCTTAAAAGGCTGAATGGCCTATTCCTGCTTATAATTTCTATATTTTTATGGATCAAAGGATATGGGGGACAAGTAGGAACAGGTTACTGAATTGGATGATCAACCATGATTGTAGAGAATGGAGGAACAGCTCAAAGGGCTAAATGGCCCTCTCCTGTTCCCATTTTCCATGCTTTTCTATGTATGTGCATCGCATCTAATTGGGATAGTAAACTCAGTTGGTGAGACTTCCTCTGAAGAGAAAGAGAGGGATAAGACAGCAACAAGGTTAAGTAGCATAGGTAGGGTGCCAGAGAAAGATTTTTGAGCGGAGAAGTATGTATTCAGTCAGTGCAGGGTCAGCAGGGAGGTCAAGGTGATAGGATCTGCAGAAGATGTCATAACACAGCAGCTAGAATCCACAGACAGCTCTCCAACTATCTCAAAATGTCCATGATCCAGTGTTGCAGGAAACTCCAACTATCTAGGGACACAGTGATCACAATATGCCAAATAATTGGGCTAGAAACCACCTCCAACTGCATGAGCAAAGAGAGACTCCATGCCAGTGCCTTTGAAGGTTACAGTGGCTCTCAACTTATATACTTCTGGTTATTTCCAGTGAAGAGTGGGGGAGCTGTGTCGTGTCTCATTTAGCTAACAGTTTTGTCAAATTCATAATTGACAATCTCTTCAGACAAGTACTCACATTTATCCACTACTAAACACAAGAGTCCAGCTAGGCAGAGAGGGCCATAGGCTTTGCTGTGAATGCTGAATCCCTTACATCCAGGGTGCCATCAACTGCACTGGTGGCCATCCAAC
The DNA here is from genome assembly GCA_024679065.1 of Sphyrna mokarran. Lineage (NCBI taxonomy): Eukaryota > Metazoa > Chordata > Chondrichthyes > Carcharhiniformes > Carcharhinidae > Sphyrna > Sphyrna mokarran. The sequence goes on from JAGIQG010000003.1 coordinate 111,780,096, forward strand.
TGCCAACAGATGAGCTGGGAGCATTCAGAAATAGAAACACTTCTTTTATTCATTTGTGCAACATGGGGGTCACTGGCTGGCCAGCATTTATTGCCTATTCCTAGTTGCCCTTGAGAGGGTGATGGTGGGCCACTGCCTTGAATTGCTACAGTCCGTGTTCTGTGGGTTATCCCACAATGTCAATAGGGAGGAAGTTAATGAATGTTCAGATTGTCTGTGCCCGTAGGGCATAGATTCTCCAAGTTGGTATCCATTCTTCTGGCAGCTCACCTGATGCTTACATTTTGTGTTGCTCACAAGTACCATGGCAGTTCGTGGCTCCTGTATCATTGGTTGGATGGCTGCTGGGTGACAAAGGCTAGCATTTGAAAATGTGGCTCATGATTCCAGCGTCCAAGGACATAGAGGAAAGGTCCAGGAGGAATCATGTCTTCACGAAGGGGCAGTGAAAAGGACCATTAGATTTCTCAAAATGTGCTTTCTGAAGCCTGGAGCAATTGATGAGCACTGAGGAATTCTCCACAGCACATCTCTCTCCTAATTTTTTTTGCATGCTGTGCTCTGTACAATCTGGCTTTGACAAGAGAGAAACCAGTGGGAGTTGAGGAAAGCTTACAAGACAGGGAGGATAACTCTAGTTTATGGACAGATGAAATGCCCAAGGAGGCACTGGGTGAGGATGCTGAGGCAGACAGGAGGAACTTTCAATGAGATGAGACATCAAGGATGCCTTGATCTTGCAAACCTTCAGCTAGACATCCAGGATATCTATCCTTCCTTATGCCAGTGGCACTGGCTCCTTTTCAAACAAAAGTGGCAGAGTGGTTGACACTGCTGCCTCACACCGCCAGGGACCTGGGTTCAACTCTGACCTCGGGTCACTGTATGGAGTTTGCACATTCTCCCTGTGTCTATGTGGGTTTCCTGTGGATACTCTGGTTTCCTCCCACAGTCCAAAGATGTACAGTTAGGTTGATTGACCATGCTAAATTGACCCTAGTATCAGGGGGATTAGCAGGGGAAATATGTGGGGTTGTGGAAATAGTGGAATTCTGATCGGTGCAGAATCGATGGGCTGAATGGCCTCCTACATGTGGGGATTCTATGGATTCAATTGTGATATGTTAGGGCAACCTAAAACTCCAGCACTGTACAATGCCATGAAGTTACAAGCCTGTGCTGCATCTGGCATTTGCTGCAACCATGAAGCCAACTCAGCTCATTAAAGTAAAATAAATACTTATGTTTTTGTGAATGTATCAACAAAGAACATACAAAATTTCCAAACTGAACACAGATTGTTGAATAAAAGCAAATTACTGCAGATGCTGGAGTCTGAAACCAAAATAGAAAATGCTGGAAAATCTCAGCAGGTCTGGCAGCATTTGTTAGGAGAGAAAAGAGCCCACATTTTGAGTTCAGACAACCCTTTGAAAACTCCAAATATCAGCTCTTTTCTCTTTTTACAAATTGTCGAATACCTTCTGGAAGTCCAAATACAAGATACCTACTGGCTCCCCTCTATCCACTCTGGTTGAGACGTCCTCAAAAAATTCTAATTAGACACTATTTCCCTTTCATGAAGCCTCTGCTGATTTAGGTTGATTTTCCAAATGTGTTGCTATCACTTCCTTAATTACTGACTCCAACATTTTTCCAACAATAGATGGAAAAATCTATAGGATAATCGGCCTATAGTTGCCCACTTTTTTGCTTCTCTCCCTTTTTGAATAGAGGTGTCACACTGACAGTTTTTCAAACCTCCAGTACTTCTCCAGAATTCATGAATTTTTGGAAGATTATAACAAATGCATCCACTACCTTTATAGATAGTTTTGGAATCCTAGGATGCATACCTTCAAAAAACAAGGAATTTTTTTTGTCTTCAGCCCCATTTGTCTAATACTACTCTGGAATGATGGTACTTAATGCTTCTCTTATATTCTTTAGTATTAATTGGATCTCAAAGTATCTTCCACTGTAAAAACTGATGCAAAATATCTGTTTAACTCCTCTGCCATTTCCTTGTTCCCTGTAATTATCTCTCCAGATTTAATTTCATTTTGAGCTCTCTCTTCCTTTTAGGGATCAGATCAGAAGCTCCAAGGTATATTATGAAGTTAGCCCAGACCCCATTTTTAAAACATTTTGGCATTACGGTGATAGTAAGGTTTTTCACTCCAGGTATAATTCAATTGACCCACTTGGAAGTCTTTATTAAAATAAACTTTATTTAACAGCACAGTTAAAATATAACAACAAGAATGAGCATAACTTTTACCAATTGAAAATATTTAAACATGATAATGTTTAATTTTTAATAGTTAACATTCTCTACATTTCCTATGTGAGCAATATCCCCATAGACATACATCCTTCTTCAGAATCAGCACAAAAATGGATACGCTTATGTGGGTGCTACATTTCCAGTCTTTTAATCCTTTTAATAGATACAGAAGGAACTTGTCTTTTGACTCCTAGTCAGCAACCTCCAGAGAAAGATCCATCCCCAAACAATAGAACAGATCCCAGTCTCCAAGAGAGAGAAAAGAGAAGCACTTTGTTCTAACAATTCTGAGCAGCATCTAACTTAATTTCTCTACATAAGCCTACATCTGCCAAATCACAAGATATGTCCTGTCAATCAACCTAATCAAAATCTACTCTGAAAAATCCAAGGGAAAGTCCTAAAGAAATAGAACAGTATTAGTCCAGATTAAAACAAACAATTTAGCAATTAAGATCAATAATACTTCTGCAGAATCAGCAGGCTGCTGTTTACAAAGTGGCACTTGCTGATAGAGCTGACTGCTAAAAAATAATCCTGTACAAGAAACATGACACAAATGCATTTCTTAAAGGCACAGATTGATTCCACTTTTTAAAGAAACTCTTATTGTCAGTTTTATACTTGTTGTTAGTTTGCTCTCATATTTTGTTTTCTTTCTGTTATATTTTCAGTCCTTTGTTGGATTCTGTATTTATTCCAGTCTTTGGGGCCGACAGTTGCCTCCTTAAATATTTCTCCTTTCAACTTACTAGTCTCCTTAACTTCCTTGTTTAGACTAGTTGGTTTATCACTCTCTTAGAATCTTTTCTCCTTATTGGGATATATTTTTGCTGAGAGTCGTGAATTGCCTCCTAGGTACCTTGGCAAGATTGGGTGCCTCATTCATCTCACACTGGCAGTGACTGGCTGAGGTCACTGCCAGTGTGTGGGCTTGTAGGTCCAGGCACAATCCAGGAACTGCAGAATCTGTTCCTGAAGTTGCCGCTCTCTAAAAGTCCCATCCTCTCAAAGAAGGACATTGTGTGCCCAGTGCCAGGGTCAATGCAGTGCTTATGCTGTGCATGGACTCCTCCATGACAGACATAATGACACACAGACCCTCATGGATTTCCATCAGATCTCCCTGCAGTGAAATAGTGGTAATGTGATAGTGGGACTAGTGATCCAGAGACCCAGATTAATGATCTGAGAACTCAGGTTTAAATCCCATGACGGCAGATGGTGGAATTTGAAATCAATAAAAAAAAATCTGGAATTTAATGTGACCGGGAAAACATTGTTGATTGTCGTTAAAAACCCATCTGGTTCACTAATGTCCTTTAAGGAAGGAAATCTGCTGTCCTCACTTGGTCTGACCTACATGTGACTCCATTAATGTGGTTGGCTCAGAAATGGCCCAGCAAGCCACTCATTCAAGGGACAATTAGGGATGGGTAATAAATGCTGGCTTAGCTAGCAACACTGCTGGATTAATCCAGATGCATGTCATCTGCCTCAGACTCAGCATGGTCTTGGTCTCCAGCAGTAGTCTGACTGTTGATGTCCTTGGACCTCTCTATCCCTGACTGCTCTTCACATGTGATGAGCCCTCACCTCTGTGCAGTATCCATGGAGCTGACAACATAATGCCCCTTGACATGTGAGTATTTACACTGGTGTCTGGTTTCAAGAGGTATAGGTGTAATTCTATCTTCTTCTGAGTCTAATGGCAAGTCCTCAGGGTCACCTGTCGTTCTTGAGGATGATGCAACTATGGGAGGAAGACAACATTGAATGATAGTCACTGCATACTAGGTGAGCTGATAAGGCAATGGAGATCTGCAGCATGCTTCTGTGGACATTCTTGCTGCCACGTTTTCATTTCAGATGAGAAGCTCCCATGATGTTTAGATTCCCCGTCACACAAGCACATGTGCACAGCTCTCTCCATCCAAAGCATATGTACACTGCATTCTACGTCCAAACCCATGCCTCACCACAACTGGTACAGTGAGCTGGCAGTGACACTCCAGCTCCAGTACATCACTCTCATATTGTATGAATGATTGGGCACCCCACCACCCATTTCTTCAGCGCTGCACTACATTATGGCTTTACTTCTCCTGAAGGGGAAAAATAGAATTCATCATTAATGCTAAAGGTCCATCAACTTTCCTACTGCTTCCCCACCCTCCCGACACCATGTAGTGGGGTGTGTCACAGGGCACATCTAGTCAGCACTCCAAAAGCTTATGATTCCACATAAAGCTGTTGGACTTTAATCTATATTATGAGTCTTCTTACAATTTGGTTGGTCTAAAGAAGTCATATATAGGTTGATTATAAATCATTAACTCTTGGCACTACCTAAAAAGATGCAGTAAAAGATTCAGGATAGGAGCTGTCTCCATTCTTGCGTACACTAAACTGACCCTGGATATGGATCATGTATTCTCATACATCACAGTATGGATGGTGTTGTACTTAGTCCCACCTACGCATCAAAACCCACATACAATGCTACAAAAGTAACCCACATATTTAAATGACATTTTAAGTGCTTCCATTGGGTTGTGTGCAGAGAATAAAATGCAGCTTTGTGATGTTGAATTTGGGTCCCAGGTTCAATTCTGGGTGAGGGATGCATTTTCTGGAAAGATTAAGGCTTTGCAGTAATTTAAAAAAAAAAATACGGTGTTATTGGAGTAGGGTAGTACGGTTAAGGATATTTTGGTGCGTAGGGTAATTGATATCCTGTTCGGCAACTTGTTAACATAAGAGCTATAGTGGATTTACAGTGCAGTCTGAGGAATTGTTTGTCAGCTGGGGTTTGTTTCTTAGTAACCATTCCATAAGAACATTTGGTGGTGTTTTTGTTACTTAGATTATATAACTAAGACATAAAATGTTAACAAAAATATATTTAACACTTATCATTTACGTGCGTGCATTCACACTATACTTACTGCATATAGAAGATGGAGATGTTCCAAACTTATGAGATTCAAGTTAGGATTTCCAATCATGTCCTGAACAGCAGCACTGAGACTGAAATGGTTTTACAAAGTTCTGAGAACAAGAAAGACCCAATTAGGACAGCACGGTGGCACAGTGGTTAGCACTGCTGTCTCACAGCTTCAGGGACCCGCGTTCAATTCCAACTTTGGGTGACTGTGTGAAGCTTGCATGTTCTCCATGTGTCTGTGTAGATTTCTCCCTGGTGCTTCAGTTTCCTCCCACAGTCCAATGATGTGCGGGTTGGGTGGATTGGCTATGCTAAATTGCCCCTAAGTAGCCCAAGATATGTAAGTTAGATGGATTAGCCATGGTAAGTGTGTGGGGTTACAGGGCAATGGAGAGAGCTTGGGTAAAATACTCTGTCAGAGAGTCAGTGCAGACTAGATGGGCCAAATGGCCTCTTCTGCACAATAGGGATTCTATGATTTGAATCCACTTGCACAGAATTAAAATCAGGCCCATCATGTGTGCCCATAACAATTATTTTGAGACAGCTGTTTTATACAATACAGTGAAATTGTGTTTCCAATTCATTGGAAAAAGCTGCATATTATGGAACTCAAGTTACACTATTATTATTTCCTGTGCATTGAGCACAAATGGGGGGAGGCATCTTTTCAGAGTATGTTCACAATAGATTTTCACTGTGTATACCTATCACGTCATTCCAGTTTTAATATTTGCTGTTACAAAGTTCTGCCAGAATTTTGGATCTTTCCCTATTGCTGTCATCATTTGCAGCTGAGTTTTTGTATGATCGTAGCTGAGTTTTGTTGTTATGACCTTTATTGTCTATTGCAACTACCAAATGATGACTAATTAATGGGAAGTCAAAATAAAGAGTAAAACATCAGACCGTAAAATAGAAAGTATTGAATCAGTTGTTTTTTTTTAGTGCCTTATAGGTGTATATTTTAATTTATGGAGGATTATTCTATTTGGGAGATGTTACAATTCGTAATAGAATTTGAATTGTCCTCATTACTGCAGTCCTGCTTATCCATCATTAAGTCCTGAGTGAGACAAAACTTTCTTCAGCTCAATATCAAGAAAACCAGTGTGTTGTCTTTATCCACCCCACAAACTTCATTTTTTTTTAACTATTGATTTCATCTTCTCTCCTGTCACCTCAAAATAAGTCATGCATTATCTTGGTCTTCTGTTCAACGCCAAGCTGATGATGAAACCCGACAACCTGTTTACCACCAACACTGCACATTCTCATCATTGCAACAGTGTCTACTTTGCATCAATCCTCTGCCTTGAAATTGTTACCATGTCTTAGTCATCCACAGGCAGCACCAGTGCATTAGTTTGTTGGCCTCTCATCCTTTACATTCCATTCATACAAACATGTTAAAAACTCTGTGCACCTCTATCCTGTCTCTTATCAAGCCCCTTTTATCCATCATCCTAATCCCTCTTTATCTACATTGGCTCTCAATACATTTAATTTAAAACCCTTGTCCTCACCTACTAATTCATCCTACCAAAACATATCCCTTCCCATATCTCTGATGTCCTGATTGTGCCACTGTGTGCCCTTGCCTCAGCAGCACTTGAAATTGTCATGATCTTTCTTTCTAGAACTCGCTCCATACACCCTTCCATCTCTAATCTTTCCTAAAATTCTACTTTCTCAGTCACCCTTTCAATCATGCTCTTCCTGAGTTGATGTTTCCCTTAGCCCAATTTATGAACGTCTTGGGAATTTGTTTGCTAAAATGAATACATATTTTTAGTAACAAAACATGAGCAGCCTTACAGGTCACCAGAGCTGTGGAAAGATTGAACCTGCCAATGGCTTTACAATTAGGGCCCAGCCCTGAAAAAGACAAGGAAGTTCCACTATTTCATTTTCAGCAGCTTTATTCCAATTACTAGCTCTATCTGAATAGGGCTGTACAACATATTATAATCATTTTCATTTATATAGTTAATTCATCACATCCTGAAGACACCCACAGTTATTCACATAATTATTTAGTGAGTATTGTTAATTTTAGAGGAGGGATGATGGCCTAGTGGTAATAACACTAGATTATAATCCAGAAACTCAGCTAATATTCTGCAGACCTATGTTTGAATCCTGCTATGGCAGGTGATGGAATTTGAATTTGATAAAAAAGTTTCTGGAATTAAGAATTTACTGATGACCATGAAACCATTGTTGATTATCAGAAAAACCTATCCAGAAGGAAATCTGCCATCCTTAGCTGGTCTGGCCTACATGCAATTCCAGAGCCACAGCAATATGGTTGACTCTCAACTGCCCTCAGGCAACTAGGGATGGGCAATAAATGTTGGCCAGCCAGCCATGCCCATGTCTCACAAATGAAATTTTAAAAACTGTTATATGGAGGACATGCAGGAAATTTCTGCACAGCAAGTTCTTGCAAACGAAAAAGCTGGCTGTTTTCTGTGGTGTCAGGGAAAGGGATATTTGGTCTTTGCATGAATCAGGGAAAAGGGACAGGAAAGTAGAGTTCAGGTGGAAGACCAGCCACAATTGTACAAAAAGGCAGAGCAGGCTTGAAGATCCATGCGGCCATACCAAGGCTGCAAAAATATCCTAATCCTCAAGACTAAGATCCCAGCACATCAGTGCAAAAGATAAAGCTGAAGCATTTGCAAAACTCTTCGGTCAGAAGTGCCAAGTTGATGATCCATTCAGCTTCCTCCAGAAATCCCCAACATTATAGATGTTAGTCTTCAGCCAATTTGAAACACTCCACGTGATATTGAGAAATGGTTGAAGGCATGGGGTACTGCAAAGGGCCCTGACAATATTCCGGTGATTGTACTGAAGGTTTGTATTTCAATACCTTATGAGACATTATTTTGTTCACACCTTCCAGGTCACACTGGCATCCACCTCCTCTATTCAGTCTTCTCCCCACCCAGCTGAGATGAGCAGATATTTTTCTTTCACCTTTCTCTGTTTGTCACCAGCTCCCCATGTTCTTGTTATATATTTTAAAAAGGATAACAGGTTCCTTAAAAAGCTGATCACATGATTTGATGATTCAGGCTGCTGTTTTACTTTCAATGTTGTATTCAGTAGAGAAGAGAGCAGCTCTTCAATAAAATCTGTTGTGTGTTTGTTTGAATCTATGTGTGCAAACGAAATCTTTTGTTAAGCCTGTTAAAACACATAACCCTAACGTAGTTAGGGCATTATGCATTTTGAATTTAAGCTGGAAATCTCCTCTCCACTTCCTTTCAGTTTCAGTCTTCTTCCTCACCCTGAAATCCAACTCCTAATTTCTTCCCTCTTCCCTACCTCCCACTAAAGCCCACCCCGTCTTCCTTTCGCTACCAGATATTCCCCTCTCTTTACTGCCATTTATTTACCTCTCCTCTACTTCTTTCATTTTGTCTTCTCTCAGTCCTTCATTTCAACATTGCTCTCTCTCTTTTCACTGCTAACTATCCACCACAACTTCAGTGCCATCCACCACCCTTTTTTACTCTTGTTCTTATTTCACAGTCATTCACTCCTTCCTTCCTCTCCTTTCTTGCTTCCAGCTCTGCCTCCTCCCATCCTTGCCATAATTCTACCTATTGCCTTATCTTACCATGCATGGTCCTTTCCCTTTGCCATGTATTCCCCATGCTGAAAAGCACAAAGAGGCTAGGAAAATGTGGTTTTGCTGATTGCTGTCAACAAACACTGATACACTGACTGAGCTAACAAAACATTACTATCAGTGTGAAACTTGACAGTTAGCATGCATCTTTCAAGTTGGATTGGCTATGCTAAATTGCTCCTTAGTGTCAGGAGGACTAGCAGGGGAAATACTTGGGGTTAAGGGGATAGGGCCTAGGATTGTTGTCAGTGTAGGCTTGATGGGCTGATTGGCCTCCTTCTACACTGTAGGGATTCTCTGATTCTATTCTATGATTCCGTTAGCTATTCTATTAATGCAATAACAAGGATCCTGAGTAAAGCTGGTCAATGAATTCCTATCAGCGCAGATCTGATCTCAAAACAGGACTGCCACCAGTTTTTCAAAATACAACTGTGAGAAAGATAACAGCCTCCATGAATATGGCAAGTTCCTAAAAATGTGCAAAATAGCAGCATATTTTGTATTTGCAAGTGCAGCTCACAAAGTTGAACACAAATTTAAGCGCAAGGGAGCGAAATCAAAGAAATTCAATAGCTTTCAGCTCCATCCTCTCCGATTGATCAGACAGACAGAAAAGATGTGAGAGGTCCATGTCACGTCATCTTTGGAACTCAAGCATTAACCAGTACTGAAATTTCAGTTGTTCCCTAACAAAAACAGACTTTGCACAATAAGGAAAGGATGATACCAGACTCACTGATAGCTCCACTGATACAAAAATGTGGAATTTCTGTTGGAATTTTACATATTCCACCGTGATATTTTTGAGAGTCGAATATGGTGAAAGAGTTTTCTTGTTGTCTCTTCATCCATGACAAATTACACCATTTATCAGGAACCAAAAGGCTTTCGACTAATGTGGAGACACATAATGTTTCAAATAAAGATTTGTATTCTTGATCTAGTTTCTTATTTATTGTTCAACAGAATGTCAATTTTTGAATCCTTGTCGAGAAGGGATCTTATCCAATGCCCCTTCTTTATTCCACAAGAATAATGGGAAAAAGCTGCACTGCTGCCTTACAGCTTTAGGAGCCTAGGTTTAATTCTCAGGTGACTGTGTGGAGTTTGCACATTTTCCCCATGATTGCATGGGTTTTCTCCAGGTGCTCCAGTTTCCTCCCACACTCCACAGATGTGCGTGTTAGGTTGATTGGCCATGCTAAATTGACCTGCATGTCAGGGGATTGTTGGGCAAATGTGCATGGTTAAGGGAATAGGGCCTGGCTGTGACTGTGGTTGGTATAGACTCAATGGGCATAATGGCCCCCTTCTATACTATAAAGATTCTATGATTTTAATAAAGATGTCAGAGGTGAAGAAAAACTGTCAGCATCCAGATACTGGAATCCTTAACCAATCCAACAACATCAGAAAAATAATCATTAACCAGCAGGAAACTCACGCAAAAATGAAGAGAATGTGCAAACAGTACATAGACAGTATCCCAAGCCAGGAATCAAACTCAGGTCCCTGGAGCTATGAAGCAGCAGTGCTAACCACTGTGCTACCGTGCCATGCATGAAGCTCTTGACCATTTCCATTTCATCCTGAAGATCTAGACAGGTACATATCCTCCACTACGCTTTGAAATCGATGACGACATACACAACAAGTTGTGGAGGTTAGGGAGATTAGTTATGATAAATATGTGGGGCTACAAGGATATGATGGGTATAAGGTTGTTGGTAAAATAATCATTAACCAGACTGAGTAAAACTAAAACTCTTTCTTAATGTAATTGATTTTATACACAGAGAAAAGACCAGTGCATGCTAGCTAGTAAAAGTGTATATAGAATTTCATCAACTTGAATTATTTTGTTCACTCTGGCCACTATTCAAATCCCTTGCAGTTTAATGGCCAATGAAAGGGACAAGTGTAAAGTATCTCTAAACAGCTCAAAATAAATCCAATCTTTGATCACAAAAGGGTATGGGTCAGAATACAGTAAGAAGATTAACTAAATAATTAAAAAGGCCAATCACAACTTAGTATTAAGGAAGGCACTTGTGCCAATAATTTTCCAAGGTGACATGGATAACATTTAAAAATTATTTGACAACATTATAATGAATTTTCTCCCTCCACCTCGCAACAATGTGCAGTTTAGATTAATTTTGAGATGGTTCACAACAATTTTTGTACCTTTGAATATGAGTTAAGAGAGACAGAATAGTGCTGAAATATTTCAGTCTGAGAGATGGACATAACTGACCAAGTATTAAGAGGTGAACCAGGATGAATGATGTGCAAAAACATGAAGGTAACAATTCCATTAAATTTTACCATAGACTAAAATGGAGATCTGAAAGGCAACGAACTCTACACTGACAGTTTAATCATTATGTTACGCTGGAAAAATGAACTGATGTTTACTACATTGAAGTGATTTTTTTTTAATTCCTGGAGACAATGGAGATTGTACCAAGGTGGCATTTCAGAAGTTAGTACACTCCCAAATCCTACAGCAAAAATAAATGTTAGGGTGAGTTAATTTTATATACTTTTCTCATTTTTAACTCTTGGTCTCCAATAAAATGTGATTAAAGTTATAGCAAGAATAACTGGGATGGGTGGGGGGCCGGGGGTTAACTGAGTGAAATGTGGTACGACAATATCAAGTAGCAAGCTTTCTACAACGTAACATCAGTGGACTGCCTCCATGACATATTTATTACATTAATGTAATTCTGTTGTATTCCCACTGAAATTAATGCACATTGTAACATATTCAAAACATTCACAGTTGCAAAGCTCCATTCTAGTTTATGAAGGGAAGTTAATGGAGCTCATCTTTTTAATCTAAAGCATATGATAATCTATCTTCCAATCTGATTGAGTTAGATCAAGATAAAGACGTTGAATGGTTTATAGTTTGGACATTTGGTTCAAAATAAATAATAATTTGTTTGAAGCATGCAATGTGGAAGCAACTGATTTTTGCAGTTCAGGCTTTACCCTTGACATTTTTTTGCATTCACAACTAGACTGTAGCTCCCATAATTCAGGCTGAATTTCTTTCGTGTGTTGAAGAATGCGTTTAACAATGATATCACTCATTGAAGAATACATAAAGTCCTACTGCATTTTCTGATCAGCACCAAGGGAAATTACCTCAATATGGACAGGCTCAAGCTTTTAGATTTAGCTACACGTTGAATAAGCTGCACAAACATAAAGATACTTGGGCTACTTGTGTACCATTTGAAGTGTTCAAAAACAGAAAACTTTCAAAGTGATTACAGTTATATTACATCAAGGCCAGCACGGTGGCACAGTAGTTAATATTGTTGCCTCATAGCACAAATGACCCGGGTTCAATTTTCAACTTGGGTCTGTGCAGAGTCTGCATGTTCTCCCCATGTCTGCATGGATTTTCTCCAAATGCTCCAGTTTCCTCCCGCAGTCCAAAGAATGTGCTAGTTAGGTGCATTGGCCAAACTAAATTCTCCCTCAGTGTACCTGACCAGATACTGGAGTGTGATGACTAGGGGATTTTCACATTGCAGTGTTAATGTAAGTCTACTTGTGACATTAATAAATAAACTTAAAGTAATGTTAATTTTAATAAATGGTGAGATGCAATTTTGATTTGATCTTAGGCTGGGGGAGCATTTAGCTCTGAAAATAACATTCTCTTCTGCTGTTTAGCATACCTGCAATTTTATGTTGTGTGCATTAGGTATGCCTGCTGCTGTTCTTAGCATGTTCTACTTTCTCATTGAACCATACTTTGCTCCCCTGTCTTTATGGTAATGGACTATTGAGAAATATGCTAAGCACAAGGTTACAGATTGTGGTTGAATGCAGTGTTGGCACTGCTGCTTCTGACGTTCCACAGCACCTCATGGATCTGAGGTGCTAAATTTCTGACTATATCTCATTTAGCACAGTGTTGGTGTCACACAACATGAGAGAACGACATTGCATCTTAACTTTTTATATTGACTCCATGTGGGGGCAACAGAGAAAGCTCAAGTCCTAAGAAACAGTTGGTCCTGAGATATCTTTTTCTTTGAGACTAAGTAATTTTTTCTGTATAGCCGGACAACCACCATCTTTAATAGTTTGAGGATGGGGGTGGGAGATGGAGGAAGATCTGAACAAAGATTTCCAGGTAGACAAACAATCTGTTTCTGATACCAGAAAACAATCAGAAACCACACTCTGCTTTTTTGGATGAATTGGAATCAGCCTTTGAAGTGTTCCCAGTACATAAAATAATTTATAATTTGGTTACCTTGGAAACAAAAGCAAATTGGAGTGGCTTATATATGTTCTTTAGACAAAATTGTTATTTTTGTCATGTCTATTTCATCATCTTTTTACATGTGGTGAATATTTTGTATATTATTTCACCTTCAGTAGATAAAACAGTTTCATCCCTCACTGCCTGTTTCAGATGTACCTGCCCATGACTGGGCTGGTACGAATAAACACTACATAATTCCTGTTGTGATGAAGTCCCATCCTCACCCTAAAGGTATCCTCCATCATTCTAAACAAATGTATTCAGAAATATAGCAGCTGAAAACTGGAAATCCATGGGGTGGTGTGGAATAATACCGGCAATGGTGTGTTCAACTGGAGATCTGTACCACCACTACCTGCATCTCCACCACCACCGCACCCCACCCCGCATTCCCACGCCCAGAGTGCTCTATAGGAAACAGCATCTCATCTCCCCAGGCTCATTCTAATCATGCTCAACTCATTGTAATGAAAATGAAAGGAGGTGGGAGTCAGTTCAGAATTCTCACACTGACAGTCAACACCACCACAGTGACAGTCTAACACCCTCACAGTGACAGTCTAATATCTCGTAGTGACAGTTTAACATCCTCACAGTGACAATCTAGCATTCTCACAGTGACAGTTTAACATTCTCACAGTGACAGTCTAACTTCCTCACTGTGACAGTCTAGCATCCTCACAGTGACAGTTTAACATTCTCACAGTGACAGTTTAACATTCTCACAGTGACAATCTAACATCCTCACAGTGACAGTCTAGCATCCTCACAGTGACAGTTTACCATCCTCACTGTGACAGTCTAACTTCCTCACTGTGACAGTCTAGCATCCTTACAGTGACAGTTTACCATCCTCACTGTGACAGTCTAGCATCCTCACTGTGACAGTCTAACATCCTCACTGTGACAGTCTAGCATTCTCACAGTGACAATCTAACATCCTCACTGTGACAGTCTAACATCCTCACAATGACAGTCTAGCATTCTCACAGTGACAGTTTAACATCCTCACTGTGACAGTCTAACATCCTCACTGTGACAGTCTAACACCCTCACAGTGACAGTTTAACATCTTCACAGTGTCAGTCTAACATTCTCACAGTGACAGTTTAACATCCTCACAGTGACAATCTAACATTCTCACAGTGACAGTCTAACATCCTCACAGTGACAGTTTAACACCCTCACAATGACAGTCTAACACCCTCATAGTGACAGCCTAACATCTCATAGTGACAGTCTAACATCCTCACAGTGACAGTTTAATATCCTCACAGTGACAGTCTAACATCCTCACAGTGACAGTCTAGCATTCTCACAGTGATAATCTAACATCCTCACAGTGACCCTCACAGTGACAGTTTAACATTCTCACAGTGAGATTCTAACATCCTCACTGTGACAGTTTAACATCCTGACAGTGACTGTCTAACATCTTCACAGTGACAGCCTAACACCCTCACAGTGACAGTCTAATATCTCATAGTGACAGTCTAACATCCTCACTGTGACAGTCTAACATCCTCACAGTGACAGTCTAACATTCTCACAGTGAAAGTCTACTTACTTTGATTGAATTAAGCATAAGTGAGCTATGCTGAACAGTGAGTGTGATATCCCGTGTATGCCTCTTGATGATATCTCCCTCTCTGTCTTGACAGAATTGATGTTTAGCATCAGTAACAGGTTAATTAGGTGAATATATATGTATTTTAATTATATAATTAGATTTTATACAGTGTTATTACAGGGTGAATGTGTATTGAAGAGTGATACTGAATTTAGGAAGAACATGGTAAAGTGAGTGCAAGTAGTTTAGCTAAAGTGTTGAAAAGTTCAACTTTTACTCATACAGTGCTCTTAAAATAATCCAGCCTTGTAGGCACTTCACAGGAGTGTGATCAGCTATAAATTAGCACCAAGCCAAGGACATCTGTCCACATGAAGACGGATAACCAAAATTTTGGTAAATAAAGTAGCTTTTAAAGGAAGAGGAAGAAACAGAGATACAAATAGGTTTAGAGGGAGATTTTCAAAGATTAGTGCTAAATGACTGAGGGAATTGCTCACCAGTGGCCTATTGAAGATAGTGAGGGTTGCACTGGGGACCACAGTAGGAGGAATGAAGAGTTCTTTGGTGCCTGGGTGAATGAAGAAGATCACATCAATGGGGAAGGGAAAAAGTTTGAACATAAGGATGATATCAAAGTGTTGGAGCAGTGTACGTGAGCAGACACAGAAGGGCTGGGTGAATGGGACTTGGTGTTAATTAGCGTACTAACAGCAGGGTTTTGGATGAGCTAAAATTTATAAAGGCTGGAAGATGGGACACTGGCTAAGGCAGCACCCTGCTGATTCTGTGCTGTCTTCACTATCATCTTGTCCTTATCAATGGATCAGAGTTGGTGGGTGGGTGGTGGGGGACGCAGATTGCTCCATAGTTTCCATGTGCAGTCCCCATTATGCACTGAAATTGTGTAAGATGCAACACACAGCCACAATGCAGAAAATTCTTTGTGGGCTGTACTGCAGAGAATCCCTAATCCTGACCAAACAGTGAGAACATTGTGTGAACAGTTGAATGATGTGCTCAGTGATGGCACTAGTGGCAAGATGGCTTTGGTAATATCAGAACTCTTAGCTTTGTAAATGGTACATTGGGAAAGGCTACCTTACCATACTTCTTGATATGTACCATCATCCCTTGCTGTGTTCCCAGGTGCAGTAGACATTGCGCAGATGTTTGAACCAGGCTGCCACCTTCTGACAGGAATGGTGCACTGCTGTTCTCTGAGGAGTCTTCTCCCGCCAAACAGGGTAAATTTCCTCAGATGCTGTGATCCATTTCGTGCAGCACCATGTCCTCTTTGTATAGCAATTGGCCAGTAACGTTACCATCACACAAGTGCCAGGGAACTTTTCCAACAAGAGAGAATCCAACCATGTCCCTTGATATCCAATAGTATTACCATCACTGAATCCAAGACTATTAACATCCTGGCAGTAACCTTTGACTAGATACTGAACTGGACCTGCCATATAAATACAATGGTTGCAAGCACAGATCAGAGATTCGCCATCCTGTGCTGAGTAACTCTCCTCCTGACTCAGCCATCTACAAGGCACAAGTCAGGATATGTCAGAATAGTCTCTACTTACCGGGATGGCAACAACACTCAAAAAGCTTGACACCATCTAGAACAAATCAGTCTGCTTTAAAGGCATCCCCTTCACAAACATTCACCCCCTTCATCACTGATACACAACAGCAGCAGTGTATACCATCTACAAGAAGCATGGAGGGAATCAGCAAGGCTCCTTAGACTGCACCTTCCAAATGCATAATCACTATCATCTAGAAGAAGAGCAGCAGACACATGGGAAGACCACCACCATCTGGAGGTTCTTCTCCAAGTACTGAATGAAATATACCACTGTTCCTTCAATGTCACTAGGTTAAAATCAGAAAACCACTCCCTAATAGCACCATGAGTGTATCTACACCACATGGACTGCAGCCATTTTAAGAAGGCAGCTCACTGCCATTTTCTCAAGGGCAATTAGGGGTAGGGAGTAAGTGCTGGCCTAGTCAGCGATGTCCCATGGATGAATTTTTAAAAAAGTGAGTGGTCATCAAACATGTCAACTGTGACACTCCACCGCTTGCTCAGAGAGTGGGATTCATGTGTCTAAACTCGGACTCCTCTCTTTCTCCTTCTTCCTCTCCAGACTTAGCAAAGTCTGATAAATATTTCAGATTCATTTTGAGCCTTCAATAGAATTGAAACAACATTTGTCTTCACTTGAAACCATTTGCTATTAAGCAGCTGCAGTCCCTCATGTTTAAGCTGCTGCTTTTTAAGGGCTGCATGCTGGATTTTTTTTTCCACATCTCTCATTAAACTGGTATTCAATCCTAGGCATGAAAGCTCAGGCTAATCATGCACATAAACTGACCTCAGTTCCTTGGTTAACTTCAGGATGGCAGCTACACCATCCTGACTCTGCTTAACCACTTAAAACTGAATCCATCCATAATTCAAAGTGCTAAGCACGAAGAAAGATAATGGAGAAACACTCATGAAGGGATTAGGACTTTTTGCTTAAGTGTTATAGTGTGGGCAAAATGAAGCTGGAAATGATTTGAACATTGGAGTTTAGTAATGGGATCACTTGAGCTTTAACACCATAAGACATAGGAGTAGAATTAGACCGTTCAGCCCATCGAATCTGCTCTGTAATTCAATCATGGCTAATATTTCTTATCCCCATTCTCCTGCCTTTTCTCCATAATCCCTGATCCCCTTATTATCAAGAACCTATCTACATCTGTCTTAAAGACACTCAGTGACCTGGTTTCCACAGCCTTATGTGGCAAGGAGTTCCACATGTTATATGGATTTGGCTGGAATATGACATATAGAACATAGAACATAAAACATAGAACATTACAGCGCAGTACAGGCCCTTCGGCCCTCGATTTTGCACCGGCCAGTGGACCCTCTAACCTAAACTATTCCAATATCATCCATATGCCTATCCACTGAACATTTGAATGCCCCCAAAGTAGGCGAGTCCACAACTGCTGCAGGCAGGGCATTCCACGCTCTCACCACCCTCTGTGTAAAGAACCTGCCTCTGACATCCGTCCTATAACTACCACCTCTAATTTAAAGTTATGTCCCCTCGTGTTGGTCATCACCATCCGAGGAAAAAGGCTCTCACTATCCACCCTATCCAATCCCTTGATCATCTTAAACGCCTCAATTAGGTCACCGCGTAACCTTCTTCTCTCTAATGAAAATAACTTCAGGTCCCTCAGCCTTTCCTCATAAGGCCTTCCCACCATACCAGGCAACATCCTGGTAAACCTCCTCTGCACCCTTTCCAATGCTTCCACATCTTTCTTATAATGCGGCGACCAGAAGTGTACGCAATACTCCAAGTGCAGTCGCACCAGAGTTTTGTACAGTTGTAACATAACCTCACGGCTCCTAAATTCAATCCCTCTACCAATAAAAGCTAACACACCGTACGCCTTCTTAACAACTTTATCAACCTGGGTGCCAACTTTCAAAGAGCTGTGTACTTGTACCCCAAGATCCCTCTGCTCGACAACACTATTAAGGCTCCTTCCATTAGCCCTATATTTCATATGCATATGGATATGGATATCTTCAGTTGAGATTCCATGGTGCCTGAATTGACAGGTGACGGTCTCTCTCACTTACCTTTTGTTTCTGTCTTCTCTGAATCTGATCTGGTAGAATACGATCCAAAAACCAGTCCAGAAGCTACCTGCACAAGCACCACCACTGGTTTCATTACCTTTACCCAAAAGCACAGCACTGTCAATAAAGTTCAAGCAACCACCATAATTACTTTCTGAGGAATGCAAAGCTCCTGCCAGGTTTCAAAGGAAAGTAAAAACATCTCTTATCTGAAAGCATTTTTCCTCTTAACCTGCCAATGAATTTAAAGTCATCTGTTTGTACAGGGAGACGTTTTGGCAAAATGGGATAGCAGTGGACTTCCTCAGACAGAATGGCCACCTTTGATTTAAAATGTGACCAGCCCAGACAAATAAATACATATTAAAAAAATTAGAAGTCTTGTGTCATTAAACTTCCGCTCCTACTAGCAGCAACTAATAAAGAAACTGTGAAGTGAGCCAAATGGCTAGTTAGCTGCTGCAGTCAAAACAAAAGAAAGAATGGTTCGAGATAGGAGGAGGTATGAAGGAAACAGGAACTTTTGTCCTGACCGATTAATGATCTTGCACTGGATTCTCCTACAGTTTTTGAGATTGACCACCTCCCCCCACAACCTTCCACCACTCTCCCTCCCCGTCCTCCCCCACTCTTCCCTCCTCCTCCCCCACCACCTCCCTCTTCCTGCAACACCTCCCCTCCCCCCTCACCTCTTCCCTGCTCCTCTCCAAAGGCATAATGACAAAGACTAAGAAGTGTTTTT
Source organism: Sphyrna mokarran (assembly GCA_024679065.1). NCBI lineage: Eukaryota > Metazoa > Chordata > Chondrichthyes > Carcharhiniformes > Carcharhinidae > Sphyrna > Sphyrna mokarran. Next base: position 111,799,243 of record JAGIQG010000003.1, read on the forward strand.
TTGCTCAGCTTGCAGGACAGTGATACTCAAATACCAAGTGCTAAGCACCACCCATCCTTTGAACTTGCAGCAACATGTTGAAGGTGAATGTGGGCTCTTTTCGTTTGAAGTCCAGCAGGGGAAGAACTAGATCTCTTTTCCTCGGAGGATCAAGGCTTGAAGCTTCCATTCTTCAACCCAACAAAATGCTGGGTGAGGTCATTAATGAAGACGCAGAGTTCACCATCTTCCAGTATATTGCTTCTTTATCTGATTTATTCTTTATCCATTTTAAAATTTCCTGAGACCAACGGCTTGTCTCTAGTAGCCTGTGTTGGTATTCCAGAAACCCCTTCATCCCAATCATAGAATCCAAACAGTGCCGAAGGAAGCCATTCAGCCCGTTGAACCTGCACCGACATTTGCCTCTGTCTGATTCCCGTAACTCCATGTATTTACCCTGCTAGTCCACTTAACACTAAGAGACAATTTAGCATGCTAATTCACCTAACCTCACACATCTTTGGAGTGTGAGAGGAAACCAGAGCACTGGGACAAAACCCAAACAGGCACAGGGAGCCAGTCACCCGAGGTTGGAATTGAACCGGGATCCTGGCGCTGTGAGGCAGCAATGCTAATCACTGTGCCACCGTGCTGCCCAAATAATGTAATATGTTCAATGGGTTAACAGTGTATCTCTGCTGAGAGAATAGCAATATAGTAATCACTATGTCTAGACCATAATTTTGTATCAGATATAGTCATGCACAGTTGGCAACAGTGTTTATGCAAAGTTTAGCTACAGTTATAGCTGGTTAATGGGCATGTTGTGATTTGGATTTTCTTCATTGGACTCGGGTGTCTCTGGTTAGCCAGTGTTCATTGCCCATCCCTAACTGCCCAAGGGCAGTTGAAAATCAATCACATTGCTGTGGCTCTGGAGCCACACGCAGGCCGGACAAGGTAAGGATGGCAGATTGCCTTCCCTTAAGAACATTAGTGAAACTGACGAGTTTTTCTGACAATCAGCAATGGTTTCATGGTCTTTGGTAGATTCTTAACTCCAGATGTTGTTTTCTATTGAATTCAAATTTCATCACCTGCTATGGTGGGATTTGAACCTGGGCCCCCTTAGCTGAGCTCAGCTTCTGGATTAATAGTCTAGCGATAATACCACAAGGCCATCACTGCTGCCCACCACCCCCCACACCCCGCCTCCCATCACTGCAGATTGACGTCTGTCATTTGGAAACATCAGCTCAGCATGGGTACGATGAGAGTGGGCACCCCTGAGATCCCTATTGCATTCCCGCATAGGTGGTGAAGTGATGCAACTCAGGAATTACCCCACCAATCCTCTCTCTCTGCTTTTTATTATGGACTATCTTCTACTGGGGGGTAAAAGGAGATGATTAAAGTCAGGTTGCTGGTGGGCCTGGGGGAGGGTGGGAGGGTGAGTGGAGATGTGGCAGGAGGACAGGGCAGTGGCATATTTCAGCACCATGTCTGGACAGGAAGGTTTGTGATGAGGAATGTCAGAGGGATTGAGGAAGGTGTTGGGGAATCAGGTGCTGGCAGGCTGTGGGATGTCAGAGAATGGATTGATGTGGACCTGCCAGGTGTGACTGACAGGATGTGGTGGATGTGCATTCATCCCTGCATTTAAACAAAGTCATTTATTACCATGTGGCATTGGGCACCACTCCTCCCTTCTCCTGGGTCGCCCACTCACCCAAGGTTCAGAGTGGGCCGCCTCTCCTCCACTGTGTTCAGAAGCCTTCTGTGATCTGCCTCTATGAAGCATGGAGCTGCACTCTGTGCTGCCATCCTCTTGATTTGACTGGCTATGAGTGCAGACGGAACATTTTAATGCGGCTCTTCCTTATTAACAGCTACAAGCCAGTTCGAGTGAGTCACACGCCTGGGGACTCTATACAGACAAATTTCATATTCGCTCAGTGCACTGAGTGTGGGACAATTGCAGTCTGATTCACATCGGACACACCAGCATGGATCATGCATGTCTTCTCACCCAAAATGGCACTTAGACATTTATTGGGAAAATTCCACCCATCATGTGACATTTATCCTGTACAGTATCAATGCACTGCTCCTGCATACACTGCATGGTGCTGCGTACGGCTCTCCACTCTCTCAATGGACAAGCTTGTGTGCTGTAAGCTCTGAGTCACTGTGAGCTGGATGAACTTCTTCATCCTCTGCCCATGAGCTCATACTGCCTCAGAGAACTCTGAGTGCAGTAATATGTCTTCTGCTGCTGCTCTAGATAAAACCTGCTTTCCAATGTCTGTACTCTCTGCTCTTAGGAAAACTGCCCACTGTTGCCTCTGCCTCTGGCGCCTCCTCCTGCACATTAAGGGCCATGCATTTACCCAGTGCACAAGGACCTAATGAGGTGAATGTATCTACATTAGTAGACAGTGCACTAGTAAAATATGACAGTGCTTCATAGAACCATAGAATCCCTACAGTGCAGAAGGAGGTCATCTGGCCCATTGAGTCTGCACCAATATTCTGAAAGATCATTTCACCCAGGCCGGTAACCCCACATGTTTATCCACCTAATCGACACATCTTTGTACACTAAGGGTCAATTTAGCACAGCCATTTCACCTAACCCACACATCTTTGGATTGTGGGAGGAAACCGGAGCGCCCAGAGGAAATCCATGCAGACATGGGGAGAACATACAAACTCACATAGAGAGTCATCCAGGGCCAGAATTGAACCTGGGTCTCTGGTGCCATGAGGCAGCAGTACTAACCACTGTGCCACCCTTCAGAACTTTATTGTTCCTCTTGGTCTGGTGTTGATGAGGGAAGTGGCTCCTCACCTTGACATCTGCATCTGTGGGAAACAGATCATGGGAGATAGCCTTGGAGAATGGAATTCTGTGTAGTGCTGAGGTTTCCAGTGCAACTCAGTGTCAGGCATGCTATCAGATAGGGTGGAATAGAGTACATCCCTCTGATGAATTGATTGGCCACTCTAATCACCAATCCCACCATGAGTACCCATGATGCCTTGACCTTATGGTCCTTGATCCTGGCTTTTTCCATGGCTTCCTCGTAGATGGTTGTGATCATATGAAACTAGTAGATCAGTCCACCATACTGGACACTTCCCCAGATATTATAAGCCCATTTCTCCAACAGAATGAGAGTGTGATCTTTATGGCCAATACCAATTGCTCTTTTCATTGGAGGTTTCATGCGTCAGTGGCCAAGCTGTTGTTCTGAGCCACTTTGAGGTATCAGTCATGGCCTGTGCACCCTAAGATTCCACAGCTAGTGTGTCTGCTGGTGGTTGCATATCTCAAGCCAGTCCTGAGGGTTGGGGATAACATTCACCTTGCCAGAGTGAATGTCTTTGAATCTCATTACACAGGACCTTCAACCGATGCTATGCACTAGATATATCGATGGCATTTTTTTCCTTTGGCCTCATGGTGAACAATCACTGAAACAACTATATGACGAATCAACAAGTTCCAACCCACCATCAGACTCACCCTGGACTACTCTCCGGAATCGGTTGCATTCTTGGACACACACATCTCCATCAAGGACAGTTACCTCAGCACTCCATTGTACTGCAAACCCATGGATAACCTCACGATGTTTCACTTCTCCAGCTTCTACCTTAAATATGTTAAAGAAGTTATCCCCTATGGACAAGCCCTTCATATACACAGGATCTGCTTCAATGAGGAGAATCACAACAGACACCTCCAGATGCTGAAAAATGCAGTCATAAGAACAGGATATGATGCTCAACTCATTGACAGTTCCAACACGCCACAGCGAGAAACCACACCACTCTCCTCAGAAGCCAAACACGAGACACATGGACAGAGTACCCTTCATCGTCCAGTACTTCCCCAGAGCAGAGAAGCTACAACATCTTCTCTGGAGCCTTCAACATGTCATTGATGAAGATGAATATCCTCGCTAAGCCCATCCCCTCACCCCCACTTCTTGCCTTCAAACAACTGCACAACTTCAAACAGACCACTGTCCGCAGCAAACTACCCAGCCTTCAGGAGAACAATGAACACGACACCACACAACCCTGCCACAGCAACCTGTGCAACACATGCCAGATCATCGACATAGATGCCGTCATCTCATGTGAGAATACCATCCACCAGGTATCCAGTACCTCTTGCATTTCAGCCAATGTTGTTTACTTGATATGCTGCAGGAAAGGATGGCCTAAGGCATGGTACACTGGGGAGATCATGCAGATGCTATGACAATGAATGAATGAATGAACACTGCTTGACAATCATTAGGCAAGAGTGTTCTCTTCCTGTTGGGGAACACTTCAGCAGTCAGGGGAATTCGGCCTCTGATCTTTGGATAAGTGTTCTCCAAGGCAGTCTAATGACACACAACAATGCAAAGTTGCCAAGCAGAGACTGATAGCCAAGTTCTGCACATATGAGGATGGCCTCAACCAGGATCTTGGGGATTACTATATGTAACCCCCACGACTTGCCTGGAGTTGCAAAATCTCTAACTGTCCCCTGTCTGAAGACGATATAGATCTCTTTAACCTATGCTTAAAGCTCTCTCCTTTCACATTGTCTGTACCTTTAAGGCTTGATTACCAGTAAAGACTCGCATCCCAACCATTATTTTGTAAAATGAGTTTGTGTCTTTATACGTCCTGTTTGTGAACACAACTTCCACTCACCTGACAAAGGGGTGGTGCTGCAAAAACTACCAAATAAACCTGTTGGACTTTAACCTGGTGTTGTGAGACGTCTTACTCTATTTAAATCAGGCCTGCATTTGAGATTCACCTCTGTTCCTGCTGCTATAGCTACTAAATCCCATCTCCATGCTAATTAAGAGGTACCCCCCCTGTAATCTGGTGTCAGTTATTATTTTCTCCCTGGGTTGTGTTGGGACGGAAAGACGATCCTGACTTCCATTTCCCACTTCTGCAGTGAAAATCCTGAACCGTGATTTGTTTTACAAGTTCAATGAACAGAAGTCACCTATTCCCTTTGGGTGGTTCCACCATTAGTATTTCATCTGGTCCCGTGTTAACTTTATATCTTGTAATCTCAATTAGAACTGCGACATCTTCATTTTTGAAATGGCTTTTTATCCTTTTGTAAAAAACATATTTTTCTTCAATGATTTAAACTTTTTGCAAAATAGCTTTATCCAAGATTTGAACATTGCTTAAAGGGAAGGCCAACATTTCTCCCACATTCTTGGATTGAAGTAAGAAACAACTTGTCATTCAACAGGCCTTTAATCTCCAGTTCCCTTTCTCCATTGTGGCGTTTTGCTATTTTGTCAAGATTGCTATTCCAGCTCTTGTTGTTCCCAACTGAAGCAATCTGTCCTACAAAAGATCCACATCCACAGCTGCTCATTTATGATACTCATTGTGACTATAAGCAGAATCTTGGAAAACCACACCAGTGCCACGATGATGAAAACAAGGATCTGGCTCTAATCAAACGGAGATGTTTTAGTTCCATCTGCCTGGTGTCATGCATTCTTTAATCTCAAAGCAGGCAATGTCACTGTATTAGGAAATAAATTTAAATAAATAATTTAAGCAGGCTTTTGGGCAAATTACTCATAATGTTTGTAATTATTTGTCTAAATATTAGATAGGTTTCTCATAGTTTGAAGAAATTAATCATACATGCCCGTAGACATCACAAAAATCCTCCGGTTTCCACAAGTTTACTGCCTATGCAAATTTTCTCTGACATCAGCAATGACTTTGCTAACTTGACTAATCTGCTTCTTCCTGATCCTTTTTTGCTATTTGACAGAGTTTCTGAGCTTTCTTCACGATACCTTTGCAACATTGACTGGGATTGTTGCGGCACCATCATATTCTTTACTGTGGTAAGTGGATTTTTGTCAAACTCATGACATCTGTCTGTAAGGCATCTCTAAGCCATTGAAGACATAAACCTCATGATCAGTTCCCATATAATGAGAATATTAGTTTAGATAAAATATGCTGTTAAAGTAGGCATTCTGGCAAATATCCTTGCTGTGCGCAATCTGCCTGCTGAGTTTCCTTATATTACAACAGTGGCTAAATTTTTAAAGTACATCTTTAGTTAAAACGGATGATTTAACTCGTCCCTAAGCCATGAAAGGCACGATATTAATGCAAGTTTTTTTCTTCTTTTCTTAAACTGGATGAGTGTTTTCAGCTGCTGCCAGTAAACTGTTGCCAGGGGTTGGATAAAGTGCTGCTTCTGTTTTTGTCTTCTGGTAAGCTTGAAGCACATATCTGCAGATCCAAAATAGTCTATGATGTTTTGGAAGTCTATGTTCTGAGTTGGGCCATTAGGGCAAAGAAATCAGCAAGTAGGAGTTCATTAACAATTTCTCCAGGGACATTTATCCCTGCCTGCAGCTGATTAGCATTGCATTTTAAACCTGCTTTAGAAGTCAGCTTTCTCAGAGAAGATGTACTATGTACAACAACTTAGAAGTTAAGCATCGGATAAAAAGGACAGGCACATGCTGCCAATACAGCACATTTCCTTTGGCCTTGCTTCAGTCCAGGTTCTATACTTGATGCCTAACATTGATTCTCATCTGACTGAAAAGACCAGCCACATTTAGTTGACTGGTTCATGAGGCCAATTTCTCAGAAAAGGAACAAGATGAACTGTTCACTGGGCAGCCACGAATGTGCAACGACTCTGATTGTCATTCAGCAGAGACAGAGAATGAAGGAAAAAGGAGAAGCACATGTTCACAGCTGTAGAAAGAAAAGTTTTCATTTCTGATGGTGTTCAGATGGAGCTTGTCTGGGTTGAGTTAAAATTAATAAGGGATCTGGTTACCATATTCCAAGTATGTTATACACCACTGAATAATGGGAAAGAAATTGAGATTTGTAGGCAATGTGGAGAAGTTTGCAGTAGTACCAGATTTGTAACAATGAGACCTTTAACTGCCTTAAGGCTAATCGGGATGACACAAATGTTTGTGATCAGAATAGGGAGTGGTTTTTCAAATGCAATTCTTAATGATATTCTGAATTGGTAAGTTGAATGTCTTATGAGGAAAGATGCATTGGCAAATTTGGTTCTGGGTAATGAAGAAGGACAGGTAATGGTGTGCAGGAAGAATGGCAATGAAGGAATAAGGCCATGTCTAAAAATTAATTGATGCCACACCCATTTTATTGGCTTAAAACAGTTGAATAAGCTCCCAGTGTATTGGGGCAGCTGACATGCATGCAGTCCACACTGAAAGTGAGCTGCATGACATAATGGTAAGGCTGGAAGGTAATCACCAGGGCTAGTATCGGGATAGTCACCAGAGCTAGTATCGGGATAGTCACCAGGGCTAGTATCAGAGGCAGACACCGGACCCTTTTCATTGCAAACACAGGGTCTAATGAAACTGTGCTGTCATGAGTGTATCAGGTGACAGACCAGTTGCATTGAGGATAACCATGTCCATACGTGGCATAACTAGCAATACTTAAAGAGAGCACTGGAGGCTGCTACCAAAAAGCTAAGTTTTAAAAACATGTGTGCTGATCTGAATGTGGAACCAGATGAGCAAGGATGCTCTTCCTAGCTCATTGGCAATTTTTGGATACCAGTGTCAGCTCGTTTTGCCCCCCACCCAACCCCGAACTTGCAGATTTTCTTCACATTTTCCTGATCACTTACATCCCGGCTAATCACCTCTCCATCCCACAATGCCCAATTACTTGCCACTCACACCAGGACACCGATGAGGGGTACGAACAATGACATATCAGCCCAAAATATAAATCTGTTTTGCTTACGAGCTGTCTGATGATTGACAGTATGCATCTGCAGCTTGCTGGTTTACATAGCATGAGGTCCAATCTTCAATATGGAGGAGGGCGGGGTGCCTCAAGGCTCTATCTAATGCAATGTAGGGAGTTCCTTGAGTCTAATCAATTTCACTTCCATAGCCTTATTAGATTGAAGTTGAAATAGATTAAGAAGAAGGATAAATCAATGATTAAATTTTACAAATTACATGATATTATAACATATAATAACTTGTTAGCATTGCTGTCTCACAGCGATAGGGAACTGTGTTCAATTCCGACTTCAGGTCACTGTCTGTGTGGAGTTTACACGTTCTCCCTACGTCCGTTGGATTTCCTCCCACAGTCTGAAAGATGTGCAGGTTAGGTTGATTGGTCATGGTAAATTGTGCCTTAGCTTAGCCAGGTTACAAGATAAGCCTAGGTAATAGTCAGTGCAGATTCAATGGGCCGAATGGCCGTCTTCTGCATTTTCAGGATTCTATGATTAGACGGATATAAGTGGATTAAATCATGTTAACTAGTTCAAGAAAAGGTATTGCAGATGAAACTGTGAACTGGCAGTCAAAAACTTACACATACCAAATGGATAAAGTCCAGGTTAAACACATGCCAATGAGGAGAAAGTGAATGAGGAAAGGGCCACATTCCTTGAATAAATTGGAAAGCTAGTTCATAATGAAATTTGAAAAAAGACATATGATAAATATAGACGGAAGGAAACTATAAAATAAAATCAAGAATATGTGCCAAGGACTAAATACGGAGATTAGGATATAAGCAGAAACTTGAAAAAAGACTGGCAATCAACATGAAAGGAAAATAACAAGCCTTTTTAATAAGACTATACGCTCAAAGAATTGATGGGATCAATTTGAGATGGAAGGAGCCACTTGGATTTGGGAGTGAGTGATTGGTAGGGATGTGTCAGTTTCTACAGAGGAAGGTGTAAATGAGACTGTAGGAGTACCTGAGGGGGATAAGGAAGAGTCCATATTGAAACTAAATATTCAAAAGGAAATCTATTGAAACAACAACATGACTAAAATTAGAAAAGTCATCAGATCCATATTGAAATAACCCTTCAGAGGTCGCTGTCTCTTCACCTTCCCTTTATTTACAAACTTATCTCCATTCCTAAGAGTGCTTCAGGTACAAAACAGAATCCAGAGTGCCAGTAGACTGGACACTCCTCATAAAATACATGGGGGAGACTACCTGATTGGGCGGACAATTGCTACCTCAATCAGGGAGCTCATACTCTGAGAGACCCAGCTCTTGGGCATCATTGAGGTCATTACACATATGACATACAATCTCGAATACTGAAAGAAGTTGAGTGAGTGACACTAATTTTCAATTACACCATGCTCATGCCAATGATTGTAGATGTGAAATTGAGGCAAATACCTGAGGGGATGGCAAATCAGCTAAAGAAAAGAAAGCAGAGAACAAGGGTACTTGTTACTAAATTCAAATAATCAATATAAATTATGAATAACAGTGGAGTGGTCCGGACATTGATCTTTGTGGATCACAGTTTTCTACCTTCCTCTAATCTGTACAAGTCCCATAACTGTTTATCTCCTCTCCACCTTCACCAAGGCCTTGAGATCCTTTTGAAGTGTGATGCCCATCCAGAATTGAATATAATCCTCTAGCTGAAGTCTAATCTGTGTTTTATAAAGGTTTGGCATAACTTTTTTGCTTGAAGGTTTTATTAATAAAGCCAAGCTTCCCATATATATTTTAAACAGCCCTGTAAATTTGTCCTCCCACTTTGACAAATTTATCTGAATACACACCAAGTCTCTCTATTCTTGTACCCCTTCAAACTTATACCATTTAGTTCATAATACCTGTCTCCATTTTTTGCAACCAAGTTGTATCACTTCACACAATTCTGATTCTACCATCGCGTTGCACCCGCTGCCACTCTGCCTGTGGTCAGTGAAGGAGAAGTGGGGTCCGCTGCCATTTTGCCTGTGATCAGTGAAGGGGGAGGAGGTAAGGGGAGGTGCAATCGATCTGGATAGTGGCTGGGGAATAAGGAGATCAATAATGTGTGGGAGTGGGGCAATGTCTGTGGGAGGCGTTATCCAGCCAGGGAAGGACATGGCCGGGGAGCAGTATTCTATCATTTTTTTTCTGCACGTGCGCAGTTGGTGCTACCAATTGGAGCTTCAGGATTTCGGGCTTGTTAAGCCCCACCCACAGGCTTGTGCAGCACGATTTGGACTTGTTGATATTTTTTCAGTCAGAGTGCAATTGGGGGTGCCTGAAGTCTAAAAATCAGATCTGAAACATTCCCAGTTTCAAGCCCATCCAGCACTTGGAATCAAAATGGTAAAATAGGGCCCTTCATTTGTCATGTGATAATTTAACCAGCATGTCTAAGTCCTGTTTTCTGTCCCTTAACCAATTTTGTACACATGCTTCCACTGCTTCTTTAATTCTAAGGGCTTTAATTTTACTAACAAGTCTATTATGTGACAATTTGTCTAACACTTTTTGAAAGTTCATGCATATCAATTGTACTATCAGCATTAACCTTTCTGTCACTTTAGCAAATAATTCAATCAAGTGAGTCAAATAGAACTTGCCTTTAGCAAATATCATTTGTTTTTAAAATTAATTAGTCCATAATCTTCCAATTGTCAGTTAATTTTGTCCTGGGTACTATTTCAAAAGCACGACTGGATGTGCCCGGACTATGGAGCTTAAATCTGATCCGTTGGTTGTGGAATCACTTAGTTCTGTCCATTGCCTGCTGCTTCCACTGTTTGGTATGTGCGTAGTCCTGTGTTGCAGCTTCACCAGGTTAACAACTTATTTTTAGGTGCGCTTGACAATATTCCTGGCTTGCCCTCCTTCACTTATTGTTGAACCAGCATTGATTCCCCTCTCGATGGTAATGGTAGAGTGAGGAATATGTTGGATTGTGAGGTTGTTTACAATTCTGCTACTGCTAATGGTCCGCAGTAGCTCATAGCTGCCCAGTTTTGAGTTGCTAAATCTTTAAAAAATCTTTCCAATTGCCACAAAGCATAATGCAAGGTAACCTTAATGTGAAAATCCCCACATAAACTGTGCAGTGGACAATATTGTCATGGACAGATGCATTTGCAAGAGGTAGGTTGATGAGAACAATGTTAAGTCGATTTTTCCCTCTTGTTGATTCAGTCTAGCAGCTACTCTACTTTAGGACCCGACCAGCTCAATGTGTAGTGGTGCTCCTGAGCCACTCTTGGTGATGGACGTTGAAGTCCTCATCAAGAGTACATTCTGTGTCTTTGCCAGCCTCATGTCTTCTTCCAACGAGGAGTACTGGTTCATTAACTGAGGAATTAGTGGTCCAAAAGGTGATAATCAGCAGGAGCTTTCTTTACATACATGTTTGACTTGATGCCATAAGATTTTCTGAGGTCCAGAGTTGATTTAGAGGACTCGCAGGGCAATCCCTCCTGACAGTATGCCACTGTTCCGCCACCTCTACCTGGTCTGTCCTGCCAATGGGACGGGACACAGCCAGGTTAAGGTATGATTCCATGAGTGTGACTATATCAGGCCTTGTCTAGCTGGAGGAAAGTTCTTATAATTTTGGCACAAGCTCCCAGTTGTTAGTAAGGAAGACTTTGCAGTGTCAACAGAGCTGGGTGTGCCTTTGTTAGTACCTAATTCAATGCCAGGTGGTCCATCTGGTTTTAGTCCTCTTAAATTACATCGCTGTTTGATACAACTGAATAGCTCACTAGGCAATTTCAGAAGATATTGAGAGTCAACCACTTTGTAATGGGTCAGAAATCACATGTAGGCCACAGTAGATCACAGTTGGTTGCCTCATTAATGAACTAGATGGGCCTTTATGACAATCCACAAAGTCTCATGGTCATCATTACTGAGACTAGCTTTTAATTCCAAATTTATTAATTGAACTTAACTTTTGCCAGTTACCATGGTGTGATTTGAACTCTTATCCCCAAGGCATTAGCTGAGGCCCTTGGGTTGCAACTCCAGTAAGCCACCACCATCGCCCCCCCATCCCCCCCAATAATGCCCTGTTTTTGTTCTCTGCTGTATATGCTATATAATTTGATTCAATGTAATCAACATTTTCCAAAATTATTTTTGTGCTTAAGGATTGCAGATGGAAAATATAAAGCCATGCTCAAAAAAATGAGGCCAGTTTGCCTTACCATTTGTACTTCACGCATTAAAGTTTTTTAATTATTAGAAAATATTAATAAAGGAAATATATTGTGCATTCAGATAATTCCAACATCTTTAAAATAAATTGGATGAGTAAGGGCTTGGAAGTCGAACTAGAATAGATAGTATAGAATGAAAGTAAAATGTAAGTTTAGAGGTATGCTGGGCACAGCTTGCAAGAAGTTGCTATTCTTTGCCATCAAGCTGATGGCAGATGTGGGCTGAATGGCCTCCTTCAGTGCTTCTATTTCCTTGATTCTTGGCAAAGCAATTAGCTTCCTTGGTGCTAGATTCTCTATTATCTTTGGATTAATCCCAGTGCCGAAAAAATGCTATTTGAACATCCATAAATCTTTTGCAAATTTCTGAACATATATGCCAAACCAGATGTTTTCTTGCATCTCAGTATGTGAGATGGATATTGCATCTGTAAAGGGTTCCCAGTGGTTGGAGAAAAGGGGACACAGTTATGGCAGGTGTCAACGTATGACATTCATTGCTTTTTTTGATATTTGCCAGATTTCTTCCTGACTAGTTAGGCAATACATCTGGGAAACAGATGAGCAAAGAAAGCATGTTCTTTTTCAAGAAACAAATAGATAGATTGCATTGAACAGTAATTTGGCTGACTCCTGGTTTTTCCATCTTTAGATATAAGGTCAATCAGTTGGTTGACTGATAGCACAAAGAGTTGGATGGCAAAACACACTGAACATCGTGAGTCAGTATAATTACTGAAAAGATGTCGAACATTCGGCAAGAACAGAAAATTGACTAGAGTTCCAAGAAGTAAAGCAGAACAACCTTGGTTATGCACAAATTAGGAAGTGGCAAAGCAGATAGCCCAGAAATAATATTGCAGACAGATAGGTTGCTTCTTCAGAAAAGAGTACAGGAAAGTAAGGAGTTCCAGCTCCAAAACAAGACCAATAGAGCCATCTCTCAAAGGTCAATGAATAAAATATAAAGAAACAATAGTAGCATTCTTCTTTCCTTTCCATTGATTCTTTGGATGTAGTAAGATCTTCATGTAGTCTATTAGACCTCCCCAAAACAGTCAATGCAAAGGATTGCATTGAAATTGAGTAATTGTTGTTCAGAAGGGGAATTGGCAAATAGTTTTGTATGCAGCAAGATCCCAGTAATAGCAATTAACAAAGAACAAAGAACAAAGAATTAGCTGTAGGACTTGTCATTATTTTCTGCAGATGTAGTTAAGAGAAGAATTCTGGGTAAGACATTGACAGAAATTCCTGCTCTTCTTTGGCTAGCATGAATCTTTGTTCATTCAATGCATGACTGCCATTTACAACTGGGTTTTTGTTTTCTGTCCTTACTGTATAGGATATTCTCCAAAAAGGTGAAGAGTTATGATTCTGCCACATCCTATTTACAAGTGAAAATTGCAAAAAGGTCGCATTGGTTTCTAAACGGTAAGATCATTATTGTTACGAACAAACTATTTTACAACAGCTAGAATACTAATTAGTCAGTGAAAAATATTACAGTAGATGTTTAATGAGGAGACTTAAAAAGTAGGATGTGACAAGTATAATCCCCAATGGTCTGTACTGGGGCCACAGTTCATTATTATATTTATAAATGACATTGGCAAAGGAATATAGAATTTTTATTGTTAACTGAATACAAGTAGCATAGTACCTAGAGTACATGGAAAGTTGTACAGAGGCATTGATAGATTAAATAACTGGGCTAAACTATGACAAATGGAGTTTAATGTGACAAAGTTTGAAGTTGTCCACTTTAAACATGTGAAAGAAAGATAAAAGCATTTTCTAAATGATGAGGAACTAGAAGCTATGACTGAGCAGTGACATTTAGGAGTCCAAGTGCAGAAATAACTGAAACATAGTGGACAGGTATAAATAGAACCTATGCAAGGGAAACTTAGGACAAACATAGCATCAGGGAAACAAGTACTGGGTTGCTAATGTATTTCCCATATCTTTCAGTTAGTATTGCAAAAACTGATGATAAAGTGCAATGCCATTCAGCTGCCAATCTGTTATCTGCCTCAATAAATTGAATATGGAGCATTTGTGGTGCTCAGCTGACATTTTACACGAGCAATATTTTAACATAGTTTCAGCTTGTGGAATTTTGAATCAACCTTGAAGGTCCATTCATTTTATAATATCTCCGATTTGAATGGGTTTAGGACAATTTATGTTGCACAAAAGAAAATGTCAGAATTTATTTTGTTTGTACAGGCCCTGCCTCTGTGTAATCCAGATGCAGTTTTCCTTGCAATTCCTATTATGTGGAAATTGGTTTATGAACATCAAAAGCTATTTTTAAGATACCATGTGCATTCCCATTATAATTACTCCACAATGCGTGGCTGTGCCTTCAGTTCCCTCGGTTCCAAGTTCTGGAAAATGTTCCTCCTTACACCCCACTGTCTCTCTATGTCATATTTTTTCCCCCCTAAAGACACCACCTACCTCTTTAACCAAGCTTTTGACAATCTGACCTAATAACTCTTTATATGGATTGGTGTCATATTATTTTTAATAATGTTCCTGTGAAGTTAAAGTTGCTTTATAAATATAAATTGTTGATGTTGTTTTTCTAGAGTATGAAAAAGCCTTAAACCTTTTATTAGTTAACGCAAATATTGTGTTACTAGATTATGCTGCGTATTCCATCGCCATATGCTTATCCCACAATCTCCTGGTGGAAAGCTCTGGTAACCTTTTTGGTGGCATAGTGGTTGGCACTGCTGCCTCACAGCAAATGAGAAGCATGGGAAGTCCATTGTCAACATACAGCAAATGCCTCACAGCGCCAGGGATGCAGGTTTGATCCCCAGGTTGGATCACTGTCGATGCAGAATTTGCATATTCTCTCCATGTCTAGTGGGTTTCCTCCAGATGTTCTGGTTTCCTCTCACTGTCCGAAAGATCTGCTGTGCAGTTAGGTGCATTGACCATGCTAGAATCTTTCTCTGTGTACCCGAACAGGTACTGGAGTGTGGCAACCAGCAGATTTTCACAATAACTTTATTGCAGTGTTAATGCAAGCTTACTTGTGACACTAATAAATAAACTTTAAAAAATTTTAAATGCCATATATTACCATTGAAGAGTGATCAGTGCATAGACTATTGTGAATATTTTACCTCCTAACAATAGGTATAATGAACTGGTTCAGGTTGCTTTTTCAAAAATTCACTTATGGGATGTGGGTGTCAGCATATCTTTTGGATTGTGACAGGAAACCGGAGCACCTGGAGGAAATCTACTAGACGTAGAATGTGCAAACTCTGCATAGACAGTGATCTAAACTGGGAATTGAATCTGAGTACCTAGTACTGTGAGGCATTTGCTGTATATTGACAACGGACCTCCCATGCTTCTCACTTGCTGTGAGGCAGCAGTGCCAACCACTGTGCCACTGTAAAGGTTACCAGAGCTTTCCACCAGAAGATTGTGGCACAAGTATATGGAGATGGAATACTCAGCATAATCTAATAACACAATATCTGCATTAATCAATAAAGGTTTAAGGCTTTTCCATGGTCTGGAATTGCCCTTGAGAAGGCCGAATCCTCTATTTTACCCTATAGAGAATTCAATTTTTAAGATGAATAATATTAAAGGCTGGAATTTTGTCAGGAACCTCGGCCACCATTCAAAGAATTGCTATCCATTCCAAATCTGGAATATTGTGTGCAGTTTTGATGTCCACATTCAAGAAAATATATATCACTGTCTGTGTGGAGTCTATTTCCTGTCCCTGTGTCTGCATAGGTTTCCTCCAGTCTCCTCCCACACTCCAAAAATGTGTAGGTTAGGTGGATTAGCCACGCTAAATTCTCCCTCAGTGTGCCTGAACTGGCGCTGGAGTGTGGTGACTAGGAAGTTTCATAGTAACTTCATTGCAATAGTAATTGTAAGTCTACTTGTGATGCTAATGAATAGACTTAAATGTACATTGAAGGTAATGCAATGAATGTTTACTAAGTTGATCCCTGTGATGAAGGGTGATCATATGATGGGAGACTAATCAATTGGGCTTATAAACCTCTGGAGTTTAGAAGAATGATAGCAAACTCAGTGAAACCTACTGAAATTCTGAAGAGGTTTGACGGGTATATTTTGAGAGTTTTTTTTATAATGTAAGGAGGTGTGAAGTTATTCATTTGGTCTTAGAAAAGCAGGAAGTTTTTTTTAAAAATGTGAAACTTGTAAGTGTTCAAAGTAATGTTCAAAGAGTCATGTATGTGCTCATATAAGAAAGTTAGCATACAAGTGCAGCAGACAACTAGGAAGGCAAATGGCATGTTGGCCTTCATTGCAAAAGTCTGGAGTGCAAGAGAGATAAGTCTTGGTTTTAGTGAGACCACATCTGGAATACTGTGTGCAGTTTTAGTCTCCACATCTAAGAGTGGATATAGTTGTATTGTAGATGATACAGAGAAGTTTCATTAAGTTGGCTCCTAGATGATGGGATTGTGCTCTAATGAGTGGATGAGTGAATTGGGCTTACATTATCTGGGGTTTAGAAGGATGAGGAGTGAACTCATTAAAATGCCTAAGATTCTGAAGGGGCTTGATTGGGTGGAGGCGAAGAGATTGTTTTCACTAGTTGAGAAATCTAAAATACAGTGTCGGCATAAGGGGGGGGGGGGTGATCATTTTGGATTGAGATGAGGAATCAAAGGGTTGTGATTCTTCGGAATTCTCTGGGATTACGGATGCTCCATCATTGAATATAGTTAAGGCTGTGATAGGCAGGTTTTTAGTCTCTCAGAGAATCAAAGGATATGGGGAGCAAGTGGGAAAATGGGAGTTGAAACCCAGGATTAGCCATGATCGTATTGAATGGCAGAGGAAGTTTGATGGGTCATATGATCTATTCCTACTCCTATTTCATGAGTTCCACAGGAGAGGCCTGATGGAATCAGGTGCCCTTCAAGGGTGGCCTTATCTGCCATTGAGTTCCTGGATAGCGTAAATTTCAACCACAAGAGCCAATCAGAAGTTTCAGTAAAAGTGGTAGCTGCTGCCAACACTGTACACACCAGAAGTAGGGGATTATTGTGGGACCCCAAACCAAAGGTGAGTGAGGATAGGAGGGGATTGCATGGTGGTGGTTGTGGGAAGAGAGTTGGAGGAAAGGGTGTGGTGAGAGGGGGGGATACTTTGAGCCAATAACTCTCACCAGAGACCAGATGGCATGAAAGGGCATAACATTCCTGACAATGAGGGACCCTTGGGAGGTCCCGTGGCAAAGCTGGCTGTCCTGTCAGGTAATCCCCAACCCACCACCAAATTGCGGTGATGAGCGCCAGTTCCTCCGTTGATGAGCTTAATTGATATCCCTGCCGCCGGGAGTCCCGCCTCAGCATCTCTCCCTTCTGAATCAGGGGGAGAGATTTCCCGCCACCGGGAGACTGAAACGCTGCCTCTCCCGCGATGAAAGGGACCCGATCCGCCGGGCCAGCCTGGCTGCCGCCGGGATGGGCTGCTTTAAATCTAGTCCAACACTGCATTACAATGAGATATAACAAACCATGGCATTCGCGACTAAAAACACACATGCTGCATAACCCTTCTGAATCCACCATTTCATTCAATTTCCCAGTTACAAAACTGAAACCTAAAAGCTGCCTAAACCAGCCAATTATGACTTTTTTTTTAAAAAAAGTTTAATTTTGCTTTATTATATAATGCTTGTGATTAGGTAAATTGTCAAGCAGGAACTGGGGTGGGCGAGTGGGGGGTACTTTAATGTACTTTATAAATTTCCCTTGAGAGTTCTTGTTTGTTGGTGAGTGATTAATTTGGATTTCTCTCCCCTGTGATTAAGCAAATGTCTTGATCGCCCTGGTATCCGCTCTCTGGGGCCAGTGTAGCCTCACTTCTGCAAGTTCTTGTTCTGAACAGTGTACACATTTTAGATAAAACTCTAGCGACTGGCGGATTTCAATGCGCGTCCCTTCGAAAAGTCAAAACGCTCGGATTGACCGATAAATAATGATAGGGGGTTACATCCTGTTTAGAGATAGCCCCATAAACTGAACAGAGTTCCTTATTGTTTTGCTTAAGGTGAACTGTCTTCCCAACGCCCATTAAAACCGTTAGCTCGATTAGAAACCTCTATTTAGTGTAAAGTATCACCCTGGTAATGTGCTGTTGCTGCAAAGCCCAAAATGTTAGCCTTGGATACAAAGATGCCGCGATGACTTCTCTCTCCCTCCCTCCCTCTGTGTGTGTGTGTCTCCCACCCTTTCCGGAAGTAAGGCCGTCAGTAATTACAGCATTTGGAGCTAGCTGTCTTAGCAATGCTGAGTCTGAGACCTGTAGCTCCTACCAATAAAAAGGGGGTGAGCCGACGCTATGTACTCCGTGCCTTTAACGCTGAAGTCTGTGATATGAGACGGTCCCAGTTCTGTCTGAACTGTTAAAGCGGCTGTGTCATGAAGACTGTGGACCCTAGTGTGATGGAGTGAAATTAGCAGGCGACACTTCCCCCGAGAGCAGCCCGAGCTCTGAGATTTTCATTCACAACTTGCTGGATGTTGGAAAGATCCGTGACCAGAGTGGATGGCTGTGAGGTAACAGCTTTCTTCTGTCCTCCCATAATAGCCTTGAACTGTGAAATGAAGACTTTTTTTTTAGTTGTGATCCCTAAAATAAAATGCCTGGAATAAACACAGGGTTTCTTTGATTTGCTGTTTATTTTGCAAGTAAAATCGAATTAATTGTGAATTTGAGGTGGGGGGGGGGGAGAGCAGGGGCGGAATGTCGTCTTTTTTAAAAATCAATTTTAACACGCTGCTCAGTTGTAAACCTTGATCTGGGTTGTGTTTGATACGACATCTAAAGTCAAGGATGCTCCATCTTGCAGCCCACCAGCTCCTGCGCCCTCCCTCCACGCCCCTCCCCCCACACCCCAGCCCAAAGCAACTTGGTCAGATTTGTGTTTGCATTTCTCGTTTGGTGCTTCAATTTGTTGGAATTTTATGGGCCCAGGGCTTTGGAGAAGGCTCTTTGTTGATGTGATTGCCTCCCTGAGTGGATAAATTAGATCACCGGCATCTCTAACTATCAGCAACTTGATGCATAAGCAAATTAATGATTTCAAACTGGAAACGTGCACATCCTCAAACTCCATGTTTTGAATGCACCTACCTTATATTAAGTTGATCTCACCCTACACCCTAGCTTTGATTGGAACGTTACATTCTGCACTCTCTGCTTTCCTTTTCTATGAACGGTATGCTTTGTCTGTGTAGCTTGCGAGAAACAATACTTTTCACTGTATACTAGTATGTGACAATAATATATCAAATCAAATCAAATGTAACACTACATTTCGCACCTTCCTTTCCTTCTGTTTGAATGGTTTGTTTTGTATAGCGCGCAAGAAACAATACTTTCCACTGTATACCAATACATGTGACAATAATAAATTAAATCAAATCAAAATGTTAACCAGGTATGTCAACAAAACAGAAACTTGGCCACATCTAATCTAATGGACTTTAAAATATTTTAATATTTTCCCGTAGCTTCCCTATTGCACCAAAATATAAATCCATTATTTTTTAAATCAGCAATAACACACATTTTTCTGATTAGGCTGGTTCGTAACAAACACTATAATTAGCTGTTTACAATTTATATCCCATTGTAATCTTGAGTGAAACTGTAAGCTCTACTCAGCACTGTTGTGGTTAACATTGTTCACGCCTCAATAGCTTCTAGTTTTATCTGTGCCCTGCAAAAAAAACATTGAGAATCTTCGGTAAACAGATGTTGAAGTGTGTGTTTGTTTGGTGGTGGGCATGGGACATGCCAGCTTTAAAAAAAATTACTCAACTTCCCCCTACCCTCCCTTCCCCAAAAAAAAGTTGGGTAGGCGAGGGCGCGGCGCATGCGCGGGCCCCGGCTTGCCCGCGGGAGGAGTCAAAGCCTTTTCCGCAGAGTTCAGGAGGAAAAGCCCAGAGTGAGAATGAGAGCGGACAGGTGAGAGCGGAGAGAGAGAGAAGCGAGGAAGGAAGAAGCACGGTCCTGTGGATAATGACCCAGCCCAGCCTGTGCTTGTGTGTCTCCAGCCAGGCTGCTGTGTGTGTGTACATGCTGCAGGACACCAGAGGATTTATTTATGTGAAGGGCTGCTGCTACTGCCGCTGTTGCTACAAATCTGAAGGCTGAAGCCGCAAGAGGAACTCAGGAAACACTTAGTGGCTGCAATCAGGGTGTGGGTGGTGTTGGGGGTGGGTGGGGGGAAGAAGAGACAGACACAGAAAGAGAGAGAAAAAAATCCTCCCGAGTCTTCCTTCTCCTTGACCACAACCCTCACTCAGGATGTCAGAAAGGACTTTTGAACCATGCTCGCAGGACACTTTGCTCTCCGCCAATTCGCTCTGCTAACAGCTCGGAAGGCTGGTGGAGAATACGGCTGCCAAATCCCACTCAAAGTACGAGCAAAAACCTGATTTGGACTTGTGCGGGGGGGGAGAAAAAGGAAATCTTGCCGAAGTTTGCCTATCTGAAACCTGTGCCAGCAGAGATTAAGTGTGTGTGTGTGTGTGTGTCTGCTGGGGGGGCTGGCTAGGTGAAACACTGGAAGTTTATTGCTGACGATCTGGCCAAAGGCATCTTGTTGCTGAATATCTTACCTCTTCCAAAGTGTTTCCGCACATCACGCCCACAGTTTGTTAGCAGCACTAATTATTTCTATTGCAGATGGACATTGTTGTAAATAGTCTTCGTTCCTTGGAAGACTGGCGGTATTCTCCGCCTGCATCAGTTTAAAAAACAAGAGGGGATTGCGGCTGAGACGCTTAATTCATTGATCCGGGTTTAAATCATTCGATCTGAAAGCCAATTTTTTTCATCGCCTTTTGATCCTCGGAGCTCTTTCGCCAAGGATATCTCGTGCTTAACCCGTTTTCACGCTTTGGACAGAGGGGATCAAGACTTGAAGCACAAGCTCACTGCAGAGGAATTACCTGCTTGATACTGTAATCTTGGATTACTTGGTGACCGCTTTGCCAAAGAAATATGGGGGTAGGTCTGTCTGCCTTCACACTGCTGCAGCATTCGTGGCTCTCTATTTTAGACAGAGATGTACGTTTTGTTATTCTCTCAATAAGGGACCGAGGCTTTTGTATAAGTAAGCGTGTAGTCACCGTGAGATTAGTAAACATTTCTAAGATAGGTTGTAATAGTGAATTAATCTCTACCTCTTGTGTGTCCATTCCAGCTTTAGTCAGGATTCTCGCTTCAGTACTGTACACTGCTAACACAAAGTTTTTTTTTAGAAGTTGTACCCAGACAGATCAGAGAGCTCGATGTAACGTTAAAGCCTCTCAGTAAGACTATGTCAGGAATTGCAAAAGTTCATTAATCTTAATTGTAATAATTGAGCCTATTTTATAGAATAGTATGCAATAACACAACGTGATTCGAAGTCCAGTAAATAATTTGTTTCAGTTTGGACATGTACATTGGGCAGTGCAGATATTACTGTACACGCGGTATGTGTGTGTGTGTATGTTCCACTTCTCTTGAATGTATAGACTTGCTCATGACATGAAAACACGGAGTGTGTGTTTAATTACATGTTAAATATTTGAAAAATTGCAGATATATTTTCAATCTGTGTGGGTTAGGACCTAACTAGTTCGGCCGTCAAATGGTGTATAGCTCCATCTAGTGTGGAGATACCTTTATGTGATGGTCTCAATCCACGCTTCCCCCCCCCGTCCCGAACCCGAAAAATTCCCTCAATTTAATATTTTTAAACACGGCATCATTCCAGCTGAGAAGCCAAAGAGAGGTCAAAAAACGGTTTCAAAATGTCACCGTTAATGTTAAAACGCCAAGGGAGTTGGTAACCTAACGAGGTGAATCTCAGACAAAGAAACATTTTGCTCCCCCGTTAGACATCAGGTTGAAAGCAAAGCAGTGATTTGAAGTCACATTTTAAAGAGTAAGACTCTTGTCAGTTTGGTAGCTTGCCGCTTGAAGAATGTGTAAAAAAATTTCCCTCAAACGCCACAACTGCTCCCTGTAAAATGATTCCCAATTTTTCGACAGACTCGAGCTGCAATCCTTGACTAGAACTAGTCTGATTTGATTTACAACCTTGTCAAATTCACGATTTTAAAGAATTGCCGAAGAAAATCTAGCCGTCCGCCGGTCTCAGATGAGCAGCAGAGTTGAGGACTCGTTCACCCCCCCAACCAATATTCGCTGACTCCGGCCGGGCACGGGTGAAACCTCCTCTGATTTGGCAGAGATTGAAAAATAAGAAATGAGCTTGTTCAAAAGCCACAGTACTTTTAAAACCCAGAGCAAAAGAGTTTGGAAAAGGGGCAAGGCCCGGATTTTCTGGCAGTTTAAGATGGACTGGCTGCGTTTGAAGGTAGTGAGTTAGGAATTGTCCCTGCAAAGAGGACGTTATTCACAAGATTAAAACTAAAGTCATTTAGAAAGCGATGTAAAAGATTACAATGCAAGATTGCAACCAGTTTGCGCACATGGCGTAGCTGGGATTCCACATTTATCAGGAAACCGCCAGCATTTATGTCCTAAGTATTGACTGCTCAATTAATCCACTGTACTGAACTGAATGAAAGGGATTGCCCATTCGCACTATAAACAGTGCAATGGTACCTTCCCGAACAATTGAGACTCTCTGCTTTTCGGATGTTAAAGCATTTTGTCTTTTAAGGCTTCCGGGTAATCACGAATTAAAATGCTAATGGCTTGAGCAAAAACATAATAAACCAGTCCAGTGAAGCAGCTTCTTGCTTCCACTCC
The DNA here is from genome assembly GCA_024679065.1 of Sphyrna mokarran. NCBI lineage: Eukaryota > Metazoa > Chordata > Chondrichthyes > Carcharhiniformes > Carcharhinidae > Sphyrna > Sphyrna mokarran. Next base: position 111,822,063 of record JAGIQG010000003.1, read on the forward strand.
CCGAGCTCTTATTTACGGACGCCAGTTTGCATTATTATTATTTTAATTCTTATTATTTTAGCCGGACGTTAATCTTTCCAGTCTCCAATGGGGTTTTCATAGTAGTTCCATTGCAGTATTAATTCAAGCCTACTTGTGACTGATGAATAAAAAAAAACCAACTTTTAAAACTTTTAAAAATTTTAAAAATTCACCGCCCCACTCTGCACATATACTTCTCCGCAATTAGAGGGGTTGAGGCGTGAGTGTGAAAGTGACGAATGGCTTTCTCCTGAGCAGAGGAAGAAGGGACTTTCTTAACAGGACTGGATTACAACCGAATGTTAGTCCCACAGTCTCGAGCGTCCGAAGTAGTAAACTGGTTGATGGGAGCCGGGGGTGGGTAATGATTGTCAATGGAATCGATAAATTATCTGATCAGAAATATAGGTCGGATTGACGTGTTTGTAATTGGCTGGTGTGACTGAATCCCGCGAGGCGAAGGAGGCACTAACATGGGGGCGGAGGGGAAAAGAACAGAGAACAAAATTTCCGCAGTTTGCAAAAGGGCGAATGTTAATAACTGGGGGCTGCAGGAGTGTAATGCTGGCGGCTTGCCGGGGGTGCGGCGGGGGGCGGGGGTCTCTGCTGTTGGAAGAGACTTGCACAGTGGATGTTAGTGGGCGCGATGAACTCTGACTTTGGGACTTGTGTTAATAGTGATGGCTATCTTGTCTCAAACCCCTCGCCCCCCCCCCCTCCCGGCACCACCACCTTTATAATTTAGAATCCCAAGTGAATGCCCAACAAGGGATTTTTCTCGGAGGGAATTGAACGGCTGAGGTTAATTTCTCCACAAAAGGATGTTTTGAAAACAAAAAAATCTTAATTTCGAGTTTCCCGTTGTCTGATTGCTGCTTGCAAAGTTCAATGGCTTTGCATATTAATTTTAATAAAGATTATTGTCCCGACTTACAACAATACTTGAGACTTGTTTATTTTCTCTTGTGAATGTAAATACATCACATCCCGCTGACTACTCCAGGCTCCTTAACTCTTTTGTTGACGCTGTTTTGTGAAACTGGTAATTCCACTAACTGCATCTGCCACAAATGTTTAACTTTATAAAAACAGTTAGAACGACACGGGGAGAGAGGTCTTTCTAAAATGTTTCTTAAAAGGATTAGTGCTGCACATGTCGAAACAGTCTCTTTGGACTATTAGAAGAATGCAATGTAACAAGAATACTGTAGCGGTCACAGAGGGATGTTTAAAAGCGTACCCCCGTTTAAGCTGTGCGAAATACCGATTTGATCCAATGCAATCTGCTGTCCCCTACCTTAAAAAAATTGAATTTGAAAAATAGTTACTTTTGGAAGTGCAGTAATTGAGTTTAATCCGCCGATTTAGTACAGCTGACCTCCGGTTTTTTGCAGCTAACTGTTACCTTTTCATGTTGGCGACGAGAGAGTGGAAACTCTCTCCAGCTTCCAGTGGAATTGAGGTGCTTTGTTTCCGGAGGTATCCCTCTCCTCCTGCTAGATCATTACAGAGGAAAGGGAGCCCCCGTGTGTTGAACGCAGGGCGTCAGGAGTCACAGCTCCAAGCTGATTATTGAAAGGACGGAGAGGACTTTGACGAGAAGTGTTTTTTTGTTGGGGGGGGGGGGGGGGGAATATATTTAGGTGCCACAGTTCTGAAACTAAATTTCTGACAGCCACCCGAATTTCTCATTCAGATCCTCTGGCTTCGTTTAACTAGACTGAGTGCTTCAGACCGAACAGAAATCCCCAAGTTGCTCTGTCAGTTTCATGTCCAGCCTTGTGCTTTTAAAATGAGCACGCATTTCAACAACAGCAAAAGAATGAAAGAAATGGTTGTAGGGAATGTAAATAAATGCCCCGCAGGATGTCCTTTGAAAACTTTCCTGCGTATATATTTATATATATAAAAAACCCCAAATGTACATAGTTGAATTCACGTCTCTTATTTTGATCGTTATCATGTAATCGTGTGGCGGAAGTAAAGTTTGTGTCGTGAGGAAACCTCATTCTTCCACTCAGTGTGAGTTGCGGTGCAGCCGTCTGCCCGAGCTGTACAGAGTGGTGGCTGGCTGGTAACCGCACTAAGTTCCTCTCCTGATAGCTGAGCGCCTCTAGCTTTCCCGGCACCTCGGCGAGCTCGTAGACCGATGGTTTTTGATATTGCTTTTTCAATTTGGCTTTGGAGATGGGAATTTTCAAATCAGTAAGTGCGACTGGAGACAGGCTGGGTGATAAATGAGCAGTCTGTGACATCTTGCTGATTGATGCGTGTGGCTGTAAGGTGAAGTTGCTCTGTGCTCCATCATGTTTAGGACAACAAACTCGGTAAAAAGTGTTTGGCCGACTCTCTCCTTCCCCTCTCCCCACTTCGCTCCTTCTAAAAAAAGGTATCGAGTGGAAAAAAAATGATACTATTTGCATTGTAAGAATATAAAACAAAACTAGCAGGTCACGGGGATGGGATGCGCTTTAATTTAACAGTAGCCGGGATCCAAAGGGATCGCCAGTTCCTGTGGCAGTCCGTGGGCTTGTAATAACTTGTTGCTTCTCCACTATGAAACCGATGACTATGAGGCACGGCTTATCCGAATCGTGTAGGTGTAAGTAATTCTTGGTTCGATGTCTAACTTGTCAGTCATTATTCTCATTTCCCCCTGGTCCTAATGGGAAAATTAGGGCTCTGGGAAGTGCTCCGGAGTGTGCTCTGCAACCTCCACCCAAAGCTGATGTGATCGGAACGGTTTCCTGTTTAAATATTTCTGCTTGCGAAGATATTTACACAACTTTTTGTTGCTCCCCTAACATATCCTAAGTGCACTTAGTACATTTTATATAAACAAATATTGTGACTACTAGCGGTAGTGCGCTTATCTCGCGTCGATTATCTACCATCAAACAGCCAAGGGAAGGACGGTTGACTCCGTAGAATCCTATCATCTGTTAGTGTATCAGGTTGCAGTCTGAATATTTCACCGATAAAACATAAAAAGCAGCACAGGGCCCGCAGAACATTTTATCTATCGACCTAAACGTTGGAATTTGACGTGAACCGCAGAGAGAGAGAGAAAAAAAACCTAAGGACCGGTGAAATTGGATTGCTTTATATATTCACTGTCTGGAACCCTGATAGTGAATTGACTGATGTCTCATTTCAGGCTTAGTCGTGTTGTTTATACATTTTTTGTGGAACTATAGTGTCAGTTTGCCATTAAATAACCTACTTGGTTCCCTTCGGGGTGAGTTAGTTTGTTAAAAGTAACCCTTAAAATGTTTAGTCCTTGGCAGATGTTTTCCGGAGGCCGCAACCGTAACTCATTTCCATCAGGCCAATTTTAATCTCAGTGCCTCAAATGATTAAATCGATCTTCGTCATTGCGATCAAAGACGGGTATTATTTGTTTTTTGAGTATTTGAACATTAACTGTATGTATAGTCGCAAATAAATCCTGTAATTTTAACGGTATACGTATATGTATGATCACACAGTTGGCTGTATTCTCCCCCATTTAAAAGGAGTTTCCCCTGCTAGTTTACATTGACTGGGCTCTGACTAATTGTTCAATGTTATCATAATCTCTTGGTTTAAAGTTCACACGTTATTTCTGAAATTATTTCAAGAATTTTCAATTATCTCCAGGAATAATGGGACCCGGAGCTAATTTTTGAAGCTTTATTGTGGTTTGTGGTACGTAATGAGCATAGAACGTGTTCCTCAAAACGAAGGTCCGCTCGAGATTAGAAAAGTTGTAAAACTTTCTACCTAAATTGAGAACTAGCTGATTCAATGTTTACACCTTGCTATCCTGTCGCTTTTAGCGAATAGTCCATAGCATGCCCTTTAGCTTGAATTAGTTGCTATGAAAATCACTGTCTCTTAGAATTCATTCTCTGTAGACTTTAGAACTCTTGGTCCAATGCAATATTTTAACACTGATACAAAATGCTGAATTACAATTTAGCGGTTTTGAAGTGATGCTGTTGACATCTCGAATTTTCAAATGCCAAGGCTCAACATTCCACTAATCTCCCCAGTATGGCTAATAAGTGAAGAAATAAGAAGTACGCTGCTGACAGATTCTTTAAGCTTTTGTGTTTTTTGCACAGAAGAGAGGCACATCTCTGCCCCTCACAAGCAAGAAACCAGTCCAGACACTATTGTGGCCGTTTCATTAACCCACGAATATCTGAAAAGTGGGCGGAGAAGCGCCAATCAATTTCTGGACGCAAGCGGCTGTTTTTAACCTTTACCTTGGAGGAGAATCTGATAGAGATGCTTACAACAATGGCATTCCTAGACTGGCTATTCTTTGGTGAAACTCCAGATAGCTTTTTTTTGTCCAAATGACAGTTGCCCGAAAGTATACTTTATTAAATCCTGCACGCATGCAGAGGGACCGAAATATCCAATCTCCACCTTCTCGACAGCTTGGCAATCTTTCCAGAGTGTACCTGTTGAGGACCTATTTACTGCATAGCTTCTTTCTCCATTGCCGATGGAACCAAAACCAGGCGGCATTGTAAAATGATATGAGGCATAACGTCCCCGTTTGAATCAATGAAGTGTTCCCTGTTACTGATCCGAGAAGGTTCCCTTCATCCAGATTCCTCTTGGGTTAATCTGAAAACTGATTTGCGGGGCCGCTGAATCAGGGAATGCTTAGAACTGAGAGAGGAGGCCCTGACCCAGTTACCTTAATATTCAATATTATATCACATCAAGGTACATTTATATCTGGCGAGGTTAATTATTTAGCCGTTGATAGAATGAACATTAACCTATTGGCAGAATAATGTTCTTGAAGTTTATGAAAATGTATTAGTGACATTACCTTTAATATACTAAAAGAACATGTTAATACAAAGGCGAGATGAATGCAATCAATTTCATTATTCAAAATCCTATTATAAATTGCAAGTATCCATTACAGATTATGCGAGGTTACTAGACACGTTTAATCTGAGTGTGAGGGCCTCTGTCTTCATTCAATAGTAGTCGCACATTTGATTCGCTCCCCAGTTAACGGCGCTCATTCTTGCTAATCTTGCCCCGCTGCATTATTACCCTGCCGCACTCCCACGATTGTTGGGCAACCGGTCTGGTATATTTTCACGCCAGGAGCAGAACGGGGAGATCAATGCAATCATATCCCTGTGCACAGACCTGGCAAGCAAGCTAAATATTTTCCTTTGCAAGTGGATCGCTCCTTCGGTCCATTTGTTTGCTTAGTTGGGAGTGTTTTCAGTCGAAACCCAAATATTTGAAATGTCACCTAGATATTGGAGAAAGTCCCGTGCATTAGCTTTACCCCCCCCCCCACCCCCGAACACTCTCGCATAGCTTAACTTCGATTTAGTGCAGCCCGAGATGGGGAGAATTAGAAAACGCCTACTGCCGCCTGCCAAAAGTCGAATAAGATGTTAGAATATGTAAATTGTCGATGAAAACTTATGTCTAACAATTTGATATCATGCTCCGCCAATAGAAAGCAGCATGAGGAGTTGTGCAACTCCTGTAGAAACCAGTGCAGTCCGAAATTGGAAACATGAATGTAGCCAGGCTGGGAACAAAAAGGGGTCTTTAATTGATGGGCGCGGTGCCGTTTCCATTTAGGATTTTTTTTATATAAAAAAAAGTTAGCTGCACTGCAGCCTGCTAACATAGGGAACAGATGTTTGTATGGTCGGATTTGATTAAACATTGGTGACGGAAGCATTTATATGGCGTTGTCGAAAATAAAACACTTTAGAAATTTCATACTTTTGACTGTTGACTCGGGGTCGACAAAGTTGCAGGGAATAAACTAATTATGAAAGAACCCTCACCCCCTCATGTTTTGGCTTAACTTCACACTGACTGGATAGATTTTGGGGTGAGTACTTGGTCAATAAAATGACCTTTTTTTCTCCCCCGACCTTGACAAATGTGGAAAGTTGCTTAGATAATTTGCTGTCCCAGTGATGTTTTGTGTTTCGGATGCGGTGCACGCTGTGTGGATTGTCACTGCCTGCTCCAGCTGCAGCGAGATAAGGCTGAGTTGATTTCTGTTGCCTTCGACTGATAAATTTGGACTCCGTTAACATAAGCTGTTCTTCCGCCGAGAGACACGGCGGATTGTATTCCCGAAAGAGCGTGTGCATCACTCGAATTCGCAACTGTTAATGACATTGGTGCACAACGCTGACAGCCCAGTTGCGAGTCTGCAGGGAAAAGCTTTGAATGTGATATTGAATTTGATGTTCTGTCCACTGCAAACGCGGCAATGAATTCTCCAGAAATTCTCCAGCGCATCCCAGGGATTTCTTTAGGACGTGACGTGTATGCACAATAGAAAGTTAATAAAATAATTTGTTGCGCTTTTTTTTGGGGGGGGGGAGGGGGGAGATAGTTAATAGTTTAACGTGACGCCCCATCACCATAGATCAATTCTTTTCCCATCTCCATTCCTCCAGACATAAATCTTATCAGCGATGTGAAGTGATGCTGGATGACCTCTCCTGTATTGACTTTGCAAGATTTTCTAGGTACTTGCCACCTGTTAGGGAAGTGTTTCTTCCAGGGGGGAAATGCTGCCTCAGTTGAGACACGAATTCCTGGTTAGCCCAAGACGACAATCAAATCCTTAAAGAATCTCACATCGACTTTCGCCTTTTTTTTTAAAAAAATAGATCTTTAATTGACTTATCAGGATTCGTTTGTGAGAGACTGTATTCTTATCCAGTTGTGGAAACATTATTTGAATTCGTTTAAGGGGATTATCATGGTTATTAACTAAAGAAACATGTTTTTTGTTACATTTATTTGACCTTTTACTATGGCATCAAGTCTCATCAAGGCTTCTGTCTCAAGCCGTCCCACTCCTTGTGCAGGACGGGCTAATGACTCCGGCCCGGGAGAATAGAGACTTGTTCAGCCTCCCACCTAATTTTGGGTCACTTCACATAGCCGATCTAACTTGTAACCTGAAAGCTTTAATGCGATAGGCAATGCCGCCGACACTAAAGTACAATTATTATTTCCCATGAACATATGTTGCTTTGGGAAGATTCGAATGACCTGGGGGTGCTGGAGAATCCCGTCAGTATTACGACCAAATCCCTTCCGATGACCATCTCTTATGATTTTAAACTCCAAACCCAAACTGGGAGTCCACCACCTCTTGGCTAATATTTGCATGTATATTAATCACCTCTTTTGAGAATAATTGAGGAGACTTCTCCCCCTTTTCGTTTAGTTACTTTGGCTATATTTGAAAATGATCGAGAAAAAAATAACCCAGTGCAGGATCAGTCTGAATGCAAACACGACAGAGGATGTTTAGGGATTTGAAATGTTTTCCGGTATTATAGACTTTTCAGAACAGCATCAATTCTCCAGTATTACACAGCCCGCTGTGTCTAAGTGTGATTTATTAAGAAGCAAGCTAAAATAATACTGCTGCTTTGATCATGCCACGTTAATGTTTTCTGCACGGAATATTGCGCTCTTCATTTGCCCCACCGAGGCATTCCAGCAGCTTCACAACCAAATGATCTTTTTTTAAGACTATCTTGTCTGGACTGCAATAGCCCACCAATTACAGTGATTTCAACACATCTGGTAAATTGTACCAGATGTGTGCGAGCTAGTGGTCAGCCAATAGGAGATTAGAGATGGTCCTTGAACATAGGGAGCCACCTTTTCACCTAACATCATTGTGGTAGTAGTCATCATTGTTCTGGATCTCTGTCTGTATGCTCCCCGGCTTCCTTGATGTGCATTGGGTTATGATTTGTGTCGTTGCAGAGTGGGGGAGAGACAGCGCAAGAAGTGGTCTATTCAGCGTTAAAAAGTGCGATGGCCTGGAGATACCTGCTGGTCACTGCTACTCTCCTATCGGGCTGCAAGCAGGTCCTGGTGGAAGCAAACTCCTGGTGGTGAGTTCTACGTTTTAAAAAATAATCTTAATATTAGTTCAGTGTAAACTTCATTTGTTCAAATGTGACTCCGAGCTGCATCATTCTGGGGCAAATCCGTCACTCTGGTGTGATCCGTATGTACATGTAGACATCCATACCAGTACACAGTCTGTCCCAGTACACTTATCTCGATGTGATGTCCGTTTTACTGGCTTCTACCTGGCAAAGAACATTCACTTCATGATACAAAGATATTTTAAAAATGGGGAACCCAATCGCCGTCTCCCCGAAGTTGTTTATCCAGAGATAGTACATTTAGAAAGCTGTTTGTCTGGGGGTCCATTGTGGCGGATGTTGCCATAATGCGTTACATTTTGCAATGTGGCGGGCTCCTGGCATTTTCCAACTCTCCAGAGATATAGTTATGAAGGTTAGCGGGGGGGGGGGGGGGTCTTCAGACGTAACTGACAGAATGAAGGGATTCCCTTGTGCAGGCGAGTTTTTTCAATGCTTGTCCTCTCAGGGATTCTGTCACACCAGGGAAATGAATTCCTCTTGAATGAATTCTTCTGTAACTTCACGGTAGAGTTTAGGTAGAGAGAAAATAAACGGTGGTGGGATAGTCGCTCATTTTCACAATGTCCTTCCTCACACGGAGACCTGTCTACAGAAGTACCAGCTAACTAACAAAACGGAACATAAATTTAATACTTCAAGTTACTGTGTTTCTTCAGAGCTGATTTGTTGCAGTGGCCTGAAATGTATACTGATAGCACACGCCTTGACTATATTGAATTAATACACGGAATAACTATTACTGGCTGCAAGAACACGGATTTAAATCGAGTTAATTTAAGTAATTCAATCTGAACTGTAAAAAAAACTCCTGAGTTTTTTTCGAATGCTTTTCATTGTTGCATCAGATCCACTTTGGAATATTACAGCTGTTGCTTTCACACGGAATGAATTTAAGCAAAGATATTTGAGGAATGAATATGTTCACCAACAATCTCCAATTATTAAAACGTATTTAATTTTCAAATGTTTAATATTTATTTTCCGAATGTACACCAGCTGAATCAATTTTCACATACTGCTTGCTGCAGGTGACGCTAGCTTTAAGTATCCGGAATGATTTTAGTACCTTTTATCTTCTCCATTTGCTATCTCTCCCTTGTAAACCTCATAGATTATGTCTGCCACTTTCATTTAGCTCTCTGGCCAAAATCATAACATGTTTGGAAGTCTTCCTTTGTAATGATTGAAATGACGGGGTGAATTTTACCAAATCCTTTTTTTTCCTCCCCCCACTTCAGGTCTTTAGCCATGAATCCCATTCAAATCCCAGAGGTGTACATTATGGGAGCCCAGCCTTTGTGTAGTCAGCTGGCTGGGCTTTCCCAAGGCCAGAAGAAGCTTTGCCAGCTGTACCGGGATCACATGCAGTATATTGGAGAGGGCGCCAAGACTGGCATCAAAGAATGCCAACATCAATTCAGACATCGGCGGTGGAATTGCAGCACTGTTGACAACACATCTGTCTTCGGCAGGGTCATGCAGATAGGTACATTTACCCCAAAAGAATGCATGTTGTGTTAGAAATTGTAGTTTGTGTGTGCATTTGCATAAGTATATATTTTTCTTTCACTGCATTGCAGAAATAAATAAATTGACACATCTTTTGTTTGTTCACATAGTTCCTGATATTCTCCTGCTTCAGTTTCCCAAAGCCTTTCCATTTTTATTAAAAGCAGCTTGCTTTTTTATCATGTTTTCTTTCCTTTAAAGCATTTGATTAATTTGTATCATCAATGATTATTTTTAAAAATTTTCCACAAAGTTCTGCACGAGAAAAAGAAATCTTAATGACAGCACCTTCTATTGAAATAAAAATACAGCAAAATAAGTAAAGACATAAACTGACTACAAGTAATGGGCCATCATACTTAGATTAAAACAAATTCATTTGATATATTAGGCAATTTCAAATATTCTACTCAGTCACAGACCTTGCCAGATATAACTTGCAGTTGCAACCATGCTACCACTAAGATCAATATGTGCCAAGAACAGTCTGTGACTAGCAAGACCCGTGTTATATTGTTAGCATATCACAACCTCATCGCAGGAGAAAGCTTTGCATATGCAGATGCACAGTTGAACTCCTTGCTGGTATTAAATGTTTATAGCATCTGAGTAGACATGCCTATTTTACTTATCGGTTACTAGTTAAAGACACAGATTAGCTAAAAGCGATAGACTTTATGATTTAATTTCATCGTTTTAAACCCAATTTTTTCAATATTTTTGACTTCATCAAAGATGGGGACTAAAATTTTACTGCCCTGTCCCGCCTGCCACAGATTTCGGAACGGGCATAAGGTGAACATCGAGAGGTCCATTGACCTCGGGTGGGATTTTATGGTTTTGGAACTAGGAAAGCTGTAAAATGCTGCCCGTGGATTCTGTATCTCTTTCATAACTTGATAGGGGAATGTTGAATTCTTTAGAGCAGCACAGTTGCACTGGTTAAACTCTGTGGTTCAATGACAGCTGGGTCTTCATCTAGCTTTGGATTGGCTTTGGGCAGACCACATCAGGAAGAGAAACATGCTCAAACTTCCAGAGATTTACTTTTGAAATGAGATTTAAAAAAAAATCTTTCATGCAAACATACATTTATTTAGGCTTCAAGTTTACTAACTTGATTCTATAATTCAATTCAATATATATGCCTGAATCAACATCACTTAAAACAGATTATCTGGTCATTATCACATTGCTGTTTGTTGGACTTTGTTATGATTAAATTGGCTGCTACATTTCCTACATTAATACAATGACAACATTTCAAAAAGTGTTGACTGTGAATTGCTTTCGGATGTTCCAAGGTCATGAATCACACTATATAGATGCATGTTTTTCTTTTATAAGAAATGAAAAGCTTGGCTTCTAGTACTGTCACAGAACCAAGTTGTATTTTCAAGGTACCTTTCATCATAATTAACCCCAGCATAATCATGCCTATGAAAATGACAGTTTAGCAGCACCCTTAGTCATGGGCAGGCATTGTGTTTTCCATATCTTCAGTTGTAGTTCACCTATCCAGCTTTTGCCTGTGCCCATTGAGACCATAGATTTAATTTTTTGTTGTATTTTAAACTTCAGTTCCTGTTTTGTGTTTTAATACAAACTGGAAACCAGTTAAAAATCATGGATAAAAGCAAATTATCACGGATGCTAGAATCTGAAACCAAAAGAGAAAATGCTAGAAAATCTCAGCAGGTTTGGCAGCATCTGAGGAGAGAAAAGAGCTGACGTTTCGAGTCCAGATGACCCTTTGCCCAAGCTAAAAGAATAAAAAGTGGCTTTTAGCTTGGACAAAGGGTCATCTGAACTCAAAACATAAAGTGCTTTCTCTCCTTACAATCATACTTAAAAACCATGGTCTGGTGAAAAAAAATCAGAACAAATATCATCCATTGCTCATGTGCAAAAGCTGATATAATGATGGAATGAAGTTTGATGATGATACTTTTTTATTACTTTCCTCTCTCACTCTGACCTTAACTAGTGCATGGTACCACTGCCAAGGTGTGTCAGGGCTAATTGCTTTTCAGTTTTGGCCTCCTGGAAAGCAAAGGATCCAGCTTGCCTTCAAGTTGCATGCATCCCCCCTGAATTCTCCGTGGTTCTTTTGCACTTCTGCATTTATTCCTCACGTTGCCTCATGCAGCTCTTTTCTACCTAACAGACAAGCTCTTTCAGTTACCACTAGGTTACTACTCTTAAATACATTAAATATTCATTGATGCAAATAATTTAAAAATATATTCAAGTTCTTCCACAATGCCTGATTGGCTGTTTTTACATTTGGTGATATGCCAATAAATTTGAATGGGAACTTGAGCAAAACAACCTCTTAAAGATTTCACAGTTCTGAGTGCAGTTTGTGTTTGGACCTCCGATTATATTCATAGCAGTAACTCATGGTCATGATGGCCAAAATAATGTAACTCTACTCTACAAAAGCAATGCTTGTTACGTTTTTCAAAGGATTTCCAGAAGAAGATTACAAGTAACTCAGTAAGGTTCTATTTTTCATTTTCACTTGTCTTAATTCCCCAAGAAGATCTAGGTTCAGGATTTCTTGCTAATGCTCTAGAAATAATCAACATATTTTTAAATATACTGCAGGTCCCAACTGCAATCTGTTTGAGAGAGCCAGGCATGTAGCAGTGGTTTAGTAGGGTAGTGTCTTCTCCTTTGTTTGGATAACATGTCATGTGTGTGATTATTACATCTTTCCAACTACTGAGAGCCTTTTGGGCTTCCACAAGTATGTAAGAACTAGGTTTTCAAACAAAGTTTGAACGCATTTTAAAAGAATATAAAGTGATTGATTGACTCTCCTGCATTGATACCATTTCTATTTTCCATTAGGAAGCCGAGAGACTGCTTTCACCTATGGGATCTCTGCTGCTGGAGTGGTGCATGCTATCAGCCGGGCTTGTCGCGAAGGGGAGCTTGCCACTTGTGGTTGCAGTCGTACTACACGGCCCAAGGATTTACCACGTGACTGGCTATGGGGTGGCTGTGGAGATAACGTAGAGTATGGCTACCGCTTCGCAAAGGAGTTTGTGGATGCCAGGGAGAGGGAGAAGATCTATCAGAAAGGAACATACGATAGTGCCAGGACGCTCATGAACCTGCATAACAATGAGGCTGGAAGAAGGGTAAATTGATCTTTCATACCTTGAGTTTATTTATGATATAAAGATATAATTTGCATTTACAGTAATAGATTGAAGCGGTATCCCGTTCATATAATATTTTCCAATCTTTGGTTGTTCATTTTTAAAAATTGACTGCAAATAATTTTGTTCTTTCATAATTACTTATGGCCAATTTTGGAATGCCCTGAAGTATCAATTCTACTTGGTGGGTGGCCTTTTAATCAAGAAATGAGAGATTCTAGCCGCATTCTCGGGTTGACACTCCGGTGCCATATTGAGGGAATGTACTTTATCAGAAGTTCTGTCCTTCGGGTGAGGCCTGCTTGTTAACAAAGGAAAAGATTGGGCTGTCAGAGTCATGGTAACTTGTGGGTTGATTCAGAAGATGTCTCCATCTTTACTAAGGCGAGAGATAATGCAGACATTTTAGTTGAAGTGAAATATGAATTATTAGATACAATAATCCAAAGATGTGCAGATTAGGTGGGTTGGCTTGGCTAAATAGCCCCTTAGTGTCCAAAGATGTGTAGTTTAAATGGTAAATGTATGGGGTTATGGGAAAGGCTGGCTTAATTGAGGTACACAAGATTATGAGGGGCCCCAACAAGATGTACAGGAACACAAGACTTGTCTCCCCCTAGCTGAGGAGTCAATTATTAGATTTTAGCTGATCAGTAGAAGATTAGATGGGACATGTGGAAGAGACTTTTCACCCAGAAGGCGGTGGGAGTCTATAATTCATTGCCTGAGTTGGTGATTGAGGCTGAAATGCTCAACTCATTTAAAAGATTTGCATCTAGATGCTGAAAAGCTATGGATCAGTTGCTGGAAGTGGGATTAAATGGGCTGAAAGGCCTCTTAATGCAATGTAACTTTTCTGTGTTTCTAATTATAAGGATTTTGGTGAGAATCTCAAGGATATTAGTCAATGAGCATTCAGTTCTTTCACTGAAATCTTCCTCAGAAATAGCAATTAAATTGACCAGTGGACTCATTGCCAGCTTGTGGCACTTTGCAGTGTGAAAATGTGTTGCCACATTTATCCTTGTAATAGTAACTGCATCTTAACATCAGAGAGGTTTCTCTTGCTTTTAAGATGAGGAATATATACAAAGTAGGGGAAAAATATGAAAGTTGTTAATTAAGAAGTTTGCATATATGCTCTATTGTGCCATATCAATTAAAACAACAAACCATGCTCTGCTGGCCTTCATTGTTCAATTATCTATATTAATTTATGAAGACTTTATGTGTATATACGTATTCCTTAATTGTCCTCAAGAAAGTAGTGTGACCCATCTTCTTTAAAATAACTGAGTGGATTATCAAGCCATATGACATTTAAAAGTCAGCCAATTTGCTTGGGTCTGGAGTCACATATAAATCAAACCAGGTGTAGATGGAAGACTCCCCGACAGGGCGCATGTGAACTAAATGGAATTTTACAAAAATATGGTTGTTCCAGGATCACCATTATTAATGCCAGTTTTTATTCTGAATTGGGTTAATTGAATTTAAATTCCCCAACTGCTGTGGTGGGATCTGAACCCTTATCTCTGGATTATTAATTCAGTAACATAACAGCTTTAATGCTCAGGTCAGATATGGGGTGAAACCTCACCAGAAAATGGCAGTGTTGTTTCCGGTGAGAAAACCAGTGTGTTCCTCTTCAGGTCTTACGATATAGAGAAAAAGTTTCACGCGTTACATAGAGAGAAGGGGCCTCAACACGCTGGGAATACTTGGCTGCCATTGTGAAAGGTGCCCCAGTTGTGACCTGAGTAAATCTACCATCAGCCCATGATGGATATCTCAGCATTTCCCCACCCCTGATTGGAGTCGATGGTTCTTTATCCTCCTCCCTATCATTGGCCCCTTTCAAACCTCCCCACCCCCAGATCGTTGGCCCCTTCACCACCACCTAACCTGATCATCAGCTCCTTCACCGTCCCTGATCACCGCACCCCTCCCAATCACCGACCTTTTCCTCCCACCCACCTGATGCTCAGCCCCCTTATCCCAATAATCAGCCCCTTCCCCCCAACATCAACCCCTACCTCTTCACCCGGTCATCACATTTTCCCTCCCCACTCCAATCATTGACCCCTTATCTCAACTATTAGTCCCGTTTTCCCCTCCCACCACAGCATCAGTCTCCCACTGGGGCCCACTCTCCTGGCACAATTTGCCACTGTTGGCATGGGTATGGTGTCCATCAGGCAGTGCCAACTTGTGCCATGGGACAGTTCCTGTATTGCCAGGCCACTGTGGGAGGGGCAAAAGTAAACATAGCACCCAGAGAGACCACCATTACAGGTTCATGTCTGTGTAAACCTGCTGTAAACCATGCCAACATGTCAGTATATGATAGGGGTGGGGTCAATATCTGGTGAGGGGGTGGGTTAATAACATTTAAATCCATTCAAATTCATATATAAGGTGTGAATCTGATGATGCTGCTGATGAGGGGTGGGCAAGATCTGAAATTGCGAATGTATTGGCGAGCACTGCAATTTCTGGATCCTGATACCCTGCCAGTGTTCACATGGATAGTGACTATGGGCTCAATATCGCCCCCTGGACTCCACCTACTCTGCCCGTACTCTACTCTCCATCCTGGATTTACTTCAGGACAGGAGTGTCTTATGAAAGCTGGAGAATTTGTGGCACTTTCCTGGTTTCTAACACCCTAATTTTCAGGCTGCTGCTGTGTTTAATTGAATGTGTTTGTTCATTTGAGAATGCAAATTATCTGCTGAGTTGGAAATATTTAATTTCCCTGTCTGATCTGTTGACAGTGCAAGATTAAATTAAACCAATCTCAACGTTTGGTGAAAGATTTTTGTCATTTCCTGAGGTTCATTATTTTATCCACATCATTTTATTCAGAATTTTAATCCAGCTATTCAAATATTGTACAATTTAGGATTGGAAAATGGTGAGAAATCATCCAACAGCAGAAATGATTAAACAAACCTGTTCCCCCAGCAATAATCTATGTATTCCTAGACAATAAAAATTAATATAGTCCTGTATGTTGCAGATGTCCAATTTCCAAAAGGATATTAAAGAGCAGCAAATTGTGATATTGCAAAATAGCTTCTTCACTGGCTTGAGTTGTTTGCTCTGATTGCACTTAAATGTGGACAAACTTGAATTGACTTTGGCAGGAACATAACTGGCTCAAATTTAAACATGTGGAACATTACAATTGTTTTTACATTTTCCTGTCATCCATTCCAAATAGTTTATAATTTGTCGCCATGGGCACTAATGCACACAGCCAGCAGCCTAAGAACTGAATCTGAAACTGACAATGACAGGCATAATCCTTGGTCGTGAGTTATGGTCCAACGCAAATAAGGTAAACTCAAGGCTTACTTGAGTAAGTTGTCATAATAGTAGATTTTTAAACTATGTCTCTAGACATTTTCTTCCTATACATTCTACCCACTCATACCTTAATTATACTGGTAAGACCAGTGAATGGTCATTCGGACAAAAATGGTTAGAGCCTCTTATTTCTTTTATCCATTTGTATCACTGTACCGTATCTAAAATTCCGAGGCCTCAAATTTCTTAATGGTTGATTGATACAATGTTGAAGAAAGTAATACATTTAAAGTTAAAGTAAGCATAAAGGGTCAGTTGTACAAAATCACGCATATCAATAGGGTGCATCGACTATGAAGCATATATGTTGGGAAATTATGGATACAAACTAAACTATTTCCTGTCAATTCTGGATGGCAATCATGGACAATATAGGATTTCCTAACATGCATTCCTGCAAAAGTACTTGGATTAGTAATTCCAAGAATATGACTTCAGATTCCAACATAGAAGCTTGAGAATTTGAATTATGTATTGTTAAAATCAGGAAATAAAAAGAAAGCATCAGTAAAATCAGTTACGATGCTCAGAAAGCCAAAAGGTTGTTTAGATTACAAATAATATCTTTTAGGGAAGAAATCTTCCCACCTTTACTCTCTCTGGGCTGTGACTTCAGTCCTCCATCAATGTATTTAGTTCTTCAATATCATCTCAAGTGACCTACCAAGCTGCTCAGTCGTAACGAACCACTACAAAGAATACTTTTTACCACACGGATGCCGAGGTTAAAGAAAGCAAACCACTGTCACCTTCTCACTTTATGTAAAGAAGGATCATAAATGTCTGCTTGTGATGCTCACATCTTCAAACTGAAGATTCCTGCTTGAAGTAAATATCTGTAAAATTAATTTATCTGTAAAACTACATATGCAAAATATGTAGATCTATTTAGAAACTAGTATTAAGTGACAAAGTGCTCCTCTATTAAATAATACATGACACAAAAGAGTACCAGTGCCTTGACACTTTGGATATTTTTAAGATTTAGGGCCGTATTCTATGACCTCGCTTCGAATCCTGCTGCCATGAAGAGATTTGGCTATGTGCCGAATTCTCCATCCCATTGGCAGTGGTAGTGGAGTGTGAATGGCTAGAGAATCTCACATTCAATCTTTCTCTGAAACCTTCAGCCAACATGATTTCCAGTATCTCTTCCAAATTAGCCAATACTTGCTGGTAAATGCAGTCAAACAGTAGGTTATTCATGTTAAAGTTGACATTATGGGTTGCAAATGTTTTTGGGTGAAATTGTGCTGTTGTGATTGCAGTGTATTGCCACTAATATTTAGATGAAATTCCTTTGTCCAATACTTGAATGTTGAAGCTAAGCCATTTGAAAGCTGTTTTTCCAGCTAATGAACAGCTTAGATTATGATTATTACTTTAGTTGCATTGTAGGAGTGGCACGGCGACACAGTGGTTAGCATTGCTGCCTCACAGTGCTAGTGACCCGGGTTTGATTCCCAGCTTGGTTCAGAATCTGCACGTTTTCCCTGTGTCTGTGTGGGTTTTCTCTGGGTGCTCCGGTTTCCTCACACATTCCAAAAAATGTGCTGGTTAAGGTGGATTGGCCATGTTAAATTCTCTCTCGGTGTACCCGAACAAATGTGTGGGAGTATGGCAAGTAGGGGATTTTCACAGTAACTTCATTACAGTGTTAATGTAAGCCTACTTGTGATGGATAAATAGATTTAAAGATACAATCAAATCAATTTTGCCATGAAGTGTCATCAAAATCGTGAGGGGTTTATTGTTGGCAAATAAACTTGTTGGCACCCTTGGCCATTTGATAACACGCAAATAAGTAAAGTCTACTGTGGTGTTGTAAGAGTTAAGATTTAATATTGCTCAGAGGACTAAAATGGTTTGAGTTTTTCTTTCATGGTTTAGGTTATCTGAACCTTTTGATTGGATTATGGTCTTAACTTCTTTGAGTTCCATTTATTCTCTATTCAGTGCAGGCTTTGTGTGCAGCAAGGTTGAATCGACGTTGTAACTTTATATCTGGTGCAGAAGCAATCTCATCCATACTGGATGGAGCAGGTTCTAATAGTAGCTTTTATACAATGCATGTGAATCAAACATCATATGATACATGCTTTTAATTTCAAGTATGTGAAATATAGATTGATTTCAATATACATGAAATAATCTGATTTGAGTTACTTTCCCATGTGGGATATAGTAAAGAGCTTGCTTTTCCAATCAGTGACTATCCGTCAGTAACTACAGCAATTCCTTTCTTGTTGCTGTTTATGAGCATCCTGGTGCCTTGTAAGGCAGACAAAATCTCTGATTATTGAAACATGGCCATTCACAAAGAATCCCAAAGCTCTATTGATATCCCGTAAATAAAATGGAAACCACCTAAAGAAACACGATCATATTCCCACACACCTTGCAATAATGAGCAAACCTGAATAATTTAGTTTTTATGTAATCCGTTACTTTAGGAATAAATGATAAACTCAAATTCCTGTCTGATATCCTTGCTCCTTCGCAAATGCAACATTTGTGTGCTGTTGAGTGTTGCTCTAGGAGCATTTATTGATTGAAAAGTAATTCCAAGCTGGCTAATGTATGAACATAAAATGTAAATGAATTCTTTATTTCTAGCCCCCCCTCCCCGCAGTTGTCTCCTTTCCTGAAGTTAGTAACACGTGTTCAATTAGGATCCAGTGGGTGCTGTCATATATCCAGTATTTTACCCAATTGATCATTCTTAATGTCATAGTCATACAGCACAGAAACACACTCTTCAACCCAACATGTCTATGCCGACCATCAAATACCAATCTATACTAATCCCATTTACATATGGACCATAGCCTACAATGCCTTGGTGATTTAAATGCTCATCCAGATGCTTCTCAAATATAGCAAGTGTACCTACCTCCAAACCCTCTCAAGCAGAGCATCCTATATTTTCACCACCCTCAGCGTGGGTGGTGAAAACACCCAAAACACTTACGCTGTCATTAAACTTATGCCCTCTGGTCTTAGACATCTCTGCCATGGGGAAACAATTCTTATGATCTATGCGTCTCATAATTCTGTATACATTTATCAGATTTCCCCTCAACCCCTCTGCTCTAGGGAAAGAAAGCCCAGCCTATTCAATCTCTCCTCGTAGCTGAAATTTTCCATCTCAGGAAATATCCTCTGCATCTGCTCCAGTGCAATCATCTTCTTCCGATGGTATGGTGACCAGAACCGCACATAATATTCCATCGGTGGCTTAACCAATGTTTTATAAAGCTGCACCAAAACATCTCTGCTCCTATATCTATGCCAGGGTAAATGAAGACAAGCATTCTGTATGCCTTCTTCATCACCCCATCTATCTATGCTGCCACCGTTAGAAATCTATGGACTTGCACAGCGAAGTCCCTTTGTTCCTCAATATTTCCTAGCAATTTACTGTTCATTGTGTATATTCTATCCTTATTAGACCTCCCAAAATGCATCACATCACACTTATCAGGATTAAATTCCATCTGCCATTGGTCTGCACAACCTACCAGCTGATCAATATCAGTCTGTAGCCTGACTATCTTCCCCACTTTCAACACCACCATCAATTTTCATATGATCTGCAAACTGATGTACCTTCTACATTCATGTCCAAGTCATTAGTGTATATAACCAAGAGCAAAGATCCCATCACCAATCCCTGTGGATCTTTTTGGATCAACCTTTTGGATCAGCCTTCCATGGGGGACCTTGTCAAAGACCTTACTGAAGTTCATGTAAACCAGATCAACGATACTACCCTAACCAATGTATTTAATTATCTTTTCAAAAAACTTAGTTAAATTTGTTAGATCTTCCACTAACAAATCCGTGCTGACTAATCCTAATCAATTCCTGTCTTTCCAAATGTTTATTAATCCTGCCTCTCAGAATTTTTTCTAATAATTTCCCTACCACTGATTTTAGACTGACTGGCCTGTAATTACCTGGCTTATCTCTGCTGCTCTTCTTGAATAAACATAACACATTAGCTGTCCTCCAGTCATTTTGCACTTCATCTGTGGCTAGCGAAGATTTAAATATCTCTGTTAGCACCGCTGCAATTTCCTCCTTTGCAGCCTGGGATACAACTCATCAGGCCCTGGGGATTTATTCACTTTTATGCCTACTAAGACATCTAGTACTTTCTCCTTATTAATCTTAATGTACTCAAGAATTTCATCATACCAACTGAAATCTCCCAGTTACAATGTCATTTTCCTTAGTGAATACGGATAAAAAAAGTATTCATTTAAGACCTTGCCCACGTCCTCTGGCTCCATGCACAGATTGCCCCTTTGATCTCTAATGGGCCCCGTTCTTTCCTTGGTCATCCTCTTGTTCTTAATATACTGTTAAAATGCCTGAAGGGTTTCCTTAAACCTTAGATAATAAATTTCAGCAAACAATTCAAATGTGGGGGAGGTATTATGGCTAGATCCAATATTTATCTCACCAACCTTCCCACAAGCACTTCAGTTAGCTTATTGACTTTCAATGAAGAACATTAACTGATCAGTTTTTGTTTCCGCTTCTCACCAAAATCTGGAGACACCAAGGTGGATTGTGAATTTATTGTGACTCAATACAGCACCGCACTTGCATTTTATCCAGTTAGATATTTGGGATCTATTATTGTACTTTTAAATAAATACATGTACTAATACCAAAGACCTGACTACTATAAAACTAGTACAGGGAAGTGCTTACTATAAACTATAGAAGACAATATTATGGCACAAGTCTGCCCCATGCTAATGTGGATATTCTGCATGGCGAATTTCCTAATGATTAACACACACCATGGATGCTGCGTTTAAGACACATTCATTGTCATTTATACACTGCAATTTGATCAGAGTAATGTGCTTTATCTGGATACAAAAGTCATTTCACTGAAACACTCCATGACAAATGGATGCCATGCTAGCATGGTAAATGTGATCTCTAGCAGCAATAGAAACAATCTGCTTCTTTTTAATTCTCTGTAGTACTCACAGGGCAGTATTGCAGTGTTTATAAATTAAGCATTTGGAATCCATTCTCATCAACCAGCCATGCACAAGGATGCAGACACTCTATGTGCAGTTCTTCTTTTATGAGATGCAATAATTTGTACCCATTGGAAATGATTAAACTTGCAAGCTTCAGAGTTACAACAGTTGTGTTGGCCTAGCAAAGTTTAAGTTTATTAGTGCCACAATAGGTTTACATTAACACTGTAATAAAATTACTGTGAAAAACTTCTAGTCGCCACATTCTGGCACCTGTTCAGGTATACTGATGGAGAATTTAGCATGGCCAATGTAACTAATTAGCACGTCTTTTGGACTGTGGTAGGAAACTGGAACACCCAGAGGAAACCCATGTTCACAGGAAGAATATGTAAACTCTGCACAGATAGTGACCCAAACCAGGAATTGGACTTGGATTCTGTGAGGCGGCGGTGATAACCACTGTAAAACCATGCCAGTACTAAATTCAAATATTAGCTTAAATCGTACTTACAAATATCTAGTTTAAGTTTATTTATTAGTGTTGTGAGTAGGCTTTCTACTGTGAGGCAGAATGCTGTGTCATTGTGCTGCTCCATCTAGTCCCATTTGATAGATAAGTGGGATTTTAGAATTAGCTTTTGGTTTAGGTTTTGTTGCACCTTCCCAGAAGCATGGATTGTGAAACACCAGAGAGGTCTACAGACTATTTTGGAAGGTGTGGGAGGCAGCTTGGGTATTTAGAAAGTTTCAGAAGAGAAAGAAATTGGAGCTTGATTTGGATAAGTCAAAATTTTATTGCTAGTGATTACTCCAAGTTCATTACAGGAACTGGGCAAGATGTTCGTTTTAAGTGTTAACCTTTCCACTGTCAGTAGATCCAAGGACATTCCAGTCTACAAGGGCCAGCCATTTAAAAAACAAAATCCAGTTCACCCCATTGACACTAAATACTTGAATCAGAAGAATAGATTTATTGAGATTTGGACTTCAGACAAATGAAATAAATATTCAACCGTTTAAACCACAGCTCCTCAGTGTTTTTACACACAGTCTGTTTCTTGTCACTACCATGTAACATTTTTTTTAAACCCTTTTCTTAATTTCCATAAGATTTGGAATGAGGGCTTGTATCTGAGAAAAAGCCTGGGAAGCCTCATGGGCAGCTTAAGTTGTGAGTGACATGGTTGCAGCACAGGCACAGTTGATCTTTGCATTTTTTATATGAAGAAGGCGAGGTTAAATATGCCAATGATACAAGCAGCTTCAGCTCAATTCAAAATGATCACAGCAAGTTGCAGCTGAGAAGCAATTTCTGGAGAATTGTGGGCCTTTTCTGCTGCTGCAGTGTTAGCTTCACAAAGCAGCATCTTTAAGATGGGTGATTTTGATAAATTTGCTGAATGTGTGCATTAATTGCCTGTTAAACTCATCAGAGAAAGTTAATTTTAATAATTAATAGGCAGACACTCATATAATTGTGTGATAATTGTTAATTGTGCAATAATTAATTAACAGTAAACATCTCCTACTAAGAAAATAAGCAATTTTAAGTACAGAGTCTCGTTTATTCAAGTTGTTAAAAATTTTAGTTTTTTAGTTCTTTTAATTTTAATTTTTAAAATTTTTCCTTTCTATGTTTTAATCTTGCTCTCAAAATCCAATTTTTCTCCTCGCTTTATTTCTTCATATGTACCTAATTGAACATTTTATTGAACTACTCCACCCTAATTCACGTCCCTCTCACTCCTTCCTCTAATATTCCTCAATGCTGAAATCTCTTTGGTTCAGGAGGTTCAGTGTTCATCCCACTGTCTACTGAGGTTTTTAGCTCCTACTTGCACAGTTATCAGCCATCCTTTCTACAAATCTGTGGGCAAAAAAGAATTTTTAGAAACTAAACATGTGCAAAGAAAGTTGAATGAATGATGCATTCTGTGAGATGCCTCATTCCAGCAAAGTCTGGCTGAATATATCCCTCCTAGAGTTTGATGACCCAAACTAAAGTCAGTACTCAATTTGGAGTTTGAACAAAGTTCTGTACAACTGAAGCATCACATACTTTTATATTCCAATCTTCTTAAGGTAAAAGCTAATATTTGATGTTAGCTCTGCTACCTCACAGCATCAGGGACCTAGGTTCAATTCCTGCTTGTGGGGAGTCTGCTTCTCCCTGTTCTGTGTTGGTTTCCTGTGGATGATCTAGTTTCCTCCCACATTCCAAAGATGTGTAGGTTAGATTGTTTGATCATGCTAAATTGACTCTAGTGTCTGGGGGATTGGCAGGGTAAATGCATAGTGCTGCGGGAATAGGGCTTGATGGGAAGTGGTTCGTACTGACTCTATGGGCTGAAAGGCCTCCTTCTGTACTGTAGGGAGTCTATGATTCTATGTGCCTTTTTGGATCTGTGCACTAGCTTTTGTGATTTGTGCATGTGTGGTTACTGAACTCCCTTTGCTCCTCCATAAATCTTATTTTTTGATCTTTAAGAGTATTCTGCTTTGTCTTTCTTAATCTGAAGAGGATAACTTCGCACTTACCCATATTAAATCCAGTCTGCTGCAATTTGTCTACTCACTTAGCCTATGTTCCTTCCTGACTTTCCCTTCCATGTTGAGAATAATATATCATTTTGATATGAACCGCACTTGAACATTAGATAAAGCGAAGGAATTATAGATCTACCTGATGATATACTGTCCACTTCTTCTGGAGTCACTTCTGCTTTTAGCCAAATCAGCTGGTGCAGAAATCAAATATAACTTTAGCATGAAGTAGAACTGCTAATTTTACAAATTTATATTAATTTATACCCTAGAAAATTGATAACAATAGGCTTTTGTTTGTTCATAGGTTATGGAAAGGAGAAGATGCTTCAAACTTTATAACTTTACAGGCTTAACAGTTTTTGTTTTAATTCCCTGCATGTACAATCTTTCCACTTTCTCCCAATCTGTAACCCAATGAATATCTTAATCCTGCTGATAGAAATAAAGTGCTGACTTAAGATAACCGTTATCGTAAAGATGAAGCCTGGAATCTCGCCATCCACTATTACTGGTGACCTTTATATGGAAAGAGTTAAATTGTGCACATTGTTCTTTTCATTGTAAGTTATAGCGATTAAAGCTTAGGTATGTCCATTTTACAGCATTTTGCTTCAGTCTAAACTAAATAGTGTTTGAAGTAATTAAACATAAAAGGGGTGATTTTACCAAAAACATTCTAAGTCCCAAATGAGTGTGAAAATTGGAGAAATTTGTGCCTTTTTTTTGTGACTTAAAAATCGAACCTTATTTTGTCAAAAACAACTTGCCAAACTTGGACTCAATCAGCAAGGGGAATGGATGGGGCTTCAGTTGCTCAAAAGCCGCCTGATAGCAACAGAGGAGGCAATTGCACATGTGCAGATATTAAATCTGTCATTGCCTGGTTATGGCTGGCTGGCCTTCATGGCCCATCACCAGCCCCATACTGTGGAGCTCTCTGGATGCCCATTCCCTCTGCCTGGACCGATTGCCAGTTCACCCCACCCTGGCTCCACTGGGCTGATCAGCGCTTGGACCATTCACCTACCCCTTCCCCCAATCACTGTTGCTAAGTGGTGGTGATCACTCTCTCTCTCTCTATGATTGCTGTTGCAGAGTGCACACCAGTTCCCCCCACCAATTGCTGTTATGCAGCTTGGCGCAGTTTCCCATCCACTTCCCTCAGCTCTGTGCCCTTGGCATTGCCAGAGTGGCCCTGCCAGTTTGACCAGTGGACAATGCTAGGGTTCCAGGCTGGCAGTGCCAGGCTGGCACTGATCAAAGGGCACCCCAACCCCTATCCTGTGGGAGCTCTCAAAAATCGCTGGTTCTATTGGCAAGGCCATCATGTAATATTCCCTATTAATGGGGAGCATATATGACCTTCGCCAGGGGCAACTTCCACCTGGGAGGCCACAGAATGAAGTGAACCCTGGATAATTCTATTAAAATGAGATTTAAATATTATGATCAGCCTCATGCTGTTTTCAGGAGCAAGCTTGATGGGAGAGGGAGATGCAGAGATCACCAGGCCTTGCAGGGAGGGCACTCGCAGTCAGAAGAGGACTTCTGATGGAGGTGGCACTATTTCTCCCTTCCCCCAACCCCTGAATCCTCCAGCCCTCATTCCTGCTAGAGATTTAACTTTGATTCTTTCTGGCTTCAGAAAGGTTCACTGTTCCTGCCAGCCTAAAATTGTGACTGGGTAGTAAACTGCTATTAAGTGATTAGGAATTGGCCACCTAAGTGTCTCAACGGGGGCCAGGGCAGGCCTCCATCTGAGTGAGACTTTGCTTGCTCCTGCATGAAATCATTATGTGGTTGGGCAGGCAGTAACCCAGAGGGAATACTATCCCTGAAATTTCACATTCACCTCTGCTCTCAGTGGAAAAAATTCAAGCTATTATATTTTTCCAAAGGAAGACTGAGTAAAGGGAACTTCCTATTCTAATGGCGATTAAGAGCCACTTCCATAGTTTATTCTCTCATCTCTGCTTATAAAATATTCAAGGAAATCTTCGTTCTTTGCTACTGAACTTATCAAGGTCTCCTTTAGCTTGGCATTATGGCCATGCAGAATTTACAGCAAGTACAAAATAAATGAGAGCAAGGTTTAACTATTCCCTTAATTTGTAAAAGCTTGGCTCTGAGATTCCTCCTGCTCCAGCTAATTTTGTTAAAAGCACTCGGACTGCACTGCAAATCATGGATGGTACTGTGATGTTTTGTGATCCATGCAAGAAGGATTAGGTTGCCAACCAAGCTATATTTTCTTCCAAAGATGGAGGAAAATGCAATTATCAAGGCGCCACCTCTTTTATTTTCATGAAATATTTCAATCTGATGGGTTCTGAAGCATTTTAGTCCATTTCTATTTGAGAACTGCTTGCTAAAATGGTTCTCCAGTGTTCATTTCCTGTTGAAGGAAGGAACTTGCATTGATTCTTGCAATACCGTAACATGTCCCAGAGCACACTGCAAAGCATTTCACAACATCTACATTTTCATGTGTAATTGTTGTAAATGCGACAGCCACTTTGCAGCTAACCAGATCCAGTCAGCTAATTAAAGCACAAATGGGTGGCACGGTATAGTGGCATAGCGGTTAGCACTGCTGCCTCACAGCAACAGGGACCCGGGTTCAAATCCTGGCTTGGGCCATTGTCTGTGTGGAGTCTGCATGTTCTCCCTATGTCTGTGTGGATTTCCTCTAGGTCCTCCGGTTTCATCCCACAGTCCAAAGATGTGCGGGTTAGGTGGATCGACCATGCTAAATTGCCCCTTGTGCTCGGGGGACTAGCTAGGGGGACTAGTAAGGCATGACCTACCCTAGCTAGGATAAGCTAGGGTAGGTCATGCCTTACTAACCTCATTGAGTTTTTTGAGAAAGTGACCAGAGAGGTGGATGGGGGTAAGGCGGTTGATGTAGTATATATGGACTTTAGTAAGGCGTTTGATAAGGTGGCCCATGGAAGACTTCTACAGAAAATGCAGATGTGTGGAATAGAGGGTGATTTAGCTAATTGGATTAGGAATTGGCTGGCAGATAGAAGACAGAGGGTGGTGGTTGATGGGAGATATTCATCGTGGAGTTCGGTGACAAGTGGTGTACCTCAGGGGTCTGTTTTGGGGCCCCTGCTGTTTGTAATTTTTATAAATGATCTGGATGAGGGTATTGAAGGATGGATTAGTAAATTTGCAGATGACACTAAAGTCGGTGGAGTGGTAGATAGTGAAGAGGGGTGTTATAGTTTGCAGAGTGACTTGGACAAGTTGCAGAGCTGGGCCGAGAGGTGGCAAATGGAGTTTAATGTGGAAAAGTGTGAGGTAATGCACTTTGGCAGGAACAATAAATGTGTAGAGTATAGGGCTAATGGTAGGGCTCTTAATAGTGTTGAGGAACAGAAGGATCTTGGTGTATGTGTCAATAGATCCCTGAAAGTAGGCAGTCAAGTGGATAAAGTTGTTAAGAAGGCATATGGAGTCTTAGCTTTTATTGGTAGGGGGATTGAATTTAGGAGCCGCAGCATCATGTTGCAACTGTACAAAACTCTAGTGCGGCCGCACTTGGAGTATTGTGTGCAGTTCTGGTCCCCACATTATAAGAAAGATGTGGAGGCATTGGAGAGGGTACAGAGGAGGTTTACCAGGATGTTGCCTGGTATGGAGGGCAGGTCCTATGAAGAGAGGTTGAAGGATTTGAGGTTGTTTTCGTTAGAAAGGAGGCGGCTAAGAGGGGATCTTATTGAAGCATATAAGATGATTAGAGGTTTAGATAGGGTGGACAGTGATAGCCTTTTTCCTAGGATGGAGAAAGCTAGCACGAGGGGACACAGCTTTAAATTAAGGGGTATGAGTTATAGGACGGATATCAGAGGTAGGTTCTTTACTCAAAGAGTGATTAGGGAGTGGAATGCCCTGCCTGCAGCTGTTGTAGATGCGCCAAGTTTGGTGGCGTTTAAGAGGTTAATTGATAAGTATATGGAAGAGAAGGGAATGGTTTAGTTTGGAGGGGCATTGCTTTTTATTTTGGTCGGCACAACATCGAAGGCCGAAGGGCCTGTTCTGTGCTGTATTGTTCTATGTTCTATGTTCTATAAATACATGGGGATTGGGCCTAGGTACAGACTCAATAGGCTGAATGGCCTCCTTCTATAAGGTAAAGATTCTATGACCTATGAAAGGGTTTTTTTTATTCATGCCATTGGTATGTTGACCAGAATTCTCTGGTTTCTAAATAGTTTCATCAAAGCTTAGTGATGTAAATTGATCATACAATTTACCTTATTTGTACTGTAGGGTTTGTTTCTTGATATAGGTGGAGATAATTATGTATGTGCAATTGTCTTAAAGTTGTTGCTTGAACAAAAATATAATTTTTATTGCAAATATTTTTCACATTGGCTTGGAAAGACTGAGAAAGATGTGTCAGCAGCAGCACAACATTTTCATTCAATATAAAGAGGCAGGCGGCGTGCTTTATTTATTTTAACTCTTTACTTATTATTTCCAGTTGATATTCCTTCCAGCAGTGTTTGCAGTTTTGGGGGAATATTGTTGTCAAACCTAAACTGTAATTTCCAGTTATAGAAATCATAGAAACCCCACAGTACAAAAGGAGGTCATTCAGCCCATTGAGTCTGCACCAACCACAATCCCACCCAGGCTGTATCCCCATATCCCTATATATTTATCCACTAATCCCTGTAACCTACGCATCTCAGGAGAGTAAGAGTAATTTTAGCATGGCCAATCAACCTAATCCGCACATCTTTGGACTGTGGGAGGAAACCAGAGCACCCGGAGGAAATCCACGCAGACAGGAGGAAAAGTGCAAATTCCACACAGACAGTGACCCAAGCCGGGAATTGAACTCAGGCCCCTGGAGCTGTGGAGCAGCAGTGCTAACCACTGTGCTACCATGCTGCCCATATGGGAATTTCTAAGCTCCCTTAGGAATTTTTCACTGTCTGATCTGTTGATCAGGCTTCTGGTAACAAACGCAGAATCCCTTCAGTGCAGAAGGAGGCTATTCAGCCTGTTGAGGCTGCACTGACTACAATCCCACCAGACCTTATTCCTGTAACCCCACATATTTACTCTGCTAATTCTTTGACAGTAGGGTCAAGTTAGCATGGCCAATCCACCTAACATCTTTGGACTATGGGAGGTAACCAGAGTACAATGGGGGTGGGGGGAATCCCACACAGACATGGAGAGAAGGTACAGACTTCGCACAGACAGTGACCCAAGCATAGAACCTGTGTCCCTGGCGCTGTGAGGCAGCAGTGCTAACCACTGTGCCGTGAACGAACATCTCTCTAATGCTTCATCTGATATACATGTTTGCTCACTCTTTGGCACTTCTCTCTCTGTAAGCCTGTCGGAGGTGAATTTGGCAGAAATATTATAATAATGGAAGATGGCCATGGGATTAACACTGAACTAGTTCCAAGGAACTGGGGGGCTTATTCGCTAATGCAATTTGATGTAGAATGACAAGCATGTAGATACATGGAACACCAAGTCCATTTCATTACTCAAAACTCTCATACAATCTTAAAACAGATTGAAAGACTGCAGGTTTCTGATTCTACTCACCTTTCAAACTGCCTATCTTTGCAAATGCTGTTGACTGCAGTGCCTTTAAGTAATCCCCAAACTTGGTCCTAAAAGAATCTTGAGTTCTTGTTCAGGTGCACAAATGATTAACCCAGTCAGAATAGACTCCAGACTGAGATTAGAGAGACTGCAGACTGAGATTAGAGAGACTCTAGACTGAGATTAGAGAGAATCCAGACTGAGATTAGAGAGACTCCAGACTGAGATTAGAGAACCAGAAGATTAGAGAGACTCCAGACTGAGATTAGAGAGACTCCAGAAGAGGTTAGAGAGACTCCAGACTGAGATTAGAGAGACTCCAGACTGAGATTAGAGAGACTCCAGACTGAGATTAGAGAGACTCCAGACTGAGATTAGAGAGACTGCAGACTGAGTTAAGAGAGACTCCAGACTGAGATTAGAGAGACTGCAGACTGAGTTAAGAGAGACTCCAGACTGAGATTAGAGAGACTCTAGACTGAGATTAGAGAGACTCCAGAAGAGGTTAGAGAGACTCCAGACTGAGTTTAGAGAGACTCCAGACTGAGTTTAGAGAGACTCCAGACTGAGTTTAGAGAGACTCCAGACTGAGATTAGAGAGACTCCAGACTGAGATTAGAGAGACTCTAGACTGAGATTAGAGAGACTCCAGACTGAGATTAGAGAGACTCCAGAAGAGGTTAGAGAGACTCCAGACTGAGATTAGAGAGACTCCAGACTGAGATTAAGAGAGACTCCAGACTGAGATTAGAGAGACGCAGACTGAGATTAGAGAGACTGCAGACTGAGATTAGAGAGACTCCAGACTGAGATTAGAGAGACTCCAGACTGAGTAAGAGAGACTCCAGACTGAGATAGAGACTCCAGACTGAGATTAGAGAGACTCCAGACTGAGATTAGAGAGACTCCAGACTGAGATTAGAGAGACTCCAGAAGATGGTTAGAGAGACTCCAGACTGAGATTAGAGAGACTCCAGACTGAGTTTAGAGAGACTCCAGACTGAGTTTAGAGAGACTCCAGACTGAGATTAGAGAGACTCCAGACTGAGATTAGAGAGACTCTAGACTGAGTTTAGAGAGACTCCAGACTGAGATTAGAGAGACTCCAGACTGAGATTAGAGAGACTGCAGACTGAGATTAGAGAGACTGCAGACTGAGATTAGAGAGACTGCAGACTGAGATTAGAGAGACTCCAGACTGAGATTAGAGAGACTCCAGACTGAGTTAAGAGAGACTCCAGACTGAGATTAGAGACTCTAGACTGAGATTAGAGAGACTCCAGACTGAGATTAGAGAGACTCCAGAAGATGGTTAGAGAGACTCCAGACTGAGATTAGAGAGACTCTAGACTGAGTTTAGAGAGACTCTAGACTGAGTTTAGAGAGACTCCAGACTGAGATTAGAGAGACTCCAGACTGAGATTAGAGAGACTCTAGACTGAGTTTAGAGAGACTCCAGACTGAGATTAGAGAGACTCCAGACTGAGATTAGAGAGACTGCAGACTGAGATTAGAGAGACTCCAGACTGAGATTAGAGAGACTCCAGACTGAGATTAGAGAGACTCTAGACTGAGATTAGAGAGACTCCAGACTGAGATTAGAGAGACTCCAGACTGAGATTAGAGAGACTGCAGACTGAGATTAGAGAGACTGCAGACTCAGTTAAGAGAGACTCCAGACTGAGATTAGAGAGACTGCAGACTGAGTTAAGAGAGACTCCAGACTGAGATTAGAGAGACTGTAGACTGAGATTAGAGAGACTCCAGAAGATGGTTAGAGAGACTCCAGACTGAGATTAGAGAGACTGCAGACTGAGTTAAGAGAGACTCCAGACTGAGTTAAGAGAGACTCCAGACTGAGATTAGAGAGACTGCAGACTGAGATTAGAGAGACTCCAGAAGATGGTTAGAAAGACTCCAGACTGAGATTAGAGAGACTCCAGACTGAGATTAGAGAGACTGCAGACTGAGTTAAGAGAGACTCCAGACTGAGATTAGAGAGACTGCAGACTGAGTTAAGAGAGACTCCAGACTGAGATTAGAGAGACTCTAGACTGAGATTAGAGAGACTCCAGACTGAGATTACAGAGACTCCAGAAGATGGTTATAGAGACTCCAGACTGAGATTAGAGAGACTGCAGTCTGAGATTAGAGAGACGCCAGACTGAGATTAGAGAGACTCCAGACTGAGATTAGAGAGACTCTAGTCTGAGATTAGAGAGACTGCAGACTGAGATTAGAAAGACTCCAGACTGAGATTAGAGAGACTGCAGACTGAGTTAAGAGAGACTCCAGACTGAGATTAGAGAGACTCTAGACTGAGTTTAGAGAGACTCCAGACTGAGATTAGAGAGACTCCAGACTGAGATTAGAGAGACTGCAGACTGAGATTAGAGAGACTCTAGACTAAGATTAGAGAGACTGCAGACTGAGATTAGAGAGACTCTAGACTGAGGTTAGACAGACTGTAGACTGAGGTTAGAGAGACTGTGAACTGAGA
Organism: Sphyrna mokarran; assembly: GCA_024679065.1. NCBI lineage: Eukaryota > Metazoa > Chordata > Chondrichthyes > Carcharhiniformes > Carcharhinidae > Sphyrna > Sphyrna mokarran. Next base: position 111,853,747 of record JAGIQG010000003.1, read on the forward strand.
TAAGAGAGAGTCCTGAATGAGATTAGATAGACTCCAGAAGATGGTTAGAGAGACTGCTGACTGAGATTAGAGAGACTGTGAACTGAGATAAGAGAGAGTCCTGAATGAGATTAGACAGACTCCAGAAGATGGTTAGAGAGACTCCAGACTGAGATTAGAGAGACTCTAGACTGAGATTAGAGAGACTCCAGACTGAGATTAGAGAGACTGCAGACTGAGATTAGAGAGACTCCAGACTGAGATTAGAGAGACTCCAGACTGAGATTAGAGAGACTCCAGACTGAGATTAGAGAGACTCTAGACTAAGATTAGAGAGACTGCAGACTGAGATTAGAGAGACTCTAGACTGAGGTTAGACAGACTGTAGACTGAGGTTAGACAGACGCCAGACTGAGGTTAGAGAGACTCCAGACAGATGTTAGACAGACAGCAGCCCGATGTGTAGGGAGTCCCTCAGATAAGGTTTCACTGTCTGTAGAGCTAACATTGAGGGCCGAAGGGCCTGTGCTGCGCTGTAATGTTCTATGTTCTAAGGTGTGTGAATGGGTATTGCCTCTTCAACCAGAAATATCCACATTAATTGGCCAGATTTAATGATAACTTCTTTCCTCCTTTCCTGCTTGAATGCTGTTTCTACCTTTAAACTTATCCTCGCTCTATTTCCTTTCACACCACCCAAATTGAATCCAATTTTCAAAGTGACACTCTAAGGCAGGGGCATGATGGTTTCATGACCAGGAACAGACTGTAACCATTAGATGACAACATGGATATCCAATTCTCCTGCACCCTTTGATCTGGAATTGTTCTGAAGGGAACTTTGGAATGTATAATCTTCATGAATTGAACTGCTAAACATACATTGCTGAGAGTTTGTGTGATGGGGAGAAGCAGATGGGTGAGAGAGTCTGTAACCAGTGCAGGAGAGTTTATAGAGCTGGAGCATCAGGCTGGACGGAGAGTGCGTAGGACTGGAGGGAGAGTGTGTGGGACTGGAGGGAGAGAGTGTGCGATTGGAGGGAGAGTGTGGGATTGGAGGGAGAATGTGTGGGGCTGGAGGGAGAGTGCGTAGGACTGGAGGGAGAGTGTGTGGGGCTGGAGGGAGAGTGCGTAGGACTGGAGGAAGAGTGTGTGGGACTGGAGGGAGATGTAGGGCTGGAGGAGAGTGTGGGGCTGGAGGGAGAGTGTGTGGGGCTGGAGGGAGAGTGTAGGGCTGGAGGAGAGTGTGTGGACTGGAGGGAGAGTGTGGGTGGGAGTGGGGGAGAGAGTGTGGGACTGGAGGGAGAGTGTGGGGCTGGAGGGAGAGAGTGTGGGACTGGAGGAGTGTGTGGGGCTGGAGGGAGAGTGTGTGGGGCTGGAGGGAGAGTGTGTGGAGCTGGAGGGAGAGTGTGGGCTGGAGGAGAGTGTGAGGGAGAGTGTGTGGAGCTGGGGAGAGTGTGTAGGACTGGAGGGAGAGTGTTGTGGGGGCTGGAGGGAGAGTTGTGTGGAGCTGGAGGGAGAGTGTGTGGGGGCTGGAGGAGAGTGTAGGACTTGTGGAGGGAGAGTGTGTGGGGCTGGAGGGAGAGTGTGTGGGTGGAGGGACTGGACTGGAGGAAGACTGGAGGGAGAGTGTGTGGGCTGGAGGGAGAGTGTGTGGGGCTGGAGGGAGAGTGTGTAGGACTGGAGGGAGAGTGTGGTGGGATTGGAGGGAGAGTGTGTGGGGCTGGATGGGAGAGTGTGTGGGGCTGGAGGGAGAGAGTGTGGGATTGGAGGGTGTGTAGGACTGGAGGGAGAGGTGAGGGAGAGTGTGGGGCTGGAGGGAGAGAGTGTGGGGCTGGAGGGAGAGTGTGGGATTGGAGGGAGAGTGTTTGGGGCTGGAGGGAGAGTGTGTGGGCTGGAGGGAGAGAGTGTGTGGGTTGGAGGGAGAGTGTGTAGGACTGGAGGGAGAGTGTGTGGGATTGGAGGGAGTGTGTGGGATTGGAGGGAGAGTGAGTGGGGCTGGACGGAGAGTGTGTGGGTTGGAGGGAGAGTGTGTGGGGCTGGAGGGAGAGTGTGCGGGATTGGAGGAGAGTGTGTGGGGCTGGAGGGAGAGTGTGGGGCTGGAGGGAGAGTGTGGGATTGGAGGGAGAGTGTGTGGGACTGGAGGAGAGTGTGTGGGGCTGGGGGAGAGTGCGTAGGAGGGAGGGAGAGTGTGTGGGATTGGAGGGAGAGTGTGGGGATTGTGAGGGGGTTGGGAGGGGAGACTCTGGGGCTGGAGGGAGAGTGTGTGGGGCTGGAGGGAGAGTGAGTGGGCTGGAGGGAGAGTGAGTGGGGCTGGAGGGCTGTGTGGGGCTGGAGGGAGAATGTGTGGAGGCTGGGGGAGAGTGTATGGGGCTGGAGGGAGAGTGTGTGAGGCTGGAGGGAGAGTGTGTGGGGTTGGAGGGAGAGAGTGTGGGGCTGGAGGGAGAGAGTGTGGGCCTGGAGGGAGAGTGTGTTGGATTGGAGGGACTGTGTGTGGGGCTGGAGGGAGAGAGTGATAGAGGGAGAGTGCATGGGGATGGAGGGAGAGAGTGTGGAACTGGAGGGAGAGTGTGTGGGGCTGGAGGGAGAGTGTGTGGGATTGGAGGGAGAGTGTGTGGGATTGGAGGGAGAGTGTGTGGGATTGAGGGAGAGTGTGTGGAACTGGAAGGAGAGTGTGTGGGATTGGATGGAGAGTGTGTGGGATTGGAGGGAGAGTGTGTGGATTGGAGGGAGAGTGTGTGGGATTGGATGGAGAGTCTGTGGGATTGGAGGGAGAGTGTGTGGGATTGGAGGGAGAGTGTGTGGGATTGGATGGAGAGTGCGTGGGATGGAGGGGAGAGTGCGGGATTGGAGGGAGAGTGCGTGGGATTGGAGGGAGAGTGCGTGGGATTGGAGGGAGAGTGCGTGGGATTGGAGGGAGAGTGCGTGGGATTGGAGGGAGAGTGTGTGGGATTGGAGGGAGAGTGCGCGGGCTGGAAGAAGAGTATGGAGAGTGTGTGAGAATGTTTGTGGGGTGGGGTAAGGATATGTGGGGTATAAAGAGTTTGGGAGTGAGTGCGAGAGTGTTAGAGTTTGGGGGATCTCTCTGAGGGGTAAATTTTTGGGGTGAATTTGGTGGGGTGTGAGCAGGTTGATAATGATGGTGAGTTTGGAGATTGAATTTGGGGGTGGGATGGGGAGGAGTTTAAGCGTGGAGGGGATTTTCAGTGCTCATTTTGGGGTGAGTGTGTGGAGGTGAATCTCGGGTGCAGTGAATGTGTGGGTGTATGTGTGGGGGCGGGGTCAGGGCTGGGTGTGTTGGTGGGGGAGGGAGGTGCATGTTCAGGGGCCCTTGCGCTGCTGTCACTTTCCCTGAGCTGTGAGGATATTGACTGTTTGCTGCAAGAGTTTCTCTAACAACTTTGTCTGTGATATTCCTTCCAGATGGTGTATAACCTGGCAGATGTGGCCTGTAAATGTCACGGGGTGTCGGGTTCTTGCAGCTTGAAGACCTGCTGGTTACAGTTGGCTGATTTCCGCAAGGTCGGCGATGCCCTCAAGGAGAAATATGACAGCGCCACGGCCATGAAGCTGAACAGCCGGGGCAAACTGGTTCAGGTGAACAGCCGCTTCAACCCCCCCACCACCCTGGACCTGGTCTACGTGGACCAGAGCCCCGACTACTGTGTGCGCAACGAGAGCACCGGCTCCCTGGGTACCCAAGGCCGCCTCTGCAACAAGACCTCGGAGGGGATGGACGGCTGTGCGCTCATGTGCTGCGGACGGGGCTATGACCAGTTCAAAACGGTTCGCACTGAGCGCTGTCACTGCAAATTCCACTGGTGCTGCTATGTCAAGTGCAAAAAGTGCACAGAGGTAGTCGATCAGTTCGTCTGCAAATAACACCCACCCCCGCCTCCCACAAAAATACTTGTAGCTACAGAGGAAGAGAGAGAGAGAGATCTTTGAGAACTAAAAGACTCCGAGGAGGACTCAGTGTAGTTGCAATACTCGAACTGCCGCTTAATATTTGAGCTAATGGAACGCAAATTGAAGAAAGCAAATGCAAATGTTAATGCTATGTGGACCCCCAACCTTACCGAATACACATTAAAATAGATTTAACACGGAAGCAGCAATAGTGATGTGCGATCTTTAAAACCCGCAAAGACTATCACCAACACTTAATGTGGTGGGACAGAAATGCAGGCTTATTTAACACATCAGAGGATCTGCCTCCCCTCCTGCCATCTGATCCTGTCTCTAACCCTGGGCTCAAAGGAAGGATTGGCACCAACCAGTTGGGTGGATAATTGACTGAATTCGGAATATCCCTTTCTGAGAATGGACAGAGAGAACATTTAACTGAACGCTCTTAACTAAGGAAAACATCAACACGCTGGCAAACCTGGGAATGAATTCCCAATACCAATCTTAATAATTCATGAGCTGCGTTGCAGAAAACCCTCCATCCAAAAAGCCAACTTTGTTGACCATCGCCCAATTGGCCGCCCCGAGACTTAAAACGTCCAGATTCATGTCATTCTGACTGAGAAATCCATTTCCATGTGGCTTTCTAATGTTTAAAAGCATGGTTTAATTCATTGCTTGTCATGTATTTATTTTGCGGAAAATATTCGCTGTGCTGGCAATTTGGTTCCTGTGTATTTAAACCAACTAACCCATAATTAATGAATAGACTGGGAGAACTGCTGCAAAGGTGGACGTTCACTAAGGGATCATCCTTAATTGCAATATTTTAGTTTCCAAAAATAGTTGATATATAACTGCAGGGCAAAACGGGAGGACTTGCTGGGATGGTAAACTATATATTACGGGCAGACTAAGGTTTATTGGTGTCTAATATTCCAACTTTGTATATACGTCTACAATCAGCGATTTAAATTGTATTTATTTACAAGTTATATCTAGATTAGATTTGTCTACCTTTCTGCATTTTAATGGATTTGCTGCATTTGTAGTCATCTATCACTTCCAATTGGTTTCTTTTAAAAAAAATCCGTGGAAATCTTGCGCTAAGTGGACATTGCTAATGTTTGCAGATTTTTTCCAACCCTGAAACAGTTTTTGGAACATTCAGTTCCGTTGGAATGTTGCACTGACCTAAGTTGTAAAATTGTTACAAACAGCACTTGTGCACCATACCATTCCCGTTTATTAAAAATGTTTGGGGCATATTTTTGGGTTTGAATTGGTTTATGATTTGTGTTGCGTTTGTTGCGATGAGACAGGGAGACATTTCATGCCGGGCAAGTACCAAAACATGCCGAACATGGCAACTCCAATTGGTGACTATTTTCATAGGCAATATTCTTTCCTTGTGTTACTGCACGCCAAGTTTTTGGAAGCGTATCAACATGGCAGCACAATCGACATGTCTTAAAGTGTTGTACATTTCAAAGTGGATTTTTTAAAAAAAATTATAATGGTACAATGTTGCAAGAAAATAGATATAACCCAGGCCAGTAACATAATTGTCATTGCAATTAACTTAACCGTGGAAACTTTAATCTCGTATATTGTGTTGTATGCTTTTGGTGGTCTGACAATGGAATCGTACTTGACCAGGGTTCACTGAGTAACCTTAATCCTTAGACCACCCCTTTAACGTTTAATGGCTATTTATAAGGAGACTTATCTTCAGTGTTGGAAATAAAACTGCTATAGTTGGAAATGTGTTATTGTTTATATATCAACATATTATACTTATTCCAGAATTTGCTTTCATGAATTCAGTACTTTTCCCATCTGTTTCATAAAGATAAACCGGTCAGAAGATTCACCTTGGAATTGCGATTTACTTATTTTTAATTTTACATCTAGAACATAGAACATAGAACATTACAGCGCAGAACAGGTCCTTCGGCCTTCAATGTTGCGCCGACCAATTAACAAAAAGCAATGACCCTTTAACCTAAACCATTCCCTTTTCATCCATAAACTTATCTACTAACCTCTTAAACGCCACCAAACTTGGCACATCTACAACTGCAGCAGCCAGGGCATTCCATACCCTTACCACCCTCTGGGTAAAGAACCTACCTCTGACATCCGTCCTATAACTACCACCCCTTAATTTAAAGCTATGTCCCCTCGTGCTAGCTTTCTCCACCCTAGGAAAAAGGCTATCACTGTTCACCCTATCTAAACCTCTAATCATCTTATATGTTTCAATAAGGTAATCTGCAGTTAAATTATTTGTTTAACATCCAAGATTTAAGGGCGAAACAACTCTCTGGTTGGTTAGAAATGCCATTAGTTAGAGACCTTCAGAGACACAGTTGGATTGGGGATTGGGTTCACGTTTGCTATCATTTTGGGGGACACAAGTGCAGATGATAGGCCAATATCTGTTGTGACTAAACCCCATGGAGGAGGCTCACTTGGAGTTTTATTTTTAACTGATCTTTTACCAGTTTTAAGATTTGAGAATTTATTTGTCTTATTATTGTCACACCTATTAGCGTACAGTGAGAAGTACTGTTTCTTGCGCGCTGTACAGATAAAGCATATCGTTCTTTGAGAAGGAATGGAGAGGGTGCAAAATGTGGCTTCCTCTTCATTGATTTGAGGACAGGAGACATTACCAGATGAATGATAACTGTTAACTACAAGTCTCATCCACGTTTGGATGCTTCAACATAGAGCAGTGAAGGGAGTATGGGGTGTCTGAATTTGCACAGCATTCCCTACATGTTATCAACCCTACTGAAATGAGGACAAGTTTTATGTTCTTGCTTTACTGCAGTTTGATGTTCACCAGAACTCAAACAATCAAAAGTAAAGCCCAGTGTTGGAAAGCACCCTGAGTTTGTAAATCTGAAGGAGCTTCCTTTATTGGAAATCGCAACCTTTCTTTTTAAAGTTCAAATATTTCCATTGTGCAATGTCAGTATTATTTATAATATTAGCAGTTTTATCTGTCGTTTTTGCAAAGAAACTGATAGAAATTGAATTTGAAATACATGATCCAGGTTAATGGCGATTTCATAACCCTCAGAACCTGACTTTAAGATAGGGATTTAGATTGGAGTAAAATACCAGAGCGTCCCCTGTTTTCATTTCATTGAATTTTGATTTGTCTGTGAATTATAGAGTCGTAGAGGTTTATAGCATGGAAATAGGCCCTTTCCACACTGTCCAGTTTATACCACTAAGCCAGTGTCAATTGCCCACATTTGGCTCATATCCCTCTATATCCATCTTACCCATATAACTGTCTAAATGCTTTCTAAAAGGCAAAATTGTACCGCCCTCTGCTACTGCCCCTGGCAGTTTATTCCAGATATTCATCATCCTCTGAGTGAAAGAACTGCTGTTCTGGACTCTTTTCTTTAATCTCTCCCCTCTCGTGTTAAACTTATGCCCTCTAATTTTAGACATCTTGGGAAAAGATGTCTACTTTACCTATGCCCCTCAGTATTTTATAGATCTCTGTAAGATCAACACTAAGCCTGCCACACTCAAGGGAAAAAAGTCCTAGTCTTTCCAGCGTCTCTTGTAACTCAAACCATCAAGTCCCAGTAGCATCCTAGTAAATTGAATAGGTTTTCTTCTATAACAACTACAATCCTTCTTCTCCAGACCCCAAAATTTCTCATTGTGACTTAATAAAGAATGTCAAAGGACTCATTTTATTTGTACAGTGTACAAATGTGTAATGTTGCTAAACTTCTTTCGTTTACCAAAGGGATGAAGTCACCCACAATTTTGGCCAATTCAGTGAAGTTGGCCGAACATTCACTTGATGATAGCAGGCACTTGCTTTCTGGAGAAAAAAAGAACTTGCTTGAGAATGGATCACAAAGTACATCATTACAAACATCACTTCGCCATTAGAAACAGCTTCTTTGGAAGGAAATAATTTGTGGTATTTGGGCAGTGAACATCTGTTTCACTATCCCCCCTCCCCCCACCATGTACCATCATTATTGATCAATGCACTCTTGTTTGGGAAGTTGTGCAAACAATTTTAAAGTATGTCAGCACTTTTCTGCGGCATCTGTTTGGATGGCCATTTTATTTAATAAAGTTCTGACTTCAATGCCAACAGCAGAGCTTTCCTCTTCCAAATAGAGTTCTTAGATACATTCCTTCAAATCAAAGGCAATCTTTTACTCAGAGAATTGCTTTGCTTGCTGTAATTATTAAAACATTCCCATTTTCAGGAAGGACATTGTCCAGGCCGTAAATGGCAAAACTTCTAAAGCATTTTCATGTAATGACGATGGATTGTATCATGTATTTACTGTCAGCCTCCAACTTCTTCCCATCACTGGTAGAGATGCAGACACAGATCTGGGAAATAAATTGACTTGATCTGTCCAACAATGGGCGGATCACCCTATCTGAAGTCTCTCTAATCACTCTGTCCTCTACTATTGATGTTATTTTCCAGAAAGCTAGAATTCATTTACTTCCGCATTCAGAAATAATCCGTCTACTTATTTTACATTGTAGTACAGTATTGGTGAAAATTGAACTGTTATACCTTGTGAACAAACAGTGCTCAATTCAAATGATCAACTTTGTCGGGACACAGTACCGATATTTTGATTAGTTTTTTTCTATGTCTTCAGTTTAAGAAAGCAGAAGTTGGTGGATGGGCTGTAAGCCTAGAGTTTATGACTTTAAGCTGGCAATTATTTGGGATGATTAAACTGTGGGGACACGCCTGAGGAACTTGTTTGTGCCAGCAGTGACTACACTCTGAAAATACTTCATATTGGCTGCAAAGCACTTCAGGGTGTCCTGAGCTTGTGCAAAGTGCTACATGAATGTAATTCTCTGCCCTTTCCTTCCTAGGAATGATGTGCCCTTTACATGTCAGTAATCAGAATGGGACTCATTTACCAATAAATGTTGCGTAGCCAAAAACTGACCTTTATTTTATTTTAACAAAGATGTGATGTACAGGTAACTAATGAAAACAATATCAGGAGAAGTTGAATAAAACTAGAATTGTTTTCACTGGAAGAACAGATGGTAAGGGAGAGCTGATAGAGTTCTACAGAATTATGAGAGGTATAGACAGGATGGATAGTAGCTCTTTGTCAAGGTGGAAGTGTCAATTACAAGGGGCTACAGGTTCAAGGTGGAAGGGGAAAAATTTAAGGGAGATGTAGAGGAGAAGCTTTTCACAATTTAAGTAGTGGATGCCTGGAAAGTGCTGCCAGAGGAGATAGTGAAAGTAGACACGTTAGCAACGTTTAAGAAGCATCTTGATGGATACATGAATAGGGAGGGAAAAAGGATTTGGACTGAGTAAGGACAGAAGTTTTTTTAGTTTAGCTTTTTTAGTTTAGTTAGAGCATCATTATCAGCATAGAGTTGAAGGGCCGCAAAGTCTGTTCCTGTGCTGTACTTATTTTTGTTCTTTAACAGTCTGTATAGTAGGAGTGAGATGTACCCTTGGTGGTGTTCAAACTCCCTTGCCAATCCTTAGCAAATGCGGGTAGTGCATTTACTTGACTCAAGTACTGTTATATTAAAATGGGATAATGGTTGTTGAATATAAACACAAAAAACCTCAAGAGTTAATGTAAAGTACCTCCAAAAAAAGGAAGACTTGGGAAATGATGGAACAGACGTTGGGTTCAGATGGCATGCATCCTGAAATGTAAAGGGATTTAGAGAGAAAACAGCAGATACTTTGACCACAATCTTTCAAATAGTTTTAAAAATAACAATTGTGGCTGAGTACTGGAGGATTGCCAGTGTAACACTTCATTCAAAGCAGGGCTGGGGAGGGGAGGAGGTGGGGGGGGGAGGGGTGGAGGCAGATATCTTGCGACTGTTGATGCTGGTGTTTACAAGGCATAATGGGGCATCATTAATCCAGCCCTTAGAAGATCATGGATTATTAAAAATAACCAGCTGCATGTTTGTAAAATGCAATTTGGAACTTCAAAATTCAATAAAATTTTTCAAGGAAGTAACTGTGTTGAAAGGGAAATGTAGTAAAAGTTGCGTATATCAACTAACATAGATGTTTGATGAAAAAAGAAAGCTGCAAAGCAAACATGCTGATCAGATGAAGACTTGTGGTATTGTGGAAAAAAAAGGGTGATGTGAATAGCAAACTTGTTAAAGGGCAGATAATATAAACAAGTGTTTTTTTTGGATTAAAAAGACACAAGCCAGTGGCATTCTTAATATAATTGAATCATTTGGTATTGGATGTGGGCGGCGTAGTGTCCAAATCTGCAGATGTCAGAAATTGTAAGCAGGATTTTATGTGGTTTCAGATTATTCCATTGGGCAGATGGATGTTGGATAAAATTTAATGAGGGGAACGTGAGATGATACATTTTGGGAGGAAGAATAAGGGGAGGAAACATGCACTAACTGACAGAACTTTCAACAGAAACAGAACTGAGAAACTTAAGAGTTTGGGCACCATGGGAGAGATGGTTGATATTACCACAACAAAGGCATTTAGATCATAAACAGGGGTCTAAGTGCTCAGAAAGACAAGTATATGATTACACTATAGTTAGGAAATTGTGTCGAGCTTTATGTGTGCCTTACTTTAGAAATTATATCAAGGAATGGAGAAGGTATTACAAATGATTCAATAAAATGTTACTAGGGAAGAGAGGTTATTAATGGATACAGAGTAGAACATCTTTCAACAGAGAAAGTTGAAGAAATCTGGTACAAAATTATGAGGGATTTCAGTATGGTAAGTACAGAAAATCTATTTCCGCTCTTTGGGGAGTTAGTGCTATAGGGCATTCATTTAAGATCATCACAAAAAGAAGAAAACGGTGAAATAATGCTGAGCTAGAAGCTTGGTCATTAGGAAATGGAATGTTCCATGTGAAACCATGTAGAATCAGAATTCAAAATAGCTTTTATATAAGTAATTGGATTGTTTTTAAATGAGGGCATGGATAGGAGAAAATAAGAGGACAGGAATAAGTGGATAACTCTTCCAGCTTGTCAACATTGATACAATGGCCAAATAGATTCCGATGCAGTAAAAGTTCATGATTGTGTGACTGGTTCTATGGGTTTAGGTGACAATTTGTGCTGGGGATGGAATATTAGCAAAACATTATCACATGAGTGTAATGAAAAAATAATGGCCATTGAGTATATGGTTTAATGATTTTACTCTTATCTGATGCAATTCCATTTCCTTCATGGACTGTTTAAAGATTATTTCTAAGATATCTGCAAACTGTTCTCTTTGTTCAGTTATCTGGACAGAATGGATTATTGGCTTGAACTTCTAAAAAAGAACGATGTTTACATCATTATCAGAGGATGGATTAGTGATAAGTGACTGTTTACAATCTTACTGCTGCTTTTTTCACATAAAGTTAACTCAGGTACTCAGGGTCACCATAATTAGCTGCAGTAGAATTAAAACATCAATGTTTGCGATCAGGAAATCTAGCGTCATACTTCCAAAAAAGTTGATAAGTATACAAGGCCTGAGGAAACATTAATATCTTGGTGGAGATGTTAGCAATTGACAAGTTCTACTTTTACAATGTTCTTTGTCCATGGCATGGTGGATAACACTGCTCCCTCACAGCTCTAGGGATCTGGGTTTAATTCTGGCCTTGTGAAATTCCGTGTGGAATTTGCGCATTCTCCCTGTGTCTGCGTGTGTTTCCTCCCACAGTCCAAAGGTGTGCAGGTTAGGTTGATTGGTCATGATAAGTTGACCCTAGTGTCAGGGGGATTAGGATAATGTGTGGGATTATGACAATAGGGTCTAGGTGGGATTATGGTCAGCACAGTCTTTATGGGCTCAATGGCCTCCTCTTGCACTGTAGGGACTCTACGATTCAATGACATCTCAGGGGAAATGAATGTTTTCTCGTTTTTTTTTGCTGTGTAATTGGGCTCATCCAGTGAAGACATTAATGTCAGATATTTTGCCTTAATAGAGATAAATGAGATAGAATCAATGAAACTCGGACTAATAGTTCCAGTGAACTATTTAACATTTTCTGTTACAATTGCAGAGAAAAGACGATACCCATCTATTACTGTTCCAAATGTGATTGTTGTTTTAACATTAATCATTTTGTGAGTATGCTCTAAATTATTGCAATGAGCAAACATGTGCCATTAATGGATCTTTATCAGCTTTTTGGAAGTTGGAGGCTTGTTTTCCTGATTACAAACATTACTGCTTTTATTCTACTGCAGCTATTATAGATACGCCCTGAAGTACTTTGGTTAACCTTAAATGACGTAGGAAATAGCAGCATACTAGAAAAAGACCATAGAATAGCAATTATCAATAACAAAAAGAATGAACATTATACATAAAAATCATAGCAAAACTGAAAGAACAAACAACATCTACAAAAGACATGTAAAATGCCTATGGCTAACCACTTTTCAAGTTGTGTTCCAAGACAATCTGTCACTATGAAATATAATCACCATTGTCAAGGACATTTATCTTGTTCTGGAAAATGACATAGTTCTAGGATATGGCGATTACCACAATGAGTTCTCAGTGCTTGCCAAATTTCACTTTCCACAGGTTTCTGACAGTTTTCCAAATTTCTCACGAAACTCCCATTTTCTGTTTTAATAAAGCATTGGGAAAGGATAAAGAAATAAACTCTCAACATTAACGAGTTTCAAACTTCATCTGGATATGCTTTGTATTTAATGTAAGTAACCATACTTAACTGAGTCAGTAATACAATGCGTTTCTTGATAAATGCATTCTAAATTCACCATTTATTACCATTCCATACAATTCGTGAACAAACTATTGTAATGAAATAAAGCCAAGTATCCCTGGATTATCTGACGTTTAATCTCCAGCATGCAAAATAATCAGTCCAATGATATGTTTTACTAAAAGGCACAAGCATATTTTAGAAATGTCATCAATTTACTCTTGTATAAGTTTACAAGGGATTTTTTATGAGGGCTGTCGGGATCTGAAAACATCAGAAACTACCAGCTTTACTTTCTAATAGCTGAGGACCTTAGTGCACATTTAATGTCATGTTTGTAACCTGATAGATGCTAATTTATCTCAAGCTTAAAACCAAAGTTTCCGTTCTGTCTCCTTGGTCATCTACCTCTCTACCATGCATCATTTTCTGTCTGAAAGCTCTGGCCCTTCAGAGCCCTTCCAATGCTATTCAACAATCTCTTGAGATTGGCCTCAGTTTTATGTCTTCCCCTCTTGACATGGCTAAAATTGAGAATCACTCCTTAGATGACAATTGACTCTAACATGGATATCTTTTGAAGTGCTCATGCACTGCACTGCCATGCTGGTGAATGTGAATTTACTTTAAAAAAATGTATTTTTGCAACAAGTTTAATGGAAGCAGAAAGTGAAAAATATATCCTGTACGAATGGAATCAGCTGCAATTAATGGTTGGATGTTCTTCAAAAATGTGCTGTACCGTAGTAACTTAATCTAGGGATATTATGAATGATTTGTAGATTTTCAGATAAGAAGCCAATAGAACAGATGGTAGGGTCAATTAGTGTGAAATTAAACATTTTTTTAAGATTTAACAAGTAGGTTCATTAAAGATGATGATCTCTTTGGGATGGGCTAATGATTTGAACAAAAGTTAATTTAGTTGCTTGAAATAAATTTTGGTCACTGCAGTTTAATCAATGAAGAAAACAATTGAATGTTCCACAAATGGTTGCTCATGATATTATTAAACCAGAAAGAGTGCAAAAAAGATTTACAAAGATGCTACCGGGACTTGATGGTTTGAGTTATAAGGAGAGGTTGGATAGACGAGACTTTTTTTTCCCTGGAGCATAGAAGACTTCGGGGTGACTTTATATAGGTCTATAAAATAATGAGGGCATAGATCACCTAGATAGTCAACATCTTTTCCCAAAGATAAGCAAGTATAAAACCAGAAGGTATAGGTTTAAGGTGAGAGGGAAGATACAGAAAAGGTTCCAGACGGGCAACTTTTTCACACAAAGAGTGGTGAACGTCTGGAACGAGCTGCCAGAGGTAGTAGTAAAGGTGGGTACAATTTTGTCTTTTAAAAAGCATTTAGGCAGTTTTATGGTGACATGGGCACTGAGGAATATGAACCAAATATGGACACTTGGGACTAGCTTAATGATTAAAAAAAAGCGGCATGGCAAGTTGGGCCAAAGGGCCTGTGTTCATGTTGTAAACCTCTAAAAAGTTGAAGTTAAAGTTAGTTTATTTATTCGTCACAAATAGGTTTACATTAACACTGCAATGAAGTTCCTATGAAAATCCCCTACATGCAGGATGTTTAAGAATGTAATATCGATTTGGAATTCTAGCTGCGGTTGTGTTGACTTGATGGCTAGATTTAATGTATAAATAGAGTATATTTTTTAGAAATATCTGTAGATTGCCAAAATATCTTTGTCAGTTCCAACCACTGTAATTTCCTGTCAGTGAGTGCTTGCCTGGTGTTGTCATATGCAAGCAATCTAGAGTACTGATCACATAAGTTTTTGGGTGGTTACTTACTAGAGGTGGAAGAACGAAGTTCCACATAGTATGCTCTTTTCCAAAGGAATAGATGCTGGAAAATATCTATTGGTAATTGTACAGTAATATAAAAGTGCTTTTGTAGCAAACTGTCAAAAAATAGTAGTGCCATTCATTGGATTCACTTTACATTTATTACATTAAAATTTGGTGGTGGTAAGTTCTTATCTTAATTTAAGAGTATTGAGACCAAGATTTTCTGATTCTCAGGTCTGAGAAACTTGTAATGAAAGATAATCAGAACACAGTGGCACAGTGGTTAGCATTGCTGCCTCATAGCGCCAGAGACCGGGTTCAATTCCAGGCTTGGGTCATTGTCTGTGTGGTGTTGGCACTTCTCCCTGCATCTGTGTGGGTTTCCTCTGGATGCTCTGGTCTCTTCTCATAGTCAAAAGATGTGCAGGTTAGATGGATTGGTCATACTAAATTGTCCCTTAGTGTTGGGGGATTGGCTATGGTAAATGCATAGTTGTTATAAGGTTAGGCTGGGTGGGATTGTGGTTGGTGCAGATACAATGGGCTGAATGCCTCCTTCTACACTGTAGGATTCTATGAGATACAACATTGTGTGTTGATTAGTTATTTCTAATACAAGCAGAATTACAGCAAAAGTAAGTATCACTATGATTTTAATCTACAATGTTAATGAATATTGAAAAAGTTAATCTACTTAAACCTATACAAACTAATGTTAAGAAGGCTTATTCAATCATAATAGAATTATTTGGATTTTGAAGGGTTAACATCTGTAAAGCATTTTTTGAATTTTTAAGTGTCAGTCTTTTGGCTGCTTAATTGTTACTTGCATCTGCATTACCATAGCTTCATAATATATGTAAGTATAATTATTCAATATGATGGATGATTTTGAAATTGTTTCAGCAGGAACAGCACAGTGGTACTGCTGCCTCACAATGCCAGGGCTTGTGTTCAGTTTCACTGTCCGTGTGGAGTTGGTACATTCTCCCCATGTTGGTGTAAGTTTCCTTCAGGTGCTCCTGCTCCCTCCCGCAGTCCAAAGATGTGTGGGTTAGATTGATTGGTCATAGTAAGTTACCTCTTTGTGTCAGGGAGATTTGCAGGATAAATACATGGGGTTACAGGGATAGGCCTGGGTTGGATTGATGCTGGCGCAGGCTCGATGGGCTGAATGGGCTCTTTCTGCACTGTTGTGATTCTATGATATTATAATATGCTGCATTTCACTATACATATTATAGTACACCACATTTGATAGAATAATTTAATACTAAATCCCAAAGTTGCATTGTGCTTTATTTGCAAATTGTATTAAGTTGTAAGTCAAAGTAGGACATTTTCCATGTCTTCTGATGTAGTCAGCAGCATAACTCAAATTAATGGAGCAGAAATGCTTTGAATTCAGGTGTTAAGAGGATTTGTAAGAGAAACCAATCAAGAATGTGATTGTTAACAGCGATTTCCCATGTGCAACGTATGTATTAATTATTTCAAACTTAAGTTTTTAATTTTGAATTTCATGAAGATGAAATGTGTGCTAAGAATGACACAGTTTTCATTTTAGGCAGCTAATGTTACCATTAAAATAGCTATATGCCAGGTTAGCTGTAATGTCCTACCTGCTTTATTTCAACTTGGCCTCAGGTCCAATCTCATTGGGACAGTCCCACTCTCCAATTTTGTCACCCAACTTTGAAGGTTGAAATTGCCTAATTGGGATGAATTTAAGGTGAATTCATTGCAGCCAGAGGGAGGAAGTGCCTTTCAATCCATCAATCTGACTGGGTTTGAGGTGGGGGCCTGCCTGAAAAAGAGGCTGCTTTCGAAAGCAACAAAAAGGACACTGGTGCAGCCTGTTAATCAAAGAAAGACTGTGAAGTGATGAGGTAAGGAAGTTACCAAGACAAAAAAAATTCTCAGAGTACTGTGACCCATTGGTTGGCAAGTAGTTAGGAAATAGAGCAATCCAGTGAAGTCTAGTTTCCAGCTGGTCAGGTTGTGGTAGACACTTACTGAATGCTTTACTTTGGAAACCTGGAAAAGTTAATTGTATTGAAATTGGTTGCTGGCTCCCTCTGATTTCTTGCATAATTTTGAATTTATCTAATGTGGGTAACCCGAATAATATTCAAAAATATCAAAACCATGCAAACTGAAATTTTATCTTCCTGGCCATCTCTAGATAATTAAATCAAAATATTAGAACATTAATTTAACATCTTGTAGATTGTGGAGAAAGAATTTAATTTACATTATATCCTGATGTCTCGTTGAAATTGCCTACAAAGGTGATGGAAACAGAGATGATGAATGATTTCTGAAGGAAATTGGATGGACACTTGAGATAAATAAACTTGTAGGGCCATGGGGATAGAATAGATGAACCAGACTGATTGGATTACTCTGCAGATAACTGGCATAGACTAGATGGACTGTATTGCTTTCGGCTCTGTGCAATGATTCTTTGACTCATAAATTGCCTGACTGGCAAGATTGCTGCATTTTTTAATTGCTGTGCTCTCTATTCTATCCGTTATGCTGAGGGTGGCCATGATCCTGTCTTTTATTTCCACTTACTGCTGCAAAGATGGTATACATAGCTTAAAAGTATTTTTAAAAATAGTATTCTTGAAACACTACAAGGTTGTGATTGGACAAGACATAGTCAAACAATAAAAGTTAAGTCAGTTCCAGCATAAATGTGAAGTCATTTTAAGAAATGTTGAAAATAGGAGCAGGAGTAGGCCAGTCAGCCCTTTGAGCCTGCTCCACCATTCATTAGGATCATGACTGATCATCCAACTCAGTAAGCTGGTTCCTGCTTTCTCACTTTATCCTTTAATCTCTTTAACCTCAGGAGCTGTACCTAACTCATTCTTGAAAACATATAATATTTTGGTCTTAACTGCTTTCTGCAGTAGAGAATTCCACAGATTCACCACTCTCCTCATTTCTCTTCATCTCAATCCTAAATAATCTATCCTGTATTCTCAGACTGTGACCACTGGTTCTGGACTACCTTGTCATCAGGAACATCTATCCTGCATTTATTCTGTCTTGTCTGGTTAGAACTTAACAAGTTTCTCTGAGATTCCACTCTCATTCTTCTAAACACCAATGAACGTAATCCTAAGATTTAGTATTAAAAGTTCAAATTCAACTAACTAACAGTTAGCTACATATTTTGAGTCAAACTTTGTATTTGTTATTATGTTTGGAAACTTAAGTTTTGGCAAATAAGAGAAAAGTAAATTTCTTATTTAAGAGAGTAGGTAAAAGAGTGAGAGAGAAGTTATTTCTTGAAGGTTAAAAAAAATGCAGTTACTCTTTGCTGTCTCCTGTTATGATTTTTTTAGAAACTGATACTTTTAAAAAGAACATGAAACTTCCAGTTAATAGCTGAACAGATTACATAACAAAATTTCATTCTTTAAGATCTTTATTGTGATGAACAGGCAAAAAGTACTATTGATAAACATTTTTGTAGGCAACATTTACTTTAAACAATAGAAAAGAACATTTAACACAGTGGAAAAGCTCACTAAAAGGTATATTTTACATTGTTGTTTAAGTAGACTTTCAATTCCCCAGGAATCAGTTGAAAATGATGCTTAGCTCCTGAGGGTTTACTTTGGATCTTTTCCTTTTGCAACCTAGAATCTATTAACTCCAGAACTGCCTAGCATGGTGCAAATCTTTTTGGAGACTTCTCCCACCAGCTAAACTTGCATTACTAAACGGTGAACCACAAGGTCTTGCTGCCTATAGTTGCTTCTCCTCCCAAGTCCTGGCAGTCTAACTTGTCTGTGACATCCAGTAATATTTTAGGAAAGTCTGTATCCCAATGTCATATTGACTTCTTTTGCGTCCTTTCCATCTCAAAGTCCATCACCATGGCAATGTGAATTATATGGGCCTCGTATTTGATTTGATTTATTACTTATACTCACACTTATCGGGATAAAGTGAAAAGTATAGTTTCCTGCACACTATACAGACAAAGCATACCGTTCATACAATACATAGAGGAGAAGTAAAGGAGAGGGTGCAAAGTCTAGTGTTACAGTCATACCTAGAGTGTACAGAAAGATCAGCTTAATATGTAGTAGGTCTATTTTAAAAAGTCTGAAGACAGCAAGGAAGGAGCAGCTCTTGAGTCGGTTAGTATGTGATCTCAGATTTTAGTATCTTTTTCCTGATGGAAGGTGAAAAAAAGTACGTCCATGATGCATGGGGTCCTTGATTATGCTGACTGCTTTTCCGAGGCTGCAGGATGTATAAATGGATGGGAGGCCTGTTTGCATGTTGGACTGGGCTTCTATCACAACTTTTTGTAGTTTTTTGCGGTCTTGGTCATAGCAGGAGCCATAGCAAGCTGTGATACATCCGAAAAGGATGCTTTCTATGGCGTATTTGTATGTCCTGTTAGAGATGCTGATTAGCTACCCTTGAGAGACAACTTGCTTTCATCTTTGAATTAAAGGGACAATTTAAAGCACAATAGTTTACAACCCAACATCCTCAACACTTTTTTGGGACTTTAAAGACTCACGTTTTATACACTGTTGGCACACAGGCTATTGCTATTGTCTCTAAGTGTAAAAATCTTGCACTCTTCACAGTAAAACACCCGTGGCTCTCTTAAATGTCTAACAATCAAACCACCCTGACTTGCTGACAGGCAGAATTCAGAATAACTCACGTGACCCCCTTCAATTTAATCCAAAATTTAAAGTCCAAAAATGTAATAATCTTGCAAATTTCATAATTAGAAATTGAGATTGTATTTATCAATATTCAACTGACTGTTTGCATTACATTTAGTTTAGAAACATAGAAACTAGAAGCAAGCATAGGCCATTCAGCCCTTTGAGCCTGCTCAGCCATTCATTTTGATTATGGTTGATCATTGAATTCAACATCCTTATACCCACCTTCTTCCCATATCTCTTGATCCCTTTAGCCCCTAGAACTAGAGGGACCATTCTGATCCAGAACCTGGATAGAGTTCTGATTAATTCATTCTGACAAGGAACAAATTGATGAGTTCAAAGATGAACTAGTAATAATATTTTATACAAGGAGGAAATTTATTTGGGAAATAGTTTCCATTGTCAAAATCTTGCTGATCTTCACACTGGTGGGATCTCATGGTCCTGCTGATGGTGTATCCCTGTTGCAGATTCCTCAATGGCAAGGGATGCATTCAATAGAAATCCCCATTGACAAACATGGGATTGTAAGATCATACCATCAGCGAACAGTGCACCGCCTCCCACTGCCGTGGAACACACCGCATAGAATGAGAAAAATCCTGCCCCATGAAGTTGTCAGTAATAATACAAGGCAAGTTACATGACACCAAAGCAAATATTAACTAACTCTAGATGTGTCAAAATGTAAGCTAAACTAACAGGAACCGGAGAACTGTCTAATCTATTTTAGAAAATAGAACATAGAAAAACTACAGCACTAACTGGCCCTTCAGACCACAAGTTGCAGCGAACATCTCTACCTACTAGGCTTACCTATAACCTTCAATCCTATTGAGTCCCATGTACTCATCCAGAAGTTTCTTAAAAGACTTCTGAATACTGAAAATGTATAAAGATGGAATCACAGGACATAACGATCATGAACAAGCCAATGACACCTGGCTGCCAGTGACTATTCAAGGGATAAAGGAAACAAATAAGATTAAAGATAATATTATAGGTGTAAGTCACTCCAGAGTAAAAGGGATTGATGAAACCTTCTCTAATTTGATTGGGAGTCCCAGATGTTGCCTTCCTTGCCATGTGACAGGTTCTGGAACCTCACTGAACAGATGGAAAAGATTGTGATAGAAAGTCATGATTAACATAGGGACTAACAATTTAGGTAGGCACAGAATGAAGATAATACAAATTATTGGCTGGAGAAAAAAAAATAGTATTTTTTAAAAATGAAGTTTTCCAGGGCATAGTCTAAGGATTATTACATCCCCATACAAGACCTACCCAGAGACATATTGGTAGGTCATTGATAACTCATTGTAAGTTGTGAGAGGGAGTGTTGGCCAACCAACAAACGATTTCTGGACAAAGGAAGGGTGACCATCACTGAAATTGAGTTGATACATATTCATCTCAAGTGATAGAATAAATGAAAGATTTGGCAAGGATTAACAACGGAAACAATGGGGGAAAGGTAACTAGATGGAACATTCATTAGGAATGAGTCATGTGAATAGAGGAAACAGAGGTGATAGAATTGAAAAATAATCACTGTGGTTGATGGAATTGAAAACATGGAGGCTATTTAAACAGAAGATTGGGTGAATTTCCATTAGTAAAGGGGGTACAAAGTTATGAGTTCCAAAACCTTAGTGTGGAAATTGATGGAAGATATGAAAGGCTAAACTAACGACCTGTTCCTGCCCAAAACATTACTATGTTACCACCAAAATAATAAGAAAACTCATTAACAACAAATAGGATTTTGTGAATTTTAACAGGAGGCAGATTAGCTGAGTTTTTATGGTGTTTCAGAGCATTGTGCAGTATCTATATTTATATTTGTGTGATTATTAATACTGTGCATGCCTTCACTGAAAGTATCATTATTAGTCTCCTCTGTTCTTCCCATTAGGAAGCAGTCATTGGTCTCTGTTCATAATTCTCTTCTGAATTCTCACATCAGCAGAATGCGACTGATGCAATAACAGTGCTGTAGGAAAAGATGATGCTTAAAGTTTATTTATTAGTCACAAATAGACTTACATTAACACTGCAATAAAGTTACTGTGAAAATTCCCTAGTCACCATATTCCAGCGCCTGTTTGGGTATACTGATGAGAATTTAGCATGGCCAATGCACCTAACCAGCATGTCTCTCGGACTGAGAGGAAAGCGGAGCAGGTACATTGAGTGAGAATTTATCATGGCCAATGCACCTAACCAGCATATCTTTTGGACTGTGGGAGGAAACCAGAGCACCTGGAGGAAATCCACGCAGACAAAACCAAGCAGGAAAAAGCACCCAATAGCTTCAGACTCGCTATGGGGAAGGGTCTACATTGGATGGTAGATAAGATCCAGAGTGCCAGAAAAATGAGAGATGAAGAAAGATGATGATATTTCTGATCAGAGGCTGTGAAGGTGTCAAACTCAGTTGAGGAGATTCAGGACAGAGATTTCATTGGTTGTACTTTCAGATAAAGGGTGCAAATAGACCAATGAACCTAAGTAGAGGCATTGCAGATAATCTTCCAAAAACACATTGAGCATTTCTGGTGTGAGGTTCTTCTCCTCGCAGCAGTGTGTGTAGAACTCAGGGAAGACTAGCAGAGAATGCCGATGTGAATGAAATATTGATGTTTAATGTGCTTTCTCAAATGTTATGATCCCAGTTGATGTTAACACTGGACGGGTCTGATCCCAGAGTGAAACCTGGCTTGATAGGTCTTAACTTTATTTTTTTAGAGACTGTGGAGGAGTTACTGAATACATTCACAGGAGTCTGCTGGTGTAATTTTGACACAAAGAATAATGTTTATTATAAAAGAAAAAATGAGCTATCTTATACTGGACAAAAAAGTTGGAAAGATTTCAAAATAAATCAAATCACACCATTCCTCACCCCAACTCTACCTTTACAGATCCATAGAAGCTCTTGAATTATATTACATTTATATTCATTTTAATCTTCAGGATAAGTATGTGGTACACGTGAACTAATAAGCAAACTGTGGTTAGATATACTCCATCTCAAAACGAGTGATAGATGGCACCAAAGCAGATTCCATAGACTTCTCACCATCTTCCCCAGACATTTGTTACACCCTGAGGTAACTGATTTCAGTGAAACTCTATCTTTCTCATGAGGGCTTCTAGTCTTACCCAACACTAATAATTGAGCAGTAGGACCATTGCTACTGGAACACCTGACTTTCAGTTCCTTGTTGGCTCTTGAGGAATGTTGTGGACCGTTCTTTTCCTGCCCATCATATGGAACTTAGAGTGAAAGGGCAGGGTCTGGGTTCACTGTGGGCTTTCTCTTGCTTCTTGGGTCCACGATGGTGAATGTGACGGTGAAGCAGGAGGACTTGTTGGTCGTATCCTTGTCATTCACCTCGGGCTATCTAGTTGAGGGAATTTTCTTGAGGGATCCAGGAAACTGGATTGGGGTTACAGTTGTGTTGGGAGCAGGGTGGGGATGGAAATACAGTTCCATTGGATCACCATCTTTGGGAGAAGGCAGTTAACAACCTCTGTGCACCCAAACTCTGCAGTGTCATTAGCAACTGATTTTCTTTTCTGTTCTGGGCCCATCTGAGCGATGACAAATTAAATTCCTCATCAGGAAAATGATTCTTCTAAACTGAACTCGGCCAATACAAAAAAGGAAATCATCAGTACATGTTAGACTATAATCAGTTTTCCAAATGATTTTACTTGGTTTGGGAAGTACTTCTGGTCAAAGGAGATTTTGAATTGAGCTTTTGAATCTTTCTTATGGGAGGTTCTAGCACTTGCTCCAACGTGAAGAAAATCTGTTATAATTTGCTCTGTTTCTGTGATCGAAGACTGGCATGGATAAATGTCCACGGAGTGGGAAGGGTGGACTGGGTATCAGCACAGGGAAGGAAGAATGCTTTGTCTTTGGACAAGCTCTGAATATATTTTTTCACCAGTGGCACATTCCCAATATGACCATGCTTCATCCACGACTCATACTGTGAGAGGAAACCGGAGCACCTGGAGGAAATCCACGCAGACAGAACCAAGCAGGAATAAGCACCCAGCAGCTTCAGACTTGCTATGGGGAAGGGTCTACATTGGATGGTAGATAAGGTCCAGAGCGCCAGAAGAAATGAGATGATGATATATTTCTGATCTGAGGCTCATATTAAAGCTCAATTTCTGAATATCCCCCTCAGTCATCTACCTTCCCCATCCTTTTGTTACTTAATCAAAATCCTTTCATCTTGAGTCATTATGGACACACCCTCACTATTTCCCATTATGCACATTTCTTCATCAAGTCAATTTCAAGGTCTTTGTCCTTGTTCTTGTTTTTAAATCCCTCCACATCTTTGTTTCTTTGCTCTTGACTGGTCATCTCCAAGGATGGCACAGTGGTTAGCACTGCTGCCTCACAACACCAGGGACCGGATTCGATTCTGACATTGAGTGACTGTCTATGTAGAGTCTGTCTGTGTGTGTTCCCTCCAGGTGCTCCAATTTCCTTCCACAGTCCAAAGATGTGCACATTAGGTGGATTAACCATGCTAAATTGCCCTTTAGTGTCCAAGTATATGTAGATTAGAGGGATTAGCGGGATAAATGTGTAGAGTTACGTGGAGGGGGTGGGTAAGGTGCTCAATTCGGAGATTCAGTAAACCAAATGGGCTCCTTCTGCATTGCAGGAATTCTATGATAAGGTCGTGTAAAGATTGGTTCCCCTCTGACTCTGAGTTATTGATCATTTCCTATCTCCTCTGCCCACAAGGTCACAAGATAATTCTGGGCAAGCAAGATCGTTTGGCATCTTCAATTCTTCCATCCAGAAAAGACTTAATGTCCCTGTTCTACCCCCATTCATTGTGGCATCCAATTGTTTATTCTACAGTTTATAATACCAATATTGAAAATTTACACCACAGGCCAATCACTCTATAGGGATCGGTGGGAGTGTGCAGCTGGGGCCTTGATCAGATATGCCATGATCTTATTGAATGATGAAGCAGTTCTGTGGGCCAAATGCCTCCTAATCTGTGTGCTTGTGTGTTCTTTTGGTGAAGAATTTTCTGATAATTGTCTTAAAAATATCCTTCACCACTTTGATTGTGTTCCTAGTTTTATTTGGATAATTTTAATTAAACTAATATTCCAGATTAATTTCTTTGGAGACTGTTGACAATCCTATCTATAAAATGACTTCTCAAATCACTTCTGAATAGGCTGATAATCTCAAATTTCCGCATTCCTTGTTGCTTATTCGTATCCCTGATGTATGTAATTAGTCATTTGTCTGCACTGCCTTCTGCATTTGAATATTGCTCTTGTTTTCTTGATGACCATTATGGATGCAATATCCATGGTGTGGTCTGACTAGAGCAGTATGCAGTTTGTTTGTTACCTTTTTAAACTTACATTCTACTATCCTGTAATTTCTGAGTTATGCCTTCCATCTGGTTTGGTAACAATTGCAAATTTAACCGTTGATTTGAAAAAAAAATCAAGATCATTAATGTAAATTGGAAACAGTCATGGTTCCAGTACTAAACCCTGAGGCACATCAGTCAGTATGTCTTCCCACTCTGACATAACTGCTCTAATGAGTTCTCATTTGCTACCTTTCAATTGATTTTTTTTATCCATTCCCTGGGTTTACGCAGAATTTCTATAGCTTTCAGTTTAATGAATAATCTTCCATGTGGAACTTTAGCCTTGTGGAATTAAGGTGCACCATATTACAGGGTTTATCAGAGCTCATTTGAGTTGCAGCTTCCTGAAAGATATTGAAGACCTTTGTCAGGTTGTACGTTAATCTTCAAGTTGTGTGTTGACTATTTGCCAGATTGGTATTGAACATGGTTCTCCTGTTTCTCCCGCTAATCAATTCCGTTATTTTACATGGAATGGAATCTCTTTTTATCTATGGGCAGTCTTTCATATGCTGTGCTCCTCCCATTTAGAACTCTTTCGTGTAACTGTCCTTCCTCACCACTTCTTTCACTCCCTTCAGAATTCTTTCATTCTGCTTTTGATTCCTCCCTTAATGTCTCTTGTCCCTGATCTTTCTTTTCATTGTTAGGCATCTTGACATATCCTCCTGCATGAGAGATGCAGCAGTGTTGTGGTGCCAAGTCTACTTTTATAGTTGCCATTACCTTTCTCTTACTGGTCGCAAATATTTTCTTGACTAACAATGCTGAGACTGGTCTGAAGTCACTAGAAGCCCCATGTTGCGGGCTCATATTTCCGTACACATTTCTTTCTCATTGTACTTGGCTGATCCATCCATTTATTATGACCATGAATTTACAGTGACTGAGTAATCAAATTCTGTTCTTTTATTGAGATTCTGGAATTTTTTCCCAGTGTTTTTGCAACCTCGAGTTTATTCATTTATCGTCGGAAGTAGTAAGATAGTGGCCTGGCTTATCATCTGAAAGTCTCCATAAAAAATTCCAAAGTTTCTGTAATTTGATTAGTGTTTCCTGTAGTGATTTTGATAAAGTGCTGTAATAATGTCACCCTTGTACTGGAGGAGGTCTTCAGTGGGAAAGATACCCCCGGCTATTTACAATGCAATTTCTGGATAAATAGTTTTTGGTATGGAGTAGCACAACAGATTAACTATCCAAAATGCATCTTTAGGTTGAGTGAAACAGTTAGTTTCTCTTTAAAACGCTGGACAGTGGCGCAATTCCTCTGTCTCTCAAGATTTAAAGGTTATAGACAATGGTGGGACCAGTTACATTAGGATTTCACCTTTGGAAGGATTGGGGAGAAAAAAAGTCTCAAAGGTGTTTTAAAGTGAAAACTAACCCCCTTCCCTGATGATCAAAATCAACTATATTATTGGATGAGATTTTATTGCAGGAAGAAGTTTAAGATCAGTAAATGGCAGATATTGTACGGATAGGGTTGCAAGCGGCAGCTTCCGCCCCCAACTGTGACCTTGTGTGTATTTTAATTGAAATGCCAGACTTTATTATGGTGGGTTGAATAGAGCTTCATTTCTGTTTTCACAAGGGAATAGCTTATTGTTTATTCAGAAGCAGCTGCTGGGAGCCAGCAATTTTTATAGAAGTATATTTATACGTTTTAAAAAATTTATTTCAAGTATGGCATTTTAGAGAACAAGATATACGAGGGATTTCTAATTCACACTTTTAATTCATAATTGAGAACTCCATGAAATATGTGAAAATAAGTCATTGGTAAACACCAAGCAGAAAGCTTTATGGCAGAATTACTACATCGATCATTAAAGTTAAATATTTGAGAGGTTACAATGTGTAACCTTACATAGCTTTTTATGTTCACATAACCATGCAAAGGGTACAGAAGCTGTTTAATCCTACATCATGATATGATCTCAATAGGGACCAATAACCTTTTTGTTTTGTTTAGAAATCTGAAAAACCAGATACTCACTAAAAAATGAAAGGTTTACAGTTTAAGCAAAGATAATTTTACAATACAAAAATCAAAGAACATGAATACTAATAACAATACCCTGGGTGGAATTCTCCCCTCCTGCCTGCCATGGGAATTGTAGTGGGCAGGGGTCAGGGGGTCAGGGGAAGCCATGCAAATATCCGTTGACTTCAGGCAGGAATTTTCAGCCTTCGTAGAAAGCTGGCCTTTAATGTTGCAGTTGTATAAAATGTTGGTTAGACCTCATTTGGAATACTGCGTCCAGTTCTGGTCACCTTACTACTGGAAGGACGTGGAGACTCTGGAGAGAGAGTGCAGAGGAGGTTTACCAGGATGCTGCCTGGTATGGAAGGTCTGAGTTACGAGGAGAGGTTAGGCAAATTGGGGCTGTTTTCCTTAGAAAGACGTAGACTTGGAGGAGATCTAATAGAGGTGTCCAAGATTGTGAACAGTATAGATAGAGTAAACAGGGTTAAGCTTTTTCCTAGGATGGACTCAAATAACATGAGGGGTCACGGGCTTAGAGTGAGGGGGAAAATGTATAATTTGGATGTAGAGGGAGTTTTTCACACAGAAGGTGATGGGGGTATGGAATGCGCTGCCAAGTAAAGTGGTGGAGGCAAGCACTGTGGAGTTATTTAAGAGATACATAGATGGGCACATGAACAGAATGGGAATGGAAAGGTATAGAAAACTGATTTAAAATAGGGATCATGAGCCTTGGGAGTCCCTGGGAAGTGTGTAAATAGATGATGATATTGATGTACTTGTTTTTATCCTACAGGTGCTTTGGTCCACCTTGTTGTTTAACAAGGGGCATACACGCGATGGGTCGTGAGAGGGCTGCTCTTGGATTTTTTCGAGAGTATTCTAGTGCTTCACATTGTTAGCGTACGCTTGACCTGGACCATTTGGTGGGCAACACGACAACTCAGTGACTATCGCTGTGTTGTGCAGATACATGGATTTGGGCCTGTGTCTGTGGGAGTTTATGCATTCTCCCCATGCTTGTGTGGGTTTTCTCTGGGTGCTCCAGTTTCCTCCCACATCCCAAAGATGTGCTCTTAAGCTAATTGGCAAAACAAATTCTCCCTAAATTGTCTTAAATTTGGTTTTTAATCCATAGATCTATAAACATAGACAAGGATCACGGGTAGAAGTGGGAACATTGATGTGGCAGCGTGAGCTCGTTGGGTGGGAAGGGCCTGTTTCTCATGCTGTTTTGTTCTTTGTTCTTTGAATAGTAGAATTCCTACAGTACAGAAGGAGGCCATTAGGCCTATTGAGTCTACACTGACCACAATCCCACCCAGGCCCTATCCCCATAACCCCATGTATTTATCCTACACTCATCCCCCTGACACTAGGTGGCAATTTAGTTTGGCCAATTAACCTAAACTGCACATCTTTGGACTATGGGAGGAAACTGGAGCACCCAGAGGAAGCCCTTGGGCAAGCATGGCTGGAAAATCCCACCTTTGTCTTAAATAGTCTGTTACATGAAAGATATTAAAAGTAAAATTAACACAGTCACTTATTCTCTAAATCAAATTTTCTTCACTCAGATACTTACCGAAAATTGGAAGATCAACCATTTAGCCAAAGTACTTGTTTGAAGATTTTTATAAAGGTTGTGATTTCTTGAGCCTTCCACTTACTCCAGCCAAGAATTTCCCCTTGAATCTCTCTAGTCACCTCACGATTGTAAACTGCTATTTCAACATAATCACTAAATTTTAACCATAGCCATCTCAAGCCAGAACTCTTTTTGTCCTCTTAGTTAACTCTGGAGTTTCACATCTAAATCTTTCTTTTTTTCCCTCTTTCTCTCCTCAGTTGTGCTATATGCTAGAAAACCAACTCACTGTTGGGAGCCCTTCAGTTGACAAAAGTTTCAAAGTTTTTAGCCAGCATCCAGAATCTTAAATGAATTCCATTGGAAAAAGGTACTCTCTTTTCTCTGCAGCCAGGCTGTTCTAACTGAAGCTAAAATCTTGCTTAAAACAGAATCACACACATAAGCTATTTCTTCCACCCACTGCCCCCCACCTTAATTAACTTATTATTGACCCTTTTCTGTTGTTTAGCTCCAGGCAACTTGATCACATGGTCAGTTACTGGGAGCAAGGTGCTTTACTGGAAACTATCTCCCAGAAAAATCTAATTATTGGGAAGGGGCCATTACCCCAACACACAATATAAGTGTTTCCTCAAAAACACATAAGTCATCATTATCAGTATACAGGAACAAAATAACATGAGTAGGCCAATTATATCTAAATCCTGTTCTGCCCATAGTCCAACTCTTTGCACTTCAGTAGTGATTGTAAATATCAGAGAAAACATGTCAATTTACCGACTAGTATTTTGTTCTATATTTCCATATTTGTGTAATATTATTTATATAAGAGCTGACTTATTCTTTAGATTAATTTGCTAATATCTATATCAATGCACATTGCAGCATTCTTGAGCATTAACTATTATAACTTAATGGTCTGGAGCTTGCTGTTTGCAATGGCATAATGGCACTGGCCATTTACCTCAATGCCGCCAAAACTTTAACAAGCTCTGGAGCATTAGGAGAATTTCTCCCACCCTATATAAGCTTAAAGTTGTCATCCACTAAAGGGATGTTCTGTGCTAACATAAAAACATAAGAACATAAAAACTAGGAGCAGGAGAAGGCTATCTGGACCCTTGAGCCTTCTCTGCCACTCAATAAGATCACTGCTGATCTTTGCATGGACTCAGCTCCACTTATCTGCCTGCTCACTATAAAACTTTCTTTTCTGTACAAAAATTGATCTATTCTTGCCTTAAAAACATTCAATGAGGTAGCCTCAACTGCTTCACTGGGCAGGGAATTCCACAGATTCACAACCCTTTGGGTGAAGAAGTTTCTCCCCAACTTAGTCCTAAATCTGCTTCTCCTTATTTTGAGGCCATGCCGGTTTGTTATAGTTTCATCTGCCAGTGGAAACAATCTCCTACTTTTATCTTATCTAGTCGCTTCAGATTCCGATATGTTTCTATAAGATCTGTCCTCATTCTTCTAAATTCCAATAAGTATAGTCCTAGTCTACTCAGTTTGTTCTCATAAGTTAACCCTCTCAACTCCTGAATCAACCTTGTGAATCCTCTCTGCAATTCCTCCTTTGCCAGTATATCCTTTCTTTAGTAAGGAGACCAAAACTATAGACAGTACTGCAGATGCTGTTTGGGAACAAGAAGATATTAGGGAAGCAGGTCAATTCATCCAATTGAGGAAACCTCACTGATGGCAAAACTGGAAGCGGAAAGCAGAAAATATGAATTAGATTTAAATCATTGTGCAGAAAGTAAAATAAAGATTAAGACAGACACATGGGATTGGGGAAAAAACTTGAATAGAAAAACACAAGCTTAAAAAATATTCTCTTTAATATAAGAATCTGCAACCAATAACATCTGAGAGAATGAGACTCCACTGTTGTTAAGTTTTCAGGGCCAGTGAGATTGTTTACCAACAATTATAACTTACTATGCTATTAAACTCCTGATTATTTTTGAATGCAATAATAGTGGATAATTAGAATTGTTCATGTATTAATATAATTTTTCTAGTGATTCCATTATAGAAGACTACAACCACACATTTAGCAGGGTCTCGCAGAAAATAATGTCCAAATTTCTACAATTAGCTGCGCATGTGCAGACACCAAATGTTAAAAGTGTATTGTGACCCACTTTTGGTCGCGGAGGGCCACAGTTTGTGACCTATCTGCACATCCTTTCCTTGAGGTGCTCAGCACATAAAATTGGTGCTGCCTTCTCATTTATCTGGTGCAGTATTAGCTCAAATGGGGCATGCACTGCTGGCTGCTTAAGTGCTCAACTGAAAGTCAAGCTATTTACGTTGATCTAAATTGGAACCTTCCTGCTCCTACTGAAGGCACCTTGCCCTTCCTATATGAGGCACTGATTAGAAGAATAGATTAGTTGCATGCAGGAGCTGCACATTGGAGCATTAAGGAAGAGACAGTGTGCATGTGGTGAGGTGAAAGGGTGCTATGAGTGGAGAGAGTATGGGTGTGGTGGGCTATGAGTGGAAAGAATGCAGATGTGGGGGAAGAGAGAGGCTTTGGGGCAGAGAGAGGGTGTGGAGAAGCCAAGGTGGGGAGAGGGGGCAAGAATGTGGCTAGAGAGAGTGATTCACATTAATTTCTTAGCTGTGGTGGTCTGAGAATGTGAAGTGCAGTCTACTTTTTGTATTCTCTGTTGGCAGCTTTACATGGAATTTTCAGCACAGAAAGAGGCCATATGACCCATCCCATCTATATTCCACATAGGCTTTCCTCCATCTCTCTTTGATAGACTATCAGGATAACCTTCAGCTTCTTTCTTCCTTGTGTTTTATCAACTTTCTTGAATATATCTTTATTAGAATCAGAGAATGGTTATAGCAGAAAAGAAGGCCATTCAGCACATTGCTTTGTATTAGTTCTTTGCAATAGCATCTCATTTAATCCCACCCCTCAAGCTCTTCCTTACCAGTCAGTGAAATCTTTTCTGTTCGGATAATTATTCCAATCCCCTTTGAAACCCACAATGAATTCTACCTCCACCAAACTTCCAGGCAGAGCATTCCAGATTAAAGCCACTTGTTGTGTATGTTGTCTTCTGTTTTATTAATCATCTTATGTTTCATGAACTTCTGCCAAGGGAACTGTATCTTTCCATTTACATTATCCAGATCCCTCATGATTTTGAACATGTTTGACAAATCTCTCAACCTTCTCTTTGACAAGGAGACAGCCCCAGTTTTGCCAATCTATCCACATATTGTAATCTCTCAATCTCACACCCATTCTTTTAAACCTTTATTTGCACTCTTTCTAAAATGTTCATGTCGCTCCCACTGAGGATGAGCCAGTGTTCTATGAAGGTTGATAATATTTGTTGTTGTATTCTGTGCTCCTTATGTATAAAAGGCAGGAATCGGTTAACTGCTTTCTCAACGTGCCCTGCCACCTTCAATGATTTATCCACATGGACACCCAAGTCCCTCTGCTCCTGTTTTTCCTTTAGAATCCTGACCTTTAATTTATGTCATCTTTCCTTGTGCTTCAGACCAAAGAGCATCACTTCATATTTCACGATATTAAATTTCATATGCCACATATCTTCCCATTCCACCAGCCTGTCTATTTCTCCCTGAGCCTCCTCACAGTTCATAATGCTTCACCTTACATCATTTCAGATCTTGAAATTGTGCCCTGTACATCCAGGTCTAGGTTATAAATATAAGTCAAGAAAAGCAGTGACATTTCTGTATACAAGTTTAAGTTTATTTATTAGTGCCACTAATGTTAGTAGGCTTACATTAACACCGCAATGAAGTTACTATGAAAATCCTCTGGCTGCCACACTTTGGTACTTGTCGGGTAACATTGAGGGAGAATTTAGCATGGCCAACGCACCTAACCAGCAGAGAGGAAAGCAGAGCACCCGGAGGAAACCCACACAGATACGGGGAGAATGTGCAGACTCCATACAGAGAGTGACCCAAGCCAGGAATCGAACCTTGACCCCTGGTGCAGTGAGGCAGCAGTTCTAGCCACTGTGCCGCTGTAAACTCCAGTCAGAACTAAAGTCTCTAATTCATGCTTTTGATAAGATTGAATTAAATATACTGTGGCATAATTAAATTCTAATAATGCTACGATTAATTTTCAAAATACCACAAAATCAAAAATAAAATGCCAACTAGCGCTAATATTTTTCATTTAAAACTGATGCATGGGGTCTAAGATGATTAATACATAGGTATACAACCTGTTAATAGATTTAGAAATGATATGTCTAGCATATTTTCTTTGTGTTCCTGCATGTCAAAATATCCCACATTGCTTGCAAGAGGGGTGCCTGGCCTTTTAAGTAGCACCTTTAACATGTAGGTTCCCCTTGTAATTGTATGAATGTTCTTTGGTATGTGATAAGAAACTCAGTTGGCTGAATCTGCATGATCCAAATAAATTATTTAAAATTTATTCCTATAAACAGCAGGTGTAGATATATTTGGGCCTTTAAACAGTTGAAGACGGAAGGGCAAGTTAACTAGGCTGCCTCAGGAAAGATGTCAAGGCCATGGAGAGGATGCAGAAGAGGACATTTACTGGATTGCTCTTCAGAAGTGAGGGACTTGGGACTTGTGGAGAAGCTGGAAATAATTCTCCACTGAGCAGAGTAAAACAAGGAAAGTTAAATTACTAGGAATGTTAAATGGAGAGAAATAGCTATATTCTGCAGAGAAAGGGCTCTGAGTATCATTGAGTGAACTACAAAGAGTTAGCATGCAGATACAGCAAATAATAAGGAAAGCAAATGGAATGCTGACTTTTATTGCAAGGAGATAAAAACAATGAGTCTTGTTATAACTGCACCAAACGTTATTGAGACCACATTTGAAGTACTGTGTATAGTTTAAGTCTCCCTATTTAAGTGGTTATATACTTACACTGGAGATTGTTCAGTAAAAGTTTGCTAGTTGATTCCTGAGATGAAGGAGTTATCTTCTGAGGAAAGGTTGAAGATATTGGGTCTGTATTCATTGGAGTTTTGAAAAATGGGAGGCAATGTTATTGAAACCTACAAGGCTTCGAAGGGCCAAAGGGACAGAGCAGTTTTTTTTTCCACTTGTGAGGGAATCGAGAACTGAGGAAGAGTTACAAAATAGGATGGAAATGAGGAGGAATTTCTTTTCTCAGAGAGCCTTTAATTTTGGACTTTCCTTCCACAGTGAGCAGTGGAGGCTGGGTCACTGAATATATTCAAAGCTAAGTTAGATAGATGTTTGGCCTATTAGGGAGTCAAGGGTTAACTCCAGAAAGTGGAGATAAGGCCACAGTAAGATCAGCCATGATTTCATTGAACAGTGGAGCAGGCTTGAGGGGTTAATTGGCCATCTCTTCCTCCTCTGGTTCCTTTTGTTCTTCCAATCTGGACAATTGGGAAGCTTCAGCTGTAGGGCATGATAGCTTGGAGTAGCACCCTGTGCAGCACAGGACACTGAGAGCTGTGCCAAAAGCAGCTGGAATTATTGGTCCCCCACTCCAAGGCCCTCTAGTTACTGTGAAGCATCTCCTGGGATGCTAAAGAGCTGGATTTCTCAGCCCAGAAATGGCATTCAGATTTACCCAGTGAATGCCAACAGCCTCACCACTATTACTTTAGCTAATAATGGGCTTGAGCTTCATGTTCTCAAAAGTTAGATTTATTGCAGCTTTGTGCTATAATTATATCTCTGAACAAAGAAATCTTTGCTACTATTTGCTTTCTAGGCAGATAATGCCTTAGGTGAAAATTCTTGTGCAGGATAATGGGGAAGTTTGCCCATTGTTTCATCATATTGTCAAATTGTATTTACATCCAAATCTCCTGATAACTCATTAAACAATCAAAATCTGAAAGCAGAGCCACACTCGCATCATAGGTGGGATTTTCCAGCTCACCTTGAAATCAGAAAATCCCACCCAAGCCCAATGGACCTTCCTATGGTCCGTCCCTCACCCACTATGATTCCCATGGTGGATGGGACGGGAAAATTTGCCCCCATTTATTCCTTCTATAAGTATGAAAATTAAAGTTTGAAGATATCTAATGATCACTGGTGAGGTCTTGTCAGTAAGAAGTTTCACAGCACCAGGTTAAAGTCCAATAGATTTATTTGGTAGCAAACACCACTCGCTTTCAGGGCTCTGTCCCTTTGTCAGGTGTCATGCATAGGCTGTGTCCCTACCACTGAGCCAGAAACTTTGGGTTCAACTCTCATTCCAGGACTTGATGATCGTGGAAGGTGCATTCATAATGTGGTCAAATAGATTGACTATCAATCTGACTATTGACTAATTCTTTCCAATGTGTCTGATAGTGCGAGTGGGAGTGTTTCCTGGTTAGCTAAATTGCAGAAGACAATAGCAAACCATTGCAGTATGTAACCAGGCACAATCATGGGCCAATTCAGTGGAAGTACGTTGTCACAAGTGCCCTCTTAGGGCCTGAGACCTGAAGGAGGAGGAATTATCGTTCATGCGCATTAGACACAATGTGTTTAAAAACATGAGATTGAGGAAGATTTTCCATTTTTAATGAGACTTCAGCCAGTACCATATAAATATATTCAAGAAATAGAAAATCCAATACAGAGCCCAGTGAAGATTTAAAAAATGCTCATAAGAACATAAGAAAATCATATTATTTCCTGCCACACCTTCAATTCTGAGCTTAATTTTGCAAACATTTTGAACCAGTGTGGGCCATCATGTGTATGGTCTCTTACTCTGAGGGTCGAATTATTATAATAAGATGAGATGAGGGTAGGAATTGATACATGTACAAAAGAACAGCATGGATGGCATGGTGGCACAATAGTTAGCACTGCTACCTCACAGTGCCTGGATCAAGGGTTCAATTCCTACCTCAGCTGACTGTCTGTGTGGAATTTGCGTATTTTCCCCATATCTGCATTGGTTTTCTCTGGGTGCTCCAGTTTCCTTTCACATTCTAAAGATGTGTGGGTTAAGTTGATTGGCCATGCTCAATTGTACCTTGGTGACAAGGGGATTAGTGGGGTAAATATGAGGGGTTAAGGTGATGAGGCCTGGGTGGGATTATTGTTGGTGAAGACTCGATGGGCTGAATGGCCTCCTTCTGCACTATTGTATGAGAACAAGAAAATTCAAGCTTAGCATAAATTACATGTATAATATTATTTACGCCCGAGATTCTGTAATTTTTTTTGTTTGTTGTTTGTTTCATGTTCCAATTACACATTTATTTCTGCAGCCTCAGGAAATACCTCACCTTATTTTAAGGTTCTCAGTAACAAAATACATATTAACCAATTAGAAATTGTGCATAATATCAGGGATTTTGCATTGTTAATGATGCCAAAACTCCCAGGCTGGAACATTAAAGCCATTCAGGCTGGTGGGATTTTCCCATCCCACGGCATTGAACGGAGATTTAGCTGGGCGCTAAATTCTCCGGTTTCACTATCACAGGAGCAAGATCACATCCTCATTGTTCAGCATTTTTCCTCCATTGAAACAACAGCAACTTTGTCATTCTGCCAATGCACAAAATAACACAGAAATCCAGCAGTGGCTTTAATAATGTGCTCCTCCAAAGTATGAGCTGCTCAAATCCCTTCAAAACTCAATCAACCTCTAAACACCAGGGAATGGACATGAATTTCCAATTTTACTCTATGAATCTAGCTGTAAAAATCCTTAAAGTTACAATGTTTGGAATGAATTCTAAGTGGGTTTTTAGCAGTGTACTAACTTCATAATTCTTACTAAATGCCCTCACTTCATATTTCTGGAATGGCAATTTTCTCCATTAGAACAAAAAAGCCACATCATTTGTTTTCTTACCTTACTGCTGCTTCATGCCTGAAGATCCCCCTTCATCTAGTGCCATATTCAAAGTGCTGTGTCCAAAGTCCATGCTACGGAGATTCCTGAGTGCAAAGAGTAAGTTCATGCCATGGCGATTTCTAGATCTTTCAGTGCAGCTTTCTTTGCAAACAATGCTCACTGCTGATTGGGTGGTATGGTGGTACAGTGTTAGCACTGCCACCTTGCAGTATCAGGGATCCAAGTTCAGTTCCTGGCTTGGGTCACAGTCTATGTGAAGTCTGCACTTTCTCCCTAAGTGGTTTTCCTCCGACTGCTCTGGTTTCCTCCCATAGTCTGAAAGGCATGCTGGTTAGGTGCATTGGGCGTGCTAAATTCTCCCTCAATGCACCTGAACAGGCGCAGAATGAGGCAACTAGGGGATTTTCACAGTAACTTCTTTGCAGTATTTATGTAACCCTACTTGTGACACTAATAAATAAACTTAAAATCTAGTCTAACAAAACATTACACAGGGGCGCTCCTGAGCCCATGCTTGTTGTCCATAGGAATAGAGTGGGGAGAAGGTCTCTGATGTTTGGGGAGAAGGGAGGGGATGGCTGGTACTGACTGTGTGGGTGGGGTTTTGGGGGAAGGTCTGATGTTTGGGGGGGAAGCGGGGTTGAAATGCTGGCAGTGACTGCTGGGGTTGGGGAGAGAAATGTTGACTCTGACTTTAGGATGGGAAGGAGGGAGTGGGTGTGGTAATGGGGCTTAGGGACTGCACTTCGAATGGGGAGGGAGCCTGTTAGACCTCTGTGATGGGCTAGCGGGAGGTCGTTGTTTGATCTGATTGAGGCATTCTTTAAAATGGTATTCTGATCTCAGTGCAGCTGGATTGACTGGCATGTTGAGGCCTTGTGCTCCAAAATGACTATCTGTATTTCTGTGGCAGAGTGTGGTAAAATCTGAAGAGAAGATCAGTGTGTTGTCACATTTTTTCCACCAGAACCAGCACTCAGTCATTTTTTGGTTAGATTTTGGTTAGATTTTGTCCTGGACAATGTCAAAACTTGAAGGCCAAGTTATCCAAAAAAGGCAACTTTAGAATCTTGTAACCTATAATTTAAACAAAAATTATTTAATTGACTTGAGAAATAATATAGGTTCAGAAGAAGCTATAAATAATGTAGGTTCAGAAGATTGCAGTGCCACAGTTTGAGAACATTATGGAGAACATCTGAATTGAGAGCTAAAACAGAAAAATGCTGGAATATTCTGCAAGTCTGACAGCATCTGTGGAGAGAGAATAGGGCCAATGTTTGAATCTAGATGACTTTTCATCACAAATGCTGTCAGAACTGCTGAGATTTTCCAGCATTTTTCTGTTTTTGTTTCAGATTCCAGCATCTGCAATATTTTGTGTTGATCTGAACTGAGAGATTCCTCATTAACTTTAAATTTACATGTTTCTACATTGTATAATGTGGAACTTTTCTTTAAAGAATCTCATCAGTTTTTTTTTGTAGAGGAAAAACAAACTTGCATTTCTATAATATGACAACCTCAGGATATTTCAAAATGGTTTCATAATGTAGAAAATGCAACAATCACTTTGTTCAAAACAAACTGCCACAAACAGCAATTAGATGAACTATCAGATCAACGGATTTAGGGATGAGTATTGAATAGGAAAATTTCTCCTTTCTTCCTGGTGACCCTTCACTTATGAGTGTCTGGCTTAAAGTCTTATCTCAAAGACAACTTCTTCAACAGTGCAGGACCTTAGTGCCAGCCTGCATTGTGAGCCCAACTCTCCAGAGTGGGACTTAAACTCACAACCTTTGTGGCTTAGGGGCAGGAGTGCTACCACTGGGCCACAGTTGACACTGCAATTAAGGAGGTAATTGAGCTGAACAGCGATGAATGATGAGAAACCACGATTATTTCACATGACTTAAACTGAAGTTTTTCTTTTAACGGATTAATAACAGGAAATTGTCCGTAGTGTGTATATCCTACATTCAAGCTTGAAGTTAAGCTTCCCGGAGCACGAGACAGCAGGACAGTAGGTGATAAATTACACTGGCCCATAACAACATTCAGGAGACCACCTAGAATTTAAAAATTAACAAAGTCTTTTGGGTTTAATCTTTCAACATGGTAATGAAGTGGGATCCTACTCTGAGGAAGAAATTTTGTATGGAGATTTTCTTACACAAAAGCAAACCTTTTGCACATCAACTTCTTTAGTTGCTCCGTTTGATCACATAAAGAAAGCATTTTCTCCACTTGCAAGGTAAAAATAAAAATATGCCTCTCACACTTTAAATCTGACAGCTGTTATCTGAGTCTCAAATCAGTTTTCCCTTAGCTGCACATGTTTAATATATAAAATTTTCATTGTACTACCATATGGACTCAAAGCTTAGCTGTTGTTTCATTGAACAAAACCATTTCCATTCCCTGTTCGAAATCCGCAGCAGTAAGTGATCTCCTGGTGAGAATGTAATTTCTAATTTCAATAGAGGTCAATTCTGAGAGATTAGTGGCTGGTGTATGTGAGATCTCAGTGACCACTTACAAGCAAACCTTGCAGACAGTGAGCACATGGGAGTGCCAGTAATTGAGAGGAAGCCTTGACATGGACTGGGAAGTCTTTGGACAGCAGCTATTGTGTATGTGGTCTATTTGTACTAGATGTGTAAATCAAATTTATCCTTTTTGCAGAGTGAGCATCTGTTTGCAAAGTTATTTCCTTCAGTCTGGGTTAATACAGCCAGCTTAGAATATGCTGAATCAGTGTTAGGATATGTTGCTGCAAAAAGTTACAAGCTGTAAAATTTAACATTTAGGATCTTTCAGGTGGCACAGTGGTTAGCACTGCTGCCTCACAGTGCCAGGGACCTGGGTTTGATTCCCAGTTTGGCTCATAGCCGGTGTAGAATCTGCATCTTCTCTCCGTGTCTGGTGCGTTTCCTCCAGGTTATCCCATTTCCTCCCACAATCTGAATGACATGCTGATTAGGTGCACTGGCCATGTTACATTCTCCCTTGGTATACCCAAACAGATGCCAGAATGTGGCAACTAGAGGATTTTCATAGTAACTTCATTGCAGTGTTAATGTCAGTCTACTTGTGACACTAATAAATAAACTTAAAAAAGATGGTAATGACTGGCTAAAAATGTGACACTTCCAAAAATATGAAATTAAAATAAGATGTCGTATCCAAGTTAAGAACCAAAGCATGTGGAGGGCTCTAAACTTCACCCATGACATCAATATGGATTAAATTACAAAAGGGATGATGTGTAAAGCAAAAAGAGATGGTAATGGGACAAGAGCAGATACAGAAGGTGAGCTTAACAGAGATAGCAGAATCAATGGTTAAGCACTGTTCCTCAAGTAAATGCTGAATCGGAATGGTGTAAGTGACTGAGAATGGAGAGATGTGAATGGAAGTAGGGCAGAAAATGGAAATGACAGACATTTGTCATGTATTCTCCTCTGCTTTCAACAGACCTTCCATTATGCTTTCTCCCCCTCTCCCAATGAACTGGAACACTCACCTTGTTTCTTGCTTCACAGATGCTCCCCGATCTGCAGAGCATTTCCAGCACTTTCTATCCTGATTTCAGATAGCCAGCATTTGCAGGATAGCTTCTTGCTGAAGGGAAGTGGGAACGATTGCTGTGCTGCATTGTAATGGTCTGATAGGATTGCAGTTCTTTGATCCCCACTTGCTTAATCCTGCAATACTCGCTGATGGAAAATCCACCTGACTGTTTGCAAAGTTATTTTATCTTCTGCAAATATAATTTGATCTACTTTTGGTAATTCTGCAACTTCTCTATGACTTTGACTGCCTTTCTAAATATTATTGGCCAGGACTGGCCATAGTACCTCATCTGAGCTCAAATTAGTGTGGTAAGCATAATTTCCTTGCTTTTATAGTCTATTCTTCTCTTCATAAAGCCAAAGATCACGATGCCTTTTTTCTTATTATGTCCTGTCAACTTTAAATATTTAAGTATGAAAATCCAAAGGTGTCTCGGTTCCTAAATCCCCTTTAAAAATAACCAATAATTTATGTTACACGTGCTAAAATGATTCACTTCACATTACTTTAATCAAATTTCATTTACCATCTGCTGATCCAAGTACCAGTTTTGTCTATGCCTTCCTTATATTTTACTATTTTCCTCACTGTTCGTTACATTTCTGAGTTTTGTCTGTAAGTGATGCCCTGTCAAAGTCCAGGCCATTTCTGAATATCAAAATGCGTTGTACTATAATTGTAGAATAAGAGAACATGAGTACAACACTCTCAAAACTACAGATGGGAAGGGGTTTTTCACACAAGTAAGTGCACATATGAAATATGCAGCCAGTGATCATTTTGCTAATTTTAATTTTTGTAAAAACCTTGTTAGATATCTGGTTAAGAAGGTTGTTGAATGTTATGACGATATTTTAAATTATTGGGCTGGAATATGTGCTGCTTAGATTGTGGCAATGCCCATGATCAAAGTGATTGATGTAGCTTATAAAAAGTGTATTAAGTCAAATGGATCATTTGCTTTATCAAAAGAATTCCCTTCACAGTCTGTCAATATCTCTACACACCACATAATATTGAATTAATATTTTGGACTTTTGGTCAGTGAATTCAGCTTGGCGACAATACTTAATAATCAGTCTGAGACACAAGGTAATGATGAATATAATAATAACTGGAACTTAAAGAGGTGAACATTTAAGCAATACACTTTATTCATGTTGCTTGGACTCCCAACTCTGTTCATAAATAAGGGAAAAGCCTGGTGGTTTTATAAATATTACATTCCACAACATAATTCTGAAAATCTTCAGTGCTGGGCTGTTATACAGAATTTATATTTTTTTGCCCATCTATGTCACAAACAAATGATTACTTTGAAAAGCATTTCTTGCTCAGAGGTTTAAAAATGAAGTTGGCAGCATTAGTCATTCCAATTAACAGTCAGCACGATAAGCTAAATGTTTTTCAGCTTTCTGCTAACTGGAACAGCTCCAGCTGCCAGTGTTTTCACTCATTAACTGGTTCTCAATATCTCCTACTGGCTCACATTGCAGTTGTGTAATGCTGTCTAAGACCACGAGCTGCCAGGTGTGAAGTGCGGCCGAAAAGACAGGAGTTACATAAGTTAATTCAATGATCCCATGCCCCCAGTAAGGAAGTGGCTTTTAAGGAACTTTGGGTCAATGAAAAGGCTACAACCTTGTAGCCACGATTTTCTGGCTTACATTTGCAGTGGATGTGGCTTCAGAGTACAAACCGCACCATCTGCTTTCTCCTCTCATTAAAGGCCAGTTGAAATGGTCTAGTTAAAGGTGGCTCACACTACTTGCTTTCACTGCACTAGGGAAATCAGATTGAGGCTTGACTCTCAAATTAAGCAGCCATTCTTAATTCTAGTACCCACTCTAAACCAGCTTGTGTTTAACACTCTGCCAGAAGCCAACTCACATCCCGTCCTACAGTTATAGGACTCTTGGTTTACACCTTTATTGGCTGAATCAAAAGGCAGATATCATTTGCAGCTGGACAAATATTGATGAGTGCAACCAGTAGTTCTCTGTATTCACACAGAAATCATACAATTAATAAACTGGGTCTGCCAATGCAGTTGGTGCATCTGCCGCTGTTGAACTGTACATGGTTTATTTTCAACTCTTCTACATGCCTATATGTTTCTATGTTCAGATGATTAGCATAGGCCTGAGGTGGCTGATTGGAGAAATGCCCCCTGGCAGGGTCTTGTGCCTGGTTCTAAGGTAATGAGGCCTGCAGTAAAGATAGTTAGCAGTGAGAAGACTTGTATCTCCTGTGTCCACCCTGCTGGCCTGTGGAAGGAAACATTTATCTAATGGTTGACTCTTTACAAACCTTTTGCCTGTATCCTTCTCAGATTCTCTGACCCAAGAAGAATGGGTACAAATAAGAAGATGCACC
This sequence comes from Sphyrna mokarran, assembly GCA_024679065.1. Lineage (NCBI taxonomy): Eukaryota > Metazoa > Chordata > Chondrichthyes > Carcharhiniformes > Carcharhinidae > Sphyrna > Sphyrna mokarran. The sequence continues at coordinate 111,895,729 of JAGIQG010000003.1, forward strand.
ATCAACAGTGCCCCAACATGTTGGCCCCACTAAACAGAAACCCAGGAAAATAAGACAGGAGGCAATGTAACATTGCTGTTGCCTCAATACTATGGGATTCTATGCACAGTTTTCCAGCCTCCCAGCCGGGTGTTTCCTGCTGGTAGGAAGTGATGCCTTGTTTTCTCATAGTGGGATTCTCCGGTCCTGCCACTGAAAATGGGAATCCCCATTGACATCATCCCATGCCCCGCGGTCGGGGATGTGCTACTGGTGGGACAAAAGATTCCTGCTGGAGTGATCGGCCGTAGAATTCCAGGCCTGATCTCTTGCCTGCTCACTGAGTAAATACTTCTCCATCCACTTTTCCCCTATTTTAATCCTGGAAGATGGATATTTGTTGAAAACAGAGCAGAGATCAGCTATTTGGCCCCTTGAGCCTGCTCCGTCATACAATAAGATTATCGCTGATCTTTTCATGGACGCAGCTCTACATATCCACACATTCACCAAAATCCTTAATTCCTTTACTATTCAAAGTTCTACCTATTTTTGCCTTAAAAATGTTCAATGAGGTAGCCTCAATTGCTTCACTGGGAGGGAATTCCACAGGTTCACAACTCTTTGGGTGAAGAAGTTCCTCCTCTACTCAGTCCTAAATTTGCTGCTCCTTATTTTGAGGCTATGCCCCCTACTTCCGATTTCACTTGCCAGTGGAAACAACCTCTCTGCTTCTATCTTATTGATTCTCTTCATCACTTTAAGTTTCTATAAGATTCCTCTTCATTCTTCTGAATTCCAATGTGCATATTCCCAGTCTATTCAGTCTCTTTTCATAAGCCAATCCCTCAACTCCAGGATCAACCTGATGGATCTCCTCTGCACTCCCTCCAGTGCCAGTATATCCTTTCTCAAGTAAGGAGACCAAAACTGTATACAGTACTCCAAGTATGGTCTCATCAACACTTTAGTCAGCTGCAACATAACCTCCCTGTTATTAAACTTCATCCCTCTAGCAATGAAGGATAACTTTCCATTTGTCATCTTAATTACCTGCTATACCTAGAAAATAACTTTTTGAGATTCCTGCACGAGGACATGCAGGTCCCTCTGCTGCCATTTTTTTGTAATTTAAACAATAGTCAATTTAGCTGTTTTTCCTACCAAAATGGATGACATCACATTTACCAACATCGTACTACCCCTTTGCCACTCAGACTATCTATGTCCTTTAGCAGATGTTCACTGTCCTCTGCACACTTTGCTCTACCACTTACCTGAGTGCCATCTGCGAATTTTGGCACACTACACTTGGACCCCAACTCCAAAGCATTGATGTAAATTATAAACAATTGCAGTCCCAACACTGATCCCTGAAGCACACCACTAGTCACAGATCGCCAACCAGAAAAAAACATTCATTTACCCCCCACTCTTTGCTTTCTGTTAGTTAATCAATCCTCTATCCATATTAATTCATTACCCATAATGCCGTGCATCTCTACCTTATACCTTATCAAAAGGTGCCTTTTGTGTGGCACCCTGTCGAATGCGTTCTAGAAATCCAGACACACTACATCCACCGATTCCTCGTTGCCCAGCATGCTCATAATGTCCTCAAAGAATTCCACTAAATTAGTTAAACATAACCTGCCTCTCATGAATGCATGCTGTGTCTTCCCAATGGGACAATTTCTACCCAGATGTCTTGCTATTTCTTCCTCTATGATAGATTCAAGCATTTTCCCCACTATGGAAGTTAAGCCACCAGGTGTCACATTTGCTATTTTCCAATCTGTGGGAACCACCCCAGAGTCCAGCAAATTTTGGTAAATTACCCCAAGGGCAGTTTCTATTTTCCCTGCCGCCTTTTTAGTACCTTGCAATGCATTCTATCAGGGCCAGGAAACTTGTCTACCTTTAGCCCCATTAGCTTACCTAACATTGTTACTTTAGAGATAATGCTTTTTTCTAAATTCTCACCTGCCTTAGCTTCCATGCCATCAATTTTGGCATGTTATTTGTCTTCCTACTGTGACAACCGACACAAAATATTTGTTCAATGCCTCAGCCACTCCCTCATCTCCTTTCTCATCTTCTAAAGGACCAATGTTTACCTTAATCACTTTTTTTCTTTTTCTACATTAATCTCTTAATTTTCTTTGTAGCTTTTTTTCTTGGCTTTCTGTTGACCTTTAAAGATATTTTGCTAAGTTGTATGCTGGTTTACATCTTACTGGTGTCAGGAAGCAACTGATAGAGTGGAAGTTGAATTGTCACGGCTCCATTCACTGAGGGTGCTGTTAGAAAGTTGCTGTGCATCTATCATTGGCTTCAGAGGTCAGTCACTGAGAATCAGATGGACGGCACTCACACTCTGTCAGTGGTTGGAGATTCCACAAGTCCTTCTCTGATGGCTTAGCATCTCTGAGGCCATTTTGTCCTCTCATTGTTGCTTCTCTTTCTCTAAATGATAGAAGCAGACTATTTCTAGCACTTGAAAGTTCTACAAAAAGGAGCTTAGATATGAGATTAAATGTAAGAGGTCCAGGACAGTGAACGAGAGGAGTTCTTTTGTCACAGAAAATTGTGAGGCTGTGGAATGTATCACCAGAATTAGTGGCTAAAGTGGAAACCATGTCAGCATTTTAAGAATAGGTTAAAGATGTGCTTCATGGAAAAGGGAATAAAAAGAACAGGAAAGATTAGACACATGAGAGTAAGACCACGGCATTTGCAGAAGATAAGCACCAATATTGCATTAGTGTCTGGTTGGACTAATGGTCTACTTCCGTGTTATAATTTCTAAGGGATTTGAAATAAAATCTTTAGCTCACAAACTTGACCTCACACCTATGTTGTATAGATCATTGAAAAGCTTCTCCTTCTAGAAGCATCTCCAGCTCCCATCAATTCCCTTCAGCTAAAAAGCCATTTACATGCCTGCTTTAAGTGGGAGCTGTGAATACAATAAACAAATTCCACTAGATCTGTGTGTTAACCTGCTTTAGAGATATTTACGGTCAGTGCAGGCTGAGGAATGTGGGGAATATTTAATGCCAAATCATAAAATTATTATCCCATAATGTCCAATTAGCAAATACGTTAGCTTTAATGCATGGAGCAAATTAAACTGCTTAGAGAGCAGGCCATATCTCAGCAAACACCAGGAATAGTTTAAAGATAATTACTTCAGACTGGCAGTTTCTATAGTTTCTGTACATGTTTATAATTCTCTCTTTGTTAAGTAATGTCAAGAGTAAAGCAGCTATTATTAAGTTGTTATAAATGACCAATCAATAGTGAATTTTGTTGATGCAAGGATAGATATGAGATCCTGCATATTCTTGAATCATTGATAATGCACAGAAGGGGACTCTCCAGTCCATCGAGTATGCGCCAGCAATTAGTCCAATTCTGCCACTCTTCCCCCATATTCCTGTAAATATTTTCCCCCTTTAAATATCAATCAATTTTTTTTGAAGGCTACTCATTAATCTGTACCCACCATCCTTTGAGGCAGCGCATTCCAAATCCTAACCACTCATTGTGTTTAAAAACGTGTCCTTATGTTGCCTCTGGTTCTTTCGCTTATCACCTTAAATCTTTTGCATGATCACATCACGCAAAGCTCAGAAATGGTAGCATGATCTGTCCTCCGGCAATGAGAGACTTTTGTTTTAACATTGTTATGTCTGATTACAAAGTCTGCAGGTACAGCAATAGTTGATGTGACTTTGCCAAGTATTGCAGATCTAAGTTAGGGTGAGGAAGAAAAAGTTAACTACAATATTTCTACTAAACTCATAACTTTAATAGAGGAAATTCTTTGAGTAGAGATTGTAGTTTAAAGCCTTTTCGTGCACTCGATCAGGGCTGCTTAACTAATGACTTGCAGTTCTTACTGAGCACAAAAGAAATCTAAGAGCAAAGCCATTCCATATGTGGGGCTACTGTGGTGGTTCTTGATTACTAATCACTTTTTTGTCTAGTTCGGATAATTATCATGTACAAAGATGAAATGATGTTTATTAATACTCTGTCATTTCCTACAGAGCTACAGGATATCTGATGTTTTACAATCATGGAAACTCCACTTAAGTTATTACATATTTTTTAATAAAATTTCCAGGTACCGCTTTGACAAAATTTATGCTGTTAAACAGGCCTTTTAATATCTCAAGATGCAGCCATGTTATTACACATAAATACAAGTTATGAAATTGTGCTCAATTACTTATTCAGTTGGCCACTATGCCGATATTAATTGAGTCTCCAATTCCTGGACTGATGAATGAGGCAGGCTTGATTCACTTTCAGCAAGAGATAAAATTCTCAAGGAACAATATTCTTTTACATACACTCAGCTTCGAACATAAGGGTGCTTGAATTACAGGAATATTAAAAGAAAAGATGTGCATTCTGCACAGTGTCCATGATGAATATTGTAAGCTTAGTGCTGCAAGATGGAAACTATTAAGTGTACTGACAGTAAAATAATCTGTGTAAGAACTGCCAAGGTGAACATGGGGGAATAATTTTCACAGTCAGTAGTTGTAAATTTATGAAAAATGTCCTGCTGTGAGTAGTTTGAAGTGGAACGTTCACTTGGTATTCTGTGGTAACTCTACAATTCGTTCCAAAAGCAAGATTGTAGTAAACGTCCTTGCGGAAGCAATTCCTTAAGAAAGGGTTAAGAAACTGTATTTTTTTTTGTGCGGTACAATTTGAGAAAATAACAGCCTTTTTCTAAATTCTTATTAATGTAAATGCCAGACTTTCTCTAGATAGTACTGTAGCAAATGTTTGAAACCTTTGGGTGGCCCAGGAATTCCATCAGGTAATTATGTTGCTAGAAAAATAACAAAGAGTTATTGTAACACTTTTTAACCAGCAGCCCTGTCATTGGAAATGAAGTGAGTATTATCACTTCATGAACATTTGAATATGTAGCTCTTTCAGGAAAAAAATGTGCTACTTGAGATTAGCTAAAAGGGAGGGTGATGGAGCAGGAGAAAAACACTGTATGTGTAACCACTTCCCTCAGTGTGCCCCGTGGTAATGTGACAAAACTCATTGATTGCTTCCTTTGTAAAATGCAAACTACTTAAAGGGAAGGCTGGAGGCTTACGGAAGAAGACTATGGTAATTCTTTTTTCAAAGCTTACCTTCATTTTAGGCTGTTGTAGAGACCAAAAAAGTCAGAGCTTATCCAGTACAAACTCTGACAACTTTTAACCAATTTTGAAAAAGGGTTTGCAAATGGATGCAGGACTCCACTCAGTAAGGCTTTTCAAATAGCTGTAATTGCTGCTTGAAGCAAAGGCACAATCCAATTTAGCACTAGATTGGGTACATATGCAAACCAGGTGTGGCTTACCCGTGTTAGATTTGTTTTAATATCTGTTTTATACCTGCAAATCAGGCCCAATAATGTGGCATTTCTACCCCATTATTGAGAACTGTCCCATATGCGCTGTTTGCATTCACTGCCTTTACTATAGAACTGCTTCACTTTCTCTAGGAGCTGAATTTCATTGTTTGTTTACCTTGAAGTTCCACCCAGGGCCAAGAGAGGGAAGCAACTTTTGCCTGTGGCAGGGCCAAAGGTGGCATACTGCTGTTGTTCAATTAAGTGGCCTTACTGGAGCTGCTATCCAATTAGGATAATGACCCTCCTCCATCAGCTCCTCTGATAAAGAGCCTCCAGCCCAATCTGAATATTGGCAGCTCAGCAACCTCAATAACGCCACAGTAAACTGTGGCCATTGCTGAGGCTTCAGCTCCATGATGAGGAAACCTCAATGGCAAGATGTCCCTAAAGATAGATAAGCAGGCCAGGTTGAGGTTTTACGATCAGAGTTAGGGTGGATTGGGGAGGGGGGAGATGGTGAGGAGGGTGAGTGCTGCTGCTTATTGACCACCATTGGTGAGAGAATGGGTATTGCCATCAGGATGTGGGGAGTGCTTTCTGTGGGCTGTAGAGTGGCCATAAAGAAATGCACCTATGGAACCTACTTGGGAGACACTTGGTTTTACACAGCAGCAGGCCCTCATGACATGGGCAAAATATAACAGTAGAAAATGCTGGAAAATCTCAGCAGATTTGACAGCATCCGTGGAGAGAGAACAGAGCCAATATTTAGAGTCTGGGTGACTCTTCGTCAGAGCTCCAAAGGGTCATCCAAATTTGAAATGTTGGCTCTATTCTCTCACTACAGATGCTGTCAGACCTGCTGAGATTTTCCAGCAGTTTCTATTCTTCTTTCAGATTCCAGCATCTGCAGTATTTTGCTTTTATTATGTTGCAAAGTATAAGTGGAAATGGAGAGTTACCCTTAATTGCCCAGTTATGTGATTCATTTGGCCATCCACTAGGTAGCCAAGTCTCAACACTCTTGCCACATGCAAGACGGAATCGTGGCAGTTTAAAATTTATCTATTAGTATCACGAGTAGGTTTACATTAACACTGCAATGAAGGTATTGTGAAAATTCGCAAGTCACCACATTCCAGTGTCTGTTCGGGTACACTGAGGGAGCATTTGGGCAATGCACTTAACCAGCACATCTTTTGGATTTTAGCACCCAGAGGAAACCCACAGACACAGAACATGCAAACCCGGCACAGACAGTGACCCAACCCAGGAATCAAACCCGGGTCCCTGGTATTGTGAGGCAGCAGTGCTAACCTCTGTGCTGCTGTGCCACAGCAGAAAGGCATTCAGCTCATCTAATGATACCCCTCCTACCATTTTACCTGTCTATCTGCCTCAAAATGTCACCAATGAACTGGGAATATTCAGTTCCACATCAGTGAATATCTTCCATTATAAACATGTTATAATGTATTTATGAATAGGTTAAAGATGTGCTTCATGGAAAAGGGAACAGAAAAGATTAGACACGTGGGAGTAAGACGACAACATTTTCAGAAAATAAGCACCAATATTGCATTAGTGTCTGGTTGGACTAATAGTCTACTTCCATGTTATAATTTCTAAGGGATTCAAAGTGAAAATCTTTAGCTCACAAACTTGACCCGACACTTGTGCTATATAGATCACTGAAAATTCTTTCTCTTTCTAGAAGCATCCCCTATTCCTATCAATTCCCTTCAGCCAAAAAGCCAGGTGCCGAAGTATGATGACTAAGGGAATTTCACAGTAACTTCACTGAAGTGTTAATGCAAGCCTTACTTGTGACTAATAAATAAACTTTACTTTAAAACTTTTAATGTTGTAGTGTTACATCTCTAAACGTAGACAGGGATCATGGGTAGAAGTGGGACATCGAGGTGGCGGCGCGGGCTCGTTGGGCTGAAGGGCCTATTTCCTGTGCTCTTTTGTTCTTTGTTCTTTATTTTCATGACTTCTGTAGTTATGAACTCCCATTAGCATCAGGAGGTATGTAGTTAGTAGATTCCTACTGGTGTCTTGTGCATCCTTTATTGCTTCTTTGTGATATATAAGGTAGGATTTATCGTTGTTTTTAATAAATACTAACTCAGGCAAGAACAGTGGTGTGCAGCACATCAGCTGCATTGCTGGCTTTTCTTACCAGATTTTCTAGCACTTAAAAAAGCACTACAGTGTGGGTCCCATGCTGTCTGACTGAGCCCACCCAATTGACAATGTTGGCTTTCCAGACATTGAGGAGCACATTTTAAGGATTGCCCTTTTTCAAAAAAATGAAAAATTAAACCAGAGGTCACCTCATGCACATGGGGAACACTTTTCCCCCCGAACCGCATGCAGAGAACTCCTCCCCACCAGCACCATGGAGCTCCCCAGTATTACCCCAGCAAGATCCTGGAACTGCCCTTTGGCACTCCTTCATAGCAATGCCCTCTTGTAATGCTCCTTAGCAATGGCCCTTGGTGCTGTCCTTTGGCATTGCCCCATTGCAATACCCCTAGCTATGCCCTTGGTACTGTCCCTTAGTGCTGCCTCATTGCACTGCCTCCTGGCAATGCTCCAGCATTGCTTTCTGCCAGCTTTCTCTGGCATTGTCCCCTGGGCATATCTTCCTGTATTTTCCTGTACTCCCCAAATGAATTCGCTTCACTTGGTTCATTTCATCTGGTACAGTGAAATGTGTTGTAGGTCTTACCAATGTGATGTCATGTCAGTGAGGGAGGAAATCTAAAATCTAAAAAGGGCATGATACAACAGGAAGACCACTAATGATATTGAAATGTATTTAAATGAGATCCCTGACCTTCCTGGACATGAACTGTATTCGTTCAATGATGGAAGCAGTGTGGGCACTCCCCCTGACCACCCAAGAGCTTCAGTTGCTTCCAGCCCCACCAGCAAGACCATCCCAATGGTGGGGACCATCTGTGATCCTCTAGGTGAGAACCTCCACCGACGCTGATTTAGTGCTGAAAAATAGTACATGCATGAAGGCACGCCAAAAGATAGTCAGGTTTGCTGATAAAATCCCTAATAGGCACTTTAATGCAAGAAGTATTTGCAATAAGGTGGAGGAACTTGCAGCTTGGATCAATACCTGGAACTTCGATGTTGTGGCCATTTCAGAGACATGGATAGAGCAGGGACAGGAATGGTTGTTGCAGGTTCCAGGGTTCAAATGCTTCAGTCAGAGTAGAGAAGGAGGTAGAAGGGAAGGAGGAATGGCATTATTAATCAAAGACTGTATCACAGTGACACAAAGGAAGTTTGATGAGGACTTGTCTGTTGAGGTAGTATGGGCTGAGATTAGAATCAGGAGAGGAGAGGTCACCCTGTTGGGAGTCTTTTATAGACCTCCTAAAAGTTCTAGAGAGGTACAGGAAAGGATTGCAAAGTCGATCCTGGACAGGAGTGAAAGTAATAGAGTAATTGTTATGAGGGACTTTAACTTTACTAATATTGATTGGAATAGCTATAGCTCTAGCTCGTTAGAGGGGTCAGTTTTTATATAAAGTGTGCAGGATGGTTTTTTGACTCAGTATGTAGATAGGCCAACTAGAGGTGAGGCTACTTTGGATTTGGTGCTGGCAATGAGCCAGACCAGGTGTTAGACTTGGAAGTTGGTGAACATTTTGGTGATAGTGACCACGATTCGGTAATGTTCACCTTAGTGATGGATAGAGATAGGCATGAAGCTGGCGGCAGTAGTTATAGCTGGGGGAATGGTAATTATGAGGCCATTAGGAGGGAATTAGGGTGCGTAGGTTGGACTAGGAAACTACAGGGACTGGGAACATCTGAAATTGGAGCTTATTCAAGGAGCAGCTACTGCGAGTCCTTGATAAGTATGTCCCTGTCAGGCAAGGAGGAAATGGTCGAGTAAGGGAACCATGGTGTAATAAAAAAGTTAATTCGCTGGTTAAAAGGAAAAAGGAGGCTTATGTCAGGATGAGGCTCGCAGGCTCAGTTAGTGCACTGGATAACTATAGATTAGCTAAGAGGGAGCTAAAGAGTGAGTTGAGAAGAACTAAAAGAGGACACGAGAAGACTTTGGCTGATAGGATCAAGGAGAATCCTAAAGCTTTCTTTAGATATGTCAAGAATAGAAGATTGGTTAGGGCAAGATTAGGGCCAGTCAGAGACAGCAGTGGGAAGTTGTGCGTGGAGCCTGAAGATTTTGGAGAGGCACTGAACAAATATTTCTCTTCGGTATTCATGCAGGGAGATGTAAATGTAGTTGTGGAGAACACTGGGATACAGGGTTGTAAACTGGAAAGTATTGAAGTAGATAAGGAAGATGTGCTAGATATTCTTGAGGGTTTGAAGTTAGATAAGTCCCCTGGGTCGGACGGGATTTACCCTAGGATTCTCTGGGAGGCAAGAGAAGTGATTGCAGAGCCTCTGGCTCTGATCTTCAGGTTGTCGTTGGTTACGGGTATAGTGCTGGAAGACTGGTGGATAGCGAATGTGGTCCCATTGTTCAAGAAGGGGAATAGAGACTTTCCTGGGAATTATAGACCGGTGAGTCTTACTTCTGTTGTGGGCAAAGTATTGGAAAGAATTATTAGGGACAGGATTTATAGTTATTTAGAGAGAAACGAATTGATTGGGGATAGTCAGCATGGTCTTGTGAAGGGTAGATCGTGCCTTACTAACCTTATTGAGTTTTTTGAAAAAGTGACCAAAGAGGTGGATGGGGGTAAGGCAGTTGATGTGGTATATATGGACTTTAGTAAGGCATTCGATAAGGTGGCCCATGGAAGGCTTCTGCAGAAAATGCAGCTGTATGGGATTGAGGGTGATTTAGCTAATTGGATTAGGAATTGGCTAGCTGATAGAAGACAGAGGGTGGTGGTTGATGGAAATTATTCATCATGGAGTTCAGTTACAAGTGATGTACCTCAGGGATCTGTTTTGGGGCTTCTGCTGTTTGTAATTTTTATAAATGATCTGGATGAGTGTATTGAAGGATGGATTGGTAAATTTGCGGATGACACCAAAGTCAGAGGAGTGGTAGATAGTGAAGAGGGGTGTTATAGTTTGCGGAGAGACTTGGACAAGTTGCAGAGCTGGGCCAAGAGGTGGCAAATGGAGTTTAATGCGGAAAAGTATGAGGTAATTCACTTTGGCAGGAATAACAAATGTGTAGAGTATAGGGCTAATGGTAGGACTCTTAATAGTGTTGAAGAACAGAGGGATCTTGGTGTATATGTGCATAGATCCTGAAAGTTGGCAATCAAGTCGATAAGGTTGTTAAGAAGGCATACGGAGTCTTAGCTTTTATTGGTAAGGGGATTGAATTTCGGAGCCGCAACGTCATGTTGCAACTGTACAAAACTCTAGTGCGGCCGCACTTGGAGTATTGTGTATAGTTCTGGTCCCCACATTATAAGAAAGATGTGGAGGCATTGGAGAGGGTACAGAGGAGGTTTACCAGGATGTTGCCTGGTATGGAGGGCAGGTCTTATGAAGAGAGGCTGAGGGATTGAGGTTGTTTTCATTAGAAAGAAGGTGGCTAAGAGGAGACCTTATTGAAAAATATAAGATGATTAGAGGTTTAGATAGGGCGGACAGTGATAGCCTTTTTCTGAGGATGGAGAAAGCTAGCATGAGGGGACATAGCTTTAAATTAAGGGGTGGTAGTTATAGGACGGATGTCAGAGGTAGGTTTTTTACCCAGAGGGTGGTTAGGGAGTGGAATGCCCTGCCTGCTGCAGTTGTAGATGTGCCAAATTTGGTGGTGTTTAAGAGGTTAGTAGATAAGCTTATGGATGAAAAGGGAATGGTTTAGGTTAAAGGGTCATTGCTTTTTGTTAATTGGTCAGCGCAACATCGAAGGCCGAAGGGCCTGTTCTGCGCTGTAATGTTCTATGTTCCAATCATTACAATTTTTTTTGAATTTCCATCGAGTTCCAATTGCTGAAATGTGTGGCTCCTACCAGGTTTTGTGTATGTTAGGCTTCCTGCTAGTTTTACATTAGAAATTGGATACCCATCTAGCTGGCAGTTTGATTGATAATCAATCTGTAGTCTCTACAAATTGGTACTGTTCTGTCTGGTTTCACTGCAGGTACAACAGGGGCAACCCGTTCTAAGAACTGTACCGGCCTTATTGTTCCTAATTCTTCCAAACATTTAAGCTCTGCCTGAATTCTTTCATGTATGGCGCATAGCACTGTGTGAGTCCAGTAGAATTGAATCCTAATGTACATATACATAATATACATGGATGGCGCAGTTGCACAGTGGTTAGTGCTGCTGCTTCACAGCTCCAGGGACCTGGGTTCGATTCCCGGCTTGGGTCACTATCTGTGTGGAGTTTACACATTTTCCTTGCATCTGCGTGAGTTTCCTCCAGGTACTCTGGTTTCCTCCAATTGTCCAAAGATGTGTGGGCTAGGTTGATTGGCCATGCTAAAATTGCCCTTAGTGTCCTGAGATGCATAGGTTAGAGGGATTAATAGGTAAGTTTGTAGGGATATGCAGGTAGGGCCTGGATGAGTTGTGGTTGGTGCAGACTTGATGGGCTGAATGGCCTCTTTCTTTACTGTAGGATTTCTATGATATGTTAGCTTTGATGACCTGTATATTGCCTTTGGAAAACCTTTTCAGAAACTGTCATCAGTTATATTAAAAATCTCTGGCCAATTCAGCTTTGTTTAATGCAACCAACCTTGTCCTGTGAGATTAGGTCCCTAGCTTTTTACTATGATTGGTACTTTGATCTGACTGATACTGCAATGTCATGGCGCAGCCATTAATCACAATGTTTTCAGGCTTTCCCAGTATATGTGGCTAATTTAGCTATTGTATTTTTTAAATCTTAGATGTTGAACACACCTTGCAGGCTTTTCCCCTATGACTGAGGTAGAAGCACCGGTATCTACCTCCATACTTAATGGCCGCTCATTTACCATGAGTACTATTACAATTGCAACCGGTTTAGTCATTTGGGCATTATTCAATTTGTATATCACAGATTCCTCTTCTGAGTCACATTCTAGATTATGCACCTGAGTGGGGTGCTCTTTGGTTAAGTCAAGTGCATTCCACTTGGCTCAGCATTTAATTTGGATGTGGCCTCTCCATCTGCAGCTGAGTCTAATAAGATCATTAAATCTGCATTTTTCCAGGGGGGGCTCTCTCTGTACCATGGCAGGCACCTGCATTTCTGGGTTACTGGCCTGTTTTATTTTTCTTTAATCCCTTGAGTTCCTCAGTGGCACTATGCTTTCTGTTGTTTGCATGCTCACGATTTGGCAGCACCATTTGTTTCCCACCACACTTGGGTTACTTTGCCTGTCTACATGCATTGTAACACATAAACGCCACTCTCATTAATCTGGGCTGTCAGAGCTATTTCTGTGGTTTTAGCTGAGGAAATCTCAGCCTCTGCTGGCAACTTCTTCTGAATATTTAAATAATTCCAATTGCAAACTAATCTGTCTTGCAGCATATCACTCAGGGATGACCCACTGCTCTGCTAATTGCCTTGGCCTCACCATTAATGCAGCAATTGTCTCCTCTGGGTTCCTTATAGCGGAATTAAGTTTATAAAGCTACATGATGACAGACATTCTGGGATAATAATGGTCCTTAACCAATGTAGCAAGCTGGTCAAAAGATTTTGTATCTGGACCCTCTGGGGATGTTAAGCTTCTAATAAGATTATAGGTCTAGATTCCACATACTGTAAGCAGAATGACTTTCTGTTTACCCTCTCTTATAATTTTATTTGCAGTGAATAATGCAGCCTCTCAACATACTGGACTCATTGTTTAGTCTCTGGGTTGGAAGGTTTGAGGGTGTTTCACTTACAACTTGTTATAGCTGGTGTTTGTGGAGCAATTTCAGTGCCAGAACTTTCCTCCCAATTTTCAGCTGATGACAAGCCGACTCCCATTTTACCTCATTGCCAAATGTAATAGCCGCAAGGCACAACAGCAACCTGGCAGGTGAAAATGAAACAAAGTGACTTATTGTGAGACAAACTACGTGCAGAACGGAATAATTAATGCAACTTTACTCTCCAACGGCCAAGCTCCAACTGAGGGGACAGCCCATTCCGAGATCCCCACTCTCCACTGCCATTATGCCCAGGTTCACGCGCTCCACTGCGATAGGCCCATTGGGCCATGTGACTGTGATCACTTGCCCATTAAAGGGATCACGCTGCCATAAATGTAAAACATTTATCTGAGTGTCCTCTTCTCCTTCTGATCTTCTTGTCAAGTGACTTTACCTGTTTGGTAACCGGGTTCCCCACTTATTTCTTTATATTGAAAAAAAAGCTTGGCAAGCACCAGATGTGGGCAGGTAAGTGGAGCTGTATGAAAAAAATCAACCATGATCTTATTGAATGGCGGAGCAGGTTCGAGGGGCCAGATGGCTTATTTCTGTCCCTAGTCTTATGTTCTTATTAAGAGCAGTTTAAATTAGAAGGTGGCAGAATTCAGGTGAAATATTGGTGGGTATATCACCTGCATGATTTTAATTGCTCACCAGTCTGGTTTTGGGCAAATGGATAGGATTAAAATCAACTCCAATATGTTGATGTTTGTAGAATGTTGATGGCAATTTGGCAGGAAATATTTTACAGGCCAAATTAGGATTAATTCAGACTGTTTATAAGAAGATGTCGGATTTGTTCTTCAGCCGAATCAACTGTTCACTTGGCACATTATTCCGCACAGTTTTTTAAAAGAAATTATTTATAAGTAATAGAAGGCTGATACACTTTGATTTGATGGACGGTACCAAGCTATGTTACTGATTCTTTACTTTAATAATCCATATTGTGCACCAAATTAAAGAATTTTTTTCAAATTAAAATACAATTAGACCACTGTGCTCCTCATCAATGGAGCCTGTGTGCTCATATCACTGGTATCAGAAAGCACACAGAAGCATTAATAATTGACTTATCCATGAATCAACAATTTCATGAACCATCACACCTGTGTGCATTTATTCATTCAATACAGCAATTAGATATCCTCATTGAATATCGGCTTCCACAGCGATAGTTTCATATTTTCCTAGGCTGAAATTCATTAATTTCAAGTGGCTGAAACAAAGTTGAGATGCTTTCCTCACCTCGCAGAAGAGGGGAGGTGGAAGGCTAGACAGGAAGGTGAGTCAATTCAATTCGCTCTTGCTCTGAGGTGGAATTGGCAAACACCTAGCAACTAGTTCATGGGACATAATGCAAAAAAGGAAGGAGAAAGTAAGAGAAAGAACATAAGCAGAAAATTTTGTGAGGAATAGGAATAGACCATCCAGTTTCTTGATCCTGTTCCAGCATTAGATGAGGTCTTGGCCGATCTGCTCTTAACTCTATCCAGCCCTTTGGCTCCAGATTTTTCAACTTTTAGAAATGCTGAAAGAATCTTTTCTTAACAATCCGTTGCAGGTTTAAGCCTCTAGACTCTATGGGCTGTGGGTACCTCTATGGGATGTGGGTACCATATAACAATTTCAGGCTCTATCAGTCTCTATCTGGTATGGGTCCTATAGCATTTTGATAACCATCTAAATATTTATAGCATCTTTTATTCAGCGTTCCTCTAACGTTTTTCAGGATTGCCCCTGTGTATGGCGACACAGTAATACAGTGGCTAGCATGGCTGTCTCACAGTGTCAGGGACCCAGGTTTGACTCCCAGTTTGGGCCACTGTCTGTGTGGAGTCTGCACGTTCTCCCCTTGTCTGCGTGGGTTTCCTCCAGGTGCTCCAGTTTTTTCCCGCAGTCCATAAGGTGTGTTGGTTAGGTGCATTAGCTGTGCCACGTTCTCCCTCAGTGTACCAGAAAAGGCAACTAGGGGATTTTCATGTAACTTCATTGCAGTGTTAATGTAAGCCTGCTTATGACATTAATAAGTGAACTCTAAGGTGTATATAAGATTCATAGTGGGCTTAATACTCCAGTGTAGCAAAGGCTTGTGCAGCCTATGTGTTGTCTTCACTTGTGTTAATTTAGCCTAACTATACAACCTAAAGCCTTATTTGCCTTCCCAGCAGTCTTGTCACATTTCTTCTGAATCTTTAATGATATAGCAATAATTATTAACATGATATTTATTATACTATATATTATTTTATTATTTATATTTAATCTTCCAGGAGAAAGTCATACAAAACTTATAAAACCAGGATGCTGTGATTTGTGGAGGCTGAGCCAGTCTGCATATTCTCTTAATGGTGTTAGAAAGTATATTAACCATCACATCAGGGGAGCATTGAGGCTGTGACGACTGGCAATAGAAGAGGAGACATTGTGTGGACTTTTTCACATTATCGCCTCTATTTCCCTTACACGCTCAACATGAAAAATCACATGCTTTCACTACCCATTTCTCTTTCTGCTCTTCCTTTATGCTAAAAGCTAAACTGTTTTTTTAATTGTTTCATTGGACGTGTGCATTCTGGTTAGGCCTTTGCCTTTTCCTAATTGCTTTTGAGAAGATGATGGTGACCCGTCTTCTTGAATATTGCAGGTTATGTGATGTAATGTACACACACCCGCAATACTGCGAGATGGAGATTTACCCAGTGACAGTGAAGGAATGGTGATAGAGTTCCAAGTCAGGATGGTGCGTGGTTTGGAGGGGAAGTTTCAGATGATGGTGTTCCCATGCATCGACTGCCCTTATCCTTCTGAGTCAGTATTGTCCAGCTCCAGCCCATGGGCCAGGTCGGCCCTGTCCAGCCTCTGATTCGGATCCAAAGAGCCAAGGTTCAAACTCCGGGTTAAATTCAAAGAAAGAAGGATGTGCACCAATCAGCAGAGGATTTGAGCAAAACAGTCTCTAGGAGTATCACAGTGGCACAGTGGTTAGCTGCCTCACAGTAACAGGGCCCTGGGTTGGATTCCCAGCTTGGGTCACTGTCTGTGTGGAGCTTGCACCTTCTCCTCGTGTGCATGTGGGTTTCCTCTGGGTGCTTCAGTTTCCTCCCACAGTCTAAAAGACATACTGGTTAGGGTGCATTGGCCATGTTAAATACTCTTTCAGTGTACCTGAACAGGTGCCAGAGTGTTGCGATTAGGGTTGTTTCAGAGTAACTTCATTGCAGTGTTAATGTAAGCTTTATTTGCCACTAATAAATAAATTATACTTCTTTCTTTACTTAATTGGAGAAGTAGTGAGAAGTGGGAGGGTGAGTGGCTTCCCATTGGTTTCTAAAGTGAAGGGTTCTCTCCACCTTTGGCCATGATATCTCTCTCTCTCCCCCTCCCCTCACAGGTCTGACCCCTAAAAGGAGTTGAGAGGTCAAGATGCAGAGTGGATCAGGAAAACCATAAGGAACAGTAGAGTCACACCAGCTTTGACCACTCAGCTCCCACCCGCTGAGAGCAGCTGGAGTCTCCAACTGGGTAGAGTGAAGAAGTTTGTCTTTTTACAGCAACACAAATACCACCTTGGCAGTGAAAGGTTCAAACCCCCCAGGTCCTGATGGGGAATGAGTGCGTCTGAGTGAGTGCGTGAACTCAGCATTAAATGAACTACATGGAGCCTGTATATAATAATTCAGAACTTGGAGGATCCAGCTCACATCTGATCTTGCTGACCATTCTGTTGAGCATCAAGTGAGTGCTCACCTCTATCAATGTGCATTGTTCATTTTATAGAATTCCTATAGTACAGAAGAAAGCCAATTGGCCCATCAAGTCTGCACTGACTCTCTGAAAAAGTATCTTACCCAGGTCCTCTCCCCTGCCCTATCTCAGTAACCCCACACATTTACCATGGCTAAGTCATCTAATCTACATATCTTGGGACACCCAAGGGACAATTTAGCATGCCCAGTCCACCTAACCTGCACATCTTTGAACTGTGGGAGAAAACCAGAGCACCCAGAGGAAACCCATGTAGATACAAGGAGAATGTGCAAACTTCACACAGTGACCCAAGGCCAGAATTGAACCTGGGTCCCTGGTGCTGTGATATCGCAGTGCTAACCACTGTGCCACCATTGTTGTGATGGTATCTCTGGTAACAGATGACAGTTTTCCTGATAGTTCATACTGCTGTCATCAAAACTCAGACAGCTGCTAACTTGGCTCTGGGGTATGTTTTGATGGGATCTTCTGGAGCATCACCGCACCACTGCAATCTGCCCTTGCGTTAAGTTGTAGGAGCACAGATAGTCCCAAGCAAGTGGCATTGTTCCTCTCAGGGTGACAATCTCTACATCCACTCTATCAGTCTCCTGTTAGTGTCACACAGTCTGACTCAGACCCAGATGCTGTATCTTGTAGCTTGGCCCTAAAGTCTGAAGCTGATCAAATTCACCCACTACAGATATCCGAAGTATCCTCAGTAGAAGGTTCTCACTCTTCAACCTCCCAAGCTGTAGACACTGGAGATAAAAACAGCACAAGGGGAGAGGGGAGAAATACAAAAGTCTTCAGAGCGGCAATTTTTTCACACAAAGGGTGGTGAGTACCTGGAACAAGCTGCCAGAGATAGTCATACAGGCGGGTACAATTTTGTCCTTTAAAAAGCACTTGGATAGTTACATGGATACAATGAGTATGGAGAGATATGTGCCAAATGCAGGCAATTGTTTTTTTTAAAAAAAGCGATATGGACCAATTGGGTCGAAGAACCTGTTTCCATGCTGTAAACCTCTATGCCTCAAAGGCAATGAGTGCAGAAAACAATAAAAAAAATTACTTTGTAATCATTCCCATTGAATATTTCACATAGATGGAATTGAACTGTTGGATTTTTTTTTCTGGATTTGGTGTTGCTGTTTAACATTGACAGTAAAATGATTGGCCAGTTAAGGTACTCAACTGGCCACTAAGTGGGAAGGCTGACCTCAATCTTCCCCTCCTTCACTTAAACTGAGGGAGATGGGAATTGGGAAGGTGATGGGCTCACCACCCTACACCTTTCCATTTCATTATGCATCCTTGCCCCCTTCAGCTCACTTCGGGGGTGAATTAAAGTTTACCCATAGAATGCTTTTGTATTTATATAAAAAGGCAGTAAAAATGTGAAATGCCATGCCTTCCCAAACATGATTTGTTTCAAGTCAACTTTGTTCTCCATTCTATCTCTGCCTATTTCTTCCATGAGTCTTTTGTCTTTTCCCTTGTTTCGAAAACAAAATTCCTGGCAGAATGTGCAACTTGGCGCTCCTGAATATGGAAAAAAGACTCAGCACCTGAACCTCAAACAACAGCTGGCTGAGAGCCCAGACATCCATTAGTCTCTTGAAACAGTTGTGTGCAAGGGAAAATATTGCTCGATCGACAGCTTTCTCTTGTAGATCAATTTGTCAACTGCTCAAGTAGGTGATTGGTATTGGGGGATAGACTGGGAGGGGTTGGGGATGCAGGAGAAGGACCTTCTGTTGTACCTTAATATTAGCTCACTATTAGAAAGGAGTTTCTGATGGAGGTATCACCTCTTACTTCCTGCCTAAGGACTAAGCCCGATCATTTTCAGGTATCTTTCACACCTGGGAATTCTTCCCGCCAGCCTAAAGATTGAGGTCTCAATTGGGGTCATTCCTTGCCTATCCCAGCTTGAAATAGCTCAGAGGTCAGGGAGGCAGCCGGAGGCCCATTCCTTCTCATTCAGACTCACAAAGGTGCAAAGTTTAGGCCATTGTATCTGTCTTCACCGCAAAAGATACAAGAACAATGGCAGATCCACGAGACGAGGGAGGATGAGAAATTGATGGAAATTGATACTATATTGGAGAAATTAACAAATCTAAGTCCTTGGGACCTGATATTTTACATTCCTTAGAAAGGATATTATTGCTACAGTGGGAGTATGACAAAAGTTCACCAAGCTTGATACTGGGATGACAGCTCTTCTGAGGAGACAATGGGGAAACTGTGCCCATAATCTTATAGAGTTTTGAAGGATGCAGTGATTTTATTGAAAGATGCAAAATACTTAAGGGAATAGACAGGATAGATGCAGGCAAGAGATTTCTCCTGACTGAGAACCAGGACAAACAATTTCAGACTAAAGAACAAAACCACTTAGGGCTGAGATAAGGAGAAATTGCTTTGGATTTCTCCATCCCAGGACTGTGTAAGTTCAATCACTGATTGAACCAAAGTGTCTTCAATCACTGAGTATGTTTAAAACAGAGATTGACAGATTTCTAAATACAAATGATATAAGGTGATATGGGGATAGTGTGGGGAAGAAGACATTAAAATAAAGAGTCATCCATTTTTGTATTGAATGGTGGAGCAGGATCGATGGGCTGAATGGCCTACTCCTGCTCCTGTGTTCATATTTCTTTCAATGATTATGTTTACAGTTTGGGTTTTACCAGGGTCACTCAGCTCCTGACCTCATTACAGCCTTGGTTCAAACATGTTTAAAAGAGCTGAATTCCAGAGGTGAGGTGAAAGTGATGGCTCTTAATATCAAGGCTGCATTCGACCAAGTGTGACATCAAGGAGCCCTAGTGACTCTGTAATCAATGGATATCAGAGGGCAAACACCCCACTGATTAGTCATACCTATAGGAAAATGATTGTGGTTGTGGAGGATCAGTCATCTCAGCTCAAGGTTATCTTTGCAGGAGTCCCTGAGGGTAGTGTCCTAGGCCCAACAGTTTTCTGATGCTTCATCAATCACCTTCCCTCCATCATAAAGTCAGAAGTGGGATATTCACTGAAGTTTGCACAATGTTCAGCACCATTTATGACTCCTCAAATACTGAAGCAGTCCTCATTCAAACGCAATAAAATCTGGAAACTATCCGGGCTTAGCTGACAAGTGGCAAGTAACATTTGCATCACACAAAAGCCAGGCAATCTCTATCACCAATAAAAAACACTAACTCCCAATTCCTTGACATTCAGTGGTGTTACTATCACTGAATTCCTTACTGTCAACATCCTTGTAGTTACCATTGATCGAAAGCACAATTGAACTCACCACATTAACACAGCAGGTCAAAGGCTCAGAATACCACCGCCAGTAACTCACCTCCTGATTCCCCAAAACCTATCTACCATCTACAAGGCACAAGTTAGGAATGTGATAGGATAACCCCCATGTGCCTGGATGGGTGCAGCTCCAACAACATTCAGGAAGCTTGACACCATCCAGGATAAAGCAACCGGCTTGATTGACACCACATCTACAAGCATCCACTCCCTCCACCACTGATGCTTATTAGCATCAGTATGTACTATCTACAAGATGTACTGCAGCAATTCACTAAAGATCCTTAGACAGCATCTTCCAGACCCACGACTACTTCCATCTAGAAGGACAAGAGCAGCAGATAAATGGGAACACCACCAGCTGTAAGTTTCCCTCCAAGCCATCCAGCATCCTGACTTGGAACTATATTGCCTTTCTTTCGCAGTCGCTAGGTCAAAATCCTGGAATTCCCTTCCTAATGGCATTATGGATCAGCCCACAAAACATGGACTGCAGCGATTCAAGAAGGCAGCTCACCACACCTTCTCAAGGGCAAATAGGGATAGCAATAAATACTGGCCAACCAGTGATGCCTGAGTCCACGAATGAATAGAATAGAAAGCATCAGCCGTAGAGGAATTTGTTTTGATTCCACCATGTATGATACACACCCTAACTTCCAGATACAGTTTTAGGAAAAAAATGTGTATTATATTTGGAAAATTACAGTACTTTATTAAGTCAACATTGTGAAATGGCACGGGGCCACTGTCCACCCTGTAGTGATTGAGCAGTAAAATTAATGACAGCTTGAAGTCGGGACACAATGTTTTATGCTTCTTTTCAATTTTTTTCCTCCTGTCCCGTAATGGCGATTTGTTGTTTTGGAAAGACTTCCAGTACTTTTCCAAAATATTCTTCACTGAGGCAGTGAGTACTGGTCAGAGATTTCCCTGTAGAGATGTGACACTCAAGCCTGGTTCTGTCCATATACATGTGCCTTGCAGCAGAGGTCACTGTGAACTCGAAAAGGAAATCTGTCTTCTTCAGATTTCCTCTCCCCATATGACTCAAATAATGGGCAATTTAAGCCTTTTCTTCCTGTGGAACTCTGAAAAGTGACATCAGATAGTTGATATTTCTCTGTGCATTTTTTTTTTGTCACCTATAGTTTAATGTATCTGTGCCAAATTTGATGAAAAACAAAGGTAAATGCCTTTGTTAAATTAAAACATGTGATTTAAAAGCAATAATCAGAGAAATTTTAACTGTCCAACATTTTTCCTTCATTTCTTACACGTACATAATTTGATTAAAAAGTGCCTGTACAAGATTTAAGAGAAAATTAGGCAAACCAGCCTCTGCATTTTTGATGTAAGTTGTGAAGGTTTCTGACATAAACACGATGGGCTGAATTGCCTCTTTCTGTGCTGTAACATTTCCACAGTAACCTTCCTAATAACTTACTTCTGGTGTTTATACGTGGATGACAGTAGATTGCAAGGACATTTTAAAAATTTGACTTCTGCACAGGCTGGAGTTATACTACACTCTTTGTGAAATGAGACTTGTGAGATGGCAGGTAGTCGACATACTTAGTTGAGTATGCTTGGATGTCAGATTGCTAATGTGAAGCTCTTGTCATGCTGCCACTTTCATAGTAACCAAACCCAATAAACGTCAACACGTAATTGACAGCACAACCACAGCTGATGACAGGCCCAGGATTTTACCAGGATCCGGAGAGAGAAGTCAGTATGATGGAGAGTACCCATTGCTTTTCTGCTACCATTTCTGCTACCACTTGGTATTTTATTAACTGTAGAGGAAGGGACAGATAGTGGCATGGTGAAACAGCACTTCTGCCTCACAGTGCCAGGGATCTAGGTGTGATTCCTGGCTTGGGTCACAGTCTTTGTGGAATCTGCACATTCTTCCCATGAATGCATGGGTTTCCTCTGCATGCTCCAGTTTCCTCCCACAGTCTGAATGATGTGCTGGTTAGATGCATTGGCGGTGATAAATTCTCTTTCAGTGTACCTGACCAGACATCAGATTATGGCGACTCGGGGATTTTCACTTCATTGCAGAGTTCGTGTAAGCCTACTTGTGGCAAATAAATAAATTTTAGATACTCAACCCACTCTTAAAATTCTTGGGTGGAAAATTATTGGCCACTTCAGGATCTTTTCCTGAAACTGCTGGTATTTTGCCAGTCGTGGGTAGGCACTTCTCGAAGTGGGATGAGTGGCCTGCATGCTTGGGGAAGATGCCCTCCTGATTGCACAATCTATAACCAATATAGGGCTGTTTGGCACTGGATTTCCCTACCTTGCCCCTATCTATCCTCATGAATGACTCACCCTATTGTTAAGGTCTGTCTGAATGGTGCCAGCAAGTCCAACCCATTTACCGAGGTTCTGGGTCCTCTGGATTGTTGTTGCTGCTGCCTGGGGGCAGTGCCAGTGGAACTGTTGGCATTGAAGAGCTGCTCGTTATCCGTTTTTTTTTGGATGATTTTGAGGGTGGGACTTTGTCCATTTAAAAAAAAAATTAGGAGTCCAACTACAGGCAATGAGTTGCAGTTACAGGAAAAATGGAATTTCCCAGGACTAGCCAGGGTAGAGTTGTCCCCCATTTGATCCTCATAACCATGCACATTAGCCATTTACCATGGCTAATCCACCTAATCTGCACATCTTTGGGCTGTGGGAGGAAACCCATATGGACATGGGGAGGAATATGAAAACTCCACACAGTCACCCAATTTTGGAATACAAATCTGGGTCCTGTCAGTGTGAAGTAGCAGTGCTAACCACTATGCTACCATGTCATTCAGTATTTTATATTTCTTCCGCATCTCTCCAATGCATTCACATCGTTCCTGTTGTATGACACCCAAAACTGTACACAAAATCCAAATTGAGCTCTAACTAGTGTTTTGTATAAGTATAGCTTAACCTCTTTGCTCTTGTATTCTATGCCCCTATTGATAAAGATATAGTATGCTTTATTGTATGCTTTCTCCATCTGTCCTGCTACCTTCAGTGATCTATGCATATATAAACCCAGGTTTTTCTCCTTCTGCACCCTTTAAGAATTTTACCCCTTATTTTATATTGTTTCTCCATGTTCTTTCTACCTAAGTGCATCACCTCACACTTTTTTGCACTGAACTTCATTTGCCGCTTATCTGCCCCATCCACCAACTTGCTTATTTCTTTTTGAAATTCTACACTGTTCCCCTCACTGTTAACAATGCTTCCAAGTTTTGTGTCATTCAAAAACTTTGGAATTGTCCCCGGAACACAAAGATCTAGATCATTACTTTATAGCAGGAAAAGCAATGGTCCTAATTTAACCCCTAGAGAACTTCATTACAATCTCACTCCAGCCTGAAGAATATCCATTGATCATTATTCTGTGTTTCATATTATTCAGCCAGTTTTGTATCCACATTGCCACTGTCCCATTTGCTCAATGAGCTATATTGTTTCTCAGAAGTCTGTTGCATGCATTTCTGGAATGTTTTTCATGACCTTGGTATATTGTCAATGCTTTATGTTACAATGCAGTACTTTTGAAATAATGTGTGAAATGTGGCAGATAACTTGCCAGTGTATGTGCAATAAATAATGGTCCAGAAATTGCTGGAGTGTTGCATTTCGAGGGGAACAGCATGAACTGGATTTTTTAACCACACTTCCCAAATTGATCCAAGTGTGAATTGTAAAAATTCACTGTGGCATCTGCATCTTCAGAAAAATGGACTCTAATGGTCCATAATGTCCTTAACCAATTAAAGTTAAATGTGGAGAAAGAAACATGGCAAATAACAAAGAAAGCCATACAATGAATTTGAGTCATATTTGATGCAGAAAGAGAAATAATCAGAGGGCAAGAAACAGAGTAACTAAGAGACAGAGAAAGAAAGAAAATAAAAAAATTGAATTTTAAAAGAAATCAATAAACCTCAAGCAACAATTTACTGCCTACATGAGTGAGACTATTCCCTTTTAGGCCTACAAGTTTAGTAAATATTTGAATCATTAATGACCCCATTAATAAGGTCATTGCAATATGAATGCCCAGTCCTAGTTTGCTGCAATGAGACTAATTTATATTTACAATGCATGTCTAGCAAATTCTGAACAATTGCTGAATATCAATTAGTAGATTGACATTGGACTCCAATTTTGTTATGACACCAGTGGCAAGGCAGTACTACTTGCTCTAGAATGAATGGTGGTTCAAACATGTTTGCATATAAACTCACCCATTAAGGGTCCAGCAATTTCTGAGCTATTATTTTCTAATGTCTTTTCTCAGTGCTAGGGACATTGCGTATCATGAATAATTCAAGAATCCATTTTGGGATTATTTTCTGACAGTGCAATTTTGTAGTTAATGGCTTGGTTCATAACGAACACTTAAAACTCAAATTTCCTACTTGAACATGCGGTGGATTTCATTGGATAACTCTCGACTCACAGATGAAATCTTTGACCAATAAATGCACTTGTCTGTTTCGCTAATGAACCACAAACTGGATTGGTTCTAGGATTCACAATGGATGTAATTGTCTCAGCTCCTGAGAAGACAAAGGCACAAGACAAAGTGACTCAGTTGAAATCAAATAAATGGGCAAAACAGGAACATTGTTTAGAGAATTCAACATTTTCTCTATATGTTATAAGTAGATTGCATTGCTTACTTAGCGAAAGTATATCTCATGCATTAATTCAAATGCATTACACAAAGAATCTTTTGGACATAAGTTTAAATGTCATAACGAGACGAGAATGTGATTGAAAACATAATCAGAACAATCTCTGGAGCAGTTAGAGGGACTAATGCTGGGGTAGTTCTTATCCAAATTGTTGTAACGACACTGTGCTAAATTAGCCTCAGAACTCATGACCTTTAGCGTATATTATTTCTGAGCTGACAGGTCACCCTTACATACCAGCTGGCTCACCCTGTAAGCTTCAAAGTGCCTGCTTGGCTACTTGCCTAAGACCATGACAGACTGGCTGCCAGCCCAAAACTTGACAGCCTGGCTCTTTGCCTACAACTCTGGCTGACAGGCTTACTGCAAGGCCCTTGATGGATGTTTTCTGGCACCTTGCAGAAGGCCCTGACTGGCTAACTATTTAAATAATATCCTGTCAAAAAAGTTTGAGCACAACTTTGAACCTTCGCTGGTTGGCTGATTGCCTAGTCTCCAGATGAGGTAGATGTTCACACCCAGTTATTTTATTTTGTTTGGTCTTCTTTCATGTTTCAGATACTTGCATAATACTTCAGGTATTGTTAAAAATAATCATATACTGAACCCTTTCTCAGAAATATTTCATAAATGTCATTGTTTCTAAACTTAACGTGCTTTTAGTTTTAAAATATTTCCCCTATTTACTGTCACTTTTAATCTATACCTTATCCATATTTTCTAACAGCTGTCAAAAATGATGGAAAGGGAATTTCATCTGAACACATTAAGTGTATTTTTCTAATAGGGCGCAGTATAATTTCTAGTGACTTAGAACTCCCATAGTCCTGGCCCCGACTCATTCTACATTCCTCCGCCATTATCTATTAATTACTCTTCTTATTCCTTAGATGCACACTCAGACTACTAGTGTACATGTGGCACTAACCAAATGAAGCTGAAATTATTATTTAGATTTAGGCAGTATTGAATTTTATTTGATAAGGAGAGAAGAAAAAGCCAGTCACAGAAATACATTCTTGAGTGCCCTGTTCATGTGTTGAGGTTTGGCATAATGTCAGGCAGCAACAAAGATTTGTCTTGGCTCCCTAAGCCAAGGATAGATTCAAAATATGCATTTGACTAGGCCCCTGATAGTCCCAAAATGTGATATTTCTTGTGTTAATCTGATCGACATTTCTTTCTCCCTGCTCCAGGGATTTCTTTTTCAAAACAGGCCCTGTTGAGACCATCTTTGGATCTGTTTCACTCTGCTGCACCTCTCTATTTGGCACATTTTCCTTCCTGTAGCAAAAACCAAGGCGCTAATCATAAAAAGAAATCAATTTCATGGCCCGTCTCTTGGCCTGTTGTAATCCTTTTCTACTAGGTATCTATTTTAACTGCTTATTCCTCCTGTTATGTTCAAACTAGTTTTTACTACAGAAATTATAGCTTCATGTGATGGCATGGTAGTTAACCCTGGTGCCTCATGGTGCTAGGAACCTTGGTTTGAATCCCTGTTTGGGTCACTGTGCAGAGTCTGCACGTTCTCCCTGTGTCTACATGGGTTACCTCTGAGTGCTCTGGTTTCCTCCCACAGTCCAAAGGTCCAGTGCTGGTTAGATGCTTTGGCAATGCTAAGCTCTCTCCCTCAGTGTACCTGAACAAACACCGAAGTGTGGTAACTAGCAGATTTTCACAGAAATTTAATTTCAAGTGTTAGTGTAAGAATAATTGTGACACTAAATAATAAACTTAATGGGCAGAGTAGTGATTTACTTATTAGTTAAGTGAAACAGTTTGTTGGAGCAAAATCTTTACTATATGACTTCAAAGTAAACTGCAAGGTAGGCATAATGCCCAGTAACGGTGAAGATTGATCACAACATTGCATTTAGACAGTATTATTTAATGTAGAGATATCGAGAGGACCAAATGTGGAAATTATGCATAACTTTAATAATTGGTGGAGGTGTCCAAAGACATGATAGGGGTAGGTTTGAAAAGATGTTTCAAAGTACGAGGAAGGATGGAAGATGGAGAATAAAGAGAGTCCCTGGAAGAATGGCCAAGGCAACTATATGTTCTTCTGGTGACAATGGAATAGAATGGAAAGTGGGTAGAATGGACAAGAAGCCAGAGTTAGAAGAATGTAGAACTTAAGTGGAACATAAGAATACAAAAGCCATATTCTTGGGCGAAACCATGGAAAGATTTGCAAATGCAAGTGAATATTTCATTTAAATTAGCTTACTTATTTTTGATGCAGTTGCTAGGAGCTGGTAAATGTATAGCTGAAAACAATGGAACAATAGTAATTTAACAGTACTAATTTAATAATGCATATCAAAGGAATTATGGGGATGGCTAAATTTTGTGTCATTGGCGGAGGTAGTACTGTTTTGTGATTGGGGATCAGGCAAAAGGCTTATTGTTGTGGATCAATCAATGCTTTTCATCTAAAGATGCTTTAGCTGGTATGTTTACTGCTGCTAAAGTGAAAAAGAGGAAATTTTCTATTTTGCACATTATCCCAGCCATCCCTTCTTATCTACATGATACTTCTCACCATCTATTTACCTGTCCCACTTTAAGACTCTGCTATAGTTCACTGTTTAAACAAATGTTCGGTTATTCCTCCTCATATCTCTGTTTATGGCTCAAACTGATAATGATCATTGTCTGATCATGCCTCTATGAGATGTTTTTCTATGTTAAATAATCTATTTTGTGAGCAAAACTGAAAGGAATAGATTGCCAAATAGCACTTGAGAAAATGTCATATGTGAAGGAAAATTAGCAGAGAGCTTTGTCACTTCCTACATCTGAATAAAGCTGCATCCAAATTTCCTCCAAATTTTTGATGGTGGCACCTTAAAATATCTGATTAGGGCATATAGATGTATGCCAAATGCAAATTTAAGTCAGATGGATGTACAGACAAGTACCCTGAAAAATCACTGGGGATGATTTGAACTTGCCAAACTTGGTGTTGGATTGGTAGGGTGGCACAGTGGTCAGCACTGTGCGCCACAGCACCAGGGATTCAGGTTTGATTCCTGGCTTGGGTGGCTGTCTATGCAGAGTCTGCATGTTCTTCCCCTGTCTGTGTTGGTTTCCTCTGCATGCTCTGGTTTCCTCCTACAATCCAGAAGTCCAGTGCTGGTTAGGTGCTTTGGCCATGCTAAATTCTCCCTCAGTGTACCCAAACAGGCACCAGAGTGTAGCGACTAACTTTTAAAAACTAGCAACAGTCCCTAAATGAGTTTGGTTAACATCCAATCCCATTAACCCTGATTGGTTTCTTGCAGCTTATACAAAGTTTCTATCATTGTTCACTGAAGAGCCTGCTTAGAGCCCTCTGAACATGCAAATTAGAATCCATTGGCATTGATAGAACACCACCAGTTGCTATTTTTTGAGAGAACTGTGCAGAGCGAATGTGGCATGTGCCTTGGTACCACAGATAGATGTCCATTTACCATCCACAGCTCAACTAAGGTTTTAAATGAGTCTTGGTCTACAGAACAAGCCTCCTTGCTGTCGTAAGTTGCACGGTTACTTCTAGGAAAGGGTGATGTGGGAAGTAAACCTGTTTTGATCACAACTTTCCTTCTGCCAAACTCAATTTGTTCGTAACCTTGAAGAGAATCAGCTATACCTGATAACTTCTCTTCACAATATTTGAAAACCATTACTGTTCAGGATCTTTGGCCTCGGACTAAATCGAACAGTCACTAGCTTCTCTCACTCTGGCCCTGCAATGTTGTCTGTACTATGAGGCAATAAAAGTATCCATATTTCTGTAACTGATAAAAGCAGAAGTGAAAAATATTTGGCTTTGATTAGCTGTTGTCATCTAAATGATTTAAATCCAAAAAAAATCATCTGTTCCTTTGAATGTAGGCTAACTTCAAAAGTACATTAAAGTCGCCAGTATTACTTTGTGAGGCAATTGACTTCACAACATTAGGAGGTAGAAACTGAGTGCAGCCTTTTTTCGAGCCTTTTAACCAAGGGCTGAATTGGGGAGTTGGAGACTGGCCTGAAGTTAGGTGTAAGATCTCAATTACATCACGTAAATGAGCTGATAGGCCCTGTTGTGCTTCTGCAGGGAGTTTGTCCACTTAAAGTAGATGAATGTCAGATTGCCAGTCCTGCAGGCAATGAAGGTAATTCCTGGTGTGGTGGATCAACAATAGGTGTGGGGTCAATTGTGAGTACTGTGGAGTCCATGCGAGAACCCCTGCTCCTCCTTGCTTCACAACAAAATTTAAATACATGTAAAGAATCTATCTGTTAATTTAAAATTCATTCAATGTTCAATTGTAATCAAGTGATGAACATGAACTGGGAATTCATAGTAGCAAATTGATTTGATTTGACTTGCTTTATTATTATCAAATGTATTAGTTAAAGTGAAAAGAATTGTTTATTGCATGCTATACAGACAAAACACACTTTGCATAGGGAAGGAAAGGAGAGAGTGCAGAATGTAGCATTACAGTCATAACTAGATTGTAGAGAATGATCAACTTAATATAAGGTAGGTCCATTCAAAAGTCCGATGGCAACAGGGAAGAAACTATTTTTGACTCGGTTGGTACATGAGCCCAGACTTTTGTATCTTTTTCCTGATGAGAGAGAGAGAAAGAGAGAATGATTGGACTATATGGGGTCCTTACTTATATTGGCTGTTTTTCTGAGGCAGTGGGAAGTATAGACACAGTCAACGGATAGGAGGCTGGTTTGCATGATGGACTGGGGGTTGGTTAGTTTTGGAGATGCATGTTTTCAATGTGCATCTTTGTAAATAAAACCTTAAAAATGCATAAAGGACAGGCTCCAGCTCTATCCTTTGGCATCAATCTATTTGGAATGAAACATGCTTATTTTGCTTGTAGGAATCAAATTTCCACAATCCCCATGCTTCCATAAAATAGACTCAACAAGATCAATGTCCTACTCTTCTGGCCCTGAAGGTACATTGCAGGACAGCAATATGCAAATATTCAAAGTGCTTGTCCAAAAATACTCTTCTGCTATACTAGCAGAAGTGTTAACCTATTTATTTTAAACAAGCTGTGATAAGTACATAAACATTATTATCCCATCATTTAAAATCAAATAAATTCCATAAGCTTCATTGAATCTCTACAGTGCAGAAGGAGGCCATTCTGCCCATTGAGTCTGCACCCATCACAATCCCACCCAGGCCCTATCCTCATAACCTCACATATTTGCCCTGTTAATCCCCTAACACCAGAGTTAATTTAGCATGGCCAATCAACCTAACCTGCACATCTTTGGAGTATGGGAGGAAACTGGAGCACCCGGAGTAAACCCACGCAGACATGAGAAGAAAATGCAAATTCCTCACAGACAGTGACCTGAGGCTGGAATTGAACCTGGGTCCTGGCACTGTGAGGCAGCAATGCTAACAAAGCTTATGCTTGTTACTTCCTTTACAAAAATTAGTTTGAAAGAAGTCATGATCTAAGTATTTAAAATGAAAGGTAAGATTAAGGTTGACAGAAATAAAATATTGGTCTCAGGTCTGGAGAAAAAAATGTAACATTAGCAGAATTCTGTGGAGACCAGAGATCAGGCTCGTGCTCTACTTTGCTCCATTCAAAGTTTAAAGAGGTTTTCTTCTCCCCCACAGAGAGTAGAAGTGCAAAAGGGACTCTTCCCACTATCCCCCATCCCTGCTCACCATTATTCTCTTATCCCCATAGCAGTAAATGCTATAATGATTAACTGATTTACCAAATAACTAGATAGTTAGAAGATTGAAAGTTAGAAAGATAAGTACAAACAGAGATGATCAAATTCTCAATGGAGCGTTCAGGCTCTTGTTCCATAGCAACTTTCTGAAAGAAATCTGCATCATGTACTGGGTTAAAAATGTACTAACGTACAATTGTTATTGTCAAATTTTCACCCAAGTCCTATTGTGTACTCAAGAAGAAAATTAAGTTTCTCTTCGAGGTCTTACCTGGAATGATTTACCTCCTACAGGAATTGCAGCAAATTAAGGATCCCATTGGGTTGCAAACTTTTTATGCCCAATTGGAAGGGCAGACACATGTTCCAAATGTGCTTTTTTCATCATTAAATTCTTTCTTAAGTTCTTAATCAACAGCCAGAATGAAAATTCATTCCAGAGGGAATAGTTACAGAGTATAAATCAGCTGAATTGTTTCTGAGCCTCTTGATTTGCTTGGCAAGCTTACAGTGGCGTTCTTGCATTGTTTGTTTTTCATAGTGATTACCATTGTGGATGGTATTTTTATATGAATGAATGTAATATTCCAAATACTTATAATAACAGAAAATCCCATTTTCTCAAATGATGCAACTTTGGATAAAACACCAAAGGTTTGCTTTCATAGTTACAATAACACACTATATAATGTAACAAATGAATAGAGAGATATTTAAAAAAAAAGAAAACAATCACACCAGCCATGAATTTGGAGAGACTTGAGATCTCTTCCCCTGCTCCCTCTATTGTTTCTGTTCCAATAATCTCCAAGATCTCTCCTCATGAAATGTTCTGCACAGCTTTCTCCTATAAGCAGATAGAGCAGGATTATATGTTGGAAGGAGCAAAAGCCATGATTAGAAATGTTCAGGACATGAGTCATCTTTTTGTATGAAGGCATCAAGTTACAGCATTAAAGAACCTCGACATATGATTGCATTTGGTGGTTCATTCATGACCCTTTGCATGGGTGACTCAGTGAGTGACATCATACAATGTCATGGAAGCACATGGACATATCTGTTCACCTGACCAGAAGGAAAGTGAACAACATTCTCTCATTTTGACAGGTTACTGTGATGAGAAGTACCAATGTTCCACCAAATAACTTATCATGAGGGAGCCACATACTAAGAAAACTACTTAGGCAGACAACAACAACCAGAAAATATCATCCTCTCCTCTTCGGGGTTTGTCTTTTGTCAAAAATGTGTTCTGGAAAATTTCAGCCGCAATCCACAGCAGTTTGTCACGTTTACATATACCAAGCTGGAGAATCTAAGACAGAACACATCTCATGTCTGCAGACAAAGTATTCAGCACTAAGAATGGCAGAAGATGATGGAGATGTCTCTCAGAGAGATGTTATTACCATGACATCAGACATTCTACTTAATAAACTTCTGGCTTGTTCAAGAGTGTTTAGGATTAGACATCTACTACCTTAAAACTCTGGGTAGCTTTGAAGCTGCTTACTGACTTAGTAAAAAGATCCACTGGGCTTCTCTTTTCCTTAAAATTATGCATTGACTACGGCAATACATTAGAGGAAACATTTAAAAGAAGCACAAGGTTAAAAAGACACAACTGTAACGCCCCTATACCAGGGTGCAGCAATTTCACTCTGCAATATGTTATTAGGAGCAATGCAATCTGATTTTCTTGAAACTCATTTATTGATAAGACCTGTTTTGTTTTTCTCTAAATCTATTAGGGATTTTTCTAGTGATACTTTTAAAAATACCAAGTTCATTGCTTAAAATCATATTTTAGAAGTAATTTTTAATTCTGGGAAGATTAAAGGTTAATTGTGGAAAATGGGATGAATGCAACTAAAGCACCTTAAAGATTATTATACTAACAATATCGGGGCCACGTTGACATTAGCAGTTAAGAGTGGCAGTCTGTAGAATGATGGAGCAGAGGTAGCAGAGAGTAGATGCTCTGTACAGTACTCCTTGCATAGTTGGAGCTGGCCTCCTCCATTCTCCCTGACAGTGACAGAAGGTGTCTGGTAGGACAGCTGAAACACTCAGGTTCCATGCATATCAGTATTCTTCTATATGCTGTTTCATTGAGGTCCTCATCTGAGTTCCCTTGAGCAAATCTGGTCTGTGACCTCATCTTCTGGTGAGATGGCAAATGCATCTACCAAGCTGCAGCCCACTCATGCCCACTCAACACGTACAGATCCGAAATCCATTTTAACCTCCAAGGCAGGTATAGTGTCGTTACCTGAGCTGGTGGCTGCTAGTGCCAGACCAAGTGACAGAACCTCTTGCTCTCTCTTCTCTTCTCTGTGGCTGAGAAGGTGCCCACCTCCTTTGGAATTGGAATGATCACAAATTGCCCACCTACTCATGCCTGAGTTTCAGCACAATACAATTTTTAATCCAGTGGGTGAGATTTTCCAGTCACATTCACCTTGAAACCAAAAAATCCTGTCTGAGATCAATAGACCTTTCCATGGTCTATCCCTTGCCCTCTACAATTCCCGTGACAGGTAGAATGGGAAAACGTGCTCCAGTGTGTCAAAAATATTACAAGCAGCTACCATCTTGACAGCAATTAATAACCACATCCCTTTTTCTTAAAAGAAACCTCTTGGTCTGGCTACAGCAGACAGCACGGGAGTGGGGTGGGGGGGGGAGAGATTCTCCCAAAAGTGCTGAATTGGTGGGAAAACCATTCTAGATCACGACTGCTTTGTCAGTTCAACTTCATTCTTGAATTTCCCTGTGCAATGCAGAGATATCAATCGTGAATCTCATTAAAAACCTGCGGAGTAGGTCCTATTCACGGCGGACAGTTCTGAAACTCTGTGCATGCGCAGTGGTCCCAATCTTTCCATCTCCCTATTTGCAGGCCAGTCCGGGACTCCAGCAATGCTGCCCCTCCAGTCCCCGCTTCATAGCCTGATCGTGGGCCCCACAACAATTTCTGGGCCAGGCCTTATACTCCTGCCCCATGGCGCCTCAATGTCCAGCCCCTCACACCCAGCAGTGCAATCCCTTCACCCTGGCAGACTCCTCCCCCCCGTTGCCTCCCCCTCAGGGTCAGCCCCCTCTCCCTGGAGGCAGGTCACCCTCTGGCAGACCATCTCCCTACTCCGCCCACACAGGCCTACCTCCAGCCCAGACTGATCCCAGTACAAGGTGGCAGCAGGATCCCCCACAACCACCAATTGCTCCAAGTCCCTCCCACAATAGGTCCCACCTCGGGGACAGATCGGGACCACTGCACATGAATAAAGTTCCAGAAAGGTCTGACTCTGCTGTGAATAGGTCCTGCGCCCCAGGTTTTTAATGAGATTCACGACTGGGACCTCTGCATTGTACAGAATGGGGAGCTTTGAGTGTGAAGTTGAACTGATAGGCAGTGCTAATGTGCCTCCTGAGCATGGCCACTTTGCCCCTTGGGCTGTGCCAGGGGCACAGGCTGGCACTGCCAAGGTGCCCATGCCCTCTCTCCCCATTGCCCAATCCCCTAGAACCTCAATTGTCCCCTCATTCATTCCGGTGGGGTCTCCTGGCAGGTCTCTGAACATGGGGAGCTAGTCTAAACCCCCCCAGAATGAAGTACTCCTGGTGGGGTGGGAGATTCAATGGGGACTGGCAAATTCCCAATAATGATATTGAAAACATATTTACACTAAGATTCAAATGACTCACCAGTCTTCCTGCTGGTTTCTGGCGTGGTTTGGTCTCTGACTGTTCTCTAGCCCTGGGATGTTCTTCGGAATGTGTTCCCGGTGCATGTGCAAATTCCAGAACAAGGCTGATGACGTGCATCTCCCAGGCCAACCCACCAGAAAAATTGTGGGTCGCAATGGGGGGATCAGTCCCCACAGAAGCAATTTTCAAATGCCATTTGTGGATTTTTCTGGTATTTAGTGTTCAGCATTTTCTGATGTATCCATTTTTTGGCAGTCTGGGTGCTCATTGCCAACATCTTGGTCCACTACAGCAGCATTAATATGTGTTCTGATCCTTCAGAGTGCTGGGAACAGTGGCATTCTGGCAGCCAACTTTAGTTCTTGCACTGATGTCAGGTCATTTGCCATATGAAGGCCCTAGTGTACCCTGAAGAGGACGTCTGCAACATTCTGCATCTGAAAATGGTGGTAAGAATTAGGAATAGTATTTACAATATGACATTATGATTTGACATGTGGTAACATTTTAGAACAACAATCGAGAAACAGCCAAAAATGTGTTCCCATTGTGCTGTAATTGGTGTATTTAATCTATCATTTTGATACTTGTGGCCATATGACTTGTATCATGTGTAATACTGTGACCATAGCTCTTGATTTTCTTTACTCTATTAAAGGCCATCTTTCTGAATAGCAGGTTGAGAACTGTCAAATCCATCACATTTCAAATAATCACCTAATCTTAGCTTCACTGTGCAATTCTTGCCTATGAAGAATTTAACCATTTCATCAGGGCTCCACATCACTAAAAACACTTAATGATGGTAGAAAATACTTTTATAAAATCAAAGATTCCCTACAGTATAAAAAGAGACTGTGCTAGTGCGTAGCGACCACAAATCCTACCCAAGCCCTATTCCCATAACCCCACATATTTACTAATCCCCCTGACATTAGGGTTAATTTAGCATGGCCAAACAACCTAACCCTCATATCTTTGGAGTGCGGGAGGAAACCGACACAGACACAGAGAGAAAATGCAAACCCCACATAGACAGTGACCCAAGGCCAGGTCCTATAATTTCCCTGAACACTTCATTGTTACATAACTCTATCCCATTTTGTGTATGAGAGTAAGTGTAACTGAAGGAAAGTAAAAGTTGCAATACTAGTAGGAATTGAAGGAGATGGAGTCAGCTGTGGTGTAAATCTCGAATGAGAGTGAATGAAGCAAATCATAAAATTCCTACAATGCAAAAGGAGGCCACGCGGCCTACTGAGCCCACACCACCAACAATCCCTCCCAGATCCCTATTCCCTTAACTACACATAATTACCTTGCTAATGCCC
Organism: Sphyrna mokarran; assembly: GCA_024679065.1. NCBI lineage: Eukaryota > Metazoa > Chordata > Chondrichthyes > Carcharhiniformes > Carcharhinidae > Sphyrna > Sphyrna mokarran. Next base: position 111,931,515 of record JAGIQG010000003.1, read on the forward strand.
CTGACACTAAGGACACTTTAACATGGCCAATTAACCTTCTCTGCACATCTTTGGACTGTGGGAGGAAACTGGAGCACCTGGAGGAAACCCATTCAGACATGGGGAGAATGTGCAGATCTACACAGACAGTTACTCAAGGCCAGAATTGCATCCAGGTCTCTGGCACTGTGAGGCAGCAGTGCTTATTGCTGTGCTGTCCTAATCAGTGAAGTGTTGTGAGAAGCAGGATACAGGTGGTGCTGATGTAAGAAAAGTATCTGAGATTCTTACCTTGGTAAATTTGGTATGCTTATTAAACTTCTTTTGGGCTGGAGGCTTTTCCTTGGAACTAAACTCTTGGCAGTGACATTCTTGGCCAACTTTTTCACTGGCAATAGCTTTTTGCCTAGAGGACTTGCTATTCCCTGAGTGGGAAAAGGGTCCCCTGATTGTCCATTGCTTGGACTAAAAACTCCAAAGAAGCATCAGAGAACCAGGAGGCCCAGTCTATCTTAGTCAGAGTGCACCTCCTCTTTAAGAGGTGCTGGCTGTCTATAAACTGTCTTTAATTAGAAATATTAGATTTTCAGTCCTCTGCCAGCCCAAAAAAGGGTGCAATTAAAAATCTAAACAGGAAAGAATGGCTGCAAATCTGACCCATTGGACTAACTGCCAGAGCCAAATTCATGTAGTTTCTGCTTCCATTGAGCAGATAGGTACAACAATCACCCTGCCCTAATGTGGCTGGATTAAATCTCTCAGCCATTATTCTTTGCTATTGTGAACATGGAGAAGCAAGAGTGCAGAGAATACTCTGGGCCTTAGGCTTCAGCAACTAGGAAAGTACATGACCTACAGGTAAGTGAATTTTCGATCCCAACGTGAAAGAAAAGGCTAGAAGAGACGAATCATCATAGATGGCAGAAAAATCAATAAACATGAAAAAAAATAGAAACAAATAGTGCGGGAAAAAATAAATGGGAAACAGTGTGACTGGACAACATTTACTCCTTGTCTACAAAGCCGTACACTTAGGGCAACAGAAATGCATTTACATATGGGACATTTTCATTCTTTTCTACGCTTTTCATGGACATATCAATGCATCACTTTATAATTACTGTAACTTTGAAATTTTGTTTGAAGAGAATGTTCAAAGCGTAAACATCCTGAAACCACATCACACAACAATAGAATAATTAGCACTCATACGGTCTCCAGCTGCACTGGAACCAATCCATAAAAGCATTGCACCATTAAAACCATCTTTTTAAAAAAAAGCGCCTTTGCTCAGTTCTTTTACCAGATTAACTTCTAATGCATTATCTGAACCAAGTACATATGAATACCCTTGGGATATACTTTATGTCCCACTTCGAGTGCTGACCATAACCTATTTGTGACTGGATCATTCGCTAAACACTGTGGTATGCGCCTCAAGGTAAGACAATCTGGAAGATTCTTTATGCATGATGATTCTGTATGTATAGGATAACCATTGAAGTCAGCAAAAAGGATGGACAGAAATAATCTATGATGGTGTTCAGGGTCATTCTGTCAAAACGTTGCAAACTGAATACTTCTGTTTCTGAAAAGATAAGTCGAAAGTGTGCCACAGAATAATTTTTCTAAGACTTGCCATTATATAATTAGTTGGTTCAAAATGCCATGTGTTAATTATAATTTTGACATTATCAGTATGGTATGAGTGAACTTAGTCCTCCCACCAGCCTTACTGCTTATCTGTCAGCACATCATGTGCCTGTAGTCATGTACAGGGTCAAATAACCTCTGCTACTGACTTTTTAATGTGTTTATGAAAAAGTTAGATTAAATTGATGCATACATTTTTTTAAAAAAGTAGAGTGTACTAATGATTGAAAATACAAGTTCCAATTTTACACCGGAAGTGCTTAAGTTACAGTTCTCACCACTTCAAAAGTACCACGTTATGAGATTTCCATTTCTTTCAGACTTTACTATAAACAGAAATGTGGCCTAAGTCTGCACTTTGTTCTCATTTTGGTTTTACAATAGTCACCACTATGTTTTGTTCAAAATACCAATTTAGAAAAAAAAGTAATAGGAAACATGTTTGTTTTACAGACAATAAGAGAGCCCCTTAAATCACAAATGTTCACCTTGGCAGAAGAGGGACATCTGCCTAGGGTTCGTGCCTCAAACTCTTTGTGTTTCAAGAGGCTACAAGTTAATGAAAATAGTGTGCCTGAAGTACTGGAAGATATAAGCACTTGTAATTAGTACCGGGTGATTCGTGCATTGTAACTTATGTTGCCTATGGCTTGTGTTCCTATTTATCATTTGTGTGTGTGTTTTTTTTTCATAGCTGTGTGTTTCTCAGTACTCGGATACAACTAGATAAAACTTCTTAAAATATAAGTTTTGTAACAATAAGATTTTTTAAAGTTAGTTTGATATTTTAATGGTGTTAAAGATATTGGAATACTATAAAGAATTTCATGAAATAGCAATATCAGAAACATAAAGGAACCAATAAGCCAAAGTTCCAAAAATAACTTGTACTTAAAAAACCTGTTTTATAAAGCTGAAAACTGTTTATCCTCGTGATTAAACTTGTATTTTAATCACTTAGATAATAGAGACGTTTCTAAAAATGTCCTTGTCAGCTTTTGGCACCACACTCCCTGATTATCCTTATCAAAGTCATAAATAACTTCCTATGCATCTCTGACTGTGACAGTCTATCCCTCTTCATCCTTCTTGATGTGTCTGTAGCCTTTAACAAAATTGACCATCTTATTCCAATTCTTCTCCTCTTATTGGGTGGGGCTGAGATTCCACCTGCCTATTTTTCCCTTCTTATCTATCATGCTGGAGGCAGAGAATCACTGAAATGGTTTCTCTTCCCATTTCCAACTCAAATCCATCCTTTGATTCCTCCTATTTCTAATTTATATGCTGCCCCCTGGCAACATCATCCATAAACAAGTTCCATATGTGCGCTGGCAATCCAATGTCTTTTGACCCTTCTGTTGTCTCTGCCACAGTGCTTGTCTGATATCCAATAATCATAGAATCCCTACAGTGCAGAAGGAAGTCATTCGGTCCATCAAGCCTGTACCGACAACAATCCCACTCAGGCCTTATCCCCGTAACCCTGCTTATTTACCCTGCTGGTTTCTCTAACATTGGCTATGCTAAATTGCACTGTAATCAACCTAACCTGCACATCTTTGGAGTATGGGTGGAAGCCGGAGCATCTGGAGGAAACCTATGCAGACTTGGGGAGAACATGCAAACCACACTTTCACATGAGGCTGGAATTGAACCCTGGTCCCTGGCATTGTTGCTACTGTGATATGTGTAATGGTTGAGGAAAAAAAATTCCTCCAGCTAAATATTGGGAAAGTGAAGCCACAAACTCTGTTCCATGACCACTGACTCCATCACTTTCTTTAATAGCTGTCTCTGATGGAACCAGACCCTTGTGTCATATCTGACCCTGAGATATGTAACCAAATGCAAAACTGCTCCATCACCAGGACTGTCTACTTCAACCCCGAAAACATCATATAACTGCACTTCTGCCTCAGCTTATCTGCTTTTGTAACCTTCATACTTTTCTTTATTACTTTAGACTTGACTATTCCAAGAATCTCCTGGCTGGCCTCCCATCTGTCACATGACATAAACCTGAGGTCAACCAAAATATTGATGCCCATATCCTAACTAGTGTCAACCCCTGTTCAACCATTGTGCTGTGATTGCTGTTCCACATGACTGCTGGTTCCACAATGCCTCAATTTTGAAATTCTGATCCTTGATCTCAACTGATTTGAGTTGATTTGATTTATTGTTGTGACATGTATTAGTATACAGTGAAAAGTTTTGTTTCTCGCACGGTACACAACAACACATACCGTACTTGGAAGAGGAAATGTGAGAGTGCAAAACATAGTGTTACAGTCTAGGCTGCAGAGAAAAATCAATTTAATATCAGATAGGTCCATTCAAAGATCTGATGGCAGAAGGGAAGAAGCTATTCTTGAATTAGCTGGTACATTTCCTTAGATTTTTGTATCTTTTTCCTGATGGAAGAAGGTGGAAGAGAGTATGTTTGGGATATGTGGGGTCCTTAATTATGCTGGCTGTTTTCCGAGGCAGCAGGAAGTGTAGACAGTGTCAATGGATGGGAGGCTGGTTTGAGTAATGGATATTCGTCCATAACACTTTGTAGTTTCTTGTGGTGTTGGGCACAGCAGGAGCCATACCAAACTGTGATACAGCCAGAAAGCATGCCTTCTACGGTGCATCTGTAAATGCTGTTAGGAGTTGTAGCTGATATACCAAATTTCCTTAGCCTTCAGAGAAAGTAGAGGCATTGGTGGGCTTTCTTAACTATTTCCTATCCTTATGGTGAGTTAGGAAGTTCAGGATCCAATCACAGACAAAGGACTGAACCCCAGGCCACAGAGTTTGGAGGTGAGTTTCATAGCAATGATGGTGTTGAAGGCTGAGCTATAGTCAATAAGTAGACATCTGACATAGGTGACTTTATTATCTAGGTGTTCCAGGGTTGAGTGTGGGGCCAGAAAATGATGTTTGCTGTGGACCTGTTGCAGTGATTGATGAACATTAATGGATTCAGTCAATCTGGAAGGCCAGAATTGATTTGTACCATGATTTACCTTTCGAAGCATTCCATAATGATGGATGTCAGAGCCACTGGACAATGATCATTAAGGCATGCTGCCTGGATTTTCTTTGGTAAAGGGATGATGGTCATCTTCTTGAAGTAGATAGAGACCTCAGGTTTGTGTAAATAGAAATTGAAGATGTCTGTGAATACCCCCATCAGCTGGTCATGGAGGACCTGTGTGTTCATCCAGGTACCCCATCCAGGCCAGTTGTTCTCTGTGGGTTGATTTTTGAGAAGATTGTTCTGGCTTCTGCAAAGGCGACTTTGGATATAGGTTTGTCCAAGGCTTCCAGGGTGGTGGGCAGGTTCTCGTAGACCTCTTGCTCAAAATGGGAATAGAATATGTTGAGCTCATCGGGGAGGGTGCATAGGTGCTGGCGATTTTACATGCCTTCACCTTGTAGCGTGTTATGTCTTGCAGACTTCCATAGTTGGCGGGTGTTGGTGTGGCTAGCCTGGGATTCTAGCTTGGTCTGGAACTGACTTTTGGCAACTTTGATGGATCTCTGTAGACCACATCTGGCTTTCTTGCATCGGTCAAGGTCACCTGACTTGCATGCCTCAGGCTTGGACTTCAACAAGCAATGAATATTTCTGTTCATCCATGGTTTCTAGTTGAGAAACACACAGATTTGCTTTTTTGGCACATAATCTTTGACACACTTACTAATGAAGTCATTTATTTACTGGCATGCTCATTCAGGCTGGTCTCAGAGTTTTTAAATACTGACCAGTCTATTGACTTAAAGCTGTCCCATAGGTTATTATCTGATTCCTTAAACAAACATTGCTTGACATTCAGTCATGGATTCTTCAACTTTTGCTTGTAAGCCGGGAGCAGAAGCACAGCCCTTGTGGTCTGATTTGCCAAAGTGTGGGTGAGTGATAGAGTGCTAGGCATGTTTGATATCTGTGTAGCAGTAGTCTAGGAATTTTGGGCCTCTGGTGGAACAGGAGATATGTGGGTGGCAAATTGGTAACTCTCTCCAAGTAATCAATCACCTTTCCCTATCTCTGTAATCTCCTCCAGCCCTACAACCTTTTTGAGAGCTCTATGATCCTTCAATTTTGGGTTTTTGCACATTCCTAGCTTTAATTGCTCTATCATTGGTGGTTATGTCTACAGCTGCCTGATCCCTCAGCTCCACAATGACCTCCCTGAACCTCATTGCCTTATTATATCCCTCCCTTCTTTCAAGGTGCTTCTTAAAACTTCTCTCTTTAATCAAGCTTTTGTGTGTCAGCCATACTGTACAGTTTGGTATCAAATTTAGTTTGACAACTCCTCTGTGAAGCAATTTGAGATACTTCACTGCATTAAGGACACAATATAAATGCATTTTTTGTTGACAAATGTGCTATGCTGTTGCTGACTATCCCTTCTTTTATAAATTGAGATTGTCTTGTTGAATTTTGCTTTGTTCTATTTAAATCTTCAATGAAATTCCAACCTATCTAAGCTGAAATGTGCATCTGCATTACAGATACAAATTTAAAAAGGTTATATTATGTTGCAAAAGTATTAAACAGGATAAAAATCCAATGGGGTCTCGTTAAAGTTCCAAGATGAATCTACCATTATTATCAAGAGTGTGATAAAATGATGCTACGCAGAACGGCTGCCACATCACATATTTTGAATTTAATCCAATTGCGTTTTTATTTTACAAGGCCAACATAGTCCTTTTAAATGCACTTATCTGGGAATGGTGATAAAGATTGAGAGCAGTGTTTATAATAAGATGTTATAATTTGACATATGGTAACATTTTAGAACAACAGTATACTGAAGCAACCAGAAAATGTGTTCCCATCTAGACTATGATAATAGGTGCACTTAATGTATAATTTTAATTTTGGTGGCCATATGACTTGCATCAAATGTCACACTGTGAACTGTCATTCCATTGCTGTTGATTTTCTTTCCTGTATTATAAGCTCTCTTTATAAATAGCAGGTTGGGAAAAGCCATCACATTTTAAATAATCATCTAATCCTAGCTTCACTGCGGAATTCCAACCCACAAAACATTTAACCATTTCATCAAGATCCTGAATTCACTGAAAAGCTGTAATTACAATCTAAAATATCACTTACCCTTCTCTTAAACCTGATGGTTCCATGAGCTGTAAGCTCCAGGGCATTTTGCTGGGGTGGGGTGACCCCTCTGCACCCCACAACCGGAAGTCCCATGTAAGGATTACATGGCAGCTGCACACAAGTTCATATTTTCATTGGGTTATTTCCTTGAAATGGGAACCATCCAAAACTCTGATTAACATTGCAAACATTGGATTGTTCTATCTATTTTAGAACAATACTTACCTAGAAATGTTAGAAAAATTAAACTACTTCTAGCTTCTGGATAACGATTGTACTGACCCACCTGGCCCAAATGAGACTTCACCCGCCCCTGACGCTCGACAGGATTCCCCCCTCCCTGACTACCCCCTCAACTCCATCCACCTCTCCATTTCCCAGCTGCATCCCCCTCATCTAATCTCCACATTTCCTGACTACATTCCATGCTAACTACCCCTGCAACACCTGACTATCCACAAACCTTCACTGATCTCCCACTGTCTACCTAACCTGCTCACTAACAACTCCCCCAACCACCTGATCCCTCCCGATTGACCATTCACCATTCACTACCCCTCCATTGATCACCTGACCATTTCCCCTGTGACAAACCAACCCCACTACTGACCAATGCACATGCTCTAGCCACCTCTACACTGGCAACCTGACTTCTCAGGCTTAAACGCTGCTAGTTGACCACCATTCACTGGCCACCCCTCCCATTAATCTCCCCAACTAACCTCCCACTGACCACCTTCAACAGTGAGCACCCAATCCCCCAGCTGACCACCTGATAACCGCCCATAAGTTAGCTTTCCATTGACTACTCAAAGCCTCCCTCCCACTGAGCAACCTACTCGCTCCCCAGACCCATGTTAACCCCTTTATCACCACCACATCCAATTCTGTCCACTTACCTGAGAAATTTACCATCTTCCTGGCTTCACAACGTGGCTGTACCTTTAAACCTACCTGCTGTATGCCAACCAAAGCCATAAAAAGGGGACATGTCTTCCTTACCTCTAACTCAACTGCCCTCCACACGAGGCCCAGAACATAGCACCTTTCTCACCCAGCCTGAGTTGGAAAATTAGGTGAGAAATGTATGGCTGCATTTCAGGACTGAAACTTAGTGCTTTCATGAAAAAAAAACTACAATTAAGACTGTAAGACCATAAGACATAGGAGCAGAATTGGGCCACTAGACCCATTAAGTCTGCTCTGCTATTTGATATGACTGATATTTTTCTCATTCTCATTCTCTTGCCTTTTCTGCATAATCCCTGATTCCCTTAATAATCAAGAACCTATCTATCTTTGTCTTAAAGACGGTCAATGATCTGGCCTCCACAACCTACTGCGGCAAAGAGTTTTCCAGATTCACCACTCTCTGGCTGACGAGATTCCTCCTCATCTCTCTTTCAAAGATTTTTCCTTTAGCCTAAGGCTGTGCCCTCTGGTTCTAGCTTTTTCTACTAGTGGAAACATCCTCTCCACATCCACTCTATCCAGACCTTGCAGTATGCCATAAGTTTCACTAAGATCCCTCCTCATCCTTCTAAACTCCAACGACTACAGACCTACAATCCTCAACCATTTCTCATACGACAAGCTCTTCATTCCAGGAATCATTCTTGTGAACCTCCTCTGACCCCTTTCCAAGACCAATTGAAGTGGTTTTGGAGGCAAATAAAACATCATGAAAATTAGATTTGTAGAAATGTTTCAAGCTCTGATTAATCTGAAAATCATGAAATTAGTTCTTTCTAGTAATGCATCCCACGTCAATGTTGCAGATGGAGTTCGAATACAGCTGGGTTTATTATTTTCCTGGTGAGAAAAATAGAAAGTGTTTCATTTGCCTGAGAAGCTAAGAAAATAAGAAGTTTGGTTAAAAGTACCCCGGCTGCAGAAATTCTAGCGTGAGATTGTGTTTATATAACATCTTGAGGAAATTCTTTTACAAGCGACATTCTGGGGAAGAAGTTCATTGAGTGCTTTGTGGATAATTGCCCTCTATCAGATAACATTCTTTCAACAAAGAGCATCACAGAGGAATGGTTAAGGATCGACCTTGCCAGTATAAAGGAAACCTTGGAGACAGAAGAGATCGCTAAGGTAAATTGAATCAACACAAACCACCAATTATTGGATCACCTTACAAAGAATTTTTTACTCTAAGAAGTTGTTAGAGGACATTGAAGAGGGACATTTTGAATTATGATGAATTATAAAAAATATACAATTTATTTGATTTCTTTGCCATTATTTAAATATGTCAAGAAGTCTTTGGCAATTCTCGACTCCTCCGATGGTTGGTAGAATTTCCGATGCCCCAGTTGAATGGGTGTTGGCCAAAATATCAGGATTCACCTGACATGCGCCCCAGCCTCACTTGGGTTCCCGCCCAGAGTGGGTGGCAAGCTGATAATTATGCAATTCTGCGAATTTCAATGTCATTTGTGGTTTGATGGCTCATTCACCAGCCTCACATCATTTACCAGTCTCACGCCATTCACCAGCCTCACACTGTTCATCCCGTCTGCCAGCAGGAATGGCTTTACCGCCATTAACCTCAAGCAGCAACATGGCGTACCGAACCCCAAGGATCCAGAGAAACATCACTAACCCCTCAAAAAAGAAAGGCATCCTCTCACACACCATTCAAATCATAGTTCACTCACCAACAAACCATGCAGGCATGAGGATGACCCTCTCAGCCCCCCTCCCCCCAAAGGTTTCAGCTTGCTATGAAGCCTCAGAAGCTTCAAATCAAAACTCTGTGCATAAGTTGAGGCTGTGCGCATAGCTGTGTCAGATGGAATTCCCCCCATTCCATTCTTTGAGGACCTCAAAGGGGTCTGCTCACACCTGCAGCTCTTGACAGGTCGAAAGGGAAATTCCTGCTGCAGGATGGATTGCTCCAGTGTTTTAAAAGCCTGCCACATGACCTGTGGGCATGGAGATTAAAGTGACCAGGCCAATTCAGAATTTTCACAGTTGACAGACAGATGTTGATCAAAGGCTGCCTGAAATTACCATGCTAGGGGTGATTTTCTGGTCTGCCAGGGTTTAAAGAGGCAGTCCAACTGTGACTGGGGATGACCCCAGTCAACCTCTTGCCCCCAGCCTGAACCCCTGATATGATACCAAGATTGGTAGAATGGTTAATAGTGAAGAAGAAGGTTGTAGGTTACAGGGAGATATAGATGGGTTTGTCAGATAGGCAGAGCAGTGCCAGATGGCATTTCACCCTGATAAGGACAAGGTAATGCACTTTGGAAGAAGTAACAGGACAAAGGAGCATTTATTGAATGGCAGAGCCCTAGGAAGCTTAGAGGAACAGATGGATCTTGGGTTACTTATTTTTAGATCCCTGAAGGCAGCAGAGCAGGTGAATAGGGTAGTTAAGAAGGCATAAGGGACACTTGCTTTTATAACATAGATCATAGGAGCAAGTTCGTTTTATGGAGCTGTACAGAGCGTTAGGCCACAGCTAGACTGCTGTGTGTAGTTCTGGTCACCTCACTATAGGAAGGATGTGATTGCATTTGAGGGGATACTGAGGAGATTCATAAAAAAGTTGCCTGGGATGAGCATTGAAGCTATAAGAAGAAACTGCATAGGGTCAGTTTGTTTTCTTTAGAGCAGAGTAGGCTGTGAGGCGGGGGTTGGGGAGAGGCATGATTGAGGCATACGGGATAATGAATGCTTTGGATGTTGTGAATAGGAAGTAGCTGTTCCCTATGGTTGAGAGGCCAATCATGAGGCAGTATAGATTTAGGGTAAAGGGCAGCAGATTCAGAGCGGATTTGAGAAAAATGTCTTCACTCAGAGGGTGGTGAGAATCTGGCATTCAGTATCTGGGAAGGTAGTGGAGGCTGGGAATTTTACAACCTTTAAAATGTATTTGGATGAGCATTTAAAATATCATTGCATTCTCAGAAATGGGCCAAGTTCTGGAAAATGGAATTAGTACAACATCAATGTAAGTTATTATCGGTGCAGATTCAATGAGCCAAAGGGCCTTTTCTGTGCTGTATGCTACAATTCTACCTCACCTCCATTTTCAAAGTTATGCTCAAAACATAACTTACCAACCGTGCATTTTATTATACCTTGCCATTAGTTCTCATTTGTGAGGCAGCTTTTGGCATTTACTTGTGTTAAAGATGTTATGGGTCAATAGTAGCACTATTTCTTTTACACTAGAGCATTGTGCGTTGGGCCACAAGTCCAGGACATGAACTCATGAGAAAGTGTTGAATTGTCAGAGTTGCTGGCCTTCAGATGTGATGGAAGACTTTCTGTCTGTGTTTCCAGATGACCAGAAAAGATCCCATCATTTTTTTTCAGAGTAGTGACATTTTTCCCTGGAGCACAGAAGGCTTAGGATGATCTTATAGAGGCCCATAAAATAATAAAGGGCATAGATCAGCTAGATAGTCAGTATCTTTTCCCAAAGGTAGGGGAGCCTAAAACTAGAGGACATAGGTTTAAGATGATTGGGAAGAGATACAAATGGGTCCAGAAAGACAATTTTTTCACAGAGAATAGTGAGTGTCTGGATCAAGCTGTCAGAGGTAGTTGTTGAAGCGGGTACAATTTTATCTTTTAAAAAGCATTTAGACAGTTACATCAGTAAGATGGGTATAGAGGGATATGGGCCAAACATGAGAATTGGGACTAGCATCGTGGTTAAAAAAAGGGCGGCATGTACAAATCGGGTCAAAGGGCCTGTTTCCATGCTGAAACCTTTATGACTCTATGATTCTATGAGTAGTGAATTTATCTGGTGTCCTGGCCAAAACCCATATCTCCCCTAACATCACAAAAACAAATTAGCTTATCATATTGTTCATTGTTGCTTGTAGGATCTTGCTTTGCATGAATTGGCTGTCGGGTTTCCTGACATAAAAATAGGGACTAGGCTTCTGAAGGAATTCATTGGCTATAAGCTACTCCAGAATGGCCTGATGTCATCAAAACTGCACTACATACACAAGTTCTATGCTGCTTTTCCTTTACTCTGACATTGTAATTGGTGAATATTTTGATTCAATTTCTCATTTAAGTAGAATTTTATTGTGACAGAACCAAATTAAAGTTGTATATAATGAGATGACTAGGAAAAAAACGTAATGATAAGGTTGAGTAACATACTGCATATTGGTAATAATTTGTTTGTACCCAGCTTGCATGTAGATTTAATGATGTTTTCCAATGTCTTAGTTTAAATGCTTATGCATGGTGTGTACTTAATTCATACTTGCGTCCACAGCTGTTGTAATATACTGTAAATGGCAAACATCTGAATAGATCTATGCTGGCGGTGTTCTATTAGCATTTTTATACAAATCTAGGTTTATTAGGTTTATTTCTGTAGAAGAAATTAAGGTCAAATGAATGGATTCCTTGTCTTCCAAGAAAAACAAATTTTCCCTGTAAGTACATCAACTTGAAGTTTGTCATTCTCATAATCTACTTATTTGTCCAAAATACTTACACTTGTAGAATTTATTTTTACATGCTTTAAATTTGTAGAAAATAGTGTATATGTGATTTCCACAGAGTTGCACTGCTGACATTGGTGACTATATGATAATTGAATTTTAGCTGTACTGTCTAGAATGGCTGCCTTTTAAAACAATTTTTATACTGGCGGGACTTTTCCAAGCAATTATCCCCAATCTTTACCAATGACTTTTTAAGTTGGGGTTCCCATTTACATCTAATTTCCAATGCAAATCTGATGTACATGCCTGATATTCCCCCCAGTGTTGAACTATACACTCACACTGATGTGAATTGTGATAGGTTCCCCATGACATGCGCAGGATGGTCAGAACTTGTTGGAAATGCACAAGTGAGTACATCTGCTATAGGGGAAAGGGTCAAGCAGTACCTGGCACTTTTTGGCACTGCCCTTTGGTACAACCCAGGGGCATCATGTTGATGGTAGGACGTTGTCGCTGGGGACCTGATCCTTTGATATATGTTTGAGAGAGAGGAGCAAAGTGGAGAAGCCAAACGGAGGTTCAAGATTTACCCGTAGGCCTCAGATGAAACATTTTTTTTGATGAAAAGTATCATTTTTCTTCAGGCCCTGGAGCCACTTCCTGTCTCGTTCAGTCTGACCAGAAAACCAGATGGATCTCTCTGTGGCGGCCTGAGGTTAAGATTGAAGTTAGAATCTGATCTGCATAGGTTAAACAGGATCCAAATTCCCCCCGGCAGGTGGTTAGCTGGCCTGCTGAAAGGGCATAGTAGTATCAGGATCTATCCACCAGAATTGGAGCAAAAACGTCACATGGGGCGTTTCAACTGCCATCCACCTAGTTTGTGCTGAGTAGGATGGTTTCTGCTGGGTGCATGGTTAGAATTCTTCCTGATTGATCCTGCTGAAACAGTCCCTCTTATACTTGACTTTAATGTTCTCCTTTGTATTTTGATGCCACTTTGCACATTTGCACATTCTCCCTGTGTCTGCATGGGTTTCCTCCAGTTTCCTCCCACACTCCAAAGATGTGCAGGTTAGGTGGATTGGCCATGCTAAGTACATAAGATTATGAGGATTTGGCAAGGGAGATGGCCTGGCTAAGGCACTCTGTCAAAGAGTTGCTGCAGACTTGATGGGCTGAATGGCCTCTTCTGCATTGTAATAAATCTATCATTCTTCTATTTTGGCAGTTACAGCATGGAAGGTGGAAGGCAGCTGCCTGGACAGTGAGAAGCATGAACCCAAAAGGATGTAGCTGGAGCTGGCCCAGCTAGCCTCCAGATTAATTAATGATTGAACAATTGTGGAATGCTTTCTTGACAGTTTCATGGAGCAATACATTATGGGATGAGCTAAGGATAAAGCTATTTTAGACCTGGTATTGTACAATGAAGCTGGCTTAATTAATAATGTCATAGCAAAAGATTCATTTGGAAATAGTGAGCATGATACTATTGAATTTCACACTAAGTTTGAAAATGACATATTCCAATCACAAACAAGAATCTTTAACTCAAACAAAACTAATTATATGTGAATGAGGGGAAGGTTGTATATGGTTTAATAGGTAAATAGATTAAAATATATGGTGGTAAATAAACAGTAGGAATTATTAAAAGAATGTTGATCATTTTCAGCAAAAATTCCATTGAAAAACAAAGAACTCAGAAAAAAAATCTATCTGTGGCTTACTTAGGAAGTAAAGGATAGTACTAGATTAAAAGAAAGAAGAGGCTTATAAGTTTGCAAAGAATAAAAGTAAGCCTGATTTTCGGAAAAGAGTGAAAAGGCCAGCAAAAAGTTGATATCAAGGGAAAAGTAGAATATAAAAGTAAACTAGTCAGGAAAATAACAAATTGTAGGAGCTTTTATAATTATATGGAAAGGAAGAGAGTAGCTAAAGTAAGTGATGGTCCCTTGTACACAGACTGGAGAAATTGTTATGGGGAAAGAAGAAATGGCAGAGACATTGAACAAAAGTTCTTGACTGTTTTCACAGAATCACAGAACCTTCACAGAAGAAGACACAGATTATACATCAAAAATAGAGAGTAACCTAAGAGCTTCTGCAATGTTGGTAGAGCTTGCTTCATTCTTACTTCATGGATAACTGTTCTACATAAATGTCCTGCACTTCAATCCCTCACTAGGTAGAAGAGGATTTCACTGCACTATTTAACATGGTGTAATGATTTCCTTTTAGTTCATCCAATGCTCCAAACTGCTACTATTACAGAACTATCAGAACTCAGTGAAAGGTTGGGCTCTGGAACTCCTCACCTGGATTCTTTAGAGCACAGCTAGAATGTGATCCTGTCCTCTGGAGAGATATGCCCTTACCACCCTTTGATGAAAGAAAATTAGGAGAAATTGTCCCCATTAATGATGCAAGTATTAACAATACAATGTGCGCACGTTAGTTAGCACTACTACCTCACAATGCCAGGGACCCGGGTGCAATTCCAGCCACAGGGTGAATGTCTGTATAGAGTCTGCACGTTCTCCCTGTGACTGCTTGAGTTTCCTCTGGCTGCTCTGGTTTCCTCCCACAGTCCAAAGATGTGCAGGTTAGGTGGACTGGCCATGCTAAATTGCCCCTTAATGTCCCAAGATGTGTAGATTAGGCGGAATAGTGGGGTAAATACATGGGATTACGGGGATCAGGTCTGGGTATGACGTTCTGTTGGAGTCAGTACAGGCTTGAAGGGCCAAATGGCCGCCTCCTGCACTGTGGAGATTCTATGACATTGCTAAGTGCTCCTCTGTTTGGAGGAGAGATGGCAATCAGGGATCAGCTAGGCTTGCTGATGCATGTAAAATGGTACCAAGCTGTGCAAATGTTAAATTGTGAATAGGAGACATACATTGGCAGCTCTGAATAAATCATGGAAGTTATATTTACATTCCAGCCCGGCATTTGATATGATACATATGGCATTTATGCACTCAGTTATCTTTGTTCATCTGTTGCTGGGTTATTTGGTGGAACACTCTGCATCTGCCCACAAAGAGAAACTCGGCCCTCTTCCAAGTTATCTCCACCATCATGATCTTTATGACACTGTCAGAGAAGTGTGCGGATATAACACCAGATATTTCTCAAGCAGCAGCCTCTCAATAATTCAGCATTCACCAAGGGAATTTCCCTTTAAAAAATGCAGGATCCCTTTAAGTCATGGGAACCCCTTCAGTTTTCTCATGATCTTGTTTTTGCAATTGTATAGGATGTTGGTGAGATCACATCTGCAGTATTATCTCATGATTTGAGGCAGCATGTGATGACATTGGAGGCAGTTTAGAGGAGGTTCACCAGATTGATTCCAGGGAAGAAGGAGTATGAGGAGAGGTTGAACAATTTGGGATTATACTTGTTGGAGTTTAGAAGGATGGGAAGGGATCTGTTTGAGATATATAAAATTTTAAAAGGGATTTATGAAGTAAATGTAGACCAAATTTTTGGTCTACATGGTAAAGGGATATGTGGAAAAGTGGGAAGGTGGATTTGAGACCAGGGAGAGATCAGCCATGATCTGAATGAATGGCGGAGCAGGCTCAAAAGGCTGAATTTGAATTTGCCTCCTTTTGCTCCTAATTCCTACGTTCCTATGTTGATCTACTGGGTCAGTTGGCAATTATGAACAGTAATGCTCTGAGCTCATCCATACTATGGCAAAGAAGTTCTTGCCTCAAAATGTCATGTGCCCCATGCAGTCAGGTTTGGGCAGATGTAGCAGATGTTGCACCCTCTTTGTTCTTGTTTCAGCTGCTTGTTGAAAATCTACCTCAGCCCTAAACATTGCTGTCCGTTTGTTATACGTTAGTAAAGTAAATGAATATCAGGATCAGATATCAGATCATATAAAATGTGTCAAGCTGTTGAGTTAAGGAAGATATTATTCTGTGGTTTCTATTACATGGATAATCTTTTCTCTGAATGCTAGAAGAGCCTTTTGATTATCATGTTTTATCTGTGGATGTAGGGGGCAGAGACCAATAAATTCATTAGTTGTGATAATCTTTATTCATTGAAAGTTTTCTCTGGCTTCTGGCAGCTCAGATCATGTCATCTCCTTCCTGTGCATTGGCCCACATTGTGGGAATGGAGGCCCTTTTTCTCTCATCTTCATAATTATTTCCTTCAGCTCTTTGGAAGCAACAAGCCTTTCTTCATTGTTGTGTTTTGTTATACCTGGCAAGCTGCAATGGTTCAGGGGATGTTCACTGGAATGTATTGTGGAGCTCCACTAGATTGCCACAGAACATAAAAAGAAATGTCAGATGACTATATTCTGCTCTATGACAGTTATTGTACTGACACAGGCTTCATTAGAATCACCCAGAAGTCCACAGGTTGTTTATTGATATGAAAAATTATAACTGCTCAGAATGATCTTATTCACAAAACAACCACCTTGATTTGGGAGTCAGCAGATTATCACATAACCAAAACATCACGAGAACTTCTGGACATTCATGTATAGAACCAGGCACACGTGAGCTTTAGTTCAATCAACTGAAACTATTTTTTCTCTCTAATTTAAGCAGTAGAGTGCTTGCCGTATGGGACTTTGAATACGTATTGCATTCTGCCAGTTAGGAATAAGAGTAAACCATTTGGCTCACCCATTCACTAAGATCATGGCTGATCTGATGGTGGCCTCAATGCTACGATGGTTGCAGGTTTGGAGGGCCGAGGGCCTGTTCATGTGCTGTACTGTTCTTTGCTCTTTGTCCTGCACATACCTGAGATCTTCATTATTGAAAAATCTAACTAACTCTGCCTAAAAAACCACTCAATGTGCCTGCCTCTACCATTCTCTTCTGTGGAGAGTTCCACAAAATCACAACCCATTGAGAGAAACAATTTGCCTTGTCTCTGTCTTAAATGGGAGACTGTTTATTTTTAAACAGTATTTCCCCGTTCTGCTCTCTCCCACAAGGGGAAACATTCTTTCAGCATGCACTCTGTCAACACTTCAGGATCATACATATTTCCGTAAGATCACCTCTCAGACTTAAGCTCGAATAGATATAAGCTCAACTTTTCCTTAGACGAGAACTCTTCTTGTACAGTATTGGGTAACACTGGTTATATTTTAACTGTAATTAGACTAGGTGCATTTGATTTGTATATCGGTTCCTTAATCAGGGTCTTTCCTCTGTCCACATTTTAAAAATTTCATATCCGAAATCTAGACATTATATTCTAAAACACTTGAATTATGAAACTAGATATTTGCAATATAGAGCAATCCAGGAATAAGATGAGAAGTTTGCTGCTGAGTGGTGAGGTTAGAAAACACTTCTTCATACAAATGGTGGTGGAAATCTGGAATTCTTGCTCCCAAAACACAGCTGCAACTGAGTGCATTGAAATTTTCAAAACCGAATTGTTAGATTTTTGGTAACAAGCTTCTAAGCATTTATAGACCAAGTCAGGTAAATGGGGCTAAGATGCAGAGCAGCAGTGATGTAATTGGATGGCAGAAAATGCTCAACATGTTGAGTGGCATCCTCCTGTTCCCATGTCCCCTTGGTGACCATGTGATGAGATGTTGTTCTCCAGGTGGAAGTGGGCACCAAGTTAGAGGGATTTACCCTCTAAGGTAACAATGTACAGAATCTTCTAAATAAGACTTTTGCTCTCTGTGAACCCTATTGAGTAGGCGGCTGAAAAAAATGCCTTCGGTGTTGCCTCACCGTAAGTTTTCCAATCCAGCAAGTTCCATTTTGACATCCTCCATCTTGTCTTTAGACCGTATGAATAAAAAGAAGTCTGCAAATGTGCATTCTGCAGAACTAACTTAATAAGGATGTTGGCAGAACCTCAGAGCACCAAACAATTCCAATCAATTTTTTAAAAAAATTATAAGTTGGATGTGGGCCAACATTTATTGCCCTCCACTTTAGAGAGCATTTAAGAGTCAACCACAATTCCAGCCATGTTCACATCCACTTGATAAAATTCTTACTAGTTTACATGCTGTGATTCTCAATCTAATTGATTGAGGATACACATTGCTGTTTGCCCAAGTGGTGCTCATGACAGATCCCATATAAGAGATTCCACGCAAAAGATCCCCTATAAAAGATGCCACAATGAAAAGTATCTGTAAATATCTCCAAATCCACCCCCCACCTGCCCCACAAAAGCCCCCACCTGTCAGGGATCAACTGTCAGCACAGCAAATCCAATTCCTTTGCAAAATCTTGGCCAACATTTACCTATGTTTCTGAAATTATAATAAGCACACTCAAGTTATCAGACTAAACTTCGTTTTGTTTTCCTAATGAATTGACCAATAATTACCAATGAGTTATGATCAGAAAGAGGCATTTCTTTGTTTTATGTAATATCAGATGGAGTAAATGCAATTTAAAGTTGCTCCAGCCCGCTTTGATGATCCCTTTGTTCTGATGACTGATGCGTGTAGTTGGCTGCATGCAATCAATCTCATTTATCGATTCAATTGTAACCATCTGCCTTAAGTGGGCTTCATTTTTTATTTCAATGCCTTTGTTCAGAGCACATTTAAATCAAAGAGTTGCTGGTGACTGGAACACCTTATCTGAAATATTAACATATGTAGATTGGCTGATTATGGAAGAGACAATTCTAAATGATTGGTGCATTGTGGGATAGACAATTCTTCAAAACTAAATGGTTAGGAGAAATCAATGATGGGAACTATGAAGTATATTATACTCCTAGCTGCTTTGGTTATATCAACAAAACAATTATAAAATGAAAGATTTAGATCATAAGTTATTGGAGCAGAATTAGGTCACTCGAGCCCATTGAGTCTGCTCTGCCATTCAATTGTGGCTGATATTTTTTCTCTCCTATCTTTCCCCATAATGCCTGATCCCCTTATTAATCAAGAATGTATCCATCTCTGACTTAAAGACACTCAGGGCCCAATCAGGCACCCCCGCCCTCACAACGCGCTCAGCCAACTCCAGTCTGATTTGCACTGTGGGAGGGGCTTAGCGCTGCTAGAACGATCGGAGCTCTGAACTCCGCATGCGCAGTCAGAAAAAAATTGGAAAAAGCGTGCCCATGTCAGATCACTCCCAAGCGGCCTGGGAGCAAAAAGTGGGAGCGATGGTGTATCTCTGGGGGTGGGAGATAGGAGTGGGGGAGGAGGGAGGCGGGTAAGATTATCTTGGAGGGTGGGCAGATGGATCTCTGGTAGGATGGCAGGGGGGTCCGTTGCCATTCTGCAGGCGATCGGTCTGGGTAATGCGGGGTTGGGTAAGGAGACAGTGGTGTGTGGGTGTGTGTGTGTGTGTGTGTGTGTGTGTGTCCCTTATCCATCCCCTATACTTCCCAGACTGATCGCCACCCCTGACCCCCTCCCCACCTCTGATCGCCCGCAAGAGTGGCAGCAGACCCTCTTGCCCCATTCCCCACCAGAGATCCATCTGCCCCCCCCGCCCCCAGAGATTTATCTGCCTCCCCTACCACATATCCATCTGACCTGCCTTCCCCCTGCACCCTCCTCCCCACCCACCCAAGACAGTGATCTGGCCTCACTCCCCCTGTAAGAAATCTGACAATACCAAGGTTTAAATCCAACCGATTTATTTGATAGTAAACTCACACAAGCTTTCGAGGCTGTCCTCTTCGTCAGGTGAATGAGGTATTCTGGTCTCAAACAGCACATATAACAGCATGCTCTTCACCCGACCAAGAGGACAGCCTCGAAAGCTTGTGTGAGTTTACTATCAAATAAATCGGTTGGACTTAAACCTTGGTGTTGTCAGACTTCTTACTGTGTTCACCCTAGTCCAACCCCGACATCTCTACATCATTCTCACTAACCCCCCTCCCCCGCCCCCTCCTGAGAGAATCGTCTGGCCTCACTCCCCCTCCCCTCCGGAAGAACATCTGAGCTGCATCCTCCCTGTCTCATCACCACACAATGATCCGCCCTCCCCCCAGCATGGTGGGGGAGGGACAGAACTGGAGGAGCTAGGCCCCGAAAGCTCTGCGAATCTTCCCCCGCAGGAGTTTATCATTGAATCCAAAACCTTTCCTCAATGGCTTAACAAACCGTGAATTGTCTGCCTAAATTGTCTCAAATTTTGTTTTTAATCCATAGATCTATAAACATGGACAGGGATTGTGGGTAGAGGTGGGAACATCGGGGTGGCGGTGCGGGCTCGTTGGGCCGATGGGCCTGTTTCCCATTTTCTTTGTTCTTTGTTCTTTGTGATGTTAAAGTGGGGAATAGAATACCCGGGCTACTTGGTATCAGTCAATGGATATATGAACATACAGCTGGCGAACACAGAAGAATATATTGATGGCACGTTAGTGGGTCACCTTGGCAAAGTTCTAATAAGGTGTAATAATGTCCTGTACATCAGAGGAGTTGAGGTAGAGGAAGAAGATGGGGAAATGAGAGAGTAACATTCCTTTTTATTTGAAGAATAACAATGTGTAGAATTTTTGAGTACTTTTTTTTATATTCAGCCATTTGAATGTGCTGTACTTGGATTTGCACTGACCAGGTCAGGAGTTTGTACTGTGCTGCAAAATGTAGATGACAAACTATAATCTAATTGTAGATAACTGTTTGGGCTTGACTCTGAATATGTGAATTCAGGTGTAAGTTGAACCATTAAAGCCAATTTTCAATCTGAAAGAAAACAGACAATGATCAGTGTCCCCCCCTCCCCCCACCACCACCAGCCAATGATCAACCCTTCTCCCGCAGCCAGAGATACATCTGACCTACCTCTTCCTCCTCCTCCTCCATCTTCAGACAAAGATCTGACCTCACTCCCTTCCTCCAACCAGAGAATGATACCACCCCTCCCCCACCCCTACCCCCACCCCCGATCTGAGTCGGGGAGCCGTTGGAAACACTGAACGCGTTCTTCGGAGGCTGGACTTTTATTTAGCAGGTCCCCAAAAGTGTGGTCCCAGATCGGCAAACACGGTGGTAAAGGGAGAAATGTTGATAGAGTTGGGCTGGCAGTTCATTAATTCAATTTAAATCGTCATTGCACCCGATTTGGATTTGGAATGGATCCCCGCCAAACGCAGGTCTCGGTAAAGTGGCTATCTGTCCAAGGTGAGATGCAGATCACAATAAAGGCCTCACACTTGATTTTACCATGATTTTGTGCCCAAAAACAGGCACAAATTGTTGGTAAAATCAGGCCCACAGTGACCTGGCCTCCACAATCTTCTGTGGCAAAACGTTCGTCGGATTCACCACTCACAGGCTGGAGAAATTCCTCCTCATCTCTGTTTTAAAGGATTGTCCCTTTAGCCTGTGGTTGTGCTCTCTGGTTCTTGTATTCCTTCTTGCATCACAATCCATTTGGGGGATATTTACTTTGCAGTAAACATGTTCCTCTTAAAGAAAAATTTAGCCATCTAAGAATTTTTGAGATACGTTAGTAAATGTAATAACACTATTGGCCTCAAGCATGCAACTCAATGAGATCATGGCTGATCTGTACCTCAACTCTACTTAAGTTTATTTATTAGTCACAAGTCAGCTTACATTAACACTGCAATGAAGTTGCTGTGAAAATTCCCTAGTCGCCACATCCCAGTGCTGGTACACTGAGGGAGAATTTATCACAACCAATGCACCTAACCAGCACATCTTTCAGACTGTGGGAAAAATCTGGGGCACCTGGAGGAAACGCACATAGACATGGGGAGAACGTACAGACTCCACCCAGACAGTGACTCAAGCCGGGAATTGAAGTCCCTGGCACTGTGAAGCAGCAGTACTACCTACTGTACCATTGTGCCGCCCATCTGCTTTTACTCAATATCCCTGGATATCCTTACCTAATAAAAATATTTCAAATTCAGTTTGCGGGTGGGGATGATTTGTCATCTTGAATCAATATGGTGTTAGTATAGTGCTATTAGGTAGAAAGTTCCAAGATTTTAGTCCTGCAGTAGCGAAGGAGCAATGACACAGTTCTAAATCAGGGTGGTGTGTGGCTTGGAGGGGAACTTGCAAGTAGTGGTGTTCCCATGCATTTGCTGCATTTAGACCATAAGACCACAAGACATAGGAGCAGAATTAGGCCACTTGACCCATCGAGTCTGAACAAAGAAAATTACAGCACAGGAGCAGGCCTTTCGGCCCTCCAAGCCTTCACTGACCATACTGCCTGACTTAACTAAACCCTCTACACTTCTGAGGACCATATCCCTCTATTCCCATCTCATTCATGCACTTGATAAGACGCTCTCAAAAATCACTATCATATCTGCTTCCACTATCTCTCCCGGCAACGAGTTCCAGGCACCCACTACTCTCTGTGTAAAAAAAAATCTGCCTTGAAAATCTCTTTTAAACTTTGCCCCTCGCATCTTAAACCCATGTCCCCTAGTAGTTGACTCTTTCACCCTGTGAAAAAGCTTCTAACTACCCAATCTGTCCATGCCTCTCATAATCTTGTAGACTTCTATGAGGTCTCCTCTCAACCTCCATCACTCCAGTGAGAACAAACCAAATTTCTCCAACCTTTCCTCATAGCTAATGCCCTCCATACCAGGCAACATCCTGATAAATCTTTTCTGTACCTTCTCCAAAGCTTCCACATCCTTCTGGTAGTGTGATGAGCAGAATTGAACACTATATTCCAAGTGCAGCCTCACTACGGTTCTATAAAGCATCAACATGACTTGCCAATTTTTAAATTCAATGTCACGGCCGATGAAGGCTCCATCATTTAATTATGGCTGATGTTTTTTTTTCATCCTCTTCTCTTGCCTTTTCCCCATAACACCAATCCTCTTATTAATCAAGAAACTATCTATCTGTCTTAAAGACACTCAATGACCTGACTTCCACAGCCTCCTGCAGCAAAGAGTTCCACAGATCCATCATTCCCTGGCTGAGGAAATTCCTCCTCATCTCTGTTTTAAAGGATTGTCTCTTTAGCCTGAGGCTATGCCGTTTGGTTCTAGTTTTTCCTATTAGTGGAAACATCCTCTCCGAGTCCATTTATCCAAGCCCCTCATCCTTCTAAACTCCAACAAGTACAAACCCAGAGTCGTCAACCATTCCTCATACGATAAGCCAGAGATTAGTTGACCTTCTGAGTGGTAGAGATCAGGTCCAAATTCCCCGGCCTTTCACGCCCCGCCACCGCTCCAAGTGAGGATGGAGAATTTGCTGCTCAGACAAATCTACATGTACTGCAGCGGGACTGGCAAATCTCGCTGGTGTAAGTGGCTGGAGAATTCCGGCCCTTGTTTTTGGAAGGTGTTGTAAAGGAGGCTTAACAAGTTGCATTACATCTTTTATATGGTATGCACTGCTGCCAGTAACACAATAATATTTTCATCCTTAAGTTTTTATATTTGAGCCAAATACTTATTGTATGGAAATATTCCTGTGGCACACACTATGCAGATTACTCAAGCATTCGTTGAATAAAACATCAATTTATTCATCGAACAGCTATTCTTTCACAAAACATATGTGCCCCAGGGGCTCATCCGTTATTGTTAACTTGCGAGTTCTTTTAGCTGTGAAGCCTAATGCTCAAACATCCCAATTTATCATCTCTTGCCTCATGGCTCTTGGCACAGTTTGGGAGGATTACTTAAAGAAAAACAGCCCTTCTTTACGATAATAAATATTGACAGCTGTATTCACAATAAACTAAAGATATGAAATGAAAATCTTGCTTAGTTCGGTGGTTGGTTGATAAGAAAAGAAGCAATCCTTCCAAAACTCATAACTCTCCGAGAAAAGATGTTTAAGGTGTGAGTTGGCAACAGCAGAAAATATTTCTTCTAAGACTTACTGGTTTTGTGGTGAAATTGAAATTCTGTACATGCAATCGAGTTTACATTACATTCTCAGAATGTGGTGTTCTTTCCACTGACAATAAATGATTGCCAATCCAAGCAAGAAGGCTTCTAGTTTTAACTGCATAATCCTGTACTCCCAGTCATGATAACAATTAATTTTAAGCAATCCCATATTCTTTCTTTCTTTCCAGGTATAATAATTGTCGATTGCTACCTTACAGTTTTGTGACAAATTGCTCAAAATTATCTGAAAAATTGATGCACATAGGATCCATATTAAAATCTATTTGGCAGGACTTAATAAGTTATTGAGTTTGAAAATATTTTATTTGGTAAGCATATCCGGGATGTGCAGTAAAGGCAGATCAAAAGAGTTGAGGCATAGATCAACTAGGATCTAATGAAATTGCAGTTTCAAAACTTATTCCTGTTCTTACATTGCTATCTTCTAAAAATGCTTAGATGGCCAAATTTTGCTTTAAAAGAATATGAGTTGATGCAATATAAATCTCCCTCCAATGGCCCTCAAATTATGCCAGGAGAAACATTTCATTTCCTAATGATTTCTTTAACTGAAGTGATCAGGATCGAGGTGTTAGGGAAGAGACTGGGGGTTGGGAGGGAGATCCAGAGACCACCGGATTTTAAGTGGGGGAGTGCCTGAAGTCAGAAGGGGGCTTGAAAACAAAAACATAAAATGCTGGAAAATCTTAGCAGGTCTGATACAGCATCTGTGGGGAGAGAACAAGCGCCAATGTTTTGAGTCTAGGTGACCCTGTGTCAAAGTCTGTTTTTGTTTCAGATTCCAGCTTCCACACTATTTTGCTTTTGTACCAGAAGGGGGCTTCTACCCAAGAACTAGGCCCATTGTTTCTTGGGTTGTCTCACTGACAGCCTAAATATTTGAAGCATGTTAATTTGACAATAATTAGCCACTTAAAGGCAATTAAGAGCCCTCAATTGGGGTAAGGGTGGTTGTCCCATCCAAGACCTTGACCACTCAGTGTCATATCATTGTGAGGTCAGGATGGGATAGGAACTCAGAATTCCTTCAATTTCATTCTCTCCCCATCTAAAAATTCTGCTGGTGGGAGAGCAGGAAATTCAGACTGAGAATATAACAGATTTCATAGTTCATTACATCTGGTTCTGTCTGATATTTAAGCTCAGCATAATGAAGGGAATGGCTCCTAAATTGTTGAGTACCCCAAACCAGGCACGCTCAGTGGAGCTAGCTGGGACAAAACCTCAGCAGCAATAATAAGGGGAGATATACTCACCAGCAGATGTCCTAACATAACTTTAACAAGATCAACATCAGTCTGTACAAGAATCCAGAAATACTTCCAGATGAATATGGGCTTTTTTTAATCATTCATGGGATGTAACTTGGAGGGGTCCCTGCAGGTGATGGTGTTCCCAGGTATCTGCTGCCCTTGTCCTTCTAGAGGGCATGGATTTGGAAGGTGTTATCTGAGGACACTTGGTTAGTTCCTGCAATGCATCTTGTACATGGTACAAACACTGCTGCCACTGTGCGCCAGTAGTGGAGGGATTGAATGTTTGTGGATGGAGTGCAAATCAAGTAGGCTGCCTTTTTTGGATTGTGTCAAGGCTCTTGAGTGCTGCACTCATCCAAACAAGTGAGTACTGTTCCATTACACCCCTGAATTGTACAATGTAGATTGTAGACAAGCTTTGAGGAACAAGGATGCCAAGCCTCTGGCCTGTGCTTGTAGCCACAGTATTTACATAGCTAGTTCAATTCAATCTTTGGTCAATGGTAGCCCCCCTCTGGATGTTGCTAGTGTGGGATTCAGTGATGATAATGTCATTGAATGTCAAGGGGAGATGGTTAGATTACTTCCAGTTGGCATTCGTGTGGCTGAATTCTGCTTAACAGCTTCTTTTGAATGCAAGAGGAATACTACTCCTTCAAACACCACAAAAATACTAAACAATTCTATATTTGTGGGCCTGTTTTGAGTGCTGTCCTGAAGTCTAATTAGGATCTTTGGTTAGGGAGCTCTTCATTAGCACAGGGTAGTCGAAGTTTCATGTTGCCATCTGGAATGAGGACAAATTTAAAAGTTTAATGTTTAAAGTTTATTTATTAGTGTCACAAGGAGGCTTACATTAACACTGCAATGAGGTTACTGTAAAAATCCCCTAGTTGCCTTACTCAATGCACTAGTTCAGGTACACTGAGGGAGAATTTAAATCATAGAATCCATCAAGTGCAGAAAGAAGCCATTTGGCCCTTCAAGCCTGCATCAACAACAATCCCACCCAGACCCCATCCCCATAGCCTCACAAATTTACCCTGCTGATCCCCTTGACATTAAGGGGCAACTTAGCATGGCCAATGCATCTAACCAGATGTTTTTTGGACTGTGGGAAGAAACTGGGTATCTAGGTTTGAAATTAGCACAACAGCTTCATTTGAACACTGAACTGAGACTTGCGCCTGCTTCAGGTGGTCACCAGGTCCACCTATAAAAGGCCCCAATCAATTTAGCAATGACTTACCTTAGCTTTTATCTTCACAATGACTTAAATTCCCATGCAGATTGGGTGTGGGCCTCTGCCTTGTCAAATTGATTGTTATGGTACCCGCTGTTTAGTGCTCATAAAATGGCTGCAGTGACATTGAAACTCGACGCTGATAAGTCCTACACTGAAGAGGTTAAGAGTGCCTGCAGCTGAGGCCCAACAGTGAAGTTACTTTCAGCTTTCTGTCTTTCAGCACACCATTACTGAACACTGTAATTGTGTCTAGTTTGGTCAGTAAAATATTCCCAAGACTCAACACGTGCCAAAAGCCCAACATTTTCCATTTGGAATCAGTTTAACACCTGCTCAAAGTAAATAAGTTAATAGCAGCGTTAAAATGATGTTGATTGGAAAACCTCAGCTTCATGGGACCTTCTGGCAATGTTATGTTGTTTTTTTTTATTCACCTGAGCACTTCAGGTAAATTGTAAAAAATAAAACTATGGTTTTATTGAGAAACCTGGCTATTGCTTATTAATATGTCTGCAAGGCTTAAATATGAAGCAAGGATTTGATCACTGAGTCCTCTGAATTATAGAATTAACTGTAGTTCATTTACATACAGGTAATATAATTAAATGGATGATGAAAGCCATCTTGTTCATTGTGGAATGTACAAGGCTGAAATTAAATCTACACTATTTGGTAACAAGCGGAGGACTAAAATAATGTGATTTATCAATTAGAGTAATACAATTAGCAGGAACTGAATTGCTCTTACTGACTTTGAAGAATTATGATCTATTAGCAAAGTAAACAATACTGATGTGAATCAGATACGAATACATTAGTCGTTAACCGTACAGAAATTAAAGAGGAACAAATGCATCTGGATTAATACATAGTGGATGCTCTACACTTCAGGATCATTCTAATTTTTGGAGCTTGGTGTGTGGTCAGCAGACAGACTGAACCCATCATGAATCCCTTACAATTGCCATGAGGCTGGGGCTATTTTGAGGATTGGGCCTCATTTACACGCAGCCAGCAAACTTCACTTGCCAAACTATTGTGTTGCAGTACCTTGCTGGTTGTGGGAGGGTGGGTACAGGTACAATCAGTACCCAAGGGCAGGCAAACCACTCAAAACCATCCCCACCCACTCCCCAGTAAAATTACATTCAGATCAGGTGGATGGGTGGTAGGAAGGCCACGTATTGGATGTCACAAACCCCTTACCTTCAAACCCACCGATTGGGGGGTGGTATACAGTTCAATCCATTGACTGCTTTGTTAATAGAACACGTAAGGTTGAATTTTATGGCTACAAATTATGCAGAATGCCATCCTGCTGGTCTCCAATAAGATGGAATCATAGAATACTACAGTGCAGAAGGAGGCCATTCAGTCCATCAAGTCTGCACTGATCACAATCACACACAGGTCTCCATCCCCATGCATTTCCCCTAGCTAATGCTCTGGCACTACAGTTAACTTAGTATGGCCAACCAACTCAATCTGCACATCTTTGGGCTGTGGGAGGAAACTGGAGCACCTGGAGGAAATTCTACACAGACAATGGCCCAAGCTGGGAATTGAACCCAGGTCCCTGGCATTGTGAGGCAGCAATGCTAACCGCTGTGCCGCCGAAGGGAAGTGGGAACTGAAAGCAGAAGGTCACTCTCCATTTTTTTTTAAAAAAAGCAATTAGCAGGATTAGCCAATCAGCTGCAGTTTTTCATTGCCCACTCCATGCTTTACTCGTTGCATAGAAATAAGGTTGGGAGTGAGTCGTGCAAGATATATGGAGGCAAATATGGGACTTTAGCTACATGTAGCAGTTGATTCTGATACTGAAGGTGGCAGCACTTGGTTATTGGTAGACTTTTTTTGTCCAGTTTTTATAGGTTGAAATTACAACCAAGGAGGAAGTGAGTGAAAAGGAGCCTTTAAACTGGTGGCTGGACTGAATGCTGGTTCATGGTCTAACCACCAACACATCTCTCATTTTGAGCTTCATTACCATCAACCCTGGCTCAATGAGATCTGTACAACAGCATAGGAGCAGTTCCACACTTATGTAAAAATGAGACTCCAAGCTGATAAATCCACAACACAGAGCTCTATGAATACCAGATAATGGGAATAGCCTGGGATAGAAGTGCTAAGTAATCCCATAGCTAAAGAATCTGGGTAAAGCTCTGCAAGCAGACTTATGACAGAGAATTACGCAACAGAAGAGGCTTTATGAATGTTCTTATCCTCAATGCTGGCAGTGCACATTACACAAGTGCAAAGGTTAATGAAAGTAGTAACATTCAACTTTAGCTAGAAATGTCAAATGGAGGATATTAGTCTTCTCCTGATGTCTGCATTATCAAGGATGCCGGACTTCAACTAATTCAATTCATTTTACACATTATCAATGAGTGCATTGGACACATCGAAGCCCTGTCCTGGCTATGGGGCTGAAGATCTGTAGTTTAAAGTTAGCCAAGTTGTTACATTGTAACTAAACCACTGGCACTCACCTGGGCAATTTCTCAATTCATTTCCCACATACTGCCTGGAACTCTACCACCTCGCCCGCCACGGAATCGGAGCGGGCAAGGTCCGACAATGGAAATCTCCATTGATTTCAGGTGGGAATTTCTGGTCTCACCCGAGTGAGGCTATAAAATCCTGTCTATTCCTGTTCTCAAAAACAGAGGGTGGGATTTTCAGCCCCTTCCCACCCCAGTGTATTTTCTGGTGGCAGAGGCAGCCTGCCATTGGTTGACAGCTGGATTTCCAGTCCCACCACTTGGAAGATGAAGTATTGGGCAGCCTGCCCACCTGTGAACCAAATGAGTTGCTTAAGTGACCAATTAGTGGACATATGAG
Organism: Sphyrna mokarran; assembly: GCA_024679065.1. Taxonomy (NCBI): domain Eukaryota; kingdom Metazoa; phylum Chordata; class Chondrichthyes; order Carcharhiniformes; family Carcharhinidae; genus Sphyrna; species Sphyrna mokarran. The sequence continues at coordinate 111,960,936 of JAGIQG010000003.1, forward strand.
AGCTTCCTTTTGTTACTACTACAATTTTTTCTATTGGAAGCAGTGTGAAGCCTGGCAGTTTTCATTACTTAAGTTGGTGGGCTGGCATCTGGAAAATGTAGAAGGATTGGGGGATAGAGGTGGATGCTGAAGTACCTCCCCTTTCTTTATAGAGCCCCTGAGCTTATCAGAGGACCTCTCTCCAAAGTCTTCCCCTCCCCATTTCCCCTCCATCCTTGGCCTGTCCATTCTCATCCCCCAATCTCCCTTGCTCCCTTGCTAGAGCTACTAGGCTGGCCCAGATGGTACAGAGACAAGGTGTCAGGGGAGAGGGTGGGTGCAGTGATGTGCAGAGACGGAGGTGCAGACCGAGCGTAAAAGCTCCAGCACAGATTGAGGAGCTTAATTCTTAAGGGGAAGAAAAAGGTTCTGACCTTGAATGAGGAGAGAAATGGATGGATGGCACTTGTTGATAATCCATCTTCTTTGATTATTTGAAAGAAGTTTGGTCAATTCAAAAGGGATCTGTGGGAATAGAGTCATAGCTGTTCATTGATGTGGTATTTAACTGGATAGTTCATAACAGAATTTGAAATATTCCCGCAATTAGAATTTAATCAAAGCAACTTTTTACTTTCATACATTCTAATTTAATTGTTAAAAGCAAACAGCTTTTTTACATAAATATAAATTGTCATAGAATGATAGAATTGTAAAATTCCTACAGTGCAGAAGGAGGCCATTTGGCCCATCAAGTCTGCACCAACAGCAATCCCACTTAAGCCTTATCCCCACAACCCCTCATATTTACCCTGTCAATCCCTCTTACACTAAGAGGGAATTCAGCATGGCCAGACCACTTAACCTGCACATCTTTGGACTTGTCAGTCATCGTCAATTGTAAGTTTTACTATGGAGGTTTATTATAATCCAATTGAGTATTTTTTTGCCTCAAATGGGAATTTGGTAAACCATTACAGTAGCAATTGTCTATGCTGTCATTGTAATTTAATCATCAGGAATTGGGTGACAGTTAATTTGACTTAATAAATGGCAGGCAAAACATTGATGGTTTCTCTGATGTCTTATGCAATGTTTTAAACCGGACGTAATGTGGTTATGAAGAAACAATAAAAAATGGGCGAAAATACCGCATAATCGTCTTGTTTACAAAAATAGTTTTGCTATTGGTTTTGAGAAATAGCATTAAAATATCCAAGAAACCACATAATATCCATGTGATTTCTCAATCTTTATTACTCACCCAAGCTGATGTCAAATGTCCAAATAAATTTCCAGCTGTGTTCCCAAGAGCATCTATCACATATTTTCAAAAGCAATTGCTGCAGCACAGAGTATAGGACAAATTTGGGAAAAAGTGCCAACACAAGAAGTTTAATTCATCTTCATTGCACTGAACCTTCACAATGCTACACAATGCTACATTTAAAATTCAATCAGGATATCTATTGAAAGAGTTTCCCTCATAGTTTGCCAATTCACGCAAGCACTAGTTTCATTATCTTTTAGCTCATCTCCAAATCTGAAAGCATTTTCCAGGTAATTCTTATGTAATTTTATGTAATTTTTTATGTAATTTGCCAGATACAAGTACAGCAATACTAACATTAGGCTGCAAATCCCCAATCAAGATGCATAGGAACATTGAGAAGAAGTGAGTGTTGTCTGTAATTGGAAGTTCCTTTCAGCTTTCCATTTTTGAAAATTTGCCTTCTTTTTGAAATATGTTGCTTTGATTGGTTGATAAGATTTTATTACCAACAAAAAGTTTTATTTTCATCTGTGAAGTGCATCCAATATAAATCAAGGCCAAAATAAAACACGGGAGAAATATGTTCTGCTGATTTCGTCCAATTAATTATGTGCAAGTTCTCAAACTAATTTGCCCATACATTAAAGTTGTTGAAACTGGGTTGGTATAAGTTGTTGCTCTTTGCTGCCCTGTTTATTCACGCATTTGAAGGACAAACAGAGAAACCATCTGTCTAAAGGCAGCTTTGATGTTTAAATCTATTTATTTCTATGTTACAATTCATTGCCTCTTCTGCTCATTGTTTTAGGCATGTCTTATGCCGGGAACAATTTGGAAGTAGTTAGTAAAGTCCAAGCACATGTAGGATTCATGCCTGCATCCACTCCCTCCTTCCTTCTGCTTTCATTCTATTCTACCCATTCCATCTGTTTGATTCTTTTTAATAATAGATGGAAGAAGCCCAAGAAATGTTGCTTGCGTGGCCGAACCACAGTAGCTGATGTCAATATCCTGCAATAGATGTAAGCAACACCACATACATGCTGGTACACAGATTTTTTTTCAGATCACTGGAATGAATGGGAGAACTCAAGGACAAAAGAGGACAAATAATTAGCAATCTGGGGGTAACCCTTCCATTTGTCAGACTTGGACATTTATTTCCTTGCTGGGTGGAAGGGGTTAACAATTTCATCTCAAGGAAATAGCATTTAATGGAGCATCCACCTTGTGTTTTATTTTGTGTGTTCGACCGCAAGATGGGATCCCCGCCAGCCGCAGTAAACTGGCCAGGGTGTAGTGAAGCAGGCAATGTTTAGGGCATCTTTTCTAGCTCTTCTTCAATCTACGGAGGTGAGCAGTGCATTCCTGAAGAGGACTGCTCAGTTGCCCAGGTAGATGCCGAATTCCACTGCTGCGTTTGTCAGTGGAAAATAACCATTAGACCTGAGCTGCCTGAGTGCAGGTCTGTGACTACAGCTCCCAGTGTATCCACACTTGCTGCTTTGTTGCTCGCCCATCACCACAGGACTTCAAGGGTTGACCAGCTCACTGATGATGATGATGATGGTTTTGAAACGAGCGCTTGATTTGGATTAAGGTGAGGGAAAGTTGTGCAGCGTCAGCTTCACTCTCTCATCCCAATTCTCATCTAGATCCAGTGGCAAGACAAGAGTCAAGACAGCTGGAGGTGGGACTAGGCGCAGTGGATGACCAGGACGTCTTCTATGTCTTGTTCTGTTCTTTGCATTCCATGACGCTTGCAGAGACCACCTTCTTGACTGTTGGACCTTCCATTGGTCTCTTCTGCTCAATCCGCCAGACTGTCTTCACATGCTGGGATAGACCTCTCCCTATCTCACTGAGGGTTGGGACCCATTGGCTACCCTCACCTGCTTTAGCTGGCTTGTCAAGGCTGTTGCTGGGATGTGGCTGCTGTCGCATGCAAACAACTACAGGGAGCCACAGGTGAGAGCCGAGTGCCAGGTGGGGGAAAGGATGGACGAACTGCCTTGAAAGGATGCAACATGTTCCCCCACCAAAGGTATTACCTCTCCCTGACACCCCAAACATGCTCAAGAACCCACATCAATGCTTCTGCTGTAATACCAATTTGCTGTTGAATTTGCACCAGACTGACTGTGAACCAGGGATAGAAGTGGTGATGCAACATCACAGTGAATCAATTGTTTAAAAATCCAAACAACTTCTCCGCTTCCAGCTGAAGCTTCAATAATAGTTGGTCTCTTCGCGCAATTATATTGAGTTACCTCAAGCAGAATAGATTTTAATTTGTTAAAATTGGTGCCAAGCGGGTAGGAATAGCCTAAGAATCAACTTGGTTGATCTTAAGCCCCATTAATGCTAATGTGCCGCCCGCCACCATTTTGACGGGGCCTACCAGCATGTGGCTATAGAATCAAAAACAATATGAGAAAGATGCTTTCCTGCATTGTGTCACTAGGATTGGGAATGCACTGCCCAAAAGAGTGGTGAAGGCAGTTTTAGTCATGGCTTTCCTAAGGAAATGAGATAAACCTCCAGTGAATGAGGGGTTGTCCTCTGCTCCAGTGGTAGTAGGTGTGCTACCATTCAAGGAGAAGCTGAGGGGCAATGGTTGGGGCTGGGTTAAAATTAGGGTTGGTTCTCCAGTAAGGGTAAAAGTTCAGCTCCATTAGAGTGAGAGGTTTGAATGGAGGTCATGTGTAGGTAATGGGGCTCCAATAGGGTGTTAGGGGTTGGGAGCGGTAGGCTTTGCGAGCCTTTGTCAGTAAGGTTGAGCTTTGATGGGGCCCATTGGGGTTAGGGTGGGTACATGATGGTATGGCAAAGGGTTGGTGGGTGAGAATGGATGGGGACATTTGCGACAGTGGTTAGGGACATTTTAGTCCCCAATTGGGTGAGCAATTGAAAGGTACAAGTGAGGATTTGGTAGCTCTTGAGGCTGAAGGAGTCAATGACTACGGGAAGAAGGGGGAATCAGGATATTGAATTCGGTGATCAGACATGATCAAGGTGAATGATGGACAGGCTCAAAGGGCCTAATGGCTTACTCCTGCTTGAAGTTTCTACCTTTCTATGTTTCTATATTTAATCTGAAGTGTAAAAAAAGGCAGGACTGGGGGATTGCAACGAGCTAAATTCAGACAGCTGGCACAGATGCAACAGATTGAATGGCCATTTTATGATTCTGAATTTACATTCAGTGCTTGGCCGTGTGATCAAACCAGCTGAACATGAAATTTCAGCAAAGTATGTTGGGACTGTTTCCCGATGCCATGGTGTTTTTAACTGGTGCTGATGCATGTGTAACTCGAATATGCATCTGTCAACAATTAAAGGGAATTTTAGACCCATTAACAACTAATAGACAGGGATTTCATGCTGCCTGTGAAACATTCAACCTGTTGCACGGATAAATATGTGAGTGCTAATTTTTTACCTTTTTTTATCCAAAAGTGGAATAAGAGATTCCCAGAGCAGCAATGCTTTCTCTGTCATTGTGAATTTATTGCTGTGTAAGTACAGACTTTTCCTTGAGTTTTCTAATGATCCTTAAGCACTTCAAGCCTGCCTTCCAGCAATTCAGGACCTTCTTTTCCCTGGAAGGTTTCCCTGAGGATTGCAGTACAATTATCCCTCATTTGCGAGACACCAGTCCTCTGCATTTACTCCCATGGCGATAGTGTGTTCTGTGATGGGACTTTTTTTGCAGAGGGGCAGGAGATTAGCTTGGCGCAGACAGTGTCCCAGGGAGAGATCTGTAAGAGGAGTGGCAAATGCTCAGTTGGTGCAGGGTCAGCAGGGAAGCCAAGATGTGAGGAGACACCGATGACCCCACAACTCAGTGGCTACACTAGGCACAGGCAGCACACAAACTAGCTCCAGATGTCTAAGGCCCAGTGCTGCAGGTGGCTCTGCCTCTCCAGAGACACAGTGACAGCAAAATGTGACACAATACATTTGGAAATTGCCTCCAACTGCACGGACGGACACCTTATGCTGGTGATGTTGATGATCACAATGACCCTCATCTTCTACACCTCTGGTTCTTTTTATGGGTTAGTGGGGTGAGGGGGATATCTGTTCAGCCTCTCTCAATCAGTCACATGCAGTTGTGTCAAGCTAATAACTGTTACCATCTTTAGACACGCCCACTGGTTCATCAAATACTAGACAGATGAGGGCAGCCAAGTGGAAAGAACACGAGGTTTCAAGCGAAGGCTGTGTTCCCACAGAGTAATAAATTACATACATGTGACTATAAAGATGCCAACCCCAGAGTTTTTCTAAACTGAAAGCGGTTTTGCTTAATGAATGTTCAGATTGTGCTTGATCACAGGACACTGTTTCTCCACCTTTGTGAGCATTGCCCTGGAAGATTACACGATTGTTACACCTTGCGGTACTCACAGATACCAAGGCTGTTTGTGGCTCATGTTGGATTGGCTCCTGGCTCTCAAGGTCAATCCCTTGAAGAAGCAGCTGATGACCTTATGCAGGAGGCCAAGAACCGAGGCCAAACAAACAGGAGTCGTGGATCCACAGGAGTGGCGATGGAGAGGAAGACTAAGCTGCTGAAGATATACTTCGAATACCCGGACTGATTCAGGGAAGCATTGCTCTATCCTCCAGAGCATGTCTCTCTCATGGTCATGGCATGCTGTGCCCTGCACAACCTGACTCCGGCAAAAGGGGACTCAATGGAGGCTGAGGAAAGTGAGACAGCTCCACAGGCCAAGAAGGGTGACTCCAGGGAAGAGTCAGGAATGCACAGGGTGAGAGCATTGAGAGGTACATTTGAGGTCAGGGACATGAAGGATGCTTTGATTCAGTGAAGTTTCTGCAAGGCATCCAAGGCATCGATGCTTACTTGACCCAATGGCATGGTGTCCTTTGCAAAATAAATCATTCAATGTGAGCCCAAGCTAGGTCCAGCAGCATCCATGCCCTACAGTTACATTTTTGTGCAGCATCTGGCCACTGTTCAAAGCCTGCGGCCAATTCAGTCTATTGAAGTCAAGAAAGTGTTATTACTTTGCATTAACACACAGAGAGAGTATAAGAATTCCATTTCAAACAGAAGGTTGAAAATAATAAATGTCCCATGACATGTCCCTGGTGTGCTCAACGTGCCTTAAAATGATGTTTGTGAGTGCTGGGTATTGCTGCCATCCCCGCCTGCCTTGCTGGCAGTGGCATTGCAGGCAGCACATTGACTTTGCTATCCTAGCAGCTGTGGTGATCTTGGTGATCGTTCCCTGGCTGTTAGAGACTGAGTTAGCTCCCTTTGAGAGGTAGTCACCAGCCCCATGCCTGGGCATTCCTCAGTCATTGTAGCATCATCGGATGCACTGGTTACTGCCACAGGGGCAGAGGAGCTGTAACCCTCATTTGGAGCACCCTAGGAGAAGCCCAGAGAGGGGTGTTCGCACCTCCCTTCTTAATGGATTGGCACTTCACAGAGAGACGAGGTGCCTTGTTCATCTCTCATACAGGCAATGACCTCTGAGGTCATTGCTGGAGTGCTGAATTGCACATCCAAGCACGACCCCCAGAACCTTTGATTCTGTTCCTGAAGCTGCTTCTCTGTAAGAACTACCACTCTCAATGGAGGAAGCCATGTACTTAGTGCTCAGAATCAATGCAGTGTGCATGTTCCAAATCAATTCCTTCATGATAAAGACTGGGGCACATAGACCTTCATGGATCTCAAACAAATCCCCCCCACTGTGCATCCTGCTGGACGCCAACATCTGCTGCCTGATGATGTCTCCAAAGGGTTGTTGTCTACCTGGGACTCAGCATGGTCCTGGTCTCCAGCCATGCTCCCACTATTGGTGCTCTGGTATCTGTCTGCCTCTGCCACTTCCTCCTGTGAGTGCAATGTAGCCTCACCACTCTGCACCACCCATGGAGCTGACAACATAATACCCACTGACATGTGAGTATCAGGTGCCTGGTTCTGAAAGACAGTGTTGTGCAGGAGCAATGTCTTCCTGGCTCGAGAATCCTTCATTCTTTGTGAGGATCACTATATTTGGGGTTCTGCCACACATACTCTGCTGCATTGTGACTTGCATTCTTCTTTCAGGGAACAATAGAAAACAGACATTCCTGCCCCATCTTCCTCCACATCCATTCCAGATGCTCTACCTCCAACCAGGCATGTAGCGGCCATTCCACTGTGCCACACTTTCCCCTGCAATACCCTGCTACCTATTGTGTTGACAGTCCAGTGATGGCAAGGCAGTTTTCAGTGCTTCAGCACTCAGAGGAATGGACCCACGACACCACTTTCCCACACAGGTCCATGCCCGTCACTGTACTTATTCTTACTGTCCACAGAGGACCATTGGACATTTTGCAGCATTGAAGCCAGGTGTAGTGCACAAAGTTGTGTGCCCATGGATCTTGGTGGTTACCTCCGACTAGGCCTTCTTTGTCAGATGGGGCAGCCATCTCTTGCCATCCATGGGCATCAGAATGGGTCATCTGGCACTCATCTGCAGTCGGACATCCCAAACACATAGCGGTGAAACTGGGGCTGACTTGCTCACCCTCTGCCAATGACCTCCTAGTGCTGGTGCCATTACTATTCACGAGTCTTCTTGCAATTGTTGAATTACGATCCCTCGCGTTCCCCCACAAGTTTTGGCAGCGTCTTGAGAGCTGCCTTCATAGGGTTTAAATCTAACTGCTGGGTCCTTATTGGACCTGGTGCCCGATGAGTTCCCATGCCTCCTGAGTGCAAGCCCAACAGACAGGTGAGTTACACACGGGATGGACCTTAATTGGCCACCCAGGGTAATATAGCATTAACTATGTGATCCTGGACAGGAATGGGTTTCAGACTGCTGTGTCAATCTTGGGAACACCTCAAAGGTACAATTCAGGCCTATATTAAAATTGACCTGAAGATTCTCTTGTTCAATGAAAGGACGTTCAGCCCCAGGAGTCCGGCTTCATACATTACACCCATTATCCTGTCATTCCAGTCTAAAACTAATCTTTTTCAAGGTAGGGTGATGAAGATTACACCTAGAATTTCAGACCTGTCATTACCAATTAAATATATAAGGTCAAAGCAGGTTCTTTCAACTTATTATCAGGAATTCGTTGTGAATAAGAAATCCCGTTACCTGAATACTTCCAATGAATGTCCAATAATCAGAACCAAATAACTTGCCTTTTCTGATTTTAAGATTATTTATTAGTGCCACAAGTAGATTTACATTAACAGTGCAATTAAGTTACTGTGAAAATCCCCTAGTTGCCACACTCAATGTACCTGTTCTGGTACAGAGGGAGAATTTAAATATAAAATCCACCATTTTACTTTATCTTTTAGTTTGTTTAGATACATCGCTCTTCCTTGAACTATTACTGTGCTCGCCAATGAAGGAAGGCATAATGTAGCCAAAATTTACTGAAGTATATGCAATAGAAATCCTTACATTTGCTCATATTAAAGTCTACTAATCCCAAATCTGTCTATTTAATAGACAGGTGATGAGACCGCTCTTGGAAGATCATATGCAGTTTTTATCTCCTTATCTGAGAAAGGATGATTTTGCTCTAGAGGGAGTGCAGATGGATTCCTGGGATGGCAGGACTGATGTTTGAGGAGAAACTGAGGCGATTAGGATTGCATTTGCTGGGGTTCAGATGAATGAGGGAAGATCTCATAGAAGTCTATAAAATTCTAAGAGGATTAGATAGGACAGATACAAAATGGATGTTCCCAATGGTGGTGGGGGAGGGGGCGGGGGGTGCCACAACCAGAGGTCACATTCTGTGGATACAGAGTTGACCATTTACGACAGAGATAAGGAGAAATTTCTTCACCCAGAAATTGGTCAGCTGGTGGAATTCACAATCACAGAAAGCAGTTGAGGCCAAAACATTGTTTACAAGAGGCAGTTAGATATAGCACTTGAGGCGAAGGGGATCAAAGGTACGGGGAAAGCGGGTTCAGGCTGATCAACTGCATGATCAGACATGATCATAATGAATGGTGGAGCAGGTTCAAAGGGCTAAAAGGCCTCCACTTCCTCCTATTTTTGATGTCTCTATGTTTTTAATGGCACGGAAGCCATGGAGTATGTAAGTGAATCAAAATGGTACAGTACTATAAAGGGGTGTACTAAGTTGCAATGAAGATATTTTCTCTCTCCATAGATACTGCCTGACCTGCCGCGTACTTCTAGCATTTTCTGCTTAGACAGTTAGCATTTTGTCTTTTGTAATGAAGACACTGGCTTATAAACAGTTTCAGCTTAACAGTATTCACTGGTACCGGTTTCTATAACTGCACATGGAACGTACCTGTGTTTCTCATGCTGTATGGTTTCACATTGCAGATGAAAGGAAAAGTCTAGATCTATTCATCACCTTCTTATGAGCAGTGAAACAGATTCTTCCAGCAGGAAATAGGCACTGTTGAGAATTTTGTTGCATAACGTAATATATATTACATATATGTATATATATATATATATATCCAGGCTTTGAACCTGAATTGGTTACAGTACTATAGCAACACACTTACTTCTCTAATTTTCATGAAATGACTACCAGTTTTGGTGATACTAAACCAGAAAACGAAGCAGACACTTTTCTTTATTCATCATGAGATCACTTTAACTCAAGGAGAAAATGTGTGTTGAAGAATCTGTAGATGTTGCCAGTTTCAAGCTTTCAAAAGCTCCTGTAGCCAGCATACGGAATAAATTGTACATGAACTTGAATGACATGCTATAATGAGTGCCTGATGCTGAGGCTGCCACATTTAATTGATTGCACGAATAAATGACATTTCAACAAACTGACAGGAATTATACACGAATTATTTTCAAAGAAAATTAATTCTGAGTGGCTCTTGAGTGAGGTAAATATCACTCATTTTCCCCTCATTTTTAAGAAGTTGTCCTCAGGATAGCTTGCAATGTATACAATCATGCTACGAACCTATTAGTTATAGTATATTTCCACAAGATATAGACAGTCCCCTGTGCATTGCTAGAATGCTTATTTCAAAGTTTTAGGCTGGAATGTTACTATCGTTCACTCCAGCAGGATTTTCTCATCCCGCTACAGTGAATGGAAATTTGGCTGGACGCCAAATTCTCTGACCTCACTGCAGTGGGAGCGTGGCATGAGCAGCTGGTAAAATCACACTCTTAGTGTTTCTCTTTTTTTCTTCCAATCATTTAATTTACGTTTCAGCAAAAAAAGTTATCAAGTATGAGCATTTTCCATTAATATTTAAAGCATTTTAAAATGAGTAAATTATTGTCCTCTGGGAAGAAAATCTGCCGTCTTTACCTGGTCTGGCCTACATATGACTCCAGATCCACAGTAATGTGGTTGACTTTCAAGCATGCTCTAAAATGAAGGGCAGTTAGAGACAGGCAATTAATGCTGGCCCAGCTAGCCACACTCCCATCCTGTAAAATGGATTAAAAAAAACAGTCCTTCCACTCACATTTTTACCAGATTTTCCAGCACGAAATTCCATGGTTTTGATATCAGCATTGGTTCTAAACTAAGATATTGAGCAAGATCCAACCAAGAACAAGAATATTCCCAACAATTTTTGCTTCTAATAGCCTGCAAAAAGGGGGAGGGCACTTTTTGATTTGATTTCATTTTATTAATTGTCACATGCATTGATATACAGTGAAAACTATTGTTTCTTGCGCACTGTACAGAGCACTTTACCGTTCATAGATTACATAAGGGAGAAGGAAAGAAGGTGCAGAATATAGTATTGCAGTCATAACTAGGATGTAGAAAAGATCAACTTCATATCAGGCAGGTCCATTCAAAAGCCTGATAAGAGTATAGTTTTAATAGCATAGAACGAGAATAAAGATAAAATTAGGGGATACACTGGGGACAGCCCGAATGAAGTCGCCATGCTCCAGCACATCTTGAACCCAGGACATGTGACGGTTGTACATGATTGAGTTTATTAGCATAGATCCAACATTTCAACATTTACGTATTATTAACCTATCTCTAGGTGTTAATTTGATTTCTGAATTATTCCTGAAAATGCATTAAGTATACAAGATTAAGATAAAACGGTAATTTTTTAATTCATTTGTGGGACATGTATGTTGCTGATTGTCCAGCATCCCTAGTTTCCCTTAATACTGAGTGACTTGCTAGGCCATTTCAGAGGGCAGATGAGAGTCAACCACGTTGCTGTGGCTCTGGAGTCACATGTAGACCAGATCAGGTAAGGATGGCAGATTTTCTTCCCTAAAGGACATTTGTGAATCAGATGGGGTTTTCTGACAATTGACAATGGTTTCACAGTCATCAGTAGATTCTTAATTCCAGATATTTTTTATTACACCATCTGCTGAGGCAGAATTCGAACCTAGGTCCCCAGTGCTTTAGCTAACTTTCTGGATTAACAGTCTAGCAATAACACCAGTAAACCATTGCTTCTGCTGTATCAATAATAGTTATTGGTAGTGGCTTTCAAGGCAGCAGCATTTTCACAACAATATTAAGCTAAAGCACATTTTGACATAGACATTCCTACGATTTGGTAAATTTGAAAGATTTGGAAGCTATCCAGCAGGAGACATGTTTGTTTGAAGCAGCAGTTAAATTCTGTTTATAATTGAGGATAATTGTCTATCCACAAATTTAAAGAAATACAAGAGAATTGTGCGTTGCAGAGATTCCACCATCTCACTATTTTGAGCATAAAAAGTAGCAAAGGAAGTTGTGGAGGGAAGGATAGCTTCGAGATTTTTGACATCCCCAATGACCTCGAAGGAAAGAACCCTATCAATTTATTTCAAAAGACTATACAGAGACCAATTGTGTAATTGGGTGTGTCAGGACTATGGACACTGATTGGGGAAGACGGTGGCAAAGACACGGATGACCAGTCTGTAGACATATTACTCACTAGAATTCAGAGAGATCTAGTCCATTGGCAAGCCGTGTTTTTAACACAAAGGGCCATTACACTCTTCATGTGTTTTCCTCAATCAGAGGTTATAAGTTATATTATTTACCAAGTGGTGGAATTTTTCATGTTTCATGCCAGGAAGATATAAAAGCTAATGTTATCCTCAACATCACCTTTAGAATGAAAGCAAATGAGCAGTAATAATATATAATTTGGCACATGAAGCTATCAATATCCTGGTTAAAGTAAAGACCAAACCTTTTTGATCATTTTTGGTGCAACAAAAGTGTAAAGGAAATAGGCATATAAGCAAGTTATGGCAGAATAACACCTGAATCTCTCAATGCAGAAATTACCTCAATCTTTTACACCTGTACAATGTTGCTTCCTCCAAAAACAAAATATAGATCATTAACACAGTCTGCTCGCACACAGAAAGAGTGACAGTCCTGCAATTACCCGACTGATTAAAGTTCATGCACCAATATTCTATTGAATATTGGCCAGAGTCAGATTTTGGGTGGAATAATCCAACATCATTTGGTGGAAAATCAAGTGGCACAGTTGCACAATTGTTAGCACTTCTGCCTCACAGCACCAGGATTCCAGATTCAATTCCCAGCTTGGATCACTGCCTTTGCAAAATCTGTGTCTACATGAGTTTCGTCCGGGTGTTCCAGTTTGCTCCTACAGTCTGAAAGACGTGCTGGTTTAGCACATTGGCCATGCTAAATTCTCCCTCAGTGTACCCGAGCAGGTGCCAGAGTGAAACTGGGGGATTTTCACTGTAACCTCATTGCAGTGTTAATGTAAGCCTACTTATGACTAATAAATAAACTTTAAAAATAAACTTTAAAAAATCAATGTTGAGGTGGCAAATTTCAGCTTTTGATTTCCCATGTTGAACTTATGCTGGTAGTGTAATAATTGCTGTATTGAATCAGGCAACTTTTAACCTCTAGGCAACAGGGCTTCATTAAAATATTGGACATAGTAAGAAGTCTTTCAACACCAGGTTAAAGTCTAACCAGTTTATTTGGTAGCATGAGCTTTCGCAGTGCTGCTCCTTCATCAGGTGAGTGGAGATTTGGATTCACAATCATGACATATATAGACACAGACTCAGTTGCAAGATAATGGTTGGATTGAAAGTCTTTACAGGTACAGACAATGCGGGTAGAAGAGAGGTAAGGACAGGTTAAAGATGTGTGAACTGTTTCAAGCCAGGACAGTTAGTAGGATTTTGCAAGCCCAGGCCAAATGATGGAGTTACACATAGAGAGACATGAACCCAAGATCTTGGTTGAGGCTATCCTCACGTGTCTGGAGCTTGGCTATTAGTTTCTGCTTGGCAATTCTGCATTGTTGTGTGTCTTGAAGGCAGTCTTGGAGAACGCTTACTCAAAGATTAGAGGCTGAATGCCCTCGACTGCTGAAGTGTTCCCCAACAGGAAGGGAATATTCCTGCCTGGTGATTGTCAAGTGGTGTCTGTTCATCCCATTGTCATAGCGACTGCATGTTCTCACTGATGTACCACGCCTAGGGACATCTTTTCCTGCATTAGGTTCACTATTGACCTTTTGGGGTTTGTAGAAAACTTCCAGAGCTTTATTCACCTGATAAATTCCTCTGTGCCTGTTGAGAGATTGATGGGGTCTATTTTGGTGGTGGAGCAGAAATTGAGCCCTTGGCTGAGAACTTCGATTTTGTCTGGTTGAAGTGTGCAGTCTGACAAGTTGGTAATGGACTTCCCTGCAGTAGTACTGCTTTCTACTATGGCACCAGAGGAGGCTTGTTGTTGGTGATGATGCTGAGTTTCTCAAGTTTCCTGTTCTTGATGTGTATGTACATGGTGTAGTTCCATTGTCTTGTCTGCTTGGCAATGCTTCACAGCTGGTCTGCGTCTTGAGTACAAGTTAAGAAAATGGATTCTATCTTGGTTTCTAGGATGCGACATCTGATGTAGAGCTAGTGTACGAGATGATTGAGAAGTATGAGAGAGGTGTGACTGCAAAGTCTCTCAGCGTAGTCTGTGTTATAGGTTGACTTGTGCGGGTTCGTTATCTGTTGTCCTTTTGGGATCTTGTCTGCTTTCTTGCATCTTTGTAGAAACTTGATGTCTGTGTTGATATGCATGATATTCTTGGAGATCCTCTCCACTTTCAGCCGGCGATTTGCTGTGTCGATGGTAGCTATGATAGGGCAACACTGGCATTGGACTAGGGTATGCACAGTAGGAAGTCTCACAACACCAGGTTAAAGTCCAACAGATTTATTTGGTAGCATGAACTTTTGGAGTGCTGCTCCTTCATCAGGCGAGTGGAGATTTGGTTCACAAACACGGAATATATAGACACAGACTCAACTGCAAGATAATGGTTGGAATGTGAGTCTTTACAGGTAATCAAGTCTTTACAGATACAAACAATGTGAGTGTAGAGAGAAATAATAACAGGTTAAAGATGTGTAAATTGTCTCAAGCCAGGAGAGTTGGTGAGATTTTGCAAACTCAGGCAAGAGATGGGGGTTACAGATAGTGTGACATGAATCCAAGACCCCGGTTGAGGCTGTACTCATGTGTGCTGAACTTGGCTATCAGTTTCTGCTCAGCAATTTTGCGTTGTAATGTGTTGTGAAGACCGATTTGGAGAACGCTTACCTGAAGATCTGAGGCTGAATGACTTTGACTGCTGAAGTGTTCCCCAACGGATAAATCGGAACTATGGACTGTTAGTGAACTTGTTGACCTTTCTAGCGGTTATCATAGTTTTCGTAGCTGTTTTCAAAATCATAGACAAGCCATGATTTGGAACCTTAGGAACAATTCTCTACAGAAACTTCAGCTCATTATTGACGAAGGGGGTGGATATGGCTGTGTTAAGCAGGCTGAACACTTGCTGTTGCACATCTTGGATCTAGCTGATTGCTGATCCATGAAGGTTTAACACCAATTATACTAGAACAAAGAACGAAGAACAACACAGCACGGGAAACAGGCCCTTTGGCCCAACGAGCCCGCACCGCCGTCCTAACGTCTTAATGACATATAGAGACCAATATAGGGACAATTTGTTACCCAATCAGCCTAAGAGCACATTTTTGGAATGTGGGAGGAAACCGGAGCACCCGGAGAAAACCCACGCAACCACAGGGAGAACGTGCAAACTCCCGCAGACACAGGCCCAAATCCATGTGTCTGCACAGCAACAGCGATAGTCTCTGAGCTGTCATGTTGCCCATACTATTTGCAATTGATGTGGTTTCTTCAGGGGCAAGCAATTAAATGTTTGCAATTCAGGTCAATTCCTTCACTTGATTCCTGTCAGATATCAAATGATGACTTAAAAATCACTCTTGAATATAGAAACCATAATTTTCCAAAAGAAGTGGTGTCATCATGGCAAAAATACCAGAGCGCTCTGTGCAGGTTTGTCAGGTGTGCTATGGACTGCAATCATTCCACACTCAGTCACTTTTTTGGGAGAGTTGTGTGCTGGTTCTTGACGGTGCATTGGGTGCTAAATATGCTAATGAGTCTGGTTGCACAGTGGTCAGGTGCCATTTTGAAAGGGCACGCTGATCATATAGTACACTGGGGGACACCCATCCTTTCCACACGAGCATTAGACCTCCCCTCATAACGCAGCGGTGGCCACATGTTTCCCCAGAACCTCCCTGATTGCTGACATTGAATTATTAGGGCTCTACAAATGGATCCCCTTTCATGATGCCCAAAATACCCCATCTTCAAGACCATCAACATGCCTCTCCCACTTCATGAAACCCAACATGTCACCCTTAGGATGCCTGACATGCTCCCATCAGGACCCGTGACATGTCCCTCTTTCAGGACCCCTGACATAGTCCTCATTCATGCTACCAGGCATGCCCAACCATCATAGTGAGAGTGAGAGTCATCACTCTCACTCAGGCACCACTCTCACTCATTGCCTAACTGTCATTGCTAGGGTTCCAGGAGGGCACTGCCAAATGGGTACTGGAGATGGGCACTGCCCAGCCGTGTCCCTGACCACACAGGGGCTTCAATGAACCTCCAAGTCCCCTGCCCTTGCCATTGCATCTGGTCTCTGCGGGTGGAGATCAGGTGTGATTTTTGCCAATCTCACGCTTTGCCCGAAGATTGGAAGGTTCTGCTAGCTGGGAGAATCCAGTATCTAACCGGGCTACATATATTTAAATGTTAATTTAAATATGTTTGATGCTGGGAATAAAACGAAGATTTAGAACCACACGATATTTTCTGAGACGGGCATGATCTGTGCCAGGTGCAACAAGGTCGGAAAATCATCCCCAGAATTTTGCAACTGAGTGCAAGTTGACACTGTTGCCCACAGAATTCTGTCAAGATTCTCCAGTAGGGTAATTAGGTCTCTCTTTGGAGATAGAGGATAAAATCAAGGAATGGCAACACCGAAAAGAGCAACCAGCTTAGCAGTGATGTGTTCAGCTAGATCATAAGTAAACGAACATGCAAATGGAGAAATTCTGCATGGTTGTTTTCATAATTTCAGTGATTCACTTGATGAATCAACATTTTCTGGCAGGAAAATGGGGGAGGAAGAATGTGCAGGATTATGAAGAACGGAACTGGATGATTTGCAGTTTGGAGAGCCAGTACAAGCACGATGGGCTGAATACACCCTTTTTTCAATTCTGTAAAAATTCTGACACGCTTGGCCTGAGTTTTCCATTGCATCAAAGTGAGTTCCTCCAGAATAATTGAGAAGATCGATTGGAGAGGATATGACATGGATAGCTGATCTGCTGTTTTCCTCCACCATCAATAGTTAAAGTTAGCATTGATAATTCTGCAAAAATTCATATGCACTCCTCTGCCTTCAGAAACTAAAGCTATTTTGAGAGTTCAGCCTTTTGGAATGGTGATGACAACTTTCCCTTCATTGAAAAGCTTTCTTTGAAGAAATTCTGCAAACATTCTCAGCAAGCAGGTAAAGTGTTTGTCCAATTCATTACAATTCTTCCAGTGAAACAACCATCACTGATACACTCCTGAGGAGGCCAGCAAACTACTTGTGCAGCCTCCAACAGATACCTAGACAAAATAAATCTTCCTCCATCATGAAGATGCTTTAAAGTTGTCACATTCCTGCTGAAGCTACACATTGCTATTTGGGGTAAGCCATGGGGTATAGGTTTCGGGAGTAGAGCCTGTCCTTGATGCTAAGGTGACGGGGGGGAAGAAAAGAGCAGGATTAGTCATTGGGGATTCCATTGTTAGGGGGACAGATAGGAGAGTCTGTGGGAATGAGCGAGACTCACGGTTGATATGTTGCCTGCCAGGTGCTAGGGTCAGTGGTGTCTCTGATCGAGTGTTTGAGATCTTTAAGATGGGGGGGAATCAGCCCCAAATCGTGGTTCACGTAGGTACCCATGACATAGGTAGGAAAAGGGACGGGGATATAAAACAGAAATTCAGGGAGTTAGGTTGGAAGCCTAGGGTTAAAACAAACAGAAAGGTTATCTCTGGTTTGCTATCTATGCTGTGGGATAGCATGGAGAAGAATAGAGAGAGAGAACATTTAACTCATTACTAAAGGGATGGTGCAGGAGGAAAGGGTTCAGATACTTGGATAATTAAGGTTCATTCTAGGGTAGGTAGGACCTCTACAAGAGGGATGGTCTGCACTGAACCAGGGGGTACTAATATCTTGGGGGAAAATTTGCCAATGCTATTTGGGTAGGTTTAAACTGATTCAGAAGGGGGATGGGAACATAAATTGTAGCCCCAATGTACAGGAGGATGAGAATAGGGAGGTCATGGATAAGGTTTCTAGGTCACAGCAGTGTATTGGCAGGTGGGAGGGTCATTTGAAGTGTGTACACTTTAATCCGAGGAGAATACGCAATAAAGTGAATGAACTTGCAGCCTGGATTGATACCTGCGACTTTGATATTGTGGCCATTTCAGAGAAAGGATAGAGCAGGGACAGGAATGGTTGTTGCAAGTTCCGGGGTTCAGATGTTTCAGTCAGAGCAGAGGAGGTGGTAGAAGAGGGGGAGGTGTGGCATTGTTAGTCAAGGACTGTATTACGGTGGCAGAAAGGGCATTTGACGTGAACCTGTCTATTGAGGTAGTATGGGCTGAGATTAGAAACAGGAAAGGAGAGGTCATCCTGTTGGGAGTTTTTTATAGGCTTCCAAAAAGTTCCAGAGAGGTAGAGGAAAGGATTGCAAAGATGATCCTGGATAGGAGCAAAAGTAACAAAAAGTAAAAAGTAAAAGGATAGTTGTTATGGGGGACTTTAACTTTACAAATATTGATTGGAAAAACTATAGTTCAAGCATGTTAGAGGGATCAGTTTTTACCCAATGTGTGCAGGAAGGTTTCCTGACGCAGTATATAGATAGGCCAACCAGAGGTGAGGCTATATTGGATTTGGTACTGGGTAATGAATCAGACCAGGTGTTAGACTTGGAGGTAGGTGAGCACTTTGGTGATAGTGACTACAATTCAGTTACGTTTACCTTAGTGATGGAAAAAGGTAAGCATATATCAAAGGGCAGAGGTTATAGCTGGGGGAAAGGTAATTTTGAGGCTATTAGGCAGGATTTAGGAGACATATGTTGGAGTAGGAAACTGCAGATGCTGGGAACATCTGAAAAGTGGAGCTCATTCAAGGAGCAGCTACTGTGAGTCCTTGACAAATATGTACCTATCAGGCAGGGAGGAAGTGGTCGAGCGAGGAAACCATAGTATATTAAGGAAGTAAAATCTCTGATGAAGAGGAAGAAGGAGGCTTATGTAAAGATAAGTGGTGAATGTTCAATTAGGGCACTGGAGAGTTATAAATTAGCCCGGAGGGAGCTAAAGAGACATTTAAGAAGAGCTAGAAGAGGACATGAGAAGACTTTGGCAGATAGGATTAAGGAGAACCCTAAAACTGTCTATAGGTATATCAAGAATAAAAGATTGGTTAGGGCAAGATTAGGGCCAGTTAGAGACTGCAGTGGGAAGTTGTGCATGGAACCTGAAGAAATAGGAGAGACACTGAATGAGTACTTTTCCTCAGTATTCATGCAAGAAAAAGTCAATGTAGTCGAGGAGAATACTGAGATACAGAATTGTAGACTAGACGGGATTGAGGTACAAAATGAGGAAGTGTTAGCAATTCTTGAGAGTAAGAAAATAGATAAGTCCCCTGGGCTGGATGGGATTTACCTCTAGGATTCTCTGGGAGGCTAGGGAACAGAGTACAGAGACTTTGGCATTGATCTTCATGTCGTCATTGACTACAGGTGTAATGCTGGAAGACTGGCGGATAGCCAGTGTTGTCCCCTTGTTCAACAAGGGGAGTAGAGACCATCCTGGGAATTATAGACCAGTGAGCCTTACTTTTGTTGTAGGCAAAGTTTTAGAAAGGATTATAAGGGATAGATTTATAACTATGTAGAAAGAAATACATTGAATAGGGATAGTCAATTCGGTTTTGTGAAGGGTAGATCATGCCTCACAAACCTTATCAAGTTTTTTGAAAAGGTGACCAAAGAGGTGGATAAGGCAGTTGACGTGGTGTATATGGATTTTAGTAAAGCGTTTGATAAGGTTCGCCATGGTACGCTACTGCAGAAAATACAGATGCATTGGATTGAGGGTGATTTAGCAGTTTGGATGAGGAATTGGTTAGCTGATAGTAGACAGAGGGTGGTGATTAATGGGAAATATTCAACCTGGAGTTCAGTTACAAGTGGTGTACCTCAGAGATGTGTTTTGGGATCATTTATAAATGACCTAGATGAGGGTGTAGAAGGATGGATTAGTAAATTTGCTGATGACACCAAAGTCGAAGGAGTTGTAGACAGTGAGGATGGATGTTACAGTTTGCAGAGGGACATAGATAAGCTGCAGAGCTGGGCCGAGAGGTGGCAAATGGAGTTTAATGAGAAAAAGTGTACTCACTTCCGTAAGAGTAACAGGAGTACAAAATATAGGACTAATGGTAGGACTCTTAATAGTGTCGACGAGCAGAGAGATCTCAGTGTACATGTGCATAGCTCCCTGAAAGTTGGCACCCAAATTGATAAGGTTGTTAAGAAGGCATATGGTGTATTAGCTTTTATTAGTAGAGGGATTGAATTTCGGAGCTGTGAGGTCATGTTGCGACTGTACAAAACTCTGGTGTGACCGCACTTGGAGTATTGTGTACAGTTTTGGTTGCGCGTTATAAGAAAGATGTGGAGGCATTGGAAAAGATGCAGAGGAGGTTTACCAGGATATTGCCTGGTATGGTAAGAAGGTCTTATGAGGAGAGGCTGAGGGACTTGAGGTTATTTTCACTAGAGAGAAGAAGGTTAAGAGGTGATCTAATTGAGGCATATAAGATGATCAGAGGGTTAGACAGGATGGACAGTGAGAGCCTTTTTCCTCGAATGGTGATGGCTAACATGAGGGGACATACCTATAAATTAAGGGGTGGTAGTTATAGGATGGGTGTCAGAGGTAGGCTCTTTAATCAGAGGGTAGTAAGGGTGTGGAATGCCCTGCCTGCATTGTTGTGGACTCATCAACTTTGAGGGCGTTCAAATGGTCAGTGAATAGGCATATGGATAACATTGGAATACTTTAGGTTAGAGGGTCATTAGATTGGTTCCACTGGTCGATGCAACATCAAGGGCTGAAGGGCCTGTACTGCGCTGTAATATTCTACATTCTAAACATATAAGATGGAAATTTTTCTCATTTAAAACTGGTGCAGCCAGCAATGTCCATATCTTACAAATGAAGTTTTTTAAAAAAGCCAGTACTTCATGTCTGTCACATGCCCCTGTGCACATTAGAGAGCAGGCTGAACCTGAGATGCAGGTGGCAGAGATTAGAAGGAGTATACTTTTCATTGTGCCACCAGTCCTTCAATATTTCCTGGCAGCTATGAGACATTTACATGTCTTCAATGGCAACATCTGAGAAGCAGTATAAAAATCATTGTTTTTACAAAATATATTAAAAACCTGACTATGAATTTCCTCATTTTCTGCTCAGAGCTTTCCCCTGATCACCCGAGTCAGGTTAGGAACTCTGTTTAGGGAACTATCCTTAATGAGCTCATCGTTTGGCAATCAATTGGCCTGGCGCTGAAAATTTATGCTATCGGTAGGATTTAGCCTCACTTATCCTGAAACCATAAAATCCCACTCATTGCCCGCCCCTTGACTACTTCAATTCCCATAGCGAGCGGGCGCAATAAAATTCCAGCCCAGGACTGTAGGGCTCTGTAGGGCCCTGTACCTACAGGGCTCTGTAGGTATTGAAAATTGCATTGTGTATTTCGTCCATTTAAGGCTACCATACACACTTGTAAAAGCAAAGGGAGCCTCAGAGGAAGAAATAATATTTTTTAAATATCCATGCTTTAACAGCACAGGCAACAATTCTGATTCCTAATGCTCCTGCTTGGAATATATAACATTTTCTTCCCAAGAATTTCACAGAGTTCTCTTCACATGCAGTGTAAGATCCAGAAGTCTCCCCAGTAGTGGGCTCCAGATCCCAGAAGAGATATTCAGCTCACAGTTAGTATTTTAATTATTTCCCCACGAAATTCCCTCAGAATAAATCCAATAAAGAATTAAGGAGAAACGTCTTTACTTAGAAAATGGAGGGGGTGGGGGGCTTGCTATCACAAGGAGCAATTGATTGACTACCATAGATGCTGTGGAGGGGAAGCTGGATAATTATGAGGTAGAAAGGAATCAAAAGATTAGGTGAAATAGGGGTGAAAAGAGGCTGTGGTGGAGAAGAAGCATCACCACAGAATGATACTATTAATTTGTTACAATGCTGTATAGTATTTTGAGGTAAAAGCCTTCCAGATATGGTGAGTTATATATTTTATTCTTCTTTTATTTATTTTAAACTGGCATGATAATGCGCCTCCATGGATTCTCCAGGATGAAGATATCTGGCATGACTCAGGATGTGCAAGATGAAGTAAATTGAGTTGTACTTATAGTACAAAGTGTGCATCCGGGATAAGCCCCTGGATACGCTGAGTTTCCTGCAGATTTATTTTATAAGAAGACTTCCTAAATTAGCCTCCCCCTCTCTGTTTGAGTTATTAGATTATATGATTGCTAATAAAATTACTTCTTATTTCTGGAGAGAGGCCACAATTTTGTTCATGCATGAGACGCATAAATATCTGCTGCTGTGCTTCTTCCTGATGTGTCAAAAACATTTAATTGCAAATGCAATTTATGGAAATCTAACTTGCAATTGCTGAGAGCTTTTCTTAAATGAGTGCAAGGAAATCAAATGTCGCTTTGTCATCAGGGTAAGAATGTGGGTGTTCTGTGATAGGAAATAAGACTAAGATTTATTTCACATGTGAAGAATTTGAGGCCCTGTATACAAACTTCCTGGTGGAAAAGAATAGTTGGCAGGAACTGGGTGTTAACTGCATTGAGTTGCTGCCAAGCTCTTAATATCCACAATTTTGACCTGGCGCTTGGTAATTTACGGCGGATGATAAATTAAGTTATCCAACCACCTGACTAGAGCCATGAATGCAGTTACGTTTCTGAATGAGGCAGAAATAAATCTTTGGCACATGCATGTCACTGCACGGCAACAGCAATAGAAGTGATGATTGATAAAAAAACAATCAAGGATATAAAATAAGCTGAGAAAATGCATGCTTAGAGAGCAGGAGCTGAAGCTGTTGTGGAGGAATGAATGGCAAGGCTGTCATTTTTTAGAAATGAGGTTAATCTATCAAGTTCTTGCTTGAGAAAAGAGAATTGGAATTTAGAGAGCTGGAGGTTGAATATAATCCCTGGAAATGAAAGGACTTGACACAGTGTCAAGTTAAAATTTAAATATGTTGCTTAAAAAAATCCAAGAAAGATTGAATTAAGCCTATTAAGTGAGGAGCAAAACCAAAGGAGCAAGCCAGGAGCAGAATGTGCTCAGAAACTAAAGCAAGGGGGCTCAGCTATTTCATCTGGCAAAGCGAGAGAGCAAAGGAAAAGGTGGGAGGCTTTATAAAAATTACTTCCAAGACCTCCAAACTGCTCAACATATCTCAGCATTTTTTGGCAAAATATACATCATCTGAATGAAAAGTGTACAAAATAGGAGCAGAAGTAAGTCATTCAGCACCTTGAACCTGCTCCGCCGTTCAATTAGATCATAGTTGATCTGTTTGTGTTGAGTCTTATATTTCTGTCTATTCCCATCTATTCTATCTATTCTATCTATGAGTCCTTGGCTAACAAGAATGTATCTACCTTCACCTTCAAAATATTCAATGACCCCATCTTCACTGTTTTCTGAGGCAGAGAATTCCAAAGTCGCACAACCTCCTGAAAAAGAATTTTCCCCATTTCTGTCCGACAAAAGATGACCTCTAATTTTAAAACAATGCCCGCTAGTTCTGGATTCACCCACAACAGGAAGCATCCTTTCAATGTTTGTGCTGTTCAGGATCTTAAGTGCTTCAATCAGTCATCCTTCACTCTTCTAAGTGCTATTGGAAGCAAGCAAAGTCTTTCCAATCTATCCTCACAAGACAATCCAGGGATCAATCTAGTAAACCTCCTCTGAGCCAACCCCAATGTAATCGCATCCTTCCTTAAACAAGGAGACCAAAACTGCAACACAATATTCAAGAGGCAGTCTCATTGATGCCCTGTATAACTGAAGCACAACATTATTACTTTTATCTTCAATTTCTCCTATAATAAGGAATAGTGTTCTATTAACCATCTGAATTACATGCTGTATCTGCCTGCTAACATTTTATAAGTCATGCATGAGAACACTTAAATTCCTCTCTATTTCAGAATTCTACATTTGTTCTCTATTTAAGTAATAATCTTCTATTTTATTCTTGATGCAGGAGTGAACAACTTCACACTTTTCCACATTATACTCCATCAGCCAGATTATTACCTACTCACTCAACTTGTCTATATCCATCTGCAAACTCTGTGTGTCCTCTTTATAACATACTGTCCTACCTAACTTTGTGTCATCTGCAAATTTAACTACCATGCCTTTGCCCCTGTCATCTAAGTAACTGATGTAAATTGTAAAAAGTTGAGGCCCCAGCATGGACATCTGCAGGACTCCATTTGTCACGTCCTGTCAATCTGTTAAAGACTCATTTATGTATGTTTACCACTAGCAACATATTTTCAATCCAAGCTAACATGTTATCCTCAGCACCATTTTAGTTTTTGAAATAACCTTTGATGCCACACCTGACCAAATGCTTTCTAGAAATCTAAGTATTGTATGTCTATAGACTCCACCTTCAATTTTGCTTCCCCCACGTGAAGGATTTCCTGCACCCCAATGTCATGGTCAGTCTGCTTATGCATCCTTTTGCTTCTGTTCTCATCTAAACAAGTGAGAGAACCTCAAACTTATTGGACGGTTGGACTTAAATATTTAACTGTTGTGAACAAATTTGTTCTAAGCTTGTTAGGATGCTGCCTTATTTCTGTTAGCTTGTCATGGTATTCTGCAGCTGGCATACTTGAGGAGTTTTGCCGCCACACTGTATCCAACTTTCATATTCACTGTAGCTGTTGCTACTTCAATTATTTTTCATTCAATTTCAATTCAAAATGTTACGCTCCCTTTACCTGTTATTTGCTCTGCCCCTTCCTTCTTATACCCATGTCATAAATGAATGAAACCCAGTCCATCATACAAACCAGCCTCACATCCATTGTCTCTTTCTATTGTTCCCACTGCCTCAGCAAAGTAGCCAGCATAATTAAGGACCTCATGAACTCTAAATATTCTCTCTTCCACGTTCTACCATCAGGAAAAAGATACAAAACTCTAAGGTCATGTGCCAATCGACTCAAGAACAATTTCTTCCTTACTGCTGTGAGACTTTTGAATGGACCTACCTTGTATTAAGTTGATCTTTCTCTACACCCTAGCTATGGCTATAACATTACATTCTGCACCCTCTCCTTTCCTTCTCAATGAACAGTATGCTTGTCTGTATAGCACGCAAGAAACAACACTTTTCATTGTAACACATGTGACAATAAATCAAATCAAATCCAAATTAGGAAACTGCTCTGCATGTTGGATTGCCAGAAACTCTCCACTATCTGCTGGTGTCTGACAATAATGACCCTGGCAATTCTGGTGGCAAGCTGAAAGGCTAAACAATTAGCTTTTTAAATTCCTTTTACTAGGTATAAATCATATTTGTACTGTTATTGTGAAGATGGTGGTGATTGTGCTTCATACAGTTGTAATCACAAATTGCAATGGAACTTATAAAGGATATATTTTGATGGGTGACAGAATGTTTGATTAATGACATGGGATTTAATAATGATCTTGAAGGCAGAGAAGGAGATGGAGTGGTGTGCAGTGAGGAAGTTGCACTGAATCCAGCTTCTGAATTGCTGATTGAGCTCGAGGCAGCACACCACTTTTGAAAGAACATTCCCTTTGTTTCCTGTGGTGGATGTTGGCAGGGAAGGTGCAGTCCTGCCAACTCCAGGATTGGAGGGTAGTTTTTGGTGGGCAAGAACATGTAGGCAGAGCCAGAAGCCACGGAAGAGAGCAGCTGTAAGCAGAAAGAGAGGAGCCATCAATAGTAGGTTGCAGCCTGGTCAGAGCAATGCCACAAAGAGAGCAGGTTGGGGATCTGCTGAGGGAACCTGGAGCAAGCACACAGCTGCTGAACACCAAGTGTTCTGGGCAGCACAGACTCCTACCCCCACCTAGGAAGCCCCAAGGTACTGAAGGTTTCTCTCATGATCTGGATGGCAAGATAACTGGTTTCACGTTTTCTAGTGGAATTTGGTTTGATATGATATGATTTATTATTGCTACATGTATTAGTGTGTAATGAAAAGTATTGTTTCTCGTGTGCTATACAAGCAAAGTATACTACACATAGAGATAGTAAGGAGAGAGTGTAGAACGTAGTGTTACAATCATAGCTAGGGTGTAGAAAAAAATTAACTTAATATGAGGAAGATCCATTCAAAAGTTTGATGGCAGGAGGGAAGAAACTGTTCTTGCTACATGTCCTCAGACTTCTGTATCTTATCGCTGATGGAAGAAGGTGGAAGTGAGAATGTCCGGGGTGCATGGGGTCCTTAATTATGCTGGTTATTTTTCCGAGGTAGTGGGAAGTGTAGACAGAATCAATGGATGGGAGACTGGTTTGCACGATGGGTTGGACTATATTGTAGTTTCTTGGATAAAGCAGGAGCCATACCAAGCTGTAATACATTCAAAAAAGGATGCTTTTTATGGTGCATCTGTAAAAGTTGATGAGACCTGTAGTGAACATGACAAATTTCCTAAGCCCCCTGAGAAAGTAAAGACGTTGATGGACTTTGTTAACTGCAGCATCAGGAGTGCTGAAAGTGTGCAAGAGAAGAAAAGTAAAGTTAATTTATTAATCACAAATAGGCTTACTTTCACACTGCAATGAAGTTACTGTGAAAATCCCCTGGTCACCACATTCCAGCTTCTGTTCAAATACACTGAGAGGGAATTTAGCATGGCCAAATCACCTAACTTGTACATCTTTTGGACTATGGGAGGAAACTGCAGCACCCAGATGAAACCGCACAGATATTGGGAGAACATGCAAACTCCACACAGACAGTGACCCAAACCGGGAATCAAACCTGGGTTCCTGGCACCATGAGGCAGCAGTGTGACCCACTATGCCACCATGCCACCCTAAAAGAACAAGTGCTATGAGAAAGATGGACACAGATGTGAGAGAGCACATGGGTATCTTAGGGCTGGCATGGAAAAGATGGGCTGAATGACTTTCTTCTGTGCTGTAAGTTTTCTATGGTTCTATGGCTTTAAGGTGACATTAAATGAATTTGGAAATAAGGTGAAAGCTTGAAAAATCAGAGTTGAGGAGAGGGTAATAACTGAAGTTTTCAAAGGGAGGCTGGCTGTACCTATGAGTAAAATAACATGTTGCTTGATTTGTGTTTTATTTCCAGATGGTAGCACTCGATTGCTATGTCCGCCGGTCTTTTCTTTTTCAAGCTGCAGAGCTGGTGGTGTTTCTATGCATCTGCTGTCCTTGTTCTTCTCGGTTGTAGCAGTTATGCGGTTGGAAGATACTGCTAAGGGAGGCTTGGCGAGTTACTTGTCTTTATATCATTTTATCTGACTGATACTCAACGATGGCATGATTTCATTCTCAACTCTGCGTTCTATCTCATTTCTGTTTAGGAAATATAGGGAGAGATTTTCTGGCCACGCTCGCCCCAAAACTGAAAATCCTGCTTAAAATCAATGGATCTTTGCATGGTCCTCCCTGAGACTGCTATGATTCGAGTGGTGGGCAGGATAGGAAAATTTCCCCCATAACGACTCGTTACACAATTAATTTCAAGAAGCTTATCAAGCTATTAATTTCTGGCTGCTGATTTTAACATTTAATCAGTGCGCAGAAAAATAACTCAATATAGACCAAAAATTTTATTGTGTTGCTGTGCAGAAATATTTATATTTTCCTTTAACTTCTTACCTTGTCGCATGCAACAAAATCTACGTAATGGTTTGAGTTTTCCAGCTGTTCTCGCTGGCGGGATCTTTTGCTCTTGCTGAAGGCAATCCCCCGTTGTGGTTTTCCCAGTGGTAAAATGGGAAACACCCTTGGCAGTAACAGGATCAATGATGGGCCACCTCGGCATCTGCAGAACATGCTGCGGGGCGGTGGGGAAATGAGTGGAGGTGGGGAGCAGAAAAGCTTGCCCAATATTCCTGCAATGTTAGGTTATCCAAAGCAGACAATTGATTATTGTAGACCATGAATATAGGAGATCTTTTATGGACATATATTGCTGCAGATTTACTATTTCAGTTATGATGTGTTTTCCTTTTACTCAATTAGCATTGTTGATGCCGTATATGAACTTGCATTTGTCGTTGGCTTAGTATATGTTATTGCAATTAAATTCCTGCATCGTTTTTATTGTTCATTTAGTTGTTTTGCAGATTCCTTAAATGAAAGATGCAAGGTAAACCTTTTAATTTCAAAAAATTATGCAGTTATGAATTTTAGGAATTGTGCATGTTATAAAAAACTGGGCTTGATCGTAGTTCAGCGCAAGTGTGTGTTAAACTGGTCTGTGCAGCAGCAGATATGCTGGAAGCTAGAGTTCTTGGCTGCAAAAATATTAATTTGTATTTTTCTTCACCCATTTGTATCAATAACTGACTCAGAAGATATGACATATCCGGAATTAGGTAACACATGCAGTAATCTGTGGCAATGGTCTCTATAGTGGTTAAGCCGCTTCACAGCAGAGATTCAGTCTCATTCCAAACACTCAGTGGGTGCTGGCATCACCTTGGCATGATGTACAATGGCGCACTTCATAAGCCTGACATTTGATCAGTACTTTAAATGGTAATACTGCTCGTGATGACATCAATGCACCATGACTTCCTTTTTGGCTCATACCGGATTTCGAATGTTCTCACACTGAGACATTGAGAAGAACCCAATATAATAGCAATTCTTGAACAAATGACTTTTAACAAATGCATGGTTGCTGCTTCTTGGAGAGGTGTGAAAGAACCATTTACCTGTTATGAATGTATTGGAGGCAATAGAAGTGACAGATTACAGTGTGATCCCCTGTATTCCATCTAAATTTCTATAAATAATGCATCAGGAGAAGTCCTAGCAAAACTGTTCCTTCACATTACAAAACCTCTCCATATTCTTAAAGAGGTAGATGGGAATATTAGATTTCTAATGGTCTAAAATGTGAAGTGCACAAATTTTTGCTTTATTAAACTAGGAAATTCCATACAAGAAAAAATGTTTGAAGAAACTCCTTCAGAAATTGATTGAACTGTGGAAAAAGTGTATCTGACGAGTGGTTTCCTGTACAACACTACATTTATCTTACAATGTGACAGGAACTGGAATGTATTTATTCCAACTGCAACCCATGCATATTGAGAATTAACTGAAGTATGACATTTGGAGAATACCCCTGAACAGAATCTGAGCAAATAAAAAAAACTCACATACCAGAAACATAAATCAATTTATGAAGCTGAATACTCACAGGAGATAGAAATTCTTACAACTATAGGCTAGATTTTCCAACTAGCCATATCAGTACTGCCAGCAGGATTCAGTGTGTGGGAACTGGAAATGAAGCACTGGTCACGTTCACCCAGTCCCTGCTGGAAACTCTCCTGTTAATATTTCACATTTAGGCACTCTGCTGTGTTATTTAGTTCAGCTCATTGAGTGAGAGTCTCAATTTGCATGAAGGCTGTTTGCCAATGATTTTCTTTAGTAAGCCTCTTGATGGTTGAGTGAAAGAATAGCCCCATGTTACCTCTGGGCATTGAAGGGAAAATGCATGTCTAAGTCAGACTTTGAAGGATCTTTGCCATTCTTAGTAATATTGTGGATGCATTTTATCTTCAGGTTTTGATCAGACTAAAAAATGTGTCGGTAAACAAGCACCTTCATTTTTTTCCCCAATATCCAATCAGCTGTAAATGACAAGAATATTCTTGAGGAAAGGTAACTCTATAAAGTGGTTCCAAAAATATCAACATTTATTCATATGGGCAGCACAGTGGCACAGTGGTCAGCACTTGTTCCTCACAGGGCCAATGACCTGGGATTGATTTCTGGCTTGGATTACTCTCTTTGCACAATCTGCATGTTCTCCCTGTGTCTGTGTTTTCTTCCAATAGTCTGAAAGACGTGCTGGATAGGTGCATTGACCATGCTAAATTCTCCCTCAGTGTACCCAAACAGGTGCCGGAGTGTAGATGACTGGGAGATTTTCACTGTAACTTCATTGCAGTGTTAATGCAAGCCTACTTGTGAAACTAATAAATAAGCTTTATCTCAAGGTGCATCATAATGCATTAGAATTGCCTCCATTGTGGTAATTTGTGCTTGCATTGGTAACAAGATGAAAGAAAGCAAATATCAGAATGTTAACCTGCAGTAGAAAAAGATATTACCCAAACAAAGTGGCATTAGCAACTAGCATTCAGATAGCATCTCTAATGAAGTTAAACATTCCTTAAGAAGTTAAACTTTATTTATTTCCATTTAACAGTATAGAATACATGCAATCACTATCATTGAAAACAGTGCTTGCCCTTGATGGCCCTGAGTCTCCTAATGTTCTTCTGTTAGATGGTCATGTAACTAGCTCTGCTTTGTCTGTTGCTGTAGTGGGTGCCAGACGCTGCCACTTTTCCTGCCAAATTATTTGAGCAGTGCTGATGGAATGGATCAGAAATGTCATTGCTCTGAGAAACAGCCTTAACCATACCTACCCTGGAGTGTCAGTCTTTCAGTATACACAACAATCTCTGGCCACTGAGTTACTGTCCTTTCGGTGTCACATCTACTTACTACTCCTCAGTGCGATCCAATGCTTTACTTAGCGCTTGCTCCCTGAAACTCACTATCACAATTCACAAGTTGGATGTGCTTTGGCTGGCGTTTGTGCTGTGAGAAATGGGTGACATAGGATATCGTGTTTGTGGCCCTGTTTTTTGCACAATCCTGATAACAAGAAGATCATATGTTAGACTGTTAATTACATGACACTGTTTCAAGTTGATAACTGCATGACTCGATATTGCAACATGAGGTTACGCTTGTAGATCAATGAGTAAATGAAGGAGGTGAAATGAAAGGATGTGAAAAAGATGCAGCAGCCCTGAGTTTGTGGGAGGTTTCACCCACATCCGCACCTAACCACTGTGTGCCTGCTCCATCAACGACTCCTGGTACATTGTCTTCAAAATATCTTGTGACACTCTTTCTGTCTATGTCTCAATCTTCCTGCTAAATATCCCCCTATTCTATAAGCAGAGAAATAGATTGGAAATACCAGTCCGTATTGTACTGGCTGGATGCGATGAACTCTTGGCCTGATTTCCAAAAAAGCAATATGTTGATGCCATGTGGCAGAAAAAGGCCTTTTTAATTTCCAATATGAATCTGCTCAGTTCTGATCAGACTTTGTGCTGCATTTCTTCATTCTTTCTTTTTTCTGTGTTTTCCATCTCAGTTCTTCCTCTTTATATAATTTAGACATGGAGTTGAAATATGTGTCTATGAGTGGCATGGTGGCACCGTGGTTAGCTCTGCTGTCTCACAGGGCCAAGGATGTGGGTTCAATTCTGGCCTCAGGTGACTTGTTCATGTGGAGTTTGCACATTCTCCTCAGATCTGCGCGGGTTTCCTCCAGGTGCTCCGCTTTCCTCTCACACTCCAAAGATGTGTGAGTTAGGTTGATTGGTTATAGTAAACCGCCCTTAGTGTCAGGGGATTAGCAGAGTAAATATGTGATGTTACAGGGAGAGGGCCTGGGTGAGATTGCTGTCAGTGCAGACTTGATGGGTGGAATGATCTCCTTCTGCGCTGTATGGATTCTATAATTCTATGTACAGACGAACAGAAATTTAACATCAAAGTGATTTAATTCAGTTACCACATCAAATCAACAGTCTGACCACTATGTAGACAGTGGTGTATTAAAATTATTTTTATTATTAACTGAAACTTTAAAAAATGACCAAATATCAAAGCAGCATATCTTCTTCATCAAATGTTTCTGCGTGCTTAACGTTACTTATATTGGTCTGGAGTTTGTGGTTTGAATTTGAATTTGGTGCAAAGTCAAGAGAATTCTAGGTATCTGACTGCTGTTAAGCAGGGTAAGCAGCTATTCACAGTGAAAATCTTTTAGAGTTAGCAATCCAGGAAAAAAAATGCACTGATTATTCTTTGCTTTAGAAACATAGAACATAGAAGCCCTAAAATGCAGAACGAGGCTATTCGGCCCATTGAGTCTGCACCAATAACATTCCCACTCTAGGCTTTAATCCCACAACCCCACACATTTACCCCACTAATTCCTCGAACTACACATTCTAGGACACTATGGACAATTTAGCATGGCCAATCCACCTAGTCTGCACATCTTTGGTCTGTGGGAGGAAACCCACACAGACATGGGAGATTGTACAAACTCCACAACAGTGACCCAAGCCAGGAATTGAACCCAGATCTCTGGAACTGTGAGGCCACCATTGTGCTATAGTGCTGCTGAATACAGATTGCCATAACTCAGATACAAACCAAGGTTTCTGCAGCCACAAGACAGGATACTAACCACTATATGATCACAGCCTCCCATGACGAGCTTCAGGCTACTGCATATCAAAGCTGAAATATCATAAAACAACTTCCGAAAATGCATTAATTATATTTTTAAAAATATAAGAACTAGGAACAAGAGTAGGCCATCTGGCTGCTCGAGCTTGTTCCGCCATTCAATATCATGGCTGATCTTTTAATGGACCCAGCTCCACTTACTCGCCTGCTCAGCATAACCCTTAATTCCTTTATTGTTCAAAAATTTATCTATCTTTGCCTTGAAACATTCAATGAAGTAGCCTCAACTGCTTCACTGGGCAAAGAATTTCACAGATTCACAACCCTTTGTGTGAAGAAGTTCCTCCTTAGCTCAATCTAAATCTACTTCCCTTTATTTTGAGGCTGTGTCCCCTAGTTCTAGTTTCACCTGCCAGTGGAAACAATTTCCCAGCTTCTATCTTATCTATTCCCTTCATAATCTTACATGTTTCTATAAGATCTCCCCTCATCCTTCTGAATTCCAATGAGTATAGCCCCAGTCTAGTCAGTCTCTCTTCATAGGCCAATCCTCTCAACTCTGGAATCAAGTGAATCTCCTCTGCACCCCTTCCAGTGTCAGTATATCCTTTCTCAAGTAAGGAGACAAAAACTGTACACAGTACACCAGCTGTGGCCTAACAGCTGCAACATAACCTCGCTGTTTTTAAACTTTTTAAATTCCATGCCTCTAGCAATGGATGACAAAATTCCATTTGCCTTCTTAATTACCTGCTGCATTGCAAACCAACTTTTTGTAATGCATCCATATGGACACTCAGGTCCCTCTGCACAGCAGCATGCTGCATTTTTTTACCATTTAAATAATAGTCCTACCAAAAAATGACTATTATTATTCCTACCAAAATTGGTGACTTTTGTCATAATGGAAAAAGATTGATGTACATATTAAATAGTTTCCCAGGGCTGGAGAGGTTCTTCAGCTATAATTCATGTGCCATTGAAAATCCAGTTGCACATCAGTAAAAAAGTGTAACAATGGTGGTACAAAAATGATTTTCCCTCATTCAAATTAACCATACATTAATAAAAAATTCAACAGATCCTAATCATTGACTACATAGAACAATGTAAGCAATACAAAATTTTAGATACAGTTTCACTTGTTACAATTTCAGCACTAAATTATAAAACTTGTCCTATAATTATTTTGCACCTTTGCATGTGTAGACTAATGAACAGTGTGATGTGGGCTTGTGTCTGTGGTTCCCCGCATGCTACTTCCCTGATCTCTGCTGTGCTGTCAGAAAATGGCATGGAGCGGTTTTCCACAAGAAAGAACAAAATGCCAGAAAGCTAACCTACTCATTCCCATATCCAGTTGGAAAGTTGCATTGCCAAATGCTAAGGAGCAAATTGCTTGCCTGCTCTCTTGGCTAGAACCCATGAGAAGAAACTACAGGAGGGGAGACTTAAAAAAACATTTCTTTAGTGTATATAACTTCTTTAAACTAAATAAAATATGAAACCCTCTACCAATTATAACCACCACACAAAACCTTTCTGTGGTTAGAAGTATACTTCAATGATTTATTTTCACGGAACTGGATTACAAGCTAGGGAAATCACAGGTGTAACTTAAAGAGTAACGACTTCACACTGAAGAGTTCATTGATGGAATAGACTACACAATCTATGGATGTGGATTCACTAGAAAGATCAAGAAAAGGAATAGAAGATTGTGTTTTGGAGAGAAGTTGAATTGTATTGCCTCAATGCCATATTTGAGAGGCTCTACATATGTTTAAATTTGAGTTGCATGTTTTTGATGCAGATCCTGTCTCAAAACATTAACTGAAAATGAAACTGAAAGGGAAACAAGAAAAATAAACATAGTAATGAAACTAAACTTCCCAGTTGCTAAAGAAACCAAGAACAAACTAAGACTGGAAAATCAAAATATTAGAAATTCAAGGACTGATTAGGGAGTGTGGCTTTGTGAGTGGAATATCATGTCTCACAAATTTGATTGAATTTTTTGAAGAGGTAACCAAGAAAGTAGATGAGAACAGTGCAATTGATGTTGTCTATATGGATTTTAGCAGGGTACAAAAAAGGTATAAAAAGACAGAGATCAGTCCAAGCAGTAGTCGCAGTTGCTGGGGTCCATTGAACCAAGACAGACAGGCTGAAGAAGTGTCAAGAAGGGGTTAGACCAGGAGTAAAGAATAAGAAAAGCCAACAAATTGCTGCAATTATTTCTGATACTTGAAAATAACATGTGTACATATTACAGAAAAGGACATGCTGGAAGTATTATAAGATAGATAAATCTTTGGGACCTGATGAAGTGTATCCCAGGACATTGTGGGAGGCTAGGGAGGAAATTGCAAGTCCCCTAGCTGAGATGGTTGAATCATCGATAGTCTCGGGTGAAGTGCCTGAAGATTGGAGAGGGCAAATGTTGTTCCTTTGTTTAAAAAGGAATGCAAGGAAAAGCTAGGGAACTACAGGCCATTGAGCCTCACACTTGTGGTGAGTAAATTGTTGGAAGGTATTTTGAGAGACAGGATGTACAGGCATTTAGAGATTCAAGGACTGATTAGGGAGTGTGGCATAATGAGTGGAATATCATGTCTCACAAATTTGATTGAATTTTTTGAAGAGGTAACCAAGAAGGTAGATGAGGGCAGTGTAATTGACGCTGTCTATATGGACTTTAGCAAGTCTTTTGACAAGATACCACATGGTAAGTTGTTGTATAAGGTTAAATGCCACAGGATTTATAAACCTGAGTGAGGTATCTAAATGGATACAAAATTGGCTTCTTAGTAGAAGCTAGAGGTTGTAGAAAGTTGTTTTTCAAACTGGAGGTTTGTGACCAGGGGTGTGCCTCAGATATCAATGCTGGGTCTGCTATTATTTGTCATTTATATTAATGATTTGGATGAGAATTTAGAAAGCATGGTTAGTAAGTTCGCAGATGACACTCAGATTGGTGGCATAGTGGACAGTGAAGAAACTTATCTCCAATTGCAAAGGGATCTTGATTAATTGGGCCAGTGGGCTGACAAATGGCAGATGGAGTTTAATTTAGGCAAATGTGAGGTGATGCATTTTGGTAGATTGAACCAAGGCAGGACTTACTCAGTTAATGGTAGGGCACTGGGGAGAATTACAGAACAAAGAGATCTAGGGGTACATGTTCATAGCTTCTTGAAAGTGGAGTCATAGGTGGACAGAGTGGTGAAGAAAGCATTCAGCATGCTTGGTTTCATCAGTCAGAACAATGAATAGAGGAACAAAGAACAAAGAACAAAACAGCACGGGAAACAGGTTCTTCGGCCCAACGAGCCCGCGCTGCCACCTCAATGTCCCCACTTCTACCCTTGATCCCTGTCTATGTTTATAGATCTATGGATTGAAACCAAATTTGAGACAACTTAGGGAGAATTTGTTCTGCCAATTAGCCTAAGAGCACATCTTTGGGATGTGGGAGGAAACCGAAGTACCCGGAGAAAACCCACGGAAGCATGGGGAGAATGTGCAAACTCTCACAGACACAGGCCCAAACCCATGTATCTAGGCAGTACAGCGATAGTCACTAAGCTGTCGTGTTGCCCATCAAATGGTCCAGGTCAAGCATACAGTAATGACGTGAAGCACAAGGATACTCTCAAAATCCAAGGGTAGCCCTCTCACAACCCATCGCGTGTACGTCCCTTGTTAGACAACAAGGCGGACCAAAGCACCTGTAGGATAAAACAAATACATCAATATCATCATCTATTTACACACTTCCCAGGGACTCCCAAGGCTCATGATCCCTATTTTAAATCAGTTTTCTATACCCCTCCATTCCCATTCTGTTCATGTGCCCATCTAAGTATTTCTTAAATAACTCCAGAGTGCCTGTCTCCACCACTTTACTTGGCAGCGCATTCCATACCCCCACCACCCTCTGTGTGAAAAAACTCCCTCTAGCATCCAAATTATACCTTACCCCCCTCACCCTAAGCCCGTGACCCCTCGTACTATTTGAGTCCATCCTAGGAAAAAGCTTAACCCTGTTTACTCTATCTATACCCCTCATAATCTTGTACCCCTCTATTAGATCTCCTCTAAGTCTATGTCTTTCTACGAAAAACACCCCAATTTGCCTAACCTTTCCTCGTAACTCAGACCTTCCATACCAGGCAGCATCCTGGTAAACCTCCTCTGCACTCTCCCCAGAGTCTCCACATCCTTCCAGTAGTAAGGCAACCTGAACTGGACACAGTATTCCAAATGAGGTCTAACCAACGTTTTATACAACTGCAACATTAAAGGCCAGCTCTTGTACTCTATACCCCTTCCTATAAAGGTTAGCATACTGTATGCTTTCTTCACAACCTTCTCCACCTGCTCTGCCACCTTCAGAGATTTGTGCACCTGCATCCCCAGGTCCTATATTCTATATTTTTTATACTCTTAATAGGTCTACCCTTTATCATATACCTCCCCCCTACATTCTTTCTCCCAAAATGCATCACCTCACATTTATCAGGATTGAATTCCATCTGCCATCTATCTGCCCAAGCCACCAGCCTATCTATATCCTGCTGCATCGCCTGACAATGCTCCTCACTATCCACAAGTCCAGCCATCTTTGTATCGTCTGCAAACTTGCTGATCACTCCACTTACTCCCTCTTCCAAGTCATTTATATATATTACAAATAGAAGAGGTCCCAGTACCGAGCCCTGCGGCACACCACTAGTGACCGACCTCCAGCTAGAAAAACACCCTTCCACTATTACTCTCTGTCTCCTATTACCAAGCCAGTTACTTATCCATCTAGCTACCTGTCTTTGTATCCTTGACCTTTTCAACTAACCTCCCATGAGGGACTTTGTCAAATGCCTTACTGAAATCCATATAGATGACATCAACGGCTTGCTCTTCGTTGACCGTTTTCGTCACCTCCTCAAAAATTCTACCAGATTCGTAAGGCATGACCTCTCTTTAACAAAGCCATGCTGCGTATCCCTAATCAGATTGCAACGCTCTAAGTGCCTATACATCCTATCTCTAAGAATCCCCTCCAGCTTCCCTACCACTGACATCAAACTCACTGGCCTATAATTTCCAGGGTTATCCCTACTACCCTTTTGAAACAACAGTACAACATTAGCTATTCTTCAGTCTTCTGGGGCCTCACCTGTATCCAAAGAAGAGACAAAGATTTGCGTCAGAGGCCCAGCAATTTCACCTCACACCTCCCTAAGCATTCTGGGATAAATGCCATCAGGCCCCGGAGATTTATCAGTTTTAATGCTACCTAGAAGCTCTAACACTTTCTCCCTCGGTATGGATATTTCCCTCAACTGGTAGTTGGAATATTTTATTGAAGTTGTTCAAGACATTGATAAAGCTACACTCGGAATACTGTGTGCAATTCTGGTCACCCTATTATAAAAAGGATATTATTAAACTAGAAAGAGTACAGAAAAGATTTACTAGGTTGCTACTGGAATTTGATGGACAGAATTATAAGGTGAGGCTGGATAGACTGGGACTTTTTCCTCTGGAGCATAGAAGGTTAAGGGGTGATCATATAGCAGTCTATAAAATAAGGAGGGGCACAGATCAGCTAGATAGTCAATATCTTTTTCCAAGGTAGGGGAATCTAAAATTAGATGGCATAGGTTTAAGGTGAGCGGGGAGAGATACAAAAATGTCCAGAAGGGCAGTTTTTTCACACAAAGGATGTTGAGTGTCTGGAACAAGGTGCCAGAAGTAATAGTTGAGGCGGGTAAAATAATTACTTTTAAAAAGCATTTAGATAATGGGTGTGATGGTATAGAGGGATATGGACCAAATGTGGGCAATTGGGATTAATTTACAGTTTTTTTTTAAAAAAGGGATAGCATAGACAAGTTACTATGCTGTAAACCTTTATGAATCTATGACTCTATGGGTAGATCTGTTTTGCAGATATGTGCCATTTATGGTGAAGACTGCTGGTGGAACTCAGGATGGTTGTGCAAGGCAGCAAGCTGGTGAGCAAACTAACTTATAGAAAGAACGGAAATTACTCATGAGCGATGTAATGTGAGGACTTTATGACTCTTTTTCACTGAAATCTGAGTGGGTTGCTGAGCCAATTTGATAGATCTGCCTTACTTGTATCTGCCATTTATTGTGTAATTTATAGTTTTTATTTAACATAAATCACCTTTAATTTATTTTAACTTGTTAATTCTGGATATTAAAATATAGGATAGATAGTGGTTGTGATTCTCTCATATTGTGAGTAAATGCCCGCACCAACAGCCAGCCTTGTAGGTTTCCCGCTGGTGTTAGCAATCTCTAATAGAAAGATGCTAATTTATTCATAGCAAACCACTTCAAAGGGGAAGTGAAAACACAGACTATCAATCAGGATTAGACCCTGTCTGCATTGTGGTCAGTATCAATGGGATATCTGAGGTGCAGTCAATTCAACATAAACACAGGTGGCTGGAGGCCAATAGAAATTTTTTGATCTGATAGCTGACTCTTTTACAAGGCACTGCATGTTGAACCTTGCTTGTGGGGATCTGTATCAAAGACGCCTGGTGCAGAACCCACTTGGAAGATGCCATTTGATTTGGGCTGCAAGCCCATTAATTGTATTTAAATGTGTGTATTCGAATGTTGGTAGGTTTCTCGCGCTGGCCAGGTACCTACTTTGTGCCAACAGCAAGGCTTGGGAGAGTGTGGTGGCTGGCGAAAACCTGCTTTCCCGCCCACTCCCAATTCTCTGGGCCATCATGACTCACGATTGGGGCTGGCTAGCCCAGAGAATCCCTCATAGTATTTGGCATTGATCTCAAACAATGACAAGACAGAGTACAGGAATGAGATAAAGAATTAGGTGAACTGGTATGTGGCAATAATCTCTCCCTTAATGTCAACAAAATGAAGGAGATTGTCATCGACTTCAGGAAGCATAAAGGAGAACATGCTCTTGTCTACATCAACAGGGACAAACTAGAAAAGGTCGAGAGATTCAGGTTTTTTGGGTGTCCAGATCACCAACAACTTGTCCTGGTCCCCCAGTGCCAACATTATCGTTAAGCCCACCAATGCCTCTACTTTCTCAAAAGACTAAGGAAATTTGGCATGTCAGCTATGACTATCACCAATTTTTACAGATGCATCGTAGGAAGCATTTTTTCTGGTTGTATCACAGCTTGGTATGGCTCCTCCTCTGCAAGGAACTACAAAAGGTTGTGAATGAAGCCCAGTCCATCATGCAAACCAGTCCCCCATCCATTGACTCTGTCTACACTTCCCGCTGCCTTGGCAAAGCAGCCAGCATAATTAAGCACCTGAGACAATCTCTCTTCCACCTTCTTTTGTAGAGAAAAAGATACAAAAGTCTAAGGTCATGTACCAACCGACTCAAGAATAGCTTCTTCCCTGCTGCTGTCAGACTTTTGAATGGGCCTACCTTGCATTAAGTTGATCTTTCTCTACATCCTAGCTATGATTGTAACACTATATCCTGCATTCTCTTGTTTCCTTCTCTATGAATGGTATGCTTTGTCTAGAGAGCACGCAAGAAACAATACATTTCACTGTTGTTAATACATGTGACAATTTTAAATCAATCAAATCAAAATCAAAACCAAATCAAATCATTTGCTTTGCTGACTCTTGTAAAGTAAAATTCCTTCTGTTTTAAACTGTGGAATCTCGTGTCATCATTCTCTTAGTAACTAACTGCGATTTCATATTTCCTCTACTTTTTAAAAAAAGTTTCTAGTCTCTATCAAGATATGCGCATTGGGAAGAAGTTGCTAATAGTTTAAATGGACAGTAGCATTTCAAGAAGACAGCCCACCACTACCTTCTCAAAGGCAATAAGGGATGGATAATAAATGCTGGCCTAGCCAGTGAAGCTTACACCCCATAAATTGAATGAATAAATGTGCATCCTCTTTCTGACAAGCGTACTGGTTCAGCTGGTTTGATTTTCTTCTTATTTGTAACTTGTTATGTTTAAAAATGATTCAATATGAAAATTTAATTCTTGGTGCAATAGTTGTGAAGTTGCTCTGTAATCTGTCCTTTCTCTCCAATCTATCCCAATGCCTGGAGTTGATGAGCCATCTGATATTTGCAGAAACTGCAGTTCTTAAAAGTGTGGTTAGAATTAATATGAATTTTCATAGATCAAGAATGAAAAGCAGATGCAGTATCCTAATTATTTCCCTTTCTAATGTGGCTTTTCTTAATTGAAAATCTTGGGAAGCCACAAAGACCATGATTGATTTCACAATCCTTTCAGGCTCAACTCCATTCCTGATGGGTCTAATTAGTGGGAAGTTGCATCTCCTGCTGTTCCAGTATCTCACACAAACCTCACCATGAACCCCAGGAAGTGGGGTAAGCTTCAATGCAATGCAGTCTTCTCCAGAAATTATGGCCAAGAATTTCCTGAACTGGACCACCATGATAATGATAATGATGAAATTACGATGTTGGACTATTATTACAGTCACAGGAAACCCAGGAAATTATGGTGTTTGTGAGTAATGATACTATTCTCACACTATCATTTTCTGGAACTTCTGTGTTACTCTGCTAAACTGTGAAAAATCAATTATGCAAACCTCCAACACCAGCCTCTTGGTTTTGTGCTACTACCCTAATTATTTGCAGGAATATTATTAAATAAAAGCATTGGTGGCCGAAACTGATCGCAGAGTGCGTTTCAGACACAAAGAACATTAATCCTTTTATAGCATCATAAGGCGGGATTTTCTGGCTGCACTCACCCCAAGACCAGAAAATCCTGCCCGAAGTCAACAGAGCTTTGCATGGTCCCCCCTGCCCACTACGATTCCCATGGTGGGAGGGAAGGGAAAATTCCGCCCAGAGAGTCATACAGTGCAGAAAAGGCCCTTTGGCCCATTGAATCTATACCAACAATAACTACCATTGAAGGCACATTAATCCCATTTTCCTGCACTTGTCCCATATCCTTGAGTGTTGTGGTATTTCAAATGTTTGTCCAAATATTTCTGAAAGCTTGTCAAGTTTCTGACCTCCAGTGCCTTTCCAGGCAGTGCATTCCAGATTCCACCACTCTCTGAGTGAAACTTCTTTTACTCAAATCTCTTCTGAATCTCCTGCCTCTCACTTTATAATTATATTCCCTCGTGACTGACCCATCAACCGAGAGGAACAGCTGCCCCCTATTCATTCTGTTCATGCCCCTTATAATCTTATACATCTCAATCACATCCCACTCTGTGCTTATTGTTAATGAATAAAAAGGAGTAGCAAAAGCAGTGTGTTCGTACAATTATTAGTGGGCTAGAATTTGTGAGTTTGTATAAGATATGTCTGCTTGATTCAAAGATTCTAGAAGGGAAGAGACACCATTAACACGCTATCCTGCTCTGTTTCTTGGCAATCTTTTCCCTGATTCCTTATTTTAAAAGCATCAACTCGATGCAGAGTGAGCAGACTTGCTTTCCATTCAAACACATCTTATATGTGACCCAGTGAATGCTTCGTGTTTGGAACTGAATTTAAAAAGAAGTCAGTTTGTTAAAAAGCATAGCCAAAACATTCGAGAGCACATAACTCTAGATATATTGATATGTGACTCACCATGTTGCACTCTGGTATCATCAGTATGTTTTAAAGTGTCATATTCACCATGTTACCATCTCAAATGGCAATCCATTTTTGAGATATGCACACACAACCTTGTTCATCTTCTCAATGTATGCGTGTAAGCATGATTTTATTGACACCATGGGAACAATTCACTGACTCTTAACTGATTATGATGGACCCACAAGCTATTTATTTACCCCATGGGGTCTCAGCAATCAATGTTCAAGCATTTCAAAGGAACACGTGCATCAAGCAGATTTACTATTGTTATACTGGCCTTCCCGTTACTCTCCAGTAGTGGTTGATGCATTGAACCTGATCTTACAAGTGAGAAACAAGGACAGCAATCGACCTCTGTGTCAACTGGTAAAAATGAGATCTTGGGATAAATTTTACAGCCCATTCCCCCCACAATGTATCTGAGGGTGTGGAGGCAGGGGAATAAAGCAGGTGGCCAGTCTGCTGCCTTCCCCCGACCGCTTCTCCACATTATACGGAGAATATAAGGCATCAGGCAACCTGCCAGCTCTGATGCCTATTGAGGCCCTTAAACGGCCAATTAACAGTCACTTAAGAGCCTCATTCTGCCTCTAACACTGTTTCTTGGTCTATGGGGAAGACAAAAGCAAAGTGAGCAGCTCAGCAACTTTGATAGTTCGGGTTGATGTTGGGATGGAAGAGGATTACCTCTTCATGGAAGGGCCCAGCGCCCACAGGGGTACCCACCTACAAATGGTACCCCCAATTTGTGCCTTCTGTCCCTGGCCTTTTCAGTCTTGATCCTCACCCAATTCCCCTGCCCTCTTTTTTGTTTGCTTACTTATTCGGCTTACATTAACACTGTAATGAAATTACTATAAAATTCTGGCCACACTTTGGCGCCTGTTCTGGTTAATGTACCTTACTTGCACATCTTTGGACTGTGGGAGGAAACCCACACAGACATGGGCAGAATGTGCAAACTCCACACAGACAGTAACTCAATCTGGGAATTGAACCTACATCCACAGCGCTGTAAGGCAGCAGTGCTAACCACTATACCATGCCTACTTCCCCTCCCTCCTTACCCCAAGATGTTGCCCATCCTTTTCTCCTCCCCATCTTACATTCAGCAGAAGCAACGGTTGGTGGATTGTGAATTTCCCTCAACCATGTGAACCGGATGATCTTGTCATCCAGGCCACAAAGGATATCCTCTGCATCTGGCAGCCTCTCAAACTCAACAGGCTCCTGTGATGTTCAATCAATCCACCTCAGCCTCGAGCAGCTGCTTGCCTGCTCTAATTCCCCTCACCACTTCTCCAGTCATTGACAGAGGCTTTTCACTGTTCCGGGACCCCTGATTCTTCTTTAGTTCTCACTTCATGGCCTCTGGCTCTACTCTCCCAGCCTGCTAACACCACCCTGAACACTGCACAAAGGGGCCCACAGGGGCCGACCTGTTCCCTTGCCCGACACTCTTCCCATCATTGCCACCACGCTGCCATAAAGATTTCATAATGTCTGCAGACCACAGCAATGTCCATACGTCGACTGTGGATTAGGACAGGATTGGAACTAGCTTTGGTTGTGTTTTAGATGAATAATCTGTCAATGCTCACTGGCAAAGCTGAGAAATAAACAATGCCCAATTGTGTTAAGTACAAGAGAACCACAGATAGGAGGCAACACTTTCAGGGAAGAGGGGAGAGGAGAAAATAGCAAGAAAAATATACATCAGATGTTGAGAACAGTACAAACTGTTGCTCTTTTTGTCATCATGATTTACAATAATTCTCTATTTCTGCTTTATTATGAAGTAGTTTGAATGAAGGTTTCCATAAAGTTGCAATTTTTGCAAGTCCAGGGAAGAAATGCCACCTTAGGAGCTGAGAATTCATATTTCTTCATATCTTTCACCCATGACAAAAGTTACTCCCTTATGTTTGCAGTAAATTTGATATGACATTTTGAAATTTCTATACATGCGCTGGAATTCTACTGTCCTGCCTGCTATGGGAATTGGAGCTGAAGAGGTGCGGACAATGGAAAGGTCCATTAACCTTGGGCGTGATATTCCGGTTTCGGGTTGAGGGAGGCCATATAATCTCGCCCAAGATGTCAAAAGCCCATTCGCATAACTGTACTCAGCTATGAGTTGGGAGACATTCTGCAACACATGGACATTCATGTTCATGCAGCCAGTGCACTGACAAACATTTGTCTACAAGAATATCGAGACTTGTTGAATTTATATTCTACAAGGAAGAAGAAACCTTCAACAAGAGTTGGAAAGGCACCAAATTCCTTCAAAATCAGAAGGTAAGTGGTTAAAGGGTCGAGTGATTCAGTTGCATAGGCATAAATATCTAACTGAAGTCAGAAGGCTCTGTGCAGAAGAATGAATGCTTTTGATTGTAATACACCTGGAACTAGTGAATGGCAGGCATCAGTAGAAATGTAATTACTTGCAGTAAAAACAGCCTGAAAAGCAAAATTTAAAATGCATATTCAGGGCATGGAAAGTTTAACTGGTTTTATCTCTAAGTAAATTCCAGACTGTAATACATTTTCTCCAGTTACAGACAAAGTTAATTGTTCTCACATGACTATGCAATACAATATTCTTGTAGGTTTAGCTCAGGATATCTTTGGCTTTTCAGGGGAAAAAAGTCACAAGAAAGGTGTATTATGTGGATAGAAATTTTTTCTGCTGACAGACAAATATCAAACTTACAATTCTTCATGAGTTTTCTTTGAATTTCAGATTTTTGCTCTTAGTTTCTGATTGAAGAAGGCTTAGGTATTTTGATCAGATGGTATGATATACTCTCCTT
The DNA here is from genome assembly GCA_024679065.1 of Sphyrna mokarran. Taxonomy (NCBI): domain Eukaryota; kingdom Metazoa; phylum Chordata; class Chondrichthyes; order Carcharhiniformes; family Carcharhinidae; genus Sphyrna; species Sphyrna mokarran. Next base: position 112,005,748 of record JAGIQG010000003.1, read on the forward strand.
CCTTAAGATACCAGATCCTAAATAAGGCATTGGTAACCATGGACTTTCATTGGATTGGTCCATGATTATACTTTTTTTAAAGTTTATTTATTTGTGTCACATGTAGGCTTACAATAACAATGCAATGAAATTACTATGACTATCTCCTCGTTGCTGCACTCCGGCACCTGTTCAGGTGCACTGAGAGAGAATTTAGCATTGTTAATTCACCTAACTGGCACGTCTTTTGGACTGTAACAGAAACCGAACACCCGAAGGAAACCCACACAGACATGGGGAGAATGTGCAGTCTCTGCATGGACAGTGACCCAAACCAGGTGCCAGGTGCTGTGAGACAGGAGTGCTAACAACTGTGCCACTGTTCTGCCCCACTTGGCAAGGTGCTGCTGTGGTTAGCCATTGCCTTTTATATTGTGGCTGCCCAGAAATCTCTCCCGCTCTTACTGCCTGCCATTTGGCATTTTGGAAGGATTTGCAGACTAATAATAAATCTATTTGGCACATTATGAATACACTAGGGTCAATTTTATCATAATCAGGTCCAGAAGTGTGCTAATGGAGTTGACCACCATTTCCGTGCCAGAAAGGATGTTCTGCCTCAAGCCCTGTGCTAAACTTGGCCAGGAATCCTTTGATGATTTCAGCTCTACCACTGGCCATGGCTCAGTCATGAGCTTTCCAATGAGGGCAAGAATTATCTCATGCATGGGGGTGGAAATATGCAGTTGTGCCTGTCCACTGCTGGGTAAGTGCTCCTCCCTCTGGTTATGAGCAATCCTGTCCTGCAAAAGAGGAGGAAGTGTCGGTAAGTGTGATGTAATGCATTTATCATGTGGCTGTCATGTTTGAATAGCTGACAGTGTGTGCAAGCTATAGGGTGTGGATGTGAAGCTTGCAGCGGTGCTAAGTATGTGAGAGTGACGTGACGCTATGAATGTTAGCTATGAATTATGATTGTTTAAGATTGTTAGTTAATGAATGGTGAGGGTGTAGTTTCTGAGACTTGTGCTGCAGTTGCTGGTGTATGACATTTGAAATGAAATTACTGTCCTTGGCCACTCATCAGGCAATCAAATATTTTGTTAAGCTGAGTCAAAGTCTTTGGACTTAGGCCTTTTGTCCTGACTGCCTCTGCCACCTGGTCTCACTGCCTTGACAAAGTTTATCTCCTGGCACAGCACCTGGCACCTAGCAAGGTGTGCCCTGGCGCCTTGTAGATGAATGATATCTTCCTTTTCTCCACTTTCTGCACCAAGGCCTCCAGTGCAGTGTTGGAAAATCTTGGAGTTGGCTCTCTGTGGCATGGTGACATTGTTGTGCCTTTCACAGGTCAGATTCAATTGTACAATGACTTCCAGCATCTGCTGCATCCTAACTGCAGCCTCCCCTTTAGGAGGTATAGGTTCACTTTAACTAACTTTACCTCAGGCTCACCTCTCACAAATTTGTGCACTCTACTCAGATGTACCTGAAAACATACTTAACACTGGCCACACATAACAATAGCTCTGTACCATCATGCTGGTCTACTCTTGAGAGGAGTTTTCCCTTTGCTTATAAAATATAAAGGGTAAACAAAGGTGAATGATTTTCACAGTAACTTCATTGCAGTGCTAATGTAAGCCTACACATGACAGCAGAATTAAGTAAAGTTTATTTATTAATCTGGATTATACTGTCAATCCATTTTGCATATTGTCAAGAAGTTGTACTCAATCTGCAGTATACGATCAGAGGGTTAGACAGGGTGGACAGTGACAGCCTTTTTCTTCAGATGGCTAACACGAGGGGACATAGCTTTAAATTAAGGGGTGATAGTTAAAAGATGGATGTTAGAAGTGGGTTCTTTACTCAGAGGGTAGTAAGGGCGTGGAATGCCCTGCCTGCAGCGCAGTTGTGGACTTGCCAACTTTAAGGCTGTTCAAATGGTCAGTGGATAGGCACATGGATAACATTGGAATAGTTTAGGTTAGAGGGTCGTTACATGGTTCCATTGGTCAGCGCAACATTGGGGGCCGAAGGGCCTGTACTACGCTGCAATGTTCTATGTTCAAATGAGCAGGCAGCACAGTATTTGTGTTGAATTAATTGCACATTATGATTCCGCACCCATTTTAAGGGGTTGTCAAAGTTTGGGCCTATCTGTTTAACATGCCTAAGTGACTATTTAGTATGTGTGGGATTATGTGCCTTTGGAAAAGTTCAGCAAGATTCAGGATTTTTTTTGTGACTTGCATTATCCAAAGGTGTATTTTAATAATCTTCGGATATGTGTCACCATCGTATCTAAAAACTAACGGTGCAATATGAATGAGTTAGATATTCCTTCCAACTGGCTTTTAAGCAAGCTTGTGGAATTAACAGTAACTTAGCTGGTTCGATGAAACCTGATCAGGTAATAGAAAACAAAAGTTGATTACAAATGTAAAAAGTCTCAATATAGACAGGCTGTGCCTGCTGGAGTCTTGTACTGTGTTGTTCTGTGTCTCTTGTTGTTTCCACAGATTATAAAAAAAAGTTTAAGGGGAAGGGCTTTTAATCCTTATACTTCCGACAGCTTCAGATAAGTTACTAAGCCCCGGGCGAGATAATTCTTTGTGTTTTCATGTCATAACATGTGAGGATGCAGTCAATACTATAACAGAGTTAAAAAAAATCTACTCAATGTCAAGAGTAGATTTATTATAAGAATAACCTAATAGATTAAAATGAAGCACTACAAAACCACTTTCTATTGTTCACTAAATGTAAGCATGTTATTTCTAATCACTCTCCACTTTCTCCCTGGCTCAGAATGCTATTATATCATTTTAACTTCTGGAGTCAATAAAGTTTTACAGCACAGGAAGAGGCCCTTTGGCCCATCGAGTCAGTGCCAACCATCATGCAGCTATTTATTCTAATCCCAGTTTTCAGATCTTGGCCCATATCCAACATAATCTGAAATATCCCATTTTTCTTTTCCTTCCTTAAAAATGTTGCTTACAACACATTTCACTTATGGAAGGCCAATTTAAATAAATGTATTTTAAAACCAAAGAATGGTCGAGATATTCAAGGCCAGGTTTGCAAAATGGTCACGAGGTTGGAGCCCCAATGCAGATGAGATTTCACAATTAAATCCTCCAAGCTGACCTCAGGATCTCAGTACCCCGGGACAATTTCGAATTTTTAGAGTGAGGAGGGAAGGAACATCTGTTGGCTGCCTATGACTGGCCCTGACAGCTCTTTAAGGAGCTCATTTAGGGGTCTGTCTATTCAGAATTGTGAGTTGTCAAAGCCTTTTTTCTAGTGAGCAGCCTGGAGAACATTAATGCTTTGGGTTCACTGAGAGGCCAAGGTAAATTTCTTTGCACTTGTTTTAAAATCAAATTTAAGGGACTGAGTAGCACTTGGTCAAGAACGGCATCTTAACTTGCTGTCTATTGCCGTTTCTGTCAGGTTCATCTTCCTGGTCTTAAGAGCAGCTACATGCTCTATCCAGCAAGCCAGTGGCATCACTAATTTGATGCTTAAAACATCTCCCACCCAATTTGAGCATTTGCATTTAAAACCTCATGGCAAGAGCAATGCAGTTGAGGCACAGGTTTGGGGTCTGGCATTTATCCACTAGTCAATTTTCCCACCCTGCTTTGAAAATCTTGTCTGCTGACTGGAGTCCAACAAGAATCCCATGTGTCTTCCTTCTATGGAGGTCCACTAACTAAAGTGCCAGTCAGGTAGGCAATGTGGGCCTTTAGCAAAGAGCAAAGAGTAAAGAACAAAACAGCACGGGAAACAGGCCCTTCGGCCCAACAAGCCCACCACCCCGATGTTCCTACCTCTACCTGCGATCCCTGTCCATGTTTATAGATCTATGGATTAAAAACCAAATTTGAGACAATTTAGGGAGAATTTGTTTTGCCAATTAGCCTAAGAGCACATCTTAAATAACTCCAGAGAACCTGCCTCCACCATTTTACTTGGCAGCGCATTCCGTACCCCCACCACCCTCCGTATGAAAAAACTCCCTCTAGCATCCAAATTATACCTTGCCCCCTAACCTTAGTGCATTAGAGGCCCGGTAGGGGTGAAAACCCTGCTTGTTTGTCAGCTGCCAGGCAATCAGAGGCCAGCAGTTGTCATTGCAGACAATACCACTGTCGGAGTGGTGTCTGCTGGTGACAATTCAACAGCAGCCTAAGATTATTGAGAGACCCAGACCCAGACCTCAGGCCCCAAATTATTGATGGCAGGATGGGCATATCAGAGTTGGGGGTGGGGGGAGGGTGAGGGCGGTTAGAGAGTTAGAAATTGCAACTATGAATGAAGTGTATAACAACACTTAAACCCTGAACCCACCGTTAGAAGGAAAAGTATGAAGAAAAAGGAGAAAGCATTGAGATAGGTAAAGGAGAAATGCATTCTGTGTGCCATGCTTTCCATGGAGGGAAAGCACGTAGGTACGGAAAAGAAGATTCACTTACTTTTGTAACACTGCAGGCATCTGCACACATTGAACAGTTTGGCTAGTTCTTTCTGTGCATTGAGGTACTGGCTTTGTAGAGTAGCCTCACTTCTCCCAAAAGATTTGGCCTCCTTTGTTGATGCTCTTGCAGTAGAAGCTCAGAAGTGAGCAGGATAATATTCTGCATCTCATTCCCAACAGTTCCAACATCATTTTGGGAGCTTCACTGAGCAAAGGATTAAATGTGAAATAAGTGTGAGGCTTACCAAACATCCCCCCCCCACCCCCTTCGCTCCACCCCCCCCCTTCCCCATTATTGCCCTGAGCACGTGCAGCCCCAGTTTTATCAGGGCTGCGTAACTCATTCCAACATACAACATTTCTTTGCAAGAACATTTTTTATAGCAGCCCAGTGTTCTGGGTGCTTTAAAATAGTTTCACAATCTGCTGGTGTGACTTAATAATTTTGTTGATGTCCTGTGGTGTCACCCAAGGATGAAAAGAATTTTTATCTTTGAGAACTGAGTCTGTTCATCTTGCAGTTTATGTTTTATGGCCCAGAGTTTGCACCAGTGTTGTCAGTGAAATCATTGTGATTTCTCTATTGAAGCTGGGAGCAGCTTCACATACACAGAGTAAGATGAAAATCTTAATGTTGCTAGCATTGATTCCATGCTTTTCAAGAGGCTGTGATGTTGAAATCTCCTAGAACACAATGCCTAAGTACTCAGAAAACTGATAAAACCTCCCAGTTCTCTAACATTATACTCACTGTAAATCTACATCCTTCAAATGTTTTGCAAGTTTGTTTATAAAGTTTTGGTTTCCTTCCTAATCCATAATCATTTATTTTACTCACTGAAAATGTAAATTAAAAGTGAAGGATAATTGATGTCTTTAACCTCCTGGTTTACTGTCTGTAAGAATATTTCAATGGGATTGGTTGCTTGATCTGCTTGCTAGATGCCTGGAGATCCCCTTGATTAGATACTGGATTTAAGCTTCAGTCAGAAAAGGGAAATCTCCATCGCAGAGATTGCTAAATCTCTGTGGGCAGCTTCAGTGGTTTGGGCCACTGCTGACTGCAACTTTTAAGCCTATATTTCTCCTTTTTTCTGTTAATATTTCCTTCTCTTTTTCATGCAGTTTCTTTTATTTGATTTGATTTATTATTGTTACATGTATTGGTATACAGTGAAAAGTACTGTTTCTTGCGTACTATACAAAGTATACCATTCATAGACAAGGAAAGGACAGGGTGCACAATGTAATGTTATATCTGATCTAATTTGATTTATTGTTGTCACATGTAGTAACATATAGTGAAATGTATTTTTTTTTGCATGCTATATAGACAGAGCATACCATTCATAGCAAAGGAAAGGAGAGGGTGCACCAAGTAGTGTTACACTCATAGCTAGGGTGTAGAGAAAGATCAATTTAATGAGAGGTAAATCTATTCAAAAGTCTGATGGCAATGGGAAGAAGCTGTTCTTGAGTTGGTTGATACATGAGCTCAGATTTTTTATCTTTTTCCTGAAGGAAGAAGGTGGAAGAGAGAATGTCCGGGATGCGTGGAGTCCTTAATTATTGCCAAGACAGCAGAAAGTGTAGACAGTGTCAATGGGTGGGAGGCTGGTTTGAATGACCGATTGGGCTTCATTCATGACCGTCTGTAGTTTCTTGTGGTCTTGGGCAGAGCATAAAACATACCAAACTATGATACAACCAGAGAGAATGCTTTCTATGGTGCATCTGTAAAAGTTGCTGAGAGTTGTAGTGGACGTACCAAATTTCCTTAGTCTTCTGAGAAAGTAGAGGCATTGGTGGACTTTCTTAACTATAATGTTGGATGGGGGGACAAGAACAGATTTTTGATGATCTGGACACCTAAAAATTTGTTGTTACCTTTCTGAATCTCCTTTTATCTTGGTCTTTCTTGTTTCTGTATTGTCTCAACTACTCTCTCTTTGCAATTTCTTTCTCCTCTTTGTATGGTTTACCTTACATTTCTAACTGTTCTCTCACCTTCTATAGTTACAAACAATCTCTCAATCTTATGTACATAAAGACATGCAAAAATGTGATCACATTCATACTTTCTTAAAAATAGATCATTCTGCAATAAATTTTATCTTTTATATTACTGAATTATTTGTTTTAATAAAAAAATCATATTTAGATTAACATCTGTTACAACATTTATATTTTGTCAAGGTTTTGCTCTCTTTTTTTCAAGGCACCAGTGGCAGTTCCACATCACAATTATTATGTTAAACACAGGATGTACCGTTAAGTGTTAATTTATATAAATTCACAATTTGGATGAATTAGCTTCATGTAATCCTTCCATGCCACTGCTATAGTTAAGAAAGTCCACCAATGCCTCTACTTTTTGAGAAGGCTGAGGAAGTTCACCATGTCTGCTACAACGCTCACCAATTTTTACAGATGCTTCACAGAAAGCATTCTTTGTGATTGTATCACAGCTTGGTATGACTCCTGCTCTGACCAAGACCGCAAGAAATTACAAAGGATTGTGAATGTAGTCCAGGCCATCACTCAAATCAGTCTCTCACCCATTGACTCTGCTATGCCTCCTGCTGCCTCGGAAAAGCAGCTACCATAATCAAAGACCCTACGCACTGTGGACATACAGTCTTCCATCTTCTTCCATCCAGAACCTGAGTTAGGCCGCACTTTGAATAGAACCTTAGTGAGGCCATAATTGGAATATATTGTTCAATTCTGGTTGCCACACCACCAGAAGGATGTGGAGGCTTTGGAGACGGTACAGAAAAGATTTATCAAGATGTTGCCTGGTATGGAGGGCATTAGCTATGAGGAGCGATTGAAGAAACTTGATTTGTTCTCACTGGAACGATAGAGGTTGAGGGGCAACCTGATAGAGGTCCAGAAGATTATGAGGGGCACGGACAGAATGGATAGCCAGAAGCCTTTTCCCGGGATGGAAGAGTCAATTTGTAGGGGCGTAGGTTTAAGGTGCGAAGAGCAAGGTTTAAAGGAGATGTACGAGGCAAGCTTTTTACACAGAGAGTGATGGATGCTTGGAACTTGTTGCTGGGTGAGGTAGGGGAAGCAGATACGATAGTCACTTTTAAGAGATGTCTTGACAAATACATGAGTAGGATGGGACTAGAGGGATACGGTCCGCAGAAGGGGGAGGGGTTTTCGTTAGTCAGACATCCTGGTTGGTGCAGGCTTAGAGGGCTGTAGGGCTTGCTACTGTGCTGTAACTTCCTTTGTTCTTTAAGAAAAATATACAAGAGTCTGACATTGTGTACCAATTAACTCAAGAATACCTTCTTCCCTGCTGCATCAAATTTTTGAATGGACCAACCTAAATTAAGTTAATCTTTTTTCCACACCCTAGCTTTGCTGTAACATTCTGCACCCTTTCCTTTCCTGCTCCCCTACGTACTCTACAAATGGTATGCTTTGTCTGTGTAGCGCACAAGAAACAATGCCTTTCACTGTAATTGCCTCCCAATACATGTGACAATAATAAATCCAATCAAAATCAAATCAAATTAGTGGATCACTATTAGCGAATCAGTTTAGAGTTTACACACAGTGGCAATAAATTTAACATACATATCTTTGATGTGTCATTTGAATGTAACAGATGTCCTTTAAATAGAAATATTAAAAGCATTGACCCAGTTCCTGACATGCGATTCTGTTAGCTGAATGTATTGAATTATTTCTAATTACCAAAATGCAACAGTGTTTCTGGATTAAAATAAAGATACAAACATTTGATAATGTTTCTCTTTATTCAGAATAATGTGAATGATCAAATATTCTACGCATATTCATACATTTCTCCAATATTCCTCTTTAATAATATTCAGCATCACTGAGCATATCATACAAAACGTGCATATTTGGAAAGCTGCAAAGAACATTTTTTTTAAGATGTACTAAGAATAATTCTTGCTTCAATATCCCACCTTTTTTGTGCGTGGAAATGAAGACTTACAGTAAAACAACAAACTGCTAATTAAAATTAATGAGCATTTCAATTGAAACATTGGTCGATGTGGGAAGATATAGAATTAATTTCTGAATTGAAAAGTCTGCTGAAGAGGTGATTCTGCATTCCATATCTATTTCTAGTGGGAGTTCAGCAACTAGTTGACAATATTTTAACACTGTAAACGGTCTGTGTACAGGAACAACTACTAACTGGTTTTCTTAATATTAAAGTCATGTACAAATGATATAGAGAAATTAAAAAAAACATCCATGGAACATAGAGTTAACAATTGACACAACAAAAGGTACTCCATGCTACATCAAACCTGCTGTTTTCAAGAGATCATTTATTTAAAAATGTACACAAACAGGTTCAATCTCTGAAGGATAAGGCAGGGTTCAAAACAATCAATCACCAATGATATCTGTAAAGTGAATTTTTAGTCTCACAGTTTATGGTTACCATAATGACAATACCTGTATATATTTTGCATAAGTTGCAAATCGTTCACCTACTTCTCTGCTAACAGTTACCTGCAGTGTGGGCCCACCAAAAGTTTTCAGTTTCTAATGCTTTGTGTAATGTAGGAGTTTTTCTGCTGCTTGGCATTTTCTCGAAACTTGTCATTCGGCTTATGATTCTTCCCATGGATTCCGCATGCCAAAATTCTAGTGCTTAAGTTTCTGTCACCTCTGAGATGATGCCACAAGGACAGGAAGCAGGAAAATTGCAAGGCAAGGTTTCAAGCCCAAAGCACCGCCACATTCTCTTGCATTTTCCTGAAATAAATAAATATATTTTTAAGTTTTTAAAATGTTTTACAAAAATAATGACATAGGCAGGACAATAATTTGCCTGATGGTCATACATTCCCCTCCTCCCTCAAGTCCCTTCAGCTGCATTGTGATCACCTCTCTAAACGTACTATTCATGATGCTCTCAGATTAATGGATATTCCACAAGGTCTCTGCTACTGTCCCAGTTCTGAAACCAGAGCTTTCCAGGAGCTGCATCTGGGCACACTTCCTGTATCCATGCTAATCCCACGCACTGGAATTGTGCTCATCTTCCCATATAGAGCAGGAGGAGCAGACAGTGGTTTTGAGCTCTTCTGCTAAGACAAAATTTTTTAAATTTAAAACTTATTTTTATTTTAAAAATAAAGTGGGGAAAGATGTCAAATCCAACTCCGCTCACTCATAGGATAAAATTACCTCTTGAACATGATGTTTTTGACATAAAATGTTCATGATTCTAGTCAAAAAATATAATTATTGGATATTGATAATAAAGTGGGGTAAGGTTTCCTCTGGTGGCCCTGAGCAGAATTTTCTGGCCCTTTCTGGTGGCAGGATCATCCAGTCCTGCTGAATTTGAGCTCCACTATGAGTTTCCTGGCGGCAGGATCATCCAGTCCTGCTGAATTTGAGCTCCACTATGAGTTTCTTGGTGGCAGGATGGGCAAGCAATGCAAATTGCTATGTAGTGGGATAATTGTCAATGATCCCTATTTCAGATGAAAATTTTTTTAATTGCAGTTTTATGGCACTTTCATAGATATAATGCATGGGTGACAAAAACACTTAATATCACTTCAATTCTCTAAAGAAGTGGAAATTGCTTGGCCTGGATTTTGCATTTAGAGGTGAGACAATGGCACTCATCATTGACCTTGAAGAAAGCTGTCTATAGAGATTGAATGGCCTCTGTGGTGTGGATTTCCCTTTTCCAAGCCAGCTTAAATTTAACCCCAAGTCAAGACATCAAGACCTGCATCAGCAGTGATTTCAGCAAGCAGGCAAACAACCAATCATATTAACACTTCAATGCTGACATAGTGAACCAAATGATAAATTCTTAAATGGATTTAGCTACTAGCTAAAATATCTTGCAAAAAAGCACTTTAAAAGAATGCAGAAATGTTTTGTCATTTTGGAGAAATCAGGCACTCCAGAAATTGGAGCTTAGCTTTTCAGGACCTGAGAGGGCATAAAGGAGGAATTATGAAATTACTTTACTATTAAAATCCCAAATATTCTTCATTCAATTAATTCTAACTCTTTCAAAGGTTTTCTAAACAAGGCTATCAAAGTTAGAGTGGAAGTTCTTGTCAATATACTGACTGTTTGAGGTGAAAATGTTGTCTGATTTCAAGAAATTAGCTATAGAATCTGGGATAGCTTACTCAGTAGAGCATCTGACTTTTAATCTGAGGGTCCAGGGTTCAAGTCCCTGTTTGGGCAATGCTTTTGTGGATGGCATGGTGGTTAGCACTTTTGCCTTAGAGTGCCAAGGACCCGGATTCGATTACTGGCTTGGGTCACTGTATGTGCAGAGTCTGTATGTTCTCCCCTTGTCTGCATGGGTTTCCTCCAGGTGTTCCAGTTTCTTCCCTCAGAACAAAAGACGTGCTGGTTTGGTGCATTAGCTGTGCTAAATTCTCTCTCAATGTTACCCAAACAGGCATTGGAGTGAGGCAACTAGGGAAATTTTACAGTAACTTCATTGCAGTGTTAATGTAAGCCCTAATTGCAACACTAATCAATAAACTTTAAACTTGGGCTCAAAGGATAAGGGGGGAAGAGGGGGAACCAGGATATTGAATTTGCTGATCAGCCATGATCATAATGAATGGTAGAGAAGGCTTGAAGGGCCGAATGTACTCCTCCTGCTTCTAGTTTCTATACTTCTTTGTTTTGGAAATGAACTCGGCAGTGGCGCTGTGAAGCAGCAGCCCTAAGGAGGGAAATCACAGGGTCACAGCGTTGTTTCAGTGCAGGCCATTTGGTCCATCATGTCTGCAGTGGGGTGGGGGTGTTGGGGAGTGGGATCTTCAGCAGAGAAACAGAATTATTTGTGGCAACTTTTGGAATTTCATGTTAATCTGCGCATTTGCAGACATTGTGTTTTCTGTCAATTTCAGCGGACTGATGATGGTCAACACTAACAGTTACAACCCCATTACTACAGTAAAAATCCAAATTACCATACCAACATCAGTAGCAGTATGCGCATTTGGTTGTGCATGCATGCATGTAACAATTTTAATTCATACGATCGAACATCTACCTTTATCCATATTATGTATCTATGGAAAGAGAATATAAGCTTCCTGTCTCACTGAGAACAACAGTTTAACTGATTCCTAAAATATTTATTTCATATAATTTGAATAATCTGTTTTAAATATAATTGCTTACGTCAGCATGGAATGGATGACAGGAATCCGGGCGTCTTCTGATCTTCTGAGCTCTGAGGTGATCACATTTCAGTGATTCATTATGTTCACTGTAGTTAAGGAGTGTCAGTTTCAAATGCTTTCTTACAATATAATGCATGTTCTTAATTGCAGTGCAGCTAAACTGATTGGAAAATCATGGTAGGACTCAGCAAAGATTCAAGAAAATGAAGACAGATTGGAAACTGATGAGAATATCATAATGCAACGAATTGTGTAGTGACCAGTAGGTATAGATCAACATTAACAAATATTTATTAATATGGAATCTGTTGCATGCTCAATTTATAAATCCACTTGAACTATACAGAACAATGGCAACACAGACAGGCAGCACAACAGTTATGTTGTTGGGTTAGTAATTCAGAGGCCTGTATCACAAATATGAATAAATAAAAACAGGAAACGATGGGTAAACTCAGCAGTTCTGTGGACACAGATACACAATTAACGTTTCAAGTCCAGGTTAAGTATATCAGTGTCACAAGTAGGTTAACATTAACATTGCAATGATGTTACTATGAATATTCCCTGGTCACCACACTGTGGCACTTGTTCAGGTACACTGAAGGAGAATTTAACATGGCCAATTCACCTAATCAGCATGCCTTTTGGGCTATAGGAGGAAACTGGAACACCCAGAGGAAATCCACGCAGACAATGACTCAAGCCAAGAATTGAACCCAGGTCCTTGGTGCTGTGAGGCAGTAGTGTTAACCACTGTCCTGCAGTGCCGCCACATGACCCTTCTACAGATTCTGCCAGGATGCTGAGTTTATATAGCGTTTTCTGTTTTTGTTTCAGATTTGCAGCATTTACAATATCTTGCTTTCAAGATGAGGAAAACTGAGTTTGAGAAAGTTAATTTAGTTGAAGAAAATCTGGAAATAAATATATTTAACAATAATAAAGTGACAGTGAAGTTCTAAAATCATAACAGGTTTTTTGATGTCTTTCACAGAAGGGAAGCTCTTCCTGGCCTAGGGATGACTCCTGTCTCACAGTTGACTCTTAACAGGCTTCTGAAATGGCAGAGAAGGCCACTTAATTTCACCATCACCTTTTCAAGGCAGATAGTGGTGGTCAATAAACGGCAGCCTGGACACTGATCTTGTTCACTCACTGACTGATCTTGCTCACTATATTAGGCCAGTAGGTGTAACTGTCTGCTAGTCAGGTTCAGCAAGATGTCCAGAATGAATCACCTGCTCAACACCAACATTCTCAGATTATATAAAGTTTGTATGTACTGAAGTCATCTGCAATATCTGGGAGAAAGATGAGTTGTACCCATTAATTAATTGCAATGTGGTTAATTCTTGAAATTGAGGTTGTTTTTAGTCAGGGGTATGGGGATAATTAATTGGGGGAAGCAATGCCCTAGTGATATTATCGTTAAACTAACTAATGCAGAAACTCAACTAATGCTCTGGAGCCCTGGGTTTGAATCCCATTATGGCAAATGGTGCAATTTGAATTCAGTAAAATATTTCTGGGATTGAGAATCTACTGATGACCATGAAACATTGTTGGTCATTGGAAAACCCATCTGGTTCACTAATGACCTTTAGGGAAGGAAATCTGCTGTCCTGACCCATCTGACCTGCATGTGCCTTCACAGCCACAGCAATGACTCTCCTCAGGCAACTAGGAATGGGCAATAAATTCATGTCCTATGAATGAATAAAAAAAATACAGACCTTGTCTTTGCACATATGTTGCTTCTGTGGCTTCCTAAATTCAGATCTGGGTGTTCAGGTAATAATCTTTTATTATTAATTTTGTTATTAAAATAGAAAAAAAATGGGGTAATCCTGACAATGTCCAGTAGGATGCTGAGCTGACAGAATGTCTTGTGATGACTTTCTGCTCTGTATAAGCCTCGTGGAGATAGTACAATGTGTGTGACTGTATCAGTCTTGGAGTAAATACTATTTTAGTGAACCATTCACATATTTCAACTCATGATTTTTGTTTTATTCATTCATGTGATATGGACATCATTGGCAAGGTCTGCATTTATTACACATCCCTAATCACCTTTGAGAAAGCAGTGGTGAGTCACCTTCTTGAATAGTAGAAATGCTTTGGTATATCGGTACACCAATGGTGTTGTTGTTAAAAAGGGATTTCCAGGACTTTAACCTGGGAACAGTAAGGGAATGGTGATATATTTCCAAACAGGTGGTTGGTGTCTTGGATGGGAACTTGCAGGTGGTGATGTTCTTATGTGCCAACTTCCTTGTTTGATAAAATTCATTGTTTTGAAAAGTGAATCTAACAAAGCCTTGGTGAATTTATGCAGTGTATCTTATGGATGGTACACAATGCTGTTATTGTATACCAGTGTTGGGCAAGAGATGAATGTTTAAGATGATGGATGGAGAGTCAAATAGGCTGTTTTGTCCTGGATTTGAGCTTTGTGAAGCTGCACACATCTAAGCAACTGGACAGTATTTGTTCCAACTCATGACCTATACCTCTGTAAATGGTGGGCGGCCATTAGGGAGTCAGGGGATGAGTTATCCAGTGCAGAATTCATAGCATTTGATCTGCTGCTGGGCCATTGTATTTATGTGCTCAATCCAGTTAAATTTCTAGATCATAACATCTCAAGAAATAGAAGCAGAAGTAGACCAATTCTGCTCAGTGGTCACCCCACGATACTATTGATGGGGGACTCAGTGATGGTAAAGTTTGGGGAGATGATTCTCTTGTTGGAGATGGTCATTACCCAGCACTTGTATTTGCAAGTTTTTTTGCCATTTATCAGCCCAAGCCTGAATGTTGTCCAGGTCTTGCTGCATAGAGACTCAACTTGCTTCATTAACGAAGGCATTATGAAAGGATTGAACACTATGCACTCATCAGTGAACATCCCCACCTTCTGACAGCATCATGGAGGGAAGGTCAGTAATGATGCAGCTGAAGATGGTTAGGTCTAGGACTCTATTCTGAGGAATTCCTGAAGTGATAGCAGAGATAATTGGTCTCCAACAATCATCATGCTTTATGCTAGGCAATGAACCACTCAGCTCAAGGACAACAACTGCTGCTCTTGTTAATAATCTTCATAACCCATGAAATCTTACCTCTGGATTTTAATTCTTTCAGCCAACGCTGTCATTAGATAAGGAGCTGAGTGATTCTGATCGAACGCAAACCAACCATTGGTGAATAAGTTACTCATGAGTAAGAGCAGCTTGATAACACTGATGACAGCTCCCATTATTGTGCTGATAATTTGAGATATGGGAAACTCTTGCTGATGGACAATTAAATCCCCAAACCATTCTGCATATTTTGTGCGCTGGGTACCTTCCATATCTCTTCCAAGTGGCATTCAACATAGAGGACAACTGATTCAATGGTCATTGGAGGGTATGAAGTGGCAGTTAGCAGAACATTTCCTTGCCCTATGTTTGACTTGATGTCACAGGACTGAGTCTGGATTCATGGTTGAGGATTCCAGAGCCACTCCGTCCAGGCTATATACTATCTCTTGGTTGTTAGGAGGGGATATACCCAAGGATGGTGATGGAATATGCCCCAATGGATGGTCACTAGAACAAGCTCCCAGTCACATGCAGGAGAGTCTGAATAGCATTCACTGCATTCATGTAACTGAGTAGTCTGAGGCTGAAACTGAGGGCAAGTTGCTCTACGTTGATTTCCAAATTCCTAAATGTAGCATAAAAGGAGCTATGTCTATGTAAGGAAAAATATATTACTCATTCTAACTAAATATAAGTGAAGCTAATTAAACTGACATGAAACAAATTGTGGATTAATCCAGACCTGCTTGGGTGTCTTCCAAAATAACCACATGGCACTGGTGGCTGCTGCCAAGTTACACAGGCATTATGTCCTATAAATAGATACAGATAGTATTTTGAGGTGTTTTTAATACACATCTGTTTTACTACCTCAACTGGCTGGGAAACTTGTATTCACAACATTAAGAATAAAAATAAGCAGATAAAACCTATTGCCTTTATTAAAGGATATACATTATTTCTATAGGGTCCATTGTAATTGGTCCAATAGCACAATCACAGCTGGCATCGACAACTACCATAAAGAGATTACTGCTTGGAATCTGTTGGATGACAAATGACCTGCAACAGATATAAATGAAACACATTATTTAACTATTGAAGCATCATGAGATGAGCATCATTTCCTTAAACATCCACCAGTACGTGCAACTTGAGTAGGGTAGTGCAGTGAAAGTTTGTGCTTAGGTTTAGGGGCGACAAGGTGGCATAGTGGTTAGGATTGCCTTCTCACAACACCAGAGAGCCGGGTTCAAATCCTGGCTTGGGTCTGTGTGGAGTTTGCACATTCTCCCCATAGCTCCATGGGTTTCCTCCAGGTGCTCTGATTTCCTCCCACAGTCCAAAGATATGTGGGTTAGGAGGATGGGCAATACTAAATTGCCCCTTAGCAAATGCATGGGGTTATGGGGATAGAACATGGGTAGCGTTATGGGTGGCACAGACTCAATGGGCCAAAGGGCCATCGAATTTGAATTGAATTCCATTGCATTGATGTTTGTGTCACAGGGGCACAAAGGAAACCTAGGCAATTCTAATGGAAGTCTAGCCATCCCTAAAAGAATTTAATGGAACCTGCCAGGGAGGCATGATAGCAGTGTTGGTGGGGATAGCCAGGAGAATTGAGAAGCAGGACTTGCAAGAAATTCAATGCATTGGGTAAACAATCTGCAATTAAGTTGGTGATGGGAAAGGTATGATGCAGGAATCCAATCTGCCAGTAGGAAATCCATTAGCCTCATTAATGGACCACTTTGGAGCAACTATCTATAAGCCCACAGGAATTTAATGGTATTTCAGGGGTTTATTGGGTCTCACATGGCTCTCCCATGCCTCCCAAAACCTTGTTGGATTTTGGCACTCTGCATTGTCAGTGGAGAGGTACGGCATTAGAAAGCAGGCAGCCGCAGAAAGCCAGTCTTTTGCCTCCAACCTCCTCATCCTTACCCCCACTCCCTGTCGGCAACTCCCACTCACCCAGCTTAGGGATCCAGAGAGGAGCTTTGAAATGTTACCTTCAGTAGCTGCTGCTCCTGGTGGCATTCCTGGCAATGGACAGCTGCCAGTTTCTCAGAGGTGGGACTTCTGCCCCACTGAGGGTTTGACAGTGGGAAAGGCCCACACTGGCCAGTAAAGTGCCTAAGGCACTAAAACTGTGTCAGACCAACTCCACGAGAGTGACGCCGGGCTCCCACTGATTCTCCAACCAAAGGGTGGGGGGCATCATTAGCACTCATTTCTAACCTATAGGAATTTCTCGCAATTGTTAAATTTCTTCCCCATGGTCTCTCCTTTCCTTAAATCACTGGTGTGATTAAAAGTTACTTTAAGTTATCATTAATGTCATTTCATTCAGTAGCACACTTCATAAATATTGAGCATAACACTCAGAAATAGGCTTTTTCTTAACAAACCATTCACAGGTATTAAATAATGTCTTACGTTGATTTTCATTTGTACAACATGGTTAGAGGTAGAAAGTGTAACGTTCTCAACAAAGTTAGTAAAAACTATTAAAATTCCAGAAACAAAAATGATCAAACTGAAACTCAACTCCATATCTCAAACAGCAAGATTCATCCATTGGGCAAGAGAATGGGTTTTACACTAAACATAATAAAGTTTAAAGTTTTAAACTTTATTTATTAGTGTCACAAGTAGACTTACATTAATGTTGCAACTTTAAACTTCAACTTTGAAAAAAATTTTTAACTTTTAAAACTTTAAATTTTAAAGGATGACCCACTCTGGCATCATCTCCTTATCACCAGACATAAGTATTAGTGAATAATGTTTATTGTAATGTAATATTGATGAATATGCTTTTCAATGAATTATTGTAATGAAAAATTAAAGGAATTAAAAATAACCTGGGAAAATATCAATTTACAATATATATTAATAAAAAATATATGAATAGAAAATGTGTTTTACCTGTCAAAAGCTCTAGAGCAATGAGGTATTAGTACAATAGAATGGTGTGTAATTAATCATAATGAATCATAATTAGGAAAGCTAATGGAATGTTATTGTTTATTGCAAGGGAAATTGAATACAAAAGTTGGAAGGTGATGCTTCAGTTGTACAGGACATTGATGTGACCACATCTGGAGTACTGTGTACAGTATTGGTTGCCTTATTTAAGAAAGGATATAAATGCATTCGAAGCATTTCAGAAAAGGTTAACTAAACTAACAGCAGGAATGGGCAGGTTGCCTCTTGAGGAAAGACTGATTTAGCAAGGCTTGTATTCACAGGAGTTTATAAGAATAAGAGGCAATTTGATTGAAATGTACGAGATCCTGAGGAGTGTTGACAGGGTTGAAGTGGAGAGGATGTTTCCTCTTATGGAAGAATTTAGAACTGGGGCCACTGTTTAAAAATAAGAGGCCTCCCATTTAAGATCGAGATCAGGGACAGGTCTTTCCAACCACACTTGGCCCAGAACCAGAAAATCCTTCATGGGGTCATTGGGTTACTGGGGGTTGGTGAATGGTTACATTCAGATCAGTCATGATTTTACTGATTGATAGAGGAGGATTGAAGGGCTGAGTGGCCTAGTCCTGCTTCCAGTTTGTCTGTATGTTTATATTATTTCAGTCTGTCAATGACAGGATGCACATAACAGATGCAATACAAAATGGATCACAAATAACTCTATTGACTTCCTACTGATTACACATCTTATTCAATATTGCTACATTTGCCAGTTTTATAATTAGTTTTGATGATACTGAAGCTGGTATTACACAATGGAATCTAAATACAAAAAAAATCAATGGAATGGTCTCCTCTGATGCAGAGAGATATCTCTCAAATTTGCAGTAATTCGAAAAACAATACTTGTAGTTGAAAATACTTATTGCACCTAAAGAAATAGGTTTCCATTTATTTGTCAATGCTGTTTATTTTTAGTTCCTAAGTTTAAACTTTATAGGAATAAAATTGCCATTTAAGCTGATTGATGTGGATTAATTTTACAACATGTAGATTTTATCAACTTCTGCAGTCAAGTTTTCTTTCTTGACAATAAAAAGGAAAGGAATGAAGTTGCTTTTATATTGTGCCCCTTTAAGATGTCAGGACATCCCAAAGCACTTTACAACCAATGAAGTCATTTTGAATTGTGGTCACAGTTGTAAAATAGGGAAATAATTACAACCAATTCACGCAGAATGCAATGTTGCAGAAACATCACGACCAAGATAATAATCTTTTCAGTAGTGTTGGTCAAGCCATTGACATGTCACCAGGAGAGAACCCTCCTGCATCTTTGAAAAGTGCTGTGGATCTTTTATCTGAAAAAGCAGAGGAGACCTTGACTTAACATCCCATCTAAACGGTGGCTCCTTGACAGTGCAAGTTGGGCTTGAAACTATGACCCACTGAACCAGAAGGATGATTGCTGCCACTGAGCCAAGTTTGGTACGTACATAATATACATGGATATCCTTAGAACCTCTCTTTAAATGTAATAATCCTTTCATGGGATTCCATTTTCTGCATCACTTCAAAAATAATAGCATGTTGAAATCAAATAGAACATCAGCATTAGAAATAACAAAGTTGCGTCTGAAGTCTGCTCCCAAGCCTCTGCCAATGTGGTTCTTGACTAGTTGCCAGCAAGTATATAAACAGTTGCCAGGTGGAAACACTAACAGACTTCCCCTACACTCCCCCAATCCCCACTCCTCCCTCCCAACCCCCACCTCCAACACTGCAGAATAAACAATACAATTTTCAGCTAGGATAGGGACAGAGCAGAGCATGGGGAGTTTACTTATGTTCCTCAATGACATGAAACTACATGTTCTGAGATACACTGCCTATTGCTGCAAACATCACAGACTGCTGAAGGCCTCAAACATTGCAAGGATGCCATCACTTTGTAAGTAGTGATGTGCCTTCATGTCAAACTTCAAAAGGGTAAGATCCTTTGTGGCATCATCTTTAAAATGAATCAGTTGTAAAATAACATTAGTTAATTGTACCAATAAATTCCTACAGTTGTCATACACAATTTATATAGCTGTTTTATAATTGATCTTCAATCCTTTCATCGCTATTTTCCAGCTGAGTGGTAGCTATATTTTCATACCATCAAAGCCCGCTCAAGAGTTGGCTGACATTTGGTGGATTTAAATCCCAGTTAAAGGAAGCAAGGTCTGGGCCAGGAGAAGGAGTTTGGAAGTTTCAAGGTTGTGCTTTTAGCTTTGAATGGAACTAAAATATATGAAGTTTCCAGGCTTCTTGACATCATCAACATATCAGCTGGTGAAAAACAGCACATTAAATGAAGCAAATCTTCTTTCTTCTACTGTATTCGATTTAATTTCCTTAATGTATTTTAATGTTGAAATTCATTCCTTTCATTGGGAATATTGATTTTTATTTAATTTTATATTACATTGGAACTAAGTTGCCAGTAATTTCCTTCAGCCACATATATATCACCCATTGGAGATTAAATAATTAAAATTTATCTGTAAGATAGTTGTACACTGAGTGGTTATGTGATGATATGGCTACTTAAGAGGTTACATGACGGAAACGTGAGCTCTCCTGAAGCGCGAGCAGAGTACAGGCATGACACTGAGACTTGCTATGCTCAAATCAAACAGGAAATGTGTCACCTGTCAGAAATGTCATAACTTCATATATGGTTGTCCCTTAAATGTTGAACCTGATCATCAGCTACTCATATCAATTGTCAAAAAACCTCTTTGTACGGTGTGCTCAGCTAGCCAATAAAATATTGTTTGTTACAAGTACTTGCTGGCCAGTTTTTGGGAAGTAAACTCGCAAGCTTTTGGCTATTATAGCCTTCTTCAGGAGAATGAAGAAGGCTATAATAGCCGAAAGCTTGCGAGTTTACTATCAAATAAATTGGTTGGATTTAAAACTGGTGTTGTCAGACCTCTTACAGTCTTCAGGAACCCAGCACATCTAGTTGGTGTCAGGAATTGGCAGCATGGCACAAGAACTTCGCCACATCGAGTGTCTTGTATTTGATAAAAACATCATGGACAATTGGACCAAGTTTGGGAAGGAGTGGTTATACATTGCAGTGCTGGGTTATCACACAAATCAAACAAGGTATATGTTTATACCCTACTAAATTTACATGGTCATTGAGAAATTAGAATCCTTTGTATTTCAAATGAAAGAGGAGAAAGAGGATCCCAAAACAATTCTAAAAGTGTTTGAGAACATTTGCCTGTCAGTGAAAACCAGATTACTTGACAGACACACATTTAACTAAGTTTAAGTTTTTTTTCTTAGCATCACAAGGAGGTTAACATTAACACTGCAATGAAGTAATTGCAAAAATCCCCGAGTCACTACACTCTGGCTCGTGTTTGGGTACATGGAGGGAGAATTTAGGATGGTCAATGCACCTAACAGCACATCTTACAGACTGAGAGAGGAAACCAGAGCATCTGGAGGAAAGCCATGCAGACATTGGGAAATCGTGCAGACTCCACACAGTGACCCAAGTCAGGAGTTGAACTCAGGTGCTTTGGAGATGTGAGGCAGCAGTGTTAACCACTGTACCAAAGATCTGATGAATCAATACAATCAACTCTGAAAGTCTTGCAAAAAAAATACTGGTTTGGCACTCTACCTGATGAGTTAGTCAGACATCAAATAGTCTGTAGGGTTCACAGCAACCTAATCTGAAGTAGCTGCTGTAAGAGAAAGATTTAACACTACAAACAATCATTAGCATTTGCATGCTAATTGAACAGTTTGATAAAGGCAGTAAGAGTTTAGGCAGGAAAAAGAAGTTTTGCAGTGCAGGGCATGCCCTGCCCCAACTGTAGGGCTATCTCCTAGTTTTGTGTACGGCAAATTCTGCAACAATTGTGGAAAGTATAATCATTTCGCAAAATGCTATAGATCAAAATTGCAGCAGTTTTCTTTTGATAAGAATCACAATGAATCGATCAGTCCTCCGAGGTTAGGAGGATCAGGATGAACTAATCATGCAGGACCAACTGATATTGCATGGCCAGTGATTAGTCATGCCTACCTTTCTTCAGAAATGCTAAATCCATTAACTTCACTCGAGGCACTCTAGTTTGGAAATCATAGAATCCCTACAGTACAGATGGAGGCCATACGGTCCATGGAGTCCACACCAACTACAATCCCACTCAGGCCCTATCCCCATGTATTTGCCCTAGCTAGTCCCACTGATACAAAGGGGCAATTTAGCATGGCCAATCCACCTAACCCGCACATCTTTGGACTATGGGAAGAAACCAGAGCACCCAGAGGAACCTGACGCAGGCACGGGGAGAATGTGCAAACTCCACACAGACAGTGGCCCAAGCCAGCAATCAAATTCGGCTCTCCAGTGTTATGAGGCAACAGTGCTAACCACTGTGCCACCGTGCTGCCCACATGACTAGATACAGACCCAAGGAAGCACTGTACTGGCCCTCCATGTATGCTGACATGAGTAAGGAAGTCTACATATGTGCAACATGCAATGCACTCAAGCTCCATCAAGCGAAAGAACCACTGCATCTATAGCAGCTCCTGAGCTTCCCATAGCCATTAACAGAAGTTGCCATTTTGAATGGAATGGTTAATAACATTTGGTCTTAGTCCACTCATACTCCTGGTGGTTTGAACTTGACCACCTGCCAAATTTAACAAGTAACACAGACATCATAATCTTCCCTACTGCCATCAGACTTTTGAATGGACATACTTTATATTAAGCTGATCTTTCTCTACACTCTAGCTATGACTGTAACACTACATTCTGTACCCTCTCCTTTCCTTCTCTATGTACGGTATGCTTTGGCTGTATTGTGCGCAAGAAATAATACTTTCCACTATGTACCAATACATGTGACAACAATAACTCAAATCAGTGGTGCCATTAACTAGCACTGGCTGAGTTCCTTCACACCGGGAAACACCACTCAGAACTTGGGGAGTTGAAGGTGAGTCGTGTGATTCGATTGTACCAAGTGAATTCAATGATCTGGGTTAGAAATGTGCCCCTGATGTTGGTGGTTGATTTAAGTACCCCTATGTTAAAACAGTTTAAGCAGGCTTTCTAACCATAATCTCACCGTAAGAAAAGAACTACACAAGTATTTGGAATTTTGCACCAGGCTGAGTGATGCAGGAACAGTTCATTCTTTATTCTGTTGTGAGATGGAAAATGTTATCTGGATATGTCATGCTTTGAGTGCTTAAGATGGTAAGTATCACATCAATCCAGAAAGCCAACACCAGAAAAGATAAATCATTTCTTGCAGATCTTCAGAAACTTTGGGTGAATGTATACTCTCAGGTAATTATTTTTAATTATTTCATGTTGATAATGTAGCCATGATAATGTGGCATCTGATGTTACAATTTATGCAAATAATTTATGGCACTCTTCTGGCAGTTACAGGATCGATTTCATGTATTTGCTTATTGCAACAAATGGCTTCAGCTTCACTTGTCATGTTTAATGAAGTAATCTGAATCCCTTGCTTATATTACAGTGGAACTTCAATGTGCTCCAAATCTAAACTCAGGCCATCTCAAGCAAACATATCAGTCAAATGCAAAATTTGGATGTGAGTACTAAATTATTTGTGTCCTATAATGGTACCATGGGATATTAGTGTGTGGATGCTTCACCTATTTGTAAGGTTGCCAACTATGATTAAATGTATTTGTGGAGGTTTCATCATGACTTGTCCCCGCTCTCCGGCCATTGGTCAGTTAACCCATCCATCGTTGTACTGCACTGTCTTTCTATGCCTACTGGGACGCAAAAGAAACTCATTATTCAATTGGGTGGTATGTGACTATCAGACAAACAGTGCTTTCCCCCCATTTTCAAACTTTTAGATCTGGCAAAGAGAAAAGTGACAAAAAAGACAGTCATTTTTAATGTCTTGGTGCTTTTGCTCCAAGGTTGCACAGAGTGATATCTGGAGATTGGTCTCCTGTGCCAACCTGGAGAGTTGGCAACCCTATTATTGGGCTGAAATTCCTCAACCCGTATTCAGAAATGGCATAAGATACTGTTAAACTAGACCCCCCATGGAAATAGTGGGGAGGAATTTTGAGACAGACTCACAGGAGGAGAAATTCAAATTACCAATTCAACAGTGTGATATAAATGCACACTAGAAGATACCAGCCTGAATCTTTGACTTCCCAGCCACTGGGGATTTCCCAGTTTGAATGCATCTTCTTCAGTTATAGAGTCAATAAACACAGGTTTCCTTTTAACAGAACCTTCTATCCCAAACATTGCTTCCAGGAGCCCAGAAGATCAACGTACTCCATGTAACCATCATTGGATCCAGAATGAGCTTCATGTTGCCATTCTTCGCCTACTTTTTCATCATCCACATCACTGTCCACGTCATTATAGTTGTGTTGTTGTTGTATTAACTCACCCACGGAGTATAGTTATGAAAATTTATTCACCCTTAAAAGGGTTAAACTGATTTTGTTTGTTCTCGGGCTTCCCTCACTTCCGGCCCCTAGGCTTAAGCCTAATCAGCCTAATGACTATTCCACCATCACAAGGAGTGCTGTGGAGACCATTAAGATTGTGAAGCCCTTGCTCTGCTTTCAATGTGAGAATACTTGACCTCTGGAAAACCAGCGCAAGTCAAAAACAACTAAAGAGCAGCAAGTAGGTGCTACTGATTACCACATTAATTCAAGTTCTTGATTTTACTGACGTCCGATAGAGAATGCTTTCATCAGAGCCATTTAATTAATTGACTCATTACCACTGTCCTGTACCCCTTGTGTTATCTGCATGTCCTTTAACTGGAGTTGTCGATTTAAGGTAGAAATATTTGACACTTCATATTTCAAAATGCAATCTGCTCGTAATGAATTGGGAAATTTTTTCTTATTCAATAAATAGCACATGAAAATAAATATTTAATGATATCTTTGTTACTTCAACCTATATTTTAACAGCTGACACTTGTCCAAAAAAACATTTTATTGTAAGTATGTTTAAAGTCACAAAATTCTTCTGAAAGCTAACTATCAAATCCCCCTGTTGCATAAGTAATGTTTATATTGATACTAATGGAATATATAATGAAATATTATAGGATCTGTTAAAAATCTAGAAGCTCTGCTGAGGGAGAACTAATATCTTCCAATGATGTCACCACAATGGTCAGATGTGAGAAAACTAACTCATGAGCTAAGATTTCCAAATTAAACTTTGTCTTGCTGTTAACATGAGTGTTAATGCCAGCAAATAACGTAAACATATAGTAGGGCTAATAGGATTTCCATGATGCTGCTCATGATAGGTTGGAGTCCACAGCATAGTCATGATTTTTAGCCATTAACTTGTTCCTTTAAAGACCATTGTTGAATATTACCCCTGGGAAGTAAAGCAAACAGGGAAATTTGGGTAATTCTACTCGGCTGTAAAATCTTAGGGTCAATCAGAAAGCAATTATGACGAGTAAATTTCCAACTCCAGGTCCGAAGAATCTCTTGGAAAATTGTTGACTTCCTTTCTTTCTTCTTTTATGGGTTATTTTAGATCTGTAACAAAGCGTGCCATTTCTGAAGGCCTTACCTGGATTTGGCACAGTTATATTGGAATAAAAGTTAAACACTGCAGATGCTGGAAATCTGAAATAAAAATAGAAAATTCTGGAAAAAACCCTCTGTTGTTAATCTATGCAGAGGAAAGCAGAGTTAACTTTTCAAAGAGAAACACAGCAAATAGGAGGAGGCAATTCAGCCATTTGAGCCTTTTCTGCCATTCATAACGATCATGAATGATTATCCAAGTTAGTAACCTGTTCTCACTTTCTCCCATGTATTTTGATCTCTTTAGTCCCAACAGCAATATTTAACTTCTTGCAAGTGTGCAGGATGGGATTCATATAATCATAGAATCCCTACAGTTCAGCCCATCAAACCTGTACTACACCAATCCCATCGAGGCCTTATTTCGGTAACCCAATGTTGTCCCCCTAATAAGGATCCTTTGCTATGCAAATAGTGTAGATGCTATGCCAATAGGATTAGCAATTTCCTATGGCCAATCCACCTAACTAGCACATCTTTGGATGAAACCGGAGCACCCATAGGAAACCCAAACAGACAAAGAAAAGGTGCAGACTCTGCACAGATAGTGGCCTGATGCTGGGTTTGAACCCGGGTCCTTGGCACGGTGAGGCGGCAGTGCTAATCGGTGTGCCACTGTGCTGCCCATTCTCTGCCTGTGCTTGCCTGAAAACCAGAGATTCTCGCCCAACTTCAATGGACCTTTACATGGTTCGCCTCCCTGTCCACTAGAATTCCAGTGGCAAGAAGGATGGGAGAGTAACAGCCACAGTGTTTCAGCAAGGACATTCTTCCCAGGCTCCTTCACTGGGATGCTGACTGCAAGGTCACTCTTCACTACAATACTGATGGCAAGGACATTATTTCCAGACTCAATTTGAGTCCCAGTATGACTCAAGTCCAATATGACTCTTCTTTGGAACTATAATGGAAACTGCCTGAGAAAATTGCAGTGCATTATTCTATCTGCATCTCCAATGGCAGGAAGGTGTAATTACAGGATGACAAGTTTACACTGGCAGTTTCCATAAAAAACAGTAGACATTGGAAATTATAATGAAAAAGGTTCACAAGAAGTATTTGCAGATGTACAATTTTCAATATATCATTTGTAAACAGCCTGTGACACATTGAGTCGGTGAAAATGAATATTATGCCCAAGGTGGTGACAAAGCTGGGGGATGGATGCCAGAAACTGGAATTGACAGCATCATCTTATACTTTTCCTTCAAAGATGTAAAATGGATTTCCAATTTGTTGGTATTCATTTCAAGGTATCCTGGTGTATCTACCTGCAGATACATATAGCCCAAGAAACAGGTTTGCAAATATAAATAGAAGCATGGTAGCCTCCTGGTTATATTACTGAACGTCTAATCAGTTGGTCCTGGACTAATGATCTTGAGACATCAGTTCAAGCCTCACTATAGCAGCTGGGAAATTAATGCCAGATTGTCATAAAAAACGATTTTGTTCCCTGATGCCCTTTCATGAAGGAAATCTGCTATTTTTACCCAGTCTGGCCTACGTGTCTGTTCAGACCCACAGCAATGTGGTTGACTCTTAACTGCCCTCTGATGTGGCCTAGCAAGCTTCTCAGTTGTATAGGGATGGGCAATAAATGCTGCCCTTGTCAGTGACATCCACATCCCATGAATGAAAATAAATATGGTAATTAAGAACAGATTTTAGATATTGGCCACTGGTCAAATTTTATTTCTGTTTACTCATTCTGTTTTTTGGGAAAAACATAACTTGCACAAAGAGCTACACAACCGATGTTCAATTTAAAGTAAGCATAGAAAATGCTGAAATAATGTAGTGGATAAATAGCTGTTTTGTTTCTTGGGATTCTTAAAGTAATCCAGAATCATAAAATCCTACAGTGTAGGAGGAGGCCTTGCGGTCCATCGAGTCTGCACCACATCCCACCCAGGCTCCATCCCCACGTGTTTATCCTGCTAACCTCCATGCCACTGAGGGGCAATTGAACATGGCCAATCCATCTAACCCGCACATCTTTGGACAGTGGGAGGAAACCAGAACACCCGGAGGAAATCCATGCAGACACAGGGAGAACACGCAAACTTCACACAGTCGCCCAAACCGGGAGTTGAATCCAAAGTCCCTGGCAGCGTGAGACAGCAGTACTAACCATTGTGTCACTTCATATGACAAGACTATTTCCTGTGTAGTAGGACTAACATTCCCCCTCAAGAGGATGGCTTGACTTTAATTCCTGGGCATCAATGACCTGGGACTATTAGCATACTACCTGCTGAAATTTCTGACCATAAGTTTTCCCTGGTCCACGAGGAAAGCTGTAAAAATGTTTAAAACTTGCCTCAATAGGCTTTTTCTGGCCAGGGAGGCTGGTCCCAGCCTACTTTGCTAGTTTAAAAAAAAATCTTTCATGGGCAAGGCCAGCGTTTGTTACCAATCCCTAATTGCCCTTAAACTTAGTGGCTTGCTGGGCCATTTCAGGTTTCAGTGCAGTTGTAGTGAATCTGGAATCACATGCAGCCAGGTTAGGTAAATATGGCAGATTTCCTTTTCTGTAGCACATTAGTGAACTAGATGGGTTTTTTTAAACAATAGTCAGTAGTAGTTTCATACATAATGCATATGGAAAACAAAAGAAGAGAAGTCAACCAGTCCCCCACTCCACTTTAATCTCCTGTGACCATGCTCCATAATTTCATGAGATTGAGGAGGTTAAATTAACTCCCATATTTTTAAATTTTATTTATTAGTGTCATAAGTAGGCTTACATTAACACTACAATGATGTTACTGTGAAAATCTCCTGGTCGCCATACCTGGCGCTTGTTTTGGAGAGAGAATTTAGCATGGCCAATGCACCTAACTAGCATATCTTTCTGATTGTGGGAGGATACTGGAACACGTGGAGGAAACCCACGCGGTCATGTGGAGAACATGCAGACTCCGCACAGATAGTCACTCAAGCTGGGAATCGAATCCAGGTCCCTATCATTGTGTAACCATTGCACATATGTGTGGTACTAGGATATTGATAACCGAATATAAGATTGCTCACTGCTGAGAGTTTTCGAGAGGGACTGGAAATAAAATCAGTTAATTATTACCACACTAATATGTGTGGTTATTTGGTCATAACAAGAAACACATACAGCTGGGCAAAAAAAAAAAGAAATGACTGTATTACCTTAGGGAAAGTAAAAATCAGTTATGATTTTCAGACAAAATAGAGGTTTGAAATCTATTTTAACCTTTTACCAAGTGATTCAAAGTGCTCATTATTTACAGCAAGGATTAGCAAAAGATTTTCCAACAAATCTAACCAGGCAGGGTTAGAAATACTCAGATGCTTGGGTAAAATTTGGGCGAAGAACAGGTGGCGATGGAGCGGCAATCTACAGAAACAAGTGGAGTTCCTAGCCCAGCAATGAGATGTTCCAGCTTTCCATTGCCTTTCAAGTCTGTCCCAACCTGATTTCTATGTTGGATTTGAAGCAGGAGGCATTGGAATCATTATTGTATGAAAGCAGCTCTACTTAAAATTCATTGGGTGATGATTTTGTTAGAGATCCTTATAATCCTTTAGTACTGTCTCAACCTTTTCCCCATAGAACTGTTTTCAATTAAAGTGGAACTCTGAAAGTTTCACTCAGAGGTCTATGCAGATCACATACCCTGACCCCTGGAACAAGACACTCTAAGTATTATATTTTATGCATAAATTGTGGACATCCAATATGCACTATTATTGTAGCTGTTGTATTTAAGGGAAGCTAGGTACGTGACACAAATTGGTACATTGGCCAGCAGAGTGGCACAATGGTTAGCACTGCTGCCTCACAGTGCCAGGGATCCAGGTTTGATTCCAGCCTTGGGTCACTGTCTGTGTGGAGTTTGCACGTTCTCGCCCCATCTGTGTGGGTTTCCTGTGGATGCTCGGTTTCATCCCGCAGTCCAAAGATGTGCTGATTAGATGAATTAGCCATGTTAAATTGTCCTTTATTGTCCAAAGATATGTATGTTAGGTGGATTAGCTATAGTAAATACATGGGGTTATAGGACTAGGGTGGAGGGGAGCTACTGGACGGGATGCCTTTTTGGAGAGTCAGTTCAGACTCAATGAGCCAAATAGCCTCTTTCCACACTGTCGGGATTCTGTGGTTTTAAAATGGAATAGAAGAACATGTTGATAAAGTGAGATAAAGCTCATGTGCTTCGTTATCACAGAGCTGAATGATCTGTTTTAATAGTGTAAAATTCTATATAATTATAGAATTGTTGCCCAAGTAGTTTGTTCTTTGCTGAAGCCGGGCACACACTAATCACGGTTGCAGTAAAACCTAATGGTCGCTGATTCCTACTGAGATAATCAAGATGATCTTATTGTTATTCTCTGCTGAAAGGAGTGAAAGAGTATCTGTACTGTTAGA
This sequence comes from Sphyrna mokarran, assembly GCA_024679065.1. Lineage (NCBI taxonomy): Eukaryota > Metazoa > Chordata > Chondrichthyes > Carcharhiniformes > Carcharhinidae > Sphyrna > Sphyrna mokarran. Next base: position 112,035,496 of record JAGIQG010000003.1, read on the forward strand.
TGATATCCCATACTTCAGTACCCGGGACTCTATGAAAAAAGACAATCATAATAAAATGAGCATTTGGGATAGAATGAGAAACCCTTCTCTAGTTAGGACAATTCCTGAAATGGCTGTTCATGAAACCAAGAAAGCTGGATGTAGATCTAGAGCAGAACTTTTGTTGATGGAAGTCAGCTGGCCAATCTGTCATTTTTTTGTTTTGCCTCTGCATATGTGCATATTCTCCAGTCTCAGAATGTCCTTGGTTGAGATCATGCACCAAAAATTATGTGGTCTACCACTTGTTGTTAAGACTACTAACATCTGGTCTAACTAACACAGACTACACCTTTTAAAGAAAAATGCTTTGTCTCCAACTCTTTTAATGACACCATGCATATACTTAAATTATCCCATAATTACTGTTTGTATCTAGACAAATATATTGCTCAGCCTAGAAGGGAAAGCAACTTTGAAGCCTTCAGTTCTGGGAATCAGAACTTGATGTCAAAATGATTTTTTGGCACTACCTGAAAGTAAGTGTGGCATATTTCCTTAGTGCAAAGACAGTGACTGTGATCTAATGATGCTGAATTTATCATTGTTTTCTGAGCAACAATCCTCAGATTTATTGCTATCCATTGATCTAACCAAATCAGATGGAATCAATTTATGGGATTGCTTTTGTGTTAGCATGAAAGCCATCTTGGCTCTTTTTCAGTCATGTAAGTATGTCAATCAAGTTGCTTCCTTGTTGGGGTCTGGCGTTTCCCCCTGAATGATATGCTTCCACCTCTTGAGATACTTCTTTCATTGAGATGTGTTTGAATCATTGCAGCAACACAAGAAGTCTGTGAAGTCATGCTGCATTAGAACCCTGGTGGCATGCCTGATACAGTCTGAAAGCCCCTGGAGGTACAGCATGCTCACTTTGATCAACCCGTCACCTGTCAAGGTGAAATGCATGTCAAATTTTAGGGGCTTCAATCCAAAGCATTTGTTTGCAGAAAGCAATAGCTTCGATGTCAGTCAGCCAAAGTAAAGTTGGACACTGATGCAAATACAAGTTGCTTTCACGAAAGATAAAATCCTGTTAATCAGGCCACTACTTCTCCAGTGAGTAAGAGAAACAGACATTCAAGTGCATAACTGTTCTCAGTCGCCCCTGATTAGCTATGCAGCAGGCGAACAGATAATGTGGAGTACACTGCTCTTAGAATGCTTGCTGATTCTGAGGCGGGAAATTGGATGCCACTTAAGCTTTTTGTTGACAACCTATGGCAGCTTAAAGGGAAGGGGATTTTTTGCTGTGCCCAAACAGGAGAGACGCTTCGTGAGGCGTAAGGATTCTATGGACAAGAGGGTTCCAAAACAGCCCCTAAGCCTTTAGATTCAGCCATGGAGATATTAGTCAAGCAGGTTTGTGAGTGGAAGGAGGTTCTCTTCTCTCTCATTAATCAGCAGGTGCTATAGTGAGTTTGAGGAGCTGGCATGGCAGTAAATGTGAGCAGCATTCACCAGGATTTGGTTGAAGTGCAGAAGGAAATACACTGATTTTATCAAGAATGCAAACGTCAAAATCGCATTTAACTTCTCATATTCATCTTGCATAGCCCTCACCTTTAACCCTGCACAACCAATCATTTCCATTTTTACTTCCTATGGTTGCACAAAGGCAGCTGGGAAGGACTTGCTGCATCTCCTTTCTGTTTTCGCTCAAAAGCTGCCGCAGCCCTCAAAACTATTTCTACCTTTTGGCCACACTTGCTGTTTCTTGTTATGAGCATGTATACTGCAGCAAGCTGTCTTATAAATGGTGAGGCGTGAAAGCGTTTGCTCAGGGCATATATTTTTAAATCGCCGATCATTCTGCCAAAAGATCTACCCCGCAATAGGAAAGAGAGAGAGAGAATCCGCATCGGAGAAGCTGCTATTCTACTAATGCTCACTCCTATGGAGAAGATCATTTTGGCATATTGGGAATTGATGCAGAAACTAATGCCCCGCTGTCACTGCAGAGTTTGTGTACATTTTTCATACCTCTTTATTTTATGCTTAATTCTTTTAGGTCACACATTCATTTACCCTCTGAGCACAGTAACCTGGTGTAAATTGCGCTGTTGCTGTTTTAACAATTTTTTGCCATCAATATACAATCCTAAATCATTGAGCCTTTCCTCTTTTCTTTGACCTAAGGCATTAGTGTCAGCTAGAGTGAAGGTGAAAATCTTAATCTCAGTGCAGTTTTTACAGTTTCCTTGTGGTATCTTACCATAGTTCAACAAATTCTCCACCAAAGCTTTAGTTCCAGGTATTTAGCAGCGCTATGCTGTGCAGATAGTTTTTAAATTGGGAAGCTATCTTGCAATGGTATATTAGAGTTCTCAGGATTTTACTTCTACCTTTGGCAGGTCAGTTTCTAAATCCCCCACTAGACCTTCCAGGTTGCCCTCCAATTCACTCTTCCCCTCCTAAACAACAATTGCCATCCTCTGTGACTTAATGCGTGGGAAGAGGAAGAGTATCGAGGAATTCACAGAGTACAAGAGAGTAGCTAAAGATGGAGGTGCGAAGGATAGAGCTAGCCAGTTGTGCTGTACAGAAAAAAAAGTCCAATGTCTTAACATTTAAATGAAAGAATGATTTCCGTGCAGTAGCATTTTCTGAAGGTGGTGAACTTCCTGTTAGGGAGCTTGCAAAACATGCTGGTCAGTATAGAACATAGAACATAGAACATAGAACATTACAGCACAGAACAGGCCCTTCGGCCTTCGATGTTGCGCCGACCAATATAAAAAGCAATGCCCCTCCAAACTAAACATTCCCTTCTCTTCCATATACTTATCAACTAACCTCTTAAACGCCACCAAACTTGGCGCATCTACAACCGCTGCAGGCAGGGCATTCCACTCCCGAACCACCCTTTGGATAAAGAACCTGCCTCTGATATCCGTCCTATAACTATCACCCCTTAATTTAAAGCTGTGTCCCTTCGTGCTAGCTTTTTCCATCCTAGGAAAAAGGCTATCACTGTCCACCCTATCTAAACCTCTAATCATGTTATATGTTTCGATCAGGTCCCCTCTTAGCCTCCTCCTTTCTAACGAAAACAACCTCAAATCCCTCAGCCTCTCCTCATAGACCTGCCCTCCATACCAGGCAACATCCTGGTAAACCTCCTCTGTACCCTCTCCAATGCCTCCACATCTTTCTTATAATGTGGGGACCAGAACTGCACACAATACTCCAAGTGCGGACGCACTAGAGTTTTGTACAGTTGCAACATGACGTTGCGGATCCGAAATTCAATCCCTCTACCAATAAAAGCCAAGACTCCATATGCCTTCCTAACAACCTTCTCGACCTGACTGCCTACTTTCAGGGATCTATGCACATAACACACCAAGATCCCTCTGTTCATCTAGATTACTAAGAATCCTACCATTTGCCCTATACTCTACACATGTATTATTTCTGCCATAGTGCATTACCTCACACTTTTCCACATTAAACTCCATTTGCCACCTCTCGGCCCAGCTCTGCAACTTGTCCAATTCCCTCTGCAAACTATAACACCCCTCTTCACTATCTACCACTCCACCGACTTTAGTGTCATCTGCAAATTTACTAATCCATTCCTCAATACCCTCATCCAGATCATTTATAAAAATTACAAACAGCAGGGGCCCCAAAACCGACCCCTGAGGCACACCACTTGTCACCGAACTCCACGATGAATATCTCCCATCAACCACCACCCTCTGTCTTCTATCTGTAGCCAATTCCTAACCTAATTAGCTAAATCACCCTCTATCCCATACATCTGCATTTTCTGCAGAAGTCTTCCATGGGCCACCTTATCGAACGCCTTACTAAAGTCCATATATACCACATCAACCGCCTTACCCCCATCCACCTCTTTAGTCACTTTTTCAAAAAAACTCAATGAGGTTAGTAAGGCACGACCTACCCTTCACAAAACCATGCTGACTACCCCCAATCAATTCATTTCTCTCTAAATAACTATAAATCCTATCCCTAATAATTCTCTCCAATACTTTGCCCACACCAGAAGTAAGACTCACTGGCCTATAATTCCCTGGAAGGTCTCTCTTCCCCTTCTTGAACAACGGGACCACATTCGCTCTCCTCCAGTCCTCCGGAACCACACCCGTAACCAACGACGACCTGAAGATCAGAGCCAGAGGCTCTGCAATCTCCTCTCTTGCCTCCCAGAGAATCCGGCCCAGGGGACTTATCCAACTTCAAACCCTCGAGAATATCTAGCACATCCTCCCTATCTCCTTCGATATCTTCCAGTTTGCTACCCTGTACCTCAGTGTTCTCCATAACTACATTTACATCACTCTGCGTGACTACCGAAGAGAAATATTTATTCAGTACCTCTCCTATCTCCTCAGGCTCCACGCACAACTTCCCACTGCTGTCTATGACTGGCCCTAATCTTGTCCTAACCAATCTTCTATTCTTAACATATCTAAAGAATGCTTTAGGATTCTCCCTAATCCTATCAGCCAAAGTCTTCTCGTGTCCTCTCTTCGCTCTCCTCAATTCACTCTTTAGCTCCCTCCTGGCTAATCTATAGCTATCCATCGCACTCACCGAGCCTTCAATCCTCATCCTGACATAAGCCTCCTTTTTCCTTTTAACCAGCAAATCAACTTTTTTCGTACACCAAGGTTCTCTTACTCGACCATTTCCTCCTTGCCTGACAGGGACATACTTATCAAGGACCCGCAGCATAAGTATAAAATGTATAGTGGAGTTCTAAGTTTTGCACAGAATTCTGATGCATGCGATCAACACTCTGCAGTCAACTATGCCACATGTGGTTATTTTATGGTCTTTTAGAACTAAATTAGGTGGTTCAGAGTATAATTGTATCTAACAGAGACACTCATTACAGATGTCATAAAGAGAATGGAATAGATGGCACAGTGACACAGTGGTTAGCATTGCTGCCTCACAGCACCAGAGTCTTGTCTTGGGTCACTGTCTGTGTTGAGTTTGCACACTATCCTTGTGTCTGCATGAGTTTCCTCTGGGTTTCCTCCCACAGTCCAAAGATGTGCAGGTTAGGTTGATTGGCCATGCTAAATTGCCACTTAGTGTCAGAGGGACTAGCAGAGTAATTATGTGGGATTATAAGGATAAAACCTGGGTCAGACTTTTCTCATTCCAAGAGACCAACTTAGTCTGAGAGCCCAATGCAATGATAAGAAAGAGATATCTAGAGTTCCAGGTCATTGATGTGATGCAAGAGCCACTCAACTCAACTGGAGCAAGTCTAAAGCTTGGGCAACTGACCCTAAACTACCAACTAAGAAAGGGCAACAAAAGACTCCAAAGCAAAGGAGACAATATTCAAGTAAACCACTTTTCTGAGATTCCCACAGATGTTCTGCCAAATTTGAAGCAGACAAGTGCAAGACTCCCTGTGAAAATTCAACCCTATTGTGTAACTGCAAGTTGTTGTTAATATAATTATGCACCACCACCTTTCACCCATCTAACTATACATTATGAATTCTATTCACTTACCTGAGTAAAGTAATTGCACATCAGTGAATTCTCTCTGACTCCCATATGAAGTTTGTGGAGATTCTACCTTGAAAGTTGTCAGTATAATAATCAGGACTCTGGAACTATGCAGCGAAGGAGATAATTACTATCTCAACCCTTGTAGCTCAATTACCAAGTACTCATCATAGCTACACAGAAGTGAGCTGAATTTTGTAAATTAAATCAGTTTGGCCAAATAATCACTGATCAATGAGCACAACACATCATTATATTATCCAAGAATTATTAAATGGGTTTTGATTTAAGTGACAACTGTAAGGCTGAAGAAGCAATAATTGTGTTGCCCAAAACTGACTGTAAACCTTGGCTCCGCCAGCACTCTTGTCTATGATTCACAAGGTCATATGTTCAAGTCCCGATCTAGAAATGAGTGCATTGTCTGGTCCAGCAATTCAGGAAGTGAAATGTCTAAACTGAGACGTTGCTTGCTCATGTGGATCAAAAAGATCCCCTGGCACTATCTGAAGAAGGGCTTCACATTTTCCTTGTTTCTCTAAGCCAATTTTATCCCTTAGTCCATACCCAAAACAGATTATCTGGTCATTTATTTAAACGATGTTTGTAGGACTCTGCTATGTACAGTTCTGTCATATTTCCATATATTACAATACTGATTACACTTCAGAAGTAATTTGTTGACTGCAAAGCACTTCGACTTGTCCTGAGTTCATGAAAGGCATTACATACATGTAAATTCTTCCTTTCCTTGAGCCAACATTCAGAAATTTGAAGCATTAGAATTTTTCTGCAGATTTGGACATGTCAGTAATGCACACTGAGGGGGGTGAAATGAGATGATATCCCTTCTTCACTATTTGTAAGTCAGTTACAACTTTTTGTCACTTTACAAGGAAGATAAAAAATATTCAAAGGAAGGTGACAAAGCAAGCCTTTGGAATCAGAGCTTTTTCCCTCCGAATGAAGGTTCCTGTTATGATCTATATATACTGTACCGCAAGCCCATGGATCACCTCACAATTCTCCACTTCTCCAGCTTCCACCCTAAACATGTTAAAGAAATCATCCCCTATGGACAAGCCCGCCATATACACAGGATCTGCTCAGATAAGGAGGATTGCAACAGGCACCTCCAGATACTGAATGATGGTCTATTTGAGACAGTTTCACTGCTTTCTACAAAACAGTGAGAAAGATCAATAAAATAGGATCTTTTTAAATCAGAAGGTGGATAGAATTTCTTCTAGATCAGCAATAGCTAACTGTAATACAGAACGTTATACCATCAGAATGCATGGTTGCATTTGAAGAACACCCACTGGTCAACTCATGACTGTGCATCTGTTCAGGGATTCCAATGAAATACTTAATAAAGAAAGATGCAGTCAATTTTTAGTGAAATAATTGAACATAATTAAGGTTAGGGATGGTTGTACCAGAAGACACGCAATAACCAATATTGATAGAAATCTCAGTAATGTCAAGTTTTTTCCCTTCTCATCCTCCATCCTCTATCGGTTTATACCCCCGCATCCACCTCCCCCCCACCCAAGTCTCACATAATGTTAACTGACTGCATAGAAGCAAAGATAACTTACAAAAGGCGACTAACTTAGTGACCAATGCCTGGAGGCATTTCAAATTGGGAAGAGCTGCCAGCTCTGGTTTTTTTTTAATCTCATTAAAATATATCGTCTGATGGCTAATTCGTAAAGATCAAAAAGCCATGGAGGGGTCTCCTCCTCTCCTGACTGCAGGAGGATGGATCAGTTACAATTGAAATGTTTATGTGGCAAATGGAAAACAAATGAAACTCCTGTAAAACTACACATTTTATTTACATTTTGTTAAAAGTTTGCTTTGAGGCCTGAGCAGTTTAAAATGTTTAAAGGTCCTTCCAGTGTTTGTGTTGCTAGCCTCATGAGAGCTACAGATGCTGTCTTAAACTTTAGTAAAATTTAAAACCACATTTAGTGAACCAACCATATACTTCTTTGTAAGTAGTAATAGTTTACTAATGTTACACAATGTTCAACAACTGGAGTATTTTTTCTTAATAAAGCAATATTCAAAATATTCATAATTCTATTAAATATTCATATGAAAATAAATCAACACTTTGGATAATTCCCATTTAGATATATAGCACTTTATAAAATAATAGTTACCTAAATTTTAAGCAAACAAATTTATTTAATCAAGACTTTTCTCTTTTAAAAATAAACTTCAATGTTCCTCAAATTTTGCATATTATATTTTGTATTTCATTTCTTCTTTTGGCACCTGCAGTCCTTTATTATGTCAAATAATTTCACAGAAATATCAGTAATCTGTCCATGTTTTATTTTAACAATAACTGATCCTTACAAACTTTTCAACCAGTCAAAGTGTGGGGTATTCTTACTTTATCCCATCTTCCATTGCCATATCTGAGATTTTAGCCACATGGTCTGAATTAGTTGTGCTGTTCAGACAGCTACATTCCAGCTCATGTCCTGTCATAGAACTGGAATAAGACCAGATGCAGGGCATACCTGCTGCTGCATGGTGGTCTTGGCAAGGCACAAAGAATATTTAATATCAAGTAGAAAGCTAATAAGTAAAATCCCTGGACCCTAAGGGTAACTGAAGTATTAGGCGAGGAATTTCTTTTATATTCTTAAAATAAATAAAAGACCTACAGAATTAATCAGCCATTTGAAGAGCACTTATATGAAATACACAATGCTTGAGTAAGTATTTTGTTCTCTTTGATGCATTGGTTTTAGTTTGATGCACACTCTATAAGTCACTGTCTTCTTGGGTAAACATAAAGATAAGTTTCAGGCTGTGGGAACACAGTAATGTTTTAGGTTTTGACAGCTCTGCCTGATAGCAACAATTCAATTCGTAAATGAAAACATGATTATATTTCCAGTTTTTTTAGTAAACTGCCCAGTAGTTATAGTGTTGATTTCTTAACTGGATGGTTGTAAGTTTTACGGCATTGGCTGCTCTGATGAATATGTAAATTTGTAGGGTTCGGGAAGAGGGATGAAAGGGAAACTGGTATCTTTCTTATTGTTCGAAGTGCACACCATGTTGAATAGTCACTGAGTGCCACTGCTCCTGTTCGAATTGAAGTCCATGGTATACTTTGTTTTCCTGATTGAAAGGAGCTACACAGGTCATCTTCTGACTTTGTGGTGTCAGCCATGGTGCACATTTCAAATTCAGGCATGATTTCCCAATCAGCGATTTAAATAGGTTGGAAAACCTAACTTTATTTCCAATGAGTATCTGCCTATAGACAAGATTCTGCTTACAATATAAGACAAGATTGATACACTATCTTACATGAGGAAAATAAAGTAATTAACATCAGCAGAAAAATTACTGGAGAAAATCAAGGGATTAAAATCTAGAAAATCCCCACCCTCTGTTGGCTTACACCTTAGTGTTCTAAAAGTGATAACTAAATGATAGTGATTGCACTGGCTACAATTTCCCAAACTTCCCTTAATTTTGAAATGTTTTGATTTGATTTGATATATTATTGTCACATGTATTAATATACAATGAAAGATATTGTTTCTTGTGTGTTATACAAAGTATACCATTCATAGAGAAGGAAAGGAGAGGGTGCAGGATGTAATGTTACAGATATAGCTAGGGTATGGAGAAAGATCAACTTAATGCGAGGTAGGTCCATTCAGAAATCTGATGGCAGTAGAGAAGAAGCTGCTTTTGAGTTGGTTAGTACATGATCAGACTAATTCTGAGGAGAGGAGCTGAAATTCTTCATAAGGAAGACAGAGTTTCAAAGAAATTTGTGACTATATTTAATGACCTAGTAGAGGCTGCACTGTATCAGTACTTAAGATCTGTCTTAGCTATATTTAATCTGTAGTTTATAATTCATTACAATTTACTTATTAATTCATGTTTAACTTCTATTGATTCTGCTTTGAGAATATGGGAGGGTACTTTAGATTATATTTAATGTTTACTACATTTGACTCTTGCATAGTAAAAAAATCTCTTTTAAATTGTGGAATCTTGTAGCTTCATTCTTTCAGGAGATAATTGGGATTTTGGATTTTTTAACTAGTCTCCAATTGAGAGTGTAACAAGGGGAACTAGTAGATGGATTTCTAAAAGGCACCTAATCAGGAACCACACTGAAGGTAAATATGGAGTCACAAAGATGGGGATGATATATTAGCATGGCTAGAGGGTTGCAAAGACAAACAATGAGCTTAAGCTATTTACAGTCTATGTTAGTGACTTAGATGAATGGCAGAAAGTAACATATCTAAATTTACTGACAATAAAAAGTTAGATGGGAATGCAAGCTGTGAGGAAGACACAAGAAGAATTAGATAAACATTGTTGAAGGCAGGGAACACAATATCAGTTAAAAGGATTTCAAGAGACATATAGGAAATTATACACATCACATTGGCAGCTTGTTTGATTTGCAATGTGTTATATTTATTTATTAGGAAAGGGCAACTTGTTTTCCATATATGAGCCCAGGTGTTGGCTCGAGTTGCAGGTAAACGAGATGCGGAGGACTGCATCCATATTGCAAAAACCTTATTTGAATCAGGATGATTCATCCAGGCCCAATAAAGTTACCTGCAAAGTTTGTTTCCAGTAACGCACTTTGTTTCCCCCCCCACTTAATGGTGATCAGACTTCCAAAGCCATCTACATTCTTTTATGATGTTCTACTCCTGATGGCCATCTCTAATCCCCATCTTGTGTTAGAAATCCATGACCCTGCTTAAAGTTAAATGAGTGGGCAGCAAGGTGGCAGATAGAGTAAAATGTGGGGAAGTTCAAGGTTTAGTTGTAAGAACAGAAAAGTAGAATATTTTTCAAAACATGTAATACTTGTAAGTATTGATGTTCAGAGACATTTGGTGTACTCATGCAAGGAACATGTAATGTGAGTATGCAGTTACAGCTAGTAATTAGGAAAGCAAATAGCATGTTAGTCTTTATTGCAAGGAAACTTGAGCACAAGAATAAAGGAGTCTTGCTATAACTGTGTGGACCACACCTAGAATACAGTGCATATTTAAGGAATGATATTTTTGCATTGCAGATATGGCAGTGAAGGTTCACTAGATTGGTTCTTGGAATGAGAAAGTTATCTGATGGTGAGAACCTGAGTATATAGGATCCATATTCTCTGGAGTTTAAAAGAATGAAAAGTATTCTCATTGAATTGTTCAAGATTACAAAGGCAGTTAACAGGGTAGATATTGAATAGCTGTTTCCCTTGACTGGGGAGTCTAGAACAAGGGGCCACATATTCAGGATAAAGAACCAATCAGATGAGGAGAAATCTATTCACACAAAGGATTATGTATCTTTAAATTTTTCTATCCTAGAGGGTTGTAGATGCGTCATTACTGAATGTATTTGAGGCTGAGATAGACAGATTTCTGATCTCTAAGGGACTTAAAGGATATGGGGAATGAATGGCAAAGTAATGTTGAAGCCCAAAGTCAGCCTTGATCATATTGAAGAGGAACAGGCTTGATGGGCCATGGAGTCTTCACCAGCTCTTATTTCTTACATTTCTTTCATATTTGAAATAACTGCTTAGATTAAGGATATAAAGAGAAAAATTACTACAAATGCTTGAAATTTCAAATCAAACCAGAAAAAGCTGGAAATGCAAATTGGACCCATTAGCATCTGAAGAAAAGTCAGGTTTTTATTTTGGGTGTAGGTACTTTGTCAGAATTAGGAACTAGAAATTATACTTGTGCTATATTTTGTATGATGCAAATTGAGGTAAAGAGGGACAAAACATCAAGAAAACAATCAAAGATCTTATTTTAAATTAGGGTGCTGTTTGGGCAGGTGGGAAGTTTCCATTATATCATCCATATGGAGCTGAGGCAATTTTAACTCTTATAACTCATTTCGTTTTGACTAATAGGTTGCTTTCCTCATCACATTTTCACAATAACTTCATTGCAGTGTTAATGTAAGCCTACTTGTGACACTAATAAATAAACTTAAACTTAAAACATTGCAAATCAAGAAACCTGCCGACATGATGTGTATAATTTCTGATATACCTCTTGAGATACTTTTAAAGCAAACATTTGCCTTTTAAACTGATATCGCGTTTCCTGCCATTTGACAATGTTTGTCCAATTCTTCAAAAAGTGTTGCCACAAAGGATGGCCTGCTTTCCTGTAGTCAGGGAAGGATGGAGGATTGCCTGAACTCCAGAAGCATTCTCTAGACCTCAATTAAGTAGGCCAGGACAGGAACAGAGAAACCTTTTTTCCATATTTGAGCCCAGGTGCTGACCCAGGTTGCAGATAAAAGAGATGTGGAGGGCAGCATTCATATGGCAAGAACCTTATGTGGATCAGGATGAACAGGAGTGATTCTTTCAGGTCCAATAAGCTTATCTGCAAAGTTTGTTTCCAGTACCTCGCTTAATGGTGATCAGACTCCCAGAACCATCTACGTTCCTTTATGATGTTCTATTCCATCTCTAATCTCCATCTTGTGTTGGAAATCCATGTTCACTTTCTACCTAGGCATATCCACCATCTCTATCCCTCCATCCTCCTTTCTGACACTCGAATCCCTGCATTGATCTCCCTTATTTGCTGCTCAGCTGCATTTTCTGTTGTAGGTTTTCTCACAAAACAGGCAACCAGCCTGTTAATCAACCCAGCTGTTGGGCAGGAAATCTGGAGAGAAAAATCACAAATTTTCAGGAAACATTATACTTCTGGGATTTCTTAAACCCACACCAATGTGCCGTGGGTCCAATGATTCTAACCTCTCCTTTCATTCTACTGCTGCTTTGAAAATCAATGCTCAAATTGAGAGAAGATGCTTCTTGTGGGATATGATAATGAAAAAAAGATGAACTTTCCAATCTTGCCAATGTGTCCATCAAGTCATCTAGCCACAAGCAAACACACAGGAACAGGGTTAGCAACCTCACAGTCATGGAAGGACAAGGACAGCAGTCGGGAGGAATATCGAGGACAGCGGAATTATCAATGGATTAGTAATGCAGAATACCCCGGGTTTGAATTCTACAACGGCAGACAGTGAAATTGAAGTTCAATGAGAAAAACTGTAATTAAAAATGTAATGATGACCATGAAACTATTGCCATTTGTCATAAAATTCTATCTGATTCACTGACATCCTTTAGAGAAAGAAATCTACCACCCTCACCTAGTCTGGCCTACATGTGAATCCACACCCACAGCAACGTGGTTGACTCTCAAGTGCCCTCTGAAAGTGGGGGCAGTTAGGGGTAGGTAATAAATGCTGGCCCAACCAGCGATGCACATACCCTATAAAAATGAATAAGAACATTTTTTTAAAAAGGTGCATCGGAAGACCAAGGTCTCCAAATTACCCTCCAATCACAAAGCATCCTAACACAGACTCAGATTGTTGTATTTTCATTGTTTCTGGATCAAAACTGCTGATCAAATAGCATTGTGGGGGCACCTTTGCCATATAGACTGAAGTTTTTCAACCAGATAGGCCATCACCACTTTCTCAGGATGGGCAATAAATATCAGTTTTGCAAGCAATACTCCCATTTTGAGAATGAATTCTAAATACTCTGTTGTTACACAATTGGGTTGTACAACATGCAAACATTTTCTATTATTATAGCAATAAAGTAGATTGCTTAGTGTAGTGACAGCCAGAAAAAATAAACTCAATTTTAATAAAGAAAGTCTGCCTTTAAAATAGGCGATCTTATCTGCTAATCGACTGCTTTATACTGTTTTATTTTAAACCTGAGGAAATGATTTTAGGGGCCACAGATGGGGATTCACCAGATTCCAGTTTGTTATGGTACTTATTTTACATTGTAGCCAAACTGGCAATCTAAAATGGTGTTTTGTAAAGCATTCTGGGACAATTGGGCAAGAAACTAAACCGACAGGCTGCAGTTTAAAGACAGAGACAAACAGGCTGCAACCCTGACGAGTGAATAAACAGGATATGGGTCATCTCCACGGAGTTGTGTGCCAGACATAGGGGCACCGTGAATCCTTATTTAAGAGGAAGGTATGTGACCTATGATCTCCAACACCTACAGATATGGCCGCAGGGGACGTAGTCAGAGATCGGTGTGGTAGCACCTGATTGGACTTTATGGATCAGGGTGATCAAGTCCTGCAGTTGTATAAAACGCTGGTTAGACCTCATTTGGAGTACTGCATCCAGTTCTGGTCGCCTTACTCCAGTGGAGACTCTGGAGAGAGTGCAGAGGAGGTTTACCAGGATGATGCCTGGTATGGAAGGTCTGAGTTACGAGGAGAGGTTAGGCAAATTGGGACTGTTTTCCTTAGAAAGACATATACTTAGAGGAGATCTAATAGAGGTGTACAAGATAATGAGGGGTATAGATAGATAAACAGGGTTAAGCTTTTTCCTAGGATGGACTCGAATAGCACAAGGGATCACGGGCTTAGGGTGAAGGGGGTAAGGTATCATTTGGATGCTAGAGGGAGTTTTTTCACACAGAGGGTGGTGGGGGTATAGAATGCGCTGCCAAGTAAAATGGTGGAGGCAGGCACTCTGGAGTTATTTAAGGAATACTTAGATGGGCACATGAACAGAATGGGAATGGAGAGGTATAGAAAACTGATTTAAAATAGGGATCATGAGCCTTGGGAGTCCCTGGGAAGTGTGTAAATAGATGATGATATTGATGTACTTGTTTTTATCCCACAGGTGCTTTGGTCCACCTTGTTGTCTAACGAGGGGCATACACGCGATGGGTCGTGAGAGGACTGCTCTTGGATCTTTTTTTGAGAGTATCCTACTGCTCCACGTTATTAGTGTATGCTTGACCTGGACCATCTGATGGGCAACACGACAGCTCAGTGACTATCGCTGTGCTGTGCAGATACATGGATTTGGGCCTGTGTCTGTGGGAGTTTGCGCATTCTCCCCGTGCTTGCGTGGGTTTTCTCCGGGTGCTCCGGTTTCCTCCCACATCCCAAAGATGTGCTCTTAGGCTAATTGGCAAAACAAATTCTCCCTAAATTGTCTCAAATTTGGTTTTTAATCCATGGATCTATAAACATGGACAGATATCGCGGGTAGAGGTGGGAACATCGGGGTGGCGGCGTGGGCCCGTTGGGCTTTTTCCCATGCTGTTTTGTTCTTTGTTCTTCTTTGTTCTCTTTGATCAATTGATTGGCAGTGGCCAAAAAGTGGCATGAAACCAAACAGGTATAAAGGCTGCTGCACAACCAGGAATTTCTCTCTCTCTCTCTGACCCCACAAACAAGCTACAAAATGGTGAACATCACCAGCACGACGAGAGCCACCACACCTGAGATGGAAGGAAGAAAGGCCAGAGCCAGAGTGCCACACCAGACCAAAGGACCAGACTATGCAGACAACTACCAAGACTAGCATACAGATAAAGGCCATTATCTGCTTGGGTACTTGCCAGTCACGCAAAGTTAAGTCACGATCTTGTATTGGATTTGAATTCTAGTATTTTCTGTAAGATAACTTATTGTTGGTCGGGTGGGTGATTATTGATTGTGTGCGTTTAAATAAATATTGGTTGTATAACAAGACGTCTACTTGTAGTTATTTTTCCACTGTATAAGAATTAAAACAGACTGTACGGCTGGCAACAACATTCTAAGGAGTCTATACAAATTTGTTGTGTATGCTTCAAAACACAGACCACTATAGCCCAAAAAACAGGAGATAAAGTTACTTATCTGTGACAGCATTGGGGTGTGGTGGTCAGGAGAAGTATTAAGCATTTTAGGACCAAAATCCTGGTCTTCATTCTTTTTAGTGAAAATGAAAATCATCAATTACAGAGACTATTTTTTATTCAAATTAATAATAGGGTTTTTAGCCGTTTCTCTCAGTTTAAATCACAGCCGTTTTAACTGCAACACAAGTTCCAGGTTAGAACCAAAATTTTTCTTGGCTTTTCTATTCCCTCATGTTAGAAGTGATGAATTGTAAGGGACAGAATCACACATTAGAGGAAGTGTTGTGTTGAAAACAACTAGGTGTATACAATTTCTACCACAGATCATGGCAGATACCAGCCTCCCATCCATTCACTCTGTCTACACTTCCCGCTGCCTTGGCAAAACAATCCAGACATTCTCTCTTCCACCTTATTCCGTCAGGAAAAAGATACAAATGTCTAAGGCCACATACCAACCAACTCAAGAATACCTTCTTCTCTGCCGCTGTCAGACTTTTGAATGGACCTACCTTGCATCAAGTTGATCTTTCTTTACACCCTAGCTATGACTGTGACACTACATTCCGCACCCTCTCATTTCCTTCTCTATGAACGATATTCTTTGTCTGTATACTTTTCACTATAAACTAATACACGTGACAATAATAAATCAAATCAAAATCAAATGAAATGTAAATCAACCCAGAGTATAAGGTGACCCCATTTCTTCTATGCCAAAAACCATGCTTTTGCATAACTTTATATGTACATCAACACCGCCCCCCCTTTCTGATTAAATACCTGCATCAGCAGTTCGCCTCAATTTTTCACCCAGAAATGCAGATTTTATTTGCCTTATACTGTATCCTGGTGCATAGATCAAGTAGGCTGCATTGCGAAGCAGATACATGGGAGTGTGAAATATACCCGCACAGAGAACACAATGCACGGCATAACAATAACAAATGGAAAGGGGACCTCCAGCAAGACAACTAAAGCATAAAAGCTGCTTTCAAGCTACAAGTCGTAACATCTGATAACTCCTCAATTAGCTGTGCTGCAATGAGAGAATTCAGTGTTGGTGAAAAACTAACATAGGAGTGGAAGAATGAATCCACACAGAAAATGGTACTGAAGACCAGAAGCGCCATTAGGACAGGGACCAACCACTGGTTTGATTTTGAAAAGCATGTAGAGGAATGGATCCTTGAAAATCATCAGAGTGGTTACCTCATCACCAGAAATGGAGTATGCATTTCAGTGAGCCAAATCAAACCCTGAATCCAGCAAATATTTCAGAGCAACAGTCAGCTGATGCAGCCTCTTGAATAAACAGTCTAGTGTTATGACAGAAGATTGCTCAGAGACCTCGATGCCTGAATTACCAGTTTCCAGCAGTTCATCATCAAAAAGAGGCAAAAATATGAGTATCCATTAAGTCAAATTGGCAACACAAATGAAATGTCAGCAGGAAACAACAGAAAATCAGAATACAAGATTTAAGGTGATACCAGCCTGCATGGCTGGCAGAACAAAATTAAAACCAATGGTAATTTTCAAACATAAAACCATGCTGGATATCGAATTCCCTGCAGGGACTTTTGTAAATTTCTGTGATAATGGTCGGGTGGCTGAGGATGGAGTGAAGTTATAGATCAATAGTATTTGGAATGAACATTGTTGTGGCTTAGGTAAAGAATGCAGCTTATTAATATGGAACTTAAATTCTCCTCCTCTGGAGAGGTGATGACGTAATGGATTTGTCACTGTACTAGTAATCCAGACACCCTGGATAACTCTCTGAAAACTTGGGTTTGAATCTCACCAGGGCAGAATTAGAAAGTCTGCATATCATTTTCATAAAAAACCCATTTGGTTTGCTAATGCTCTTTGGGGTGTAATTCAATCTTTCAAGGATCGTGGTTGATGGAGAAAAAATCTTGACAAAGAGTGGAAATATATGCAATGTTTTGCGTGGTTACATTATCAAGTTGTGGCGCATCACAAAATGTGGAATATCCAACTCAATGGGTGGAGAGGAAGGTGATTTGTTGTGGACGGATGATTTTGAAAGTGAAAGTGCCAAACCTGATCCACAGTGGGATCCTTTTGAGACTCTTTGGCAATGGCATTATGAGGTGAATTCAATGTGCTGGATGCTGAAGACAATGAATTTAACAGTCTGAAAACACTTGGATTGTGGTTACAAATGTCTTTGTACAATTAATTCATTCGATAAACTGTGCCACATTCATATTAAATTGATTACCCATGTGTTTTTGGACATTTCAAAATAGCAACTACCCACATCCTAACTGGTGGTGCACATTTTATACTGTGTGTATAAGTCAATTTCCATTTATGGAGATTTCAAAAGATTCTACCACTATAGAATGTCAAAGGAAACTAACACACTTTACAGTCTGGGCAGTGCAACATAATTTCTCATATGCAATCCCAGTACGTACTGTGAGATTTATATCTTTATACATCTTTATACTACAATTTGATAGGCATATGATTTTCACCTATTCATTTTTCTCTTACTGTTTTCATCTTCCTTACTATATCTTCTGTAAACTCCGATTGCTTGCTTGGTATTCTTCTGCAGGAAGCCATTCTCCAGTACCTTGCTGAAGAGGCCATTATTTAGATATGAGTCTTAATATCTTAACTTTAGATACAAACCTTAATATGATGTACTTCTCAACTCTGGTCAGCATCACAATAAGCCAGTCCTGGTTCTGTGAGGCCTCCAGCAGGATCATTGGTTAGCAATTCAATTTTCCCCAGAGATGGCAAGCCAATTATACCTCTACCATTATTGCTGAGGTTCAGATTAAATAATCCAGCAGAGTACATTAAACTCTTATGGAAGGAGCAGATTTGAACTGATGGAACATCTTATATCGGTCAGGTTTTTTGTTCAGCAGCCAAGAATTGTTGAATTTGTCCCAAGCAAACAATTCCTCTGTAGACTCAAACCAACATGCTGCTTTGGTAGAAAATCCTTTTGTACTTATGTTAGGAGCATGTTGACTAAAATCCCTTGACTGAGGTGTCAAAGCAAATTCTTATGTTTGCAAGGGATAATTCATTTTCTATTAAATGCTGAAAATCATCAACAAAGAGAGTTGTTGAGCAACTTGGCTTAGCCATTACTTAACAGATCTTGGAGGAGAGTTCCATGCACACAGCATCACTTCTAGTGTTGCGATATAGATTCCATCAATTCTCTGAGGCAGTTTGTTCCAGGGGCCACACGTTGCTGGATATTGGTGGTGGGAATTCAGCAACGATAATATCATCGAAGTAAACATGATCACTGCCTGATACTTGCTACAGATGTTACTTACTGCAGGCCAAGCTGGAGTTTGTTTGATCTTAGTGCATGCAGGCTTGAATTATTTTATCATTTAAGTAATTTGGAATGGAGCTGAACACTGTGCAACTATTAGTGAACTTTTAATCCTATAACAGATGGAAGATAATTGTTGAGGCAGCTATACATATATAGGTACACCTAGGACTCTGCCCTGAGGAATTCCTGCAGGAATGTCCTGAGATTGAGATTATTATTATTATTATTGAGATTATTATTATTATCCAAGATTCACATCCACCTTTTTTTTGTGTCAGGCATGACTCTACAATGAAGAGCTGCCTCCTTGATTCCCATTGTTTACAATTTTACTCAGTGTGCAATTCTACAGCCACTTCATGAATAACAGAATGCTCAATACAAAGAGAAAAAAATCACCGACAATGCCTATCAAAAAAATGCCAGCAATTAAATAAAAACTTGTTCTGCTCCTTAAATCAATGGTTACTTTTTCTCCAGTACCGGCAATTGGGATACCTATGGATGAGAATGTGACTGGGTGCAATTGAGAGAATCTGAATGGGCCAAATGAAATGATGTTGATGGTGGGAGTTCAAAAATATGTGAGAATCCTACATAATAGATCCCTATCCCTGTTTATCTGAGTGTTGGCATAAATCAGCTGAAAGGAAGTGGAACATTCAGATGCATAATAGCGTTTGATAATTTGCTGAAGTTGTTAACATAGTTTTCTTATCATTCCCAGGTGATCAAAAGTTAATGCCCGCTGTTCTTCAACACAGAGCCTGTCAGTGACATCGCCAGATCATGAAGGAAGGCTTGACTCAACTCTCTACAGGTTGGGAAGAAAACTGTGCTTTATAGAATACAAAAAAATCAAACTCTTTCGGAAAAAGCAGCAGTATCTTGGCTAAAGAGTAATCCTGTTGGGTTTATTTTCCCTCGTTTCTATCATAATAAAATAAGAAGCTTGGCCTCTTTTTTTTAAGGAAAATAAGAAACTTGGAAACAGCAGAATTTGATTTATTGCACAAATTAGTTATGATTTCAGCAATTTGTAATGACCAAAAGTAATTGAATTGATTTCAATTTAACTGAAAGCAATGATACATTAAATGGGAGATCCTCAACATCCTTGCATTTTGTGGTCATTGGAAACCTATAATCGCATTGTGTTCCTGCTACAAATAACTCTTATGTGAACACTGACATGAACAAAGCAAATGAGGGCTGATTTTGACTTATGGTGGTGGTGGAATATGGGTGTTAGCCCTTTGGCTGCCTGTAATACATCCAGTATGTTTTTTTTCCTTACTGTTCCAAATTAAAATCAACCTTTATTGTGTGTCCAAACCACACTGCCAGTTGCTGTCAATACTGAAATTGACCAAACACAGTTAATTGCTAGCACACAGGAAAATCTGTCCACAGATTTAAAACAAACAGTTTGTTTGTGTGCTGTAATTTCTACATAAACCCATGTATGTGTGTGAAACTCCATGTAAACTCGGAAAAGTACACGTAAAAAGAATTGCAAAAATCAGAATGTGAAATTGAGATTACGAGTTCAGGGGACGTATGGCTATTCTTGTGGCATCATCTGAATACCTTGTAATCATTCCCTTACTCTGAAATAATAATTTATGATAAATGGACCCATTCATAACTATGATTTGGAATATTTCAAGCAATAATTGTCCTTGGCTCAACCATTATACAAAGGCAATCTGCAGCTACAAATGTAAAATGAATCTTTAATCTTTAAATGCAATGGCGGCGGGGGCGGGGGTGGCGCGCACAGCAATGTTGATATAGAATACAGTGAAAGATCATGTGAAAATGTTGACTTTATTTGCTGATACCGCAAAGAATAATTCCTCTATTCTGACAGTTAATTGGCGAATAAGGTAATCTTTCCATTTAAAAATAACATATTTGTGAATCAAACCTTGACAGCATTACACTGCTGTCATATTCATTTCAGCTGCTTAGCTACTGTTGTACTCCCCAATGGGTCAGCCAGTACATAGTCTGTTACTGCCAAATCAAAGTAACTGCATTACCCACTAGGAATGCTCATTTATTGAAAATCTCTCAAGGTCACCTGCAGATTCACACAATTCATCACATAAATTTATAACTACATTGAGGATCAGTCTATCCTCATTATCGTCTTTTGCTGCTGAGCTATGATATGTAGAATCTTGTATTATGATTAATACAGCAAAGGCTGTAATCTCTTCTAACTGTCAGTGTGGGTTCTGAGAGGGAGTATTCAGTTTTGGCTAATATGTCTGCAAGCCTGTGCTTGGCATTTGAGCCATTTTTCATCAGCTTAGTGAAACATCCACACATATCACAATTGCAGGAGTTTTGGAACCATGGGACGGTTACAGCAAAGAGGGAGGACTAGCTCTCTGAAGGAACATTCAACTCATTTCCCCTGCCTTTTCTCTGCAATCTGGCAACTCTTTTTCCTTTTCAGACAATGATCCAATACTCTAAGTTTCATCAATTCGCATACTTTCTCCTTTCGTTGTGAGAAAGAAACTAATAGCAGGCTTTATTGTGACACAATCTTTACATGCAATGGGGGTCACAGAAATGTTAATATAGAATACGGGGAAAGATCATGTGAAAATGTTGAGAATTTATTTGCTGATATCGCTAAGAATAATTCCTCTTTTCTGATAATTAGCGAAAAAAATAATCCACAGAATTACTTCCTCTATCCTGATGTTAAATAAAAAGTCAGCTAAAATATGAATTTATTTTTAATCAAGACATAGTTAGATTAAATTACACCTGAAATCATTTAGCCACATATTCTGTGTGATTTCATTCCTAAGGTAAAGTCAGTATTTTCAATCTAAAGATCTATAATTAATCTAATTCACAAATGTTCTTTGTAAGCATACATACACAATTGTAAAATCTATTTTTCAGCAGTGGTAGCTGCAGTGAGATCAGTGATCATACTATTTCTGAGAGGCATTTAAGATGTACAGCAATCATGCATGTTTTATTTGACTCCGCATTTTATGAGAATCTTTGAAAATAAACCCATTCAGATAGCCATGCTAGAAATGAACCATCTGGAAACTGTAACAGTTGATTAAATATAGCCAAGATTAAAAAGTAGAAACAAAATAACATCATTGTTGTTGCAAAAGGAAAATACTACAGATGTTGAAAACCTGAAATAAATGTTGGAAACACTCAGCAGGTCAACTAGCATATGTGGAGAGAGTTAATGGATAGAACTTGATCCGACACTTTTGCCATGGTTTAATTGGTTTAATTGTGGGAAAGACCGTTAGTCTGTCAGGACAGGAAAACCTCCTACAATTAAATCGGAAGTGGGAAGGGGCCGATGGGGGGAACTCATCTGCTTATGGTGGGATATCAGGAATGTTCATTAATGCATCAATTGACACCAATTATCCCTGAGCACCTTGAAGTTTACTGGTCTTTCAGGGATTGAATGGGAATCCTGTGGCTCTCTTCTACCTTCCATAGGCCACCCGGAAAATGTTTGGGCATACCAGCTCCATAGCACTGTTTTGGGGATAGGGGACTGTATTCCCCAGGGATCAGTGTTGGGACCTCTTGTTGTTTGTTGTACACAACAATGATCTGGAGGAAAATGTGGGTGGTCTGATTAGTAAGTTCACGGATGACATAGACATCGGTAGAGTTGCTGATAGTGCCAGGGATGGTCAGAGGATACAACAGGATGTGGATAGATTGGAGACCTGGGCACAGAAATGGCAGATGGAGTTTAGTCCTGACAAATATGAGGTGATTCATTTTGGAGGATAAAATTTAGGTGTGAATATACGTAAATGGCAGAACCCTTAGGAACACTAACATGCAGAGAGATCTGGGCAGATCCACAATTTCCTAAAACTGACAATACAAGTGGCCAGGTGATTCAGAAGGCATAAAGCATGTTTGCCTTCATTTGCCAGGGCACTGAGTGCAAGAGTTGGGAAATCATGTTGGAGCTGTACAAAACTTTGGGTTCGGCTGCATTTTGGGTATTGCATGCAGTTCTGGTCATCAGAAGAATGTGGAAGCTTTGGAAAGAGTGCAAAGAAGGTTCACCAGAATGTTGCCTCGTCTTGAAGGTGTTGACTATGAAGGGAGGTTGAATAAACTATGATTGTTTTCACTGGAAAGACAAAGGTTGAAGAGGGATCTAACAGAGGGCTACAAAATTATGAGAGGTATAGACCAGGTAATGGTTAAGGGCTTTTTCCAAGAGAGTAAGTGTCAAAGTTCAAGGTGAGGGGGAGAAAATTTAAGGGAGATGTGCGGGGGAAGAGAGTGTGGTGGATGTCTAAACAAGCTCCCAAAGTAACTGGTGGAAGCAAGCACGTTAGCACCATTTAAGAGACATCTGTATGAGTACATGATAGGGAGGGAATAGAGGGATACAGACCAAACAGAATCTTTAAGTCATAGAGGTTTACAGTATGGAAACAGGCCCTTTGGCCCAAACTGTCCATGCTTTCCAAAGAACAAAGAACAAAAGAGCATGGGAAACAGGCCCTTTGGCTCAACGAGCCCGCACCGTCACCCTAATGTTCCCACCTCTACCCGTGATCCCTGTCTATGTTGATAGATCTATAGATTAAAAAATAAATTTGAGACAATTTAGGGAGAATTTGTTTTGCCAATTAGCCTAAGAGCACATCTTTGGGGAGGAAACTGGAGCACCCGGAGAAAACCCATGCAAGCACGGGGAGAATGCGCAAACTCCCACAGACAGAGGCCCAAATCCATGTCTCTGCACAGCACAGCAAGAGTCACTGAGCTGTTGTGTTGCCCATCAAATGGTCCAGGTCAAGCATACACTAATGACGTAAAGCACTAGGATACTCTCGAAAAAAAGTCCAAGAACAGCCCTCTCATGACCCATCACGTGTATGCCCCTTGTTAGACAACAAGGTGAACCAAAGCACCTGTAGGATAAAAACAAGTACATCAATATCATCATCTATTTACACACTTCCCAGGGACTCCCAAGGCTCATGATCCCTATTTTAAATCAGTTTTCTATACCCCTCCATTCCCATTCTGTTCATGTGCCCATCTAAGTATTTCTTAAATAACTCCAGAGTGCCTGCCTCCACCATTTTACTTGGCAGCGCATTCCATACCCCCACCACCCTCTGTGTGAAAAAACTCCCTCTAGCCTCCAAATTATACCTTACCCCCCTCACCCTAAGCTTGTGATCCCTCGTGCTATTCGAGTCCATCCTAGGAAAAAGCTTAACCCTGCTTACTCTATCTATACCCCTCATTATCTTGTACACCTCTATTAGATCTCCTCTAAGTCTATGTCTTTCTAAGGAAAACAGTCCCAATTTGCCTAACCTCTCCTCGTAACTCAGACCTTCCATACCAGGCATCATCCTGGTAAACTGCCTCTGCACTCTCTCCAGAGTCTCCATGTCCTTCCGGTAGTAAGGTGACCAGAACTGGACACAGTATTCCAAATGAGGTCTAACCAACGTTTTATACAACTGCAACATTAAAGGCCAGCTCTTGTACTCTATACCCCTTCCTATAAAGGCTAGCATGCCATATGCTTTCTTCACAACCTTCTCCACCTGCTTTGCCACTTTCAGAGACTTGTGCACCTGCACCCCCAGGTCCCTCTGTGTTTCTATACTCTTAATAGGTCTACCCTTTATCATATATCTCCTCCCTACATTCTCTCTCCCAAAATGTATCACCTCGCATTTATCAGGATTGAATTCCATCTGCCATCTATCTGCCCAAGCTACCAGCCTATCTATACCCTGCTGCATCGCCTGACAATGCTCCTCACTATCCGCAAGTCCAGCCATCTTTGTATCGTCTGCAAACTTGCTGATCCAGTTTTTACCATTAAGCCAGTCCCAAAATGCCCGTGTTTAGCCCCTATCCCTCTATATCAATTTTACCCATGTAACAGTCTAAATTCTTTTTAAAAAGATAAAATTGTACTTGCTTTTACTACTACCTTTGGCAGCTCATTCCAGATATTCAATATCTTCTGCATGAAAAAATTGCCCCTCTGGACCCTTGTGTATCACTCTCTCCACACCTTAAACCTACACCCTCTAGTATTAGACTCTTCTATTTTTGGGAAGAAGTGTTCACTACCTTATCTATGCACCTCATTATTTTATAGATCTCTATAATATTATTCCTAATCCTCTTACACTCCAGGGAAGAAAATCCCATCAATCCAGCCTCCCCTTAAAACTATCAAGTCCTGGTAACATCCTAGTAAATCCTTTCTCCACTCTCTCTTGTTTAATAATATCCTTTCTATAATAGGGTGACCAGAACTTACATGGCATTTCAAATGTGGCCTTACCAATGTCTTGCACAACTTCAACAGACGTCCCAATTCCTATACTCAAGGGCAGAAGGTTTTGGTTTTAGTTTTTTTTTAAGCTTAGTTAGGGCATCATGATAGCATAGGCTTGGAGGGCCAAAGGGCCTGTTTCTGTGCTGTGTTTTTTTTTGCTCTTTGTATTACTGGCAGCAGCCTCCACTCCTTGTGGTAGTGCTGATCTTTGATTCTTTCTGCCTCAGCCCCATTTAGTGGGTCTTGTAACAAAGATCTTAACTAATTACATACCTAAGTTACCTCCATTGCTTCAATCACATATGCTTCTATTTTCCATGTAAGTCTTTTATGTAATGCTACCACATGCCATTTTAAAGTTCCTAAATATATCATCAAACTTCCCTGTTACTGCATCTAATAACTTAATCAGACTAGTCAGATACATTTTGCCTTTAACAATTGCACAATATCTGTCCTTAATATTTCTCCCTAATAAGATAGATAATCCTTAGTATTAGGTGTAATATTATCCTTGGCAATGATTTCTCATAGCTTTTTTCACTAGTGACGTGAGACTGACTGGCCTGAAGTCACCAGGTTTATCCCTCTTTCCTTTGATCACAATAGCACAAGAAAATATGAACATATGTTGTATGAGAATAATCAAGGCTTATTGATAGATGTTTGATCTTTGAGAGAATTAAGGTAGACAGGGATTGGGTGGGAAAGTGGGACTGGAGATCGGCCATGATCTTATTGAATAGTGGAGCAAGTTCAAGGGGCCATATGTTCTGTTCCTGCTCATATTTCTTATGTTCTTAGATGCATCTACTTTGTACATCTAAATATTGAACAGAATTGATGTCCATATCATTTTGACCTGTGTTGAAAAGTGACCTGCTCCATCTTGAACAGTCAGTGACATGGTCTTAGTGATACATAGGTGGAAATCATGAGCTGTTTGTGATTATTTAGCCCCCATATGTAGGTTTAAATATGGATGTCAGATATTTCCTGCACAGTGTTTTTATTATCAGAAGTAAATGGTCAATGAAAAATCAAAAAAACTTTAAAATGTAGCAGTCTATAAAAACTGACATCATAAATAACCAGAAAAGTTTCTGTTCTTAATAGGCTGGTGCAGTTGGTCCAGTGAACTGAAGTATTTTAGCTTTTAGAATTGTTAATTTACTGTAAGTTGTTTATAAAATGTTTCACGAAAATCATAAAACACATTCTAATAATATGCCAGCTTTTATGACCATCTTAGGGGTTGTAAGTGTGTACTTCAGCCTTTCTCAAAGTTCAGTAGCTTATTGTTGGTTTTGTTTGATGAAGAATTTTGTTGTCTCTCTTCAAATATTTCCAGCAATGTTTTATTACAAATAGAAACATGTGTTGTCACAAACCTGGCTGATGTTACCTGCAAGTGTATCCCAACCTGGAACATTGCTTCGTGATGGTGTATAGTTGTGTTTATAGGAATGCTGTAAGGAGTCATGTGCAAGACCCAGTGAGAACAGTATAGTACCCAGCACCATCATGGTAATAACACTTATTAATGATTATTTATTACAATAAAGAAAAAATACATATACATGAACAGGACTATAATGGTCTAAGATAGTTACATATATGCCCTACTAACCATACCCACACAGTTTAAGTAGAAATTACCCTTTTTGATCCAAAGAACATTTATGAGATCTGAACTCTCAAGAGTTCACTCTTCCCAAACAATGTCCAACTCAACAGTTTTATAAATAAAGTCATGATGAGGAGATATAGGTGTTGGACTGGGATAGCTTAATAAGAAGCCTCAAACCACTAGAATGAACTCTAACCTCACCTGATGAAGGCACAGCACTCCAAAAGCTCATGCTACCAAATAAACTTGTTGGGCTTTAACCTGGTATTGTGAGACTTCTTGCTATAAGTGAAGACCAGCCTAAACTTACTGCACTTTACATGATTGAATACTTATCCTGGGAAAAATCTCTTCCTGATTCAGCAAAGATATGGGTCTTAACTGCCACCATGAAAGTTTCTGCACTCTTGCTTATGCTTTGGTGCAAGCTAGAACTAGCTTACAGGCTGTTAGATGGAAACTGCCATCCTGATTCCTTGAAAAGGTTGCCAGTTATACCATTGTGTCTCTTTAATATTCTCTCTGTGTATTTGCTGTCTGTCCCATCAGCTTTTGTAGTTCTAAAAGATTAATATATTTTCTCTTCCCTGGATGGTGCAATCATCTACCCAAAATGTCTCCTATTAGCAGAATGATGTATTCTTCTGGTCTGTCTACAATCGCTAATCTCATTATTGGGACTCCAATTCTGTGAAGTACCTTTTGAAATGCTGTGGCTTTTATTCTGCTGCCACATTCATGACGGTGTTTCCTAATTGCAAATAGCTGCATAAGTTCACAGATCTCGGTTTTTGATACTTCTACTCTTGCAATCATCTACGATTCACAAGCAATCTCAACCTGCTCTGAGAAGGAGCAGGCCACTTTACAACACAGCCCAAATTGCTAAGGACATCAATTCTATTCAATATTCAGCCACATTAAGTAGATGTATCTACAGATAATGAAGTATGCTTCATCTTTTACAGACTGAAATAGTCATTGAGTATTATATTCCAGTTATACAATTGACATTATGAGGCCTGAATAGAATGGATGTGGAGAGAATGTTTCCACTAATAGGAAAAATTAGAACCAGAGGGCACAATCTAAAAGGATGATTCTTTAAAATAGAGACGAGGAGGAATTTCTTCAGTCAGAGAATGGTGAATATGTGGAACGTTTTGCCGCAGAAGGCTGTGGAGGCCAGGTCATTGACTGTCTTTAAGACAAGGACAGACAAGTTCTTTATTAATAAGGGGATCAGGAGTTATGGGGAAAAGGCAGGACAATGGGGATGAGAAAAATATCAGTCATGATCGAATAGCGGAACAGACTCGATGGGCCGAGTGGCCTAATTCTGCTCCTATGTCTTATGGTTTTACGATTCATTCTCATAATAATGTCCCATTAAAGAGGCAGGTGAGACAGTTTTGTATACCTCATAACTAAAGATTAAAACTTCTGTTACAGATAGCAAATATTTCTTAGTGCTATGGGACAGAATGTCACTTTTACTTTCAGGTAGGAAAATGCGGCCCATTATGCATTAGCTCACCTTTCCAGTGTCTGAAGGAAACTCCAGCCTGCTGTACAACAGGCTTGACTGATTCACAATGCCAAGTTTTGTATTTGATGGTGGAAGTTGAAATCCTCCTTACACTGTATGTTTACACTTAACAGCAGAAAGCACTTAACCTTTCATTTATGTAATAATTCTGCATGCTGCTTGCCACATAACAATATCTTTGCACCAAGATTAAGTGTACCACATTACTTATCTACGGACATAAATTAATGGATTTCATGATGAAAAATGCTTGGATACAGTTTCTTTTTGGTAATACCTGTTTCTATTGACTTTCACTCTGCCCTATCTATGAGATCATATATTTTTTTCATAATAGTGTAACATTTTGGTCTTTCAGCTCATAAACAAAATGAAAACAGTTAGTAATCATGCTGTTTCCTGTGTACATATGGAATTTTTGCTAATCACATGAACCCGAAGGAAAAGTCTGAAATGTAAAGCATCAAATAAACCCAAATCTTAATTTAGCGATGGAACAAAAACATCTTTACTCTGTGACTTAAAAAAATATCTTGTTTATCTTTATCACTGAAAGAGATGAGGAACAGCTTAGGACGGCCACACCAGTTGACTTAATTTTTAATTTAATATTACAATAAGTGCAATTCTATGTTCTATGTATGTTCTATTACAATTGTTACCCATTAATGAAGGAATGATTTTTGTGCTTTTTTTTATACTGCTAACCAGATATGATGTAGCATTGCAGCAGCATTTTTAGACTTATTTTAATATGAATATGGAAACTACGCCCAAATCGATTTAATGTTCTTTTAAAATAGAAATGTAAAAGTAGAGATATTGAAAGAACCGGTTCTAAAGTAATCCATTTGTTTCTTTTTAATATTTGAACATTTTAACTAAAAGCAGAAAGAACAAGATTTTGAAATCAGGGTCGGAATTCTCCAGCTGTTCACGCACTGCCATCACTGCCAGCAAGAATGGAGAATTTGATGCTCAGCCGAATCTCTGTTCACTGCGGCGGGACTGGAAAATCCCAGTTGCGGGTGAGGCTGGAGAATTCTGGCCCAGCTGCTTTTCACCTTAACACATCAATTTTAGCTAAGGTAAGCATAAAGAATGCTTGTCAATAGGTTCACGTCATATTAGATTTAACAAATCGATTGACAGCAAGCTGCCTTATATTACAAAGCCAATTATAGAAACTGCTGTTAAATCGAGGCAATTAAGCAACTTAACTTAACTTACACAAAAGCATAAAAACGTTTTCTAAAGTTCATAAATAAAAACATTTACCGACAAAGCTATGAGTGCTCATTGACCACACAATGTAGTAGATAAATGTTTGATCATTAAAAAAAAGGCTAAAACAACCCCACTTATGCAAGTGAGTAAGTGCATGAGTGCTAATTATAAGCTTTTAGCTTGAGTACTGACTGCACATCCATATAACTTGTCTGATTTGATTGAGTGACGTGGAGGCTTTTCACCTCAAAGGAAAATGCAAGAAAAAACAAAACCCAATCAAATTCAGTTTCAAATTTCTGTTGACAGGTCATGTGGGGACATTCATGATCCATAGCACCCTGTCCAAGAACTTAAGTTAGTTTTGTGAGAGCATGCAGATTCCATAAATATGTAACACAATATCAATATGTTAGGCATTTGAACAGTTATGAGTTTTATGTTGAAAATTTTAAATGTGCATATGGGAATAACCATATATGATCACTCTCTTATTACAGTACATTTATTTTACTTTGCAAGACTATCATTAGGGGAGCTTAATGCTGAATTACTTGACTTGGCCCATATGTATATGTGCCAATTCAGGAATAAAGAAATGGGAAATGCCTTACTTATGGCAGCCTTCACAGTTGATTGCCCCTGTAGTTTCCTTAATAGTTCGTTCGGACACAAAGGCTGGATATTCCGTGTCACACGGCTGAAGAACTTGCTTGGGACTCTGTGCTAAAAGTTCAAAACAACCATAGTGTTAGTCATGATTCATTTGGCAAAATGAAAAATGTATCTGTTAAACTCCAGTGTGTTTGATAAACAAGTTTAAATCTGTAATTTCCACTAATGAATAAAAATGATCCAAAAACTGAGAGCTAACAAGAGATTTCGGCTTGCCAAAACCAACCTATTATGTAATGTAGTAACATTCTGCATGCCAGACGGTACAGATGAGGGTAAGAGTTAAAACGATAAAGCTGAAAATGTCGAAAAGGAACATCTATTTTCACATAATGCATTTCTTATGCCACTATGTGGCAATTTAGAGCAATTGCAGGTAGTCTTTTCCAACTAATGACATTCACATGTTCCACATTGAAGATCTGAAGCATCAGATTTCCACACTCCCAAATTCAAGCCAGGTGGTTCATTTTGGTACCAGATTTGGTTTAAAAATAACCTTGATAGTTATAATCTTTATGTCGTTAGTTTCATAGAAAAGAAAAGCTATGTCAAGTATTTTTTCCCCGGAAATTGCAATGCTCGAAATGCAAAATGAGGAAGCATCGTGAAGGTTGCCTTTTATTTCTTTGACTCTTAATTAAGAGTTCTCAGAAATATTCTGGCATATCACAAGCTTCATGCAAGTTTCCCTCGTGTAAGTCAGCTGCTTTAATGTTGTGGTAAGTGAAATAGCCCATTTGCATCTCAGTTGAAAAGATGGCAAAAGATTTCAAAGACGAAATAAAAGTAACCTTTGTGATTTCACAACTCATCACAACTGAATTACTTACATCTTTTATGTTCTGCCTGTGGGATAATTTTGTATAATCAGTCCTCTGCACTGCAGAACTAGTAAAAGTTAACTTGTCTGTTGAACAATGTTCTGCCCAAAAGAAGCAATTACTGGGGCAATTTTATTTTAGTTTTTGCACAGAACTACAATCCAAGCATTGACTCGAAGATTCGATTTGGGCAGGATTTTACGGCCTCACTCATCCCAAAACTACAAATCTCGCCCGTGGTCAATGGATCTTTCCATCGTCTGCCCCACACCAGCTCAGATTCCCGTGGTGGGTGGGACGATAAAATTCCAACTGTTGTAATTATGGCATACACTGCTTGGGAACTATGCCATCAGTGTGTATGAAATGAGCTTCTGAGTGTCATCTTCTAACACAGAAACAGTAATCATTTGTGTTTTGGGCCCAGAAAAATTGTGATGGAAAATGAAGGAATGTGGCTTCCATGTAATTCACATTCTACGTTTTATGCCTTGCCATGTTTTGTCAAGTACAATTAATGTACAACAAGCTCTGTTTAATACAGGGAAATCAACTGTCCGGAAAAGATTTCTCAGGTTAGAATCTTTGAATCACAATATTTAATTTCAAGATAATGGAATATCCTTCTTTAGTTAGAGATACAGGAATGGTAAAGAGACATTTACTCACAGAAGTAGAAATCATAAACTGTTTTATGAAGTAATTAGTAACTAATTGGTCTTAATTTCAAAACTAGAGTTACAGGATATAATAATGCACATTTCATTAATATTGTAATGTCATATTTCAATTTTTAAAAATTCACTCATCAGATGTGGATATTGCTGGCTTGGCCAGCGTATTTTGCCCATCCTTCATGGTTCTTGAGAAGGTGATGGCGAGCTGCCTTCTTGAATTGCTGCAATCCCTTAGGTAGGTACATCCACTGTGCTGTTAGGCACAGAGTTCCAGGATTTTGACTCAGCAACAGTGAAGAAATGGCAATATATTTCCAGATCACAATGGTGAGTGCCCCTGTACAATACCTGCTGTCTAAGAAGTTTCGCTGAGTTGCTGCAATACATCTTGTAGATGGTACACACAGCTATTATAGAGCATCTGTGATAGAGGGAGTGAATGTTTGTGAACGTGGATTGCCAATCAAGTGAGCTGCCTTGTCCTGGGTGGTTTTTGAGTGTTGTTAGAACTACAAATATCCAAGCAAGTGGGCAGTATTCCATTACATTCCTGACTTCTGCCTTGTAGATGGTGTACAGGCTTTAGCGAGTCAGGTGAGAGTTAATTACCATAGGAATCCTAGCCTTTGACTTGCTCATGTAGCCACAGTATTTATTTAGCTAGTCTATTACAGTTTCTAGTCAATGGTGATCCCAAGGATGCTGATAGTGGGCGATTGAGTGTTAAGGAACAATGGTTAGGTTCTCTCTCAATAGAGATGGTCATTGCCTCTCACTTGTGTGGCATCAATGTTGTTAGCTCAAGCCTGAATATTTTCCAAGTTGTGTTGCATTTGGACATGGACTGCTTCAATATCTGAGGAATTATGAATGTGCAATCATCAGTGAACATCATCCACCATCTGGAACCCATTCGAACCCAGCTCCCCAGAACATTACTCTGGGTGTCTGGATTACAAGCTTCTTGACAATACCGCTACACCACTGCCTCCCCCATTGACCACAAAGAGTGTTTCCAACAGGACAGCATGTTTCATAAATAAAGCTACTCCACAACTGTAAAACTATTCTTTTGTTTGAAATGGCCCAATCTATGGGACTGGTAGAGTTGAAAAGAACTTGTAATTAAACCATCCTTTTCTGTGATGAGGGGTTCACCATTGAATTAGTTGGTTCTTGATACATGGAGCTAAGTTTTGTAACAATGAAATCTGATTCACAACACAATATTTTGAAGTTGGAAGATAGTTAAAGCAGCAATCAGATCTGGATTCAGGGATGCCATGCAGTGAGCTAGGCACCTCCAAGATTCACTGCATTCATCTTTGCGGAAACTTCCACTGACGATCTTCCTTAAAAGGGAGCACACATTGGAGTTGTTCTCACTCCCAATCCTGGAATGTTGTGGTTTTCCAGACTTTTGGTGAGGGTCAAGCCTGACCCCAAATATGTGACAGTTGACCAACTCACGCCTGAGTGTTTCACTACTTAGTGATCGCTGTAGTGAAGATCACAGAAATTTATAATCTAGCAGAGACTGAAGGCTGGTTCATTTTCATTTTCGCTATGTGTGTTTGTAAGATGATGAAAAAAATACCAAAGCTGTATGAGGGGGAGATCTGAAGAAAATTTGCAAGACTTCAGGATAAGTTAGAGACAATGAACTTCTGCAGACATTCCCCAGATCTTTCATTGGAGCTTTGATGAAAGAAAGTGGAGAAAAATATTCTTTACAGGATTTCTGCTGCTCTTCTGCAAAAGTTAGGGCAAGCAATCAGTGGGCCTCTTGTACGTAAGTCCCCCCCCGCAGCCGTTGTGTGATATAAAAGACAAATGTTGTAGCTAGTTTGTGGTTGAGACTGAAATCAGAAACTTTCAGCCATATTCAGTGGCTCCAGACTTCCAGCACAGATAGGATTGGAACATTGCAAAACCAATTTGCTGACCCAAACTCCCTGCATGCATGCATCCTCTCTGGGAGTATGAGATTCACAAATTTACATCACATTCACTGCGCACATTGAATTACCTTAAAAAATATATTACAACAGGATCAGTAACATGAAGGGAAATGTGAAGAGCTTCTATTTGTGTAATGTCGTTCAGAACAAAGAATATACCAAAGCCCTTCACAGTCATTTTTGTGATTTGAATCACGGTTGTATTGTAGGGAGATGTGATGGCTGGTTTGCACGCAGCAAGACCCACAAATAACAAAAGAGCAAATAGAAGATTGATTATTCTCTTGCTGTTGATTGGTCCATACAACGAGTGAAATTTCCTGCTGATCCTCAAATCCTGCCATGAAACCTTTTACTTCCATCTAGGAAGGAGGATAGATCCAATATGGTGTTTGAAAGATGTTCAGTGCTCCCCAGAAACAGCAGTAATATTAGTTCAGGTGATGCGATTATCTTCTGCAACACGAGGCATGACCCTGTGAATTCCTGCCTCAGTGGCAATAGCAGTGAAACAAAGTTCATAATACAGAAACTTAATCTTGGACCACTGAGGTACAGAAAGTCGTGACACCCAAATAGGACATGCTGCCCTTTTTGTGCTGAGTCTCGCTGCCAATATCTGAGAGAGGAACAGGGTTATTAACAGTGAGAGTGTGAGTGGAACGAGACCATTAACAGTGAGAGTGTGTGAGAGGAACAGGGTCATTAACAGTGAGAGTGTGAGAGGAACACGGTTATTAACAGTGGGAGTGTGTGAGAGGAACAGAGTTATTAACAGTGAGAGAGTGTGAGTGGAACAAGACCATTAACAGTGAGAGTGTGTGAGAGGAACAGAGTTATTAACAGTGAGAGTATGAGAGGAACAGGGTTATTAACAGTGGGAGTGTGTGAGAGGAACAGGGTTATTAACAGTGAGACTGTGTGAGAGGAACAGAGTTATTAACAGTGAGAATGTGTGAGAGGAACAGGGTCATTAACAGTGAGAGAGTGTGAGTGGAACAAGACCATTAACAGTGAGAGTGTGTGAGAGGAACAGGATCATTAACAGTGAGAGTTTGTGAGTGAGAGAGTGTGAGAGGAATGGGGTCATTAACAGTGAGAGAGTGTGAGAAGAACAGGGTCATTAACAGTGAGAGAGTGTGAGAGAAATTAGGTCATTAAGAGAGAGAGTGTGTCCGAGGAATGGGACATTAATGTGAAAAAGTGAGAAAAGCAGTTCAATATCCTTAAGACAAAGGTCCACTAGCAACCTGCCCCTACTACACTGCATTACCCTTCACCCTGGTTATCAAAATGCACAACAAAGCCTTGGACATCATGTACAACTTCGCATTTCTCTGGGACCCATTATGAACAAGGGCAGATATTGATGACAACTCCAGCTCAGTGTGCCAGTACCGTATTCCATTGCCTGAGGAAGAGAGTGTTTGAAGACCGGGGTCTAAGAACCAACACAAAACTTATGGCCTACAAAGTAGTAATGATACCTGCCCTTCCAGATGGCTGGGAGATGTGGACAATGTAAAGCAGGCATTTCAAACCCTGGAGAAGTGCTATCAATGTTGCCTTCAGAAGATACTGCAACTCCATTGGCGGTATAAGTGCACTCATGTCAGCTTTCTCTCTCAGGTCAACATCCCTGAGCTTTGATCAGCTCGTTCAGCTCCTCTGAACGGGCCACATCAACTGCATGCCTGACACAAGACTCTCAAAATGAGCACTCTGTTCAGAGCTTCAACATGCCAAGGAAACCCAAAAAGGGCAAAGGAAATGCTTCAAGGTCACCCTCAAAGCCTTCTTGAAAACGTGTAACATCTGGACCCTATAGC
The DNA here is from genome assembly GCA_024679065.1 of Sphyrna mokarran. NCBI lineage: Eukaryota > Metazoa > Chordata > Chondrichthyes > Carcharhiniformes > Carcharhinidae > Sphyrna > Sphyrna mokarran. The sequence continues at coordinate 112,070,849 of JAGIQG010000003.1, forward strand.
CCAAGACCATTTGAAATGAAGGAAAAGAATCCAGGAGGGAACTGAACATGTCAGATTTCATTGCAGAGAGCAAAATGGAAGCCAAGCGTAGCAGTGAAAGGAGTGTATCACAAGCTGGATATCACACTCATTCAATCCAATCTGGGCATCCCACCCACCCAATCCAACATGGGCACTCGTCCAATCACCGTCTGCTCCATTGATGACAGAGACTGTGGGTCGCACTTTGGACCTTTCAATCACCTGAGAACTCAGAATGTCAAAGCAAATCATCTTCAGCTTCGAGGGAAAATCTTATAAAATCTTGGCCGCTCAAAGAAGGATGATAACTTATAAATAGCTTGATGACATTAGCAGAAAAATGCTTGTTGCTTTTACCTGGCATTGCCGTCTGCTGTTTTTACCGAAGTATTGGCCTATTAATTGAAATGGGTTGTCACCTTTGCTAAAATAGTAAACTAAGCTGTGAAGTGTTTGTTCACTAATATAGATTAATGGTAACTTCATGGGATTGTCTTTTTTACTTACTGGAAGATAAATAGATTGACAGAATCTAAGGAAAACATCTATTCATGAACAAATCTAAATTGTTGGACGCACTGAAGTCAATTCACGGTAGCACAGAGGTTAGCAGTGCTGCCGCACAGTGTCAGGGACTCAGGTTCGATTCCTGGCTTGGGTCACTGTCTGTGTGGAGCCTGCACTTTCTCCCCATGTCTGCATGGGTTTCCTCCGGGTGCTCCAGTTTCCTCTCACAGTCCGAAAGATGGGCTGGTTAGGTGCATTGGTCATGCTAAATTCTTCCTCAATGTACCAAAAGGACAGGTGCTGGAGTGTGGCGACCAGGGAATTTTCACACTAACTTCATTGCTGTGTTAATGTAAGCCTACTTGTGATGCTAATAAATAAACTTTAAACTGAAGTTGCCAGTTTTGATTATCCACACAAGTGAGCGATCGTCCAGAGTGACAGAAATGTTCTACTGTAACCACCACAAATTATTGAGTTTTCTCAAAGCATTGCTACTTTCTGAACTGACAGTGAACCAAGTGTGCTCTTCCCAGTTCCAAAGTATCATAGAATCATAGAATCCTTACAGTGCAGAAGGCCATTTGGCCTATTAATTCTGCACCAACAACAATCTCAAGCAGGCTCTTTTCCCATAACCTCATGTATTTACCCTGCTAATTCCCCCCTGACACTGAGGGAGAGCTTAGCATGGCCGATCTATTTAATCTATACATCTTTGGGCTGTGGGAAGAAACTGGAGCACAGGAGGAGACACACGCAGACACAGGGAGATCGTGCAGACTCTGACCTGAAGTTGAAATTGAACCCAGGATCCTGGAGCTGTGAGGCAGCAGTGCTTATTTTTTTTTTGGATACACACTTATTTCAAATCTCCTATCTGCTATGCGCAGCAGTAAGATGTCTGCAAGAATGTACATTTAATCACTTTATGTGTGTTCAACATTGAAATATTCACTGCGGCTTGGCTTCATGGAATCCTATAGTGCAGAAGGATCCACCTAACCCGCACATCTTTGGATTGTGGAGGAAACCGAAGCACCCGAGGAAACCCACACAGACTCTGCACAGACAGTGACAAAATGCCAGGAATCGAACTGAGGCAGCGCTAACCACTGTGGCACCGTGCCATCCATCAAATTGGTACTTTTAGTGTTTTCCATAGTATTGTTGCCATTAGTAACTCTTGATGAAATATTACCTTACGTTATGTAAGAGTATGAAAGAAATAATGACAATCTCTGATCTCATTTTTTTTACCATCTTGCAAACTATTCCAACGCCAAATGCAATGTAGGTCAGAAATCTCTGGCCGTATCCGTGTCTGGGATTCTCTGGTACCGCTGTTTAGTGAATGGAGTTTTGCTTGAGTGATGAATTCTCTGCTCTCACAGTCTGTTGGGGTGGGGCGAACAAGATCCGAGAATCCCACCTGTCGTTTCAGCACCAAACTATTAAAAATTCAGTTGTGTGACTCAATACTAGTTGAAAATTGTGAGCCTTTCCTTTCAAAACTGTGTAACACCATGATCTGCAGAACTGCTTTTCAAAGGGCATACTTACATTTCCAAAAGACCATTGAATAATTCTCCTAGATTCCTACAGTGCAGAAAAGGCCATTTGGCTCATCGAGCCTGCACCAACCGCAATCCCACCCAGGATCTACCCCCATAATCCCATGCATTACCCTAGCTAGTCCCCCTGACACTAAGGGGCAGTTTAGAATGGTCAATACACCTAATCTGCACATCTTTGGAATGTGGGAGGAAACTGGAGCACCCAGAGGAAATCCATGCAGACATGGGCAGAATGTGCAAACTCCACGCAGACAGTGACCCAAGCCAGGAATCAAACCCGGTTCTCTGGTGCTATTTGTCAGCAGTGCTAACCAATGTGCTATCACGCTATTCAAAAGTTAAAAGTTTCAGCTGGTTTATAACCGATGAGAAAAACCCCATTGAATTTACAGTTGTAAAGTGGCAAAACAATATAAGTCAAATTCACACTAAGAAGAAAACAAATACGGCATCATTATAATAAGCTGCAAACTAGACTAATACAAAAATATTGATCAGTTAAATGTCCATAAACATATTGCAGCGCCCACAGAAGTTAACTCTTAAATTGCTAGCAGGTCCAAAGATGCTCAAGTCTGTCTGGGATGATTACTTTAACCTCAATTTACATTGAAACAAATATCACCATTGCATTTATAAAACAACTCAATTCAACTATAAAATGCTTCATTGTACAACTTAATACGGCGCTATAAAAATAGATGTTGAAAGAACAAACTTAAATGGAAGTAAAGATTTTAAATATTTACGCACTGTCTTCCTGTTTATTCTTTTCCATCTTTCCTAATTTAACTTTGCTTTCTTCCACACACTGTAAACATCTCAACCTCCTTTTTATTTGTAAACTCCTGTTAATGCAATGCATATTTATTGCTTTTTTATCCAACATTCTCTCACAGATACAGTAACTGACCAACAGCTCAGCAACCAGGGGTTTAAATACTACAATGAAAGGTTGCGAAAATGAATTCAATAAAATTCAGTTGGCAACTCAGGGCACAGTAATGTAGTGATTCTGTAGCTGGATTAGTAATCTTCAAGGCCAGGAGAATGTGGGTTCAAATGTCACCAAGGCAGCTTGAGAATTTCAATTCTGCCAAGAGACAAAACTGAAAATTAAAAAATGCATGAAATGGTTGAATTGCCATTGTTCACTTATGCCCTACAGGGGAGGAAACTTGTTATAATTACCTGTCTGGCCAGGATTTCTGTCCAGGTCCATGCCAATGTGGTTGATTTTATTTTTAGCTCCCCTCTGAGGCTGTATTAAATGACTACAAGGAATGATAAGAATTTGCAGCAGTTCAATAAGTTCTACCACTACCTTCTCAGGACAACTGAAGTTGGGCAATAAATGTTGAACATGTTACTGATGCCTAAACTTTGAGAATGAAGAAGGAAAAGGGAGCTTTGGAAACCAAAGTATTCCAGATTGTTGTAAAACATACCAACATTTGTCATAGAAGGAAGTGTGTTACTCCTACATGGAAACACATCAGATTCACAATATAAAAAGTCCATTTGTCTCACTCAATTTGTGCTGGAGTTTATTTTCCATATGTGTAAATAGTTTTAATCACATTTCACTATCATTTATATCTCCCTTCATTCACCTATCCCATTGGATCTCAAATGTTGGTAAAGCTTCTGGCTCAACTACAAGCACTGGAGGTAAACTCCACATCCTCAGCACAATGCCTTCTTTCTCTTACCTTCTGTTTTAAATTTCTTATATTTAATCTCTTACCTATGACTACTTGTTCCTTACACTGCCCTGCCCGCTCAACAATTGTAAGTTGACTGTTTCTATATATTCATTCATAATTTTAAACACCTTTGCATAGTTCTGAAGAAAATTGAGAAAAGACCATCAGGCAGGATTTTTCAGCCTCACCTGCCGCCGAAATGTAATGCTCCTGCCTATAGTCAATAGACTATTGGCTGGGCTGTTGAATCTCCCGCAGTGGGTCCTGTCATGATGAGGCTGGAAAAGTCCTGACCACCATTTGTCAAGTTTATCTTGTTAGGCCTATGGGTGCCTTCAGTCCCATACAATGTGCTTGAATCTTTATGCCTTCTCAAGCCACCCAGTTGTAAAGAATTGCTGCATAGTTGAAGGCACACAAAGTCTGATAAACTTAACAATGACCATAAGATGCAGGAGCAAAATTAGGCCATTCGGCTCACCAAGTCTGTTATGCCATTCAATCATGGTTGACAAGTTTCTCAACCCCATTCTTTCACCTTTTTCCTGTAACCTTTGATCTCCTTGCCAATCAAGAACCTATCAAGCTTTGTCTTAAATACACTTTAATGACCTGGCCTCCACAGTCTTTTGTGGCAATGAATTCTTCACCACCCTCTGGCTGAAGAAATTCTTCCTCATCCTTGACTCTGAGGCTGTGCCTTCAGATCCTAGCCTCTCCAACTAATGGAAATATCTTCCCCATATCCACTGTGTCCATGCCTTTCATTATTCTGTACGTTTCAATGAGAACCTGTCTCATCCTTCTAAATGCCATTGAGTACAGACCCAGAATCCTCAAACATTCCTCATAAGTCAAGATCCAGGCATCACTTCAGCTCGGTCAACCCCGAAAAGGGCTCATCACCAATATGGTGTCCAGGTTTGGAAGATGTCCAACAGCCTGTCTAAATAACTTCCTAACATAGTCATCTCCACTAACTCCCCCATCCACAATCAATTCTGTTCTGCTATTTAATGTAAGAATATGGTTAATTCTGTGTGGCATTCATACTCACTAGGAAATTATTTGAAGTATCCGTTAATCTGAGATGGATTCCAATTCAGGTGATAGAATCAGAAGTACACACCAAATATTATTTCATTAAAAAGCTCATTAAGTAATTCTGCATGTTGTTCTAGAAAGAAAAGTTACCAAACTTACCTTTCACTGTGAAGTCAGAATTCCACCAACTACAAAGATTGAATTCCACCAGAAATCTAGTAAAAATTAAAAAAAAGAGCTTTGTTAGGATATTTATAAGATACATCACTTAGTACTTCCTTTAATAGCCTTCTCTGGAAGGATTTCCAAAACTATTCAGGCCAATTTGCCAGTGTTCCTGTTAAATTCTGCAGTGTAAGGAGGCTGTAATGACTTCAATCAGGTCTATGAAATTGGTCTATCGGAATATGAACTCCCTGACTAAGGATGCTTCCATGCTTGCTGGACACCATAGAGACTGTATTATTGACCCCTTTAATCACATTTTAATTTGATGTTTTAAGTTTCCTTTCCACTTTATCTTTTGTTTTGGGCTGTTCCCCTCCTTTTAGGGAGTTGCCCCTTTTGAGTTGTCTGGAAGTTAAGTTGATTTTATTTATTTGGTTGGACACAAAAAGATGTCCCTGATTAAGGAAGCAATTGATGGGCCAATCAGGGAGTCTTTGCCCTGTACTTAGCTAGAAGTATCAGTTCCTCTTCATTCCCACCCCCCACCCCCACGCCCCCCACCCCACCTTCTCCCCTCCCACCCCTTCCCCCCTTCTCCCCTCCCACTCCTCCCTGGAAATAGACTGTTAACTGATAGCACTCAGTGGATTGCTGTAAGAGACTTCTATCTCCTAAGACTTATTACAGAGGTCTTTTGGAGCAATGGCAGTGCCCTTACCACTGGACCAGAAACCCTGGATTTGAACCCAATGCCAGAACCTGTTGTCCACAGAAGGTGCATTCAATGTAGTGTAAGAGGCTGATAATTAACTTGGGAATCCAACACTTCATGCACTATTCTCCAAAGGGTAAAAAACAGTATGAGTGTGAAGATACACACAAGACAGAGATTGCAGTGTCGCAACAGGACATGTTGAAACAAATTTAAATACTACTGCTCTCCTCAACATATATTTTTGTTTGAAATTTATATCAATTGGTTAATCCAGTGAACCTACTTCTGAAATGTGTTATTCTATTCATAAAAGCATGCCAATATCTAATGCAAATAATCCCCTTATGTTTTGAATCCCCAAACTAATGACACTAAATTTGCTAAATTGTTTGAGCTGGTTTGTTACTAACAATGGCATATTTGCTTTCAGAGCAATGAGGAAGTTCATGAAGTTTAGTTTATTTATTAGTGTCACAAGTAGACTTATGTTAACACTGCCATGAAGTTAGTGTGAAAATCCCCTAGTTGCCACACTCCTGTTCAGGTCCACTGAGGCAGAATTTACCATGGCCAATGCACTTAACCAGCATATCTTTTGGACTGTGGGAAGAAACCAGAGCACCCGGAGGTAACCCATGCAGATAAGGGGAAAATGCGCAGACCTTGCACAGATAGTGACCCAAGCAGTGAATCAAATCCAGGTCCCTGGTGCTGTGAAGCAGCACTAATAATCACTATGCCATCATGCTGCCACTGATGTAGCTATATGCTAAGTCAGTATGCTGAAAGTTTCTTAAAATGTAAACTCGGATGTCTTTTGCAAGGACAATGTTGCCAGATGTAAATTCAAAGTTGAATCAATAATTACTGAAACAAATGTTCCGTGTCCACTGTATATCAATAGTCTCCTCTATAGTTTAATCTTAAGGACAATATTTGCTGTATGCTGGAACCTGATAACGTGAATAAACACACCGCAATCTTCTAAGCAGTGTTAAATGAGGCAAATATGTATATGTTGGCACAAAACAGCTAATGTCACCAGTCTTCAAGCAATGTACTCAAATACTGATCAACAATGCAAAATGGGGTGTTGCTTACTGCTTAGGAAAGAATGTATCATAATCGGAAACATGCACCCTTACAAATGACTTAAACATTCCATAGCTGTCAAAATAAATCACTATTTTTAAACTAGACCTGGGCTAAATGTTCATCCCAAAACAGAGATAGGTATTTGGCCTCAAGTGGCATACCAGCTTCCTAATGAGATCCCACTTCTCAGCAATTTCAGCAAAGTTGGGGTGGTAGCCATGGTTGTAACCAACCTCAAAGTGGCAGCTCATTACTTGCAGCACTTAATGGGCCACTGGAGAGCACATTGCAGGGCTGTTTGAGATTTTGGAGGCACTATACAGCAAACAGTGGGGGACCATTCAGAGAAGCAGATTCAATTCCTGACCATGCATAAAGATGGAATAAGCAGAAAGGAGCTCATGGCTGGGACTTATTGCTTCAGGCTTAATACGCAGGGTGGGGGTGGGAAGCTGGATAAAGTCTGCCTCAAAATCAAGAGACTCCATCTGTAGCTCCAATATCGAGAGACAGACTCCATCTGTAATTCCAACATCAAGAGTCTCTGGACAAATTCTGGACTGGTGTGGGATCCCATTGATCGGATCAGTAGTGTGGGGGAGAATTGCAGCTGGGTATTCTTCTGAAACACAACCCACTTTGAATTGATGAGTTATTACCATATGCATTAACATGTAGTGAAAAGTATTGTTTCTTGTGTGCTATACAAAGCATACCATTTGTAGGGAAGGAAATAAGACAGTGAGAATATAATGTTACAGTCATAGTTAGAGTGTAGAGAAAGATCAACTTAATGCAAGACAGTTCCATTCAGAAGTCTGATGGCAGCAGGGTAGAAGTTGCTCTTGAGTCAGTTGATACATGACTTCAGACTTTTGTATCTTTTTCCTAATGGGAGAAAGGCGAAGAGAGAATGTCCAGGGTGCGTGAGGGTCCTTAATTATGCTGGCTGCTTTGCTGAGACAGCAGGAAGTGTAATCAGTGTCAATTGATGGGAGGCTGGTTTGTGTGATGCATTGGATTACATTCACAATCTTTTGTGATTTCTTGTGGCCTTGGGCAGAACATGAGCATACCAAGCTGTGATACAACTAGAAAGAATGCTTACTATGGTGAATCTGTAAAAGTTAGTCAGAAACACAGCTGACTTGCCAAATTTCCTTAGTCTTTTGAGAAAGTTGTGGGCTTTCTTAACTATAGTGTTGGCATGGGGATGACCAGCACAGGTTGTTGGTGACCTAAAAACTTGAAGCTCTCAACCCTTTTTACTTCAACCTCATTGATATAGACAAGGGCATGTTCTCTTTTATGCTTCCTGAAATCAATGACAATTTCCTTCGTTTCGTTGACATTGAGGGAAAGATTATTGTTGCCACACCAATTCATCAGATTCTCTATCTCATTCCAGTACTCTGTCTCATTATTGTTTGAGATCTGGCCTACCATGGTGGTGTTGTCAGCAAACATAAAAATCGAATTGGAGGGGAATTTAGCCACACAATCATAGGTGTATAAGGAGTATAGCAAGGGTTAAGAACACAGCACTGTATTGAGGATGATTGTGGAGGAGTTGTTGCCTACCCTTACTGATTGTGGTCTGTAATGACGCTAAGTGGCTTCCCAATGGCCTCCGGCTGGAATGTTGATTTGCCATTATTTTACTGTGTCAGCCAGGATCACAGGTTCTCACCATCATTTATGCCTATGGCAAATTTATTTTGCAGCTTCCAATGTATTGCCTGTCCTTGAGTACCACAAATTCCACTGCTGGTGGGACTCAATAATCTAGAGCTGTATGGTTGGGCACAGTGACTGTTACATAGGGGAGCTATCAAAGTGGAGACCCTGAACAATTGCATTTGGACAGTGCACCGGTAGAACTCAGGGGGCAGAGCAAGGGGCTCCGGGTATCAGTTGGTAGCAGTTGCTGGTGAGTGAGGACTTCCCTGGACATGAGATCAATCCCTTGAGGTGTTGCCAAGTTGGCAACAGTTACACTAGAAATACATGCAACCAATTGGTGCAGAAGGAAGCAGAGGCAATGTCCAGAGGGCATGGAGTTGTTATGTTCACACGGGATGAGCTATCAGATGTCAGCTTCCTCGATATATCTAACCAGTTGTGTCACAGAGGCTGTGTCCGTTAAGGCAGGTGGATGCTGATGTGTGTCCTCATGAAGAAGTCACATTGAATACCCTGCCCAGATAGTGGATGTGAATGTCTCTGTCTGTAGGTTGTTTAAAAGGGTAATAGCAAACCTGTGGGCCATATTGTAAGTGACCTCCCATTGTAGCATTGTATGAGAGAGTATCAAAGTACACTGGTTCCCACAGTGAGGGGCTAATAGGACTTTTAGGCACTGGGCATGATTGGGAGTTCCCATGTAAACATCAAGGCCCTGGTGCACAGCAGGGGTGTTTCTAAACAGGATGAGATTGACTTTGTCAGGATTCAGCGAGACCATCACCACCATTCCCTGCTGATAAGTGCATGTTTTCGTTCGGAGGCAATTGAAGGAGTTGCAGTTGATCAGGCCATTCAAAGGACAACAAGACAGCTGGTGTGGACAAGAGCTATCCTTTAAAGAAATTTCTCACCACTGCACATAACCCTACAACCGTGCATTCACTATAATCATGGCACAGAGTCACAAGAACCACAACACATGGTCACTAAAATCGTGACACAAATTCACTCTAACCACATCACAGAGTCACTCTAACTGCAGCAGTCACTCTAACTGTGGTAGAGAGTTGCTCTAACCATGGCAGAGAGTCACTCTAACTGTGACATAGAGTCACTATAACTGCAACAGACAGTCACTATAACCACAGCACAGAGTCACTCTAACACCAGCACAGAGTCACTATAACCATGCCACAGAATCACTCTAACAACGGCACAGAGTCACTATAACTGCAATAAAGAGTCACTCTAACACCAGCACAGAGTCACTATAATTGCAATAAAGAGTCACTCTAACCATGCCACAGAGTCACTCTAACAACAGCACAGAATCACTCCAACAACGGCAGAGTGTCACTATAACTGCAACACAGAGTCACTATGACCGCGATGCTGTCACTATAATCACTACACAGTCACTGTTACTGTGGCAAGAGTGTACTTTTAAGAGGATCACTGAAATTGATTAAACAGAAATTGGTGAGTGAGTGCTCTGAGATTACATTATTGGGCTATGTGCCAAATTTTAGAGGAAGGTTGAATAGAACAGGTGAATTGGTGAGAAAACATTGAAGAGTAGCACAGCACAAGAAGAAACAGGAAGCAGATAAGATATCAAAAATTCACAGTTTTGCTATTTGGGAAAAAATCTTAGTGCCACTACCAGTGGTAGGTTAACCTTTAAAAGCAAGGTTTAGCTGGCTTTATCAAATTGAAAGGAAATTGAGTGAGGTGAATTATTTGATAAAAATGTCAAATAGAAGGAAAACTCACAGAGTATGTCATGTGAGTATTCTTGAAAGGTATTTTGATCAGGAAAGAGAGCAGAAGGAGGAGGTTGTATGTAGTCTTAACTCAGAGAGAAGGACTGATTAGTGATGACTCTGCATTTCACATTCCTCAAATTAAAGTGGATAACAAAAATGTAGTTAAAAATTAGGATAATTACCTTCCAGAAAATCAAGCTGATCTGCATGTGTTATTAATATCACATAGGCAAGTACGTGGGGATAAATTCGGAAGTGCTAATAAAATTGGGAGTGAGAAAGATGTAGGTGTGGGAAATACTGTTCCAATTAACAAAATCCTTGAAAACATGACTATTAAAAGTTGGCACAGGTTCAGGTAGAAAAGCTGATGCTTACTCAGATTGAGATGCAGCAGGCAAAAGTGTCGAGCAATCATGCAAAACTAGTGGAGGTGGAGAAGGAAAATCACTTAATAGATGATGATCTGAACAAAGAAAGTGAGCAGGACTGTCAAAAACAGATCTTTATCAATGCAAAGGCAAGTGTGGATGAATCAACAGTCATGCATAATCTCAAAAAGGAGTTTGAGGAGGGGAAACATTGTACTGTTGATCAAAAGAAAGGACAACAACATGAGATAAGATTGTTTCCCAAAATTGTACTAGCATCTAAAATGAATTTTTGGCATAATGATTCTGTACAGTGAGCAGAGATGTGGATACCTAGTGAAATCATACTGTGTACAGCTGGTATTCGAGTGAATTCCAATGATTTTTGTAGCACCGTAACTGCCAAAGTGATCTTTGGAACCATGGTTGAAATGGGTTTTGACACCAAGGAAGACAGTCTGCTGTGTGCCTTTACAAAAGAATGTGCGGAAAGGAGTCAAATTACTTGATAGAAGAGGAGCTAAGGCCAGTAAACAAGAATGGGGGCATAGATTGGCCTTACTACACACATGTAGTAATCCTGTCTAGTTCTGTGAGCTCAGTAAAGTTTCACAACACCAATTTTAAATCCAACCAATTTATTTGATAGTAAATTCGCGAGCTTTCGACACTATGGCCTTCATCAGGCAAATGCAGTGTTCTGGTCTGCAATAGCACTCATATCAACACAGACAGTCACAGATTGCTGATTAGAATGCGAATCCTTACACCTAACCTGCTATTCAAGTATTAAAGTGGCTAACAATGTGTGTGAAGGGAATCCTGAGCATTGGTTAGAGAATTGTGTATTTTCTCCAGACAGCACAGTAAGTGAGGTTTTTTGCTAACCAGGCAAGTTACGGGGGTTACAGATAGTGTGTCATGAAGCCAAGATCCCTATTAAGACCGTCCTCATGTGTGCGGAACTTGGCTATCAGTCTCTGCTCAGCAACTCTGTGCTGTCATGTGTCACGAAGGCCCCCTTGAAGAACATTTACCCGCAGGTCGGAGGCCGAATGCCCATGACTGCTGAAGTGTTCGCCCACAGAAAGGGAACAGTTTTGCCTGGTGATTGTTGAGCGATGCTCATTCATCTGCTGTCATAGTGTCTGCATGGTCTCCCCAATGTACCATGCTTCGGGACATCCTTTCTTGCAACGTATTAGGTAGACAACGTAGGCCGAGTTGCAAGAGTATGTACCATGTACCTGGTGAATGGTATCCTCACGTTTGATGATGTCGTTCATGTCTATGATCTGGCATGTCTTGCAGAGGTTTCTGTGGCAGGGTTGTGTGGTATTGTGGTCACTGTTCTCCTGAAGATTGGGTAGTTTGCTGCGAACAATGATCTGTTTGAGGTTGTGCGGTTGTCTGAAAGCAAGAAGTGGGGTGGTGGGGATGGCCCTGGCGAGATGTTCATCGTCATCAATTAGTGTTGAAGACTCCGGAGAAGATGTACTGGACAACAAAGGGTACTCTGTCCACCGTGTCCCGTGTTCGTCTTCTGAGGAGGTCAGTGTGGTTTATCGCTGTGGCACGTCGGAACTGTCGATCGATCAGTCGAGCGCCGTATCCTGTTCTCACGAGGGCATCTTTCAGCATCTGGAGGTGTCTGTCATGATCCTCCTCATCCAAGCAAATTCTGTGTATACGGAGGGCTTGTCCATAGGGAATGGCTTCTTTAACGTGTCTAGGATGGAAGCTGGAGAAGTGGAGCATTGTGAGGTTGTCTGTCAGTTTGCGGTACAGCGAGGTGCTGAGGTGACCGTCCTTGATGGAGGTGCGTGTGTCCAAGAATGCAACTGATTCTGGAGAATAGTCCATGGTGAGTCTGATGGTGGGATGGAACTTGTTGATATCATCATACAGTTGTTTCAATGATTGCTCACCATGAGTCCAAAGGAAAAAGATGTCATAACGTATCTAGTATATAACCTTGGTTGAAGATCTCGTGTGGTGAAGAAGTGTGGTTCGAACCTGTGCATGAAGATGTTGGCATACTGAGGTGCAAATTTGGTCCGCAGGGCTGTTCCATGTGTCTGGATGAAAAGCTGATTGTTGAAGGTGAAGACATTGTGGTTCAAGATGAAGCAGATGAGTTGTAAAATTGCATCTGGAAACTGGCAGTTGTTGGCATTGAGTACTGAGGCAGTTGCAGCAATACCATCGTTGTGGGGGATGTTGGTGTAGAGCGCCGAGACATCCATTGTGACAAGGAGTGTCCCTGGTTCAACTGCTCCACGTGTGCTGAGTTTCTGTAGGAAGTCCGTAGTGTCAAGACAAAAGCTGGGGGTTCTTTGTACAATGGGTTTCAGGATGCCCTCAATATAGCCGGAGAGGTTCTCACACGGGGTCCCATTGCCCGATACGATGGGACGGCCAGGTATGTTTGCCTTGTGTATCTTTGGGAGACAGTAGAGATCTCCAATGCGGGGAGTACGTGGAACGAGAGCCCGGAGGGTGTTCTGAAGGTCCGGATCAAAGGTTTTGATCAGAGTGTTGAGTTGACGAGTGTGTTCTTTGGTCGGATCCACTGGTAACTGTCTGTAGTGTTTCACATTGTTTAGTTGTCGGTACACTTCTTCACAGTAGTCCGTTCTGTTCAGTATGACGGTGGCGCCTCCTTTGTCTGCTGGTTTGATGACAATGTTGCAGTTGGTCTTGAGAGCACGGATGGCCTTGCTTTGTGCTTGGGTGATGTTCAGGGGTGTCTTATAAGTGCAGTTGATGAATCTTGTGTTCACACACCATTAGCAAAAAACCTCACTTACTGTTCTGTCTGGAGAAAATACACAATTCTCTAACCAATGCTCAGGATTCCCTTCACACACATTGTTAGCCACTTTAACACTTGAATAGCAGGTTAGATGTAAGGATTCGCATTTTAATCAGCAATCTGTGACTGTCTGTGTTGACATGAGTGCTATTGCAGACCAGAACACTGCATTTGCCTGATGAAGGCTATAATGTCGAAAGCTCGCAAATTACTATCAAATAAATTGGTTGGATTTAAAATTGGTGTTGTGAAACTTTACTGAGTTTACCCCAGTCCAACGCCGGCATCTCTACATCATAGTTCTGTGAGGACATTGTCAGAGCTAATTTACCATTGCCACAATAAACTGAGTTTGAATTTGGAATCAACACAGGATTAAAGATTGAAGGAGAACTTTGGAGAGGAAGCAGTTTGTCACAAATGTGATAAAAAAGAGTGTTTGATAGTGGAAGACAAGGACTAAAACAGACTATATTACTGTTTTGTTTGCATGTTTATATTTTGTAAGATGTACGTATAGTTAGTGTAGAATACTAGTACTTAGAAACTGAAGGGGTCTGAAAAATAAAACCATTTTGAATATCAATGGTTCTTTTTTTCTTAAGGGAGAGATGTGATGTTAATGTATCTTTAAGAGGTTTTTAAAATCGTGGTCACAGCCTTGGGTGATGTCATTGCTGAAAGGAGAAAAAAACTGTGAGGCAAGTCAGTTTTTTTTCAAAATTTTTCAGCTTTCAGTTTCCTTTTGACTGCTGTGTCAGAAGCATAGTTGAAAGAAGCTTCTCTCTCTCTGCTTTCGTTTTGAAAGTTTCACCAGTTGGCTGAAAGCGTATCTCGTTTACCATCCTGCAGCAAGAAATTGTACTTTGGTGTTCTGGGAAACTGTCTTGTCTTCAGATTGTTCTGAGTCTCAAGAGCATTTGGCTGCAGAATTCAAATAATAGCTTTGATCTTAGTATCATGTGAGCATTACTCTGTGCTATATTAAACCTGTGAAGAGGGTCTTCTGTCTGTCGAGGTTGGTTTTGTTTGGGAAAACTTATTTATTCATCAAGAGTTATACATTATAGAGTTTGTTTTGTTTCTTGTTTGTAACTGATAAAAGATTTTGCTAATTTTCTCAGCTATACATGTTAACCATGTTCTTAAATAAACTTTGTTTGATAAAAGCTCCTCAGTGGGTCATTTGAATCACATCTGAAGTGAAACATATCATAGCTATCCTAGCAAAATTCAACGTAAAATACTTATAATTCAGGTTAGCTTCATAAAACACTTTGGAGTTTCTGACCTAAACGATAAGAGTCACTATAACCATGACAGAGAATTATTGTAACTGGTGGGAGTGCAAAAATAGGCTTCAAGTCGACATGAACTTTCCGCAGTATGATCTATTGGTTCCTGCCTTGGCAGATCAGTAAACACACTGGAGATTGGCATGGAACTGATTTGCATCCTGCTCAGGAGATGCTCTATTCTAATGAGGCCTGACTGGAATTGTCCACTCTACCCAATTCTCCATGATGTCATTGGGAAAACATGTTTGGAACAATATGTCATTCAGATGTCGAGACTGAGCTGAATAATGCCTAGGGTTGTTTCCAGAGTTCAGGATTGAGGTCGCCAGCGATCCTGGACCCAGGAACATCACAGCAGTGATGGAGGAAGCATGTACAGGTGAACCTTCCAGATTCATTGTCATTGAGAGGTCAACTTCCAACCTCAGAGAGTTCCTGGATATCTATCTCCTTTCTCAGCTAAATCTCCATTCACTGCAGTGAGACAGAGAATTCCAGCTGCAGGCGAGGTCAGAGAATTCAAGCCATGGCACCTGGATATGACAGCTGACTATACCTCATCATGCCTAGCCCGCCATGGAATATAGTGCACAATGCGGGTTTTAATAATTAGTGAGGTTGGGGCCGGAAGCTATTGCGTGGTTTTCTGCCAGCCTCCACAATAGTAAACACTCCATGTCCCTGCCCCTGTCATGGGACTTAGGAAAATTCCACCCACTGTGTTCTTGTCCATGAACCGCAACATGGCCAGCCTACAATTGCTACATTGGAATGTTACATTCAACCCACATCACCTTGCACATGACTTATTTTCAGTGTAACATTGTTAACTATGTTAAACGCCAGAGATATAGCTCACGATGAATTGCTTTCTTTTCCAATCTTTAGCACCACCCCCCCCCCCCCCCACCCCCCACTCCAATCAGGAAGACACAGTCACTATAACTGTGACACAGAGTCTACTATAATCATGACACAGTCAATATAATATGACATAGACTCATTATAGCCCCGGCATGGAGTCACTATAGTCATGACACAGTATCAGTCTAACCATGATACAGAATCACTATAACCTTGATACAGAATCACTATAACTGTGACACAGAGTCACCATAATCATGGCAAGAGTCAACATAACCATGGCACAGAGTCACTATAACCAGGGCATAGACTCACTATAACCGCGGAGCATAGTCACTATAACCATGGCACAGAGTCAATTTAACCACGGCACCGAATCACTATAACCGTGACACAGACCCACTATAACTGCAACTCAGAGTCACTATAACTGAGGCACAGAGTCACCATAAATGTGACACAGAGTCACTATAACCGCGACACAGAGTCACTTTAACCATGGCACAGAGTCAATATAACTGCAACACTGAGTCACTTCCATCGCAAAACAGAGTCACTACAATTGTGACACAAAGTCACTATACCCATGACAGAATCACTACAACTATGTCACAGAATCACTATAACCACAGCACAGAGTCATTATAAATGTAACACACAGTCACAGTAGCCCCGGCACAGTGTCACTATAACTGTGATACATAGTCACTATAACCGTGACACAGAGTTACTATAACCATGACACAGAGTCACTATAACAGCAACATACAGTCACTATAACTGCACAAACACATTATAACCATGACACAGAGTCGTTATAAACGTGACATAGAATCACTATAACCATGGCACAGAGTTACAATAACCATGGCACAGACTAATAATAACTGTCACATAGGCTCAGTATAACCACAGCACACACTCACTATAACCACAGCATCCAATCAGTATAACCGTGACACAGACTCACTATAACCACAATTCAGAGTCACTATAACTGCGACAGAGAGTGAGTATAAGTGACACAGAGTCACTATAACAGTGACATACAAAAGTCACCATAAATGCGACGCAGAGTTACTATAACCATAATACAAAGTCACTATAACCATGACAGAGGATAACTATAATTGTCACACGGGCTCAGTATAACGTGGCGCAGTCACTATAACCATGGCATCGAATCAGTATAACCGTGACACAGACTCACTATAACCTTGACACAGATTAATAGTGGAAGGGTGTTTTTCTAGCTGGAGGTCGGTCACTAGTGGTGTGCCATAGGGCTCAGTACTGGGACCTCTTCTATTTGTAATATATATAAATAACTTGGAAGAGGGAGTAAGTGGAGAGATCAGCAAGTTTGCAGACGATACAAAGATGGCTGGACTTGCGGATAGTGAGGAGCATTATCAGGTGATGCAGCAAGACATAGATAGGCTGGTAGCTTGGGCAGATAGATGGCAGATGGAATTCAATCCTGATAAATGTGAGGTGATGCATTTCAGGAGAAAGAATGTAGGAGGGAGGTATATGATAAAGGGTAGACCTATTAAGAGTATAGAAATGCAGAGGGACCTGGGGGTGCAGGTGCACAAGTCTCTGAAAGTGGCAAAGCAGGTGGAGAAGGTTGTGAAGAAAGCATATGGCATGCTAGCCTTTATAGAAAGGGGAATAGAGTACAAGAGCTGGCCTTTAATGTTGCAGTTGTATAAAACGTTGGTTAGACCTCATTTGGAATACTGTGTCCAGTTCTGGTCACCTTACTACCGGAAGGACATGGAGACTCTGGAGAGAGTGCAGAGGCAGTTTACCAGGATGATGCCTGGTATGGAAGGTCTGAGTTACGAGGAGAGGTTAGGCAAATTGGGACTGTTTTCCTTAGAAAGACATAGACTTAGAGGAGATCTAATAGAGGTGTACAAGATAATGAGGGGTATAGATAGAGTAAACAGGGTTAAGCTTTTTCCTAGGATGGACTCGAATAGCACGAGGGATCACGGGCTTAGGGTGAGGGGGGTAAGGTATAATTTGGATGCTAGAGGGAGTTTTTTCACACAGAGGGTGGTGGGGGATGGAATGCGCTGCCAAGTAAAGTGGTAAAGCAGGCACTCTGGAGTTATTTAAGAAATACTTAGATGGCACATGAACAGAATGGGAATGGAGGGGTATAGAAAACTGATTTAAATAGGGATCATGAGCCTTGGGAGTCCCTGGGAAGTGTGTAAATAGATGATGATATTGATGTACTTGTTTTTAACCTACAGGTGCTTTGGTCCACCTTGTTGTCTAACAAGGGGCATACACGTGATGGGTCGTGAGAGGGCTATTCTTGGATTTTTTTTTAAGAGTATCCTAGTGTTTCACATCGTTAGTGTACGCTTGACCTGGACCATTTGATGGGCAACATGACAGCTCAGTGATTATCACTGTGCTGTGCAGAGACATGGATTTGGGCCTGTGTCGGTGGGAGTTTGTGCATTCTCTCCATGCTTGCGTGGGTTTTCTCCGGGTACTCCAGTTTCCTCCCACATCCAAAAGATGTGGTCTTAGGCTGATTGGCAGAGCAAATTCTCCCTAAATTGTTTCAAATTTGGTTTCAATCCATAGACATATAAACACAGACAGGGATCATGGGCAGAAGTGGGAACATCGAGGTGGTGGCGCAGACTCGTTGGGCCGAAGGGCCTGATCCCGTGTTGTTTTGTTCTTTGTTCTTAACTGCAACTCAGAATAACTATAATCATGACAGAGAGTCACTATAACCGTGACACAGAATCACTATAATCGTGATACAGAGTTATGATAATTGTGACACAAAGTCAGTATAACCACGACACGGAATCACCATAACTGCTACACAGAATCACTATAACTGTGACACAGAGTCATTATAACCACAGCACTGAGTCACTATAAACTCAACACAGAGTCACTATAAACGCAACACAGAGTCACAGTAACCTCGGCACAGAGTCACTATAACCATGACGCAGAGTCACTATAATTAAGCACAGATGAACTATAACTGTCACACAGGCTCAGTGACTGTGGTGCACAGTCACTATAACCACAGGCATCAAATCAGTACAACTGTGATACAGACTCATTATAACCGCAACTCAGAGTCATTATAACCGCGACACATCACTATAACCACGAAACAGAATCACTATAACCGTGACACAGAGACACTATAACCATGACATAGAGTCACTATAAGCATGACACAGTCACTATAACCGTGACAGAGTCACTATAACCATGGCACAGAGTGACTATAACCACAACACAAAGTCACCATAACCGCAACACAGACTCACTATAATCCACTATAACCATGATACAGAGTCACTATAACCATGGCACAGAGTCACGGTAATTGCGGCATAGAGCCACTAAAACCGTGACACAGACTCACTATAACACACTATATTCGTGACACAGAGTCACTATAATCATTGTACAGAATCACTATAACCGTGACACAGAATCACTATAAGGGCTACACAGAATCACTGTAACTGTGTCACAGAGTCATTATAACCATGGCAGAGTCACTATAACTGCCGCACAGACATACTATAACACAACAGAGTCACTATAATCACAGCACATACACACTATTACAACTATAACTTTGACACAGAGGCACTATAACCACAACACAGAATCACTATAACAATGGCACAGCGTCACTATAACCGCAACACAGAGTCACTAAAACCTGACAAAGAATCACAGTAGTCTCGGCACAGTCACTATAAACACGACACAGAGTCATAGTAGCCCCAACACAGAGTTACTATAACCATGGCACAGCATCACTGTAACCGTGACATAGAGTCACTATAACTGAATCACCATAACTGTAATTCAGAGTCACTATAACCACGAAACAGAGGCACTGCAACCGTGACATAGGGTCACTATAATCGTGACATAGGGTCACTATTAGTGCGGCACAGTGTCACTATAACCATGATGCAGAGTCACTATAACCGCGAAACAGAGGCACTATAACCATGTCATAGAGTCACTATAACCATGACACAGTCACTATAACCATGATGCAGAGTCACTATAACCGTGACACAGAGGCACTACGACTGCAACATAGAGTCACTATAATCGTGACAGAGTCACTATAACCGTGACACAGAGGCACTACGACTGCAACATAGAGTCACTATAATCATGACACAGAGTCACTATAACCGCGACACAGAATCATTATAGCCATATCACAGAGTCACTATAACCACGGCACAGAGTCACGATAATTGCAATAATACAAAGCCACTTTAACCAAGACATAAAGTCACTATAGCCATGACACAGAGTCATTATAACAGTAACAAGAGTTGCCATAATCACAGCAGAAACTCACTATAACCATGGCAGTTACTATAACCACAGCACATAGTCACTATAATCACAGCAAAGACTTATAACCGTGGCACATAGTCACAATAATTGCAGCACAGAGTCACTGTAACTGTGACACAGAGTCACTGTAACTGCAGCAAGGGCACTATAACCATGGCAGGGTCTCTATATCTGTAATGCAGAATCACTATAACCATGACACAAACTCACTGCCATCCTAGCACAAAGGCCAGCATAGAACAGTTACATTTAGATTGACAGTTTTATAGGCTCTGTCAAGCTTCTCTTTCACACTGAATTGAAGAAGTTGCTAACGAAAGGAATAAATTGAGACATTTGAAGCTGCAATGAATGTCAATTTGTACAGATATTTGCTGCTGGTATGTGCAGTGTGCAGCAGCAGGCCCAAATTAGAGCGCACTTCACCTCAATAAGTTGTACTAAACTGAGGAAAGAGCAAATCCAGTGACTGGACCTCTGGCTGTAAATGTAGATCATCAGTCCTGGATGGCTAATATTGGTCCAGCACCCTGCTCTGCTCCTAACCGGTTCATTATTAATCTTATAAAGAGACCTAGGAAGAAGGATTGCCTGCACATTTACAATAATACATGGTTTTGCACTGGATGAGATTTAAGCCTCAATAAGCTTTAATGTTGTACTACCATGTATTGGATGGGCACTCAAACCTCTTGGCTTCAGTTCATTCAGCTGTCAGTTTGACTTCTGACTAGTGTGATCTGATGTTTACTACTTGCATCAATGAGAAGGAGGTAATACAATAGCAGCTCTGTGATCTTCTGCACCTTGGGTAGGAATGGCAGGAACAGGATTGCTTAAACCTGTACCATTCAGAACGAGCAAATCAAAAGAAAAGAAAACTCTATTTTAAAAGTCGTTGCTCCAATAATTTAGATGGAAAGGAAATCTTCTAAATGATGGTTTGAAACTTGCGCAGGGTTTTGCAGAGAATTCCAGCTTGCAGCAATGCTTCTTTTCACCGCATGACCAATGACCTTTTGACTTCTTTCTGTTTCCAGCCCAAAATCGATTGTAGGCAGGTTTTCCAGCACAAATGATCCAAGGTGGGAAACATTACTTAAGGCACTTGATTGCAAAGTATTTTTGCCAACTCAGTACTTCAAATACGATGTCCACCTGGGATCATTTTTGTTGGGAATTCTGCCCACAGTGAAGTCACCTGGGTTCAGAGAAAAATGGCAACATCTCATTGTGCATGTGCTTTAAAAATCGAGCGCTGTGATCAAATCTTTTGATACGGTTGTGTGCAGTTTACAACACAAGACAGACAACTCAGCATTTGGGGAAGCTGTCTGAAACTGATTACTGATTTTATTTTACTGCTTTTACTTGAGGTGCAATCTATTTGAATTGCACTAAATCAGTTCAGTTGCTTCTAACTTTTGTGATAATGTTGTCTTACCTTCCGTCGGAGCAGGCTGATGCTGCCCTTTGTTGTCCATGGCATAGCATATGCCTTCCTCATTTATAGTTCAAAGCAAAAGCCCCTTGCAAAAACAAAGTTATAAACTTGCCACAATCCACAGCTTTGGCTAGCTTATACTGTAAATTAAAACACTAATGACACTGTAACTGGGGACTAGTTATTTCTCTCTTTCTGAGTTGCCTCATGGATCACAGCCCAGATTCCTCAACAACCAGATTTCCAATGAATCATTACATTGAGATGCCACAAATAGAGACAAATGTTTAAGGATAAATGAGTCACATAATGTAATAAATGCGCAAGATCCCTCTTTGGATCTTACAGACTGTCTGTACATTGATTGAATGTCTAATGACTCAAATCATAGAATGATACAGCACAGGGAGAGGTCATGCTAATGTAAACTGTGGTATTGATCTCTACATTAAACTCCAGGTTCTGGCAAAAGCAGCAGAATTGCTGCCCCCAAAATTTATGGGGAATAGGAGAGGGAGTGGTTGCAAAGAGGAAAACTAGGAATGCAAGGAATGCAGAGGGATTCATTGATAGGACCCCTTATTTTAATTTTGATTTGATTTATTCTGGCCAACTGAAAAGCAGCAAAACTAGCAACTGTAGACATGGGGTGGCAGGGGGGATAGCCGAGGTGGGGGGGGGGGGGGGTGGAGATTAAGAGCAATTAGAAGGTTAGTATCAGGTTTCAGCTGATTGGAGAGTAAGATTTCTTTGAGGGTAAGGGGAAAGCACTCCTGTTTCTCCTGGTCTAAAAGCAGTGTTTAAGAGAGCATTTACCTGTTTGATCAAGCTGTGCCTGCATCCCTTTAGCTGCTTGGTTTCTCAAACCTTGCCAAGAGAAGTGGTTGAGGCAGCCATGCTGGAATCATTTAAGACTTACCTAGGTAGCCACATGAACAGAGTGGGAATAGAGGGATCTATCAAAACACTTGATTTTTAACATATCTGTTATATCTCCCCTCAACCTTTACTTTGCTGAGGAAAGCAACCCCAGTTTCTCTAAAATCACTGAATTCCTACATTCCTCGGGCATAATGTATGTTTGCATTCCAGATGTATGGAAAATGCATTGCTCTGAAGTGCATTATCCCCATCTTCTGACTGGCCATGCCGTTTAAATTTAAATGGCTGTCTAAATCTGAGCAGTCTCAGTAATATATTGTAATCGCAGAGTTTTCTCCAAAATATCTTTCCTGGAAGCACACAAAAATCGACTGTGACCAAGTATGTGCATTAGTGGTGGGTTGATTGGATTTTGCATTTTTGCCAATTTATCCATCTGTCTGTTATCATCAACCCTTGCATCAACATGTCAGAGGATGGGGATAAGACTGCACTCCCGAGCAGTGTGCATTTTCCATAAATCTGGAATGCAGGTATACATCATGTTCAAGGAATATAGGAATTCATCTTCACACAGTTACTGGAGAAGCTTGGCTTGGTCTCCTTAGAGAAGTGAAGATTAAGGGAGGATTTAATAGAAGTGTTCAAAATCATCGGGTGTTTTGTTTGATTGAGCAAGGAGACATTCTCCACTGGCAGAAGGTTTGGTAACAGGAGAAAGCAATTTTAAGGTCATTGCCAAAATTACCAGAGGTGAGAAAGGAGAGTTTACATGTTGCAGCAAGTTGATTGATCTCAAATGCACTACCCGAAAGTCTTATAAAGCAGATTCAACTATAACTTCCAAAAGTGAATAGGATAAATACCTAACGGGGAGAGGAAAATGTGCAGGGTTATGGGGAAGTGCAGGAGGTTGAGATAAGTTGAAGAGCTGTCCCAAAAGCACAATGATTTGAATGAGATCTTTCTTTGTTGCATCATGTTGTGTTTTAACTAATGGCAACTAAGTGCCCCAGTGAAAAGACAATTCCAATCTCGAAGGAGATCCTCACACCTAAAGTTTAACAATGACAATTATCTTAACCTTGATGTTAATCCCAGCTATAACATTCTGGCTCCAGAAACTGATTCGTTGGAGGGGATCTCTGCAGAGCTGGTGATCAGGAAGGTGGTAGCGAGGGAACTCTGCAGGGGTGGCAATTGGGGGTAGGGGTGCAGATGGGGGACATCTGGTGGGATGGTGATGGGGCGGGGGAATCTCTGCACGGGCAGTGATTAGGTTGTTGAGGGTGAGGGTGGGGGCAGGTCTGGAGGGATAGTGATGAGAGGGTGGGAGAATATTTGCAAGGGCAATGGGGGTAGGTGTGGAGGGATTGCAATGAAGGAGTGGGGGAATCTCTGCAGGAGCAACAGTTGGGGGTGGGGGTGAGAGGTGGGGGAAGTCTGGAGAGATGGCGATGAGGGGGTGGGGGATTCCCGGCAGGGGCAGCCATCAGGGGTGGGGGGGTATACTTCAGGGATAGCAATTAATGGGGGGGTGGAGAGCAATGCCCAGGGGAATGGCGGGGGGTGGTGGAGACTGGCACAAGGAGCGATCGGCAGCAGATTCCAATATCTGTGGGGGCAAAGAAGGGTTCCATTGTCCTGTTGTCCATTGGGCTTGGGGGAGAGGGTGGCGGCAGTTGTGATGGTGGGGGGGGGAAATTCCTGAAGTCCATGGATGAAGTGGAGGTGTTGACAGAGTGACAGTTTGTTCCTTGTGCAAATTTCCCATTCTACCTATTCTCATCTGAAAGGATGATGCTAGCCATGATGCCCCAAAAACTCATATAAATGTCGTCTTGCTGTTTTGGTGATCTGTTATTAGTGCTGATCCCAATTTGAATGTATAGGCAAATTGTACTAATTCCTTTTTCGAGATCAGAAACTAAACCATGTCCTATTTATTGAAAATGAGGAATGTACCTCTTACACTAGATGGCATGATTTGAATTTTAGATGGTCGCTTTTCCTTAGATGTTTGAGATGGGCCTGAATAATGAATAGGTCACACACAAGGAGGGAACATTTATCCAGCCTGAGAATAGTTGTATTGGTAGATACTCATTTTAGCTACCTTGCTTGGTTGAGGTCAACATCCAATCTGCTCTTAAGCAATCTTGCTGATTGGACATACAGCTGAGTGCGGAGTTGTGAAAGACTTGAAAGGGCAATGAGACAGAAATTTCAGCTTATTTCAGATACGAGGAGAGGTAACTTATATGTTTCTTCTTTAAACATACAAAAGATAGAGCATTATTTTGCACTAAAAATAGATTCACTAGGCTTTCATTCTCTTTTTAAGTATAGTGCAGACTAACACTAACAGCAACCTTCAGTTTCACTAGAGGGGCACCGGACATTCTCAGCATCTTGAAGTCTTTTGGTGCCTAGATTAAAGGCAGTCCATGCATTTGACTGATTTAGAAATCATTTTGTGATATAAACAATTAAGATCCCAAACCCATGTCACTTTGAATCTTTAACTGACAGTAGCTTAGAGCTAACATATATTCACCAGTACGCAGTAGAATTGAAACTCTGCCTTTCTGAAATGAAGTACAGTTAGCAATTTTATTATTTAATGGTGATACAATCTGCAAAAAGTCATAGTACCGCTACAGTACAGAAGGAGGCCATTCAGGCCATCGAGTCTGCATTGACCACAACCCCATCTGGGCCCTACTCCTATAGCCCCACATATTTATCCTGCTAATCCTCCTGACACTAAGGGTCAATTTAGCACGGTCAATCAACCTAACCTGTCAATCTTTGGACTGTGAGAGGAAACTGGAGAACCCACAGAGACACTGGGAGAATGTGCAAACTTCACACAAACAGTGACCTGAGGCCGGAATTGAACCCAGGTCCCTGGTGCTATGAGGCAGTCATGCTAACCGCTGTGCTGCCATGCTAAGCCTCCACTACAAAGCTAAAAAGTAGGAATCTAGAGCTTGCTTATCCTGATATTCATTACAAATGTTCATTATACTACATGAATATTAATGATGATCCTGATGTATCAGAAATACAGGATTCTTAATTTTCTTCCTTGTGGAAATCTCCCAGAAGAAAAGTTAATGGAATTATTACTTCATTGGATCAATTTTACACTGAATTGTATCTCTAATTGCCAAATTCAACGAGCTTGAACAAACATTCCTCGCATTAGAAAAATTCAAATTAAATGGCATTCAAAGCTGTTCAAATACATGGGGAGGAATTTTCCTGTCCCACCCATGATGGGAATTGTAGTGGGTGGGACACGGATCAGGCAAAGGTCCGTTGATGTTGGGGTGGGAATTTCCAATCTTGGGGTGAGTGCAGTCGGAAAATCAGTGTTGTGTTCCAGTTTTATAAATAAATGCAAAAACAAAAGCGTGCAATTAATGTACGGATTCCTATTTGAGTTTAATAATCATTGAAATCAACATGAATAACAACAAACCAAACTTTAGGAATTTGACAAGAGAGTTTACTTACAAGATAAGTTCGGTCATAATCCACTTTATTGCGGCAAAGAAGACATAATAAGGCTGCAGAGAAGAAACTGAATTAGTTCAAGCAGGCATAAACATTCTGTTCTCTAACGGTATCGACAAGTCAGAAATTGGTAGAATTTATTTATGTCAAGATGTGGATTTCATTTGATTTTAAACATAAAGCACTAAATTGTGACATAATTACACTAATAACGGGAACTAGTTACAAGATGGTCAGCGTGTTGCTAAAACATTAAAACATTGTTGGGTAAATTAACTGATTCCTGCTTTGTTATGCTCAGAAGGAAATTGCTGTTACATGCATTTTTAAAAATTCATTCTCAGGATGTGGATATCTATCTTGTTATCTTTTAATATAGTGGTTTGATACAACCAAAGGTTTACTCGGCCACTTCAGAAAGCATATGTGAGTAGTCACATATGGATCAGACTAGATAAAAGCAGTAGACTTCCTTTCATTCATTAAAAATACAATTGAATCAGTTTGGTTTTACAATTGATCGCTTTGTGGCAATTTTTTTTCTCTGATACTAGTTTTGTGATTACAGACATTTTTCAAACTTAATTCAAATTCTGAAGTTACCAATACAGGATGTTAACTCATGTTCTCTGATTATTAATCCGTATCTATAGAATATTAATCCAGTAACAATATCATGCATCACTGTATCTTAAAATTATTCAGCGACATGTTATCATCTACACAAAATCACAGTCAAAGAAGGCATAAGGTTTCATTGCACTTGCAATGTTCTTATATTATTTGAAGGACATTCAGGTGAGGAATTAATTAGGTACATCCAGAATTAATAATGTAATACATACCTTCTATTAGCAGCAACAATATCTTCCTATGAACAACAGTTTTCTAATGCTGTACAAAATTAAGTTGATTCTTTTCCCCATGATCAAATTAGATTATTTAATATTAGGAATCTAACCAGATTTGGTTAAAATTAATAAGCATCCACAAGAACACAAAGACCTGGATTTTCGCCATGATGGAGCTATGGTGAAAATGGCAAAAATGCCTGAAAGTCTCACCTCCAAACACAGCATTTCCTATTTTTGCAGGAGTGATTCCTGTTTTGCACACGCATGGTTCAGTGAGGCAGATGAAGTCGGATTTTGACAACCCAGGAGTATGAAACCCAAAACATGCAGAGTATACTTGGTAAGAACAGGTCTAAACTCCATGCATTTCTTTGGAAAGCCAGTGTACCCTTTGGAGAGGTAAGAAACCTTTGAGGGAGAGGATGTTCTTTTGGGAAGGTCAGGTGTTCTTTGGGGGAGGTAGGGTGCATTTTGGAATTGTTAAAATTAGACATGAATCTGCATAGAAAATGTATAAGGTTATTAATTGTAGAGCTCACTGGACCTGTCTACAGGCCTGTCAAAATCAATTGTCAAAACTGTCAAGAGTTCTTGTCAAAAGTGTTAAGTGGAACTGTCAAAAGCACCTGTTAAGCTATTAAAGAATTTAAAAGTCCTGCCCTTTAAATTTTTGAAAACAGTATCTGGAGTGTTAAAAAAAATCATTGTTGATATGAGCCTGAGGGTTCCCATTGGTGGATTACAGCTGCATGGCTGATTTCACAAGCATTTGTTATCCGAGTTGGGTGTCTTCCATTTCATAGTTTGATTGACAGCTCCAAATGGTTATTTACTCATGAAAGTGGGGTTAAGAATTCCAGGTCTTACTGCTATGAGAGATTATGCGCTTGACTGAAATGTTTACTATTATAGGGTTTTATGTAGTTAAAGGAACGTAAATTCAGTGAATATTTTATATGATAGAGGTGTTCAAAATCATAAGAAGCTGGAAAGATAGGGAGAAACTGTTCCTGTTTGTAAAGAGATCAAGAACAAGAGGGCACAGATTTAAAGTGATTTGCAAAGGAAGTAAATATGATGTGAGAGAAATCTTTTTTACGTAACGAATAGTACGACTTTGGAATACTTTGCCTGGAAGTAAGGTGGAGGTATTCAGAAGGACATTAAATGATTACTTGAATAGAAACAATGTTCAGTGGTAGAAGGAAAAGGTAGGAGAGTGGCACTAAGTCATATTGCTTGTTTAGTGAGCCAGTGGAGAAACAATGGGTCAAATGGCCTCTGTCTGTGTTGTAACAATTCAATGATTTTGTAAATAAAGGTTCTTCTTTCAATATAGTGAACCTGCAACAGACACTGAACTTTATTTTATCTAATGTCTGCATGGGTCTTGAGGTCTGTGCATGATGGATACTGGGCGAGTTGACATTGTAGGTGTAAGAGCAAATGGTAGTGAGTGAAGAGGGAATGTATTGGCATGAACTGGCACTATTGGTCTAAGGGCTTTAAAGGGTCATGGAGTGGATAGATGGGCATGGGTTGACAAGAAGATAGGAAAGTCAAAGGGAGATGGGTTTAGGACATAAATTAGAAGTGTGAAGAGTTGAATGGCTGCAAGGCAGGAGGTGGCATGGATTGGCATGGATGGGGCATGTGGAGTTTGCAGGGCTGTGGGCTGGAAGAATGTTTCATATCTTCTTCTTCAAAAAATGGACAAAATGATAGAGCCCCAAGGTACGCCTTCATCCAATCTGCCTCTCCACATGGCATCCTCCTTACTACTTTGAAGGTTGCCCTCCCTGACTTCTAATATAGTCTGCCCCCAAACTCTGGATGAAAATCTGACATCATGTGGAGATGCTGACGTTGGGCTGGGGTAAACACAGTAAGAAGTCTCACAATACCAGGTTAAAGTCCAACAGGTTTATTTGGTAGTAAACACTACTAGCTTTCGGAACGCTGTTCCTTCATCAGGTGAATGGAGAGTTCTGACCCCAAACAGGAACATGCCCTGAGTACTACGTCTGATGAAGGAACAGCGTTCTGAAAGCTAGTGGTGTTTACTACCAAATAAACCTGTTGGAAATAACCTGGTGTTGTGAGACTTCTTACTGTGAAAATCTGACAGTCAGGCAGTCATTTTTAAAAGTCAGGTTTGTAGAGCCAGGAATTGTCCTGACTCTGCGCACCCAAATCACGGACGAAAATCCAGACCCAAGTCTCTGATTTGTTCTGTTCACACATCAATCTCGGTATATGGAACATCACTGTAACGCTCACTGTACTTACATCCAGTAAGCTATGTGCACTGTCGCTATTGTCTACGGTTGCTTTACACATGGCTTGGTAGTCATAAAGTGTTATTCTAAAAAAAAGAAAAGCAGAAAACTACTTAACAGGAAAAAAGAAACAGAATAAGATTTTAAAAATCAAAGTGAAGAAACAATATTTCAATAACAGATTGTCATAAACTTAAAGTAAAGGAACTGAAGAAAACACACAAAGTACAGAGGCCCGGAATTTGCAGGTCTAATGAAGGCAAAACTATCAAGATTGCCGTCATTACTCTATGACACTAAGAGCAGCTTTTGCTGTCCACATGTGCATTGTTAAACCTGGAAATCCAGGAGTTGCTTTGAATGATCCCAGCTTCTCCACAGAATCTGCTGTTGAAAATCTCGACGATGGAAATCTCAGAAATCACTTGAATCCATATGACTATCTATTTTTTACACTATTAGTCTTGCTGTACAAGCGCTTATGCATTGTTAATTAACTGGATTTCTCATGATGTTATCATTATTACTAAATAACCTTTCTGACTCTGACAGAGTAATGTTATATTGGAGGAACATCAAATTTCTACAACATGATCAAATGATTCCATAGATTTTCAAAGTAGTAAGTTCTTTTTTTTTGAAGTTTGTTTGGTATTTCAGCTTCTACCTTAATCGCCTGTGTATGTCCCAATCTTTATTCGCTGTCTGTAAAATGATTAAAAAGTGAAGGATAATCAGTGCTTTGTACTTCCTGGGTTGCTGTCAAAAAACTCTTCAGTGTTTGTCTGCTTAGTCTATGTGATATTGTCACTAGATGCTAATGACCCCCTTGAGCTGGCGCCGGAATGAAACTGACATTGGAAAGGTGAAATCTGCAACCAAAGAGATCACTGGATCTTTGTGATCTCTTTGGTTGCAGATTTCACCTTTCCAATGTCAGTTTGGAACAGCTTGTCTCGAGGCAAGTGGTGAGTACTACCAATTTGCTGCTGACCACAAAATCCAGACCAATAGACCAAGGCATCATACAAGTATAAAATACTATAACAACAAAATATTCCAATGTTCTTCGAGAAGGGATTGATGAACTTTCACCATTAAGTATTGACTAAGATAAGGAAATCCACAGTTTAAAACATATACTAATTTCTGAATATCCAGACTGAGATAGAAAAGTGTCGGCCAATTGGATTTTACATGGAACATGTATTTTATCTAATCTAAATAAACAGGACTACAGAAGTTTACCATTGATCTTGGATCAGTCGGAGTACATTATTAGTTAAGGCAGGAAAGTGAGATTAGAAAGGGCCCCTGGATGTCCTCGGGCTAGCATGGACAAGATGGGCTAGTGGCCTCCTTCTGTGCTGTCAATTTTCTATGGTTCTAATGTATTACAACTTAATGACCATATTTTGCAGGATGACAAACTTGTAGTATTCATCGCTATTACTACTCCGAGTCTCTGGGCAGAATTTTCTTGTCCCACCCGCCATGGGAATTGTAGTCAGCAGGGATGGACCATGCTCAGGTTCATTGACCTCAAGGGGAAATTTCTGGGCTTGGGGTGAGCTCAGCTGGAAAATCCTGTTCTCTGAGTCCCCATACTGCACCCCCACTGTTGAACTCTCCCCCTCCATAAACTACAACCAAGTAGAAATCACAGAACTGTTGAAAACTCCTCAATTTTCATGGGTAGTCTCACTATAAAAATGCAGGAAAAATAATGTATGATGGGAATTTTAACAGCACGCAAAATTCATTACAGCCTCACTGTTACCAAAAGATTAACTCTACATTTGTGAAAAACCCCTCCAGTATGATGAAGAAAATTCACCTATTTTTCAAACTCATATATACAAAGAAAAGATGGTTCATTTCAGTTTCTGCCTTTATCCCAATGTGTAGAATCCAGACATTTATTTTGCTGTCTCTAAAATTTTAATTCAAAGTGAAAAGTTCAATGCATTTTACTTCCTGGCTGGCTGTCCAACAGAATATTTCAATGTGATTGGGTGTTTACCCTGCCTGTTGACGTCACTGTTTTTAGCGATCTGGAGGTCCCATTGACTTGGCATCAGATTTAAACAGACAGGCAGGGAAGAGGAAATCACCGCCCCAGAAATTGCTTGATCTTTGTGGACCATTTTCCTCAAGGATAAAAGGGAGTTTTGTTATTTTGTCATTGCCCTGAAAATCTAGGCCGGTAGGTATAAGTTTCGAGGTGTTGGTCACTTATGAAAAGACAACTGCTCAGGTGACGTTTTATTCTACGGACATTAGAAATAATTTGTCAAGGAAAATTAGTTATTTGTTAGTCTGAACCTTCCATTGTTGACTCCTGTTCATACTTTCTTCTTCAATTACTTGTTACTTCTTCCCATCACACTATCATTCAAGACAAAAAAAAATGGGAGATTTCACACCAATGAAATGGGATTTTTATTGTCATTTCTGCTCAAATGAGGTAGGTGAAAAATATAGGACTTTGTAAATAGATCTCTCTCTGCAAGTACTGCTACTCTCCTTTCATTATTCCATATTCAGTAAAGTTCTTCATTGTCTTTCATTTTTCTTCTCCCCATTCTTTCCCATTCTTTATCCCCCTTGTCCTTATCTTTTTTCCCCCTTTGCTTGCCCTTTTCCCCTTTTTCTAAATTTTACCTCTCTCCCACCCATTCTCCCTTCCACCCCCCAATATCTTCATCTATCACAGCTTACTTATTGATTTTGGCTTTTCTGCCATTTGGCCATTCACACCCTTTATTCTCTCTGTGGACAGTCATTAGCAGCCTTTTCCACTGGTTTCTGTGGCTACGACTCATCTTTAATTCACACCCCCCCAATCCCCGCAGTATAAATATCTCCCATTTATTCTGTCTTTTAGTTTTGATAAAAGGTCATCTGGACTCAAAACATCAGCTCTTTTCTCACCTTACAGATGGTGCCAGACCTGTTGAGATTTTCCAGCGTTTTCTGTTTTAGTTTCAGATTCCAGCATCTGCAGTGATCTACTTTTATCTTTTATTCAGTAAAACCCACTGCAGCTGCACCCCTCTCTGCTTGAACTAACTGCACAAATTCCAAAACTCCTCTTCCCCTCCAAAGTCCTTTATATTGTCATCTCCCAAATCCGCACCCATCTTTCCTGCAACTTTGGCTGGGATTTTCCAGACTTGTTTGACGTGGATGCAAATGACACTATGGCTACTAACATTTGTGAGGGGGCGATCACGGAATTGGCACCAGGGGAGATCTCAGGATGAAATCTTTCCTATCCTCTGCCAGCAATGTAATCAGCTTAATGCCCAGAGAAGGCATGAGCCAGATCACGATCAACTTGCATTGATTTAGATATTCCTGAATGGCATAATGCCATACCCCCCTGGGGATGTCAGATGTTCCCCTGAGTTGAAGTAATGTCGCACCAAAAGGAAACACTTTTGCATTCCAGCATTCGAGATGATCATGCTGGGAGCACGGAGGCTAGTATAGCGACTGGGTGGTCAGGGACATGGCAAGGCATTAGCCTGCTCCCTGGTACTCTGGCAATGGGGCCTAGGGACATGCCGGGGGGAGCGAGATTGCCAGCAATAATGAATGCAATAATGAATGTTGGGAGGGGGAGGTTCACCAATGAAAATGTATAGGGCTTGGGGGAGATTGTCAGTGATAATGGATGATGTGGGAGTCGGGGTGGGGGAGGAGACTATCAGTGGGATGGAATAGGACGGAGGGGATTGTGGCAATAATGGATGATGGGAGGGGGATTTTAACCAATGAGACTGGATAGGACGGAGGAGATTGCAGGAATAATGGATAATGGGAGGGGGGAGATTAAAGGTGAGAGTAGATAGGGAGGGGGGAGATTGCCAGTGATGATGCATGATGGGAAGTCCTGATGTTTCTTGGGTGGGTAGAGAAGGGTGCCTGTTTCTTACTTTAGAGATCAGGCACTCTTCAAAAAGACACCCTGATCTCTATGGAGCCGGCCATGATGGTGAATTTAAGCCCTACCCCTCAAGTATAATTGTGTAAACATGTCCTCTTGCGTTTTTTTGATGAAGTGGCAGAAAATCTGGAGAGAAAACTGTTGGTTTTCGGTTGGTTTTTCAGTCTGAACCTGACTCCAGCCATTTTTTGGGAAAAATCTGCATTTCATGTTGAAATCTCTGCAATCAGTTTCCTACTCCTGCTACAGTCCCGAAAGGCTCATATCAGAGTCACAACAGTATCTCCATGTAAATGATGTACTATCCCTCATTGAAAAGGTTTTTCTGCTGTCTTTGGAAAAGTAAATCATAATATGTGATATAATACGGTGCCAATATATAAAAGAAAATGTCTGTCGAGAAGACAGGCAGTTTGCCAATTTGTTTGTTTACACAAACACTGCTTGGTTAGATTGACTTCAAATAGGCATAAGGAAACAAATCTATTTCATCTCCAGTATTTTATTATCATCTAATATTTTAGTGCTATGTTAG
Organism: Sphyrna mokarran; assembly: GCA_024679065.1. Taxonomy (NCBI): domain Eukaryota; kingdom Metazoa; phylum Chordata; class Chondrichthyes; order Carcharhiniformes; family Carcharhinidae; genus Sphyrna; species Sphyrna mokarran. Next base: position 112,104,339 of record JAGIQG010000003.1, read on the forward strand.
ATCGCAAGTCTTTTTTGAACTTCTGAATAGTTTCGTGCTCAAAGCTGGTCAGGTTTATATCAAGGTTGTAAATTGTGTGGGTCCTGGCTGTGAGTTGGTACTGAAGTTTTCCCACTGGTTCTGAAGAGAAGACAGTAGGCTTAAACTTGGGAGGCCCACATATTCCTTGCAGAGCCCAGAGGAGCATCCCTTCTCTTCCTACAATACTGTGCCTTTAAGCAATGTATTTCAGTCATGTGTCTGTTGCTGAACGTATTTACTAGTCCCTTCCATTTTATTGGAGCTGTTTTGTCTGGATTCATCAGTGCAGAGAACATAATTGATTTTAATTGATGCAGTACTTGTTTTGATCTGAACTAATGCAGGTTTCTGTTGTTTTATGTTTTCCCCTGGAATATTTCAGAGTGGGACTTTTTCAATTGGCAAAGGTTATGCTAATTCTTTCTGTTATATTCTAATGGTGTTCTTAAATAAAACTTGTTTTGATTAAAACTTCCGAGTGGGTCACTTAAATCATATCTGGAGTGAAACACCTTATGCTCACCCTAATGCCAAAATCAAATGTAAAAGGCACTAGTTAACTTCATAAAATATCTTGGAGTTTCAGATTCATTAGACATCATCAGAGAAATTATTTTTTGAAATAAATGACACTTCCCTGGTCACTCAACTGTTCCTGAAAGATTTTGTTAGCTGATTTGATGCCATGCATACCCTCCCCAGTTTTCAAAAGTGCATTGAAACACTGATCACATCATCAACTCATGACATTTGAAAGCTAAATCTCCCCCAACATTCTGTGCTGTTCTCCCAGATGAGCAACTTTTGCAGAGTTATAATGGCATTGTATTGAATGGGGAGTGTACTTCCTAACTGCCATTTTAACCACCCACCCATCCACCCTGTTCACACTGATGATAGAATCATAGAATACTTACAGTGCAGAACGATGACATTTGGCCCATCAAGTCTGCACCAACACTCTGATTGAGTATTCCACCCAGGCCCTATCCCCAGAACACCATGTTTTTATCCTGCTATGAATGAATCCTGATTTACTGTTATCTTGTTAAAAGTCAAAGGGTGAGATTTTCCTGTGGCATATTTTCTGGCAGTTGAGACAATAGTTGTCGACAGAAACATCTGTACCCATTGATGTCTATGAAATTTTTTGTGGCTTGCCCGTTCCACCATGAAGTGGGTATTGGGGAGGGGAGGGGTGGCAATAGATCGTACCGGTGGGTGGGAAGAGGTGGAAAAATCTGGCCAAAAGCTTAAGGCTGGATGTCTTCTGCTGTCCATGCCAGCAGGATCTTCTGGGTCACACTGACGGTGCACCCCTGCCATAGGTTTCTTACTGGCGTGAGGTACAATCAATGGGCAATCCCATTGACAGTGGTGGGACCAGAAGACCCTGCCATCAGCAAACACCATCTCCCACTGTGAGAGACAAGCAGCAGGTAGGCCACAGAATCCCCCAAAATTTCAGTACACAAGAAACATTCAGGGTTTTGACAACTTCCTGCAATTTCTTTATTGCGAATTATAAAAATGTTTGCACTAATTTACTTTTTTTTCAGTATGATGTTTTCAAAGTGATTTAAATTTGTATGCACCCTATGTGATTTCTTTGCTACTGTCAATTTGTCTTACCGTTTAAATGAGCCCATCATTAATAGTTTGTTCATAACAGCTCCTTCCACTTCACCGAAAAATGTTCCAGTCTAGGAGAAAAAGAAAAGTAATATATTCTCTCTGAGGAACCTAGGCTGCTGTGGATCTGCAAAGAATATAATTGAAAGCGACAAAAACCCGTGTTTGACATGTCCTAATTTGACAGTTACAAAGATAGGTTTTGGAGTGTTCATTAGTATTCAGAAATCACAGAAGGCTCAGCAGTCAAGGTAAGTTATGATAACAATACTCTACCTTGCAGGGAACTAGCACAACAAATGGGTGAATTATGTAACAGACTATTTTTAAAGGAGGCAAAATAAAGTTCATAAAAACATATGAAACAACCTAAATAACAACTTTTGAAATGTTACGTGCCAATCATGTATTACATTATGGAAGAGTTAGCATCATGAAGAATGAATGGCTCATACAGTGATCTGTCAAAGGAAATTGTCATTTTCATAAAATGTGCTTTCTGGTGTTTACAGAAGGAATTGATACAAATGTCAAATGTGAACTGAAAAATACAAAGTTGGAAGTGGCCGCTCCAGTATTTGCAAAGTATGATTATAACCAAATTAAATCTAAAGTCACTGCAGAAGCTGTTTGCATCTGCACTCTTTGTTTTTAAGGACAAAACGATATATATATGTATTGGAAGGTGAACAGCCTGCAGTGTCCATTCAGGAAATTCACAGCAGGAAAACATTAAATGAAACAAAGAGACCTCTGAATGGCTATTTGAATAGGGAGAGAATAGAGGGATATAGTGCGAGTAAGGGCTATAGTTTAGTTTGGGCATCATGATTGGCATGGGCTTGGAGGGCTGAAGGACCTGCTTCTCTGCTGTACTTTTCTTTGTTGTTTGATCTTTTAAATACACGTTAATATTTGATAATGTTTGATCTCTGTCATGTTATTTCATGCATCATTTTATTCAGATTTCAAATATCGTTGACATAGATTTTTTCCAAGTTAACCCCAGGTTAATAATTACCAACAGAATTAATATTCTTTATCTTTAGAAAGGAAAGAGAGATCATTTCAGTATTTACAGTGTCAGCAAAGATAAAATTGGTACATTGAGCTAACTGAAAATAATTTCTTGGTCCAGAAATTTTTAAACCTCAGGTGTTGCAGTGCACGATAAAATATTGGTGTATATATGGTAGTTCTATATAAAAGCAAACGATTGATTGTAATCCTCTGTCAAAACAATGACTGTGAGAAAAAGGCAGAATTCCTGTTATTCAGCAAGATCATTAAAGTCATCAGGAATTCTGAAAACCCATTGAACAATTTTCACAAAGATATTATCAGGATTATTTAATGCTGTGATTCTTAATAGTCATGGAAGGATTGCTTTGATACAAAAACAGTGCAAGTTTATTTAGTTAGAAAATCTCAAACCAGAGCGCAGGATTTTCTGCCCTGTCCACTGCATGCTCTCCGATGGTGGAGATGGCTGGCTATTGGCTGTTGGCAGGATTTTCTGGTTCTGCCAATGTCTACACCACCTTATGTTGATGCCTGCTGTGCCACTGGGGAACGCGCTGCAGGGAAGTGATCTTTGGTGGGACCCGAAGATCTCGCTGGTGAGTATCCCGCCCAATATATTTCAAACTCACATCAGTCCTAAATATCATAAAATGTGCATGCATTGTCTGCATATATTATCTTCAAATTTCCCAAAAACTTTCAATAGTTTATGGCACAGTGATTAGCACTGCTGCCTCACAGTGCCAGGGACCCAGGTTCGATTCCCAGCTTGGGTAAATGTCTGTGTGGCGTTTGCATGTTCTTTCTGTGTCTGCGTGGGTTTCCTCTAGATGTTCCAGTTTCCTCTCACATTCTGAAAGGCGTGCTGGTTAAGTGCATTGACCTAACAGGCACCGTAGTGTGGCGACTAGGGGAAATTTCACAGTAACTTCATTGCGGTGTTAATGCAAGCCTCACTTGTGACTAACAAATAAACTTCAAATTTTAAATCTGAAAGAAAGTTGAACTCTTATTTAAGTTTATTTATTAGTGTCATAAGCAGGTTTATATTAACACTCGTTGAAGTTATTGTGTTACTGATCAGAGGAGGCTATGGCATAGTGGTATTATCACTGGACTATTTGTCTAGGGCAGAAGTCTCGTAAGTGTCATAGTGGCAGGAATAATGGAATGATCCATGCTGGTGTCTTAGTTACTCTCCGCAATACAATCCTCTCACACTCAGTGAATGTTTTGGAAAATTGGGAGTTTTGTGCCAGTACTGGGGTGACGGGGCCTATACGTGTCAGTAAGCCTGGCTTCTAAGCACTCGGACATTGTTTTGCAAGCATGCCCTGATTTCAGAGTGCACTGGGACACCCCTTTCCTTTCTCCATGGCGTGCTCACCCAACCACTTCCAACATGGGTTTCTGGCATTGGGGCCTACTAGGTGCACTACCCTGCACCAACCCTTGGCATGCCTCCTCATCAAGACCCCTGACATCACCCCCATCTAGATCCATGCATGACCCTCTCCTCACCCTGTTAGACCCCCCCCCCTCTTCTGCATAGCCCTCTGTCATGGCCACCACTCAGGCCCCACCCTCCTCAACTAGCACTGGTGGGCTAGCTGAGCTTTCCAGTAGCCACTGCAGGGTACCACCAGTGTGCCAACTTGGACCTGCTAGGTGGGCACTGCCTCATGGCACTGCCCAATTGCACTGCCTGGTCATGTCCCCAACCACTTCTGAGTCCCTTGGCATGATCACTGGACAGGACTCCGCTGGTGGTGAGCATTGATTCTTGCCGTTATCGCACTGGGCCTGAAGGCTGGTAAACTCTGTGCGCTGGGATTGGAAGGGGCTCTGTGTATTTAAATGCCACTTTAAATATTCTTCGCATTGGGAAGAGGCTGGAAGAATTGCAAAGTATTTAGCATTGGATGCAAAACAATTTTTAGACCCTATACCCCCAGGACCCGCACGATTCAGTAACAGTATGGTGAGGTCAGAGAATTCCATCCTTTCGGATTTTCCTCTGGGAAGTTGGGCTCAAATCCCACCATGGCAGATGGCAAAATCTTAATTCAATAAAAATTTGGAATTAAAAATCTAATGATGACCACGAAACCATTGAACATTGTCAGAAAACCCAACTGGTTGACTAGTGTCCTTTAAAGGAGGGAATCTATTGCCCTTTCCAGGTCTGGTCTACATGTGACTCTAAATCCACAACAATGTGTTTGACTGCTAAATGCTCTTTTGGGAATAGGCATTAAGTGCTGGCCTAGTAAGTGGTACGGTAACACAGCAGTTAGCCCCACTGCTGCCTCATAGTGCCAGGGACCTGGGTTCGCTTCCCGGCTTGGGTTACTGTCTGTGTGGAGTTTGCAGGTTCTCCCTGTGTCTGAGCAGGTTTCCTCTAGGTGCTCCGGTTTCCTCCCACAGTCTGAAAGACTTGCTGGTTAGGTGCCTTGACCTGAACAGATGCCAGAGTGCGGCGGCTAGGGTAATTTCACAGTGACTTCATTGCTGAAGGTGTTAATGTAAACCTTACTTGTGACTAACAAATAAACTTTAAAAAGTGACACCACATCCCACGAATGAAAAAATAACTTGTTTTAAAGCTGCAATTAAAAAGATTTTGTCTACGTGGTAGTTTCAGCACAATGTGATGCTCGTAAAAGAAACATTTCCCAGTTCATTACAGGCCCAAATTCTCCCTTGAAGCTGGATGTGTAAGAATCCATTGTGATTGCTGAAATGTTATTTGTGCTACAGTGGTTTCAGTAATGAGTTTAAGATGAGTGCACATTGGTAATTCTCAGAAGGATTAAAATTCCAGAGTGGAACAGTTTGTGAAAGCATTTGATTGGTCCAGTTTTTCTGGACAGATAATAATTGTTCAGAGTTCCTGCAGCATAAAATACCCAGATGGAATTAGATTGACCAATCAAAGTAACTGCTGCTGAAAAAGATGGACTATTGCAATTACTTGTAAATGAGATTCAAAGGTAAATGCCAAAAGCTTACAGTAAATTTGTGACGTGTCTAAAAATACCACAGAAATGGAAACTATTACCCTGTCTCCAAGTGTAAAAGAGAATTGTGTTTGCAGACAGGAAATTAACAGTCATCTTAGAGGAAGTTACATCAGCTGAACTTGAAACTGGAAGAAATTATTTACAAAGTAAAAGTCAAGGCAAATGTCCACTGCTACTGTGACCGTCAAATTTAATTTCCCTGTGTGCCTGTAATTGAGGCTCTAACTGGGCGCAGGAGCTACAGTCACCTGCTTGCTCCTAATGGATTCTGCTCCCCAGCAGTACATCATGGGGAGACTTGCTGTGCTTCAGTTGAATGGGAAACTCAGTGTGCTGGGGGGGGGTAACTATCAGACTATTTAATGTCAAGATACCCGTTATGTCATTGGCAGCAAAGAGGGGCAATTGCAATGGGGGAAATGACACTGGCTGGAGGAGAATGTGGAGCAACAGGGAAGGCAGCAGAGATGAGGAGCAGCCAAGACAAGGAGAAAGCGAATGAAGGCATATGCTGGGAAACCATATACACAGCAAATATTCAGGAACACTTCTCTGACATCAGCTTCCCTAAGCAACAGTGTATGCAGTTTTTGCTTCATGTACAATGGTGCGACCCAACTGTGTCATCGACTATAGGCACAGTCTGGTCCCTCCAGCCTGGAGGCAGTGCACCAAAATGATTCAGAACTTCAGGAGGGCATGACACATGGGTACCAGTTTCAGAAGTTGAGATCCATGCACTGAATTGTGCAGTAGTCTCCTACAGAGCATTTTTCAGGTTAACATACCTTGTAACTCCATTCATTTCTCTCTTTGCTCATGTCCTCCTATCCTCATCTAAGCAACGAATCACCCTCGACCTATTGTCTTTTTGCACTTATCCTTTACAAATAGTGTCCTTTCATCCTCTCCGCATAAGCCATTATGACCATTCACACATCTCCATGTTTTCACTCCTTGCAGAACAGAGCACCCTAATTGGAAAGAGGCAGAGACAAATGGAAGGAGGCTTTCCAATGTTGCAGCAATTGGCAATTCATACACATTTGCTCCACTGGGAAGGATGTCTTGTTCCAAGAGGCTCTAGATGTCAGCATTGATCTGCTATGAGAGCCTGAACTTCTTAAAGCATTGGTTACTGATGATGTGAGAGATATCCTTTGCCTGCAAAATTTGTATTGGGGATCTCATCTCCTTCCACCTGGTCTTAGTCTCCATCGCCTCTGCTCTTTGGAGGAACATAGGAGAAAGAAGAGTTGCTCCTGCTACTTCTGGAATTGTTGGTTTTGTTACAGCCTTTGCTCTTGTCTTTCAGAGAGGTGAAAGGTGGACCTGCCTAAGCTGCTGTGGTGCTGTGGTGAAGATGTCAGGGAAGTATTGCTGAGGTGATTGAAGTGATAGATAGGGAACTGCATTCCAAGAAATTGGCAATCATCTCACAAACAATAATAGGACTGTTTGCAAGAAGTGTTTTGAATAGAAGCCTCACAATGACCATGGCTGGAGATCTTCAGTGCGACTAATTAAAGCCTTCCTATTTTGTCAATTTCACTGAAATTGCTTTTCCCACTGTACACTCACTTCAGTTGTCCTGGTGAGTTGTTCACAGCTCAACGGTACTGGTTTGGAAATCTAAGATTCATGATTAAAACAGTTTCTTAAGAAGTGCTACAATTTCTTAATTGCTCATAGACCTTTGAGGACCTCTGCTTACTGGCTGACAGTTTCTACTGGGTTCATGACAGATGCTTTCCTCATGGGTGTACAATAGGTGGATTCATGAGGCTTTTGGCTGAGTTGAATTGCACTTCAGTTGTCTATTAAACCAGAAGCAGGAAAATGGATATGAAAAATGAAAAAGGTTAGAGAAGCGACAGTAGATCCAACACTAATTTTAATTCCTGTACTATCCATTTGGCACACATTTAAGGCAGTGGTGTTTTGATTTAAGTAAGTATTTGCCATTGCTTTTTCATTTACTTACAAATACATTACAAAATGTCTTTAGTGCATGCATTGCTCTAATGTCCCTCTCCTCATATGCAAAAGAGTTAAGGTACCTTTTTGTGAATTTAAATCACATTGGATACTTAATGATTTTGAACCACACTTCTGTTGAAGTTAAAAGATAAAGACCAAAGAGAATTCAAGGAGTTTGGGCATTTTCCTTAACAATTTCCATTCTCTTCGGGTGAAATTATACATATAGTTAATTGGAAACTGAGCTGAGACATTGATCAGATTGGTTAGTCATAATGTTGGACTTACTGCACATTGTGCCAATAATTAACCTTAATTCAGCCATTCAATCATGTGAACTACATGACTCAATCTGAGCTGTTTGGAACAGTCTTCAATACGCTATAATTTGATTAAAATGCAATAGCAGAATTCTAATCAATACAATCTTATTTAGCACGTTTTTGCATCATTAGAAAACAAATACACAACAGCAAAAAATAGCCCAGAAATCCAACCAATAATGAGATAAAAACAAAAACGGTTTTAGTTTTATTTGAAGTGCTCTTTTCTTCATTAAATATGAAACCTGTTTACAGGACAGTGTTCCATTAGGAAATCTGATTATGCAATCTTCAAATCGAGGCACAATGCTTGTTGGAAATTGGAAACAGATGGGTGTGTTCTTAATGAAGACATACTTGCATAAAGAGCAACATCTCTGCTTCTAACATGGGAGGAAAAATCCTAACTCTGTCTCATTTGTATTCAACTGGAAGATTGACTTTCAATTTATGAGTGGTCAAAATCCCCTTTTATTAGAATTCTACTTGGAGTTGTTGATGAGGGTGCATGTGTTGAAGAAATGTTTAGCTATTCAACAATGGCAAAAATTTGGACCTTTCTGTATTTAATGTAATTGTTTATTTATTTAAAAATTTATTTTTCCATTTTCAGGAGTGTTTTTATTAAAAATATCAACAGGAGGATTGAATTTGAAATTGTTTTTAAGAGATGGATCAGCAATCTGCATTTTTTTTGTGCATGATTAAATCTATTCTTTAACATCCTAATGTTTTACATGTCTTCCAGTTCTTATGTTGCACCTATATGTGGCATCACTTATTTTTAAAATTTCCACAGAAAAAGATATTTAACATCATTTTGAAATATTAAACAAAATATTACAAATTGTGCACTATGGTTTCTATTATTGGGCATATGGTGGCACAGTGCTTAACACTGCTGCCTCATAACTCCAGGGACCTGTGTTCAATTCCAGCCTTGGATGACTTTCTATGTGAAGTTTGCACATTCTCCTCTGGGTGCTCTGGTTTCCTCCCACAGTCCAAAGATATGGGGAAGCGATGGCCAAGTGGTATTATCACCAGACTATTAATCCAAAAAGTCCCCCAATGTTCGAGGGATATGGGTTCAATCCCATCATAGCAGACGGTGGAATTTGAATTCAAGTTAAATAAAAAAGGTTTGGAATTAAAAATCTACTGATGATCATGAAACCATTGTTGATTGTTAGTAAAATCCACCTGGTTCCCTAATGTCTTTTAGAGAAGGAAATCTGCCGTCCTTACCTGGTTTGTTCTACATGTGACTCCAAGGCCACAGCAATGTAGTTAGCTCTCAACTGTCCTTGAGCAACTAGGGATGAACAATAAATGCTGGCCCAGCCAGTGACACCCATGTCCCATAAATGAATGAAAAAATGGTTAGTTGAGTCAGCGGGGTAAATGCATGGGGTTATAGTGATAGTATAGAAAGGGTGGGCCTGGGTAAGATGCTGTGTCAGTGAGTCAGTGCAGATTTGATGGACCAAATGGCCTGCACTTTAGAGATTCTATGATTCCAGATTTTATGATAATAAATTTTTTTCTAATATTTGCTTTTGAATCCTTAATTTGCTTTTCTTTTAAGGTTCTTTTGATGTGATTGTGAGAGAGGCTGAAAATTTTCAAAGAGTCCCGAGTGTAAAGACTCTGTTGAACCTAATGGCAGGACATCATGGATGGGATTCTCTGGCCTTCTTGCCGCGTGTTTCTTGGTGGCGGGAGCAGCCTTGCATACATTGGCAGACGGATCTTCCATTGATTCCACCCCACGCTGCTGGGTAATCCGTGGCAGGAATGCGCCATTGGTAGTGGGACCGGAAGATCCCGTTGGTGTGAATGGTTGGCGAATTTCTGCCCATTATTCTTCCCTGTCTTTGTTTATCATATGGAAAGTGTTCAGGATTGACAGCCTAGCTGATGTGCATGTTGGTGGTGATGGGAGTTGGGGTAGTGATGAAGCCATTGACTCCTTTCAGGACCCCTGCTAATCAGGAAGTTTGAGGGGGGAATTGGCCATTATAGTGGGGGTAGAGAGGGCATGAGAATGGGGAGACATGAAGACATGAGGGCTTGTGGAGGGGGAGATGGGGGAGGTGGGCTCTGAGTCAGAAACTGGGAGATGGAGAAGAGAAAGGCCATGTTTGATAAAGAGGATTGGAATGATCCCTTGATGACTGGGTCTGGCCAATGTTCATTCTTTGACCACCCTCATTAAATCAGAGAATGCTGTCGTTATCCTATTATTGCATGTGGAATCCTACTGTGCAAATATTAGTGCTGCAGTTCCACAAAATAACTGTGATTTTGATTAAAATGGAATTTTGGGCTGCAAAGTGCCTTGTGGCATTCTGAAAGGCACTTTACTGTCCTTTTCAAAACAATAGCATTATGTGCACTTCAAAAGGATTTGGGTTGTATAAATCCACCAGCACTGGGTTCAGGCAGATAGAGTGAGGGAGCTGGGAAATCAAATGCAAGTGGAGAATGCAGCAAGACTGGGTTTATGTGGGGAATAAGAACAGATTGAGTGGGCCCTACACATGGGGAAAACAAACTTACTAGTGGGGGGTGTCGAGGAACGAATTGTGCATGAAACAATATGGGGTGGATTTTCTCCCAATCTGGAAGAAAATACACCATTGGCCTCCTAGTAATCCCACCAGCAAGGCAGAGTCCACTTTGAGAAGCAGCCTTTACTTGCATCATTGCTTGTGAGCTGGAGGCAGAAAGCGAATGTCCCAGCCCAGCCAGCTGGCTTCAGGCTTTTGCAATAGCAGCTTCCTGACTGGCCCAGGAATAGAGGAAGGTAAAGTCCTGAGGGAAAACTGATTGAGTGAGGTTGGAGAGCGTGGTGAGAATGAGGGGAGCTGGATTGGCAGAAGCCCAGACTGTATATGTGTGGCCAACAGTTGCAGACATGACAGGACAAACCTATTCAACTGCTTCTATATTACTGCGAAATACGTTGCACAATCAATTTACACTCCAAAAGCTACGAATGGAAGTAGAATATGCCCTGGTTAATTATATGATGTGGCAAATATTGTAAGTTCTTCATCACTTATTTGCTATTCAATCAACTTCATGTCATAAACATTGACAAGAACACTAATGAGGGGATGGTATTTTAGGGTTAATACAGCACTAGATAATCTTGCCTAAACCAATGTCATTACTTTAACAACTTAGATATGAAATGACAAGACATTTGGAAATATTTTAATTAGGAATGTGAACTGCATACATTGTTTAATAATTTTGTATTGGAAACATCTGAACAACTGTCACACTCTGTTACTTCATTCAGAAAGATGTCTGTGCACACACAGTTCAACATTAGATTATAATTACATAAGAAATCATAATAGATTAAAACCACAATTTTAACCGCAAAAAGGAAATATCCAACATTTGCTGATTTGCAAATCTCAATATACTCTTAGTTTATTCCGAGTCATCGAGTGCTGTAAAATGCAAACAAACATTTTGGCCGGAATCTTATTATCGTTCACGCTGGCGGGATTTTCCCATTCTGCCAGAGTGAATGGAGACTTGACTGGCTGTCAAATTCTCCAACCTCACTGCAGCAGGAGCATGGTATGAATGGTTGGTAAGATCAAGCCCTTTGGCTTTTGTTACTTTGAGTTTGTAACTAATTGGAATTTGAACATAAGGCAATTTCATTAAAATCATATTTGAGATTATATTCTATTATGATAGCACTTGATAACTGAAATGGAACACTTCTTTAACGAAGAGTGATTTATTTACTGTTATATTTCATGAATAAATTAGTAAACTTCATCTGCAAAGACTTGTGTATCATTGTTTTTTAACTACTGAGAGAAAATTAACCCAACCTATCTGATAGACAAAATATTTTAATTCATGATAACCACCAGCTTACTTGGACCTTTTTTTTAGGTGGTCAAGATATCTGCCCAACACAGGTTGCAGCCTCAGTAACATGCAAATTGGATCATATTTAGGACCCTAATGTCATTTTAACCCATTACTGACAGGTTTAAGTTTATTTGTTTATGTCACAAGTAGACTTACGTTAACATTGCAATAAAGCTACAGTGAAAATCTCCTAGTCACCACACTCTGGCACCGGTTCGGGTACACTGAGGGAGAATTTAGCATGGCCAGTGCACCAAACCAACACGTCTTCCAGACTGTGGGAAGAAACCAGTGCACCTGGAAGAAACACATGCACATGCAGAGAGAATGTGCAGACTTCGCACAGCCAGCCAGGAATTGAACCCGAGATGAGGTGGCAGTGCTAATCACTGTGCCACTGTTCCATTCATCTATACAATTTTGGGCTGCTCAAAGCTAACCTGCTGTCTTTCTCTATCCATTGTGGATGAGCAGTTGGCTGGCAGTACGCAAAATGAATTCCTAGGCTGGAAGGTTACGATTGTTCACACCGACAGGATTTTCCCATCCCGCTGCAGTGAATGGAGATTTGATTGACCAAAAATTCTCCGACTTCACTGCAGCAGGAGCGTGGCATCAACAGTTGGTAAGATCGTGCCCAATCCTCAAACTAATGATGTTGGGCGACTTTGAAACTTGAGCAGCCTCTCACCTACTTACTCTCAGTTAATTTAATCAAATACCATGCTCATGAAACTGATTCATCTCAAAAGTTTTGCTTGCTGTTGTTTATTGTGAAGACTTACCTCGTCATAATTTTCAGATACCAAAATAAATCCATTGTTATCGATGAGATAACAATTTATTATCTGGGAATATAAAATATTCAAACAGTCATGTTGTTGCAAACAGCCATCCATGTATCAACAGCTTAATATGTAATTTATAGATATGGTTAAAATATATGTTAATACATAAACAATACATTTTCCAAAATAGTGGCAAAAATCCATAGCCTAGAAATTGGATCTTGCCTGAGATTAAATGTAGGAGGTTTAGATTCAATAAGGCAAACTACAGGACCACTGCTCTGTTGGCTTCATTAGGATAGTAGTGCTGAGTGATACATCTGCAAAATGGGTGCCGTATAATACGATTTCTAGGCTCATATATTTTAAGTTAGGTTAGCAAAACCAACAAGTATACTTACCTCATCATCACAGCTTATTGTGCACTTTCCATCCAGAGAAGCACACTGCAATAAACGATAATACTGTAAGCGCCAAGAACATACAGCATATACAAAACCCCCCACACATTGCATCACATTTTATATATTTGTAATGCGTTAAGTTAATGCAGCAAGGAAAATATTGGCAAAATCCCATACAAAATTGTTTTTTTTTAATGTAAGTTATGAGTTGGTTGTCAGCAGCACAACAGCTTTAATTTTGTAAGATACGTAAGTTGTTTTTATGCAAACAGAAAATGCTGGATATAATCAATCAAACTTGCATCATCTATGGAGAGAGAAGCATAGTTAATGGGTTAGATTGTATGCTCCCCCGACACCAGGTTTGAAGGTGGAGGGAAGCACATAATGGGTAGAGAATGGCTGCAGGATTGTGAGGTGCTCCAATGCATGAGTTACAAAAAGTTAGTATGGAGAAACAACAAATAATTAAGAAAGCTAATGGAAAGCTATCATTTTATCTGAGAGGAATTGAACTTTGTAATAAATCCTCAGAGGTGGAAGTCCTTTCACCAAAATTCCTTTATTTAAAAATCCAACAACTCTATACAGAATACTCTTCTGGCACTCCATCTCAAGTGCCAAAAGAACGGGCACTCCTGTTTAAGTACGCTGCATGGGACTCTCTGATTGGACTGTCAATTTGGTCGTTAACTGGGGAGTTCATATTTAAACAGGCCAACCTCAAATGCCTGATTAAAATTGTCACAAACATAGAAATAAAAATGAACAAAGAACAAAGAACAAAACAGCACGGGAAACAGACCCTTCGGCCCAATGAGCCCGCGCTGCCACCTCGATGTTCCCACTTCTACCCATGATCCCTGTCTATGTTTATAGATCTATGGATTAAAAACCAAATTTGAGACAGTTTAGGGAGAATTTGTTTTGCCAATTAGCCTAAGAGCACATCTTTGGGATGTGGGAGAAAACCTGAGCACCCGGAGAAAACCCACGCAAGCACAAATGCTTCAGTAATCCAGGACATTGGTGAGACAATGGCTAAGATTCCCTGGCTTCCCAGCCCCATGTTTTCTGCTGAGGTGGTATATTGTTAGCTAGTGGTGGGATTTCCTGGTCTTTCCACCGTCATGGGAATTCCCATTGATGTCAACCCATGCTGACAGGAAACCCATGGATGAGTTGTGCTGTCGGCAGGCCTGAGCAATCCCACCAATGTGAACAGCCGGAGGATTCCAGTCCACATTTTCAATACTGTGTATAGTATTAGTCTCCATCCTTAATGATTGGTGTAAATGCGTTGGAGGTCACTCAGAGGCGGTTTACTAGATGGATCCTTGGATGAGTGGGTTATCTGATGAGGAAAAGTTAAACAGACTGGGTTTGTTTCCACTGTAGTTAGAAAAGTAAAAGATGATAAAATTGAGGAATATAAGATCCTGAACAGTATTAACAATGTAGACGTGGAAAGAATATTTCCTCTTGTTGATGAGTGCAGAACTAGGGGGCATTGTTTTAAAGTCAGGGTTTGCCATTAAGGGCAGAGATGAGGAGAATTTTCTTTCTGTCGGAGGGTTGTGCAACTTTGGAACTTTCTGCCTCAGAAGGTGGTGGAGGTAGGGTCTTTGAATATTTTTAAAACAGAAGTAGGTAGATTGTTGTTATGCAAGAGAATCATAGGTTATCAGGAGTAGGTGGGAATGTGGAATTTTAGATATGCCTATTTGAGGGACCGAATAGCTATTCCTGCTCTTATTTCATATGACTATGTAAAGAATCTGTCAAATAATTCTACGTGTCAGTGGGCCAGTAAGCAATAGAAAGTCTGGGTGAATCAATATTTTCCTAGAGAACGGTTTAGAAAATATGACATATATTATCTGGAAAACTATGGATTCAAAGCTTGAAAGCGGACCTAGGAATATTATAACCACAGATGACATCTATGGACTGCAGTTTGCATCAGGAAAAGCACACAAGGTGCATCATGGTCATATGCTGACCAACTACATGAGGAACTGTGCATGTGCTGGCAAAAGCAGTGTGAGCTATATGTGCATGCACAATTGTTCCTGGCACCTTAGAGTCATGGAAATAGGTCTTTTGGTCCATCATGTCTGCCATCAAACACCTATCTAATCTAATCCCATTTTCCAGCACTTGGTCTGTAGTCTTACATGTTATGACTCAAATCAATACTTATTAAATGTTATGAGGGTTTCGGCCTCTATTACCCTTTCAAGCAGTGAGTTCCGAATTCCCACCACCCTCTGACTGAAAAGATTTTTCCTCCCATCTCTTATAAAACTCCTGCCCCTTAACTTAAATCCATGTCCCCTGTTTATTGTCCCCTCTGCTAAGAGGAAATGTTCCTTCCTATCCACTCTATCTATGCCTCTTATAATTTTATACACCTCAATCAGGTTCTCTTCAACCTTCTCTGCTCCAAGGAAAGAGACCCCAAACTATCCAGTCTCTCTTGATAGTTGAAATGGTCCAGCCCCTGCACCTTAACAAGTGCAATCATCTCTTTCCTATATTGTGTGACCAGAACTGCACTCAGTACTCCAGCTGTGGCCTCATCAACATTTCATATAGCTCCACCATAATTATCCCTGCTCTATTCTTCAATGTTGGGTTAATAAAGTTAATAAATCCCATTAGCTTACTTAACCACCTTATCTACCCATTCTACTGTCTTCAGAGATCTATGGACATGCATACCAAGGTCCTACTGATCCTCTGTACTTCTGAGGGTTCAACCATTCATTGTCTATTCCATTGTCTTGTTAGTCCTCCCAAAATGTATTAACTTACACTTTTCAGGGTTAAATTCCATTTGCCACTCTTCTGCCATCTAACCAGCCTATCTATATCATCCTATAATTGAAGGCTTGCTCCTCACTATTTACCACATGACCAATTTTTGTGTCATTTGTGAACTTAATTATCAAATCTCCTACATTCACATCCAGATTATTCATGCCGACTACAAATAATAAGGGACCCTAGCACCTGTCCTGTGGAACACCACAGGGCACAGGCTTCCAGTCACAAAAATAACCTTTGACCATCATCCTTCGCCTCCTGCCACTAAGCCAATTTTGGATCCGGTTTGGCAAATTGTCCTGCAGTCTCGTGGGCTTTAACCTTCTTCATTGGACTTCCATTTGTGACCTTGTCCAAAGCCTTACTGAAGTCCATGTAAATTACATCAACTGCATTACTCTCATCTACACACCACATCATAGTGAAAACTTCAATCAAATGTATAAGACATGGTCTCTTTTGACTGTCACCATGCTGATTATTGTTGATTAACTTTTGCCTGCTGACTGGTATCAGGTGCTGTGAACATAAGAGGTAGATCCTGTGGAGAGTTCCAAGGGAAGTACTTCAAAAGTCAACACAAGTACTGGAGCTTGTCAATGATCAGATCATAGAATCGCAGAACCACAGAATCCTGCAGTGCAGAAGAGCTCCTTCAGCCCATCAAGTTTGCATCGAAGCATGAAAGGCACTATCTACCCACCTATTCCCACTTGCCAGCACTTGGCCCATAGCCTTGAATGCTATGGGGTGCCAAGTACTCATGCAGGTACATTTTAAAGGATGTGAGGCATCCCACCTCCACCACCCTCCCAGGCAGTACATTCCAGACCCTCTGGGTAAAAAAGGTTTCTTCAAATCCTCCCTCATAACTTGTGTCCCCTCATAACTGACCCTTCAACTAAGGGGAACAGCCGCTCCCTAACTACCCTGTCCATGCCCATCATAATCTTGTACACCTCAATCAGGTCATCCCTCAGTCTTCTCTGCTCCAGAGAAAGTAACCCAAGCCTATTCTCTCTTTATAACTTAAATGCTCTGTCCCAGGCAATATCTAATATCTGCACCCCTTCCACTGCATTCATGTCCTTCCTATAATGTGATGACTAGAATTGCACATCGTACTCCAGATGATCGAGACATTAGGGAATATGGGTGGCCATCATGTTAAACTGGCAAGCATGTGTAGAGGAGCAGTGAGAGAAGGAAAAGGTCATTCTACATTCAAAGTTACTTGTTAATTACAATAGTTTTGATTTACTTTTTGGATTTGGAAGAATATATGTAGTGTTATTTCAAAACTTCATCCCCTTTTTCACTTAGGTTTTAATACTGTTATGACAAGTCAAATCAACTCTTTGGGGATATTTTTCTATCCCCCCCGCCACAGGAATTGGAGCGGGTGGGGAGACTGGACCATGCAAAGTAAGTTGACCTCACGTGGAATTTTTTGGTTTTAGGGTAGGCACAGCCAGAAAATCCTATCCCTTGTTTTTCAATTGTTCTCACTTCCTCACTGAAGGTGCTAAATATTGCTGAGGTCTGGTGCCATGAGTGCAGGAAAACCAGGACTTGAATCAAAGACCTGAAAGTTTGCATTGATGTAGAATCATAGAATTCTCCAGTGCATTCAGCCCTTTGAGTTTACACTGACTCTGATAGAGTATCTTACCCAAGCCCTCTTCTCTGCCCTGTAATCCTGCACACTTCCCATGGTTAATCCATCTAACCTATGCATCTTGGAACACTAAGGGATAATTTAGCTTGGCCAATTTACTTACAATAAAAGTAAAGTTGCCATAGTCCCAGATGGCCGTAGGCTGCTCTCCCTTTTGAGGAGGAAGAGCTTCTTGACGATGGTTTAACCTGAACTCTCCACACCTCAGGTGAGGGGCACGGTTGAGAAGGCAGGGTCTTCATGAATAAACTCAGCAAGTACAGGAAGTGAACTCATGACGGTGGTATTACTAACCAGCCGTCCAGCCAACTGAGTTAAAGTGGGATTATTCTCTCTGGAGTAGGGAAAATTAAGGGTAGATTCAATAGAGGTGTGGAAAATCATGAAGGGTATTGATTAACTAAGAAGAAATTCTGTTGGCAGATGGCTGACTAACAAGAGAATACAGACTGAAGGTAATTGGCATATGAACCCAAAATTACCTTTTTTGCAGTCCTAACAAAAACTCAATTTACAGTTGTGCTGGAGGATAAGTGGCTGAAATATTGAAGCTCTGATGTTGCTACCAGCAAGTCCCAAGATATGTGTGACTGAAGGGCTCCGCAAGCAATCTCAGTCTAACATTTTGAGATGGACATCCCAGAGATTAGTATGTTTATACAGTTTGGAAAATTGAGTTAAAAAAGCATTTTCTGCTCATGCCAGGAGTGCAGCTAAAGTTTCGATTTTTTAGAAAAAAGACGATGAGTGTAATAGAAAGTGAAGAGTGTGCGGTTTTAGGTTAGGATTGTGTGTTTTGAGAAAATTGAAAATTAGTAACATGTTCCCTAACCCGTGTAGAACAGATTACAGATGCACTTGGTAGCATCGCTTTTAAAATGTGCCTGGAGGATATTAAACTTCAGCTCTGGGAAGGAAAGGCAGAAAGAGGATAAAGATCACTGTACTTCCCATAAGATGTGCTGTAGAATTCTCCCATGTCTTCACTAGTGGGTTCAATGGTGCACTGGTTAAGGGGAAAGAATTTGGTGGCAATCCAAAAATCGATTTTCAGTGGTGTGAATTTCCTGTGGGATCTCCCACTGGTGCCCACCAAGGCAAATTGGGAGAACCCGTTGGAGGCCAGCATAATTTGTATCCTGCTAATGGGATGCAGATGAAGTCCCAACTGGAATCTTACCCGCACTCTTGATCCTTGATGATAATAGTGAGAAAACACATCAATCCAGAACACATCTGGAGCAACATGAGCTGCAGACATTGGGACTCACCTGAACAATGCCTGGGGCTGCATCCAGAGTTCGGGGTGAAGGCCTTCAGCTACCTGGATCCTGGAACACCACATCAGGGGTTCGTGGAGCACGACAATGGTTCTTCCAGGTTCTCTGTCATGAGGAGGCCCATCCATCCTCCACACTCAGAGTTTTCCTGGAAGTCCATATTCTTTTTCCGAAGGTCCGTCCACTTTCTTCAATGGGGATTTTGAGCATCTTATCAGCATGACACCCAGATATGATGTGACACTCATGCCATCATATATACCCTGCGATGGAATGTTGTGCAAAATTCTCCAAGTGATTAATGAGGTGGGGATAGGACGATGTGCCTGAGTCACATAGTGGGATGGAGACTATGAATGAGAATGATTACTCCAGTAAAATAGCACCAGCAGTATCAGGAGAGGTGAGAAATCAGGTGCGAACCTGATGTATGTACACCTGTACATTTGTACACAGAAAGATCAGGGCACATGCACAATAGCATCCCTAGCAGTCTGCAGCAGACTTCCCAGTGTGAATAGGCTCTGCCCACTTCCTCTACTGGCTCCTGTCATAAATTCACAAAACTCAGCTCGCTGAAAAAATGGGTGAAAAAACCCAGGTTTTGTCACCTATTCGATACTTAGGCCGGAATTCTACTGCCCCACCTGCATTGGAATTGGAGCAGGCGAGGGGCAGACAATGGAAATGTCCATTGATCTCAGGTGGAATTTTCAGTTTCACTCTTGCAAGGCTGTAAAATATCTCCCTTAGAATTTTTCTGAGAAAATTTCGCCCATGATGCAATTTCCTGTCAGTGTCTGCAATGAGAGGCACATTACATTTCCATTGTGTCAAATGGGAGAATTCTGTCCCTGTGTCTGCTTCTTAGATGTTCTTTTCTCTTCACATCTTTTATTTCTTTGTGGTTCTTGCAACACCATGTGGTAGATCACCTTAGCAAGCATTTATATCAGCCAAATGAAAGCAAAACTCTGCAGGTACTGGAAAGCTAAAATAAAACCAGAAAAGATTGGAAGTACTCAGCAGTTTAGGCAACATTTGTGGAGAGAGAAAAGGAGTGATAGCAAATTTTGGCACTATTGTAAAAAGGGGTGACCAACTGCATTGTTCACATTAAGCAAAGAGGGTATGGAAAAGAGAGTGTATTTGGCTTTGTTATTGTGTTATTTCATTCTAGAACAAGTGTAGGCAAGCAGTTCCATCAGACGATCACATCTGGGTATGAAAATTGTATGTGTCGGGGCGAAGCCATAAGCACTCAAGAAACAACCCATTATAATAAAGAAAGATTTTGGTACAGACATCAGACCTTATTCAGATAATTATACCTTCTTTTGGATTGTCACACGATAAGCTACTGGACCAGATTTTGCAGTTGTAATGATAGTGAAAATGTTGGCATTGACTTTTATTTCAGCTGAAGATGATGGCAATTTCTGGCGTCTACATGTCTGCAGTCAAACAAGGAAAGCCAGATATTTCTGTCATTCATTTCCTGCATCTCAATCAGGGTGCACTGTAGAAGTCCTGATTGATGGAAAGCTTTAGAAATTATTTGAATTTGCATGAGTTTTCACTTTTTTACCAATAAGAGCCCTTGAAAAAAATTATGCCTTGAGGAATGAGGTGTAATTTTGTTTTAAACTGCAGGCCAAATTCATAATTCATAATTACTGTTGAGCAACCTCTCTAATCCTGAAAACTAAATGCCATATTTGTGGAATGCCAAATTTTCTTTAAAATGAATAGATTTTTAAAATAACAAATTTTTTGAAGATTATTTATGATGAGTAGGATTTTCCAGCTAACATCCAATTTATGAAGATTATAAATAATATAACTCACAAAGAATATATAAGTAACAATTTATTTGAAAACTGGTCCATTTTATCGGCACATCTACCCCGAATCTGGGAGAACATTCTCCAATTGTCCTGGGCGAGATCGTATAAACCTCGGGCAGACATGCTGATAAAATTCCACCCAACATCTTTTGCAGCAAAATTGGGAACATGAATGCTGATGTAATAAGTAGCTCACCTGTCGGCTTGCAGTCCAGAACTTCTTTTGGAAAAACTCCAGTTTCATCTGAATACCTACAGCTGTTAAAAAGCAGAAGATTAAATCTTAACTACCAACAGTATTCTTAACAATACATCTCTGAATATATCTGACTGGAATAGATGTGCATTGTCTAATCTTGATAGGTTTGGAACAAAAATGCAAACATTAATTTTCACCAATATTTTTCAACTGCTTGAGGTTTTTAACATCCCAAACCTGATGGTATACAACTTTGGTGGATCGTAATGCTGAGCGCTGGGAACTGAAAGAATTTTGTCCCAGGGCTTCATTACAAAACACAGGTGAGCCATTGATGCCAATCAAGTGCCCTATACCTGAAGGGCCTTATCAGTTGTGCAATATGCTGAGGACCACGGGAAAGTCTGCTTGGCAGGTGACTGGGAATGGGGAGAAATTATGATTGCACTTGTTTTGTAGAGCTAGAAAGAATTATTCCTGCTCCTTTCCATCCCACAAAGATATTTAGAAGTTTTCAGCCTTTCACTGAATAACTTTCAACATTCTCTTGAAGAACTGCAACTACCAGAAAGAGTTGGCATATCACAAGCTCGGATTAGTGTAAACAAGTTTACCAACTGTGTGGAAAATTAATGTAAGTGCCTCGTTGTTATACTGAAATATAAGAACTGTGCCATTTCAGTTGACCCTGGCCACTGAGGCTGCAAAAAATACCACTGGCCAGTTTCGTGGTGGCCCAATTGCCCAAGAATCGCTGCAGTACTAAATTGATAGTTGCTGTGTCAATTTTGGGACCAAAAGTTTAAATTTAGCCCCCAATATTTCCCTTGTAATGGCTTCCATCTCTGATTATAGAGATTTAATTTTGGAGATAATTGCATTTTCAGAACCATTCTTCCCAAAATCTGAGTATCTTAAAGTAAGCTTTGAACCATATTTTGCTGCACAAACAATAAAGAACTGAGACCTTTTTATCTCTCCAAATACTTTTCTTTTACAAAATGCTCAACTCAAGATGAAGTAAAGAAGTGTTAGCATCTTTCTCAGGTCTTGTTCGAATATATTCCTTATGTATGACCAATGATTATCAGAAGATAATTATTCATAATTATGGGGTGGCATGGTGGCACAGTGATTAGCACAGCTGCCTCACAGCGCCAGGGCCCGGTTCAATTCCAGCCTCGAGTCACAGTCTGTGTGGAGTTACACATTCTTCGTGTGTCTGTGTGGGTTTCCTCCGGGTACTCCGGTTTCCTCCCACAGTCCAAAGATGTGTGGGTTAGGTTGATTGGCCATGCTAAATTGACCTTAGTGTCAGGGTAAGATGTGGGGTTCTGAGGATAGGGTCTGGGTGGAATTGTGGTTGGTTCAGGCTCAATGGGCCAAATGTTCTCCTTCTGCACTATAGGCATTTTAAGATACTTAATTATAAGGATCCCATAATGATGGGATGAGAAGGAGCTAATAATGGCTCACTGAAGCACAGTACAAAATGCTGTTACCAGTACATACATTGAATAATACATTTCGATTTTATCACCTAATTTATTTGTCGTTTTATTACTAGATAGCACCAAAATACGAATCTTGTCCTTGAATCTTGAGCAAGTATGTAAAATTATCCTTCCTAACTCCTCCTTATCACCCCTTGGGGAGTTATATGGCTCATGCAAGAAGATTTCTTGGTCCACATCTGCCTCTAATTCAGTATCCCATTAATATAAATTCTAACGGGTCTTACAAGGGGCTGATGGCTTAGTGTGTTGAGAATTGCAAGGATGAATTGTCTTTTGTGGTAAGGACTTGGCCTGAATCAACATACTGCAATATCTATTGTCTGAATTTGAGAGGGCTCATAATTAATTCCAATCATGAGAAATATCCAGTCTCCACCACTGTCAAGCTTGATGTAAGGAAGATGTATCAATTGTATAATTGTATAAAACCCATTCAGCTATCACTATCAAAATATTGGAAATTCCTTGGCACTGACAGCAGTGATAAGCAAAACTTTAAACATTTATTATGCACACAATGCAGCAACAAATACTCTGTAAAATATTAAAACATTATATCGATACACATTTCCTATCAGTCTTCAGTCATTATAAAATTCTATCCCCAATTTAAAATTAAAATTGCTGATGTAAATTTGTTACAAAGTAACTACAACCTTCCATCATTGGTGACATTGCAAAGCCTCCACTGATATGAAGGTGTAATTACAGCCTGACAAGCGTAGATGGACACTTACCATTGTAAATATGAATGTTGAAGATTATTGTGGGAATACAAAAATAAGAAATATCTTCAAAATGGTCACTGAATTACATCTGTATACCTTAGTTTTAGTCATTGCACAAAAACAGAACTACTCCTAACATCTTTTAAAGGCAGCGTACATTTTAGATTAGTAGTCCATGTTAGGCAAAAAATTACTGCCAGCAGTACGAATAAAGTAAGTAGTTTATTTATTAGTATCACAAGTGGGCTTACATTGGCGCTGTAATGAAGTTATTGTGAAATTCCCTTAGTCGCCACACGCTGGTGCCTGTTTGGGTCACTGCATCTAACCAGCACGTCTTTCAGGCTGTGGGAGGAAACTGGAGCACCTGGAGGAAACCCATACAGACATGGGGAGAACATTCAAACTCCACACTGTCAGTGACCCAGGTCGGGAATTGAACACAGGTTCCTGGCGCTGTGAGGCAGCAGTGCTAACCACTGAGCCACTGTGCTGCCCTTGAATGTATTTGCATGATATTTCACATACATTGTTTTAAGAGCTGCATTAACCAGACTATTTACGTGGGTTAATACAGCCATGAAAAGGCTGATGACTGTAAGATACTGCATGACTTACAAAATTGGCAATGTTTGTGGAATTTGTTTATATATAGCTCTCTGTTCTGGTGCTCAAGACAAATGCCAAAATTTCAGTGATATAATATGGGTTCTTAATGACAGGATTTTTCATTTGGATACCTTTGATCATATCTACGCTGTGAAATTGAAATGTCAACTACCCCTTCGAAAGTTAGATGTGTGACTAGATCTAACACCATTCCCCAAAGTACTGGCAACAGCCTCTATTAACACTGTTCAATCAGTACTATTACAGTTATCGGGACTATGTTTTCACAAGCTTTTCATTTCCTCAGTATGTCTTTTGCAATAGGCTCTGAAAAATTCAGAGAGAACATATCAGCAATATTAGGGCTGCTAGTGAATCCACAAAGGATTTCCAGCTCACTGGGCAGATGTTAACACAGACAGGATGAAGGTAATTGGAAAGAAGGGCTAAGTATCCAGAAAAAAAATGTATAATACAAACGGTAATGAAAATCACAGTGAATAAAAAGACCCAAACTTCTGACATCCACTACAAATAAGCTGCAGTGGAAATATATTCTAAGAATGGTAAAGCATTTAAGTAAAAAAAGAAATAATACATCAGAGTCTTTTATGACCTTGGGATATCCTAAAGCTCTTTACAGAAGTACTATTAGAAGTGTAGCTATCATAGTGTGTAGAGTGGCACGGTGGCACAATGGCTAGTATGGCTGCCTCACAATGCCAAGGACCTGAGTTCAAATCCAGCCTTGGGTGATTGTATGTGTGGAGTCTGCACCTTCTCCTCCCAGGTGCCCCAGTTCCATCCCACAGTCCAAAGATGTGCAGGTAGGTTGATTGGCCACCCTAAATTGTGCCTTAGTGTCCCAAGATGTGAGGATTGGCAGGTTAAATACATGGATAGGGCTGGGTGGGATTGGTGTCACTGCTGGCTCAAAGGGCCGAATGGCCTCCCTGTACACTGTAGGGATTCTATGAAATGTGACAACTGACCTGTTCATTACAAGACTCCACATAAAGCGATATGAGAATAAAAACAGAAAATTCTGGAACAACTAACTAACAGGTCTGGTAATATCTGTGGAGAGAGAAACACAGTTAACGTTTTGAGTCCATATGAATTTTCTTCCACTAGTGTCATACAGGCTTAAATTGTTAATTCCGTTTCTCTCTCCACAGATGTTGCCAAGCTGCTGAGTATTTCCAGCATTTTCTGTTTTTATTTCAGGTTTACAACATCCAGAGCATTTGCTTTATTATCAAAGGTGAGAATGGCTGAATAATCAGTTTTTCATAGCAATATTGGCTAAGGGATAAATGTTGGCCCGGACATGAGGGGAAACTCCTTGTTCTACTTCAAAAGAGTATCATGGGATCTTTCACATTCACTCAAAAGGACTGACAGGACTTTGATATAACATTTATTTCAAAAGTTGGCAGTGATGTAGTGCTCTTTCTACTGAAGTGTCAGCCTAGATTGAGTGCTCAAGTCCTTGGAGTGAAGCTTGACCTCATGACCTTCAGAGGCAACTGTGCCAGCACTTAGCCGTAGCTGACACTGCCAGCAATGATATTACTCGTGCTAAAGATCATACAAAGCCAGTTCACCTTGTTTAGAACCTATGACAGTAGCAAGAGTCTAGTTTACAGGGACTAACAGGATGGAGTTCTTCTGAAAAGCTGATTCTGCATTGTAAAGTAGTTGCTTTACTGTTGTTAAATAAACTTCTTTTACTCTATCAGCAGCACACGACACAGAGTCAGTTCTTGTCAATTGGCAATGTTGCCAGGAGCTGTTGTGGGTGTTGATTCAGCAAACTGCTGACTGAAGATGGTTTTTCACTGCTGTTATTTGATTCTCTGATTAAAACACAGCTGAAGTAATGCTATTATACTTACAGCTGGGCCAACATCACAAATGGATAACATGGTCAATCAGTTATGAGTTTGAAGTTTCTCACATGCCATCGGGAAACAAGACCCAAAAGGATCATTTTCCATTTCATCTCTTGGCAGGTGAACTGCTCGTTAGTGAACATGCCCTTTTACACTTCCATTCATTCCAACAAGAAATAAGAATCAGTGGGATACTATAAACGGCAGGCTATTTGTTCGGTTAGCACTGCTACATCAAAGCACAGAGAGCTGGGTTCAATTCTAATCTTGGGTTACTGTCTGTGTGGAGTTTGTACATGCTTCCCGTATCTGTGTGAGCACTCCTGTTCCCTCCCACAGTCCAAAGATGTGTGAGTAGGTTGACTGGCCATGCTAAATTAACCTAGTGTCAGGAGGATTAGCAGGGTAAATATGAAGAATTATGGGAATAAAACCTGGATTGGATAGTGGTTGATGCAGGCTTGATGGGCCAAATGGCCTCTTTCTGCACTGTAGGTTTCCTATAATTCACTTTGTGAGTTCACCAACCAAGTGGTGAAGATGAAAAACTAAGTTCCAGATTTTTAGACCAGAATATTGTATTGCATTGAATGTTTCACCAGGGAAATTCATGTAACTGCATCCTAATGCGCACTCATTAAAATAAATAATTAGTTCTCATTAGAGTCTTGAGTGCCATTTGAGTTAGAGTTACATTCAAATATTGATGTATCTTTTAAGTACACCCAGAGGAACTACAACACACTACTTCATAGGCACTGTATTTATGTTAATCTGAATAAACAATGTTGTTTTAAAAATTCCTACAAATCACATGCCGGTTGTTTTTGCGCTTGTACAATGAAATCAAATCGAAAGCATTTGCTGACAGATATTTCTAGCATTGAATTCATGGATGGCTTAACCATGTGCAGGTTTCCAGTTATAGCAAAGGACATGAGATGGGCAGCTGCGAAGTGGAGAAATGGACTGCCATACAAGAAGCCTGGAGCTCCGCGTGCTGAAAACAGCCATGCAGCTTTGATGACAGCTGACGAAGAAGAAAATAATGAGCTGCCACCACGGAATAGTTAAAGATCACGGAATGTGCCCTTCTGCTTGGTGCGGGTGATAAATCAGTGCATTGAAACTTGGGAACGAACATTTCATTATTAAAGCTGAAATTAAATTTAACGAGGCAGATTTCTCCAGTGCATGAAAGCTCGGAAATGTTCTTCTACACCATGAATTAATTCATAACGCTATGATATTCAAAACCAAAAGGCCGAAATTTCGAGGTGCTGAAATGGATGGTATTGTTGTGCGAGGGATTGATGGGCACAACTGTGTAATTCACTAGTTATGGTATCAGGTCAGGCCCCATGTCATTATGTCCAACACCAATTTTAAAGTTTATTTATAAGTGTCACAAGTAGTCTTACATTAACACTGCAGTGAATTTACTGTGAAAATCCCTTAGTTGCCATGCTCTGGCACCTGTTCGGGTACACTGAGAGAGAATTTAGCATGGCCAATGCACCCAACCAGCAAGTCTTTAGACTGTGGGAGGAAACCGGAGTACCCGGAGAAAATGCATGCAGACACAAGGAGAATGTGCAAACTCCACTCAGACAGTGGCCCAAGCAGGGAATTGAACCCATGTTCCTGGCTGCCCTTTAGATCATACATCAGCTTATCTATATCAGGTGCCAACATGATCTCTGCCTCCAGGTGTGTCACTGGAAGCTGAGTGGTCAATGGCACCATCTGCGGCTGTTAATTGGCCAACTGGCGTAAGATTGCACTGTGAACAGGTTTTGGGTTGGAATGCCCTCACTACGGTTCTGTCTCTGCATCTCCACAAGATCCTAAAAGAAACCCTGCCAATAGGTTACAAAATATGGGAGTGGATCAATTTAAAAAAATTTGGAACAAAGGTGGTGCATAAGGAATTGACACAACAGAGAAAAGGGCCCTGCACCACTGAGCCTTGAGGCTACACAGAATTATTTAATCCTTACAGTACAGACCCATCGAGTATGCACCAATCACTATTCCACCCAGGTTTATTTCCATAACTCCATTTACGCTGCTAAACCCCAGCACTAGGGTCAATTTAGCATTGCTAATCTACCTAACCCGCACATCTTTAGAGTGTGGGAGGAAACCAGAGTACCCGGAGGAAACCAACACAGGCACAGGGAGAATGTGCAAACTCCATACAGACAGTGACCCAAGGCAGGAATTGATCCCATGTTCCTGGTGCTGTGATGCAGCAGTGCTAACCACTGTGCCACCATGCTGCCCCATGGGATTCATTAGCATGAAGTGGAGTGCACTTACAATCAACTGACCCCTGAAGAATACACAAAAATACACAATTCCACATGATATATTTGCCATAAAGAATACTTGAGATGGTGCAATAAAAATATAATTCAAACATATACACTAATTCTTTTGACAGAGTCCGTTTTTTTCTGTCCCTTTTAGCATTGGGCAGGATCCCAGATACTGGAGAGAAGACTCCAGGACACCAAGGCAAGACTCCACGACACCAGAGGAAGGCTCCAGGAAAACAAGGCATTAGTTGGTGAATACAGAGGACAGAATCCAGGCTACTGGTGGAAAATGCCAAGCTATGCCAAGCTTAGTCAGTGCTGACCAGGGGTTTGACACAGGAGAGATTTGGTACTTAACTCAGGGAGATTGAGCTGGGTAGAGAGACGGTTGAATCAGGGAAGATTTGGTGCTTGACTCCGAGGAGATTGGGTGCACGGGGTGGGTTGTATTGGAGGAGATTAGGGGAAAGATTGTTAAGTGTGGAAAGCACCATTCCTAAGGTTGTCTTTTGCTGCTTAGACATGGAAATTTTTGGAAGGACCACACAGAAAGAAGGGAAGCCAGGAGCATTTTGGTAAGTGGGTTAGCAATTATCAGAGACTGACAGCTCTACACAAATCTAGGGGAAGGAGGAGCTTCTGGTGGGGTATGTTGACAAAAACAAGGCTTATGGAAAAATGTGTCAGTGATCATTACCCCATTTCAGCTGAGACAATTCTGCTATTCCTCAATTAACATGCCTGGAGTCTAACAAGTCATGAAAATATGCCCACTATGTGTGTGAGTGCAACTGATTGTTAATCAGCATTTAACTCTTGGTCCCTGACTTCCAAAATTGCTGACTGCCATTGTGTGCCTGTATCATTGGCTGACTGGGCAAGTAACTATATCCCCTGAAAGAGTTGACAATCACACTCTTTGGTGATCAGGAAGCGGTCATTGCTGTTAGATTCATGAAGGTGATGAGGACATCCAGTGAGAACATACCATTATCTTCATATGACTTCTGTCAGCATTGCTCTCCCATCCGACTGATGGCAACACACACTGTCTGTGTTAAGACTCCTGTCGTGGGGACATAGCTGTTGCCCATAATCGCTTTGTCACATGAGGAGGATGACGATGACTTGCATTGGGGACAATGCATGGATCGTCAAAGAGTTCTGCGAATGTCTGGCTGATTGCAGTTCACACTCTTAATGACTATGTTCATATCATGGTTATGAAGTGGGATAAGCTTCACGTTTGTGGATGTTATGACATCTTTTATGACTTATATGGTAGATATTCAATATAATCAGAAGTTCAGTGTCAATACAGCAGGAAAAGAGTCTTGTGCCAAGGTCTCCACAATGGGCCACCACTCTCCCTGCATTAATGCCAATATGTTGGAGTGTCAGCACAATCACCTCAGACAGAAGGTAGGCAGATTATTCCATGCAGCCTTCCAATTTGAGGGGTGTACCAGGCATCCCTTTCTGATTTTCCGGAGTTTGCCTCCAGGCCCTTCAGCAACGGAGACATGGCTGAGTCTAGAGGCTCGTTATCTGACTGGGACTCAGCAGATTCTTGGCCTCCAGTAATCTGCTGTGTGCCAGCACCTTAGAACATCCCTGCCTCCACCAGTTATGGCTCTGAGAGAGTGATGTGCTCACCATTTCTGATCCTGAGGCTACTCGAGAACTAGGGTGCACTGAGGTGTTTTGTTGCATTTTTGGGTGAATAAAGAGAAATGCTCTTCAAGATTGCATAAGGTCTGCTTAACTGCCTTGATCTGAAATTATTTAAATCCCGCATCCTTTATGAAGGATGAAAAGTAGACTGAAACTGTCAGAGTTGAAAAACCACCATATACATAGCTGCTTTGACTGACAGGCCATCTGATGTAGTTTTGAAAAAAATATAAGCTCAAAAGATTTCTTTGTTGACATTTCCCGAGGGTTGTTTTCATAGCTGAAATGATAGTGAATACTTTTGGGTTTCAGATATTACAAAAGCACTTATCTTAGTAAGGCAGATACTCACATATTGATTGACAGTTTAGAGAGGCTATTAAAGGATTAGCTGTCTTTGATATTATTATTGATAGATACTTATTTTTTATAACAGATTGAGTAGTTGAGGGGATTCAAAATCTTCATCTTTCAAATGCATATGAATCAGAGGCCTATTAGATTGTTAGAAGTTATTATGTTCATATGCAAATGGCTCCTGAAGTCCACCCATTGTGAATGCGGGGTGAGTGTCTATGGAGGTGGCATGAGGGTATGGGAGGGAACATGGGGATGTGACTGGGAGGATTGAGTTGGCATAGAGAGAGAGTAAATGGGGGTCAGAGAGTGAAGATCGAGGCTGGTAGGGACTAACAGCTTCTAAAACAACTGAGAGAAAGTCCCAGAGAAATGAGGGGGGAACCTAATTAGCTTGCCTCAGCATTTTGTTGCTCCGGGGGCAGCCAACAATCTGCTTTCTGGGCTCCATCTTGCTCCAGTCTCCCTGTGCCAAAATGGGCAAAAGGAGACCCTTTAATTGAAGGCAGGTAGTTCGGTCAGGAAATTTCCTGATTTGAGTTTCCTGCTTTGGTACCAAAAATCCATAATGTATGAGGGAGTAGCAGCAGATGGCAAAAGGATGAATGGTACTGATTGTCCAGAGGACCTTCTTCAGTCATTGAACTATGAGATTTGGACCTCACATGGCCTGTACTTAAAAGGAGGCCATCTGAGGACTAACAATGCACCTAGCCATTAGCAAATGTTCCAATCACCCCTCAACTGGGGAAAGTAAAGCTTTGCAGGAAGTTTTCTCTCCACTGGGTAAGAAAGCTATTATTGCAAGTGTCATTTGCTTAGTAAAATGATCTCCAATGGATGCAAGCTCAGTCTGCCCAACCTCTCTACATAAGATAATCCCTTCATCCAGGATCAATTAAATGAATCTTGTTTGTACAGCTCCCAAAACAATTACATCCTTACTTAAGGAGACCAAAACATTATACAGTACTCTGAATGTGATTGCATCAATAACTTGTGCAACTGCAGCAAAACTTTCCTGCTTTTATATTCCATTCCACTTGCAATAAATAACAACATTCTATTTGCCCTCCTAATTATTTGCTATGTTGTACCTGCATATTAACTTTTTGTTATTCACATACCGGGACACCCAGATCCCTTGTAGCACCCTTTCCATTTAAATTAAATACAACCTTTCTATTCTTTCTGTCAAAGTGAACAAGTTCACATTTGCCCACATTATATTCCATCTGCCACATTTTTGCCCTGTCACTTAACTTATCTATATCTATTAGTAGACTTTTTACCCCACTTCACAACTTACTTTCCTACCTATTTTGGTGTCATTGGTAAATTTAACAACCACACATTCATTTCCTTCATCTATGTCATTGATATAGATTGTAGATAGTTGATGCAACAGCACTAATCCCTTTAGCACTCCATTCATTACATTTTGTCAAGCAAAAAATGACACATTTATTCCTGCTCTCTGTTTCTTGCTGGCTAACCAATTCTCTATTTCCGCTAACTTTTTTAGTCAGCCATAGATAGTAATTCATTCTTTTCCTAGAGGCTTTCTTTCTCACTGGAATGTATCATTGCTGAGTTTTATGAAGTATCTCCTTAACTGTCTTCCACTGTTTCTCCACTGACCTACTGCTTATCCTGATTTCCCAGTTTTTTATATCAAACTCTGTCTTCACACCCTCATAATTGATTTTATTTAAGTTTAAAACACACTCTTCTCTCCCAACAAAGGCTGACCGGATTAATGCCTAGGATGGTGGGATTATCCCATGGGGAGAGATTGTGGAGACATGGCCTATGTCCTCTAGAGTTTAACAGAATGAGAGGTAATCTAATTCAAACATACCAAGTTCTTACTGGGTGTGACAGATAGATGCCCGAAGAATATTTCCTGACTTGGAGGTGGGGAGGTGGGTAGATGAGGGTGCTTTGAACACTGTCTCAGAGTAAGAGATTAGACATTTAGGACTGAGATTTGGAGAAATTTCTTTACTCAGAGGATGCTGAATCTTTGGTTCTGCTCCAAAAACCTGTGGAGACTCAGTCATTATGCATTTTCTAGGTAGAGATCAATAGATTCCTAGATATTAAA
Organism: Sphyrna mokarran; assembly: GCA_024679065.1. Lineage (NCBI taxonomy): Eukaryota > Metazoa > Chordata > Chondrichthyes > Carcharhiniformes > Carcharhinidae > Sphyrna > Sphyrna mokarran. The sequence goes on from JAGIQG010000003.1 coordinate 112,136,480, forward strand.
GATATCAAGAACTATGGGTATATAGGGGTAGAAGATCAGCCATGGTCTAGTTAAGTGGCAGAGCAAACTCAAGGGGCTAAATGGCAAATTTAACAGGAAGTGTACAAATGAGGAGCTTGCAATATGTTTGAGCAATATGGTTGTTACAGTCAAATAGCTGCCAATTTTTGTGTGTGAGCTGTGAATTGCTGGTGCAAGGTTTATAGCAGTGCTGAGTGTGTGAGGGTGAGATGCAGCATATGAACAGAATGATAAAGTACTGAGACATTGAGAGAGATTATTGGCGGGGTGATTAGGGGATCTAGTGATTTAAGCAATGAATAATCATAGAATTGCTACAGTACAGAAGAAGGTCATTCAGCCCATCAAAGCTGCACTGAACCTCGGACACAGCATCTTACCAAGGCCCATCCCTGCCCTATTCCTGTAAACCCATGCATTTACTCATCGCCCCTCCGCCCAACCTTATGTCTTTGGACATTAAAGGGTAATTCAGCATGCCAAATCTAAACTAACCTGTGCATCTTTTGTTAGCCACAAATCTTTAGACTGTGGGAGGAAATCAGAGTACCTGGAAGAAACTCACACAGACATGGGGAGAATGTGCAAACTCCATACAGACAGTTACCCAAGGCTGGAATTGAACTTGGGTCCCTGGCGCTGTGAGGCAGCGGTGCTACCAATGTGCCTTCGTGCCATCCATTAATGATAAAGGCACAGATCGTAGGACATGCTATTTGAATCTGAACTCACTGATCATGACAACTTGTGTCAGATTGTTAAATTTCTTCTTGATCTGCACACTTGTGTTTGGACAACATTCCTGACACTGAGCTCTGCTGTTATTTCTTTCCCATGAGTCCTAAGCATCTGTCTGAGGGCCTACTATTGGTATGTGATTCCACCCTTTCTTTCCCCTCCTTCCATCGAGACCAGAAAACTGTGGATTTGCCATGTTATCTGCATCACAACATTCACGTGTAGATTCATTGTCTGTCATAGCTCCCACACCCATGTTTAGGGTTGACCCAACATCTCCCCCTTCTAGTTTGTGAACGTTTGGAAATGCATTATTATGATGAGTTTCTCTATAACATTCAAAACAAAAACTCAAGTTACATATATAACAACAGAGATAGTTCCTCCATTTTTGCCGTGCAAAACCACATAAAATCCATTCACAGTGAAAAAAAACTACAATCCTTAATTGTCTATCTTAACAAAGCAGACTACCTTTAACTTTTGCTCTTCATGAGGCCAATTAGCTTAGGACAGAATAGATGGAAGACCTACAATCTTACATTTGGAATAATGGAGTAGGAGTGGGCCATTTAATCTCTTGGACATTTTTGCCAGTTAGTCAGGTCATGGCTGATCTCTCACCTACTTTGCTCCACATTCCTTCACACCTTTGGTTAACAAAAATCAATCCATCTCACATTTTAAATTAACAATGATCTCACATCAAGTAATATTTGCAGAAGAGAGCTCCAAGTTTCCACCACACTTTCTGTGTAAAAGTATTAACTAACTTGACTTTGAAAAACTCTATCTCTAATTTTTGGATTAGTGTTGCATGGGGCTTGCTTGCTAAATTAAGCTCAGACATGAAATGGGTGGAGATAAATTACCTGGGCAGACAGCCAAAACAGAAGATGAAACTGGAATGACTCACTTGTGGAATGAGTGAGCAACGGCAATTTAAATGTCCCAATCCCCATGTACTTGAGTCCAGCCCATCACACAAATATCCCCAACTGTAAATTTATGACAAAAATATGTGATAAGCATCGCTTAACATTATTGCAGTTGAATAAAAATTGAAAATCTATATGTATATGTATGTATATGAAAGCAAAATTCTGTCTGTCATTGGCAAACACATCTGAGATCCTTGGGCCAATCTCAACTAATCTTGCTGGAAGAAAGCCAAAACCATGGGGCCTGTCATACAGGAATTGACATCTAACCACCCTCTCAGGGGAAGGGGAGTGGGAGGGGCGTCCTTCCCATAGAGAACCCTTCAGCCCTGCCTGCACTGTTGGTCCAGCTGACACTAAATCAGACAATTATTAACCAATGATTACCATGCATTTTACTACAGAATGCGACAAAATGGTGTCACAAATTGGTGACTTTCTTTCATAGTTCACTTGTTCTTTTTTCCATATATTTGATTTGCATCAATTGTTATGTTCTGAGACACCACACATTACTACTTGGTCAGGGAAAGCCAGTGGGGGGATACAGGACCAGGGGCAAATGAGGAGATTAGAGTAGAAAGACAAGAGGTTGATAGAGAATGACAGAAAGCAAATTGAACCAGTGCTGCATTTAAGAGACCAGGACTCTTTAAGGAAGCTTTCATCCATGATCCTCATCATAACTATGAATTAGACTCAGAATTGCAAATAGATCAGAGATATATGAGTATTATAATGCATTAAAGTGCCATCTATCAGTGAGTTACTTGATCTACTGAATGTCCTAAAGCAAATAATAACAGCACCAAAACAATCCGTGAAAAAAAAATAGAGCATATAACAGGCTGTGCAGGATCACCATGAATCTATTTATTTTGGTTCAGGATAGAAGAATTTCTAATGTGGTCTATTATGCGAGTTTCCTCTGGATGCTCTGGTTTCCTCCCACAGTCCAAAGACATGCTGATTAGGGGCATTGGCCATTGGTAAATTCTCCCTCAGTGTATCTGAACAGGTGCTGGATCGTGGCAACTAGGGGATTTTCACAGTAACTTCATTGTAGTATTGATGTAAGCCTACTTGTAACTATTAAATAAAACTTTAAACTTCAAACATCAAATGTTTAGGGTGGGATTTTCAGGTGCCCCTTCCCTGTGATATGTTTTCCAATGACAGAGGTAGCTCGCCATTGACTGCCGACAGGATCTTCTGGACCCGCCGATACCTATGGTGTTTTGTGAGGTTCACCCATCCCACCATCAGAAAATCCTCTGCAGGGAGTCGCCTTTGGCAGGATGTGAGGAACCTGCTGGTGGGAAGGAATGAAAAATTCAGCCCTTTATGTTTTGCTAAAGCACTGGAAGTATGGACATGCAATACTGAAAATGTGGTGAGTAATACTACAGATGTCATCTATAGTACAGTGGCACAGTGGTTAGCATTGCTGCCTCACCGTGCCAGGGGCCTGGGTTCAATTCCGACCTTGGGTCACTATTTGTGTGTAGCCTGCACATTCTCCCCCTGTCTATGGGCTTCCTCTGGGTACTCTGGTTTCCTCCCACCATCTAAAAATGTGTGCGTTAGGTTGATTGGCCATGCTAAATTGCTCTTTAGTGTCAGGGGGATTAGCAGGGTAAATATGCAGGGTTACGGATATAGGGCCTTGGAGGATTATTGTCGTGCAGGCTCGATGGGCCAAATGGCCTTCTTCTCCTCTGTAGGGGTTCTGTGATATTAAAATGTCACCTTTGACATTGGTGATAAAATATTCAGAGCACAAGGCAACATTGAGGAAATATATAATAGTGAGGATTTTAGATTTTGAGAATTTTAAGAGTGACACTGAGAATGTAGAGAATGATTAATAAAAATTATATGGTGAAACCTAATTAGAGTCAAAACAAGTAAAGCAAATAAAAATAAATCTATTGTGAAAAGAAATATTTTTTGTCAAATAATGTTTTTGAGTATAATCATTTTCTATGATTTAGGTATTCCTGTTCCATATTTGTGTGATTAGAATTGCTCATTAAAATAATCATGTGAAAAAAGGCAATTGGGGAAATCATTGGGTGAAATTTGTTGGACATAAGAATTTCTTTGACTAAATTACTTCACGGAAATATTTTTGTCATTTGATTTTCAGGTTTAAACCAACCTCATTCAGTCTATATGACCTTAGGACAAATATCTCAGTTTATCACTTCATAAAAACACTTTCTTTAACTTATTTTTCAAACCTTATTTTTAAATTTCATCCTTTTATTTAGTTGGGGTAGCCCAATATCCATCTCATAGCAACCAAAGTTATTACAATATCATCAGAATATGGCTGAATCATCAGAATAGCATCAGCTACAACTCTCAGGATCTTTTACAGATTCATTCTTTCTGGTTGTATCACAGCTTGATATGATTCCTGCTCTGCCCAAGACCACAAGAAAGTATAAAGAGTCATGAATGAAGCCCAGTCCATCATTCCAACCAGCTCCCATCCATTGACTCTGTCTATACTTCCAGCTGCCTCGGAAAAGCAGCCAGCATAATTAAGGACCCCATGCATCCCGGGCATATTCTCTTCCCCCTTCTTTCATCATGAAATAGATACAAAGTCTGAGGTTAGGTGCAATGGCCATGTTAAATTCTCCTTCAGTATACCCAAACAGGCACCAGAGTGTGATCATTAGGGACTTTTCACAGTAACTTCATTGCAGTGTTAATGTAAGCCTACTTCTGACACCATAAACAAACTTTAAGGTTACATACTAACACTCTCAAGGATAGTTTCTACCCTGCTGCCATCAGAGTTTTGAATGGACTTACCTCACATTAAGTTGATCTATCTCCATATGACTGTAACACTACATTCTACACTATCTCTTTTTCTTCTCTATGAATGGTATGCTTTGTCTGTATAGCGTGCAAGAAATAGCACTTCTCACTATATGCTAATACATATGACAGTAAAAGATCAAGTCAAATCAATACATTGTTTTAACTGCCCAGATATTAGCCCGAAGTTGGGGAAGGCATGGGCAATGTGTCCCAGTGTATGTGAAACCCTACAAGGCCAGGGTGAGGGAGGCCCTGTTGATTGCAGGGCCTCACTTAAATAACATGCTGCAGTCTCCTTCCTGCCTAAAGTTTGCTAGATTGGCAATCTGGCTTGTGGGCAAGAGCACAAACAAGCAGCAGGGGCACAAGTAAGCAACAGGATGCCGTTTATCAGATACCTCTGGGGATGGCCCCTAGCAGTTACATTACTGGAGGGTGGCAGGAGGGCAAATATTGAGTTTTTGAGGCAAAGACAGTGAGGGAAGGGGGGAAGGCTAAGAGATCAGAGCTGTGATCAAAAGAGTAGAGGTAACAGGTTAATATGGGCATGAGGTGGAAATGCCAGCATTGGACTGGGGTGGGCATATATCTGTGCAATCGTCTTGGAGATGTTGTCCACTAAATGTGGGGGCATGGAAGAAAATGTGACAGGTGCGGCAGGGTTGTGACTATTGTTATTTTAATAGCATATCCCTGCTCCAGCCTGGTTTATATCAAGTGCAGCAGTTACAATGAGGACTAGTACATTGGAATTCTGCAAGAGTTGTTAACCCTTGAAGATAAACAAAGCATGAACAAAACTTTGTATCAAAAAGCTAGGTCACTTATCCAGATATTGTAAAGGTCATTCCCTCAAATCATGATCGATGCACGTTCATAGTCATGTGTGGTATCATCTAACTCAGTGCATTTGTTAGCAGCCTTAACGTACAAGGCATTTAACATTCGCCCTGGATTTCAGTAGGCAAGTTTATTTTTATCCACTGAACTTCAGGCAGATTAAAAAAAACATGCAAAACCTGTGCTATAAAATCTTGATTTGTGAGGCACAGCTGTCTTCTCTGTGCTGACAGCCACTGCTCATGTGATATGTTAAGAGGAGATTTAGAAAATGAGCCCTTAGTTTGTGGGTGAAAAAAAACTCTGGGAGTGCTTCAGTGAAAGTTAGGCACCCCTACAGAAGTCATTCTGAATATCGACCACTCAACTCCACCTGAGGTAATAAAATCCTCTTCAGTTTGTATTCAAATGGGACGATAGATTGTGAATATTGGAAATATAAATCAGTATTAGCTTCTGTGTTGAACTTCTATGCTGTAATAATCTCTGGATTAGTTCATTCTATCTGAAGGCAAAGGATATACCAGGTACAAATCATGAGAGGTAAGACTATGTATTAAATGCCTGATCTATTGAGTTTGTATGTATGAAGATTGAGAAATGGTTGTTTAGAATGTCTTTTGATACAACTTCTGAAGTCATGATTGCACTTGGAACATTGATGCTGATTTTGCAGTAGTGGGGCGTTTTGAGCACCTGATTATTTACTTTTCCTGTGCCTCCAGAGGAAAGGATTTTTTTTGCGTGTGACGCACATTGTTGGAGGGGTGAGTGGGCAGCGATGCAGCAAGTGAAAAAGGACATCTCGGATCTTGGTGAATCAGAGAGCCTACAGTCTAGTTTCTTAACCAATGAGATTTAAGGATTGAGAAACAAACTCAGCAGGAAATAAAGCGATCTAGAGGCAAAGCAGGTGAAAAAAGAGAAATAAAGAGGGGGAAAGAGAGATTGGGCTTACAGAAAGAAGAAAAAAACAAATCACAAGTAAAGTAAGAAAGAAGATGACAAAGTTCTAAATTTTAAAACACAGCAGCAGGATTAAATTTTCACCATTTCAATTATTCACTTTCAAGCTTTCAGAGTTAAGTGGCATCATAAGGATATAAACCTTGCCATTCAAAGAAAGGTTCTTATGCTGTTTTTGGCCCTAACCCACAGTGTGACTTTCATTGGTATTTAATGTGCAACTGTAACAACTTCTGTACAAAAATTTGAGGTCAAGTACTATCCAACTCAAGAACGGCTTTTTCCCTGCTGCCATCTACCTTGTGCTAAGTTGATCTTTCTCTACACCCTAGCTATGACTGTAACACTAAATTCTGCACTCTCTTTTTACCTTCTCTATGAATGGTATGTTTTGTCTATATAGCACGCAAGAAACAAAACTTTCACTGTATACAAATACATGTGACAATAATAAATCAAATCAAGTCAAATTCAGACACTTAAGGGGAGGCTGTGAGCAGCTTGCTCATTTCTGTGAGACTAATGCAGGAATGGAGCGAATTGTCCAGCAATTTGCGATGGTTTACAAACCGTGGATTATCTCTTCCTTGCCATTTTCATATTAATAGTGGCATGTATATGATAAATGGACAGCACGGTGGCACAGTGGTTAGACTGCTGCCTCACAGCATTAGAGACTCAGGCTCAATTCCAGTCTTGAGTGACTGTGTGGAGTTTGCATGTTTTCCCCGTGACTGTGTGGGTTTCCTCTGAGTACTCTGGTTTCCTCTCATAGTCCAAAGATGTGCACGTTAGGTGGCCGTGGTAAATTCTCCCTGAGTGTCAGGGTGACTAGCTAGGGCAAATGCATAAGGTTATGGGGATGGGCTTGGGTGGAATTGTAGTCGGTGCAGATTCGATGGGCTGAATGGCCTCCCTCTGCACTATAGCGATTCTATGATTCTAAATGGCAAATTCTGGACCAGTAATTTCTGCATCTGAATAAAGGAGTATTTATTTCAGGGCATTAACAACTGCACTGCAGTAAAATCAACAAGTTTAACAAGTATAGTACATAGTATCCTACTCTCCAATCCTAATATTATGAATTAAAGAATTTACTGCATTCATTACCACTCTTTTATTTTATCGAATAGAAAGTAGGTTTGCAGTTTGAAAAGCAAAATATTTTTTCAGTGAGCAGAGAAAAATTATGACTATCTATAAATTGCGTAGAAAACATTTAAGAAAAAAATATGCAAAAAGGGAAACTATGGCATCATCTGTGGCTGTAGCAAAACTAAAACAGGAACATTACAGAAAAAAATGTTGGGATCAAAAACACTCTTCACACTTAAAAAATGGTTTAAACAAGTTAGCATTATTTTCTGTAAGATTAGTGGTGGCAAGGTGGCACACAGTGGTTAGCATTTTTTGGAGTTTTATGTGGAGTTTCATGTGGAGTTTTACATTCTCCCCATGTCTGACTGGGTTTCCTCCAGGTGCTCCGGTTTCCTCCCACAGTCCAAAGATGTGCAGATTAGGTGGATTAGCCATGTTAAAATGTCCTTTAGTATCAAAAGATATGTAGGTTAAGGGGATTAGCGGGGTAAATATGTGAGGTTACGGGAATAAGGCAGGAGGTTGCAGCCTGGGTAAGAAGTTCTCTCAGAGTGCCAGTACAGACTCGATGGGTTGAATGGCTTCCTTCTGCAATGAAGGGATTGTATGATTAGGAAATGGTAGTTTTTCAGCAGAATGCTGTTTTTTAAATGCAGTATAAGAACACACGCCACAATAATGCTGGTGAGTCATTTGTTAATGCACTGATGGAATGCTTTTATGCTAGTTCAGAGCAACTTCAATGTAGTGCCTTTAATGTAAAAGCATCTGTAAGAAGGCAGTGAGAGGCTGTTCAAAGCTTCTTCAAACAGATGGAGTGTGAGATCCATCTGTCACTGAGGGAGAGTATTGAAAACTGGACTCAAAGAATGGTGAGATTCCAGCCTGCTGGAAAGACAGGGGTATGTTGACACTGGAGAGAGATGTTGTGTAGCCACTGGTCTGGCTGTGTCATCAGTTAACGAATAGCAGATAGCTGTTAATTGAAGGATGGCACATAATCATTAATCATACAGGTTGCATTAGAATTCGCACTGCAGGATGGTACAAGGGAAAAATTTGACATCAACCATGAGATTAGTGGAACGCCAAGACTTTGCCTTTCAACAGTTTGCAAGGATGCAGAAAATACTGTGGAGGTTTCAATGGCAATAAATCATCACTCCAAGAATTCCTCTCTTGATTATTTCCACTGAGGCATTTGAATTACCAAGGTCTACTTGCCATGACATAAAAGTGGGTGGTTTCAAATTATTTGAAAGTAGAATTCAGCCAACCATGGTGCGGTGATGTGCTTTACAAATTCAGCATTTAGATAAGGGGACACTTCTTAGCTATGCGAGGAATAGTGCAAGTGGATGGTTGGTTCTCGTGCAATGCATCAGTGAAAGGGAATATTGAAATCATGAGGGTGATTCTCCCAAAAAAGTTCAAAGCATTAAATTCATTAGAAAACTGGTGTAATTCACAATTGTTTTTTCAGTTAGAGTTCAGGCTCGAGTCTCCCACACTCTGTATAATGTAGAGGTCACAATCATGAATATCATGAATATCAGTAAAAGCTTGGCCAGGGGGCGGGGGGGGGTTGCTATTCATGCCGGAGTCTGACAATCCCGGAACTCTGCGCATGTGCAGTGGTCCTGAATTGTCAGCCTGCAGTTTGCTGGTCAGTTCGATCACTGGCCAGCCAGGGACTCTTGTCGTGCTGTCCACCCAGCCCCCCACCTCTGGCCCAATCGCAGTCTCCACAACCATTCCCAGGCCAACCCTGACCCCCCCCCCCCCCACCCTTTCCAGGAGCACCCTGATCTCCAGCACCCCCCCTCTCAGCAGTGATGATTCCCCCACATCTCCCCCACCCCATCAGATCACCCTACCATGGGAGACACCTATATTCCCCACCGCCCACCCCGGATCAGCTTCACCTCCCTCATTACATGGGAGGCAGACGACTCCAGCGGATCATCCTGCTAGCCCACCCCAATCGCTGGCCTCCCTCCTGCCCCAACCAATGGAATGGCAGTGGGATCTCCCACTGTCACTGATTGTCCCTAAACCCTTCCCCCAGCCCCCTCCCCCAGGGTCCATCCCTTTGGCAATGCCGAAAGACGGTTGGGCAGTGCCAAGGTGCCCCTGGGCATAGGAACTTTGCCCCTTGGGCAGTGCAGCTAGCATTGTCAGGGTGCCCATGCCCAGGGGCTACCACCACCGCTAACACCTGACTAGGTGGGGGGGAGGGGGGGGGGCGCTGATCCACCCCTTCACTCCAGCTAGTTCCCTGAAAGTAGGGAACTACTCTAATGAAGCATGCTGTCAATTCCTGTGGAAGCCCACCCTGGGAAATCTGCCCAGAGAGAAGGCTGCATTGGGAAGCAGTACTGAAAGTAATTCTCTGAATTTTCCCATCCTTTTGCTTGTGAAACGGCATCCTGCATCCATTGGAAAAGAGTCATGAGCCGGAATTCTACTGCCTCACCCACCACGGAGTGGACGAGTGGTGGACAAAGGAAATGTCCAGTAACCTCAACAGGAATCTCTGGTCTTGCTCAAGCGAGGCCATAAAATCCTGCCCATGGATTCATAGGGTGTGATCTTACGACCTTGTCCTGCTTTACTTTTGATGAGGTGACGTGGCCAGATCAGGAAAAATGAAAAACATGCTCAGTTTTTTGCTTTCCTCATCATACTAGCCCTGTTTTATCAGCAAAATGGGCTTTGCATCCTTGATTAGTGTGTCATTGATGAGTCCTGGATGCTATTATCTGGGCTCACTTACCTTAATCACCTTGTCAGTTGAGATCTCCCGGGCAAGAATCATAGCTGGTCTCCACAAGCAGAGACTAGACCAGACCAGACTTGCTGGGGGGATCAGAGGCCATTGAAGCCTCTGGGTGGTTTGAGGCAGGGCTGGGCAGTGCTCATGGGGCAATGCCAGCCTTGCAGAGCCTTTCTGGCACCCTGGTGCTGCCCACTGGACACCCTGGCAGGATGGGAGGGAAGGGAGGAAGCCTGCCAGATGGGAGGAAAGGGAGTGGGTGTTTGGTAGGAGGGGCAAGGAAAGAAACTCTCTTGGTAGAGGTGGCAAAGGTTGGGGGGGAACTCTACTGGGATGCAATCATGAAAGGAGGGAGGGAACTCTAACAGGAAGATGATTGGCAGGTTTGGAGGGATCCTAATGTCCATGGGGGTGAGGTGTTCTTGATATCAGTGGGAAAGGGGGTTACTGATATCAATGGGGGATAATCCTGATATGCTATGGGGTCCTGATGTCCATTGTGAGGGGGGCCATGTGTGTTGAGTGTTTTGATTTGTGTGGGGTGGGTAGAGGTCAGCAGGAAATCTGCCAGTACAATGATAGAATGGGACATTGACACAATGTTCAGCATGGAGCTCAACGGCCGGCTTCCCTAGCGAGCCACACCTCTGCAGGTGAGAATCGCATCCTAAGTGTTGTAAGATTGCATTTTCAAATTCACCCAAAAAATCGGTCTGACATTCTCCCACTTTTCGCTCATTCGGCACTTAGAATGTTTTCCTTAAGTTCATGCCCATTGAGTAATACAGTGCAGAAAAGGCCTTTTGGCCCATCCAGCCTATACCAACAATAACCACTAGTAAGATCACACTAATCTCATTTTCCAGCATTTGTCTCATATCCTTGATTGTGATGATATTTCAAGTGCACGTCAAATACTGTATAAAGCTTGTAAAGTTTCCAGCCTCCACTACCTTCCCAGACAGTGCATTCTCACCATCCTCTTAGTGACCTTCTTCCTCAAATCCCCTCTGAATCTCCTGCTCCTCATCCTAAAACTATGCCACCTCATGATTGACCCCTCAACTAAGGGGAACAGCTACTTTGTATTCAATCTGTCCAAACCCTCATAATCTTATACACCACAATCATATCCCTCTTTAGTCTTCTTTGTTCCAAAGAAAATAATCCAATCCTATCCAGTCTCTCCTTCTAACTCAAATGCTCCATTACAGGCAATATCCTGGTGAATCTCCTCTGTAACCCCTCTGGTGCTACTATATCCTTCTTTTAGTGAGGTGACCAGAACTTGTGTTCCAGTAAATGCACTCCTGGAGGAACAGAATATTCAGTCTTCATGTGACACAGTAGTTAGTACTGCTACCTTACAGCATCAGAGATTCGGGTTCAATTCCAGCCTTGGGTCACTGTTTGTGCAGAGATTGCATGTTCTCTCTGTGTCTGCATGGTTTCCTCCAGGTGCTTTGGTTTCCTTCCACAATCAAAAGTTGTGTGAGTTAAGTGAATTGGCCATGCAAAATTGCCCCTCAGTGTCAGGGGGACTAGCTTGGGAATATGTGTGGGGTTATGGGGATAGGGCCTGAGTGAGATTGTGGTTGATGCAGGCTTGATGGGCTGAATGGCCTCCTCCTGCACTGTAGGATTTTATCATTCTGTGATAAAAGAAAACAAGAGACTTTTACAGATTTAACTCAACAAGGCAACTCAGAAAATCCTCATGTACCTGCATGCAACCGATTTACAAAGAAACACAAAACCAGAATTTTGGCAGATGGCTACGTGAAAATCCTTTTTTTGTTTGAAAATAGAGCACAATTTAGTGGGGGCAGCAGGGGGCAGTGTTAAAGCAATAGGTAAACTAACTTTAATCTTGAGGATAAATCAATGAAATAAATCCATAACTAAGATAATAATATTATAGCTAACATAGAAAGCAATATCAAGCTTACTAACAATAAATGCATATTTTATCAAAGTCTAAGTTTACAGTAAAGGCATAGAATAAAAGGATTCTTTCAGTGATGTCCTGCATCTCAGATGGAATTTGTACACAGCCAGTGCCAATCAGATATTTTTGGATGTACTGTCCATAATTTTCTGTCTATTGAAGTTAATGGATGGAAAATTACAAACAGCATGCCACAATGTGTTGGCTGCATATGAAAGGCTTATTTGTAATCTAATCTTAACATGATCTTTTGTATAAGAATCTAATGAGAAAGAGCCTGGGCTCCAAAAGCCTGTTAAACATTCTCTTAATTACATGTTTTTCATTTGGTTATATATTTATTCGTTATCACAAGTGGTGACTGCACATTGGGCACTTCTTTTCCAATTGGTGATAAATACAGAAACATTCTCAATGCCCTACTGCCCTAGAAAAGTATAGTGAAGGTTGTTTAAGCCTAAGAAGCAGAGTGGGTTGGATAGGATTGGCTGCTCATTTTACACCCCACTCAATTTTACATTTCCAATTGAGTTGTAATTTGCTGTAAATTTGTGTCACATAAATGTGTTTCTGGAGGAGCAGGGAAAATGTTCTCATTTATTCTGTTAATTGCCAATAATTAGGTCATGACTGCTCTACAGTGAAAATATTGTCATGTACGGGCAGTGCAATTAACTCAATAGACAATTGAACTTACAGCTGTCTGTTTTCGTTGGATCCAGGTAAAATCATTCTGGAAATCTTTGGTTTCTTATTATTACACTCAGTTACTGGATGTCCAGAAAGATGTCTCTGCAACATTACTCTGAAAGAAGTGAGTTGCACGGGTAATGGGCTGTCAGAGGTTCCTAAGGGTGTTCCCCCTGACACAGAAATTCTGTACTTACAGAACAACCATATTCACACAATATCAAATGCTGCTTTTACTAATATGCCTCAGCTGCAGGTTTTGGACTTGTCAAATAATGTTATTTCAAGTTTATCGTCAAATACATTTGATGGACTGCATAATCTTCTCAACCTGAATCTTGCAAATAATTCCATCAACCATATGGATAACAAAATCCTTCATTCAACCGGAAATCTCAAACAACTGGATTTATCATTTAACAATCTTACAAGTTTGCCTGAGGGCTTGTTCAAGAACCAAAAGAATCTGATCTGGCTTGGAATGCATCAAAACCAGCTTCACCAACTGGACACGGCCCTTCTGGATTCACTGTCAAATCTACAGGTACTTTTGTTCCAGAAAAACCATTGGAAATGTGACTGTCATGTGGCTGAATTGAAACTCTGGCTGGAAGGCTTCCTGTACAAAGGTTAGTAGGCAAATATGGTTTTACTATTTCATATTTCATTTGTGCTGTTTTTCTCATACAAGGCATTGAATGGTCCTTTAAAAGAATCTAGAGGCTGCAACCTGTACCACTCTGACCAATTTTACAATAAATCCACCTCATATTCAAAAAAGTCATAGTAGTGTCACATTATGAATAACAAATGTAATCCTTTCATAGCATTACTCAACATTATTCCTCTTTTTGTCAGCTCTTTTATACACGTAGATTTTGTCGCTTATTTCACCTCCTACCATTAGTATCTTTCTTTATTCAAGGCTAAGAATTGCGTAAGAATTTTTCTATCAAATCATGCTGTCATTAATATCATAGTTAGGACAAATTGTATTGTGCAAAGTAGGTTTAACACAAGTTATGACAATCAATGAAATTTTAGCAAATATAAATACTTCGTTAGAAAGGTCCCTAGACACAACAACATAGAAAAGCAGACCAGGGGAAGGTTTAAGGGAGAGATGTGGGGGGAGTTTTTCACACAGAATGTGGTGAGTGCCTGGAACGTGCTGTCAGAGGAGATGGTGAAATCAGGAACATTAGTAACATTCAAGAGCCATCTAGATGGATTCATGGGATGGGGGATACGGTCCCCTAGGAGAGAAGTTCTTTAGCTAAGTTAGGGCATCATGATCATCATGGGCTTGGAGGGCCGAAGGATTCGTTCATGAGCTGTACTTGGCTTAATTCTTTGTATAATACCCAGAAAAATAATACAGAATGCATTCAACACTTAAGCCTTTTTTGATAGTTGCTAAAGTGAAGAAATTGGACATTGACAATGGCATATAGAAAAAATGGAAAAAAAGTTTGATCTTAAACAAAAATAACAACAACGAAAAACAGGTGGCTGTAATACTACAGTATTAAATAGTGCTTTTTCTGTACTCTTCACACAAATTCCAAGATTCACTGAATGAAAATTACAATTGAAGTGAAATTCTGAGTATTGGAAATTAGATCTGTTGTAGAATTAAATCCAGAAAGAGGTGTGCTGTGTGAGTTAACAAGCTTACCCTTTGGCAAGAGTTACCTCTCCCTGTTATCCTATTCCTGCAACCTAGCCCCTCTTTTCCATGATGATCAGACTGAAATGTCAAAGCCTGTAGCTCCAGTTCTGACTCCAGTTGCCATTTCCTTGGTACAACTGGGCATGCTCTTAGAAGTTGCCCATTACAGCCTTGCTCACTGCTTGTAGCAGTAAGTTATAATGGGATATAGATACACCGAGTGAATGGGCAAAACAGAACAGAGCTGAGTTCTGCCCTAAAACACCTACCGGGCAGCACAGTAGCACAATGGTTAGCACTGCTACTTCACAGCTTCAGAGTCCTGGGTTTGATTTCCGGCTTGGGTCACTGTCTGTGTGGAGTTTGCATATTCTCCTTGTGCCTGCATGGTTTTCCTCTAGGTACTCCGGTTTCTTCCCACAGTCCAAAGATGTGCAGGTTAAGTTGATTGGCCATGCTAAGAAATTGTCCCTTAGTGTCCAGGGATGTGTAGGTTAGCGGGATTAATGGGCATAATATGTAGGGATATGAGGGTGGGGGCTGGGTGGATTGTGTTCAGTGCAGACTTGATGGGCCAAAAGGCCCCTTTCTGCACTGTAAGGTTCTATTATATTCTAAAGTTGGCTCTTTGTGTAGAATTAATTCACTTTATATCTTCTCAGATCTTGGAATTTCAGATCATTGTTCCTCTTGTTTATAAATATAATTTTGATGCTCTTTTTGTGATTGCTGTGCAAATTGCATTTCTGACACTCTGCATAGCAGTTGGGGATAGATAGGTCCCTTGATTGTGCAGATGGTGAAAAAAACCCATCCTATGCATCGGTCTGGTATGCAGTGCCTTCAGGGAAGATATAGCCACCCTTCTTTTGGGAAAAAGGGTGTGAATGAGTCAGGATAAAAAAAAACTCCATTGGCTGGAATCATACCTAACACAAAGGAAAATGTTTGTGGTTGTTGGAGATCAATCATCTCAGCCCCAGAACATCACTGCAGGAGTTCCTCAGGGTAATGTCCTCAGTTCAAATATCATCAGTTGTTTCATCAAAGACTTTCCTTCATTATAAGATCAAAAGTGAGGATGCTTTATGATGATTGCACAATGTCCAGTTCCATTTGTAATTTCTCAGATAATGAAGCAGTTTGTGACCCCATGTAGCAAGGTCTAGATAACAACAATCAGACGTCATTCTGACTTCCCATTGCCACAGTGGAAATCCTGGAACTTCCTTCCTGGCAGCACCGAGGGAATACCTACAGCACATGGATTGCAGTGGCTCAAGAAGGCAGGTCACCAAGGCTTGCTAACGGCCAGTTATGGGTGGGCAATAAACATTGGCTTTAGCAGTGATGTTCATGATACAAAAGCAAATAGTAAAAAGACATGGACTGATAAGTGACAAAGAAGATTTGTGTAAACAAGTGTGAGGTAATGACTACCTGCAACATCTTCCCTTAGTATGCAGCAAGATTACATTACTGAAATGGGTTACCATCACACAAATACTGTAACTCGAACAGCCAGTGGGAGCAACCCACCTCCTGATTGCCCAGAGCTTTTCATAATTGACTAATTACATGGAGGACTCAGTGACTATCGCTGTGCTGTGCAGATACATAAATTTGGGCCTGTGTCTGTGGGAGTTTACGCATGCTCCCGTGCTTGTGTGAGTTTTCTCCAGGTGCTCCGGTTTCCTCCCACATCCCAAAGATGTGCTCTTAGGCTGATTGGCAGAACAACTCTCCCTAAATTGTCTCAAATTTGGTTTCAATGCATAGATCTATAAACACAGACAGGGATCACGGGTAGAAGTGGGAATATCAAGGTGGTGGTGAGGGCTCGTTGGGCCGAAGGGCCTGTTTCCAATGCTGTTTTGTTCTTTGTTCTTTGACTGGAATGATATCATGTCCTCTTACCACAATGAGTATAACTCTGACAATGATCAAGAAGCTTAACACTATCCAGGACAAAGCAGCCTGCTTGATTAGCACCGCATCTAATACCTTAAACATTCACTCCCTCAAATACAGGTGCCCTATCTACAAATTTCAACAACTCATCACAGTTTCTTTGACAGCGCTTTACAATCAATAACACCTCGAGGGACAAGGACAGCAGGCACATAACAACATACCACCTGCAAGATACCATCCAAGTTATGCAGCATCCTAACTGAAAAGACATTGTTTCATCACCATTGGGTCAAACTGATAGAGCTTCCTCTCTATACCACGTGGACTGCGGTGATTCAAAATGTGACTCAGTACCACTTTCTTAATGACAAGTAGGGATGGAACAACACATGCTGGCCTTGTCCAAATCATATGAACTAATAAAATAAAGTTGTAGTTTAGGGTTCTGGGTATCTGAAACTTCCCTATGATATCAGGGAATGTCTGTTACAAACTGAAGGGGGCAATCTTATCAAGGAGGAAACAGGAGAGTGCAGAATGTAGTGTTACAGTCATAGCTAGGGTATAGAGAAAGATCAAGTAAGGTAAGTCCATTCAAAAGTCTGTTTACAGACATGGCTCAGGTGTAAAGAAAAATTAACTTAATATGAGGTAGGTCCATTTAAAAATCTGATGGCAACAGAGAAGAAGCTATTCTTGAGTCAGTTGGTATGTGACCTCAGATTTTGTATCTTTTTTTCGAAAGAAGAAGGTAGAATAGAGTATGTCCAGAGTGTGTAGGGGCCCTTATGACTGCTTTTCTGAGGCAGAGGGAAATGTAGAGAGAGTCAACGGATGGGAGGCTGCTTTGCATGATGGACTAGGCTTCATTCACAATCTACAATTACAGACTTTGTACTTTTTTATAGTTTTGGACAGAGCAGGGGCTATACCAAGCTGTGATACAACTAGAAACAATGCTTTCTATGCGCATCTGTAAAAGTTGGTGAGAGTTGTAGCAAACATGCCAAACTTCCTTAGACTCATGGGAAAATACATGGAAACTGTACCAGTTGATGGTGACTAATGTTTAATTGTCAAGCATTGTCTGAAATTTGACCAGGCAGCTTTGCCCTGATTGGTTAAAGAATTACCCTGAGACATGTGACAACAAATGGCTGTCAATGATTTTGTTTAACTGAAATAGGGCAATGTACATACATATTATTTCTGGCTGTAAATAATAGGGCCATTTAAAAAAAAACAAACAAGGTTTGGCAGTTATCTATCAGTCACCAACTGGTGCATTTCTATGGCAACACTTCTACCAAGCAGAGTCCACTTGCCAAACAATCAGTACTCTCTTATCCAACAGTAAATAGTCATTTTCCTCTTATATTCGCATTCTAGTGGCCTATCCTGATGAACACAAGATGAAACGTTTTAACATGTCTCTTTTTTCAGTACTACTCAAGTTCTGGCCTACCAGAGACTATCACTTTGGCATTAGGCTGTAGTGATGTCATCAACAATCACATTGAAATGTTAAGATAGAAGCTGAAATATGTGAAACAAACAAACAAAAAACCGTGGAATGTTTCTGTCATAATGGAGAAATTTGGCAAACAACAGACATAAAACTATTTTTGGAGTCAGGATGATTAGCAGTAATTATAAAATAGTATGATATAAAAATGTCGTTATAGTTCATTCAACAGGGTACAATTTTTTCAAGAGTTTCTACAGCAAGACTTAAAGTGTGAAAGGATAAGTTCAGATGATTTCTAGAGAATTTCCATTTAAGGGAGGGGGCTTCAACACTCTGTGGAGGAGTAGGTCATCACCCACAGCAACGTCTGGGCTTCCATGTTTAACTGAGAATTGTGGACATCAGAAGTTGCTGGCCTTTGTAGACTGTATCACTGTAAATACAACTACAAACTCTCGGCCAATTGCTGTATAAGATTACCTCTTAGACATTACTGCCGGAAGTTTAACGGCATGCCCGCTCCAGAATTGGGCAAAGTTTGCAAACGGGCATTCTCCATTGGCCTTGGGCGGGATCTTAAGAGCCTTGGATGGGCGCATATGTGTCAGGTCAAAAAATTTGAGTTGTTCTGATCTATCCTCATATTTCAAAACTCTGACTCTAGGAGAGGCTTTACTTTGAGTTATACAGAATACACAGCATGGAAAAATATCATTCGGCCCATTAACACCAGCCTTTATGCTCCACTTGTGCTTCCTCTCATCCTTTCTTATCTACTCGATCAGCAGAACTCTCCATTCCCTTAAATGCTTATCCAGTTTCCCCTTAAATGTATCTGTATTGTTCGCCTCAATTTCTCCATGTGATATTAAGTTTCACATTCCCACCACTTGCTGGGTACCTTGTGTTCATTCTTTATACTGCCTCCAGTGCTTGAAAGTACCTCTTGTGTGACTTGGTGACCAAAACCGGACACAATGTTGAAGGTCTGGTTTGGTCAGAGCTCTGAAGAGGTTCATCATGACTTCCATGTTCTGCACAGCTTTACCTTTTCATCTAGATTGGGGCAGAGAGATGGAAGAATCAGAGCTTAATCTGCTTGCCTTATGGCTGGCACTTTTCATGATCAGTTGACATTTGCGTGAGTGAAACTTGCATTACTGATTGTTACAGCCATGGCTTTGAAGATTCTAACCTGTGCCATCATACTGGCAACAAATGTATTTGTCAGGAGAAAGATGCTCATTTTCAGCTTCTTATATATTAATTTCGTAGGAGGACAGAGGAAGCACCTTTGAAAAATGCTGCGGCCGACCTGTAGAGTCCCAATTGGACCAGAGGAAAATAGTGCTACTGCTGGAACTGTGAGCAATCCATGAGAAGAAGGAAGATGTCTCTTGGATCTAAAGATACATTGGGGAATTTTGATCAGGGTGGAGTTCAGACCCGAATGAAAGTGGAGATTTGGGGCTGTGTTTTAGAAAACAAGGAGGAAGCAGAAAGGGAGATGGGCATGGGGGGTATTAACTATGGGGGTGCCCCACCCCAATAGGCATACAGTACATCCAGACACTTAGGGTGGAGGGATGGCGTAGTGAGTGGTGGTAGCAGAGAGTCAATACTAAGGAGAATTGCAACAAGTTGCCAGAAGATATTAATAGACGGCAGAATGGGCTAATAATTGGTAAATGAAGTTCAACACAATTAAACATGAGATAGTATATTTTGGAGGAAGAATAGAGAAGTCACTTGTTACTTGGAAGGTGGAAGTCTAGGTGGGATAGAGGAAAAATGGGATCGAGAGTACACTTACCTTAATTACTAAAAGTCATGCTACAAGATAATAAGATCACAAAAAACAAGCCACATATTAAATTTTATTTCTAGAGTGATGGAATTGAAAAGTAACGATTTATGCTAAGTTTAAATTGCATCTTGATAGACCATAGTGTACACCATGCTGGTCAAACTTGGAGATGGTATAAAGAAGATTTACAAGGATGATATTGGAAGTACATGGGTATACAAATCAGGAAAGGGCTGACAGTCTGGGTGTCTTCTCAAAGAAAACAAGATTGAGGAGTCACCTCATAGAGGTATTTAAAATTATGAAAAATTTGATAGAGTGCAGGCAGGGAGAATGTTTCCTTTTGTGGGGAAGAACATCAAGACCATCAATATAACAGCCCACAAGAAATCCAATAGACAATTGAGAAGAACATTCTTTATCCAAACAGTAGTAACTTGCTACCACAACGAGTGATTGAAGTGAATAGTATCGATACAGTTAAGGGGAAGCTAGACAAACATCTGAGGCAGAAGGAAATAGAGGAATACAATGGTATATCTGGTTGAGAAAAGGTGGGTGATGGCTTGCATTGAACATCAACACTTGACTAGATGGGTTGAATGGTCTGTCTCTGTGCTATATGTCCTATGTAATCCTATTCCCTTTGGAAAACTAGTATTGATTCTGCCTACTGTCAACTTTCAGGCAGTGTATTCTGGATCTTAACACTTGCTACATAGAAATATTTCTTTCTCATATTGCCTTTGACTCTTTCGCTGATCACCTTAAATTTGTATCTTCTGATTCTTGACTCTTCTATTAGGGCACTCTCTATTCTCTCTGTTTACAAACTCATGACTTTGAACAATGCTATCTAATCTGCTCTCAACCTTCTTTACCCTCAAAAGGGTATAGCTTCTCTAATCTGTCAACGTGACTGAAATCCTTCATCCCTGGAACCATTCCAGGAAATGTTTCTGCACCCTTTTTAAAGCCTTCACACGCATCATAAAGTGTAGCAACCAGAGTTGGACACAATACTCCAGTTGTGACTGCATCAGTGTTATATGAAATTTTATCATAACCACCTTGCTTTCTGTATACTTCGCTTCTATATGTAACGTCCTGAATCCAGTATACATTTTTAGTTGCTTTATTGCAGGGTATAATTTTTATACCCTGCCACTTACAATAATTTACCAACATATAATCACCAGGCCTTTCTATTGCTGTGCCAGTTTTAGAATTGTACCCTATATTTTATGCTCCCAATATGTTATATTGCTAAAGTGCAATATTATTTGGACAATTGTGATTGATTCAATACAATTGTTATGACCAAGTGAAGAGTCAAGTAGATCGTTTCTGTTCCCGCTCCTTGTTTGACTGTAACAGTTTTTTTTTCATTTCAAAACAGATATACTTGCCAATATAATGATTTATAGGCTGTGACTGTAAAATAACCCATCGGATGGGTATTCTTCAGTTAACTTTATTATACTTAATATAATCTAAGCAATTCTTTACCTGTTCACAGGATGTAGACAGCAGTGACTATGCCTTATCACCCATCCCTAATTATCCTTCAGAAGATGGTGGTGGTTTCCCTTCATGAACTGCTGTAGTCCATGTAGGTACATCCACAGTGCTTTCAAGAAAGGAGTTATAGAATCATGAAGTCATCGAGGTTTACAGCTTGGAAACACGTCCTTTGGCCAAATTGTCCATACGACCTTTTTTTTTAATTCCCCAAGTTAGTTCCAATTGTCTGCACTTGGCCCACATCCCTCTATACCCCTTGTACTCATGTAACTGTCCAAACACTTTTGAAAAGATAAAATTGTACCCGCCTCTACTATTAATTCTAGCTGCTTCTTCCAGATACTCATCACCCTGTGTGTGGAAAAATTGCCTCTCTGGACACTTTTGTATCTTACCCCTCTCACCTTAAATTTACGCCCTCTAGTTTTAGATTACCCTATCTTTGGGAAAAGATACTGACTTTCTCGCTGATCTATGCCCCTTATTATTTTATAAACGTCTGTAAGATCACCCCTCAGCCTTCTACGCTCCAGAAAAAAAAAGTCCCGGTCTATTAAGCCTCTCCTTATAAACCAAACTGTCAATTCCCAGCAGCATCCTAGTAAATCTTTTCTGCACTCTTTCTATAATAGGGTGATCAGAACTGTACACAGTACTCCAAATGTGGCTTTATCAATGTCTTGTACATCTTCAACAACTCGTCCCAATTCCTGTATTCAATTTTCTGACCAATGAAACCAAGCATGCTCTTTGCCTTTTTCACCACTCTGTCCATTTTCAAGGAGCTATGAACTTGTATCCCTAGATCTCTTTGTTCTGTAACTCTCTCCGGTGCCCTGCCATTAACTGAGTAAATCCTGCCCTGGTTCAATCTTCCAAAATGCATTACCTCACATTTATCTAAATTAAATTTCATTTGCCATTCGTCAATCCACTAGCCCAATTGATTAAGGTCCTGTTGCAATCCAAGATAATTTTCTTCACTGTCCACTATGCCACCAATTTTGGTGTCATCTGCAAACTTACTAACCATGCCTCCTGTATTCTCATCTGATCATTAGTAACAAAAAACAGAGAACCAGCACCAATCCTTGAGGCACACCGCTGGACACAGGTTTCCAGTTTGAAAAACAGTTCTGTACAATCACCTTCTGGCTTCCATCAAGCCAATTTTTTTTTATCCATTTAGCTACCTCACCCTGGATCCTGTGCGATTTAACCTTATGTAACAAGCTACCATGCAGTACCTTATTAAAGGCCTTGCTAAAGTCCATATAAATGACATCAACTGCACTGCCCTCATTTACCTTCTCAGTTACTCCTTCAAAAAATTCAATCAACTTTGTGAAACATGATTTTCCAATCACAAAGCCATGCTGACTGTCCATAATTAGGTCTTGCATCTCTAAATGCCTGTAGATCCTGTCTCTCAAAATAGCTTCTAACAAAGGCCAGTGAGCTTCTAACGATGTGAACCTCACTGGCCTGCAGTGCCCAGGCTTTTCCCTGCAGCTTTTTTTAAGCAAAGACACAACATTTGCCACCTTCACGTACCTTACTTGTGACTATCAATGTTTCAAATATCTCTGCTGGAAGACCTGCTATTTCCTCTTAGCCACCCACAATGTCCTGGGATACACTTCATCATGTCCTAGGGGTTTATGTACCTTGATACATTTTCAGATTTCCAGCATCTCCTTCTTTGTAACATGTATACTCCTGAAGACATTGCTATTTATGTCTTCAAGTTCCCTAATATCCATGTTTTTCTCAACGGTAAATACTGATGAGAAGTATTCATTTAGGATCTCACCCATCTCTTGTGGTTTTGCATATAGATGACCTGGTTGATCCTTAAGAGGCCCTACTCTCTCCCTAGTTACTCTTTTGGCCTTAATGTATTTGTAGAAGCTCGTTGGATTCTCCTTTACCTGATCTAACAAAACCATCTATTGTCCCTTTTTTGGTCTCCTGGTTTCTTTCTTAACTCTACTTCTACACCCCTTATACTGTTCAAGGGATTCACTTGATCCCAGCTGCTTATGCATGTCATATGCCTCCTTCTTCTTTTTGACCAGACTCTCAAAATCCTGAGTCATCCAATGTTCTCTACTTCTACCAGCCTTGCCCTTCACTCTAAGAGGAATGTGCTTACTCTCAACCCTGGTTAACACAGTTTTGAAAGTCTCCCAGTTACCAGACATCCTTTTGCCTTCCCATAGATTCCCCCAATTAACTTTTGAAAGTTTCTGCCTGATACCATCAAAATTGGCCTTACCTCAATTTAGAATTTTAACTTTCGAGACAGACTTATCATTCTTCATAGCAATCTTAAAACTAACAGAATTATGGTCACTGGTCCCAAAGTGATCCCTCACTAACATGTCTGTCACTTGCCCTTTCTTATTTCCCAAGAGGAGGTCAAGTTTTGCCCCCTCTCTGGTTGGGCCATCCACATACTGAATGAGAAATTCTTCCTGAATACACTCAATAAATTTCTCTCCATCCAATCCTCTAATACTATGGCTGTCCCAGTCAATGTTAGAAAAGTTAAAATCCCCTACTATTCTCACTCTATTTTTCTTGGAGCTATCTGCAATCCTCTTACATATTTGTTCTTGAATTTCCCACTGACTATTTGGGGGCCTATAATACAATCTTATCAATGTGATTTCCCCCTTCTTATTTCTCAGTTCTATCCATATAGATTTAGTGGCTGAACCCTCGGAAATATCTTTTCTCAGTACTACTGTGATGTTTCCAGGGTTTTGACCCAGCAACTGCAAAGGAAAAGTGAGGCAGTCCCAAGTCACAATCCCATGTATCTGTTGTCCTTATCCTTCTAGGTGATAGATGTCACAGTTTGTAAGGTGCTATCAAATGAATCTTGGTGAGATGCTGCATCCTGTAAACTTCACACAGTTTTGGCTCTGTACATCAGTGGTGAAGAGAGTGGTTGATCTGATGCCAATAAAACAAGTTGCTTTGTCCTTGAATATTGGTGGGCTACACTCATCCAGGCATGTAGAGAGTATTTTATCACACTCCTCCAGAGTTGACCATTGTAGATGGTATACAGGCTCTGGAGAGTTAGGAGGTGAGTTATACTCCACACAATTCTCAGCCTCTGATCTGCTCTTGTAGTCACAGATTCAAGTCAGCTTCTGGTCAATGGTAACCTGCAGGATGTTGATAGTGGAGGGTTCAGCAATGGTAATGCCACTGAATGCCAAGTGATGATGATTAGATTCTCTCTTGTTGGAGATGGTTATTGCCTGGCACTTATGTGGTGCAAATAGCACTTAGCACTTACCTGGTCAAGTCTTGCTGCATATGGATACAAGCTGCTTCAGTATCTGCAGATTCATGAATGGTGCTAAACATTGTGCAAGCACCAGTGACTTTAAGATGATAGAAAGGTCATTGATTAAGCAGCTGAAGGTAGTTGGGCCCATGACATTATCCTGAGGATTTCTTGCAGCGATGTTCCAGGACGAGGAGGAGAGACCTCCAACAACCACAACTTTATGCTACATATGATTCCAAGTATTGAAGTGTTTTTCCCCGATTCCCATTGACTCCAGTTTTCCTTGATGCCACATTTGATCAAATGTTGCCTTGATGTCAAGTCAGGAGCTGATTGACTCTGTGGAACCCAAAGTGGTTGTCAGTCACCAAACCACTGCTGTGTAAATGCTGCTTGATTGCTGTGTCAATGGCACCTTCCATTACTTTGTTGATAATCGAGAGTAGACAGATGAGGCAGTAATGGGCTCAGTTACATTTATCCTGCTTTTTGTGGACAAAACATATCTGACTAATTTTTCACATTGCTGGATAGATGTCAGTATTATAGTTACACTGGTACAGCTTGGCTAGGGACACGGCTAGTTCTGGAGCACAAGTTTTCAGCACTATTATTGTCAGGAGCCATAGCCTTTGCAGTATCTAGTGCCTTCAATCATTGTTTGATATCCCTTGGAGTGAACTGATTTGGCTGAAGACTGACATTTGTGATGCTGGGGTCTTAAGAGAAGCCTGAGATGGGTCATCCACTTGGATCTTCTGGTTAAAGGTAGTTACAAATGCGTCATCTTTGTCCTTTGCAGTGATTTGCTTGTTCCCCCCCCCCCCCCCCCCCCCCCCCAACCAGGATGGGATATTTTTGGAGGCCCCCTTCTATTTAATTGTCAACCATCATTTATGACTGAGTATGACATCACTGTAAAGATCTGATCCATTGGCTATGGGATTACTTAGCTGACTATAGCATGCTGTTCATACTGTTTGGCATGCATAGTCCAGTGTCACAGTTTCATCAGGTTGATACCTCATTTTAGATATAGCAGATATTGCCCTGCTCTGCCCTCCTAACTCTCTTCATTCAACCAATGTTAGCCTCAAGCTTAATGGCAATGGTAGAGGTGGGGTGGGATATACTGGGTATGAGATGATAGATTGTCGTTATGTACAATTCTGCTATTGATGACCCATAGCATCTCATGGATGGTCAGCTTTGAATTACAAGATTTATTCAAAATCTACCACATTTAACATGGTTGCAGTGCCACACAACATGGTGGAGAGCATCCTCAATCTGAGGTTAGATCTCGCATACACATATACGTGTGCGTGCGCATACACACACACACACACACACACACACACACACACACACACACACACACACACACACACACACACACACACCCCACACACACACACACACACACACACACACACACACACACACACACACACACACACAGAGATTATAGAGTGGGAAGGATAAATTGGCCAGATTCAACTCTGTACAAGGTAAAAACAATATATAATCTGTAAGTTGGTGACTCAGCTGGCTTGAGGCTGAACTTGCTTGTCTTGATTCCTTGCAGTTAAAAATGTAGTTGAGTGAGTTGGAGATGGTGGTGCTCGATTGAATTATTTAAGAAACTTCTGTCAGGAGCAGGGTGTCACTGGATGGTCAGAGTCAGCAACAGGGCTCAAAGTTTGCCAAGTGGGTTGGAGAGGAAGACAGGGAGACAAGATGGACCCACTTAGTTCTTGTCTCTTAACTTCTCAGCTGCTTGTCCACAGTTCTACGAGAAAGCATTGCTTAAAACATACAGATGATAGTTTGTCACGTGACTTCCCTTCTTTAACTGCTGGTATAATCCAAATAAGGTTGTTGTATGTGAATGTAAAGGTAACTTGATTAGTGCATGTTTGAAAAGCTACTTTATCGAGGGTCCCATTGTCCAAGTGATTAGTCTCAATAGTCCAACACTTGATTATCTCAACTTGCTCATTACTTGTTGCTGTTTCAGGAGATGTGGGTCTGTCACATTCCCAAGGAGATCAGTTGTTTTGTTGGAAATTGCGGACAGGATGGCTGAATTTTCCAGCTGTTTACACCAGTGGGATATTACAGTCCTGCCAGTGATGGGAAGGTCACTTTCAGTGATTCTGAAAGATCATGCTGGTGGGAACAGCGGAAAATCCTAGCCCCTAATGTAAGAGATTGTTCTCTTATTCAAGTGAGAAAAAAAATGTAATATGCAAAACTGCACAAAGCCACTACATATTCAATTGCCTACTGAATTATTTTATGAATGTTGATTTAATACTTTCAGAATATCACAGTATAATATTGGAGGGGGTTGCAGTAACTCAATGGGTAGCTCCCCTGTCTCTTAACTGTGAAATCCCTGGGTTTAAGTTCTACTGTTGGCTACGAAAGAATACAGCCACTATTGTGGGCAAGCAGGTACTCCAGCCTGGATAAATGGGGAGGTTTGATGACTGAAAGGGCATCTGGCTGTAAAAACACCCATCAGCTCCAAACAAATAATGGTTGGTATGAAGATGGCCAATCAGTATTGTGGGCACACCATGTAAGCTGAAAGAGAGACAAAATGAAAGGAAGAAAAATGTATTGCAATAAAACATCTCAAGTGTGCAGGCATGCTGAAGAATCAACAAATATCCTTTAATTTCTAGTCTTCTTGGCTGGTGTCCACTTATAAAGCTACTTAGAAGCAAATCCAAAAAAATGAACAACATGGAAAAAAAGAACTGGAAGTTCTCTAATTTGGCCTTATTTCGCTTTATATATCTATTGCAAGCCTTCCAAATGTAATAATTGTATAATGCATTGTAAAATGGATTTATGTTTCATATTTTTTAAATTAAATTGTTGACAAATTTCAGTTGACAAAGCTCGTTCTGTTTTATACAGGAGGTCAGATTGATGAGATTCTCTGTACAGAACCTGAAGATTTAAGGAGTAAAGATCTCATGAAAATTCCTCATGAGCTATTCCAGCCATGTCCCTCTGTTAAACACGAGCCAACTCATGGTGACTTCGAACACGGAAGTTCCACCATGCACAACCATCACACCAAAAGCGAAAATGACCAAAATTCAGACTGCAGCTCAAAACCCAAGCAACGGGCAGGCAGCTTACGCCATGCTATTGCCACAATTGTGATAACTGGTGTCATCTGTGGCATTGTGTGTCTGCTGATGTTAGCAGCAGCTGTTTATGGCTGTTCTTACGCAGCTCTCATGGCTAAATATCAAAGGGAACTCAAGAAACTGGAACATCTGGATCCAAAGTTTGAACAGGGAAATGCTGAAGAGAAGGAGCCACTAGATGGTCCACTGGCATGAATTTCAATTTCTTGATTTCTTCACAAAAATCATAACATGCGGGAAACAAACATGTCAATAATGGTGTCAATCTATGATCAAAAGCTTTTTTGTAAGTAAGCAGGTATCTATCATCCCAGACTGTTTTAATTTACAGGGGTACTTCAGAACCTCAGAATTTTGCATGCAAATCATTTATTGTGTACATTAGTTTAGATTGACTTTAAACAATTATTAACAAGGTGAAGAATCAAACAAAGAGAGACATACATAATTGTTAAATACATTTCAAGGAATGCTATGCATTCGAGGGTAGAGTTTGAGAAGGATCTGTCGTTTCTTTTCATTTGAATAATCATTGTAAGCTATGGTTTACTCTAGTTTCTATATTTGTCTAATATACTGGATTATGAATGGGAACACATTGGTATCCTTTACTAAAGATACATTTCAGAAATTCATTTTGTACTTTTTTGGGAAAAATTTATTCCACTCAGATAACCTACAAAGACTTGACCTTGAAGTAATGCAGTGAAAGGGTGATGTAGCATTGATTCATGTAACCATAGAGGGATTCACTTGTATAAAATAAATAAATTGTATGAATGTGTTAAGTGCTCATGACCTATCTTACCACAATGTAATTTCAAACTGAAAACCTAAAATTACTTCAGAGAAAACTTCTGAAAATATTTTCAGATTAATATGACCAATAACTATACCTCGCCATTGTTTGTCAATGGATAAAAATCTCGTGAAATTCAAGATTCCTAATAGAATATAGCATCAATTTTAATTATCATGAAGGGTAAATACAAATGCAAAAGCAGTTATTTAAAATTTACGCTTTGTGAAAAGTATTATCTGTAATCAATCACAAATACATTTGAAATTTCAAATTAAAGAGTTTGACGAAGTTATTCACATCTGTTTTAATTTTTTAATTACATCAATATATTAACAGAGCCTCGAAAAAAGATTAAAATTAAAAGCTTTTCAAAGCTTTAGAATGTGTTGCATGTTTTATTTCTCTTGGTATTTGCAGTAAAAATAATTGTCAGCAGATTTTGCTGTGTACCAGAGATGGTTTCTAATCTGGATAAAATCAATCAGAAGCAAAAATCTGTGAAGAATGTTCAGGAAGCACCAAGTCAACTACTATCATGAGCAAAAGATGTCAGTATACTCTCATTGTTGCAAACTAGACCACTGGGCTTAAATAAATTGTGCTTAGAATATGTTTGCTCTACATTCATTTTTTAAAGAAAAGATCTGAATGAAAATCTTCCGATCTATCAATCAAATACTTTTAAAACATTATTTTAACTTGAACACAACAAGCATATATATCTTTAGGAATATGTGCATAGTATATAGAAACGTAGAAAATAGAAGAGAGGAGCAGGAGGAGGCCATTCAGCTCTTTGTGCCTGCTCCACCATTTATCTTGATCATGGCAGGTCATCCAACTCAATAAGCCTAATCCTGCTTTCTCCCCATAACCTTTGATCCCATTCACCCAAAGTGCTATATCTAGCTGCGTCTTGCACACATACAATGTTTTGGCAATAACTATGTCCTGTGGTAATGAATTCCACAGGTTCTATGGCAGGCACTTAGGACAAGAAGAGGGTCAATGGGCTCCCGATGCTGCTTAAAAAAGCTTTCCAGTTTAACCTTATTTTCCAGCTCTTTATCCATAGCCTTGTAGGTTAGAACACTTCAATTACATATCAATGTATTGTTTAAAAAATGAAGGTTTCCCACCTCCACAACCATTTGGTGGTTGGGGGAAGTCTAAGGGGAGGGTGGTTGGATGAGGTCAGGGTCAGAGGTCAGGGCAGGGAATCAGAGGGCTGGGGTTTTAGTTGTCCAGCAGATCGAGTCACATGTGTGAGGGCTGGTGAGGTTGGGTTAGATCCATAGGTCAGAGGGTGGGAATGGAGGGGGGAGGGGGGAAGGTGGTGGGAGGGCAGCACCAGGCCCACAGGTTTGTGGGAGGTGTTGGGTTGCATCCGCAGGTCAGGTCTGCAGGCCAGGGAGCATGGGGCGGGGGTGGGTGAGGAGGGAGTGTCCTTTGAGGGTTGAGTTGATGGGGAAAACTGTGAATAGTCAGAGATGGGGACGGAAGTCCCATTGGGGTGTGGGTAGAGTCCCCTGGAAGGGTATGGGGGGTGGCGGGGATCAGTCTGGATGTTTACAATCATCACCCAGAATTTAGAAGAGGTTTTAATTCTTCTAACTTTTTTGGAATACCTATTGATGTAACTCTGGCAGAACAATGGAAGTTTATGATTTAAATTGCATTTACAGATGGTTCCCAGCATGGTGTAATTACTCAGAGGTAATTACCTGTAAACTTTTGAGAGGGATTCCCTAGCAAATCTCTAGGACACCTCGCAAATTCCTGCCCAAGACCTCTATACGAGAGTCTTGTTAGCCTGCTTATACTTGTTTAGTGCACAAAATGTAGAATCCTCCCTACACTAAGTGCTAACTATAATTTGCAGACCTATTACATCTACTTGGCTACATAAGTGACCCTATCAATGTAAATAGACATCGAGTGGGTTAGGTGCAAACTATACACACTAAATTCTGGGACATGTTACCAGTGTTCTCAGCTGGAGAAGGCAGAGTGCTATCATGCTATCAATAGAGTGGTGGAACCAAACTGGAGATTCAAATGTTCTTTATTGTGATTTCTGTGACAAATTTATATTGCTATCTGCAATTGACACAGGACAACTGGTTCTATTTGACTACAGGTCCAAATTAAATTTTGACATTGCTTTGTTTCTTTATTCAGGTTCTTGGTTCAAATATTTTTGTTGCATAATCATGCTCAATTTTCATACTGTGAAGCATTGAGAAGCCTACAATAGTACAAATGTCACTACTGTCATTACCAGCTAGCTTGGACAAAAGTTACTAACACTATTGTGCAACATTAAGCTATGGTTTCTGTGCTAATGTGACTGGGTTTGGGTCATCATTGATACTGAGGCATTCGGCCAGCAATCTGTTTCTCAAACACAATGATGTAAGACCATTGTGTTGAAATTATTTTAGCTTTAAGAGAGTAGAATTTGCTACCTCGTTCTTTCAACATTAAAAATTAACTGGCTAGAATGTGATCGCTGTGCATGTTTGCACATACATGAAGAGTTTAATCATCACAGGGCTCATTGTAAAATGCAGTGTTAAAATGCTGATGACTTTTTGCTGATAGTTATTATACTCAAGATGTTGGAGAAGCTGATGATATTGAGTAAAATACTTGGAAAATATTCTGAAGAAAAGACACATGGACTCAAAATGTTATCTCTGTTTCTCTCTTTCCAATCCTTGAGCTTTTTTCCAGCATTTTCTGTTTTTAAATTTGGAATTGTAGAATCCGTGGTATTTTGCTTTTATTGGAAAATGTTGATTTGTTTAAATTTAATTGAGATTAAAAAGAAAAGATTGTCCTAACCATATTTTTACACTTTCAGTCAGAAGTCCTCAACTGATCTGGTAAGCAGGGAATGTTGTCCAAGTTTGTTTGCAATTGGTATTCCAACAAATTATATTGAACTCTGGATACTATTATTATGACAGGGAACCAATTTCAGGCCATTGAAAAATCTTGTTAATATGCCTTGCCATTCAAAAAATTCAAAGCACTCATATTGAGTGAAATATAATAGCTCTGAACTATAATATGATGCTTCACTGGATTAATAAGTGAGATGGTTTGAATTTTAAATGTGACTGAACAACAATATTTATTGTATATTTAGAACAAACAGTTGCATAAGCTGTTAACACATTTTGACCTTCATTTAATAGTAGTATGTACATAAGTAAATAGATGTAGCTAACATTCGGTTAAAAAAATCTTCATGTTAAAATCAAATAGAGCTAATTCAAAACAATGCAACTGAAGTGCATGGTGCATTGTTTAAAACAGAACATATTCAGCTTTCAACTATCCAATGGTAACTTCCAATAATCATTTTTCAAAAATGTTAACTAATTTTGCTACAATTGAGGTTGAGGAAGGTGATGGTATACTGATATTATCACTAAATTTTTAATCCAGAAACTCACTAAGATTCTGGGGACCCAAGTTCATATCCCGCCACAGCAGGTAGTGGCATTTGAATTCAATAAAACAAATCTTGAACTAAGAATCTACTGATGACTATGAAATCATTGTGGATTTGTTGGAAAAACCATCTGGTTCACTAATGTCTTTTAGGGAAGGAAATTTGTTGTCATTGCCTGTCTGGCCTACATGGGACTCCAGATCCACTGGCATGTGGTTGACTCTTAAATGCCCTCTGAAATGGCCTAGCAAGCCACTCAGTTTCACGGGCGACTAGAGATGGGCAATAAATGCTGGCCCAGTCAGCAACGCCCATGTCCTACAAATGAATTTAAAAAAAGTGGACAAGAGATTAAGTTGATGTCACATGCCAATTTTTGCTTAAATGTATTGAAGTCCTAGTCTAGGATGTAAGGATTGATTTGAACTTTGAGTGCTCAGTCCATGTGTGCCCAGTCCATGTGTGCCCATCCCTACATCAATCATATGTTACTGCCAATGTACCATCTATATCCCATCATCTTCAGATTTTAATGTACTATTCTGGGCAGATGGCAAAGGCACTTTTCGAAAGCCAGTGGGGTTCTTCAAGTATATAGATGGGATGTGGTGACATGATCAGATCCTAATCACATTTGCAACTCCAACCTTGGCGGGCAAAGACACTGTAGCCTCTCCATTACATAAATCAAGTGAAGAAGATGAGAAACAGAAGAAGTCATTCAAGGTAAGTGCTTTATTTTTCTTTGTGAGTAAAGAGGACCATTCCTGGTCCTCCCAGTTTCACGTAAAAAGTTGAGGCCTCACTTGTCTCAGATTCTCCCCATATCATACCATTTTCCCATAGCCATATCTATCTTATTAGTTTGTCTCAAAGTTCTAAAATCCTGATCCAAAGCTCCCCTCAAACTTCCATATTTCAGGGAATACGATGATCACCAGCAAATCATTTCGATTGATAGACAAGATGTGTTTGAACTATTAGCTTAACTTTGTTGAGCTCCATCAGAGAACTGCTTTTGAATTCATGAAAGAGTAAATATCAAGTTAAGTTTCAATTTAATTTCCCACTTACAGAAATATATTTCAGAGTGTTTTTTATAGAATGGGAGAGAAAGATGAAATAGTGATCAATAGGGAAACAGAAAGATTAGGGACCAAGATGAAATTAGCAAAGGTGATGGTTTTCAGGAACTTTTGAATGGAAGGAAATTGGAAGGATATGAGGAAGTATCAAAAGACTGATAGAGTGGTGCAGTTCAGCCACTCTATCCGGAGCAAGAAGTATTTCAGTATCAGTGGAGTAATGGGTGGAAATACAATTGCAGGAGATTGTGGAGATGAGTGAGACAAAGCCATGGGTGAACTTGAAGCAAGGAATTCCAAAGTAAGTAACTAGCCAAGGAGAGCTAATGAAGCTTAGTAAGGGCAAGATATTGAAAGCATAGGTGGTAACATGGTATACTAAATGATCAATACTTTAGTGAGAATGGAGGCTGACAAGGATAGTCATATGTGTTGTGGCGGTGTGAGGGAGCTGGAGGGCAAGCATAATACCTGGGAATTAAAATCAAGTGTTGGCAGAGGATTTACGTGTTGAAAGTATCTCTGACTTAATCTGAGGGAATAGCTGGGAAAGTTAACGCAATCCATCATTAAGATACATGAATAATGGTGTGACTTGGAAACTGTGTCTTTAATTTTCTCAGCACTGAACTAAAGACCATTTTTCCTCATGCAGGATGTAACTCATTACACGAAGCACTTTGGGACATCTTGAGAAAGTTGATAAGATGTGAGTGTTTTCTTAATTCACGTTGGGCTGGAAAATGGAGAGTGATGAGGATGCAGATGAATTAAAATACTTTTAACAAAAAAAACACCCAAAAGTGATTCTAAAATGGATATTAAACATTAAATAAGAATTAGGAGAGTGACCAGCAGAATGATTGAATGGATTTTGAGTAAGTGGTTAATCAAAGGGGGCAAACTGAGAGAAATCAAAGTGTTTAGAGGGAGAGTAGAAATAGGCAGCTGAACTCTCTGATAGTGAGGATTGGAGAATACACAAAGAACTCAGAGTAACAGCAGCAAAAGGCTCAA
Organism: Sphyrna mokarran; assembly: GCA_024679065.1. Classification (NCBI taxonomy): domain Eukaryota; kingdom Metazoa; phylum Chordata; class Chondrichthyes; order Carcharhiniformes; family Carcharhinidae; genus Sphyrna; species Sphyrna mokarran. The sequence continues at coordinate 112,170,568 of JAGIQG010000003.1, forward strand.
TATGGGAACATGCGTGCAGCTGAACTTGGAGATGAATTCTGAGAAATCATGAAGAGATTGTAGACATGGACAAGAATTTGAAATCAATGCATGGTGGGGGGGAGACGGAGGAGCATGTTCAATGTGGAAAAATGCTTCAGAGGTCTTCACTGAGTTTATCAGCTAAAATTAGATCGCATTATATTAAGAGGAGGATCAAAAATCAAAGAGCTGGGTCCCAAGAGAAAATGGAAAGGTCAAGATAGATGGTGAAAAAGTAAAAATGGATGTCATTAGGGTGCATGTATTATACAGTGAAGTAAAACAATTCTGATCAACACCCTATTTCAGCACTGGTTTCTAGCTGAGAGGATAGGATTGGTGAATCTTCCCTTACATCCGGAGAATCACAATTATTTCCAATCATCAGCAAGCAAATATTCCAATATGCTGGTTAAATAGGAATGTTTAAATTGCTTACCCGCAACCACTGGTGATTTCCTGTTGTCCAAAAGCTGCACAGTTGTGCTCGCCGTCACAACATTACTTCTATTTTCTGTCCCTATCAAAATGAATTGTACTTTATTATATCAAAGTGAAATGAATGTATCATACATAATTATTCTTTCACCAATTCACATTTATTGTGTTGGAAATAACCCCATTATTCATGCTTCTACAGCAGTAACACATGAAAAGCCACAGCATGAAGAGCCCATTTCTTTTATTAAGCCTTTTACATTGAGAGTCCATGCCTGATTATTTAATCATGGGATTCATTCCTACATCTTTCCTATATTAGGAAACTTCGATTCCTTCTTTCACCTCCTCAAGAAAAAAATAATAAAGATAAAATGCAAGAATTATTGTGCAATATCTCTCCATTCCTCACTCATATTTTCTAATAGCTATTAATCTTAACAATTAAGTTTTCTTCTAGGATTTTACAACATCAGTAGTGCTAACTTAGCTTTCAAGTGGTGTTAGTCTGTGTTCAACTTACCTTGTAGTGTGAGTGTCATAATTAGTATGTCTTGGGGAAAGTCCCAGTATCTTTGAACTCCAACTAAACAAATTGCAGAGTTATTTTGTAAGTTCTTTGGCAACAGCCAGTTGAATCATGTGTCTCTGAAGTGAGCATGATGTTTTGCTGAGATATGTAGAATTGGGAATAAGGTTACAGCATTTAAAATGAACATTGGTTTGGGTGGAAATTGTGTGGGTAGAGGAAAGAACTCCAAAGACTTTGAAAAGAAGTAACAAATTCAAAACAATGGAAAGTAACAGAACCTTAAACTTACCAAAAATGTAAGGAATAACAGTGACACAAATGATGGACTGTGTCTCAGGGGAAGGTGGGGTAGGGAGGGGAGGTGGTCAGGAAGAGGTGTCTCTTTCTCCAAAAGGAAGTCAGCTAAAAGTCAACTCTCTCCAAGTCGGACTGTCTGGCAATTATAACACTGTGCAGAGAGGCTAAAGTGGTGGAGGGACTTCTGCTTTTCACTGGCCAGGATTGGGAAGTGTGAGGATTTTCTCACTCTTTGTGCCATACACCAGTGTCCATTATAACAGCACTTTGAATCATAAAATCCCTACAGTGCGGAAGGAGGTCATTTGGCCCACTGAGCCTGCACCGACAACAATCCCACCCCGATCCAATCCTCGAACTCCACATACCTACCCTGCTAGTCCCTCTGACATTCAGGGGCAAATTAGCATGGCCAATTGACCTAACCCACACATCTTTGGACTGTGGAAGGAAACAAGAGCATCAGAGGAAATCAACGCAGGTCTGGGGAGAACGTGCAAACTGCACAAAAACAGTCACCCAAAGCTGGAATTGAACCCTGATCCCTGGCAATGTGAGGCAGCAGTGCTAAACACTGTGCCACCCATGACTCATGCAGCCACTGCAACAAAAATCCACACTATCCAGGGGCAGAGTGTGACGTGAGAGCAGAAGGGTGAGGGTAGGGTAAGGGCTCACAATGACATGCAGAGGGGCAAAGATGTGGATGAAGAAGATGAACACTGAAAGGCAGAGAAAGATCAAATGGAGGGATCTGGGCCCTGACAAAACTGCATGAAAAACCCACAAGCAAGGGGACAGAATTTTCCCAGAAGATACTAACGTATCAGGTTCTGACTGAAAACCAGTTATGTGTTTCTCCTCATAAACACAGCCTGATTTTCACTCCAGATCTCTGACACTTTGTTCTACAAAAGCAGCGGAATGAGGGTGGGGGCGTATTTCTGCTGACATTCTTGAGGGGCGGGGCCTAAAGACGCCAGCAAAGCTGGCTCCACAGGGATTAATTGGGGATTTTGTGGTTGTTTGGTATGAATGTCACTGGCATATGAAATTGGGTGGGACCGTATTGTATAGGTCCAGCAAATTATGCAACAGAAGCTTATAGTTTTAACTTTTTTATTGTGAGGAAATTTTAGGATTCTGGATATAAAATAAATAAATCTTCCTAGTGTTCGTTTTGATCATTGGTTTCAGTTCAAACATGCATGCACTGTTTTCAATCCAGTATGAAAACAAAATTCGTAATAAACTCGACAGATAAACGCTTCAATCTTTTACTGGTATAAAATTTCATCCTTCCAGCCTTGACTTTATATTCATGCACCACCAGCAGACCCACTAGGGCAAATCCAGCTCTGGACTGAGGCCAGGCTGAGCCTTTGATCTATATTTTATATCTCCACGAAACAATGAATGCTAGCGTGATGACTTGATGCAATCACACTGTTGTCATTGTTCATCTCCTAGGCCTCTAGATTTACAGGGTTATGAAACATATTTATAGACAATCATTATATTCTTATTTATAGATAGAACCTTCTATTATTTTAGTCCCTTTACGTGGAATCCAGCTGGAGACATGCATCAGGATTTTACAGCAAAGGAAGGGCTTTCTTCTTTGTGATACATATCAGATTATAATGATTGTATCGATATGCATCTGACTGTGACCGTGTATAAAGATAAACTATACTAAGAGCATTATTTGTGGTTCTCGAGGACATCAACGTTATTTTGTGTCTTGTCCAAAAATAAAACAGCACGATCTGGCATAAAAGATGTACTTCAGGTAGTTGGCACAATTGCTGAATTTCTTTACCACAGGGACAAAATAACTGATTTTATTTCATACTATAGTAATCCTATCATTAGGTGAATTACTATTTTACATTCTCTAAAGTTACCATCAATGTGAAAGTGTGTGTGTGTGTGTGTGTGTGTGTGTGTGTGTGTGTGTGTGTGTGTGTGTGTGTGTGTGTGTGAGAGATGGATGCAGAAGGGCATGCTTAGTGGATGCAGAAACTAATTTCAAATGAAGTTGTTCACTTACCTAAGTAACGTGAAAAAAAATTTGGAGAAGAATTTCCTGTTAAGTATTCATATTTCCAGGGTTTTCAATGCCTTACATACAATAGTATAATCACTGCACTTTGAAAAGGCTGTAAGGCCTTGAGATTGCGCAGTGAAGATTTAACAGAATGGCTTCAGGAGTGAGAAATGTGAGCTATTGGGTTATGTTGGAGAAGATAAAAGCAGATTCTGGGGAGATTTGGTCAAGGTTCAGATCAGATAGACAAAAGTAAAATTGTTCCCATTAGCTGATATAAGAACCGTGGGGCACCTCTGAACATACACACAGATGAATGTGTAATTAGGAGCAGAAATAGAGCATTTGGCCTCTCGAGCTAGTTATGTCATTCAATAAGATCATGGCTGATCTGATTGAGTCTTCAATACCACTTTCTCTCCTAACCACGATATCCTTTGAATCCCTTGTTAGTCAAGAATTTGTCTTCATCTGCCTTAAAAATATTCAATGACCCCATTTCTAGAGAATTCTACAGACTCATGACCATCTGAGAAAACATTTTCATAATCTCTGTTTTAAATGGGATGTACCTTGTATTTAAACCCCTAGTTCTAGTTTCTCCCACAAGGGAATAAATACATCCTTTCAGCATCTACTCTGTGAAGCGTCTCTCATGATCACATAAGATCATTTCTCATTATTCTAAACTCCAATGGACACGAGCCCAAATGTCCAATCTTTCCTTGTACAATAACTTCCTCATTCTTAGAATCAGTCAGTTAAATCTTCTCTTAACTACTTCTGATGTAATTAGGTCCTTTCTAGATGTGGTTTCACCAATGTCCTCTCCAACTGTGGCAATATATCCCTATTTTTATATTTTATATATCCTAGTTCCAAAAATCTTCAGCTACTTTAGCAATGACCTTCCTTCCATCATATGGTTGATTAATGATTACATAATGTTCAACACCACCACCATCAAAACACAATGGCAGCAGTGTGGCCCATCCACTAGATGCACTGCAAAAACTCATCATGGCTCCTTGAGCAGCACCTTCCAAACCCAAGAACACTACCATTTAGAAGGAAAAGAGCATCAGACACATGAGAACACCACCTCCTGGGCATTCTCCTGCAAGTCACTCACCACTCTGACATGGAAATATATCACTGTTCCTTTACCACTGCTGTGTGTAAATCCAAAAGTTCCTCCCTAATGGCACTGTGGGTGAGTGTACACCTCATTGATTGTACCTTCTCAAGGGCAATTAGGCGTAACAAATGCTGGCCTAGCCAGCGATGCTCACATCCCACATACATTTCCGGATCTGTCCTCATTCTTCAAATCTTGCTGCGTCTCCCTCTCTTGCTGCTCTTTAAATATCCTTGGGTCTCTCTCTGTCCCTCATGCTGCATTTCAAATCTCGCCAGGTCTCTCCCTCTTGCACTGCTGTTGAACCCTTGCTGGGTACCTTCCTCTCATGCTACTGTTCAACTCTAGCATGTCTGCCACTCACTCTCATTCCTCTTTTTGAATTCTTATTGAAGACATTGAGAAAGACCTGCGGGAGGTGGGTGGTGGGGAATAACATTTTTACACAGTGAGTGGTAAAGACCTGGAAGTTGCTGTCCATGACAGTGGTGGAGGCAGAGATATTGAATGATTTCAAAGGAAAACTGTGTTGCACTTGAAGGACATAAGCTTATAGCAGTACGGGAATAGACTGGGGAAATAGAAGTGATTGGATTTTTCTGCAGATAGCTGGCATGGATTCAATTTCCCAAATGTCTGCTTTTGGTGCCATAATAACTGGCTAACATTGCAATGCAATTCCACATACGTAAAAATTTATCAGGTGATGAAGTGTGGAGGAACTAGTCAGCAGTTTGTTTACATCCACTTCCTTTAACTTCAAGACATCCACTAGCAGGAATAGCTATACATTAATTTGGTGACCATTGTCATTTAGAAACCAAAGTGAACAGAAAATTTACAGCAGTTAGTTTTTGTGTTCGGATGTAACAGGGGTATCACTCCTCCAACAGCACATTCTATGCTTGCTTTGCCTGGACAATTTTGTTGCCATAATGTCTGTTCTAAACAACAGGACAATTTACATACTTGCAGTTTTCATGGAAGGGGAAATATGATCGCAGAACATGATGTGCCAAACAGCAGTAAAACTCCACCAAACAAAATGTGCAATTAGACTTATTTAATCATCAGGATATAGAATTAGAAAAAGTCAGGATCTTGGAATGAAATCTCCAAAAGGTGATAGTGCATCCTTAATGATATTTTCTTTGCATAAGTATATTTGCTTTATGCACTTTCACACTTTGCAAGCCTACAAGTAAATATCTGAAATCTCTTGTGATTAAAATAGAATTTAACTTATTTAATCACTGTAACACACAAGACCATGCACAGGAACTGAATGCCTGTTGTGACAGGTTTAAGAAGCAAAATAAAACTCCACTGCAGAACATGTGGCCAAATATAGCATAAATACATAGCAAATAGCTATTAAATGTTCCTGGTAATTAATTAGACAAAGGATGAGTTATATGGCAAGGGAAATAATTGCTGGAAATTTAAATATACTTTAGGGCCAAAAAGTTACCATCATTCATGTCGATGGGATTTTCCCGTCCCACTGCAGTGAACAGAGATTTGGCTGGCTGACAAATTCACCAACCTCACTGCAGGCGAGCATGGCATGAACTGCTGGTATGATTGTGCCCTACGAAACCATGGCTGGAAAGAGAGATATTCAAATTTGGAATTCTATGAGTCCAAGTCAAAAAACTTCAGCAACACATTTGTCCCTTTTAACAATATTCAAATTCCACACAGCCAAGTGACTGTTTATATAATGTTGGGAGGGTACAGAAAATCTTGGGATTTAAAGACTAATAAAATGATGAAGCAGGGGAAATTAACTTAGAATAATGTGCTATGGGTGCTAAAATACTTACCCTAAACAAAGATACTACTTACATAGATGCTCACAGAACTATTGCTATGAAAATTAAACATACATTTTAGATTTAAACAAGTATTTTGGCCAAAATGCAAATTGCCTGGAGCATAATATAAAGAGTAAACTAACAAGCCACATTATTTGGGAACAATAAGCCACAGAATACAGTCATGTTATCAGAAAAGTATGGAGAGTTGAAATTCTCATACTCTAGAAAGTGAATAGAAGTATTCACAAAGTATTTAAAGTATTCAATTCCAATGATTAAAATGATCAATTCTTACTGATAACATGGCAGAATGAGACAATGAGAACATCATCTTTTCAACTCTGTGACTTATGATGTGAAAGCAACTTTTGAACTTTATGGATTTATGTAAGCGAGGTTGCTTAGCAGCAGTGGGTTGGAATCTTCGGGTCCACCAGATCAATGAATTCCTAATTCTGTTAGGAGGTAGAATGCAATTGGTCAAGGTAATAATGTGTACCAATGTGATTGGAGCATCCAGTTAGGATGACAGTATAGGCAGGAGAACTAAAGTTTCAAAAATGTAGAACTGTTTTACCACTCTATTGTAAATTACAGAAAGAAATTGGCATGTCCAGCTATCTTTCTCCCAGCACATGTTAGCCAATATAAAATGTCTTTAACCAGCATATTGGCCTTTGCAAGTCTTTGGGTTTAGCTGAGACCAACTCAATTCTTAGCACCTGAGAGAAAACCCCCGCTTCACAAACTATTTTTAATGAAATGTATCACTTTTGAAATTCAGGGAAGTAATTGCAAAGTGAACAATAAATAGCACCTGGAGAAAGTTAAGTTTAAAAAGAAATCTACTAACCTGTACTAAATGGAATGGAATAGACAAAAGTGCCTGGAAGTTGTTCTGCTGATTTTCTGTACCACAGAGGGAAATGATCGGCAGTGAAAATACTCTCCCTGTCCCTTGCAGTCAAGAAATCTCTTGAAACAGAGGAAACAAATGTCATTATTTTCATTTGTTTTAACAATTCCAAAAAAAGGCTAGATGCAATATTTTTTCTGTAAACAAAACATGGTTAGAAATAATTGTTTCCACTCATGTTGCTTACTTGCTGCACAAACTGACTGGTAACTTGGTCTGTGCTGTTTATTCAGAAATACATTTACACAAAGTATGTATTTACATTAAACAATTAAAATCACAAACATTATCTTTTGGAAATATGATTTATGATTTTAATTCAGCTGTTTAGTTCTGCTGGTGATGCCGAATTCGGCACAAAGATACAAGTTAATACTTATAATGACTTGAATTTTGCAGTCAGTGATGAAGGAATAGCCCATGCCGTTCACTGCACTTACAGCTACCCACAAATATATTTCCAAGCTTTTGAATGACATCTTACAGTCATCAGGCACATGCTACAGGTGACTTAGGGCTTGCATGAACTGGGAAAGCAACAACTTGTCTCTTCAACTAATCAGTTGTAGAATCCTCACTGAGACATGCACAAATTAGAAAATATAATTTACAGTATGAAAGGTCGAAAAATAAATAAATATTTTTTAAGAAATCTCTAACAATAACTAAAATCTGATACAAAAAAACTGCGCAATTGTAAAAGTTAATTTTCAGTGCCAGAGATTGTTTGACAGTAACTAAGATTTGTCACACTGTTAAAAATTCACTTACACTTGAATGGACAAGGCTTAGCTTTTTCCTGACAGGAGTATCTAATGGGTAAATACCAAAAATTCCACAGCTTTACATGTATTGCAATGTTGAGTCTCTCAACAAGAGAGTTGGAGCAAAACATGTGGAAAAGCAGGGCAAATATGATTTGATTTGATTAGATTTATTATTATCACATGTATTAATATAGAATGAAAAGCATTGTTTCTTGCTTGCTATATAGACAAAGCATACCATTCATAGAGAAGGAAAGGGGAGGGTGCAGAATGTAGTGTTACAGCTATAGCTGAGGTGTAGGGAAAGATCATCTTAGTGTGAAGACAGCAACTTCTAAATTTCAACATCAAACCGTACATTGATACTAGAATTGCGTATAAAAATGAGGAAATTAAGATAATTATATCAAGAGAGAAAAAGTACTGAAAAAGGTTAAGGGGACCAAAATCTGACAAATGCTCAGGACCTGGCAGCCTACATCTTAGAGTTCGAAAGGAGACAGCTTCAGAAAAAGGGATGAATTCTTATAATTTTTCAACATTTCCTAGGTGCTAGAACAGCCCCAACAGATTGAAAGTTAGAAAACATAACATGGTTATTCAAGAAATGAGGAAGAAGAAAACAGAGGACTACATTTAGTTAGTCTGGCACCAGCATGGGGAAAATGTTAGATACTATTATCAAAGAAGTTCCAAAAATGCACAAAAAAAATCATATAATCAGACAAAATCCATAGGTGTAATTTTCCTGATCGCACTCTGAGTATTCCCACCAGCGGAAAACCAGAATATTTCCTGCTGGCAGTAGCAGTGCCTGTCAGATGGAATTCTCCCACCCTAGCCATTTAAAAATATCCAAAACATGCAACATGTCGGCTAATCCGGCTTTTTGGAGATTAGAGTCACTTTTAAATGGTGTCCTGATCTCAGTGCTGATATACAGGCACTCCCTCCCCCCTACCATAGATGTGGCAACTCCACCTGCAGCACGCATCCTCTCCCTCATCACTGAAAGAATGGATCACCACTCCTGTCTCCCCCCTCCACATGCAAGCATAATGGCGACCCACCTCTCTCGCAGCCAAGGTCTTACCCCTGTCTCCACAAGAGCAACACTCCAAAATGGGGTCCCCTCTGGTCCCACTTCCTCATATCCCCCCTTAGGCCATGCTTCAAGAGTCAAAACTTGGCACTGCCAACCTTGCACTGCCTAGCATTATGGCATGGCACCTTGACATGTTGCCTTGGACAGCGATGGTGATAGCAAGGTTAGTGCTGTGTCCATGTGCTCATCTGTGAGGCTGCAGAAGATGGGTTCCCTAAGGAACCGGAGTTTGGGTGGGTTTGGACTGTGGAGGAATAGGTTGACCTCAGGACTCTCCCTTGGTATGGTGGTCTTGTGACTGCACTTATTCTTGTTGCCCTATGAATGGTGGTGTTCTGTCTCAAGAGGCTGATTTCAGACACCACTCTAAGAAAGATATTCATTATTTTCTCTGTCCTTTAAAACCTTTGAAGTGCCCTGGTCTCTTTGATATCTGTGCTGGATAGACACATTGAAGCCTTCAAAATCGCTCAGCATTCCACTCCACATTGGGAATTGGCCCTGGTTAATGGTCTGGTTGTGGTGAGCCGCAGGGTTCTGTATTGGGACCTCTTCTATTTGTCATGTATATAAATGACTTGGAAGAGGGGGTAAATGGTGTGATCAACAAGTTTGCAGATGACACAAAGATGGCTGGACTTGTGGATAGTGAGGAACAGCAGGACATAGATAGGCTGGTAGATTGGGCAGATATATGGCAGATGGAATTTAATCCTGATAAATGCAAGGTGATGCATTTTGGGAGAAAAAATGCAGAAGGTGGTGGAGGCAGGTACGTTGGAGTTATTTAAGAAATACTTAGATAGGCACTTGAGCGGAATAGGGATGGAGGAATACAGAAGACTGATTTAAAAAGCTTTGGTTTCAGCTGTGAACTTTCAATCACAAGGGACTTCTGTGTTTTAAATTACCATTCTTAAGTACTTACGTCTGTAATCACTCACTAATTGCTGAGGAAATCCAAATCTACTGAAGATTTCTTCTAACCTCTCAATTGTCTTTGCTGATGAAGTTGACTTCATTGTGGTGACGTCTGGCCACTCTGAATGAACATTGACTGTGACTAGGGACATATATCGTTCAAATAGTCCTGCAGAGAGGATGTGTGCCCATTGCCGAGCTTCTTCCGGCCATTCCCAAAGAAGCAGTGTCCCTAATGGTGGCAAGGTTCACACCTTCACATATGAAGAACACATTCCAGTCTTCTCTCCTATTCCTGCATCCAATCCAGGCCCCCTGAAATAGCTCCTTGCTATTTATTTCATTCTCACAATTCCACAATGGCTCTTGTGTAATTTGTTCAACACTCATCTTCTCAATAGTGGTGGAATGATTGCTCTGAGCCAGAAAGAAAACATCCTGACTGTATAGATAACTCCAATCTTCTAGTGGAGTACGTTTCAGGTCAGGTTTTGGTTCTGAAGTCTTATCTTATAGCACCATATACATTTTATCAATCACTTCTTCACTTGTCCTGAAGTGACAAGTGCACTTTCTACCTGGTCAAAGTAGAAGATGCTTCCACTCAAACTACTTGCTGATGAGTTACTTGGATGTGGTAATCGAAAAAGCCCATCTGCATTACAATGGAGACTTGATAGTCAATACTTGATTGTGTAAATAGGTTCAGACAAAAGTAATGCCATCTCAGCATTCTACTTGTCTCCAGTGATGAAATTTCTGTGTGTGGTGCAAGAATTGTCATTAACAGTCAATGATCTATCAACAGTGTGAACTTTCTTCCATACATGAATTGGTGGAATCTCTTTACTCCAGAGATAATTCCGAAGGCTTCTCTTTCGATTTATGCATTGTTATTTTCAGTTTTGCTTGATGTTCTGGATGCAAGAGCAATGGGTTTCTCTTCACCCAATGACATGATATGGGATATCACAGACCCAATACCATAGGGAGGTGCATCACGCACTGACTATAGAGATAGACTTGGTTTGAAATGTGTCAGCACTTCAGGTTTGCTTGAACCAAAGTGTTGATCCAAATGACCAATTCCACTTCTTGTTTTGGCATAATAAGTAATGCAATAGTTTTAAAATGATTGCCAAATTTGGAACAAATATTTCATAGTGGTTCAACTATATTTGGAAGAATTGCAACTATTAAAACATTCTGAGGTGCGGTGCCTCTGTAATAGCCTTGGCCTTCAAATAAGATTTGTGAAGGCCCAGGGCATCAATTACCTGTCCCCAATATTCCACTGACGACTGGAAGAATTCATATTGTCAATGTGGATTCTCAACCTGCAGTCTTCCAATCATTGAAACATAGAAACATAAAAAATAGAAGCAGGCGTGGACCATTTGGTCCTTTGAGCGTTCTCCACATTCATTATAAGATAAGGACATATGAATTAGGAGTAGGAGTAGGCTATCTGGCCCCTCGCGCCTGCCCCGCCTTTCAATAAGATCATAGCTGATCTTTTTTTAAACTCAGCTCCACTTACCTGCCCACTCACCATAACCCTTAACTCCTTTATTGTTTGAACGTCTATTTATCTTTGTCTTAAAAACATACAATGAGGTAGCCTCAACTGCCTCACCAAGCCTTTGGGTGAAGAAGTTCCTCCTCACCTCAGTCCTAAATCTGTTCCCCATTATTTTGAGGCTATGCCCCCTAGTTCTAGTTTCACCCACCAGTGAAACCAACCTCCCTGCTTCTACTTTACTTATTCCCTTCATAATTGTTTCTATGAGATCTCCCTTCATTCTTTTAAATTCATGGCTGATCATCAAATTCAATATCCTGAAGCCAACTTCCCCCAGTGTCTATCACTTCAGCCCCAAGAGCTATATTTAATTTATTTTTGAAATTAGACAATGGTTTGGCGTCAATTACTTTCTGTGGTAGTGAATTCCACAGAATTCACCATCCTGTGGGTGAAGAAATTTCCCCTCACCTCAGTCCTGAAAGATTTACTCCTTACTCTGAAACTATGACTGCTAGTTCTCCACAGACCTGCTGAGCGATTCAAGGAATTTGACGGTCAGATTAATCACCATTTAGTCTGACAATGTGCCTTGAATCATCCTTTGTAAAGGTGCCCTTTGCTTAACCAATGTTACAGACCATTTACCACGTCAGCTGCCTTTGTCGGGATTCTGAGTGAGATTGTTAATTTAGCATTGAATTGTGAAATATTTTGCGTTGTGGACATGCACCCAATAGAAATTGATTTCTTGAAATTGCCAAATTAACTTAACTTCGTCACCAGCAGACAGAGCAGTTTAATGTCATCTGCTTGAGACGGATTTGAATTAGAAATTGTAGGAGAGAAAAGCTATTTCTAATAAACAGTTCTGCTTATTCTTTCCAACACACTGGGATAATTTTATCAAGTTGTGCCCGTTTTCAGGCATGAAAGCTTGGTAAAGTCGAGCATGAGGCGAGTGGCTTGATCCGCGCTCACCACTGCACCAGTTCCCCCTTTTCCAAGGACCGAAAATGGCTGCGATCGGGATCGTGCTCAAAACGGGTGCAACATCAATTTAAATGCATTTGCCTGCATTTAAATTGACTTGATGAGCTGCACACTCAAACGCCAGCACTATCTGTTTTACCAGTGATTCTCAATTGTGCTGCATTGCCTGTGGGTGGGATTTAATGCTTCTGAAACCCTGCAGCTCCAATCGGCACCTCCAACTGTGCACGCGCAGGGGAAAAAAAAAATGCTTCCATGCCACATCACCCCCAGGCCGGATAATGTCTTCCCATCCCCACAACATGCTCACCAGCCATGATTCAGCGTGAAACGGTCTGCAGGGGTCCGATTTGGGCGCTCCAGCTTCTGAGGAGGTAGGTTCCAAGCATCCGGTGGCTCTCTGATTCAAATTGGGGGTAGGGGTGGAAAGGGTGTCAGAAAGGTGGGAGCGTGGGGGTGGGGGGTGGGGCATGGGAGAGATGGGTCAGATAGCTCCACTCAGATCACTGGGGTGGGGGGGATGGAGATGGGTCAAGTGGCTTCACTCAGATTGGTGGGGGGGGGGAGTGGATCAGATGTCTCCACAGATTAGTGGGGGAGGGGAGTGGAGTCAGCTATCTCCACTCAGATTGGTGGGGGAAAGTGGGGGAGGTGGGTCAAGTGGCTTCACTCAGATCAGTGGTGTGGAGGGGGGAAGGTGGCTCCGCTCAGATTGGTTGGGGGGGGGGGGTGGGGGGAGATGGTTCAGGTGTCTCCGCTCAGACCAATTGTTGGGTTGGTAGGGGAGGAGGAGGGAGTTCAGTCAAATGGCTCCACTCAGACCGGTAAGGGGGAAGAGATGGGTCAGATGGCTCCACTCAGATCGAGGGAGAGGTAGGGAGGGTGGTTTCGGGGGGTCCACTGCCACTCTGCATGTGATTGGTGGGGAGGAAGGGAGGCATGGGGCCATGATTGATCTGGATGACGGCAGGGTGAGGGGATAAGGTGTCATTAATGTTGTGGGGATGGGAAGACATTATCCGGTCTGGGGGTGATGCGGCATGGAAGCATTTTTCCTTTCTCCCCTGCGCATGCGTACTTGGAGGTGTCGATTGGAGCTGCAGGGTTTCAGGCACGTTAAATCCCACCCACAGGCTATGCAGCACAATTGAGAATTACTGATATTTTTTCAGGCAGAGTGTGTGGGTGTGCCTGAGAACTGGTCTAAAAGTCAGATCTAAAACATTCCCAGTTTCAAGTCCACCCAGCACTTAGAATCAAAATGGTAAAATAGGGCCCACTGATTCCTAAGGGACATATTATACACTTGAATTTTGATGATTCCATTGCATTTCATTTGTGCCTTTTGAAATGGTAAATGCATCTTAAAAATGAATTAAGTAGACACAATTTAGGTATTGGCTTTAAAAATACTGTAAACGTCTCAAAATTACAAACTGCTGACACTGGGGAAATGAATGTGTATATTCTGATTATAAAGCTTATGCCCATGTATACAGGCCATTCTATCCAGCAATTGGTACGGTTTGAGTATTACAGGTTAGACCAAAAGACTACTTGTACCACAACCTGCACAAGAGAACAGATTAGAGAAGGCCAGGGAGTTCCCAATGTGAACTTTTAAAAAGGTCCTTGTGCTTTGTCCTCTTAAAAAAATACAAATTTCCAGGTGCAAAATGGCAACCACTTCCTTGTTGAAACAGAAAACAGGGATTTTCCACAACTCCTCGTCAACTTAATTGAGCATCTAGTTAACTTAATTGGGGTTAACAACAACCATCTGTGGGCACACCCTGCTTTTGGAAATTCAATTAACCAAATCCAGGTGTTAGAGAGCTCGGAACAATAGGTGACACTTTCATATTGGTGGAGTGTTGGTAATGGACTATTTACATTGCAGAATGAAAAGAGGAAGTGGTTCTGTTGATATAAATTCCAGTTCTGATGTTTTTAAATTGTCCTGTTTATGTTACAATGGGCTGGAATTTGCAGGAATGGCGACATTGGTGATGGATATCATGAGTTGGACCATTGTGCTTCTCGATCCTCCAATGGTGAATTCATGCCTCAGTTTGTTGGAAAAATAATTAGTATCCCCTGCATAACTCTGGAATTGGAGCAGCACTGCCAGTGTCTGTTGCATATCGAAGGTATCAGGGTCTGACACAGAACGGAGCAATATTAGATTATTTAACAGAACCACATTTAGAAGCAATAGTTCTGATTAGCAAGGACGGGCCACAGTATGTGCAGTCAGTACCCATATCTAGGTCAGATTTAATTTGATTGAAGAGTTTCTATTGAAACCATAAAGTAGTCTCCAGAGACATGGGCACAGGATATTGTGTGACGCTCAAAATGCAACACTGAGGGAGTGCTGTGTAGTTGGAGATGCCATCTTTTGGCTGAGAAGTTAAAACAAAGTCTTATTTGGGTAAAAAAGCCCAAGAAATTATTCAAAAATGTGCCACCAGTATTTTTCCTGGTGGCCTGGCACAGTGGTTAGCAATGCTGCCTCACAGCACCAGGGACCCAGGTTTGATTCCTGGCTTGGGTCACTGTGCAGAATTTGCACATTCTCCCTGTGTCTGCATGGGTTTCTTCCAGGTGCTCTGGTTTCCTACACTTCAAAGATTTGTGGGTTAGAATGATTGGCCATTCTAAATTGCCATTTAATGTCAGGGAGTTAGTGTAGTTAAGGGGGTAGGGGCCTGAGTGCGGTTGTGGCTGGTACAGGCTTGATGGACCAAATTGCCTCCTTCTGCATTGTAGGGATTCTGTGATCCTATGAATTATATGTCATTGTGTATTCTTCACCTCCCTGTCATTAATATTATATTTTTAATTGTGGGAACTTGTTGTACACAAGCTAGCTGCCATATTTCCTACACTACAAAAATAAATATACTTCAAAAGTAATTCATTGACTTTAGGATATTCTGAGTTGCTATACAAATGCACGTCTACTTTTCTTCTTTATAAATACATAAACTGGCATTGAGATAATCTATAACATAAAGCCTCCCTATGAATTTCATTGCCAGTTGTAATTCATGCTTAAATCAGAAGCTCAGTAAACGGAACTTCTCTGCTTCTGAGTCCTTTCCTCAGAGTCCCTGGCACGGAAACTGTTCGATGGTTGTATAGTAAGAAGTTTCACAACACAAGGTTAAAGTCCAACAGGTTTATTTGGAATCATGAGCTTTCAGAGCACTGCCCCTTCATCAGGTGAATAGTGTTGTGGGGCTTCTTACTGTGCCCATCCTAGTCCAACGCCGGCATTTCCACATCATGGTTATACATTAGTTATAGTTACATGGATATAGTAGGTTAGATGAATTTGCCATGCTAAATTACCCTACAGTGTTTCATGATGTGTAAGTTAGGTGGATTAGCCATGAGGAATGCGTGAGGTTATGGGGATAGGGTAGGACAAAGGGCTTGAATAAGATACTCTGTCAGAGAGTCAGTGTTGACTCAATGGGCTGAATGGCCTCCTCCTGCACTGTAGGGATTCTATAAATCGTCTGAGTGATTGACTTCACTGATTCTGAGCCCTCCAGAACCTTTCTATAATAGTTTATGGTTTGTGGCAGGCACAGTGATGTTAATTCAGAAAAGTCAATTCCACATTGATTTTATAATTCTCTAAAGCTGCTAAAATCTATCAGAATAGGTGGTTAAAAAAACAATTTTCGACTTCTGCACAAACCAGATGCTCCCTGACATGGATACCTTTTGGTATCCATTCCTTTTGGTAGGCATTCCTTTTGGAATGGCTCAGAGAATGAGAGGGCACACAAACAGTTCAAAGAGGGAGAAGCAGATGAAATAAACACATGGGGCCCTATTTTACCATGTTGATTCTAAGTGCTGGATGGAGTTGAAACTAGAAGTGTTTCATATCTGACTTTTAAAGCTATTCTCAGGTGCCCCCATATGCATTCTGCCTGAAAAAATATTAGCAATTTCGAATCGCACTGCACAACCCTGTGGACGGGGCTTAACACACCTGAAAACCCTGTGGCTCTGATCAATGCTTCCAACCATGCATGCTGAGAAAAAAGATTATAGAATGCAGCTCCTCTGACACATAGTTCCCGGGCTGAATGCCTCCCCCTGTCCCACAGACACTGCCCTGCCCCTACAATATTACTTACCCCCTTATCCCTCTATCCCTTCCCACCACCCAGACTGATTGTGGGCCCATTCCCCCTCCCCCCCCACTGATCTCAATCAGAGTGGCAGTGGACCCCCTTTTTCCCTCACTGACCTCAGGCAGAGTCAAAGCAGACCATCCTCTTCCCCCCGCCACTGATCTAGGCAGAGAGCTGTCGGATTCTCGGCACTAACTTCCTCATTAACTGGAGTGCCCGAATCGGACTCTGGTGGAACATGTCTGTTCTGTGCTGTTTCTGAATGGACAAATGCGGTGGTAAAGGGGAAGTGCCAGTAAGGTTGCGCATGCAGCTCATTATGTCAATTAAAATGCATGCATTTAAATTGCCCACTTTGGGTGTGGTTCCAATCACGGCTATTTTCAGGCCTTGGTAAAGGGGGAACTGGCGTGGAGGTGAGTGTGGATCATACTACTCGTCTCACGTCCAACTCTACTGTGCTTTTGCGCCTAAAAACAGGTGACAGTAAAATCAGGCCCACGGATTCACAAGGATTGCAATATTATTCATGGTGCTATTGACTGCAAGAATGTTGCATTATGGGTACTGTGCATCAACTATGAAACATATTTGCTCACAAAGTAGGAATTCTGGTGGGAAAATGGTTACCGAGCTTCAGAATTGAAAGCAAATGGGAAAAAAAATGTTCTACAGGCATTATAGAAATCCTACAGTACAGAAAGAGCCAATGGGCCCATCGAGTCTGCACCAACCACAATCCAACCCAGGCCCTACCCCTACATCCTACATATTTTACACACTAATCCCTCTAACCTACACATCTCAGGACACAAAGAGCCAATTTTATCATGGCCAATCAACCTAACCCTCACATCTTTGGACTGTGGGAGGAAACTGGAGCATCCAGAGGAAACCCACACAGACATGGGGAGAATGTGCAAACTCCACACAGATAGTGACCCAAGACAGGAATTGAATCCCAGTCCCTGGAGCAGTGAAGCAGCAGTGCTAACCACTGTGCTATCGTGTCACCCAGACGCTGTTAGGCTAAGTACGGCATCTTTTGGCTGTTGGGAGCTCTCTTGGATAGTTCTTCTCCTCAGCCCAATCTGCAATATTTCAGCTTCCCCAAACCTCCTGTAATGATTGTAAGCCGTAATAATTTCTCCTGACTGCAGTGCTGGGCTTAAGCAAGACCACCTGGAGTCTGTTGTCTATTTTCTGTTTATGTTTAATCTTTGCAGCAAGTAAACTTTTAGTATCTAAGCACTGCCAAATTTGAACAAGCTTCCTGGGACCTGGTTCCTGTTGCCTGGAGTGAGGTACAAGTTCAGAACGAAGATACAGTGTGTGTACGAGAATTCCGATGAGGTGCAGAATCACTTGTATATAATAAGCTTTGAACGTTGTTTCATTTCCATGCCAGTTCTTTCCAGTTGCTGAAAATGGAAGGTTAAATTTTGTATTCTACTCGGTCAAGTTTTCAAAAACAATGGTACCACACTGCCATCATTGTCACTTTCTTCTCTTCAATACAAATCTACCGATCTTTCACAAAGATTAATCAAACAATAATGTAGATTTTTCATGGAAGATAACATTCTGTACATATAGTGCTCACTTGGAGGCTAAGTACAGTGAATCTGATCTGTCACCGCTGCTTGCAGATTTACTGCTGGACGTGGGCTAATACATTGTATTCTGTCAAGGCGTGTGATGATTGACAGCAGATTAAGATGGGTCCTTTTAAAGCTGCATGCATGATATAATCTGCCGCAGGCACTATGCATCTTTCCTTTCAGGGATGCAAACTAATCTTAATTGGTGATAATGCTCACAACTTTGGGCCACCTGCTAAGAGGCATGCAGTTCTCAAAAGCATGGTTTACACTGTCTGCACATTGCAGTCATAGTTTGCAGGTGGCACAATGCTGCCTGAGCTAGAAGCAATGGTGCAAACTAATTCCACATCATGAACCCCCTCAGCCATTTCAGGGTTATGGAATTTAGCCTCCTCAGAGTTCTCTCCCCAGCTTGTGCCTTAGCTGTTTGTGATACCCCCCCAACGGACTTTCATGGGGAATCACTAATTGACCTTCCTGGAGGATTTGTTGAATATGAGCTTCCTGGGGATTGGTAATTAACTCACCAGTTGGAGCTTGTATACCAAGCCCTGTATAAAGCAGATCCCTGAGTGAGTCCATTATTGTACTGTCCCAATTGGGATCTGTTTGTGTTCACCACAGGCTTGTGGTTTTGCTTTACTTTATTTTAAGCAATAAAGCACTGTTCCTTTACAGCTCACTCCTGGAGCTTTTATACTGTTGTTGTTATTTGTGGCCATTGTTATTTTTATGTGGATACATTGAATACTTGAAACTAAAAGTGACAGAAGCTATTACCTCACAGTTAATGCTATTGAAGTGTCTAATACTCATTGTATAGGCTTTATCTGTCCTTCAGTCCATCTCTGAATCCTACAGCTGACAGGCCTTTTTAAAGTTGGAAATAAGAACAGGAGTAATGACCCCACAGTTTTAGTTCAGAATTTTGTAAATACCAACCTCAAGTAATTTATGTAACAAAATATGCTATTCATGTTGTCAATAATCTTCTGAAACTTTGGTGCAGACTCGATAGGATGAAGGGTCTTTGCTGCTCTGTATGATTCTATGCACTGTGAGTCAGAGATAGCAAACACCACTGAAGTTGATGACTGCATCAACAAAGTTACCTCAGCCTTTGATATCACAAGATATAAAGGTAAAAGCAAATGTGGCCCAGTGTCTGATGCATTTTCCTCTGTACAAATATCTAGTAATTTGTCTACCCAGAGCTGACATCGTGATTGAAGAGGTTTCAACTTTCAATTTTGACATCAGTGAGATAGCACCTCCATGAGGGGGACAGGGCCCTACCTCAAGTTCTCAGCAGCATCTAAGTGCAGTGCACTTGTGGGGATGAGATGCCAAAATCCCTAACTTTTCTTAGATTTTAAACATTTTAGAGGTTAATAAATGCCCTTCCTTGCAAAAATAGAAGAGCCAAAGTTTTCAAATGTTACTCAGCTTTAATGTCCACATGAGTCCAGAAAGATACCTCAGCACAAACAGGAAGGGATTCTCCGATCTCATTCGTCCTGCCTCGATTGCCAGCGGGAATAGAGAACTTGCCACTCAGCCAAAACTCCATTCACTGCAGCGACACCAGAGAATCCCTGCTGTGGGTGAGGCTCGAGGTTTCTGGCGATGATTCATTACCTTCATCTTCCATCAGAATTCAAACAGGCAGTGAAAACATTTCAACTTCAACTGGCCAAAACTAACACAACTCGCTACCAATAATGTAGGGGTAGAGTTTCCAAATCTAGTGTAAATTGTGCCCAGTTTGATAGGTGCTTTATTTTCCTATGTTTCTGCTAAAATCAATTTGCATAATAACCAAGCATGAAATATGTCATGGACCAGCATGATTGGACAGTATTTTTAAACATTTCCAATCTCATCAAAAAAAAAATTTCTTTGATACAGCTAAAAACAGATCTGTTACAAAAACTAAGCATTTTAAATCAGTGTCAATACTTCAAATTACTGAGAGTGACTCAGAAAATACACAGAACTATGTTTTTATTAGATTGGGGTGAAGGGGTCAATTGCTTAAGTGAATAAAACATTCAAACACTTCAAAAATATTTCTATTCGCGTTCTAAAACTCAAAGATTCCAGCTTAATTTTTGGAGACTCTTCAAAGGTCTGTATATGAGTGCAATTAGTGGAAAATCCCAATGGTGTTTCATTCACCCTAGAGGTGTGGCCGGATTTGTAAGCGCGGTCCGAACCTAGTCTGATTTTTTAAAAGGCTTCTGTAACATGACGTGGAAACTTGATCTGTATTGAATGCAATTTGTGCTGCAAATTTCTGTAATCCTTTGGGCTAGTTATATGATATTGGGGAAATTGCACAGAAAAAAAAACAACACATATAAAATTCTGATGGGAGTTGATTGTGTAGATGCTGAGAGAATATTTCCTCCCATGGAAGGAATCTAGGAATAGAGGGTATGGGGGCACAAATAAGCGATTTCCCATTTAAGATGAGTTGAGACAGGATTTCTCCCTTAGATGGTCATTATGTTTGGAATTCACTTCTCCAGCAAGGCTGGGTTATTGAATTTATTCAAGGCTGAATTAGGCAGATGTTAGATCTTATGGTTTAAAAGTCACAGATTACCTACAATAGGTGGTTGAGATCTCCAAAATGAATTTAAAATAAAGTTTATTAAGAAGCAACAGTTTTAAAATGATGCATAGAAAGAAAAGAGAAGAAAGAATGATACATAATCTAAATAGAAAGAATAAGTTATATGATGAGGTGAGAATAGTTTACTAATCTCAAAACAGGACAATAGGTGGGGGAAGCACAAGGTTGCTGAACTCTTTGGCCAGTGATGGCAGTTTTCTCAGAATGAGTTACTGGTTCTGGATCAGACAAACAGATGGATGAAACTAATCTCCATGGTTGGGAACAAAAGTCTCTTGTCTGCTTGCCACCAGCAGTTTTTGTTCTTTGCCTCCTTGAGACAATTGACATATTACGAAGCTCTTCAACTTCTCCTTGGTGATTCTTCCACGTTCTTCAGTTTTCTTGAGCTAACCAAGGTGTTAGGCTGGAGCCAGCAATAGTCCGCCTTGAGAAGTTCTCCTTTATCCATATGTATTTTTTTCCTCTCGAGAGTCTGCTTACAGATCCTATTTCTGTGAGGTTTTTGCCAGACATTTACTCAAGTGTCCATTGGCAAAGGGCAAATATTTAAAGTAATTCCTCTTATTTCCTTCTGAAGTCCACTAAATAATCTTGTGACTCATCACTTTCTGTTTAATCTTCAGAATAGAGTTTGGTGGAAATATCCATCATGAGGTCACCTCTCACCCTGCCAATCAAGATTACCAATGTCTTGTTTCAGTCTGTTAGAGACACGTCCTTTGCTTTCTTGTGTTTATCAGTCCAGGACATTGTTATAGGAGCTTTCCAGAAACGGGAGAGAAGCAAGCTATTCTGATAAGAATCAATATAGTTCTTAGGGTTTTTAAAAATTATTAGATCGTGATTTATGAAACAGATTTTTGATTGACAAGGGAGTCAATTGTTTGGGTGGGGGAAAGTGGAGTTCAAGTCATCAACAGATCAGCCATTGAATGTCACAACAGGCTCAAGGGGACAAATAACCTACTCTTGTCCTATTGCTTATGTTCTCCCATGCTTATAATTGTGTGGTAAGTCCAGGCCACAACATTTTAATTAATAGTAAGGCTTTTGATTTGATTTGATTTGATTTATTATTGTCACATGTATTAATATACAGTGAAAGGTATTGTTTCTTGCGTGCTATACTGACAAAGCATACTGTTCATAGAGAAGGAAACAAATGTAATGTTACAGTCATAGCTGTAGGATGTAGAGAAAGATCAACTTAATGCAAGGGTAGGTCCATTCAGAAGTCCAATGGCAGCAAGAAAGAATCTGTTCTTGACTCAGTTGGTATGTGACCTCAGATTTTTGTACTTTTTTTTCTGATGGAAAAAGGTGGAAGAAGGAATATCCGGGGTGCATGAGGTCCTTAATTATACTGACTGTTTTGCCGAAGCAGCGAGAAATGTAGACAGAATACTTGGATGGGAGGTTGGTTTAAGTGATGGATTGGGCTACATTCATGACCTTTTGTAGTTTCTTGTGGTCTTGGGCAGAGCAGGAGCCATACCAACTTGTAATACAATCAGAAAAATGCTTTTTATGGTGCATCTATAAAAGTTGGTAAGAGTTGTAACTGGCATGCCAAATTTCTTTAGACTTCTGAGAAAGCAGAGACATTGGTGGGCTTTCTCTATTGTAGTACCAACATGGGGATACAAGGACAGGTTGTTGTTGATCTGGACACCTAAAAACTTGAAGCTCTCAACCCTTTCTACTTCTTCCCTGTTGTTGTGGATGGGGACATGTTCTCCTTTAAGCTTCTTGAAGTCAATGACAAGCAAGACCTCATCAGCTACAGTTGCTTAGCTGCTTCTGCTGTTCCACCACTAACCTTGCCAAAACAGAAATCTACTCTCATCCTCCCAGTGTGTTTCAAGAAATTGCTGTATTTGTGTATTTGTAACCAGGCAAGCTCATCACAGAAAGTTAGGTACTTAACAGGTTGAGGATTCTGTTAAAGATGAATTTTATGTTTCTGCAATGTCACTCAATCTCTTCGAAAGGACTTAATTGAAACTGGGAATTCTCATTTCTGCAGGTAATGAATTGTTTTTAAAGATTTTTAAATGTTATCTGCTTTTATATTTTGCTTACATTTCCTGTTCATTTCTTTTCTATACTAGTTTTAATCCAATTTTTCTTTCCATCTCTTTATTTCTCTTTCTGAATCTACTTTTATTCCAACTCCCCCAGTTGGGATTTTCCAACCTCACCTATGGCTGGGATTCTCTTGTCCTGCTACTGTGACTGGAGATATGGCTGGGCGCCAAATTCTCTGTTCTCACTGACAGCAGTAGTTGGGTGTGTGAGCTGGAGAATTCTGGCCCCCATTTCCTTCTCTGGCATTCTTCTACTTTGTTCTATATCTTTAAATCTTATTGGTTAAAAAGACAGATTGTTGGTCCTATAATGCACCAAGATCCCAGATACCTTGTTGTGCTGGCTGTGCCACTTTTAATTTGCACAACTTGTGACATCAAAATAATTTAGCTTAAGGGTGAAATACTCTGCTTTCATGGATTTTGGCTATTACCATCATTTTCATGATATATTTAATGAGGCAAATCTGTAATAAATTACAATATTTTAATAGCTTCATACTATGAACAATGCAATCATTTAGCTACAGAATTAAAGCTGACATATTTGGGACAGATACTTAAAAAACAATATTTAGAAGAAGGCCAAGAAAGACTAGTACAATTAAATTGAGTGATTGCAATGAAAAACATTCACAGATGATTCAAGAATCCATGTCCAGGATTCTCATGATTTTGTTTATCAGTTTTCAAAAAAAAGTATGATGTTTTGCTCATTGCAAAACAGTACAGGAAAATAATAGAAGAGTGGTTTTTAAGGATGTTTTACAAAGCTTACTTGCAAAAATCACTTACAAAATAGATCTGTTTAAATGTAATCATTAGGTAATTTTACTTACTGAAAACTTTGGGAAGTTATAGTTATTTCTATCTGAAGTATAACAGGATCAACTGTTCAGCTGTTAAATAAATGCTATGAATTGACAATGAACTTACTGATTAGTGCGTTGTTCTTGCCCGACAAACAAGTTGATACGGGTTAGGCCTGTGCGTGTTCCCAGAAAAGAAACTTCAACACCCTTGTCAGCGTTTCTGGAAGAAGATATCCAACAGGAAGCGTACACTTAAAAGACAACAATCAACCGACAATAAGATCCATATTGCAGCTGCAAATATGAAAAACTTGGATTGCTATACTCTATCATCTGTGTCTAATCATCGAATATTCAGCATGGCAATGCTGCAGAAAGACTTAACATATAACAGAATGAAGCGTGGAACAGACAAAAAGGAGAAGGGAAGAAAGAAAAACTGTAAATGGATGACGTAATTTTGACCTGAGAATATTTTTGGTACCTGGAATATTTACTAAAGTGTTGCAATATCATGGAAAGTGGTATGCTATTCCATAGACATCTGTTTGAATGGCAATCTCAGATTCATATTCAGCTATGTTTTATAGCTAAGATCAATTAGTCTTGCATGGACACTGGCTTGAATGCACGTGAAAATTTAAGAAATGAAGTTAAAATTTATTTATAAGTGTCAGGTAGGCTTATTAGTAGTCAAGTAGGCTTACATTAACACTGCAATGAAGTTACCGTGCAAATCCCCTAGTGGCCACACTCCAGTGCCTGTTTGGGTACACTGAGGGAGAACTTAGCATGGCCCAATCCACCTAATCAGCATACCTTTTGGAGTGTGGGAGGAAACCAGAGC
The DNA here is from genome assembly GCA_024679065.1 of Sphyrna mokarran. NCBI lineage: Eukaryota > Metazoa > Chordata > Chondrichthyes > Carcharhiniformes > Carcharhinidae > Sphyrna > Sphyrna mokarran. The sequence goes on from JAGIQG010000003.1 coordinate 112,195,236, forward strand.
ACCGAGAGGAAACCCATACAGAAATGCAGAAAATATGCAAATTCCACACAGACATTGACCTGAGCCAGGAATTGAACCCAGGTCCCTGATGCTGTGAGGAAACAATGCTAACCACTGTGCCGCTGTGAATGGAAATTGGTCATATGTCTGTTAGACCATGCCTCAACTTTTACACTATTCTACTTTCCACGTTATCTCCATATTCCTTAGTGCCAAGAAATTTTCAATCTCAATCTTGAATTATTTTTTATTTTTTCATAGGGTATAAGTGCTGATGACAAGGACATATATTCATCATCAATAATTCTGTCTGATTGAGCAACGCAGCATCAGGAAGCAGGGGGGTGGGGGGGTGGGGTGGCCTGTTGAGAGAGCCCCCTGCAGCCCCCTCCCCCCCAACATAAATAAAGGAAAAGGTCACTGTGCATTCAATCTAATTGAAGATAAATGACAAAACAAAATGTTATGATAGCAGGGTTAAAAGTTGAGGAAGTTTGAAATAATAGCTAATAGAATAATTAAAACATCAACAAGTTTAGATGAGGTTTTTGTTCTTCTTATTATTTTCAATGATTTGAGAATGTCATAGACTTACTCTGATCTGTTTAAAGCTAAGCTGGTCCAGTAAGCTTCTAGCGGTGCTGTTACCACAGCGTCAAAAAGTACCTCCTGGATTAATTCTTTGTCACCTGTAGGTTTATAATTAAAATAATTTTAAAAATCACAGTTATTTCTTACTGAGGAACAAAAAAGCATAAAGATATTACACCTACACTGTAGATATGGCTCTTTTCCTGTGAGGAACAGTTTGACAGCTTCCAACTGTAAGAGGTTACGATATTGAGGATGTGTGTCTGTGTTACAGTAATTCCTGAAATCAGATAAAAAATCAATTTCATCATCATATTAGAAACAATGATCCTTTATCTGAATCTGCGTATGTAAAAACTACAAACATATGAATAAGGAACAGGAATAGACCATTCGGCCCCTTGAGTCTCCTCGATTTAATTAGGTTGTGGCTGATCCGATAGTAATTTCAAATCTGCATTCTGCCTAACCCTCTCCATAACCTATCATCCCTTGCTTACCATGAAACAATATATGTATTTTGTGTATAAATTCCATTCATGGGCCCAGATTTTCATCATGATGGAGATGCTGTGCTCTCCAGCATCACAAAAATAACACAAAACAGTTGAAAATCCTATGGTACTTCCTACTTTTTGCACAATCAGGAAATGTGGCCTGGTGGGGGTTTGCACATGGGTGTTTTATGAAGGCAACTTTCCATTTATGTCATCAACTGCCCTGACTGAAGTGAGATTTTGGTAGGTCAGGAGTGTGAAACTCAATGTGTACAGATTAGACCTGGTAAAAACTGGTCTGAACTTGGTGGATTTGTTTGGTTGTCAGAATATCTTTTTGGAGAAGGTAATGCACCCATTTAAATATGGTCCCAGAGATATTTTTGAGAGTGGTAAGGCACCTTTTGGGGCAGGTAAGGCAGTCTTTGGGAGAGATAAGATGACATTCTTTGCAACTGTTAGAGGTAGACATGATTGTGCACAAAAAAATGAAAAAACTAATTGGAACTGTCAAGGCTGTTAAAAAGCTATCAAAACTCATTGGAACTGTCAAACTTGTCAAGGGATTTGACTTTGCTGGGTTTTAAATTAAAAAGTGTGGAGTTAAAAAGCAATGCTTGATATCTATTTGTTGACTTAAGACGGAGATGCTCATTGTAGAATTTGTGCTGCAATAACCAATTTTCAACATAACATTACAATAATGAGGTGCCTGTCAAATGAGCATTTGATTGACATTTCAATTAGTAATAGGATAGAAATATTAATTTTCATAAGAGAATAAATTCAGAAGCGAAATGTTTGTTTTTGTAAGAGATTAGTTGAAACAATTTGAGGTATTAAATGTTTTTTTATTAAATCAATGAGAGTGTTGTATGGTATTGCAGAATGACCTTCACCATGATATGTTTCAGAGGTTGGGGGTTGGGGGCAGCGGGGATGGATGGAGGTGGAATAGGCAGGGGAGATTAGGGATAGGTCCCTGGCTAGATACAGGGCTTTCATTGGCAAAAATGCTCAGGGCTGGAAGATCACATTCAGAGAATATACTGATGAGATGGATCACTGTAATTTGTTCATACTTCACCCTCAGGCACACATGACGTAGGCTCCAGACAACACAGCACATCTTTTGGCTGTGTTCCAGCTGAAAAGGAAGTGGTGGGTGTATCAACTTTCTGCCTACTCTGTCACAAGATTCACCTTGCTCCTCATAGATACATGTCCAGTGAGCTGACCAGTGCAAGATACCATATGGCCAGTTATCCTTTCTCCTGAGATGAAATCACTCTCAATCCACTCCTGCCTCCCAACTCATATGTTTGTCTGGAAGATTCTGCCATAGTATTATGTAATGTCAACATGACAACACCAGGTTTAAGTCCAACCGATTTATTTGATAGTAAACTCACAGCTTTCGAGGTTATCCTCTTCGTCAGGTGAATGAGTTGTTCTGGTCTCAAACAGCACATATAACAGCACAGTTTATAGATTACTGATTAGAATGCGAATCTTTACACCTAACCTGCTATTCAAGTCTTAAAGTGGCTTTAAGCCTTACTAATGCAAAAAATTGTGCAGCAGCTTCAGGCAATAGCTGGATGTGAGGTTAATTGTGAAGGTTCAGAATTTGTTGTCCATGTTGCAAAACTCCACTTTTAGCTTCATAAGTGTAACATTTTGCTGTTTGCCTCACCAATGAATTGCACTGAATGAGATGAAGTTGCTCTATTTGCACACTAGGTACAAAATAAACTGGCCACAGAAAGTTGGGTCTTATCATTTCGAGTCTAAGTTCTCATGTAACATATGCTCAGTGTTCATTCATGTCAGTTAGCATCCCTGACACTGAAACTTAACCATTGCAAGTGAGAATTCTCATTACTTTGAGTTTTAATTTTTGGAGGTATTTAAAATGTAAAGTTTTTTAACTTTTCCTTTCTATCTCTTGTTGCTCTCTGTTAACTAAACCTTTCTTTCTCCCTTTTCATTTCTTTATCTGCCCTGATTTGGTATTGAATTCACCCACACAAATGTATGTTTCCATCTCAGTCTTTGCCTTTTTAATGTACAACCTTTCAGTTTCAGTATTTAAGGAGATATGTTTTGGTTGCCTTCTTTCCTCCATTGAGTCATGATCTGCTTGCATGTTGAACAACATGCAATGGAAAACCTTTTGAACGTAAACATGTAAATGATATTAGATGTCCTGTTGCAGTGAATTACAGCCTGTGTTCTCTTACCATTCTTCCATCAGTGTTAAATCAGGGTGATCCAGGTCATGCAAACCTTAATGAAGAACAAACCAGCAATTAAACAGGTGCCATCATTCACTAAGGTTCACACAGAATATGATCATTAATCTGCTATGAAAGTGAAAACTGAAGTCGTGCTAAAGCTAGGCAGTAATCTCTTAGAGCTCCCAAGACACTACATCCGGGTTGTAGTTAAAGGCTGGTGCAGACAAGGCACTCTTGATATTACATTTAGCCCAATGTATTTCAGGTAATCATTTCTAACTGCCCTTGGAAAGATGATGGTGAGTTGCCTTCTTTGAACACAAGTTACAAATGGCTTACTAGACCATTTTATCACTCTTAAATATTTGCATTTATTTACTTGTCACAAGCAGCTTTACATTAACACTGCAATGAAGTTACTGTGAAAATCCCTTGGTCACCACACTCTGGTGTCAGTTCAAGTACACTGATTTAGCATGGCCAATGGATCTAGCCAGCATGTCTTTTGGACTGTTGGAGGAAACTGGAGCACCCGGAGGAAACCTGTGCAGGCACAGGGGGAACGTACAGATTCTGCACAGACAGTGATCCAAGCTGGGAATTGAACCTGGATGCTTGGTACTATGAGGCAGCAGTGGTATCTACTGTGCCACCGTGCCGCCCACACAGGATTTAACCATTCATGCACTGTGTAGTAGCATTCAAATACATTTAAATGGCCGTCACATCCGTTTCTGGTGCAGTAATCATCGTGGTCATTTTCGGGCCTTGGTAAAGGGGAAACTGGCATGGGTCGTGCTATTTACCTCACGCCTGACTTCAGAAGTGTTCGTCGAAGGGCCTGTTCATGTGCTGTACTTTTCTTTGTTTTCTGTTCTTCATTCCTTGTATACTTTCATTGATTTTTCAAAATGCTTAGGGGTGTACAATAATAGTTAAATGGTAACTGTGTCAAAAGAGTACTGTGGAACTACACATAAACATGACAAGAAATTTATTAAGTCGATTTTTAGCTCATCAAACAGGGAGTCACAGTGGCACAGGGAGTCATGGTGGCACAGTGGTTAGCATTGCTGCCTCACAATGGCAGGAACCTGGGTTTGATTCCCGGCTTGGGTCACTGTCTGTGCAGAGTCTGCATGTTCTCCCTGTGGTTGTGTGGTTTTGTTCCAGGTGCTCCGATTTCTTCCCACAAGTCCGAAAGACATGCTGGTTAGGTGCATTGACCGTGCTAAATTCTCATTGTGTCTAAACAGGTGCTGAAGTGTGGCGACTAGGGGATTTTCACTGTAACTTCATTGCAGTGTTAATGTCAGCCTACTTGTGACACTAATACATAAACTTTAAACTTTTTAAAGTAATAGCTCCAACATCTGGCCAGTGTGGAATTGGCTGCATTGCTGAAGACAGATGAGGCAAAAAAATTGAACAACTGAGAGGGTAAACACTGAAATCTCACTTATATTTTGGTTAGTTGTATTCATATTTTTACAGACACGCTTTTAATTTCACTTTCATATTATGAGCATTCTTCCAGAAGAGATTCCAATAAAAACCTGCCAAATAGGTTGCCTCGTCATCTGGAACCAATATTTTGCCTCATCTAAGAGAACTATAATGGATCCCTTTGCAAATGACTCTTAAAATACTTTTTCAAACAGTCTTAAAAACATTTACAGATCGCAGAGATTTAAATTTTCTACTGTGTGATTTCCACATCATCCCACACTCTTCCCAACATCCTCCATATCCCTCCTCCCCCTCCTTGGTAAAAGCTTTCTTTATAACAATGTACAAAATGCAAGTTCTTAATATCTAACAACTAGCATATTACATATTACACAGGTAACAACAATGATACAGAGTATTTACCAAACAAGCTCAATTACAAACATATCTTATAAAACCCAATATCTTTCCCTGGCCTTTAAGATATTGTCACCATCTCCTATTCTCTAAACTCTCAACAGGGTGTCTGCACTCTATGTTTCAGCCTACAACTTGCACAGTCTTCAGTCTAATGGCTGCAGCGTCAAACTTCACCAAAACAACCTTTGGTTCTTGGTTTCAAACTTTTCTAGTAACACCAGAGTTGCAGTTTGTACAGACTTGCACCTTGATTTTGCAGTCTCTATCTCGTTTTTTAAGATGTGTACTGCATTGTGGACCCTGGGATGATATTTGCAATGAGCCTGAAGGTTGTCCAATTTGTCTGCTTTTATTAATTTTGTCAAGAAGAGCATTGTGAATCACTACAAATAATTTGGCTTCTCGGAATGGGTAGTTTTAAATTGGACTCCATTGAGGAATACCCTGACATGTTGATTTTTACCTTCCCGATTCAGCAACATCTTTTATTCTTCACTGAAGCTAGAATTACATTGTCAGAAGATTTCCACTCTTTGAAGCAGTCTCTGTAACACTTTGAACTCCTGAATCCATTTTCTTCTGTATCTACATGTTTTTTTTCAATGCCTAAGTTCTAGAAGAACATAGCAAGCAACCAAACATCTGAGTTCTCCTTCACAACAACTGAATTTTTCTCATCCTGTTTAAATTCAGAATCAATCTTCACTTTGAGGTCTTCTTCCTGATTTAAACACTTCAGTTCAAATTCAAGCTTTGATTAATTCTTTTCCATCAAGCGTGATTGCCTCTTTGTTTTGAAGTTTGAAGTTCCTTTGAAGAACTTGTATCCTTCCTGGTAGTTCAATACTGTCAGATCTGGACTCAGCATTTCCATTCTTCTCCAAAGCATGTTTTCCCTCTTTTTCATTCTTAGCTGTGAAATTATGTTACCCATTGTTTTGTCTCATCTTGCTCATACGTTTTCTGCATTTTTGATTTAGAAGCCATTACATTGTCTCTAAATGACATTATTTTCATTTTTCAGTCTGATTCCCCAATGCCCCATTTAAAATTAACAGGCTGAGGCTCTGACTTTTTTGGACATGTCTTGAGTTAAAACATTAATTCTTGCAGTGGGTTCACAGATTGTTGTCAACTCTTTTTAAGTCATTTGGTTATTCTTGTACGATTTCAAATTGACCAGCCTCAGCAGGCTTTCCTAAAACAACTGGCAATACCTTATGTCCCTAACAAGAAAACAAAGCTATCAACAAGTGAAATTGAAATGATAAGCACAGTAACAGGACGTGACTCAGCTACATTTCAAACTTACTTTGTCCAACGTTATAGAACAATGAACAAAGAAAATTGTTAAATTTCAGCCCTCCAAGCCTGAACTGACCATTCTGCCCATCTCAACGAAAAACCCTTACCCTTCCAGGGAACATATCACTCTATTCCCATCCTGTTCATATATTTGTCAAGACGCCCCTTAAAAGTCACTATTGTATCTGCTTCCACTATCTCACTCAGCAGCGGGTTCCAGGCACCCACCATCCTCTGTGTAAAAATCTTGCCTCATAAATCTTCTTTAAACCGTGCCCCTCGTTAGAGTAAACAATTTCCATCAATACCCTGAATCAATACACTTTGTTCAGTGAACGCTGCCAGCATTCGTCTCCTTACAAGTAGATTGGATGAAATGGCACGATGAAGAAAAAAATAATTATTCTCTTTATACAGGCTACATATGATTATTAACCAAATGTTAGTGTGAACAGGGCTTGTGCCATCAAGAGACACAGCGAAACCGAATGGTTGCTGCTTTGTAATGTAACCCACCACTCGCTGTTTATAGTGTGTGTTGGACTTGACAATTTTACTCTAACCTCATAGCTTTAATCATACCTTCTTCCAGTGTAACATTTCCCTGGAGGAAGTACTTGCCATGTCCTCTGGATAAAGCCACACCTAGACTGTACACAGGAGATTGCAGTCAATTACATGTAGGCATCAAAATCCTTCTTGGAAACTTTTTATTTAATTTCAGAACATCTTAACAAATAAGGAGAATGATAAAAGCCTACCTGAATGGGGTACCTTTGATGTCTGTGTAATAGTAATCATTTGTCATCACTAAGACTCGCTTCTAATGTGAAAAATAAAACATAGCAGTAGTAACTGGCATCTTAGAAATTATTGGAGATTGAATAAAAGCCTGTTTCATGCTTTTTCTTCAATACTTGTAAATTACTTAACTACTGCAGAAGATTTGTATGATTCTCTTGTTACCTTTGCTGCAGACATTATTGAAATTTCAGTAAATCTATTACTTTTAAAATGATTTTACATAGTCTATAAAAGTATGTTTATTTCTTTGATGTTATCAAGCGAGAAATGCCAAACCAACTAAGTTTGAAGCTGAACAAAATGAATTCAAAGTACAACATGGTTAGATAAATGCTGTTCTAACTGCTGTTCTAACTATGCCCGACCATACAACATCCTAAATCATAATTTTAATCTTACTTTTTTCCATCGTAACATGTCCTTGGAACACACACTTGCCAAATAGTCTGGATAAATCCATACATGAAAAGAAACATTCACCTGCAATTGCATGATGAACTTGTATTATGTTCCTTTGTTCATTCACTTAAATGGGGTATCTCTGTGTATATTGTGCATATTGAAATGTAATCTGAATGTTTTGCCAATCTATGTTCTATGCTCACAAAAGTGTTAACTGTAATGCAACTTTATAAAGAAGACCTGAGAGTATGTCCATCCATGGGGTGCCTTTTTCAACTAAACATAAGCTTGGAGGGTAGCCATTAATTGATACATTCCCTATGGCAATGTCTTGACCAATCTGAGTCAACCTGTCTGGTTTGAATTTGAACAAAAGTTTAGCTGTTAACTGTTCCCTGGTGCATTCTCCATTGCAACATCACTAGAAATCATAGTCTGCTTGCAAACCAATCAGTACTTCTTCTCATGACATAAAATTTATTGTTCCTTTTACAGTTGGTATTTTTGTGAATTGCCCTGATGCATGCAAGACAAAAGCTTCGACATTATGTCTCTTTTTCCAGTGATACTCAAAATGTGTAGATGTGCTGTTGGATAAATCTAAGCATCCAGTAGAAAACTACTAATTTTCCTCTACATCTATTAGGATACTGTTCAGTATAATTACATTTTAAATAAACAATCAAATAACTTGTTAAACTTTTTTTTTGTCATCCAGTCTAAGAGGATGAAATGTCTTACCCCTTTCTCCACAGTCTTTTTCACCTCCATGGAAAATTTTCCTGTTTTCCGATTTACCATACCATTGCGCAGCTGTGAAATGATGTATATGATTAATATTTTCACAGAAACTGTAAAGAAAAAATTTTATAGCTGCCTCCTTCAGCAAACTATTGCTCATATTGATGATTGTGTTACAACTTGACCAAGCTCATCCAGCTACATTTTTATTTTTGTGCAAATGCCTTAATATGGAGAGAAGAATTGCTGTTAAACCCATTGTCAAGGTAGACCCATAGAATCTTGACAGTCAGAAGGATGCCATTTGGCTCATCAAGTCTTCACCAACTCAGCATCTTACCCAGCCCATAAATATGTCTGACTGCACACCCTCCAAATCCTCATAACTCCTAATCCACTTACACACACGTGCGCGCGCACACACACACACACAGACACACACGTGTAGGTAATGTCTGGGAGTCAGCAAGTTTGCCTGGACAGTTAGTTTATTATGTGAAGCAATGTCAACAGCGTGGGTTCAATTCCTATACTGGCTAAGGTTATTTATGAAGATCCCCAAACTCAACCTTGATCCTCGAGTTAAATCACCACAAGTCAGCTCTCCCTGAGAGAAAGGGGAGAACAGCCTATGATCATGTGGGAGTATGGGATCTTTATCTTTATAATATCCATTCAGGAGGTAAATTGATTTTTCTGGGGGTGAGCTTATTAGGGGTGTTTAAATTATTGTGCTTTGGTGTAAGATGATTTTTCATCAGGACACACACAAGGGGGCTGAAGGATCTGTACTCTTCCTCTTAACATATCCTTTCACTGTTTGGAACAGGTGGAAGTGCTTTACTGTTTAAATATCAAGAATTTTAATTATGAATTTAATCATCTAGTTTTCTAATTTCCCTTTTTTCTTTTATCATCTTTAATCCTTAGGCTTTCCAAAACAGTAGCTATTAACAAATCCAGTATTGGATGTGTTGAAATTTCTTCCAACTAAATATTGAGAAGCTAGGAGCCATTGTCCTTAGGCCCTTTCACAAGCTTCATTCTCTCACTCTTGGAACTGTCTGAAGCTGTTCCAGACTATTAGCAACCTAGGTGTTATAGCAGATCCTGAGCTGCCAACCACATATCTGCACTATCAGGAAGATTATCTATATCCACCCCCATAATATAAGACCATAAGATAATAGGGACCTGCTCCACTATTCAATCATGGCTAATAAGCTTCTCAGTTCTATTCTCCTGCCTTTTTCCCATAACCTTTGATCCCCTTAACAATCAACAACCTGTCTATCTCTGTCTTACACTCATTGTCTTGCCTCCATGGCATCCTGTGGCAATAATTCCATAAATTCACCACTCTTTGGTTGAAGAAATTCCTCCTCATCTTGGTTCTAAAGAGTCATCCTTTAACTTTGAGGCTGTGCCCTTGGATCTAAGTCTCTCTTACCAATAGAAGTATCTTTCCCATGTCCACCCTACCCAAGCCTTTCATTATTCTGTAAGTTTCAATAAGTTCCTCCTCACCCTTCTAAATTCCAGACACAGAATCCTCAAACACTTCTTATACGTCAAGCTTTTCATTCCTGGATCATTCTCATGAATCTTTTCTGGACCATCTCCAAGGCCAGCATATCCTTCCTTAGATACTGGGTCCAAAATTGCTCACAATATTCCAGAGCCTTATAAAGCCTCAGCAGTAATCCAGACTTTAGTGTTCTAGTTCTTGTGAAATGAATGCTAACATTACATTTGCTTTCCTAATTACTAACTTACTCTGCAAGTTAGCCTGAAGAGAATCCTAAATTAGAACACCCAAGTCCCTTTGTGCTTCTGCTTTCTGAATTCTCTCCCCATTTAAAAAATAGCCTATGCCTCTATTTTTCCTACTAAAGTGCAGAACTTCACACTTTTCCATACTGTAATCCATCTACCACGTCTTTGCAACTCTCCTAACTTTCCAAGTCCTTCTACAGCCTCCCCGCCTCTACTACCAGTCCTTCTAACTATCTTTGTATCATTTGCAAACTTAGTCACAATGCCCTCAGCTCCTCTATAGATCATTGATGTATAAAATGAAAAGTCGTGGTCCTAACGAATCCCTGTGTCACCAGCTGCCATCCTGAAAAGGATCTTTTACCACCACCCCCCTCCTTCTTACAGTCAGCCAAACTTCAATCCACGCTGGTACTTAACTTTAATACTATTGGCTGTTATTTTACAGGTTAACATTAATGATTTTCCAGTCCCCTGGGACCCTCCTGACTCCAGCAATTCCCGAAAGATGACCATTAAAGCCTCCACTATCTCTTCAGCTATCTCATGTCCTTCAGTATGTTGCGGTGTAGTCCATACTGTCCAGGTGATTTATCCACCTTCAGACCAATCAGCTTCTCTAGAATCTTCGCCTTAGTAATGTCCAGTCACTCACCTCTGCCCCCTGACTCGCTTGAATTTTTGATTTGTTACTGGTGTCTTCCATTGTGAAGATTGACGCAAAATACCTATTCAGTTCCTCTGTCATTTCTTTGTTCCCATTACTACTTCTGCAGCATCATTTGCCAGTGGTCCAACCTTTATATATATATATATATAAATCTTTGCCCTTATTTCAACTTATTTGCTACTGAACCTTCAACAATGCATTTGTTAGTACAAGGCTTAATTACTATAACACACTCCTGGCTGGTATCCCTTGTTCTACTCCCCACAAATCAAATGCCCATGTCCTGACTTGCACCAAATATAACTCATCCATCTCTCCTGTGCTTATTGACTTACACTGGCTTCCTTGCTTATCATAGAACCTCTACAATACAGGAGGCCATTCCACCATCAAGGCTGCACCGACAATAATCCCAACCTATCCCGGTAAACCCACATATTTATTCTGCTAATCCCATCCAAACTAGGGCAATTTAGCATGGCGAATCAACTTAAACCGCACATCTTTGGAGTGTGGGAGGAAACCGAAGCACCCAGAGCAAAACACATGCAGACATGAAGAACGTGCAAACTCCACATACTCAGTGACCCAAGCGAGGAATCGAACCTCCCTTCTCCAAGCTTTCCACTCTATCTTTGTTGATACATGCATTTTTGTATTATTTTATGTTTCAATGCTATCTATATACTTTTGGATCTCCCATTTGTTAGTTTCATAGAAAGGTAAAAACTGAAAATGTGAGTTATCTGCATTCCCAGAGAAGTGGGTCCTCAGCAAAACTGCCAAATTAGTACTCTACCTGTGAAACATTAGGCTGGATTTTCACTATTAAAGTGGATCACTCAGGTCCAGAAATGTACCAACTCAGCAGACCTACTTGGTTTAAAGGGCCTGTTAGACCCAATTTTCATTTACTGGAGGACAGGATTGGACTCAGCAAATCCAGAAGCAGACCTATGTGGCCATAGTGATGGATGAGTGCTGAAATGGGTTTGTTAGAAGGCCTGCCTCAGTGCTCTGGGATATCATCCCAGCTGTTCTCAATGCTGTCAGGTCCTCTAATCCTCAGTCCTCACACCTTCTAAAGCCCTCCCACTTCCCTACCCACCCCCTGCCCCCTCATAACCCCATGTTATTTCCATTGCCATTTACCAGAATCAACCAAAGGCAGTGCCTTGTGGAGATAAAAGAAAATACACTTCTCACAATCTAACAAGCTCTCATTCATACCCATTTGATAGTGAAAAGGCTCCCAAGAAACACATTCAAAGGTTTTAAATGCCTTCAGATAGTTAAGCTTTTATTAAAACAAACTTCTTTTCAAACATATATCAAAGATAGTTAATATTTTAATAGCATCTTTAAACTAGCAGTAAAAATGTAAATGAAACCTGCTGAGATAATTGTAGCTTTTGAAACTCAGCAAAGTATTCGTAACGACACAATAATAACCTTTGAAGGAAATGCGAACAAAAGAACTCTATTGAAACTGCATATTCAATGGCAATATAAGTTTTCTGGTGGTCTCTTAATCAAGGATGTCCAGAAGAAGTTTTTTTTTAACTCTCAATGACAGCCAGCTTTTTAATTTTTTAAAGAGTGGGGGATTTAAATAACTAAAGTTGTGATAGTAGGGGATTTTAATTTTCCACATATTGATTGGGACTCCCATACTTTTAAAGATGTGGACAGGGTGGAGTTTGTAAAATCTGTTCAGGAAAATTTTCTGAATCAATATATAGAGGTACCAACTAGAGAGGATGCAATATTAGATCTCCTATTAGGAAATGAGTTAGGGCAAATGATGGAAGTGAGTGTAGGGGGACACTGGTTCCAGTGATCATATTGCTGTTAGTTTCAACTTGATTAGGATAAAGGTAGCTCTGGTCCTTAGGTCGAAGTTCTGAACTGGAAAAAGGCCAAATTTGGAGAAATGAGAAATGATTGAAAAAGCTTGGATTGAGACAGGCTGTTTTCTGGCAAGAATATGATTGGCAAGTGGAAGGCCTTCAAAGGAGAAATTTTGAGAGTGCAGAGTTTGTATGTTCCTGTCAGGATTGAAAGCAAAGTGAATAAGAATAAGGAACCTTGGTTCTTGAGGGATATTGCACACCTGATAAAGAAAAAGAGAGAGATGTTTGTTCTCCGGAGCAGAGTTATTTGGAGAGTGGCTGGAGAGAATCCTGACTTGCAATTTCTGTCTTGTACTTTATTTTGCAGAGTGTTTATTTCGGCGCTCCGTAGCGGGAGGTAGGCGCGGGGGGCTGCAGGGGAGGAAGCGCGGGAGTATAAATTAGGTGCTCAAGAGTGGGTACGCCTTACTGTTCTCCGGAGCAGAGTTATTTGGAGAGTGGCTGGAGAGAATCCTGACTTGCAATTTCTGTCTTGTACTTTATTTTGCAGAGTGTTTATTTCGGCGCTCCGTAGCGGGAGGTAGGCGCGGGGGGCTGCAGGGGAGGAAGCGCGGGAGTATAAATTAGGTGCTCAAGAGTGGGTACACCTTACTGTTCTCCGGAGCAGAGTTATTTGGAGAGTGGCTGGAGAGAATCCTGACTTGCAATTTCTGTCTTGTACTTTATTTTGTAGAGTGTTTATTTCGGCGCTCCGTAGCGGGAGGTAGTCGCGGGGGGCTGCCGGGGAGGAAGCGCGGGAGTATAAATTAGGTGCTCAAGAGTGGGTACACCTTACTGTTCTCCGGAGCAGAGTTATTTGGAGAGTGGCTGGAGAGAATCCTGAGTTGCAATTTCTGTCTTGTACTTTATTTTGCAGAGTGTTTATTTCGGCGCTCCGTAGCGGGAGGTAGGCGCGGGGGGCTGCAGGGGAGGAAGCGCGGGAGTATAAAAGGAAGGCCAAGGTAGACAGCGGGCAGCGTCGGGAGCGGGCAGTGGAGTGAGACGGGAATTAGAGTGAGAGGAACAAGGGCTTAAGCTCACTGGGCTTGGGTGAGCGCAGGCTTGGAGTCGGTGAGTAACGTGCTTCTTACCTAATCACCTTTAAAGGGGTATATAAAATGCCACGATACTTGGCCAAACGCGTCCACTGTGTACGCTGCCATATGTGGACCTTCGTGGAGGCATCACGTCTCCCGAAGCCCCACATATGCGCAAAATGTTTAGAACTGCAACGTTTACGAGCAAAGTTGAGACAGCTGGAGCTGCGCTTGGAGGACGTTTGTCTGGTGAGGGAAAATGAGGATACAATGAATAGGGAGGGTAGTCCTGCGGGGACCCCAGGATCTAGTAGTAGGGATGGGCTGGGTACAGTTGCAAGGAACAAGAACAAAAATCAAGGCACAAAGGCCATCTCTAAGGAGGATCCCCAGAAAACCAAGGGGGGGGTAAAAGCTGTGATGGAGAGGGCAGGTGAAGGGGAACAGAAGGCCACAGAGACCAGCAGGAAAGTAGGAAGTGAGATATTGGTGGGGGATGGGATGGTTAAAAGGATCGATAGGAGATTCTGTGGGGAAAAGAGAGACTCCAAGATGGTAGTCTGCCTCCCTGGAGCAGGGGTCCAGGATGTATCAGAGAGGGTAGAGGGAATTTTGAAGGGAAGAGGGTCTAAGGCAAATGTAATAGTTCGCATAGGACAAAAAGATGTAGGAAGAAAGCGCAGGGGGGACTTACGTAGACAGTTTAGGGAGTTGGGGGCTCAACTGAAAGGTAGGGCCTCCAGGGTGGCGTTCTCTGGGCTGCTGCCTGGGCCTGGGACCGATTGGGTAATAAATGAGACACTCCAACTAAATGCATGGATGAGGGATTGGTGTAGGGCAGAAGGTTTCATATTTATTGATCATTGGGAAGTCTTCAGGAGGGAGGGTCACCTATTCATGAGGGATAGGGAGCAGTTGACTGGGAGGGGAACACATATTTTAGCTGGGAGGTTAGCTGGAGTGTTTCAAAAATGTGTAAACTAATAGGGAGGGAGGGTGGGGAGACAGCAGGAACTGGGAGTGGGATAGAGAGGGATGATAGGGAAACACCAGTAGGTAGAAAGGGATTTCCGAGAGCTGAGGGTCTTCAGTGCATGTGTTTTAATGCGAGGAGTGTGACTGGCAAAACAGATGAACTGAAGGCAATAATGTTCACGAGGAGTTTAGACGTGGTGGCGGTGACTGAGACGTGGTTGAAGGAGGGGCAAGACTGGCAATTCAATATTCCAGGGTATAAGTGTTTTAGGTGTGACAGAGTTGGTGTGAAGAGAGGCGGGGGAGTGGCTTTATTAGTTAAGGACAACGTCATAGCAGTGCAGAGGGAGATAGGTATGTATGATTTAGGAACTGAGTCTCTATGGGTGGAGTTGAGGAATAGGAAGGGAGGGGTTACTCTGTTGGGTGTTTACTACAGACCGCCCAACAGCCCGCGGGCTGTGGAAGAAGGGATATGCAGGGACATTTTAGATAAGTGTAGGCAAAATAGGGTGGTAGTGGTGGGAGATTTCAATTTTCCTGGAGTAGATTGGAGTGTGCCCAGGGCTGTAGGAGTGGATGGGGAGGAATTTGTACAGTGTGTTTTGGAAGGGTCCTTGTAGCAGTATGTGGATGGCCCGACTAGAGATGGGGCTATACTGGATTTGGTTCTGGGGAATGAGCCAGGCCAGGTGGTTGACGTTGAGGTAGGAGAGCAGGTGTCAAATAGTGATCACAACTGTCTGCTTTAGGATATTAATGGAAAAGGACGAGACTGGCCCAAAAGGGAGGGTATTTAACTGGGGGAGGGCTAGATACTGCCAGATTAGGCAAGATCTTAAAGATACGGATTGGGATAAGCTTTTTGAGGGCAGGTCGACGAGGTACATGTGGGAGTCTTTCAAGGGAAATCTAAACTCTCTGCAGGAAAGATACGTGCCGGCAAGGAGGAAGGATGGGAAAGGTAGGATTAGAGAACCTTGGCTTACCAGGGAGATTGAGGACTTGATCAAGAAAAAGAGAGAGGCTTACATTAGATCTAGGCAACTAGGGACTGAGATAGCGCTGGAAGCTTATAGAGTGTGTAGACGGGATCTAAAAAGGGGTATTAGAAAGGCAAAAAGGGGCCATGAGGTGGCTCTGGCAGGTAGGATTAAAGAAAATCCAAAGGCATTTTACACCTATGTAAGGAGCAAAAGGATGGTTAGAGGCAAGATTGGACCTCTTAGGGACAGTGGCGGGGATCTATGCTTAGAGCCTGAGGGAATGGGGGAGATCCTGAATGAATACTTTGCGTCGGTATTCACGCAGGAGACTGGACAGATGTCTGTGCCTGATGTTGACAAAGTTGAGGATTGGTTGAGGGAAATACGGATTACGAGGAAAGAGGTGTTGGGGCTGTTAGGCAGCTTAAAGACATATAAAGCTCCGGGGCCTGATGGCATTTACCCCAGGCTGCTAAGGGAGTTGAGGGAAGACTTGGCTGGGCCTCTGACGCAAATCTTTGTCTCTTCCTTGGAAACAGGTGAGGTCCCAGAGGACTGGAGGATAGCAAACGTAGTACCGTTGTTTAAAAAAGGTCAGAGGGATCACCCAGGGAACTATAGGCCGGTGAGCTTGACTTCAGTTATAGGTAAGCTAATGGAGAGGATCCTTAGGGTCAGGATGTATGAGCTTCTGGAGCGCTGCGATCTGATCAGGGATACGCAGCATGGCTTCGTCAAGGGGAAGTCTTGTCTTACGAATCTGGTGGAATTTTTGAAGAAGTGACAAAAACAGTTGATGAAGGACAGGCTGTTGATGTCGTCTACATGGATTTCAGTAAGGCGTTTGATAAGGTGCCTCATGGTAGACTGATAGAGAAGGTGAAGGCGCATGGGATACAGGGTCGGGTATGTAGATGGGTCGAAAACTGGCGCGGAAGGAGGAGACAGAGGGTAGTAGTGGAAGGCTCTTTTTCCAGCTGGAAGCCTGTCACTAGTGGAGTGCCACAAGGCTCAGTACTAGGTCCTCTTCCATTTGTGGTCTACATAAACGACTTGGAAGTAGGGGTAGGTGGTGAGATCAGCAAATTTGCTGATGACACCAAGATGCAGAAGGGTACAGAAGAGCAGTGTCAGGCAATACAACAGGACATAGACAGGTTGGTAGATTGGGCAGATAGATGGCAAATGGATTTTAATCCGGAAAAATGCGAGGTGATGCATTTTGGCCGGAAAAATGTAGAAGAGAATTATAGGATAAAAGGTAAAACTATAAGGAGCATTGAGACGCAGAGAGACTTGGGGGTGCAGGTTCACAAGTCTCTGAAGGTGTCCTCACAGGTGGAGAAGGTGACAAAGAAGGCGTATAGTATGTTAGCTTTCATAGAAAAGGGTATAGAATATAGGAGTAGGAGTTTGATGTTGCAGTTGTATACAACTTTGGTTAGGCCTCACTTGGAATACTGCGCCCAGTTCTGGTCTCCGTACTATCGGAAGGATGTGGAGTCCTTGGAGAGAGTGCAGAGTAGGTTTACCAGGATGCTGCCGGTATGGAAGGGGGATGTCCTATGAGTACGATTAGATAGACTGGGGTGTTTATCCTTGAAGAGTCGGTAGAGGGATCTCATAGAGGTGTATAAGATTATAAGGGGTATAGATAGAGTAAAT
The DNA here is from genome assembly GCA_024679065.1 of Sphyrna mokarran. NCBI lineage: Eukaryota > Metazoa > Chordata > Chondrichthyes > Carcharhiniformes > Carcharhinidae > Sphyrna > Sphyrna mokarran. The sequence continues at coordinate 112,212,686 of JAGIQG010000003.1, forward strand.
GGAGGTAAACTTTTTCCACTTTAGAAAGGATAGGACGAGAGGTCGATGGCCATAGGGTTGAGGGGGGCTATGTATTAGGAGAATATTAGAGGCAGTTTTCACACAAAGGGTAGTGGGGGTGTGGAAGCACTGCCGAGTAAAGGTGAGGGGGAGCAGGCAACGCTGGGCTGTTTAAGGGTCTCTTGGACAGGCCACATGAGCGGTATGCAGATAGGAGGGATATCTTAGGGATGTTTAACTACGGCCTTTTTTCCAAGGTTATTCGGTCCATAATTGTAGCACGCATTCGGCAGGTGGTGCGGGTTACATTCTTGATTGTTGATCATGGGTTGACTGGTACCTCATGTCGTATATGAGTGCTTTATGTGGACCACCTGAAGAGGCCATAATGACAGTCAGAGACTATCGATGTGGTGTGCAGACATTGGAATTGGGCAGTTGTTTTGTCTGCGGGGAGTTTGCGCGTTTCCCCGTGGTTGAGTGGGTTTTCTCCGGGCACTCCGGTTTCCTCCCACAACCCAAAAATTCGCTCTTAGGCTGATTGGGGAACAAATTGTCCCTATGGTGAAAATTTTCCAAATTAGGATTAATATATATACTATTATATAGGACTATTAAAATAGGATAATGATTTGGTATTACGGTGGCGCGGGCTCGTTGGGCCGAAGGGCCTGTTTCCCGTGCTGTGTTGCTTAAAAAAAAAAAGTATGACATGTATAGGCAACAGGGAACAAATAAGATGCTTGAGGAGTGTAAAAAGTGCACGAAACTACTCAAGAAGGAAATCAGGAGAGCTAAAAGACATAAGGTTGCCCTGGCAGTCAAAGTGAAAGATAACGCTAAGAGCTTCTACAAACATAATAAGAGCAAAAGGATAAAATTGGTCCTCTTGAAGATCAGAGTTGATAGCTTTGAATGGAACCAAACTAAATTGGGGAGATGTTAAATGGGTCATTTTGCATCTGTATTTCCTAAGGAAATTGGCATTGAGTCTATGAAAATAAAGCAAAAATGTAGGGAGGTCGTGGACCCTATACAAATTGAAGGGGAGAAGGTGCTTGCTGTCTTGGGGTGAATCAGAGTAGATAAATCCCCAGGACTCACCAGGGTATACCCTCCTTGAAGGAGACTATTGTTGAAATTGCAGAGGCTCTGGCAGATATATTTAAAATGTTGGTGTCCACGGGTGAGGTGCTGGATGATTGGAGGATAGTTCATGTTGTTCTGTTGTTTAAAAAAGGCTCAAAAAGTAATCTGGGAAATTATAGGCCTGTAAGCTTGACATAAATTGTAGATAAATTATTGGAAGGAGTACTAAGAGATAGGATCTACAAATATTTGGACAGACAGGGACTTATTTAGGGAGAGTCAACATGGCTTTATGCATGGTGGGTCATGCTTAACGCATCTATTAGAGTTTTTCGAGGAGGTTACCAGGAAAGTGGATGAAGAGAAGGCAGTGGATGTTTTCTACATGGACTTCAGTAAGGCCTTTGACAAGGTACCACATGTAGGGTTAGTTAGGAAGGTTCAGTCGCTAGGTATACAAGGAGAGTAGTAAATTGGATTAGACATTGGCTCAATGGAAGAAGCCAGCGAGTAGCAGTAGAGGATTGCTTTTCTGAGTGGAGGCCTGTGACTAGTGGTGTGCCATAGGGATCAGTGCTGAGCCCAATGTTCTTTGTCATCTATGTCAATGATCTGGATGATAATGTGGTAAACTGGATCAGCAAATTTGCTGATGATACAAAGATTGGAGGTGTAGTGGACAGTGAGGAAGGTTTTCAAAGCTTGTAGAGGGATTTGGACCAACTAGAAAAATGGGCTGAAAAAATGGCAAATGGAGTTTAATGCAGGTATTGCACTTTGGAAGGACAAACCAAGGTAGAAGATACATGATAAATGGTACGACACTGAAGAGTGTAGTAGAAGAGAGGGATCTGGGAATACAGATACATAATTCCTAAAAGTGGCATCATAGGTAGATAGAGTTGTAAAGAGTGCTTTTGGAATATTGGCCTTTATAAATCAAAGTATTGAGTATAAGAGTTGGAATGTTATGATGAGGTTGTATAAGACAATGGTGAGGCTGAATTTAGAGTATTGTGTGTAGTTTTGTTCATCTAATTGCAGGAAGGATATTAATAAGTTGAAAGAGTACAGAGAAAGTTTATAAGGTTGTCACCAGGACTTGAGAAACTGAATTACAGAGTGAGGCTGAATAAGTTAGGACTTTATTCTAAGTCCTAACTAGGAGTGTAGACGAATGAGGGGAGATTTGATAAAGTTGTATAAAATTATGATGGGTATAGATAAAGTGAATATAAGCAGGCTTTTTCCACTGAGGGGAGAAAAAAACTAGAGGACATGGGTTAAGGGTGAAGGGGAAAAATTTAAAGGGAATATTGGGTGGGGGGTCTTTACATAGAGAGTGGTGAGAGTGTAGAATGAACTGTCAGATGAAGTAATAAGCGCAGGTTCACTTTTAACAGTTAAGAAAAACTTGGACAGGTACATGAATGAGAGGGGTGTGGAGGGATATGGTCCAGGTGCAGATTAGTGGGACTCGGCAGAAAAATGGTTCAGCACAGCCAAAAAGGGCCAAAAGGCCTGTTTCTGTGCTGTACGGTTGTGTAGTTCTGTGGTTCTAACTTCAGATCCTAACAGTTTAACAAACTTTATACACTCTCCAAGAGCCTTGATGTCTTCTTCATCAATTTAAGACTCCCATGTTATAGGTTAAGACACTTGCAAAAGCCAAATGGTGTCTGTCAGTGCAAAGTTTAAAAGAGAAATTGGATCTGTTAGAAATGATGGTGGAACCTCTCATCATTTTTAATAACCCACAGAGTCTTCCTGACTTCACAAAAATCTGGCCCAAGATCTTGCAATTTAAAATATATCAAAACTAAATAGGGACTTACAATGTCATTATTGTCTTCCCATTCCAGTTCAGAGAGGTCAACACTTTTGTAATTGGGTTTCCTTCTTCTTTTTCCTTCTTCATACTTTTTAAAAAACAAAACATTAACTATTTATTTCAATGAATGCAATATTACCCACCTTCAATTTCAAAACAGCTAAATCTAAGATAACAAATGCACAAAAACCATTATCAGAACTGACATTTTTTTAATTGTTCATGTCTCAAATAGTTTAGATTCATCAATTGAACTAATGAATAAGTCCATGAACTCAATGTGCTACAGCTGCATTTTATGCAAAGAGTAGGCTATCATTCAGGGGACTGCACTATTGTCCAGTACAAACCCATTAGAAATCAGAAAAATAAATTTCATTATATCTCTTAACCATGAAAAATGGCTGAATTGGTTCCTTAAAGCCAGTTACCAGTTTGAAAAGTTGTTTCTAAAGTTATGACGCTGGACATCTCTCACCCATGCAAGAGCGGGACTTCTAACATCAAGAAGGAGGCTCAGAATAGACAGGTGGGGTTGATGTGATACTTTTTGTAGTAACTGAAAAGATGAGAGCTGTTCTTAAGCGGCAGAGAAACCTCAAGGTTCGTCCGAAACACCATTCTGAGGACAAAGGCAGTGACAGGGTATAAAATCAGATAGGTTTTGGGGAACTGGAATCTGCCCGAGATATGCACTACATGATGCTTTCCCTCTGAGGGATGTTCAAATGGTGTGCCATCACTGCACCAAAAACTATCTCCATCCATTTTCTGCCAGTTCTATGGGTCTTTGATAATAGATGTACAAGGCAAGATGACTGAATGGTTTACCAGGTCTTCTCTCTCCAAGTAGTTTGAAACTTGTAGGAAACTTGAGACAAGAAATTACCAGATAGTATTCATATTGAATTCTATTATCACTGTGCCACCTGATTGTGTTCAGGTGATGAGTGTAATTTGCCAGCACCTCTCTGTTAAATCTCAATCTCTATGTGCTCAGCAGATACCCAAAGAGGGAAGTGTCTCCACAGTGTTCTTGGATACTCTTGTGCCCAATCCCTCAGTGATTGCTGTTGAAAACTGTTGATACAGATCATGTTGTATAAAAATATGTAGCTTCACCATCACTCTTTCCACAGACATCTTACTGTCCTAAAGTCATTCTGGTGTGCAAAAATAACTCCAAGCTCCTCCCAATGAATAATCTTCTCTTGCCACCTTCCACTGACCATCTATTCTTATCTCCTGATCTCAAGTGCATGGAGTTTGTCTACTCATGTCCATAATTCAAACCATCTGCTGTCCTCTTAATGCCTGCTTTATTAATTCTTAGTGTCTTTTTCCTTTCCATCTATGAGTGCATAGTTACATCTGGTGGACTCCAGAGTTCCATTCTTGTTTTTTTTGCAACTTTACATGGTTGCCTGCTGTAAGGGCCACATAATTGACATCACCATTATCAACTTTATTTCTAACGTAATGATCTGGATAAGCTACAACTTCCTCCAGTTTAAAGATTATAAAATCAAGCTAATTCTCTTTGGATTCTGCATATACTTGTTTATGGTCTCAATTCCATTGCCTCTGATTGGCTACCTGCTCTGGCTTAGCCAGAAAAGAGATGTGGAACCTTGAGGTAAGGCTGAAACCCAATGAAAACTAAAGTATCTCCAAGACCATTTCATTTCAGTCCATAACATGATTAGCTTCTGCTCCTTCTGTTGACTAAACTTAAAGCAGGATTTAATCATTTTGTAACTGCAACTTCTCCAATACTCTTTTTGCTGGCCTCCCCACTTCCACATGAACTGCAAATCATCCAAAATTCTACAAGTTATGGCTCTGGTATGTTGAGACTCAAGTCAGTCTTGTCTTGTATAAATTCCATACTACCTACCTGGACATCAAATTTACGATTCTTGTCCGCACTTTTATATCCTTCCAAATGCCATCCCTTCTTGCTTCTAACACCTCTACCACCCCTGATTCTCTCTGCAAGTATCCATTCCCACATTTCGGATTTTCAGTTTGCAGTCCCATACTGTTCTGTCCCTAAAATGTCTTACCTCAGCATCTCCATCTTCAGAAATCTGCTATTGAAACTTCTCCTCAATTCTCCTACTGCCTGTCTAACCTTTTTCCTTGCCTGCTGACACCTATTTTAAAAGCCTTTATTAAATGCTTTATACATTATAGCTTGTTTCTGTGCTGTAAATGGCTTGGAATACTGTTGAATGTGCCCTATAAAGATACAAGTTACTGTTAATGTTGCTCAAAAAAGTGATGATTTTAGCTGATGCTGAAATGGAAATGCCACACAATAGCATACAAAGAATTGGATAATGTTTAGTTGCATTAGGAGACAATGCTGTCTATCAATAGCCATTTCATAGAACCATAAAAACCTGACAGTGCAGAAGGAGGCTATCTGGCCCATTGATTCTGCACCGACTACAGTTCCACCCACGCCTACCTCCATATCTACACATTTACTGCTAATCCCTCTAACCTACGCATCTCAAGACACTAAGAGGCAATTTTTTTAGCGTGGCCAATCAATCTAACCTACACAATTTTGGACTGTGGCAGGAAATCGCAGCACTTGGAAGAAACCACACAGACATGAGGAGAATGTGCAAATTCCACACAGACAGTGTCTCAAGCCAGGAATCAAACCCAGGTCCCTGGAGTTGTGACGCACAGTGCTAACCACTGTGCTACCGTGCTGCCCGTTTAATATATATTTATTAAATATACATAAAATGTACATTTATTTTTACATACATTTAAAATATATATTTATAAAGTCATGACATGCAGTCAGAATTAATGTTCTTCCAGCTTTTGCACATGTATCATTGTGGCAACTCTGCTAATACCTTGAAAGAGAATCAAACTTAATTTTAAAGCAGGGTGAAATGCCTCCAAATGCCATAAAAGGAGACTAAAAATCTATTTTACTAGTTCGACACTTTCAATGCACATTTTTAATAAAGGATGGACCTATTATATTTTGTGGGAAGTTCATGAATCAGCCGGTCTTTACTTACCCATGAGTTTTCTAATATCCTGGGTACTTTATAGTGCTGTGCCACAATTTCCAATCTAGGGATAGCGAGAAGACACAGAATCTGTAGGTTTTCCCATGGAACATACAAATGCCTGGCAGACTGCCATGTGCCCACTGAATCATTAGAAACCATCACCAACCACAAGTCATGTAAGTGGAAAATATGTTTTAATATTGTAAAATCAGTATAAAAATTCCATCTAAATTCACATTTATAAAGTTTCTAAACCCAGGGCTGAACACTAACTTATAAACTAGATATTGGGCAGTTAAAAGAAAACTGGGTGACATGGAGGAACAGTGGTTAGCACTGTTGCCTCATCGTGCCAGGAACCTGGGTTCGATTCCAGCCTTTGGTCACTCTCAATGTGGAATTTGCACGTTCTCCCTGTGTTTGCATAGGTTCCCTCTAAGTGCACCGGTTTTTTCCTACAGTCCAAAGACACACGGGTAAGGTTGGTTGGCCATTCTAAATTGCCCTTTAGTGTTAGGGGATTTAGCAGAGTAAATACTTGGGGATTGGGCCTGGGTGGAATTGTTATTGGTGCAGATTTGAGGGGTTGAATGATCTGGTCTTCTTCCATCCTGTAGGAAAGTAGGAGTGCCATTTATTCACAACATTTTAATAATTTTAAATTGCATGTTAAGTTGGGAAGTTACAATCTTTGCATTGCCATGATCAGAAATATAAAGCACAATATCGAGGATGACATTGTGTAAGCATTGGTGTGTTTGGTGTTTCCTGGTTTTTGGAAATTATATATTTTTAAATATAATTTTAAAATATATACTACTGCATTTGCTGTGGTTCTACTCACAATAAGCTAGTTGGCAAGTTGTTTTAGTTAATGCGTTGGAATGCAATTTTATTGAAACTTGACTCATGGGTGCTGACACATCTTGCTCTTTCTTGAAATTGCTAACTGGCTACATTTTCTACCACCTGCCCACTAAACTTACTGAGCAGTAAGTTTATCACCAACACTTTTGTTGCTCTTACAACACCAAAAAAATACTCTCTGAGATTGTGATCAATCCTATCCTATCCTCTTTGACCTCTCTGCAGCCCTCAACACGATTGATCACATCATCTTTATTTCGACACAAGACTATGTAACCATTCTCTTTCACTGTCTGCCCAGCAAGATAGGGCTACATTTAATAGTTCTGGTTTTACCTACCCAACTATAGGCTGAATATATCACACTTTTTTCCCCACCTCTGAGCCATCACATTGCAAACCCCCAAGATCCCATTTTCAGTCACCTTCTCTTCAAGTTGCCGCTTGACAACATAATTAGTAGGCGACATAGTTTCCACATGTATGTGAATGAGTGCCAGGTCTATCTCTCCGTCACCACTCTCAAACTCCCCTCTATCTCTGTGCTGTCTACTCGTCAGACATTCAAAATTGGAAGAGCAATAATTTCCTTCAGTTAAACTTTATACTATGATCCTTTACAAAGCATTGGTGAAAGACTACATTTTTTGACGAATTACAATTATTTGTATGCTGAAATGATAATTGTGCAGTAACTATTACTTTATTAATTTATATATTAATGCTTGCCTATAACTATGCCATAACATATGAACCAATTGGTCTGTCTGTTTGCCTGTTATCTGATTGTCTATCCATCCGTCCATTCATTTGGACAGCTTCTATCTGGAGAAATTGGAGAAGTTGGAATTATTCTTGGTAAAGAGATGGTTAAGTGCAGATTTGATAAAGTATTTAAAATGATCAGCAGTTTGATGAATGTGAGAAACCTGTTTCCACTGATACAACTTTAACATAATTCAATGCTATTGGCCAATGGCGTGGGCTGCCTCTGTCATTGCAAACATGCCATAGTGGGAACAAAACATCCCACACATTGTGAATTATGATTAAGTGTTGCATTGAGTATTGTAGAAAGTCCTTCGTGGCACTCAATTTATACAATCTTATGGACAGACATGATAGAAATTTCTTTAAACCTATAGTGGGTTAGATCTGAGCATTCACAGCAGAATCTGAAATAAATCAAATGAGTAATTCTAAACATGGAATAACGCATTATTTCCACCTTGTCAATATTCAACACTTTATTAGTTAGAACTTATATCTAATCTCAGCCAAACACATAAATCACAAAAAGCCACAAGATGGCAGTCTACCCTCATTCACAACAAAAGACCAAAAGTGACAATAAGATATAGGGGCAGAATTAGGCCACTCAGCCCATCGAATCTGCTCAGCCATTCGATCATGGCTGATATGTTTCTCCACCCCATTTTCCTGCCTTTTCCCCCCGTAACCTTTGATCCCTCTACCAATAAAGAACCTAACTAGCTCTGTCTTAAATGCACTCAATGACCTGATCTCCACAAATTTCTGTGGCAGTGAACTCCATAGATTCATCACCTGGGCTAAAATAATTCCTCCTCATCTCGATCTAAAGGGCCTTTTACTCTAAGGTTCTGTCCTCGGGGGATCCTGGTCTTTCCAATTGAAGATTAATTGAGTCTGTTTGTACATATGTTAAAAATCTATTTTACTTAGTTAATTAGAATAAATAATTATATTTTAGTATTTTTACTTTCCTTTATTGTAACTGAGGATAAATATCTGTCTTCCATACATTTCTTTAAAAGCAATACTGCAGAGTGCAGGAAATCTGAAATAAAACCAGCAACCACCGGAAATACTCAGCAGGTTTGGCAGTATCTGTGATCTCCACAGCAGGAGTGTATGCTAATATGTTCAGGCTGCTTGTAGAGATATGACATCGGCAATCCCAAACAGCTCAGGTGATGGGAAAACTCCCAGCGTCATTTGATAAAAAATCAGCTTTTTTTGTCAAGATGGAAAACGTTGCCCAATTAACTTCATTACAACTTTGGTTGGAAAATATGACAGCTGGCTGCTAATTGCAATGAAACCCACAGCCAAAGTGTAAGGTTACCGGTATTAAACCATTCTTGTGGAAGGCTACTTTTTCCAGTCGTGAGATTTTGTTCTTCTGCTTTTTATTATGCATTCGTGGGATATGGACATGATTGGCTCGCCAGCATTTATCGCCCATCCCTAGTTGCCCTTGAGAAGCGGTAGTGAGCTGCCGTCTTGAATCACTGCAGTCCACATGCTGTGGGTTGATGCACAGTGCCGTTAGGGAGAGAATTCCAGGATTTTGACCCAGTGACTGCGAAGGAATGGCAATATATTTCTAAGTCAGGATGAAGAATGGCTTGGAGGGGAACTTGCAGGGAAATCCTGTGTGCTGCATCAAGCTCTGTCCATTACTTGGCAATGAGTGCCCTCCCCTGTATCTATGCCCCTTTAGAGCCATGATTCTAACTTTGAGACTGGACTGATGGACCATTTGATCATTTTTTGCGCATTGTTTTGTACTTTTGATTTGTACACAGATCCAGATGCATCGACAATCTAATTTGCTCATTTATTTTAAGACAATTCAATTTCTTCTCTGTTGATTAACCATTTCCTTGGTCCATGTTATCAGCATTGTTTTTGTTGTATTTCCTCATACAACTGTAATGTGTATCAAACGTATATAACATTAACATTAAACTTAATGCCCATACAAAACTAAAATACCATGTTATATATCCTTCAACCATGAAAATATCAGTAGCAATAAGAAATTAGGAACAATATGATCTGTGAAATCATAGTCATAGAGTCTTTCAGTGCAGAAGAGGTCCTTTGGCCCATCAAGTCTGTACCAACAATTTCACTAAATCTGCACTAATCCGATCTTCCAGCAGTGGACTCTTAACCTTGCATGTTATGACATTTCAAATGCTGATCCAAGTATTTATAAAGGTTTGCAGGTTTGCGTACTCTACTACCTCTGAGGCAGTGCAATTGGAAGAGCCAATAATTGACAGATATTAATACAATCCTTAACTGAAGCTAACTGAATGTGATCTTATTTTCCACCGCCTTTATTTTATCACGCAAATTTCCACTGTTAACATTTTTATCTACTGCAAAGGTTTCTGTGAAAGCAATGTCACAGAATAAAGTTAGGGCAAATCTATGTTAGGGTAAAGTGACTGGTTTGTAAAGTAAAATAATTGTTTCCAAAGATTAAATGTTTCTCTTAAGCACTTTGAAGATGGAAAATATGATCCTGTAGACTGAACTGTCACGTAGAATCCGTGATGACACAGCTAGTTAAAGGGTCTCTTGTCAGGAATGCATAAGTTCTCCCCAGAGCATGAGCAGAGTTACAGCATGTAAGGGCTGCTCAGAGAACTTCATAAACTTCTGTTGCTATAAGTTGTTGGACACCAGTCATTGGAACATAGCACTTTGACATTTTTTTATTCATTCGTGGGACATAGGCATCATTGGCTGGCCAACATTTATTGCCCATCCATAATTGTCTTTGGAAAATTGGTGGTGAACTGCCTTCTTGAATCACTGTAGTCCATGTGCTGTGCGTCACCCCATAATGCCAGGATTTTGACCCAATGACTGAAGGAATGATGATAAATTTCCAAGTCAGGACAGTGAATGGCTTGGAGGGGAACTTGCAGACACTATTTTCCCTGTATCGGCTGCCTTTGTCCTTCTAGGGAGTTTGGAAGGTACTGTCTAAGGATCTTTGGTGAATTGCTGGTGTCAGAAGTTAACAGAATGACACAGGGACTTGGCCGCACCAATCCGTTCATGTTTGATTGAAATATTGTGGACAACAAGAGCAAGTTTCAAAAAGGGTTACTCATCTACCCTGTGCCACTCTATCAGATCAATCCAAGGAAGTATAGGCATATGGTTTACTAAATTTAGTGAGCCCAGAGATAGTCAGGAAATTTGAATCATTTATTTTCCAAATGGAGGAGGAGAAAGGAGATCCTGTTACAAAAATTTGAAAATGTTTGTTTGCCAGTGAAGCACACTATACTCTATGGAAACATGTTTAACACTACCAACCAAAGATCAGATGAATTGATACAGTCCTACACTTAACAAAGGTCACTGAATCTCTTGGTCAGTTCCTGTATCAGGATGTTGAATGATACTGGCAGGAGAACCACAACAACGGTCTTCAATAGATTCAAACAGACACTTTAGCCCTGTCAGAGCTACAGCATCCATACTTATATCAGCAGGTGTCTCCCAGTACGAACCAGGTGCAGTCTGCATCCAGTGTGGCACACCAATAACCTCATTGTGCCCATGTTGAGAAGGGACTCCTTGGTGTAATCTTCGCCAATCACAAATTCCATGACTTTATGTTGTGGTTGTGCTTTAAGCATTGAAACGATTATCAGGCACTTGTAACATCTGTAAAAAAGTCTCTTCACACTGCATATGCACAACAGCGTTGCATGATGTGAAACCTGCAATTCTACTGCCTCAGTGTTGTCTACAAACATGGTAAGAAAATGAAACCAAAAGAGAAAATGCTGGAGACTCTCAGCCGGTCTGGCAGCATCTGTAAGAAGATAAAAGAGCTGACATTTTGTGTTCAGATGACTCTTTATCAAAGTCTTACCCTTTGGTAAGAGTTGTAGCAGTTGATTTTCTTCCGACTCTTTCTAGAGCCTTCCTACCCACCACAGGACAGGCAGATCACGAGGAGGACGTCAACATCGTTACTGTAGAGGTGATTTCCTCTTGTAGAATCTAGGACCTCAAAGATGCTCTTGCAAGCACATATCACATGCAGGGCAACCTTAAGGTGACCAGAATCCTCAAGAGGTTTCTTCAGGAGTTTCATACATTTTTTGCTATCAGAAGTGAACTAACTGTACAGAATGCGCTGATACTCCTTGACCAGTGACATGTCATTCTCAACTGTCTTCAGAAATACTAAACTCAGCAACATCACCAGGGGCACACAGCACAGGTTGGAAGCAAAGAGGTACAAAGCAAAGGAATCACTGTACTGGCCCTTCATGTACACTGACATGGAAAAGGAGTATCCAGATGTGCATGATGCAATGCGCTTAAGCTGCATCAATCCAAAGAGCCACTGCACCAACACGAGATCCTGGATCTCTCACTGTCATTAATGGCAGTTGACATCCTTGAATGGAATGGTAAACAACATTTAATCTGAGTTGATTCGTATTCTAAGTGGTTTGAACTCGACTACCTGCCAAACATGAAAAGTCGCACAGTATCATTGAGATCAAGAAGCACTTTTACTCACAGAATAATGACAGACGCACTCACCAGGAGGCGCGATGGGCTATGCACCAGCTGCAGCAGCTTGATCCATGTTTCACGTAATGTTAATAGTTATGTGTTGTTAGCCTGTTCAATTTCTGGTATAAAATAGTTTGCATCCAGTGACTATTCTCACACACTATCACATCTCAGTATCACCGGTTATCTAAAATTAAATGAGACAGATGTAGACCGAGTGGGTATGTGGACACTGTGATGACATGGATATTTAAGGAATCATAATTTGGGAGAATAGGAGTTCTCCCTGGAATGTGGGCACAGTTACAGCATGTAAGAACTGCTCAGAGTATTTAATAAACTGTTATTATTATAAGTTCTTGAACAACAGTCATTGGAATCCAGCACTTCTACAATGCCTTTGGAAAAAATAGTCTTATCAAAATCATAGGATAAATATTTCAGGGGAACTGTAAGCAGGAATAGAGTGTAACATAGCAATATTTGCTGACGGCACAAAAATAGGTGGGAAAGCAGGTTGTATTGATCAGATATAAAGCTTGCAAATTGATATTGACAGGCTAGGTGATTGAGCCAGGATCTGGCAGATGGAGTTTAATGTAGATAAATGCGAGGTTATCCATTTTGGCCAGAAAAATACAGGTGCAAATTACTGCTTAAATGGGAAACAGTTTCAAAATGCGTCTGTGCAGAGGGATCGGATGTCCTTGTGCATGGGTCTCAGAAAGTGGGTATGCAGATTGCAGAAGACAAATGGAATCTTGATATTTATTGCAAAGAGGTTAGAATATAAAGATTGAGAAGTATTGCTACAGTTGGTGAGACCACACTTGGAATATTGTATTCAGCTTTGGTCACCTTCTTTGATGAAAGGTGTAGTAGCATTGGAGGCAGTTCAAAACAGGTTCACTAAATTAATTCCAGGTTTGAAGAGGCTGTTGTATGAGGAGTGGTTGAGTAACTTGGGCTTGTATTCCAGAAGAATGAGGGGGAATTTGATTGAGGTATATAAAATACTCAAAAGGATTGATAGAGTAAATGTTAACCAAATGTTCCCCCTTCTAGAACAGTTAGACCAAAGAGGCCATAGTTGTAGAATTAGAGGGAGGAGATTCAAGACAGAGACAAAGGGAAGCTATTTCTCACAGAGAGTTATGAATCTTTGGAACTCATTGCAGTGGATATGGAATCAATCAATGAATTCAAGAAATAGATAGAAAAATATTTGATCAAAAGAGGAATAAAGGGCTATGGGGAAAAGATAAGGAATTGCAGTTGGGATGAGATGAGATCAGCCATGATCATATAGAATAGCGTGCAGGCTCAAAGGGCTGAACTGAACTCACCAGTGGGACCCCTAGTTACAGACTGTCCATTGAAGAGGGACCTATTTGTTCCAGCCAATCCTCAATCCAAGCCACTATTCTACCCCCAACATGTCTGTGCGAGAGATAAGGAATGATTGTGAAGAACTGGAACCTCAATCAAGAGGCTTCACCTAAAGTACCTATTCCTCTGTACTTGAACAAAGTCAATTGAATGATTAATTGTAATTAATCAAGTGATTAATGTAAGGTGTCCATTAGACTCTTAAAATAAGGTATGTAAATGGGAATTCAGACGGGAAGCAACACAAATGGAGGAGAACTCCCAAAGTGGATCCATACTATTTTCAGCTTACCTCCTCAGCTAGTTTGGAAGATGACAGAAAAATAGATAATTACAGTCTATATAAATCCCACTGTTATGCCTCGCCACTGATTTGTCCAATCTGGAATCAATAAAGTGTATGCATCTGTTATGAATCTTATGTTTAATATGTCCGTCCTAATAATGCATTGTATTTAACCTCTCGCTCCTCAATAAATCCCTGGTATTCCTTAACCTTTTTGAAGACCTTTCGGATCTTTTACCTCATGTATGTTTTTTCTGAAATGCTACTGTATTCTTAGTAATAGTACTGGAATAGTAAAGTAAAACACTAGGCCAAGATTCTCTCAAAACATTTCTAAATGTTGAATACGCATAAAAACTGGTGTAATTCACACTGATTTTCTCAGTAAGCGTTCAGAGAAAAATCTTCCATATTCCATGCACTGAAAAGTGCACTAGAGTGAATATCATTATAAATCTGTGGGTAGGGCCTATTTCCAACAACATAGCACTGAGTGGGCTACTACGCATGCGTTGATCTGTCAGTGCCGAGATTGGCACATGCGCAATGGTCCCGCACTGCAGATTTCCCAATCAGTGGCCACTCAATCGCTGATAAGCCCCGTGATCCCCACGTTGCTGGCTCTCTGAGTCCTCTCTTGGCTTGGTTGCTGCCCCCTCGACCATTCCCAGCCAGTCTTGAAACCCCCCCACTCAAGGCCAACCCCAACCTCCAGCTGTCAACCCATACCTGACAGTTACCCCTCCACAGCATTGACTCCCTCAACAGTCTGATGATCCCCAACCTCCACAGCCTGCCCCAATCACTGCCCTCCCTCCATTCCCCACTGATCCTGTCTGCAGAGTACCACCTACTCTGGTCACCCCATTAGGCCCTGTCCCATCAGGCGCCACCCCTTGACACTGACCCATATCCAGTTGGCAGTGCCAATGTGCCCATTTGGGCAGTATCGGGGGCACAGGCTGCCACTGCCAGGGTGCCAATGCCCGGGGGCACTTCACCTCGCTGCCTGACCTTTTGAGAGGGTCCTGGGTTTCACCTCTTCACTCCAGCAGGCTGAACCGCTAGTTCCCCAAAAGTGGGGAGGTAGTGTAATCTCCAACGGAATGAAACATTCTGGCAGGGGGGAGATGCTAGTGGGGCATTTCAGATTTCAGACCTGGATCATGAATCTCATTTAAATGAAATTCAAATAAATATGTAAATGATTTCTGCACCTTCCTGCTGATTTCCAGTGTGGAACTGATGTCACCAGAAAGGGAGGCGCTATTGCGGTGTCAATGCATGTACGAACCCTGTGAATTGACTCACATGAAAATCTCCCAGCCCACTGCACTAAAAAATTAACGTTCTTTTGGATAAGCATAATAAATCTAGTTTATTTTATCATATTGATAATAACGCAAATATTAGTAAATTATATAGAGAAGTGCATATTTAATGTTTAATTATGCTAAATACTTAGGCTAATTTGTTTTTAGAGCTGCAAGTGTATAATTCAAATTTTTTACTGGTTCAGAAAGCACAGATTATTTGTGGATCGGCATAATGCTGTTTGGTGTCATTCTGCTAGTCTTTTAATGAGAATACTTAAATATTTATTGCCACTGTAATTTATGGTTCATAAAACATTTTTTTCTATTCATCAAATAAAGCTTTCTTTCTGGTTAAATTAGAGATTATTCTGTGACAGTTACTGAAGCTTTAAATTCTATGTTGTCAACTGCCTAGCAGAGCATTGTATTGACATTATAACAGCAAAGTCTTCTGTCTTCTATAAATCAGATTAAATCATTGTCAAAGACCAAACAGGAGCTGGGAATGAGATCTTCTGGGACAGTGCTTTTATAATCTGATATTTATTAAGGTATTTTTGACCTTCAACTTTTGACTGTCAACTAAGCTAATGGGATTTCATTGAGCTGTTTGTCGGAGAGGCCAGATGTGATGAGTTTCGTTATTACCAGATGAAGTTGGATTCAATCACATGTGTGCTGGAGGTTGACAGATGTTGACAGATGATTGGTGTTTCAGGAATTTTCTGGACCTGACAACAAGCAGGTATATTTACAGCTGCAACGCCCAAGCAGTATTATTTGAGGAGTGCAGTTGTGTTTGGATTTTTTTGAAATATTCTATTGACTGCGCAGCATTTCCTTATCAATCTCTGATATCATCATGGACTTGTAGCTGATTTTGCCGCAGGTATTATCAGATTTTAGCCTTGAAATTCTCAGCGCCGCAATCACCTGCTGGACGTGTGATGAGGCAGCATTTCAATCTGACCAACAGCCCTGCCACGAACCCTATCAGAAGTCACAGTGTCAGCTCGTTGCAATGTAGAACAAAGTTTCAAACTCCGCTGGGAATTGTTTTGATCTGGGTAAGGGTCCAGGAGGGAAGGAAATGCTTCTGAAGATGTATTTGCAAATTGAACTTCTTTTAAAGCAGAATCTGTGTGTGAGTGAAGACATAACTTCAACAAGAATGAATGAGACAAGTAAGCATTCTTGCAACTAAAACTTATACAAAGAGAACAGAACAATCAAAATAAGCAACAATACAGTGACCACAACCATGTAGAAGGAAGTGGCACTGATGTTTAGTGGCAACTCCCTGCTGCCAAGGACATTCTGTTACCAAGTACTAAAAAAAATCAGTTAATGATCTTACAAGGTCAGCTAAGGTAAGTATTCTGGAAGCAACTTCATAAACTATTATAAACTTCGCAAACAATAAATCAACATGAACTTGAAAAAAGCAGGAACACATCTCAGCGTTTAAACTCCTAGGGCAATTGTAGTGCACATGCACATGCCAGGATTTCCTCGGGGTCCTAAGTGCTGCAGTGACAGATGCCTCAACATTTACCATTGTTGAAGATGTAAACCTAATAAGCGTTTTGATCTGAAGCCTCCAAAGCTGTCAAATAATCATATCACAACCATTCTATTCTCATGCAGGAAAAATCTGCACATAACTTTTGGGAACAGCAAGGCATTCTAGAAGAAACATTTGTCTATTAACCTAACAGAAAGGGCAGAAGATAACTGAAATACTGAAATCCTGTCCGTCTCAAACAGTAGGGGAAGGGTTCAGGAAAAGGCCCATGCCAATAGTTGTGTTAATGTTCAAATATTACAAAATATTTCAGATTCCTGATAGTTATCTTTTGAGTAGATCTCTATATGGGCAGAACAATAAGAGAATGGTTAGCAGAAACAATTCCACATGTTGTCCCCACAGAAGTTGACATCATTGTTTTTTTTCTTCAAAACAGAATTTTCAAGTCCATATAGGGCCTAAAAGCCAACACATGAAAATGGCCTATCTTTAGGATCAGTACTTGCCTTCATCCTGTTCAATCTGTACATAAATGAACTGCCAGCCACATATAGCAACATCTTCATTTACTGAGGCGACATCTGCTGTCCTTACTGAGAGATTTCAAAGACATTAGCAGTGCTCTTAATGTCATTAGCAAACTCCCTGACTACTATCAAAACTGGTGCCTCAAACCAAAAGCCAAAACAGTGTCATGTGTCTACCATCTTGACCATGCAAGAAGTCACCAAAAACTTGACTTCTATCTAAACAGTAGCCACATCATATGCCATTGTACACTCATCTTCCTGGACAACAGACTGACCATCAAGCCACACCTCCAGAAAAGCTCAGCTAAACTGAAGACTTGCAACAAACTTATCAGGTTAAAGTCCAATAAGTCTATTTGGTATCACAAGCTTTTGGAGTGCTGCTCTTTCATCAGGTGAGTGGCCTCCCTTTGCATTGTAGTGATTCTATGATCTTCCTTTCCTCCTTTGAAATCTCTCTCCTCTTTAGGCAAATATATGTTATGTTGGCTTTTTTTGTCCATTTTTGTTCAATTAGGTTTCTATAAAATAACTCAGTATGTTTCTCTCAGTTAAAGATGCCATATAAACGTAAATTGTTCTTGTTTTCTATCCATTTATCTTAGCAACTTTGCCTCTGTCTCCATTTGCATCATCTTATTTCAGGTACGAGCTCCTTCCGTTCTGTGCTCCCCATTATTTTTCATGGTTTGTTTCTCTCCCTCTGCAGTCCACTTGGTTTTTCCTTTAACTAAGTTCCCAGTTGCAAACCGGTATTGACAGACTGAACTTCTGACAACACTAAAAACTAATGGAATACACTGCCTACTGTATCAAAATATAATTATTCCATCACCACATAACATAGATCAGCATGTTCAATATCAAAATACAGAGCTGACAAAAGATTAACCAGTCCTCAGGATGATGAACCCATATTGGAAATCCCAGGCTTTGGTCTCCTATATGGCGATTGGATCAAACTGAACAGATTTCACACTGGAGTCAGGCCATCGGAGCTGTAATAGCCTCTCCCATTGGAGACATTCCCTGTACTCATCTGGCAGACCATGGTGCATATAATCAACAAGTGTCCCAACCTGTGCTTCAGTAATGGTTTCACTGCCGTAAGACTGATGAAGAGGCTAAAGAATTTCAAACTCAGTGCCCAGCTGTTCATTAGCATTTGCAAGAGCAGTAATAGTGCAGGAGTTGAAAACAGAGAAGTAAGAGCAGAGAGAAGATAGTTATGTTTGTTGAATGATAATCACCCCAATCCCAGGATATTTCTACAGGAGTTCATATGGGCAGTGTCTTAGCCCAATTATCCTCTGCTGTTTCATCAATGGTCCTCCTCCATCATATGATTTGACATGGGGTCACCTCCTGATGATTGTACAACATTAGGTTTTTTACAGTTATTTTAGATTGCATTGTTTAATATTTAGTGTCACTTTAATGTGGACTATTATAGCTGTGCTGAATGTATTAGAAATCCCTGTTACTTTACATGGGATGGCTTTTATTTTGAAAATCTAATTTGCTTGTTAGTGGGGTAGCACTGGGGCAAATATGTTACCCTCAAAAGAATAAATTTTAATAAGTTGTCATTGGCTAGTTGAATTTTCCAGTTCCACGGCTCATTGATTTTTGAGAATGTAACACAATCCACATTTTAATGTCTTAGTGTTGTAGGGAATGTTTTTCTTAAGAAACAAAATATATTTTCACTTTAGATTGAAGTAGCTGAATAAAATACACAAGACAAAATGTATGGTCTAGTCTAACCATAACGCAATCATTTGCCAGAATTCTCTAACCATTCACTCTCCCTCGCCCCTGCCCCCACTGCCAGTGAGAACAGAAAATTTGGCATTTAACCAAATATTCAGTCACTGCAGTGTGACCAAAGAATCTCACTGGCATGAGTGGCTGAAAAATCATGCCCATTATCTCTACATAAGTAATTTATGTTGCAAAATGGAAACTTCAAGGATTACGGAGAGTCGGTGTTAGATGGACTAAATGACTAATAATTATAATAAACTAATTTAAAGTTAATATAGTATGTTAAAGGTGCAAAGTATCTGAAGTTACAAAGGTACTATTTGTGTAAGAACATGTATAACCATTGCTGGAGAATTTAAACATGTATTTTTGAATATTCTGTATTGAAATGTACACCTTGGCCAACTACAGACTGCCTCAAGGCATAATGGGATAAAACTGAATAATATGAATTACATTCCTTAAGAACAATAAGCCACAGAGCACAGTCTTTAACCCCAGAGAGTCCTGCAACAGTCTCCACACAGGCGAATGAATAGTTCTTACATTACAGCAGATAAGAATTGTCTAGTAAGACAATGAGAATGGAAACTTTTGAACTCTACAGATTTATGTATTTAAGTTGCTAAGAGACAATGGAAAAGAACTTTCCAGACTTGAAGTATTTAAGTTGTTAGGAGATGATGGGCAAGAACTTCCAAATTTTATGGATTTATGTATTCTCAAGTTGCCAAGAAGTGGAATGTCATTGGCTGAGATAGATGACTCATATTAAACTCATTGGCTCATCCAGTTAGGATGAATAGAACAAATTGATTTCTGGAAAATAAGTAATTACAATGCTGATTTTCATGTAATTTAGAATTGTTTGTGCTATCTCCTATACGCTCCATTTCTTATTGTTCACAGCCATACCATCAGCATTATTCACAATTCCATCCTAAAACATTTTTACCTTTTTATCTGGGCGACACGATGGCATAGTGATTAACACTGCTGCCTCACAGTACCAAGAACTGGGGTTCAATTTTGGCCTTGGGTAACTGTGAAGTTTACACATTCTCCCCGTGTCTGTTTCAGGGATCGCGTGTAGAAGTGGGAACATCGAGGTGGCGGCGTGGGCTCGTTGGGCCGAAGGGCCTGTTTCCCGTGCTGTTTTGTTCTTTGTTCTTCTTCTATGTTCTTTGTTCTTTGTTTGGTTTTCTTCTGGGTGCTCTGGTTTCTTCCATAGTCTGAAAGATGTGCAGGTTAGGTTGATTGGCCATACTAAATTGACCATTAGTGTCAGGGGAATTAGTGGGGCTACATGGACAAGACTTGGGTGAGATTGTTATCAGTGCAGGCTCAATGGGCCAAATGGTCTCCCTTTGCATTGTAGGGGTTCTATAATCTCCCCTTCCTCCTTTAAAACCTCTCACCTCTTTAGGAAAATATATATTATATTGGTTTGATATCCATTTTTGTCTGATTAGGTTTCTATAAAATAACTCAGTATGTTTCTCTCAGTTAAAGATGCAATTTAAACATAGATTGTCCTTGTTTTCTATCCATTTATCTTAGCAACTTTGCCTCTGTCCCCGCATGCATCAATCTTATTTCAGGTACATCTTCCTTTCATTCTGTGCACTCAGTTATTTTTCATGGTTTGCTTCCCTCCCACTGCTGTCCACTTGGTTTTTCCGTTGACTAAGTTCCCAGTTGTGGACCTAAGTAACTGGTATTGACAGAATGAGCTTCTGACAACACTAAAAGCTAATGGAATACACCGCCAACTGTATCAAAATATAATTATTCCATCACCATACAACATAGACCAGCATGTTCAATATCAAAACACAGAGCTGACAAAAGATTAACCAGTCTCCATGATGTAATGTAAGTTAAAAATACCACAGGATAATACTTCACTATGGAAAATGGTGTAGCCAGCATAATTTATTCAACTTTGGTTATGAAGGCACTCTGGGATTATTAGAATTATCTCTTCCACAGTATATATCTTCCATAAATGCCATACTTCCCAAACTATAGGATGAAAATCATCATGTCCCACTTGCCCATTTGACATACATATTCTCTGGAGTACATTTTCCTTTTACTTTGAATTACTCTATTAAAACAATATATTTCTTAACATTTAGCTGGCTGTTTGCACCCATATGTCTTTGTTAATGAGTCAGCCTTATGGTGAGCAGCTGGTTGTCCCATTATTATTACTGATCTCTAAAAATGAATTACCAGTGTTTGTCTCAGGGTTTATTTCGCAATCATTTATAAGGAAATTCCATCATTCGAATTGTTAATCCAAAGCACACCGCTTCATGGGGGACTGGGGAGGGATTTTCCAACCTCTCCTGTCAGCAGGACACTCTGGCCCTACCAGAGGTGCCCCCCACATTCCCAACAACATTCCCTATCCCCCAACTGCAATGTGTTTCCCAGTGGTGCAGCTGGAGAATAATGCAAATGACTATCGACCAGCAGGATTTGAAGATCTTGCCAGTGGTCAATGGCAGGGAAAAGCTGCCATGATGGACTGGAAAATGCCAGACATCAAAACTACACTCAAATTTTTTCCCTTCAGTTATTACTTTATAATAATTCATTGTGCTTGCTATTCAACAATTGAATGTGATACAAATGTAGGATTTATATATATATATGTAGGCATATCTATAAAAATATGTCTATTCTATATTTACTTCCCTACATCACAAAATTGTTACGGTGCAGACAGAGACTATCTGGCCCATTGTTCCTGCACAGCCTCTTCAAATGGGCATCATGACATAGTGCAATTCTCCTGCCTTTTCCCTGCACACTGTTCCTATTCAGGTAATCATCTAATGGCTTCTTGAATGCTTCCGTTGAACCCGCCCCCATTACATCTCCAAGGGTGTATTCCAGGCCCAAAACACTCGTTACATGGAAAGATATTTTCTCGCATCACATGGAGGCAATAGCCTAGTGGTATTATCACTAGGCTATTAATTCAGAATCTCAGCTAATTTCTGGGGATGAGGATTCGAATCCTACAATGGAAGGTGGTGGAATTTGAATCCCATAAAAAAAATCTAGAATTAAGAACCTATTGATGACCATGAAACCCTAATTGTCCTTTAGGGAAGAAAACCTGCCATCCATACCTGGTCTGGCCTACATATGACTCCGGATCCACAGCAATGTAGTTAACTCTTAACTGCCCTTCAAGGGCAACTAGGAAAGGACAAAAAAACCTGGCCATCCATGTCCCAAGAATGACTAAAGAAAAAATTTGCTTTTTTTGCAAATCATCTTAAATCCGTGCCCTCTCTTTTGTGATTCTTTTACAAAGGAGAACAGTTTCTCCCTATCTACTCTGGCCAGCTCCTCATGAAGCTGAACATCTCTGTAAAATCTCCTCTCAGCCTTCTTCTCTTCAAGGAGAACAGTCCTTCAATCTATCCTCATAACTGAAGTTTCTCATCCCGGGAACATATGACACATGCATTTTGTTGATAACTTTAGAACATAGAACATAGAACAATACAGCACAGAACAGGCCCTTCGGCCTTCGATGTTGTGCCGACCAAAATAAAAAGCAATGCCCCTCCAAACTAAACCATTCCCTTCTCTTCCATATACTTATCAATTAACCTCTTAAACGCCACCAAACTTGGCGCATCTACAACAGCTGCAGGCAGGGCATTCCACTCCCTAATCACTCTTTGAGTAAAGAACCTACCTCTGATATCCGTCCTATAACTCATACCCCTTAATTTAAAGCTGTGTCCCCTCGTGCTAGCTTTCTCCATCCTAGGAAAAAGGCTATCACTGTCCACCCTATCTAAACCTCTAATCATCTTATATGCTTCAATAAGATCCCCTCTTAGCCGCCTCCTTTCTAACGAAAACAACCTCAAATCCTTCAACCTCTCTTCATAGGACCTGCCCTCCATACCAGGCAACATCCTGGTAAACCTCCTCTGTACCCTCTCCAATGCCTCCACATCTTTCTTATAATGTGGCGACCAGAACTGCACACAATACTCCAAGTGCGGCCGCACTAGAGTTTTGTACAGTTGCAACATGATGCTGCGGCTCCTAAATTCAATCCCCCTACCAATAAAAGCTAAGACTCCATATGCCTTCTTAACAACTTTATCCACTTGACTGCCTACTTTCAGGGATCTATTGACACATACACCAAGATCCTTCTGTTCCTCAACACTATTAAGAGCCCTACCATTAGCCCTATACTCTACACATTTATTGTTCCTGCCAAAGTGCATTACCTCACACTTTTCCACATTAAACTCCATTTGCCATCTCTCGGCCCAGCTCTGCAACTTGTCCAAGTCACTCTGTAAACTAAAACACCCCTCTTCACTATCTACCACTCCCTTTCCTGGTAACTTAATCCTATGGAGAGTCGCATTGCACTGATTGTAGTACCAGCAACAGTGAAACATGGCACTTAATGAAGGAAATTTTTTTCACATCTGATTGCTGGACCAAAAATTATCTATTCAACAAAAAAATCTCCTCAGCCAAATATTCCAGTCTCTTTAATAATCAGCTGCTACTGCCAACCAAGCTGCCTGAAAACTGAATGTGCAGCTGTCATAAGTTCATCCTTTTCCAAGTGACAAAGAGAAAAATTGCCTCTTACAAAATGAGTCCTATATCCATGTGATTATGGCAGCCTTACAAATTACTCTATCCTAATAAACTTTTTTTTGCTCTATATGTATTGCATATATGGTTATAAAGGATGTCTGCAACTTTGTTTGATTCTGGTGTCATTCCATACCATTGTTACCTCTTCACAGCCTTGAGCATACGTTGCATCCCCATCACCTGCATTAAAGTGCAGGACTTACAGGGTGGGATTTATTGCATAACCCACCACATGTTTCATGGCAGCAGGAGGTGGGTGGCCTGCCGTTGGTCAGTGGCAGGATTTTCTAATTCCACCACTGTCAACAAGATTTCCCATGAAATACATCCCTCACCACCCTGAAACACAGGACCGGAGAATCCTGTTGGCATGAATGGCCAGAAAGTTCCAGGCACAAAAGCTCTCTGATTCCATGAGTTATTTCTTCAGGAAACAACAAAAAAAGTATACTCAGCAAGGGAATGGGGAATATCCAAAGTATTGATGATGGGGAAAGTGAATATTTGTGGATGAGGTACCAATCAAACAAGATGCTTTGTCCCAGATGATATCAAACTTTTTGAGCGTTTTAAAGCTACACTCATTTATTGTAGTCTTGGCTCGTGCCTTCTACGGGGTGGACAGGCTTTGGAGAGTCAAGAAGAGAGTAACATGCCGTAGAATTCCCACTCTCTAACCTGCTCTTGTAGCAGAGTAATTATATGTCTGGTCCAGTTTAATTTCTGATTAATGGTAACTGCAGGATGTTGGTTGTGGGTGATACCACTAAATTCAAGGGAATATGGTTAGATTCCATCTTGATGCGGGTGGGCATTGGTCAGCACTTGTTGGTGCAAATCTCACTTGCCACCTATTAGCCCAAGCTTGAATGATGTCCATATCTTGCTGTCCATATGGTGAATATTGTGCAATAATACGCAAACATCCCCATTTTTGACCTTATAATGGAAGGAAGGTATTGATGAAGCAGCTGAGGGCACTCCTGAGGACATCATGAGGAACTCTTGCAGCAGGGTCCTGGACTGAGATGATTGACCTCCACCAAACACAGCCATCTTCCTTTGTGTTAAGTATGACACTAACCACTGGAGATTTTTACCTCCTGATTACCACTGACTTGTTAGTGCTCCTTGATACTGCATTTGCTCAAAATCTCCCTTGATATCAAGAGCAGCACCCTTACCTCTTGAGTTCAGCTCTTTTGTCCATGCGTGGACGAAAACTGTACTGAAGTCAGGAGCTGAATGGCCCTGGTGGACCCAAATTGAGCATCAGTGAGCAGGTTATTGCTGAGTAAGTGCTATTTAATAGCCCTGTTAATGATACCTTCCATCACTTTGCTGATGATTGAGAGTAGACTGGCAGAGCAGTGATTGACCAGGTTGGATTTGTCCTGCTTTTTGTGGACAGGACACACCTGAGCAGTTTTCCTAATAGCCAGGTAGGTGCCAGTTTTGTAACTGTATTGGAATAGTTTGGATCAATGATCTATTTTAAATTTATTAAAAATTTAGCACTTGTTAGTACTGAAACTAAATTTTCTGACCATTCGAAAATTGCTGCAGGTGATAGCTATTAACAATAATTTGTAAATTAATTACTGAGATCTCTGTATTTATACTTTGTTTATTCAATTAGAATGGAATTAGAATGCAAGTATTACTCATTAAAGCATTTTTAAATTAGTCCTAGAGGCAATAAAACAACATATGGGTGCAAATATAACCAGCACAAGATTTTTAATTTCTTCATTTAAATGCTAAACCACCTACTTATTGAAATGGAAGTGTTATTTTTCTCAATTTTTAAATCGTTTTAATATTTTGCAGTTGAGTTACATAAGCTTCTTTATATTGCAAGGTTAGAAATAGGTTATCTCACATTCCAGGCAGGCTTTCTGGAGGAAAGAGATTGGTTGCATATGGATGACTGACTCCACACAAGGACGTTCCAGGAAAGCTGAGTCCAAACAACAAAAATCATTGCTTCTTCAAATTTATGATCATAAAATTAGTAATTATTTTCAAATGCTCTAGTGAATGTATTCTGACAGTTTCACAATGAAAGAGAAGCTGGGCTCTTACTCTTTCCATTTCCAGGGGACTGAATCCTCTGCCAAACTGTTTTCCTGTACATTTAGAAGTGAACATGTAGCAAAGGAATGCATGACTGTACGTCATAGACAATGGGATCATTTTAAAAGGGACTAATTCCTCTGCCAAACAGTTTTCCTGTGAACATGTAACAAATGAATGCCTGGCTGTTGTTCTTAGAAAATGGGATCATCCAATTCGTACTCCTGGCAGATCCCTTCGCTTAGTCATTTCCCATAGCTTCTCTACTCTCATGCATTAATATCACAGGCAATCTCGCATCACTTCCTTGCATCTTCAGCCTCCCGAGTCCCTACAGCTCTTCCAACCGCACCTGCTTCTATGTTTCTTGTGAGAAAGGCCAAATCATTTACTGCATTTTTTGAATGTCAATTATTTAGCCTTTCGCTCTCTGCTCATCCCCAATACTTTGGGAATCATCAGTCTGCTTAACGATTCTCTCATGTTTGCCTTTGATGCCCTTCTTCCCACAGAAACCCTTACATCTTTTTTTCCTAATTGATCCTTTTTGTAGGTCTTCCATCTAAAGAAAACAGAGTGTGAAGTGAAAAGTTGGGTTATCTATCTGTTACCAGATCTGACTTGGTCACACCAATTAATATAAATGAAGGACTTTATTCAACTCTACATAGTATTTACGTACTGTATTCTGGAGATTGAAGGCAACTGACTATCTGCACTGTCAACTGTTTTCTTAGTTCACTTTCCCCTGAACACTCCATGTAAACCAAAAATTAATAATGGTTGTGGCTGACCCAGATAAACATTAATGTGTTGAAACAGCCATAGAAGACATTCCTTGTTTGACAGCCTCTGATCTATTCTCTCAATAGCACGATGTTTATTTACACAGGGCAAAGAGGTTTCAAGTCCTTGTGGTTTTTGCAATTGATACTTTGAAGTGTGTTGATGATAGACACATTATTCGGCTATAGAAAAATGAGCTTTTTTAGGTGGTAAATTATAAATGAATGAACAAATGAATGAATTATTGTTTCTTTTTCTATACATTTATTGTCACTATTAGGTTCATTGCTTCTGTGCAGAGTGTATAGTGGATGAATGGGTGTGGAACTGCCAGAGGTTGATAGCAGGGCATGGGTGTCATGGCAGATGGGTGAAAGGGTATAGCTTGATATGGAGAACATTAGAGCCCAAGAGTGGCAGGCACAGGTTGGCATGGAGAGCACGAGGGGCCATAGGGGATAGGTAGGGGCATGAGGTGGCATGTTTGGGATATGGGAATGTCTGGGAAGTAATGGAATATGAGGGATGAGGACTAAACATCCTTACTATTTTGTAACTGCGACGTAGTGTCAGATTATAGAGATATGCGTTCAAACAGTCCATCTTGGCTTCAAACTCTTTCTTGGATTGTGGGTCAGACTCCAATTAGCACTTGCAGCACTTGGAAGAAAAATCCCATTTCTTCTGGAACTTTATTCTGAGACAGGCTTGTCAAGCCAGGAAATTTCCCAACTCCTGCATCCCAGCTTGAAGATGAAAATACAGCCCAATGAATTCCTAGAGTGATTCAGCAAAGCTAGGAAGTTTCAGACAGAGAGAAAGGGAAATTGCTGCTGCAGAATGGAGTGCTGCAGTGATTTAAAAACCTATCATGTGACAAGGCAGCATGGAGATTAAAGTGACCATGCCACTTCGAAGTTTTCACAGCTGACAGGCTGGAATGTAAATGTTGATCACAGAGCCACCTGAAATCACTATGCCAGGAATTATCTTCAGGTTTGCCAGGGCTAAAACAGCTGAGAGACCCTCATCCCAAAGAGGATGGCAGTGTCTAGCCCTTGTTCCCAGCTGAACCTACTGAATTCCTCTGAAGCCTGAATGGACCTACCTTCTTGACTCTTCTGGAGGCTCAAGACACCAGGCAAAGGTGTCAATGAATGGGAAGAGGGCCTGTGAGATATGAGGGGAATGGGAGGGGGGACTTGAGTGAGGGTTTTGAAGGGGGAGGGGCCTGAATCAGGTCTGAGGGGGAGGGAAAGGGGGGCTGAATGAGGCTCTAAGGAGTATGGGGGGTGCTGCATGAAGCTCTGAGGGGGAAGAGGATCTTTGGGGGAATCAGAGGGGCAAGAGGGAATCAGGGGGCTCTGAAGGGAGAGGGGTTGAGTGTGGGGTCTGAAGGGAGTAGGTGGCTTGAATCAAGAGTCTGAGGAGGAAAGGAAACCTGAGTGGGACTCTGAGAGGTATCGGCAGTGCTGAGGTGAGACACAGAAGGGGGAGGGCTCTAAGTGGGTTTCTAAGGGGTTGGGCACCTGTAAAGGGTCTGAGGGGGAAGGGTGACCTGGGTGAATCCCACCTGACAGAGCTCCCAACACCTGCAGGAAACACTCCTATTTTCCTACCATCCTGAGCACTTCACCTCAAAACCAGGATATTCCACCCATGGAATCTACCTTTGAGGAAAATTCAGGCCACTTTTGCATACTTTACTATTTCTCTCCTCCTTCCTGATTATTCAACTTTCTTAAATAAATGCTAAATAAAAGTCACCACAAATTTTGAAAGAATAATTTTAATGGTGAAATTCAGGTGCAAATGCAACAACCTGATTCTCCCATTTGGAATACAAATCTGAGCAATTATTTGACTGCAAGTATGCTTCAAACTGCTAATGTGATCTTTCAAAAATAAATATAAAGAATTGCATAGAAGTTACAACATAGAAAATCACCTACTCGTATAAGCAACCTGTGTCATTTGAACACTTCAATATCACTCTCTCTTTCTCTCCATCTCTCTATTTATAAAATGAATAGAAGTGAACAAAGAACAAAGAGCAAAGAACAACACAGCACGGGAAACAGGCCCTTCGGCCCAACGAGCCCGCGCCGCCATCCTAACGTCTTAATGACATATAGAGACCAATGTAGGGACAATTTGTTACCCAATCAGCCTAAGAGCACATTTTTGGGATGTGGGAGGAAACCGGAGCACCCGGAGAAAACCCACGCAACCACGGGGAGAACGCGCAAACTCCCGCAGACACAGGCCCAAATCCATGTGTCTGCACAGCAACAGCGATAGTCTCTGAGCTGTCATGTTGCCCATCTGATGGTCCAGTTTAAGCATACACTAACGACATGAAGCACTAGGCCACTCCTGAAGTAACATCCAGGAGCAGCCCTCGCACGACCTGCCGAATGCATGCACCTTGTTGGTCAACAAGGTGGACCGAACAGCCTGTGGAAACAATTAAAGTATTTAAACAGTCCTCCTATATCCCTCTATCTGCAGACCGCTCATGTGGCTGTCCAAGAGACCCTTAAACAACCCTAGCGTGCCTGCTCCCACCACCTTACTCGGTAGTGCATTCCACACCCCCACTACCCTTTGTGTGAAAAAATGCCCTCTAATATTCGTCTTATACATAGCCCCCCTCACCCTAAGGCCGTGACCCCTCGTTCTATCCGAATCTAATGGTGGAAAAAGCTTACCACCATTTACTCTATCTATACCCCTCATAATCTTATATACCTCTAATAGATCCCCTCTCAGCCGACGTCTTTCAAGGGAAAACAACCCAGTGCGTTCAACCTTTCCTCGTAAGACAGCCCTTCCATACCAGGCAGCATCCTGGTAAATCTCCTCTGCACTCTCTCCAGGGACTCCACATCCTTCCGGTAGTACGGCGACCAGAACTGGACGCAGTACTCCAAGTGAGGCCTAACCAACGTTCTATACACTTGCAACATCAAACTCCTACTCTTGTATTCTATACCCCTTCCTATGAAGGCTAACATACCATACGCTTTCTTTATCACTTTTTCCACCTGTACTGACACCTTCAGAGACTTGTGAACCTGCACCCCCAGGTGTCTCTGCATCTCTATACTCCGGATAGTTTTACCTTTTATCCTATAACTCCCTTCTACAGTATTCCGGCCAAAATGCATCACCTCGCATTTATCCGGATTAAATTCCATTTGCCATCTATCTGCCCAATCTACCAGCCTATCTATGTCCTGTTGTATTGCCTGGCACTGCTCCTCAGTCCCCGCCAATCCAAGTATCTTAGTGTCATCAGCAAATTTGCTGATCACACCACCTACCCCCTCTTCCAAGTCATTTATATAAATCACAAATAGAAGAGGTCCTAGTACTGAGCCCTGTGGCACACCACTAGTGACTGACCTCCAGTTGGAAAAAGAGCCTTCCACTACTACCCACCTTCCAGTGGTTCCAGAAGTGAATCTTTTGGTACATCATGACCCATTTTCCAAAAGTCTGCCCTTGACTCCTACTCTTCATTCTAAATATTTTAATCCAATTTGCAATCCTGCTCCTGATTTCATATTCCTTGATCTTTCTTTGTGTTTTCCCATCTGGGACCCTTTTGAAGATCTCTCTAAAGCCCATTCATACTTTCTCCATTTTCCCTACTAACCGTATGTTATCTCCAAAAATAATTCTGAGACTTGCCAAGTAAAATTGTCCCTTTTGAAATCTCTGCTGACTTTATTTAGCTGTTTTCTCAAAGCAAGCTACGTGGTAATTTCATCCTTAATTAGAGATGCTAACATTTTCTGTACCGCAGATGTTAGTTTCACTAGTCTGTAATTTCCCTGATTAGGTCGGCGCCCCTTTTTTAAAAAAAATGATTATACATTGCCCACACTCCAGTCCTCTGGCACTCATCCACACTCAGTAGAGCCCTTAAATATCACCTCTAGAGCCTTAATAATTTTCTCCCTCAGGAATTTAGACTGAAGAATGTGAGTAGCACAATGTGTTTGCACTTGACAATGGCAGACTCCATCTTGGCTATTCTCACCCTTCATAGAAATAACCCGTGACCCAAGAAACTGTCAGTAACAATGAGACTGGGGCTCTTGGTAGAAATCGGTACAGAAATAAGCCTCTGTAAAATCGGTGGCACAGTGGTTAGACTGCTGCCTCACAGCGCCAAGGACATGGGTTCAATTCCAGCCTTGGGCCACTGTCTGTCTGGAGTTTGCCCTTTCTCTCTGTGCCTGTGTGGGTTTCCTCTGGATGCTCCAGCATCCAAAGATATGCGGGTTAGGTTGATTGGCCATGCTAAATTGCCTCCTAGTGTCAGGGAGACTAGCAGGGTAAATGGGTGGGGTTACAGGAATAGGACGTGGGTGAGATTGTGGTCAATACAGGCTTGATGGGCTGAATGGCCTCCTTCTGTACTGTGAGGATTCCATAATTTTATAATACTATGAAATCCTGCCGAAACTTTCTCTAGGGCAAGAGGAATATTCTCCCTCTCGTGGTGGTGAACTTGATGAGGGGAAGGTTTCAAAGCACCTAAGGATAGATAAAAGGGCAACATATTTCCCACTCTTAATTGCAATAAAAAAGTGGGCATGTGGAAATTCTTGCAGGAAGAGCAGAAAAGCAATAAAAAGACACAATTCTTGATAAAACAAGCTGGCAAGTTAATGGAAATTCTAATCAGCTTTAAAAGCGACCAGGCAGCAATGAGAATTTGAACTTCTTAAAATGGGGATGAGATTTATTTTCATGTGGGCCTGAGGTTGTATCTTGCACAGAATTTTTTGATTTAACATGGTACGATCAAAATCAAAATATGTAGAATGATTTCAATAACAAAACATTCATGTTTATATTTTACAGCACTTTTCTATAAAATATGATTCTTGCTGGATTGGGCAATGGTATGCCTAGCATTTATATTTCAATGTAAATTCAAATGTCTAGTTATAAAATGCTCTTAATGCAAAGAATTTTGATCTAATTCCCATAAATTCAGCTTAGATTTGTTTGTAGGTTATTGAGGTGACAGGTTCATGTTTATAGAGAGATAGGTGGACACACTGACAGCAAAGCGAAATAAATCTCTCCTGGTGAATAGATTTTTAAAGTTGCTGGTGACATGAGATCGAAATACTAAAGCCAGTACTTCCTTTCACCTATCATTAAACACATCATCATTGATAGGTAGAGACGAAAATCGGATTTTCATTTCAAGGTTAATATAATTTGCCTGCATTGTAAATTAAAAAAATGCAGGCAGTGTATGCATAGGTGACTGTCAGATAAGCTGAGAATGAATATTGTGACTACATTTCCCAAAACATATCACAGATTACAGCAGCACAAAGATCAAAGACCACAAAAATTGACTGCGTAGCATTGCTTGCTGCAGCTCCTCATGAACGAGGAACGAGATAAAACAACAGGGTATCTGTCCCGAAGACTTCATCATTTTCTGAAGGCAATATGGAGGGCATGCAGAGTGGGTACAGTGTGACGGTTGTCAGCGTCAAACATTAACTTGACACACAATCTGCTATTTTGGATCTCTCAGATCCTGTTAGTCAGTGCCTTCTCTTAAACATACATAGTGTATACATTCAGCTGTTTTCTCCGTCAGTGTCACTTAAAGAGATAACCACAGAACTCTTAGGTCAGCTTGTTTTGACTTCCTTTTGCTGCAAAATCAATGGAAGCACTGTGTTGTTGGGAAGAATTGATCAGCTCCTTTCAGTCAGAAGGGAATGGTGTTGCATCTTTGGAAATTTGAAGGGTCTTGGCACAAAAAAATTGCTCCTACTCATGGTTGCAGTTTCTCTTGGACTGCAGCATATCACAGAGATGCAGCAGAGGCATCAAAGATGAGAAGCTGTTCAGAGGGTGGTGGCAGGGGGGGGGGGGGGGGGGAAGCTCACAACAAGAAGCTTCACCCACTTTCAGGCAGTTCCAATATTTCTACTTCTGCAAGCAGTATCTGAGGCAGCTGTGCTTCACCAGGGATATGATCACAGAAATGTGGCACTTCCTTGAGCCAGGTATAAGCTAGTTTAGTGCTTGAAGAACTGCACATGGAGCACCTCTGAGGAACATTGCATAATCAACTAGTGAAAGGTAATTTTAGGGTTGATATTAGAAAGCCTTTCTTCATGCAATTGTTATGACTTCACCTGATGTTAATCCTGTCAGACTCCAGAATGAAATCTAGCTTGATAGATCCTAACTTTGTTTTTTTAGACACTATGGAGGAAAATTACTGAACAGATTCTCAGGAGTCTGCTGATAGACACTTAACACAAAGAATAAAACCTCCTTCAATAAGAAAAATGAACTATAGTATATCATGCAGATATAAGATAATGATTCAAATATTCTTTCTTCCTTTACCCCAGCTTTATTTTTACAGACATGTACAAATTAGGAAAGTTAAAACAATTTAGCACATCTATCTCATATTCAGAGTAAGTAAACAAGATATGTGAATTAATGGGTTAACTATGGTCAGACGCACCACAGTCCATAATAAATGACAGATGTGACCAAAGCAGATTGTATGGATTTTTCAACAACCCACCCAGATGTTTATCACACTAGGAGCCAATTGGTCTCAATATTCTTTCTCACAAGAGTTTCCAATTTTCATGTTTAAAGAAGTCATCTTGGAATTCTCCCAAACTGCTGCGAACATTCGAACAGCTTCAACCAGGATCCACCTTCAATCACGCTTTCCAAGATTCTTTTCTACTGGATTGCTGAAGATAATTAAGCTTCACTTTCCAGGCATACTTTCAGCTCTTTGGTTGCGCCCTGAACACCTTTGCTCCAAAAGCACACAGTAAGAAGTCACCAACCTTCAGTTGCCTCATTGGATCTTTCGGGCTTTTCTCAAACCTGCTTTACTTCAAATCTGCTCCTCGCAGCTCTCTCTTTCACTCAGCCTATTTTTCTGCTCCTATCTCTCGACTTTACTTAATGGAATATGTTTTTGATCTTTGTCCTTGTATCTTACCTGTGACTTTCTTCTGAGACCTCTTACTGCTCAATCTCTGGTTTGGGACCTGCTTCTTGGTTTGGGACCTTCTTCTGTCCCTCTCCTCATGTCTGTTCCTTGGGACATACTCTCCACGGGACATACTCTCTAGAATGACACTCCTGTTTGGATCATCCAATTGGCAGTTTTGTGCTATTTCTCTTCTTCGCTTTCTTTTGTTCTGCGTATGTGCACATGACTGGTTTCTGGCCTAAAGATATGAAAAATGGACAAACTATGCTGTGCAGCCATTTCTGGCCAATGCATGCACAGATGCCCCAAGGTCCACCAGTAACTGTTGTTCCCAAACTGTGACTAATTCACTCAAGGCGAGTAATGGAGTTCACTACACAGCGAGTAATCAACACGTGAAATAAAATTCCAGTTAACAATGGAGAAAATAACTATTGGAACTTTAGCAAACAAGTGAGTGCTGCAATGGGAGAGGAATGTTACAGTGTATGTTTTCAAGCAACCCTATCAATGCTAGAATGACACTTCTGCACCACAATTAGCACAATAAAATTCAATTTGTCATTTTTAAGGTTTTCTTAAAAATTACACCCTCACGGTAAATCTAAAGCTTACAACTGTACACATCGATTAGAGCATACCGGGGAAACTAATAAGCAACTAAAGATAAGATTATGTGAACATTTATGCTGGTATGTGCAAGGAAAATCAATTCAGATTCTATTTAAGTAAGTAATATGAAAGTAATCACCAATGTAAAAATTATAAAGAGAAAGACAATTAAGGGTACATTAAAAGAAGGCAGTTCTTAGTACATGTAGATGTGAACGTAGTAGTATAACTCAGCAGCAACCTGACTGCTAAATACACTAGAGTTAAATGATGGATGATCCGTCCAGAAAGCCACTTCAATTTGATTGGACTGGTTTGAATTTGATTGGATCTCTCCAGTGAGATTTTTGTCTCTCCTGCAGCACCAAAATGGCCTTACCAAAGTCACAATCAACATTCTCTTTGACTGTCCCTCCAGCATATTATGACTCCTCATCGTGCTCAAATCTCTACAGCCTTTGATATGATTGACTACAGCATTCTCCTCCAAAGCTTTTTGTTGTCTAGAACTCTGACCTATTCATGTGTAACGAAAGCATCTTTAGTAATGGCTTCTCCTCCTGCTCCCACACCATGAAATACACAGCTAACTACCCAAACAATTGACTCACTCTATACCAGTTCATACAGATCATCAGAAATGTTTCTTACCAGTGGTCTCAGTTCTGGATGTGTCAGGACGTAGCCATTATTTGTAATTGCAAAAGCGTATCCATGAATGCCTAGCTATAAATAAAAACACGTAAAACAAGCTTTCGTCAGAATTTACTATCTTTAAGGAAGAAATAAAATATCCTGTACAGCAATGTTTAAAAATTGACATTCTTATATCTTATCAACACAACTGTTACACAGACATTATTGGAACCAGTGATTCCAGTCATTCCATAACAAATCTGCATTTTCAACAATTTCAACAAAAAGACTCATCAGATGAAAATTTCAGCATCTATAGTCATGTTAAAAATTTATTAAAATACAGCATTGATAATATAGATTAATCAGTTGTTTAAAAGTACTTAACTGCCATAAATTACCAGCTTGTTCAAACTACACTGCCTCTCATGTTGATGAGGGGAAAACTGATAACGGCTGAGAAATTTCTCTATGGCTTCATCGGTGCAATCCAAGTACAGCAGTGCTAATTTTTTAGCACAATGGGCAGGAGATTCTCGTATTGGCAAATTCGCAGGGTGCCAATACGAGAATCTCCTGCTTGTGTCTCCCAGTGCCAGAAATTGATGAGTAGGTGCCAAGATTGTTTAAATGCTCATTTAAATATAGTCCAAGGTCCACTAGTGTTTTACCCCAGTGATGTTTAGAGTGACTCCCCACTTTCAGTGAGTTAGCAGGGGTATTCGGGACCCTCCACAGGCTTGGGTGGGGGATGTTGTCTGGGCATTGGCACCCTGACTGTGCCAGCCTATGCACCTTGGCATTGCTCAAGAAGCAAAGGGGGTGCATTGGCACTGTCCATTGGGCATGGGACAGTGTCAAGGGAGTAGGGCCTGGGGCAATTGGTGGGAGTGGGAGGGTCCCGCTGTCACTCTACATTGTGACTGATGGGGGAAGCAGGGAGACCAATGATTGGGTTGGGCAGCCTGCTGGTGGAGTCGGCACTGCAGGGGGTGGAGGGGGAGGGGGAGATACAACAGAACTTTTGAGGAGTTATTGTCAGTGGAGGATGGAAATCAGTAAATCAGTGGGGTGGAGGGTCTGGAGTTTGTGCCAGGCTGAGGGGTAGACGGGGTCAGGGCTAGGCCTGGGAATGTTTGGAGGCCAGCAATCAAGTCATGGGACTGAGGGCAGTGGAGGCCTGGCAATGGGGGGATGGTGATCATGGGGCTGGCCAGCAATCAGGAGGCCATCAGTTTGGGGCCATTGTGCATGCGTCAATCTTGGCACTGACAGATCAGCACATGGGCAGTGGGCTGCTCAGCTCGCTGATTTCTAATGCTGTTTCGTGCTGTGGTCTCTGCAGTGCAGAGTGTGGAAGATTCTTCTCTAAATTCTCACTGAAGAAAAAGCGTGAATTACTCCAGTTTTCACTTGAATTCAATACTTTGAATTTTTTTGGGTGAATTCCACCCTGTGTGTTTTCAAAAGGAATTAGCTATAGCTCTGGAGGCTAAAGGGATCAAGAGGTATGAGATGAAGGCAGGAGCAGGATATAGAATTTGTAGACTAGCCAGGATTATAATGAATGACAGAGCAGGCATGAAAGGTTAAATGGCCTCCTCCTGCTTCTATTTTCAATGTATGTTCCTATGTATGAGTAATCTCCTAGTCTATGTGAAGAAGTAAGCATTAACTTGTGCTGCAACCTTCAATCCTATTTTCAATCTACAGGTCTGTTGCTGAGGCTGCATCCTTGACAGCACTGTTCCATGTTTAGCTGGACAGCCTGCTTTGATAATACATTTCACCTGTCCTACCATGTAAGTACATACAAAATAAAAACTCTTGAATTCAAGTTTCAGACAGTATCAAGAACTTTTCCGAAACTTGAAAGACTTAAATTCTGTGATTGAGACATAAAAGAGCAAGCTGTTGGGAAATCCCAAGACATCAGTAATTATCACATTGATCAAATGCTTCAAAGGTATTTGTTTCAAATTCAAAGTCTGGATACAGTAATGACTGCAGTGACTAGAGGAGTCTAAGACTCAAATGATACAAAAATGAGACAGAATTCATCTGAGTTCAAAAACGCCAGCTCAAGTGCAAGTTACGCCAGCTTGATTCATCAGGAATGGAAGGCCTAATGGGTTAGAACTACAAAGAAAAATTAATGTACAATCTGGGATGCTGTGTTGTTATAGAGCAAGAGAGGTACCCAGTGAAACATAGTGGCTTAGTAACATTTATACACACATATATTTCTTCCCACAAAAGAACAACTCTCTGAAATGCTCACAAAACTATTTTGTTTGTGCCATTATCAAACTGTAAGAAGTCTCACAACATCAGGTTAAAGTCCAACAGGTTTATTTGGAATCACGAGATTTTGGAGCACTGCTCCTTCATCAGGTGAGTGATGAATTACCATCATAACATCAAACCATCATTTTACCATTTTTTTTCTTTCTTATTCAGACATAAGTATGATGTTAATCAAACAAAAATGAATTAAAATATATGTTTTGAGATTGTAAAAAAATTTCAACACAATGCAATGTCATTAATTCAACTGATGAAAGTTAAAGAATGGGATTTACTGCCCAACCTATCACACATCTCAATGGAAGCAGTCTGCTGGTGGCTGGCGGCGGGATCTTCTAGTCCAGCTGTTGTCAATGGGAACATCCACTGAACGCATCCCTCACTGGGGGTGCACCAACGATGGGAATGGAAGGTCCCACCAGCATGTATGCCAAAACGGAACATTCTAGCCAAAATATTTTGAATTCTGTTAGGTTTTGAATGAAATATCCCCACTGACACAAGATAAAATTCTCTCCAAAATAAAGAAAACATCTGCAGGAATTCTCAATGACCTAGTGATTATTATAGGTGGAATTTTACAGCCTTGCTGAGGCGAGACTGGAAATTCCCATCCAAGGTAAACAAAGATTTCCATTGGAACCCCGCCCACTCCGATTTGTTGGCAGGTGAGAAGGTAGAATTCCGACCTAAATGTCATGTACAAATTAATAATGCATTTCTTTGTAAATTACTCAATAATTTTATTACATATAGAATTCCTTAATTTGTGAAATGCAACATATAAATAGTAAAATTGTCTTCAATCAGTCATTTGACTAACATATTCAAACACTGTTTATTTCATAGCCTGAGATCCTTTTTAGGCCAAATTTGGCAGGAGAGATTGTCTGAAGTTCTATTTTTATGACACACAGGGATATTGGGCTTAGTTTTTGTGAAGATATGACAAGTATTATAATATACTCTCCAAGTGCTCCAGCACTTATTCCACAATCAAATAACATTGCATGGATAGCCTGAGTGACCATATTTTTGTGAATTTCATAGTCCAATTCTGTTTTTAAAGGACTGGTAAAGAAAGCTCACTTGACTCTAATGTATAACAAAACCTTTTCAGAGTATTTGGAACTTTATGTTTTAAAAAATGCAATCTCAGTGGGAGATTCCAGATTTGCCTGTGCAATCAGTGATGAATTTTGCAGCCAAATCATTTCAACATTGAAGGTCAGACCAAGACAGCATCATCTAAAACTTCAAATTTTAACCATGAGTAGGGTAATCACTGAGAACAAACAAAAATTGACCCTTATGTTGAATTTAACTCCAGCAGATTTAGTATGCTCAGAGGGTCGGATTTTAGGTCTTGGATATTCAAATTCCTTAACCTCCTCAGCTGCCCACACACAATGGAGGGAAAATTACATCTGGCTGCCAGAAGGGAGTAGAAGCTCAGGCTAGTCGTTCCCAAATAAAGGCTTAGTGGCAAGAACCTTGCAGAAATGAACTCCAAGGCTGGAGTGAAAATGACTTCCCTTGTGGGGTTTAAAGGAGTATGGCTGAACCTACAAAGGAAAGATTTTGGATTTTCCTCTGCAGGTGCTTGTGACAGCTGCTGACTTGCCTTCCTTTGACCAGTCCATGGTGGCTTCCCTGCTCAGCACCAAGCTAAAATCCAAATGGCATCCCAATATGTAATGGGATAAATTGATGAGATCCTTGCCTTTTTCTGCAAACACCTCTGCCATTAAACCAATGTGCATTACCTTACATTTACCTAAATTATAATGCAGCTATCATTCCCTCACATCTACCAGTTGATCTAGATCTCCTTGAATGCTACTTATCTCCAGTAGATTTGTAAACTCCTCGCATTGACTTTTAAATTAATGTTTATTTATCATCTTTCCAGGGTGACATGGCTAGAATACTTCATAACAAAATTGACTGGAATTTCTTTTATGCTTCTTTCAACTATCTGTTTGTCTTTGGTGGGCAATCATCAGAAATCTCAGCGAAACATTGTAAATGGCCAATTACACCATGTCTTCTGGGTTTCTATCAAAAATATGAGATCAGGGAACTCCTGTGAAAATTCTAACCCAATGTGTTTATAATATCTGTGAGCAGAGCTACTATTTGCAAAATTGTCAAAGAAGTTCTGGAAGGACTTACCTTATACTTTGGAATAACCTTCATAAGCTCTTTGACTGGAATATCTGTGCCGACCACACCCAGAAGAATACCTTGTGTGCGCTACCAAGACATAAAATCCATCAGTCCAATTACTTCCCAACAATTTCATTGTTCAACTATGATCAACAATTTATATCTTTTTTATGCTTTTATAACTTTATAACTCCAGTAATAAACATTAGAAATAGAAGTAGGAGTGGGCCATTTGGCCTATCAAATCTGTTGCATTTTTCAATAAGGTCTTGGACACATTTCTAGCTTTTGCCCATTCGTGAAGAACTGCCGAATCAAGCGCCACAATAAGATCTTAGACCAACTGCGCAATTATGTCGGAAAATACGGCTGGACATCCTACCTGGAACCAAGGCTCATCGTCAAGAACGGCACCCTTTGGAAGCCAGACATCGTCTTCAAGAGGGAGAAAGATCAGCAGGTAGCGGTGGTGGATGTGACAGTCCGGTTCGAAGACAATTGTGACAGTTTGGAGATGGCGTGGCAGGAGGAGTGCCAGAAATACCAGCATCTCGGACCAGAGATCGAAAAACTGACGGGATGCCCGAACCCCAAATACTTTGGATTTGTTGTTGGCGCCAGGGACAAGTGATGGCTGATTCAAACGTAGCCTTAATTTTGTTTCCTGCCCTGCTCCTCATAAACCTTTCATCAATTAAAAATCTGTTCAACTCAATCTCCCACTTGACTCCGGAGAACCTAATTCCAAAGACTAATAACTCTCTGAGAGAAGAAATTCCTCCTCATTCCCATTTTAAATGGGATTCCCCTTATTTTGAAACAGGGTACCCACTCCTTTTCCCTTTCCTCTTGTCATTTTGACATTATAAACGACCTTGATTTTTTTCTTATTCATTCAATTAATTGCTCATTCCTAATTGCCCCTGATAAGGTGGTGGTGAGCTGCCTTCTTGAACTGCTGCAGTCCATGTGATGTACAGCCACAGCGTTTGAGGGAGAGAAATCTAGGTTTTGGATTGAGCGACAGTGAAGGAGCAGCGATATAATTTCATGTCAGGATGGTGAATGGCTTGGAGGGAAACTTCCAGGTAGTGGTGCTCCCATGTTGTGCTTGTCCTTCTAGATGGTAATGGTCGTGGGTTTGGAAGGTGCTACTAAAGGAGCCTGGTGAGTTCCTGCAGTGCATCCGTTAGATGGGTACACAGTGCTGTCGTTGTTCATCAGCAGTGGGGAGAGTGAATGTTTGCAGATGAGATGCCAAACAAGCAGGTTACTTTGTCCTGGACGGTGTAGAGCTTGTTGGAGCTGCACTCACCTAGGCAAGTGGGGAGTATTTCATCACGCTCTTGACTTGTGTTTTGTAGATGGTGGAGGGGCTTTGTGGAGTCAGGAAGTGAGTTGTTGCATTTGGATGTGGGCTGCTTCAGTATCTGAAGAGTCGTGAATGGTGCTAAACATTGTGTAATCATCAAAACATATCCCCACTTCTGACCTCATGATGAAGGAAAGTCATTGGTGAAGCAGCTGAAGATGGTTGAGCCTAGGACACCATGAGGATCTCAGATTATTCAGGTCTCAAGCTTGGTCATCTTGCAACAAGTCACTGAATATTTATCATATCATACTCATTTATTTCTATTTATGCTATCAATTTACTTTATTCATTTATTTCTATTCATGCTACTAATTCATTATCTTGTTGTGGAGCATTCAGAAAAAGAGCTTTTAATTCTGTCTTTTTCTATTTTTCCGTACTCTGACCTTATTTGCTGGTGTTTGTATCTTTCCCAAATGAATTCTCTCCACTAGCAACAACTTAGTTTAACGCCCTCTCTACAGCCCTAATTATATGATTTGCCAGTACT
This sequence comes from Sphyrna mokarran, assembly GCA_024679065.1. Lineage (NCBI taxonomy): Eukaryota > Metazoa > Chordata > Chondrichthyes > Carcharhiniformes > Carcharhinidae > Sphyrna > Sphyrna mokarran. The sequence continues at coordinate 112,253,786 of JAGIQG010000003.1, forward strand.
CTGGTCCCAACATGGTTCAGGTAAAGGCCGACTCAACACTACAGTTTCTTTTGTCAGTATTGCTGCCAGTGCTCCAGGAATCAAAACCCATTTATCCCACACCGATCTTTGAGCCATATATTTGACTCCCTGATCTTATTTACCCAGTGCCAATTTGTTCATGGCTCAGGAAGTAATTCAGAGATTGTGGTTCTGTTTTTTTTAATTTAGCCTCTCACACTTCCTGAGCAGAACCTGTTCCTTAGTCCTACCTATGTTACTGGTACCTATAGATTGGGATTGGCTCAAATGGTGAAGAGCTCGCTTCGCATGTAAGAAGCAATGAGATCGATGCGCACATCCTATATGTTCAATGCTCAGATAAATAACTCTCTTAATTAGGAGTAGAATCAAGAATTATGGGGATTAAGTGGGAAAGTAGAGTTGAGGATTACCAGATTAGTCATGATTTCACTGAGTAGTGGAACAAACTTGATGGCTGAATAACCTATCCTGCTTTTCTATCTTATAGAACATAGAACATAGAACATTACAGCGCAGAACAGGCCCTTCGGCCTTCGATGTTGCGCCGACCAATTAGGAAAAAGCAATGACCCTCTAACCTAAACCATTCCCTTTTCGTCCATAAACTTATCTACTAACCTCTTAAACGCCACCAAACTTGGCGCATCTACAACTGCCGCAGGCAGGGCATTCCATACCCTTACCACCCTCTGGGTAAAGAACCTACCTCTGATATCCGTCCTATAACTACCACCCCTTAATTTAAAGCTGTGTCCCCTCGTGCTAGCTTTCTCCATCCTAGGAAAAAGGCTATCACTGTCCACCCTATCTAAACCTCTAATCATCTTATATGTTTCAATAAGGTCTCCTCTTAGCCGCCTTCTTTCTAACGAAAACAACCTCAAATCCCTCAGCCTCTCTTCATAAGACCTGCCCTCCATACCAGGCAACATCCTGGTAAACCTCCTCTATACCCTCTCCAATGCCTCCACATCTTTCTTATAATGTGGGGACCAGAACTGCACACAATACTCCAAGTGCGGCCGCACTAGAGTTTTGTACAGTTGCAACATGACGTTGCGGCTCCGAAATTCAATCCCCCTACCAATAAAAGCTAAGACTCCATATGCCTTCTTAACAACCTTATCGACTTGATTGCCAACTTTCAGGGATCTATGCACATATACACCAAGATCCCTCTGTTCATCAACACTATTAAGAGTCCTACTATTAGCCCTATACTCTACACATTTGTTATTCCTGCCAAAGTGAATTACCTCACACTTTTCCACATTAAACTCCATTTGCCACCTCTCGGCCCAGCTCTGCAACTTGTCCAAGTCTCTCTGCAAACTATAACACCCCTCTTCACTATCTACCACTCCACCGACTTTGGTGTCATCTGCAAATTTACTAATCCATCCTTCAATACCCTCATCCAGATCATTTATAAAAATTACAAACAGCAGGGGCCCCAAAACAGACCCCTGAGGTACACCACTTGTAACCGAACTCCACGATGAATATCTCCCATCAACCACCACCCTCTGTCTTCTATCTGCTAGCCAATTCCTAATCCAATTAGCTAAATCACCCTCAATCCCATACATCTGCATTTTCTGCAGAAGCCTTCCATGGGCCACCTTATCGAACGCCTTACTAAAGTCCATATATACCACATCAACTGCCTTACCCCCATCCACCTCTTTGGTCACTTTTTCAAAAAACTCAATAAGGTTAGTAAGGCACGACCTACCCTTCACAAAACCATGCTGACTATCCCCAATCAATTCATTTCTCTCTAAATAACTATAAATCCTATCCCTAATAATTCTCTCCAATACTTTGCCCACAACAGAAGTAAGACTCACCGGCCTATAATTCCCCGGAAAGTCTCTCTTCCCCTTCTTGAACAATGGGACCACATTCGCTATCCTCCAGTCTTCCGGCACTATACCCATAACCAACGACGACCTGAAGATCAGAGCCAAAGGCTCTGCAATCGCCTCTCTCGTCTCCCAGCGAATCCTAGGGTAAATCCCGTCTGGCCCTGGGGACTTATCTAGCTTCAAACCCTCAAGAATATCTAGCACATCCTCCTTATCTACTTCAATAATCTTATGGTCTTCTTATCTTATGGTCTTCCTCCCTAGCCTTGAAGAGATGTCCTCTATCCTGGTACTGGGCAAGCAGTGCAGCTATCAGGTCTTCTCTCTTGACCACAGAAAACCCTATCTGTCTGCCTAATTATACTGTCCCTTATTAATACGATGCTCCTTTTAATTTCTCTACTTGAACATCTCACTGTATCATGATGCTATGGTCAATTTGCTCATCCACTCTGCAGTCCCTGTTCTGGTCTAAGCAAGCTGCAAGAACCGTGAAACTGGTGAACAATTGCAAGGGCTGAGAGACCCCACCAATGCTACCTCCTAAATTCCCATACCTTCCTCACTCACAGTCACACTCTCTCATACCTGACCACAAACCAAATTCAAAGTACCTAGCCTAAGTGATGAGACTGCTCTTGGGATAAAGTTTCGAGGTAATTTCCCCCCACTTCCTGATGTATTGTAGCTGAGCCCAATCTGAGCCAAAGTTCCTTGAGCTGTAGATACTTATTACAGATATTATGACTATGGATCACACAGATGCCCTCAGGCTCCCACATGCTTCAGTTGCTGCACATCACCTATCTGCCTTGTCATCATTTTAAGATATTAGGTTTATTTAAGAAATTAGGTTTAGAAATATCACTCAATGATTTCCTACAGTGGTCAAGTGCTCCAATTAGTTAAGCTACAAATTTAATGCAATACTTATGTCTCTCCAACACCAACTTAAACTACTGCCCCGCTATTGAGAAAAGAACATAAAAGTCACCAACCATTCTTCTACCTGCTCACCTCATTAATGTCTCTAGGCCTCAGCACTCACATCCTGCTGTCGAGCCTCATTTCATTCCTCTCACCTCAACAAGCCACAAGGCAGTTACAGGCTGGGAAATAGGTTGCCTATGCTATTTCTATGGTCTCCTACAATGCCTTTCTAAGCTGATACCAGCCTGTACATGAAAGCAGTGTGACCTTTTTCCAGTGTCTCCCCACATTATTGCAAAATCAAAAAGATTGCATTTGACCTTTGTGCCTTCCTTCCCAAAAAATGTTTTCTGTGTTACTGTTAATCACAAGGTAGCCATACTTACTGTCTCGTTTTTCTTGCTAAATACTGGCATTGCAATTGTTGTCATCAGGAGTCGGTCAGAACCTTCAGTAAGCTAAAGAACAGAAAAATTAATTAGGCAAAATCATGATTATTTTGCACAAAATTAAAGCCACATTTTTGATTCTTATAACCTGTAACATAAAAAAGTCCTGTTATCAAAATGCCATTCTTCAATATTATTTTCCTAAGCACAGCAGATATATTGTAAATTCCCTCATGCTGAAGGTTCGTCTATTTCCAGCTGTGAAGCCAAGGATGATATAAGCCAGATTTATTTTTCTTCTGAATATTAGCATAATCGGTAAAAATAACTGTTCTATGTAATGTGATAACCACCTAACTTTTTTCCACATATCATTAGTTTTAGTTTCTTTTAGTAATAGAAAGAACTTAATTTTGAATAGGTTCAGAAGGGATGAGGATGTCACTCATTTTAATTTAAAAAAAATATTATTTGGTGGCTACTCTTTGTATGCTATAATTCTATAATGAGTGCTGCTGAAAAAAGAGACATGCTATGGAAGCTTTTTTGCCAGAATTTTACTGGCACGCACACCCAGCTCACAGAACGGCATTCTCCGTTGGCTTTGGGTGGGATCTTACGAACATTGGGCAGGCAAGGCAGTAAAATCCGAGTATTTGCATTGCATTCATCTGGACATCTACACAAGATAAACCAGCAGTAAAAGAAACAACAATTTATACTGCATGACAAGAGTATAAGACAATCTAGTAAAAATTGTTATTCACTTCATTTTTGATTTATCTTGTGTAACTATCCTGATGAGCACAAGATGAAAAACTTTGATAGCATGAATTTTTTTTTCAGCAATATCCAAGTTCTGTCCTACCATACAACTAATTCTGCAATGGTACGTACCTATGCTATTTCCTCCACATATAGTCATAACAGTTCCAAAGATGCTGATGGTTATTTTAGAGAGGACACAACAAAGGGTTTCACTGACAAAATGGGAGATAGCACCAAAACAATAAAGAGAAAATGATCATTTTTTGTTTGTTGATATTTAAATACAATGCATGGTTAATTAAATAATATATTATTATTATGGATACAGATAACAAAATGACATTTTTAGGCAAAATTCCTAAAACAGTATAAAATCCACAATGATATCAGGTTTATTCCTATTGCCCTTCCAAAATATTGAGTGCAGTTTTTTGTGCTACGAGAAGCAAATCTAAACCATGAATGTTATAGAACAGCAGGTTTTATTATACACAGGTGCTTTCCACTTACAAGTTACTCTTACAAATTTAGTAAAGGTTAACATATTATAATCAGATCCGTGGCTATATGGTACTATATGGAATATTTGAAGCACAATAATAAAACATTGCTTTGTGACAGACGGTCTGAATGAAGAGCAAGGAAACAGACAAAAGAATTTCCAACTCATATTTTTCTTTGGTTTTAACAGGCAAGTTTTCTGTTTTCGAGCATTATTAAATATCATAGTCATCCATCGGATGAACATATAATGCCTTCTGTATAAAACAATTTACTGTTTGGTTTCACAGAACTGTGGTAAAATCATGAAACCATTATTGTACCTTTAATATCCATAGTCACTTATTATTGAATACCGAATTCTTCTATAATTTATCCAGGGCATACCTTAATAAATCTTGGATAATGTCAATGATGTTGATATGTTAAACTAGCACCATTACCCGTACTTGACCTATATTTAATAGAACAATCCACAATACTTACATAAATTAATCCTAAAAACAACTCACTATATTTTGTACATTGATTATTTTACCCAGCGGATGTTCAATGTTATTTATATCTACCTGAAACACGTATTCTATCATTTCAATTTCCAGCTAGCAAAGGCACCATGCAGTTATCAATCTGTTCACCGCCTACTGGGCAAGGCAATTTTAAACTATGGAGTTGTAAAATTAGAAAGCTTCAGACAAAATAGCTAAAGTGGTTTTCGTCTGTATGGACCTCAGTGGCTCATTTTCAGCTGACTGTAAAATGTAAACAATACATGTAACCTTTTCAAATTGATGCATTTTTGTCAAGTAAGACTAATTGTTGTTTTGGGAAGAAGATTGACTGGAAATTAAATTAATTTTCATCCAATGGGAGTTATATTTCTGAAAGTGAAAATGAGATTAGATAGTTTAAATCCTGATTGAAGTTTTAACCAGTAGGTATTCTATTTTGCTTATTGTTTTGTGACTGAATTTAGGCAAGAAAAATGTAACTCATAAATTGCCTTTTTTTAACTATATTCAAATAAACATTAATGGTTAATTTGTAAATCCATTAAGGGTTAAAAACTGCATGCATGAAACAATTTATTGTTAGCAGTTGTTTGCTTTTTGAAATGTAGTTCATAGTCCAATTTTTATTAAAAAAAAAGTCAAAATCTTCTTTAGGAATACAACTTTTTCATGGCAGATTAACTGCAACATGAACGTTGAACTTTAGAAGACGGTTATATTTTAAAATGTCACCGTTAATTTAACTTGAAGCCAAATGCTCTGTATAGGGGATGGTGACCATACTAAACTTTAGTCTAGCAACAGGCTTATGTGATCTGGTTGCTATAGGAAAATAAACCCAAATCAAAGTTTATTGAAAGACTAGTGCCAATGACAATACTCCGCAGTGTATCAAGTTATGCTTTTTATTTAATGGAAATTCACAAATACTTCTGGACCTTTTAGCAAGCTTGGGTGATGATGTTGCAACCTAACATATTGAAATGCTTTCCTGGCCAGGCTCCCTCCTTGCAGTGTCCATAAATTGGAGCTCAACTAAATCTCTGCTGGTCACATCCAAACTCTCATCAGTTTCCATTCTCCATTATCCCACACTCATTGACCAACATTGGCTCCCACTCCAGAAATGCCTCAAATTCAAAACTTGGTTTTCAAATCCCTCCATGGCCTCACCGCTCCTTATCTTTGTGACCTACCTAAAAAGAAGAGCAGTTGAAAGACTTCCTAATGCCAACATATCGGGTGCGATCTTACTGGCCATTCATGCCATGGTCCCGCGACAGTGAGGCCGGAGAATTTGGCGGCCAGCCAAATCTCCTATTCACTGCGGGGGGAAGGGAAAATCCCATCAGCCTGAACAATAAGATTCTGGCAATTCTGTTTATTCAAATAGATAGAAAGAGGGGCATGGGGGGTGGGACAATCCACTATGAGCAAATAATCCTCCCTGACCTTCATGAACTATGCCCAAACAATCCTTTATAAATAAACACAATAGGAGGAAAATCGGCCCTAAGGACAACCATTTTTGCACTGCATAAAGCTGTCAAAATATCTTGGTGCACACAAATGAATAATAAACATTAGTTTTCCTGAAACATCTTATTCTCAACTGCATCAGTTGAGAATAACAACATAATTTGCATGAGTGAGGTACAAACAGCTTTGGCAGATAAAAGGCGTAAGGCAGAAGAAAAACTTAAAGCAAATCAGGAAAATGAACAGTATGCAGAATATTTAGTTTCAAAGAAACTCAGCAAGTGTCGAAATATACGATAAAAGCTGAAAATGGGCATTTATCACTCAAAAAAATCCTTTTAATTGGTCAGTCATGACCAGTAGAGAGCTCTGGCTGTTTGTTCTGGACTCCTTGCTGTTAGTAATTACACTCTGTCTCAGCCAGAATGTCTGAGTAGTGGGACAGCTTCCATTGGCTGCTATGCAACATGATAAACATAGCAGGACAATTTCCTCTAATTGCTATTTGCTTTGAATGTCTAAATACAAACCATTGCGAGACACTTACAAGGTCACTTGAAAATCTTCCTAGTTTGTTCCTAACATCACTAATGCTCAGTGGTCTGAGGCGTGTTCTCCATGAATATTAAGCTTATTGATGGAATTGTGGGAAAATAACTTGCTCTAATGATTTAGATTTCAAGTCATTGAGTACAAAAACATACAATGTGATGTAAATATACCATACACTGATTATAGAACATATCTGAGGTGGTTGTGAAGAATTTATGAAACCAAACTGATACAAAAGAAAAATGGGTCTTAACGATGAATTAGTGAAACAACAGCTAATTATATTTCATGGATAACAATTCCATGCTGCGTCATTAATGTTCTTCGAAGAAGTAGCAAACAACTGGGTATATGCTATATTTAGATATCCAGAAGGCATTTGACAAGATTATTACACAAAGGTTACAACACAAAATAAGCTCATGGCATTAGAGGTAACATTGAAGGTAGCATGGAAGGAAAATTGCTTAGCCACTAGGAAACAGACACTAGGCATAAATGGGTAATTTTAAGGTTGGTAAGATCTGGAGTGTCATAGGGATCAGCACTGAGACCCCAACTATTTACACTTTACATAAAGAACTTGGATAAAAGCACCAAATGTATGGTTGCTAAATTTGCTGATGACACAAAGATAGACCGAAAAGTAAGTTGTGAGGAAGGCAGAAGGAGACTGCAAAGGGATATTGATTAGTAAAGTAATTGTGTAGAAATTTGGTAAATTTAAGCTGGGGTTCTCCCAATGTGCGGGAAGATGGGAGTAAATCCCACTGGTTACTGTTGTGTGATTTCCAGAATGAATCTCCAGCACTCAGTGCATTATAGAGTGCTCTAGTATGATTCACTTTGAAAATCAAGGGGCGGGGCCTAATCCTGCCAGAGATAGTGCTGAGTGGACAGCTGTGCCATGTGCCAATCTATCAGTACAGAGATCAGTGCATGCGCAAGGCCCCTCATTGCCAACCTATAGATCGCTGGGTAACCCTAACGCTAGTCAGCCCACAACACCCCCATTGCAGGCCTTGCAGACCCTACACCTACCAATTGCTGGCCTCCCAGCCTCCACAGGTCACGTCCAATGTCCCTCAACCTCCAATTTCCCCAAAAAACCCTTCACCTCTGACAGTCTCGACCCTCTCCCATGGACAGTCCTGAACACCCCCCCCATCTCACCGTGCTAACTAGCCCCGATATTCCCTCCTGCCCTGCCAGGCCCAATCTCCCCTCCCCCCCAACACCCCTGACCCTCACCCCCATCAGAATACCATCTCTCTTCCCTCCCTTTCTAGACAGTACCATTGATTGTCCCTCACTAGGACCTGGTGGGCAGTGCCAAGGTCCTTGGGCAGTGTCAGTTTGCACCACAAGCAATGCTTAGATACCAAGCTGGTACTGCCAGGCTGGCACCATCCAAGGGGCACTGTTGTATTACTCCTGACTTCCTGTTGGGCCCACAATGGTCTCTGTTCCTTCCAGCAAAGTCCAAGCTATCAGTTTCCCAATAGGGGAAGAAGGAGTAAACCCCACTGGAGGGAAACACTCCCAGTGGTGGGGGAGGGGGGGTAGTGAAGGAGCCATGGGGGGAGAGGGAGACTAGTGGGCCTGGAGAATTCAGTCCTGGGCCCACTCATCATATTAAAATGCTGATTTCAATATTACGATCAGCTCCATGTCGATTTTCTGCGTAGAACTGATTATGCTAAAAAAATTGATTCCAGCGACATGTGGAGGCTGTGAGGCCCAGCGCAAACCCCACAAAACAGCTTCCGCTGATGTCTCCTGGCCCATGAACAAAACTGATTAGAGAGATGATAAGGCTGAATGATATTTAATTGGTAGCTTGCACATAGGATGCGTTATACCAAACAATGGTTCCAGAAAGAAACACAAATCATTTTTATGTTTGTCTAAATATTTTGGGCAAGAAGCTGATGCTTGGGAGGATACACAGGACATTTGGTGCACCAAGCATTTTGGTGGCACTTGGTGGGGGCGGGGGGCAATGGAAAATCTTACTGCAAGAAAGAACAAAGAATCAGCCAGGCCATAAGCCCACGTCATTTGCCAATTGCATAAGCAATGGATTGGTACCTTTTTAGGTCCAACTTCAGATGACATTTAATGCTTCAGCAGAAGACATACTTTAAATCTATTGAGACCACCGTATGCTGCCTGCAATTAAAGGCTTAACAATGTAATATCAGTGCTGTCATCTGGAAAGGACAGGCTGAAATGTCTACTATTGAATGGCAGTTTTGTGGTTTTCTGCAAGAGAATTGCAAGGCGGCAAGAGAATAGTGCAGGACATTGTGCTTTCATGAATGTTGTGACTAGTGACATTGAGAGACTGGGCATCTAGATAAAGAACTCTATCACTGTCAGAACTAACAAACTGGGGAATCATTTCCAAGGAATTATACCTCCAGCAGAAACACTATTGAGATTTCAGGTCACCTAGCTGGAATTCTCAGCGTCAGCTGCAAGACTAGAGGAAGTTTAGTGCAATGAGGAAGTATTTTTTCAAGTACTTACGGATCCTCTTTCTCCAAAAAGACACTTTAGGAACTGTTACGCTGGCAGTAATTCCTTCATCATTAAGCTACTGCTTTTGCAGGGCATCTCAGAAGGATTCTCCATTGTATATAGCTATAAGTAGCTAAAGAATCCATAAATGAAGCTGGCAAGAGTTTTACAATATTTTCTTGTACAAAACACTCTGCAAATCTTCAACCATTAACCCAGAACAATGCCACAAAACTTAAAATATGAAAAGTAGGAGTGAGAGTAGATCATTTAACCCCTCGAGCCTGCTCCGCTGGTCAATAAGGTAATGGCTGATCTGATCATGGTTTTTAACCCCACTTCCCTGTCTGTGTCCATAACCTTTGAATTCCTTGCAGACCAAAGATCTGTTTATTCAGCCTTGAATGTAGTAAATGGCATAGCCTACACTGCTCTTTGAGATAGAGAATTTCAAAGGTTACTAACTCTCTGAGAGAATGAAATTCCTCCTCACTTCCATCTTGAATGGGAGACTCATATACAACAATGAGTATTGGCTCAACCTACTTGACCTTTTCTCATAAAACAACATTTTTACCCTAGGAATCAACCCATTGCACCTTCCCTGAACTACCTGAAATGCAAGTATATCTCTCCTTAAGTAAAGAGACAAAAACTGTGCAACACTCCAGGTGTCTCACCAGCAGCCTTTATAATTGTAATAAGACTTCCCTACTTTGAGGTTCCATCTGAGTTAGATTTAGTTACAATAAAATCTAACATGGCATTTGTCTCCCCAGTGATTTGCTGCCTGCACACTAATTTTCCATGCATGAGAACAGCCAGCTCCCTCTGTACCCAGCATTCTGCAGTCTCTCCTCAATTATTTAGAATCATGGAATCTCTACCGTGTAGGAGACACATCAAGTCTGCACTATCCATAATTCCAGCTGCCCCCTATCCCTGTAACCCCACGTATTTCCTCTGCTAATCCTCCTAACACTAAGGGACAATTTAACATGGCCAATCCGCACATCTTTCGAGTGCGGGAGGAAACTGGAACACGCGAAGAAAACCCATGCAGGCACAGGGAAAATGTGCAAACTCCACATTGACAGTAACTTGAAGCTAGAATTGAACCTGTGTCCCTGGTTTTGCGGTGCTAACCACTGTGCCACCATACTGCCCTATTGTGAAACCATTCTCCCTAGAAAAGTGGCCAGCCTCATATTTTCTCACATTGTGCTCCATCTGCCAAATGTTTGTCCACCCACTTAAGCTATCTACATTCTTTAGAAGGCTTTTTGTGTTCTTTTCACAACTTGCTTTCCTACGTTTCTCTGTATCATCAGCAAATTTGGCTACAATACCTCTTAAGCTTTCATCCAAATCATTAATATAGATTGTGACTCACTGAGGTCCCAACAGTGATCTCTGTGCCACTGCTCCCCCACTCCGCACCCTCTCCTCAATATCTGTCATTCCATTTATCCTGATTCTCTGTTTCCTATTAGGTTGACGATCCTCACTCTATGCTAATATATTACCAACACTCAGAGCTTTCTGCCATTGGAATCTCTATAATAATCCTTATACCATTGCTGTGAATGCATTTTTAATCTACTCCAAGATGCAAGAGTAAATAGTATGAAGTTATTTACACACTGGAATGGAAGTTAATACTTTCCACCTGTGAAATTTAATAAATTCTCAAATCAATGCTGGGAACGCACAGTAAAATTAACCTGTGCCCAATGTTTCCATTGAGCAGTGGTCTTGAATATTAGTCAGCCAATGATAACTCCCATAAGAGGTTTGCCTACAGCTATCTGGCAGCTGGCACAACCCACATACTGCTCAGTGAGTGAGGTGCAGCTCTCTGGGATAAAACAGGAATCATAGTGAAGCAGCTAATCTATGTCCACAGTCCCCTCTGATCTGCATTCAGAGACATCAGGCTTGACTCCATCCCATATCCCCCAAAATCAAGATCCCAGTGTTCATAGCACGTTTTCCTGAGGGGGGGACATGGAAAGAGGGAAGACTTCCCAGCTCAGTACACCTGCTTTGGGAGCAAAAACCCAGGCCTATGTTTGCACATTTTGGCTCTACAGCACAGCTGGAGCCGAAGCCATGGAAACTAGAGGCACTCAAGATGGTGTGATTCATGCTTCTGGTACAGCTCACATGGTAGCCCATGCTGGGAAGGACTCTACAATGGGCCTGGTGGGAATGTACTCAGACCGGACACAGTGTGATGTCAAATGGCCTCTCAGGCTGACCCGATACATGTTCTGCAAACTTGAACTGCACACGTTCAGTAATACAGTGTGCTAATCGCTCACAACTTGGCAGAGCAGACTCGGTGGGCCAAGTGGCCTAAAATATTCTCCTACGTCTTATGGTCTTATAGCTGACCTGTTATACAGCTGCATTTTCACATTCTCCTACCTTCACTCATGCCAGAAGTAATACCTGACCAGCCTGTGATTCATAGAATCCTACAGTGCAGAAGAAGGCCATTTGTCCCATTGAGTCTGCACCGGTCACAATCCCACCTAGGCCCCATCCCCATTATCCCATGTATTTGCCCTAGCTAATCCCCTTGACACTAAGGGACAATTTAGCATGGCCAATTCACCTGACCGTCACAACTTTGGATTGTAGGAGGAAACTGGAGCACTCGGAGGAAGTCTACACAGGCACGGGGAGAATGTGCAGACTCTGCACAAACAGTGACCCAAGCTGGGAGTCGATCCTGGATCCCTGGCACTGTGAGCCAGCAGTGTTAACTATTGTACCACCGTGCTGTCCCAATACAGTGGTCATCGAACTATGTCTTCTTCTTCATCAGGACCTGCAATCACACAGTAAGGTAATGGTGGTGCTGCCAGGGGCCATCAGGGTCACCATCACTCTCAACTTCTACACAACTGAATCCTTCTTTGTGGGAGTAGGCAACATTGAAAACAATATTACAGGTCCATGAGACACCTATTTTTCAGCTCTAGATTTGAGGTCTGGACTTGCCTGAGCCATGGAGGCATATCTAAAATGGAGCACAGACTGCAGATCTGGAAGTTACTCACTCTATCCAGCAAGTATATTCGTAAGTTGGCATTAACAGCTGTAAGGGAGCCATACGGATGGGCGGCAATATGAGCTGATATGAGACAGCATGTATGGAGCGTGGGGAGTAGGTACGGGGGTGTGAGAGCTAGCGAGTCTAATGTTAAAGGAAATAAGTGGGCCAAAATCCCAGAAAACCGAGGCAGTTGTCCATTGCTGCATCCGTGAGGTGACAGAGCTCTGTATCTGCACAGAGGCTTGCTCATTGTTTTCCTTTTAACCAGAGTGAAGCAGGAATAGTGAGCATTTGGCTTTGTTAGGAATTCTCAGTGACGTTGAAAGCCATCAATTGCATGCACATGGCTTTGTGGCTCCATGTATCAATAGGAATGGCAAAGGATTCCACTCCATCATACTTAACAAAGTCCATTAATGTCTACTTTTTCAGGAGGCTAAGGAAATTTGGCACATCTGCTATGACTCTCATAACCTTTATAGATGCACCACAGAAAGCATTCTTTCTGATTGTATCACAGCTTGGTATGACTCCTACTCTATCCAAAACCACAATAAACCAGAAAGAGTTGTGAACGTAGCCTAATCTATCACACAAACCAGACTCCCATCTATTGACTCTGTCTACACTTCTGCTGTCTTGGCAAAGCAGCCAATATAATCAAGAACATTCTAACTTCTTCCGTTGGGAAAAAATACAAAAGTCTGAAATTATGTATCAACTGATTCAAGAACAGCTTCTTCCATGCTGTCACCAGACTTTTGAATGAACCCCCCTTCCTTTTATTAAGTTGATCTTTCTCTACATTCTAGCTACAACTGTAACACTATATTCTGCACCTTTCCCCTTTCTTCCTCCCCCTGCCCCCGCCATGTACTTTAAAAATGGTATGTTTTGTTGTATAGCACACAGTGGCTGGCTGCTTGGAAATAAGGATTATTGCTATACACTTGCTGATGACGTCCTTTCTCCATCTGACCATGCAAAGACAATGGGCCTAAACAAGAGAGACTCTGCCATCAGGAGGATTGTAGAGCATTCCCCAGCAATGGTTCTGCTGTCTTCACTGATTGGGGAAGCCCATTAATACACTGACAGCTGTACTTACAAAATTTGTGGTCTGCTGTGTCCTTCACAGCCTTTCTGTTGTGAGTTGACCACCTCAAGAACAGGAGGAGGATGTAGAGGAGGAAAAGATGGTAGAGGGAAAGGACGCAAGGAGGAAATCCAGAGGGGCTGTCTGTTGGCACTTCCTTTAGGACATCATCCCTTCATCACCATTGTTCCACAATTCTCAATCTTAAAAGACACTCCTAAAGTTGACTCCATCTTGCATCCTCCTCCCATAACAAACATCTTGTCATTCATGGCACATTTTCTCTGAGCAGGGAGGTGTGGCAAGTGGAGAAATTTCTCAGCCCGGCACACCAGTTTGGAGAGTGAAAATCAGGCTTGAAGCTCTCAGCTAGTAACACATAATGCTCTGACAAAGGGTCACCCAGATTTGAAACACTAACTCTGTTCTCTGTCCACAGATGCTGTCAAGCCTGCTGAGATTTTCCAGCAGATTTTTGAATACATAATAGGGTTTGGCTGAGAGGCCAGAAATCCAACAGCCTGTTGAAAAACCTGAGCCCCTAAGAAAATATTGCTTTGATTTCCAGCTCTGTGTCTCTGATGTATGCTATAAATTCATAGTGTTTATTTACACAATATCACCAGTTTCAAGTGCTTGGAGTTTCAGCTATTGAAACTTTAGAAGAACAGGATAAGTAATAGTTTTATTGTGCTATAGTGATTAAGAAAGTGGAAAGTTATCAATTAAAAACATTTCAAAGTGATTACTATCACAACAAAATTCATTACTTCTATACAGGATATAGTTGGCGAATGAACATTAAAGTGCATAGCTTGGCATGGGGCTGAAGGGCTTGGGCAGGGGGGTATATCCTGATCTGAGGATATATGAGGTGTCATGGGGTGGGTTTGAAGATATGAGGTGGCATGGATGGGACATTGGGTGTCGGGGTGAGGGCTGAAACAACTTTCCTTTTTATTTTAGCTGGGGCAAAGCCCAGCAGCACCAAGGTGGGCCTTTCAAACAGTCTACTTCAGCAGATTGGTGACTGCCTCCAAACTTTCTCCTGGGTCAGCTAGCCCAACTGCACCCACTTCCCCACAATGGAAATCCTGCCCCTGTGAGCACTTTCTCCCGAGGTGAATGGACTGAGCCAGGAATTTTCCTAACTCCTAATCTATGGGTTGCCATTAGCAGCCCCTTGGTTTTGCGACTCTGACTCATTTCACATTCCCTCACTCTACCGTATAAATATCTCTCAATTTCTATGCCTTTTAGCTTTGACAAAGGGTCATCTGGATTCGAAGCATCAGCTCTTTTCTCTCGTTACACTTGCTGCCAGACCTGCTGAGATGTTCCAGCATTCTCTCTTTTGGTTCCCAACTTCCCTTAACCACTTCAAGGCTGAAAATCCAAACCCATATTATTATGTGGTTGTTAATATGTTTTTATAGAATGTCACATCACTCATGATTATACAGTATGTATATCCAACCAGCAATGTGGCAATCTGTAGCATATGGCAGGATCTGAGAAATTTATCCAATGTCAACTCAGTATATGTCAAATTGATGTCAGCCGAAAACAAAATGAAATAGATACTTGTTCTTAAAAGTTAACCATTCTCCTCTTTGAGAGCAGTTTCTGCTGAAGACACATTTATGATGAATATATAAAGTTTGTCTTCTCTTCCATGAATATGACTCTTTGGAGCAACGTTGATAAAAATTGATGTCTGTATGTAAAACATATATGTCTAAATCCTTCAGGGGAGATTTTATGGATCTTAATACTTTTAACGGAGAGAGGAACAAGAATTCATCTAAGCCTGTATTGTAAATGATGAGAACGTTGATAGAGGAAGCCATATGTATCATGTTGAAATATTTTGGGAAAAAGATTAGTTAATAGATTTCATTATTAATATCAGACTTAAACTTTAGTTCAAACACTAACTATATTGTGCTTATAGTTGATAATAACATTGTCTCTCATCTCCTTGATCATTTAGAAGACACATTTTTAAGAAATGAACAAAACTAATCATAAATACATAAATATACACAGTAAAGTATATACCAAACTATTTTGTGCTTAACTGTTTGCGCTCAGGAGCTGGGGATTTAGGGGGCAGCGAAAGTCAGAACATGTCCACTTGACTTTATTTTGTTCAGGCAATTAATTACCAGCAGTCCTGGCTTCCATCCTTTTGATACATCTCTTCAATCCCAGTAGCACCCACCAGGGAATGGAGGAGGGTTGGAGTGAAGGCAAATTGGATTGGGCCTTGCTGAGGGCAATCAGGTAGGCCCAGCAAAGCGAAATGGGGGTCAAGCATGAAGGCAGGGTGTTATTCCAGTGGGATCTAAACCTAGGTGATGGCCACAGGGTGCCTAATCAGCAGTAACTCCCCCTCTATCCCCTTTCCCACTTCTCCACCTTCTGATCTAAGTCCATAGGGAGGCTGCAAGGTTTTACTGGGCAGTCCCCCTAGGTGGCAAAATTGTCTATCTACTTCTGATGATGTGCCAAGGATGGTTGGAGGAAGGCCTTAAGTGGCTATTAATTGGCCACTTATGGGCCTCAATTGGCTAAGAATAGGCCCATCACCTACCCTATTGGTGATAAAATAACATCAGAGGCAGGAAAGTGACAAACATAGCACTCCCCTGTCATGTTACACCCCTCAGTACTCTGCTAGCAAGGGGGAGCTTTGAATTTTTGCCAAGTTTTTTGCCAGGCTACATCAACCTTTGAAGATAAATTCAGACTTTTACTTCAAGTAAAAAGAAAATAACTGAATTTTAGCATTTTAAAAACAAATGTAACAGGGTTATCCTAAAAATGTAATAAAAGTATTTCTCTGAACAGTTCTTCGGACTCTGGGTAGTTGAACAACATTAGGTGATTACACTGACACAATAAAACAATACTGATTTGGCAGCGGCACTGATATAAATGAACATATGAGATCAACTGCAACTAACTCCAAATGTTACCTTTTTAGCCTGTGGGAGCTGATGCACAAGAGAAAAGAAATAAAAGACAATTAATGACAGTGTCTCGTTCACTTAACAACTAGGCTTAATCTGTTAATGGATCTTTGTATACCCACCACACACAATCATTGCCTCAAAGCATGTTTTTTTCTCATTGAACAAGTACATTATTTCATGAACTGCAAATGATCAGAGAATACACTGGAATATATACTCATGAAATATTAATCTGTTACACCAGGTTGTTTTATAGTGAACGCTTAAAAACATTACAGTAAATAATAACCTCATTTACAGCTTGAAATTGAAGAGATAGGCTCTCTTCTAGAGCTATCTGCTGCAGCAAAATACTGTTCATAATTTATTCATTTTTCATGTTGAATTTGCAGTGTAAGAAAACATAAATGTTGATATTTTGTATCTGGTTTCAGTGGCCTACAGATTGGTTTGCATTGCGCCATTTTCAGTGTCTATTTGAATGAAGAACCCAGTGTGGGGTTGTGGGGGGATGGCGGGCAGGGGATGGCGGGTGAAGGTAGGAAGATATTTTCACTTGAAAACACACCACTTGCCATACGAGGTAAAGCCAAAAAATATGCATTTTGCCCATGCTTGAAACAGACATATGCAAATAATAGTCCTAATTCAGGTTGCCAACTGTGATTATAAATATGACTTGCCCCCCCACACTCCAGCCATTAGGTGTCAACACAGGCATCCTTGTGCTGCACCTTCTTCCTAGGCCAACTGGAAAGCAACAGGTTCATTACCCAATTGGATGATGCTTGTTGACTGTCAGTCAAATAGCCATTTCCCTCCCCATTTTCAATATTACTATATCTGGTAAAGACAAAGAAACAATCCTTTTTAATACCTTGTTGAGTTTTTCTCCAGGTCTGCCCACAACAATGTCCTGGAGACTCTGGGTCATTGCTGGAAGCCAATGCCAATGTCTGTTTGAGGCTGTCTATCCAAGATTGATTTAACTAGGAAATGGTGTTCTCAGATTTCAAAATTAGACACAATAGTGCAGAGCAAAGCTGAGCATGCTTTCCCTAGTTGCAGCAAACACTGAGCAGTTTAAGTTGTGCATACTCTCCCCAGTTGCAGTAGTCACTGAGTAGTCTAAGCTGCAGTCCTGAGAGAAAT
This sequence comes from Sphyrna mokarran, assembly GCA_024679065.1. NCBI lineage: Eukaryota > Metazoa > Chordata > Chondrichthyes > Carcharhiniformes > Carcharhinidae > Sphyrna > Sphyrna mokarran. Next base: position 112,271,622 of record JAGIQG010000003.1, read on the forward strand.
TGCTAAAAGCACCTCCAAAAAGACCCAAGAATTTTTTTAATGTTTATTTTTGTAGATCCAGGAGAAGCAGGGGTACTCAGTTGGAAACTCAACAAAAAGCCCATTCAAGGCCCTCCCTAAGATAATCTCCACTTTAATGGAAACAGCAAATTTCTCACTCCTACTGATTGGCAAGCTGTAATTGGCACTCAAAGTACACTAGCACCATTGAAATGAGGCCTAAAGCTAAATGTGGTTCAGGCTCAGGTCAATTCAAAGTAGCATCTGAGCTTTGTCAGCTTTCTCCCTTATAATTTCTTATGGAGTCACAGGGGTTTAGATGTCCATGTTGCCCAGTTTTTACCACAAAGCTACTCCCAATTGCCTGAATTTGGCCCACATCCCTCTATCCCCATCTTACCCATGTAATTGTCTAAATGCTTCTTAAAAGGAGAAATGGTACCCGCCTCTACTCCTGCCTCTGGCAGCTTGGTCCAGACACTCACCACGCTCTGAGTGAAAAAACTGTGTCAGGAACCAATGGAAACGAAATTAGTTTTGGGGGATTGGTGGAGGTGAGCTGTAAAAAGGGCAGGATGATCTGACTATGCTCTTTTTGCATTCTTGCTGAAATTGAATTTCAACATCTTTGGTGCAAAGGTAGAATAAATATTTCAATCTTTCTAATTATGGTTGAGATTTTCCAGCACTTTTATGGTGGGGTCCGCTGGGAAATTCAGTGCTCCAACTAAAAGTCAATTGACCTTCAGTGAGTCTGGACAATGTCGGTGGCTGGTGGGGCTGGAAAATCCTGCCCTATGTACATGTTGCTGAGCTGATTTTCTAAATTCATATTGCTGGTGTGAAATTTCATCCACTGACTCTACACGATAGATAATCATATCTTAAAAGGTTTTTGTTATTGATGTCACAAGTAGGCTTACATCAACAGCGCAATGAAGTTACTGTGAAAATCTACCCACCACTTTCTGGCACCTGTTTGGATACATTGAGAGAGAATTTAGCATGATCAATCACCTAACCAGCACTTCTTTTGGACAATGGGAGGAAATCGGAGCACCTAAAGGAAACCCACGCAGACATGAGCCAGAGGGCCTAAGAGGAACTGGTACTGGGACTACATTGGCTCAGGAGGAGGGTAAGTGGGTAAGGATGAGAGTGTGGATGAGAGTGAGGGTGAGGGTGAATGAGAGTGGGTGATTATCAGGGAGTGTGTGTGAGTGGAAGTATATGTTGAATAACAGAATTTCTTTATTATAATTAATGTATACAGGTAAAACATAGAAACATCTTTTAAGCTTTTTTTAAGTTTGTACCTATTGTGCAATAATCTTTTTTGTGGTCTAATTCTTCAGCACAAAAAAGAGATTTCTCAGGTGCTCCTTCAGTACTCTCGGGAGGTCAAAAGTTTTCTGCAGCTGCAAAAATTTAGGAAACATTGTTCTAAAAGAAGCTTTGTGCTCATCTGTCCCTGTACTTAGTTGTAAGTAGTTAATGAATGTTTGCAAGTTACTGAAGGCCAATGATCTCTGTCAAACACACACCTGGGCTTGTTTCTGATATTACTTCACAGCCCTCAATTTTCAAACAGCAGTATGAACTTGGAAAATCATCACTCGTTTTTCTTTATCAGTCAATCTCTACACATGCCAAAAACTTTCAAATTTATGAACTAGATTACTCTTGATATGACTTTTGATTTGGTTTCCCTCTGGGTGCTCCAGTTTCCTCCCATAGTCTAAAGATGTGTGGGTTAGACTGATTGGCTATGTTAAATTGACCCTTAATGTCAGGGGGATTATGGGAATAGGGTCTGGATAGGATATGGTCAGTACACACTCGATGGGCCAAATGACCTCCTTTTGTACTGAAGGGATTCTATGGCTTACAGCTTACTGTCAATACCCTCTGGATGATAGGACTCGATCTCTTAGGTTGGAATATGGCAAGGCAAGTGGCATTCTAATTGGAGAATGTCCAGGGTGTGATCATGGCAAAGGTAAACTTTCCTTCCTCGTCCTGTTGACCTGTCTTCAGCCTCTGATAGATTGGCCACACCGTCCCTTCCAATATCTCATCACTGCCAATCAGCTGATCGGGCCTACACTCACCTGGTGCCATTGCCATGGCCAGTGAATCAGCAACAATAGCTTCTCTTTCTGGTCCAATACTGCTTTCTCTAGAGTCTCATAAGAGTCAAACCTTGGTCCCCTCCTATTTTTCATCTAATTCATTCCATCAGCAACATCAGTGCAGTGACAGTTTCCACATGCATGATGATGACAGCTAGCTTTACTTTAACTTCACCCCTGATCTCTCCAGTGCTACTAAATTATCAGGCTGCTTGTCTGACATCCAGTGAAGCAGAAATGGATGAGGAGAAAATTTCTCCAATTAAACATTAGGAAGACAGAGGCTGCGGTCTTTAGCCCCCATCACAAACACCAGCACACTTCGCTGCAACTCTCTGAGATTGAATCAGACTGGTCACATCTTTAGTCTCATGTTTGAGATGAGGTTCTGACAGCATATTCATTCAGTTGCTAAAACTGCCTATTTTCACTTACATGAAAACTCCTGGCTCTGCCACTGCCCCATCTTATCTGGTGCTGAAATCTTCAACCATACCGTTTGCTATCTCTAAATGTGGCCATATTAATACACTCCTCACTGGCCTTCCACATTCTACCCTATGTAAACTTGTGGTCATCCAAAACTCTGCTGTTGATGCCTTAATTTGCAATGGGTCTGCTCACCCATTATCCCTGAGCTCACTGATCTTTCTTGTTTCCTCATTAAACACCTTGGGGGTGATTCTCCTAGTCTGCTGCATTATTTTTGTAGCTCTGTGGGCAGGGAGACTCAGAGTTTGTTTTGTGGACTTCCCACTGGTGCCATGACTTATGGGAGTCTCCGGGTACCAGATTTCCGAGGTTGTTAACACATCAGAAATTGATGTAGAGCTGCATAATTTTATCAAACAATCATTTCCATACAATTTGCATATTATTAGCAGGCCCACTAGCCTCTAACCCTAACCAGGAGTGGTTCAGTCCAGCGCGGTTTATTATAGCTCTCCATTTGGAGGGAACTGGAGTGAAGGGAGATCATTGAGACCCCCAAGAGGGTCGGGGGATGGATGAGCATCCTGGGCATTGCCAACTTGGCACCCAGCACTGCCCGAGGGGTAAAGTGCCTATGCACAGGTGGACAGTGCAAAAGGGTGGAGCCAGAAGGGTAGGGCCTAATTGAATAGAGGTTAATGGGGGGCCTCATGGGAGGTATGATCGGTGGGAGTGGGACAGAGGGGTCCCACTGCCACTGTGCAGATGGATTACAAGCAGAGAGAGTCAGTTATTGGGTTGGGCATCAAGGTAGTGATGAGAGGTGAGGTGGTTGGCCTGCTTGGATGGTTGTTGGAGCTATGGAGAGGTGGGGGGGGGAGATCATGGCAGGCCAGGGGCAGGGGGGTGGGTGAGATTAGTTAGAACAAGTGCAAGGGATCAATATTGGCGCTGATAGATGTACAGTAGCCTGTTCAGAGCTATGCTGCTGGCCTTTTCAGTGGGAAAAGGCCCTGCCCACTGATTTTCAGTGATTCACACTGGAGCACAAAACAGTGAACAGAGTGTGGGAGATATATTTTGAAACTCCCTCTGAAAAAAACCACCATGGCCTACTCCAGTTTTTATGCAAATTTGACACTTGGAATTTTTTTGGGAGAATTGCCCTCCTCAATTTTAAAATTCTCATCCTTGTTTTCATGGTCCATGGTCCAACTCCTCCCTATTCCTGTAATCTTGTCCAGCACTACAAGGCTTTGAAATATCTGCACTCCTTTAACTCAAGCTTCTTAAATCTTCCTGATTTTAATCACTCCATCATTTAGTGGCTATGCCTTCAGCAACCTAGACCCCAAGTTCTGGAATTGCCTTCTTCAGAATCCACTTTCACTTGTACTCTCTCTCCATTTGCTGCTTTAAATCTGCTTTATTAAAAACATTTGGTTACCTGCTCTAGATCTCCTTATGTCACTCAATGTCAAATTTTGTTTGCTAGCATTCCTATGTAGTGCCTTGGGAAGGGTTACTACATCAAAGGAGTTACACAAAGGCAAGTTCTTATGAGTTGTTGATTTTTATTGCTAGCGAGGCCTCATTAATGTTGCCACTTGCCGGCTTTCCAGCCTAAACAGCCAGGGTAGTTGGTGGAAAGAGACTGTCCAGCTGTTTAAATTGGTGACAAAATGTGCTGTCATAGACTGGAGGAAACAGAGGTACCAATACATGGAGCTCTGAATGTGAATTACCACCCAGCCAGTGGGTAGCTTTAAAGAAGAGAACACAGAAACATAGGAGCAATGTTGTAAATATAAGGACGGCAATCTTCATTAGTGTGTATTTCTGTGAAAGGTTTTATTCAATTGATCTTAAGATGACTGCCTCCAGTGGCAGAGTACTTGATGGCAGTTAGTCAGGCAGTACAGAATTACATTTTTAAAACCCAAACAAGGAGGAATTGGAGTAGGAGAAGGGCCCAGGGGCCAAAGTCTTCCCCTGGGGCTTGGAGAAGTGTTCACACTCCTTTTGTTGCCAAATAAAGTAAATATATATTTTTAAACTTATCTTGTTGAGTGTCAACACAGAGTTTCTGGCCCAGGGCATAACTCTACTTGATTTGACCTGTCAGAAACTATCACTTAGGCCTCAGGTAGATCAGCCCTGATCAATATATTTAAGGAGGGCCCCAATAGCTTAAATTGCAATCTGTGAAACTGAGGGGGAAAGAAGTGATAAGCCCCTCACTCCGTTTTGCTGCCTTCCTGCTGATTTCTACCAGGCAAAGAAGTGTTAAAATTGACGTCGGGGTGTTGTGTATGTGATATTGATACTGAAAAGTACGGACGGTTAAAAACTAACAGAGCTTTATTTACAAGGTATGTTCACTACAGCCTGCTTATTTACTCTGGAAGTTCCCTGTGCTTGTATTCTGTGACATCATGCTTGGTGAAGATGTGCATATATTAATATACAGTGCTTACTGCTGAGACTCAGGGCAGGGTTCTTCAGCCACGCTCACTCTGAAATGAGAAAATCCCACCTGACTTTACCATGGCCCACTCCTTACCTATTACAATTCCCTCAGTATAAGACAAGGTGGCCAGAATTTTACTGTTTTCTGTTGGCCTTGGGTGGGATTTTATAAGCTTCGTCCAAGTGAGGTCGTAAAATCTCAGCCGGTGTCTCTAAGTGTTACACAATCAACCCCCGAATTTGATAACTGAAATGTCTCAGTACTATTCAGAACAAAATCTTAATCGAGCCTCCATTGTAATGCTACATTTTTAATTTTACTAGTATTACTAATCTCTCCCCATATTTTACTACTAACCCATGGGATTAAAGGGATTATGGCAGCACGCCGATGACATTGGCTAAAGGTCAAAAAGCAGTTGTGTTTCTGACTGCAGGAATGTATACAGTGGTGTTTCTTACAAGTCAGTATTTGAATAATTGCTCTTTTTAATAGATAGTAATGACCTTGATTTGGATATACAGAGCATAATCTCAAAGGTTGCAGATAGTACAAAATTTGGGAATGTTATGAATACAGTTAGACAGGCACTACAAAATTATCTTTCCAAAAAGATAGTCGGACATAGGATGACTGATTAAATGGAAACACACATTGCAGATAGAATTTAGAGTAGAAAATGTATGTCGTAATACATTTTGGTAGGAAGAATGAGGGAAGAAAATATAAACTAAGTGGTACAATTTTAAGGATGGCACAGGCATAAAGAGGGGAGTGAATGTGGTATCACTGGTGTATGTATTCACATCTTTGAAGGTAGGGACAATTTGTGATTACTGTTTAAAAAATGGCATCCTTGCCTTTATCAATAGAGTATTAAAGTTTTAAAGCTAAAGTTTATGTATTAGTAAGGCTTACATTAACACCGCAATGAAGTTACTGTGAAATTCACCTAGTTGCCACAGTCCGCCGCTGGTTCAGGTCAAGCACTTAACTAGCATGTCTTTCGGACTGTGGGAAGAAACTGGAGCACCTGGAGAAAACCCATGCAGACATGGAAAGAATGTGCAATCTCCATACAGACAATGAACCAAGCTGGGAACCCAAGTCCCTGGCACTGTGAAGCATCAGTGCTAACCGCTGTGCTACCGTGCCGCCATAATAGAAGTGAGTGAAACTTAACTTCCGACAATGGGTTGTTTGTAACCCTGGGGTTAAATCAATCAGACATCATGGCACTTAACAATATCTTTAATCTTGTGTCAAACTGTGACTCAACTGGATAATTCTGCGATTGTGTAAAATGGTGAAAGGGAATCAGCAACCGGTTTTACATCCCTCCCAAATTTATCAGAAGAGATGGAAAGTGAGCTGTTGATTCATCTATCATCCATTACTCACCATCACAGAAAAAACTTTCAATCAAAGAAAAGACACTTTAAAATTCCACACTGTTGATATTGTTTGTTATGACATTTAGATGGCACAAAAGTGTCTTTACCATAATGTTAATAACCCAGTGCCAGAATGCAAGATGAGCCATGAAGTGCCACAGTATGTTTCACTTATGCCTAACAGTGCTGTTAAAATCTCTGGGGGCTATTAAATTTAATGAAACCATCTGGACTGGAATGGACAACCAAGTGTAATCAGTTTTGCAGTACAGATGGCAACACTTGTTCTCTTATTCCATATATTCCATTCCTTCATGCCAAATTTAACCTTTAATCTGAATGAACTTCAATTGCTCAACTTGCCTTCATTTTCTCCTGTTTTCTTTTGCTTAACACTTTTCTACTTCTTACTGCTATTAAAATATTCATGGAGTTCCAGCTCGTCACCATGAAAATGTTCTTGAAATAAAATGATTTCCTTTAGTTAACCATTCTTTCTTTTAACTATATTTTCCTATGTCTACAGAAAATAGTTGCAGAAAATGCAAGCCATTAAACAAAAAACAAATTCATTGCCAAATAAAAAATGTTGCTAACATACTTTGGAAAGTGGAACATTTACTCAAACTTTCCCCTAACAGTTTTTTTCACAAGTTCTGGAAAGCAAGTAGACTATTTCCATTAAAATGGAATATGGTTGCACATTTTTTCTATCTGATTATTCCTTCCCGGATGTTCCACCAAGATAATTTTAGTAATGCACAAACCTAATGAATGTTAACTTACAGTGTTGTCAATGTACGCTTCTGTCCATACTATATCGTGTTCCTGGTCAATGACCTTTGGCCTGCTGAGAACATGAAGGTACTCCATCACATTTTCTTGGACATCAGCCAGAGTAGAAATCTGAGTAAAATATCCTAAAACAGAACCAGAGTTCAGAGAGGTAAGAAATCTTTAAAATGCACTATTGTGGTTAATGCATCATCGCACACAAAAAAGGAATGACTGCAAAGAAAACCTACAGAAAGAAAATAGCATTGGAAGAAATGAAAAGAAATCAGGAAACAATTAGGCTGATTTTCAATTTGGATTGATGGTAGGAGGAGCACACAGCTGCCCACCAGATGTCTTCAGTGAAATGCCCATATGTTTGGAGAAGTTTGGATGAGGAGATGTGAGAATCTTTGATTTCCTCCATGGAATTGACCTAACAAGTACATATTAAGAGGAACAAGCAGCCAACAACTGGGGGTGAGGAGATGGGAAAGGTGAAGCATGAAGTGTTCACAGTGGACACTCCACATGAAATAGGTCGGATGATTGTATAACCCAAGAGTTCGAACACCTGTCCCAAATATTTCACTGAGAAAGGCAGTAGTACCATTTTTGTTTTCATTGTGGCCTCCAGTGATCCTTTGGAGGACTCTATTTAGATACCTCAATGTACTTTAAGAACCTTGTGCAACAAATAATTTGCTCAATAAGAGCCTAAAATTGCATCTGAGTCCCGTGCACATTATAGGGTTCCGACTTACATGGGCAAATGAGATGCCCCCAGTTTTCAGCAGTTATCTGGGCCAACCAAAAGACGGGTCCATCAATACGGCAATCAGTTGGATGGTAGTAGAAGTGAGACAGTAGGTGCTACACCATGGTTTCAGGACACTTCTACCTGATTCTTTCCCCAAAATAGGGACAAATATCAGTTCCATTGTTCTCTTCTGTAATTATTTGTTATGGGCCTGGAGTTGAATCATGTAATGTGGCTGCTCATATCTCACCAATACTCAGAAAATGCAGCTGTCCCACCTTCCTTCATTTATTACTTTTAGTCTGTGCAATGTTTTGCAATTTCATGCCAAGACTTCCTTCAAATACTTGTGAAGTATTTCATTAATATAGACATGTTATCTTATATTTTACAATGTACTTATTTGTTTTCCCCTTTCCAACATGAAGCAATCATAATCAGAGTAATGGAGCAATTTATAAATGCCTCTTCATTGTCAAAGTGAGGAAAATATGAAATGAGATGCATTGAAATGGCTGAGGGATTGGAAAGAGAAAGATGAGCCACAAATCCACAACGATTAACAGAAATCAGTGTTGTTCAGCCGTTATAACATAAAGGAAAGATAAATGGAAGAATGTTTAATGAATAAGAAAAAGAAATCAAGCTTCTAATTGTTATCAATGCAAAAGAGCATCAAATATTACAGATATTAATACTTCAAAGAATGAAAATGCTAAATTATGGGCAGGCCTAATGCTTTTCAAATATGGAATACATGATGCTGTGGCTGCTAACCCAAAATCAGATATTAAGTGGGAAAGCACAACAATATACTTCAATTTACCATTCCAAAGAATTAATCTCACACCTGTTCACAAATCACTGTTACATTACGATGCCTTTTGATAACTAAACCCCATAGTCAAATCAAATAGTTCAACATTAAAATTGGAAGTTGAAGACAAATCTTGTGGCAATTCCAAATCTTGTGGGTGATCTGAACAGATAATGCAGGCAATACGTTCAGAATCAGAGTGAAAGAGTGTTTCACTGATAGGAGTGCAATTTTCAAATGGCACATTAAAACAAGGGGCCATCTGTTCTCTTGAGTGCTCATAAAAGATCCAATACCATTATCTGATGGGAGTTCTTCTGGTGTTCTGGGCTAATCTAGTCATTTATCTCATGGCTGTCAGTGAGATTGTTGTGCACAACCTAGTTGCTGCATTGCACCACATTTCAATAGTGTCTGTCAAAAGTATCTAATTGCTAGTAAAGCGCTTTGGAACATCCTTAAGTTGTAAAAATTTGTGTTCCCGAGCTACTGACTCTCTCCCTCTCCCTGGCAACTGTGTGATATTAACCTAATCTTTGCAATCTTGTTTTCACATGCGGTCTCAAGATGAGACTCCTACCACATATTGCACCATTACAATCACCCATTCCCATCTCTGTAACATCATCCAACATCACCCCTTTCTCAGCTCATCTGTCACTTGGACCCTCACCCATGTCTAAACTAATTTAAACACACTCCTGGGTGGTATCCATATTCTACCCTCCATAAACTACTGCCTGGATTTTAAAGTCCTGCTCCCCTATCAATCCTGAACTCACTGACTTACAATGCTCCTGTTCAGGCAATATCTTGTTTCTAAAATTCTGAACCGTGCTTTCAAATCCTTTCATGGTCTTATCCATCTTTGTAAACTCCTCCAACCTCAGAACCCTTTTTATCTCTCTCCTCTAATATGATCTCTTTTGCATTCCCACTTTTAAGTGCCCTACCATTAGTGGTCAGGCCTTCATTTGCTTAGCCCCAAACAATGGAATTTCCTCTCTAAGCCTCTCCACTCCTCTCCCACACTTTCCTCCTTTAAGAAACTTTTTAAAACACACTTCTGTGACCTGTGGCCCTCCTTATGCTACTTAACTGTGTACTGGAACTGTGTACAGCTCTGGTCACCCTATTATAGAAAGGATATTATTAAATTAGAAAGAGTGCAGAGAGGTTTACCAGGATGCTACTGAGACTTGATGATTTGAGTTAAAATGAGAGGCTGGATGGATTGGGACTTTTTTCTCTGGAGTGTAGAAGGCTGAGGGTGATCTTATAGAGGTCTATAAAATAATAAAGGGCGTAGATTAGCTAGATAGTCAATATCTTTTCCCAAAAGGAGGGGACTCTAAAACTAGAGGTCATAGATCTAAGGTGAGAGGGAAGAGATACAAAAGGGTTCAGAGGGGCAATATTTTCACACAGAGGGTGGTGACTGTTGCCAGAAGTAGTAGTAGAGGTGGGTACAATTTTGTTTTTTAAAAAGCATTTAGACAGTTACATCAGTAAGATGGATATAGAGGAATATGGGCCAAATGCAGGCAATTGGTTCTACCTTAAGGGGTTTAAATAAAAAGGGTGGTGTTGACAAATTGGGCTAAAGATCCTGTTCCCATACAGTAAACCCTTACGACTCTAAACCATTAACCATCAGGCCTTATGGGCAGAATTTTATGACCTCGCTTGGGTGTAGCTCATAAAATCCCACCAGAGGCCAATGGAGAATTCCATTCTGCAAGTCTTGTCCACCCTGGAATCGGAACAGATGAGGGAGTAAAATTCCAGTCTACATCTCCTGACATGGCTCAGTATCATAAATTGTTTTATAATGTTCTTGTGGTGCCCCTGGGGAAATTTCATTAAATTAAAGGCATATTTAATAAATAAAAGTTGTTGATAATTCTTAATAGTCATGAAAGAAGAAACAATAGAATTGGTTTTGAGTAATGTTGCAAAGTTGACAATGACAAATTGTAGTCTGTTTTACACTTTATTTTATTTTTCATTGGTCCGTGGAAGACTATGGGATAGAAAGTTATGCAGCATGCAAAACGTTCTCATGATACAAGAACAAATCACAAAGAAAATTACAGTACAGGAACAGGCCCTTCGGCCCTCCAAGCCTGCACTGACCATGCTGCTCCGAGCATTATTGCATAGATTTTGCAGACAGTCAAGGTTAATTATAACCCCAATGTTTTTGATGCCCGAATCCTGAAATGGTATCAATCTCAAGTTTGCAAATCTGTAGGGCATTATCTTTAGCAGTACATTACAACTATTGCAATTATAATCTGATTATCTTATTCCATGAGCCCACAAAACTAACAGCTGAAGCAGAGAACTTGTTGTAATATCATTTTCATTGTGATGTCCCTTTAAGAATCTCAGTAAGCAGATGAACCTGATGTACTTGGATGTCATGTAACCAGGAGCCATATTCTCTCTCTGCATTGTTGTACCATTGGGTCTAGACAGCAGGATGTGTCTGGAGATTGATCTAGTGCTTGTACTGATTTAGCTGTAAATAAACCCCACTAAGATCCTCAAGCAAATAAAAACCACATATCTTATTTCTGTTACAAATAGATACCACAAGAATATTACTAGAGAGATTAACAAAAATTATTGGTAAATTTATATACTGAATTTAGCATTGAATAAATGTAATCTTGGTCTTCAGAGAAAGCATTGCATTAAATAATATATTGTTACATATTGGGAAAAAATGATTTTAAGATGGGAAATTTTGTAGTTTTGCAATTGAAACAACTTTAATCCTTTTTCACTTTTGTTTCACCTTTCTTCATTCTAAAATCTGCCATATAGAAACACTAAAAACTGCAACCGTCGGTAAGAAGCATTCATGGAGAAAATCATTGTGAGAACACTGATGTTAGGGCTGTTGACCTCTGTGACTGCAATGTGCTTTGGACCAGACAACCTCTGTCTAAACGGCGGTGAAGGTAGTCATCTGGAACTCATATTAGCTTTTAGTATAATTTTACACTTATAATTGATCTTTAACACTGAATTTTGTAATGCCAAGCAAGTTGGTTGGCAGGCATATACAAAAATAAATAGCCTGATGTTAATGCTACTATAAATGTACTCGATACTAGCAAACAGAATTTTCTGTTTGGTGCATAACCAGAGTTAGAGTAGTGTCTAAAATGGAAATCAATCTTCATTATCACTGCTGAGCAGTGCGTTTGAACACTGGGTTCTCATTTTTTTCTAGAGCACAATAAAAAATTCTGGTGTTAATATAAATATGGTAAGACCTTTGTTCTTTTGGTACCCTTTTAGTTTTCTTCATAGCTATCTTTCTTTTGCTTCATTTTATTTTTGCTTTCTCTTTTGCTTTGGTTTGTTTCACTCATATCTATTTGCTTTCTTCTTCACTTGCTTTCTCCTTCACCTGTGTCTCTCCCCTTTTTCACTTCTGTTCACTTTCACTAATGCCTCTTCTATTCCTCCAGTCCTACTCCTCTATCTTCTTTCATAACAATAGCTGGTAATTAATGCAGATGTCCCATCCACTGGCTGAAAGATTGGGGGCTAGTTTACCCCATGATAAGTTGAAGTCACGACTTCATTGCACAGTCATCAGGCAATTAGCTGCCATAGGTCATGGCTTCTGCTTCTGTGGGAGGGTGTCCCACTTCCAAGAATTGCTGGTTAGTCAGGTATCCTGCAGCTATTCAATCCCCAAAACTACCGAGGGCAGCAGCCAAAATTGGGTTTGCAGGCTGAACCCAATCAGGAGCAATGCTAGAAGTTAGCACAAAAGCTAAAAGGCTGGTGTTGCCAACGGCAATCAGGCATATGTTGGAGGGGGTGAGGGTGGTGCTAAACAAGAGTAGGTGGCACTTTCTACTGGGGCACTGTTCATTCAGCCAAGGGAACCCAAACAGGAAGGGCAACATGCCCAAACCCACAACCAGGCCATCAAAGTATAAGTAGCAACCTTGCATGCCTCTCCACCTCCCACCCCCACCACATCTCTCCACCACTAGTCAAATAAAATGGCAATGGGAAGGGTTCCATAAGTTGCCATTAGTTGGCCACCTAAGGGCCTCAATGAATGGATGGGCTGCTTGACATTTCCCCTGCTGTTGATAAAATTCCAGTGATGGCCAGGTAGGAGACAAGCAAAAACTTCCCACCATCCCACCTGAGTTCACCCCTGAATAGCAGCAGAAATGAACACCCATTATTTAAAAGCAGCATCAACCAATTGGTTGATTTCTATTACCTCTAGTTGAGATTGTAGAAGTAATTTGTCATTTCTGGAATTCATTAAGTTGCTCAGCAGCATGTGTTGAAGAGTGTGTTCATTGCTAAGTGCACTAAAGGATACATTAAAGGCTATGGCTTCCAATGATATCCTGGCTCTGGTGTTGAAGATATGTGTCCCTGAACCATCCACACTTCTAGCCAAGCTGTTCCAGTACAGTTACAAAACTGGCATCAACTCAACAAATGGAAAATTGCTGAGGTGTGTCCTAACCACCAAAAACAGAAAAATCCTAATTTCTCTATTCTTGATCATCAGCAAATTGATGGGCGAGGTCACCAACAGTGTTATCAAGTTGCACTTACTCAGCAATGATCTGCTCACTGGTGCTCAGTTTGGGTTCCATCATAACCACATCTCATTATAGCTTTGGTTTAAACATGGATCAAAAGAGCTGAATTCAAGAGGTGAGGTGAGACTGAATGCTTTTGGCATCATGGCAGCATTTGGAACTGAACAGCCATAGCAAAACTGAAGTCAATGAGTTGACAGGAGTCACACCTAGAACAAAGGATGATGATCATGGTTGTTGAAGGGCAATCATTGCAACCCTCAACCTTAGAACATTGCTGCAAGGATTTATCTGAGTAATGTCTAGGTCCAGCCATTTTAAGCTGCTTCATCAATCATCATCCCTCCACCATAAGGCTGGAAGTGAGGATGTTCAGTGGCATTGCACAATATTCAGTTTCATTCACAATTTCACTGAAACTGGAGCGGTCCATGTCCGCATCCAAACAGGACTTGGACAATTCATAGGCTTCAGCTGATAAGCAGCAAGTAACATTTGTTCCATACAAGTGCTATGCAATGACCATCTTCAACAAGAAAGATCCTAACCACCTCCCTCTGAAATTCAGTGGCATTACCATCATTCAAATCCTCACCCTCCAAAGGGTCATCCTTGACCAGAAACATAACTGTAACCAGTCACACAAATACTGTGGATATTACCATAGGTCAGATATTCTGTGAAAAATGACTCACCCACTGAATCCTTGAATACTTTCTACCATCTATGCGGCACAAGTTAGGCATAGAACGGAATATTATCGCTTGCCTCGATAATATGGTTCCAATAACACTTGGGACACTCGATACTATCCAGGACAAAGCAATCCATTTGACTGGAACATCATCCATCACAGAAAACATTCTCTCCTTCAGGCCACTGCTGTCTATAACATCTTCAAGAGTCTATAAAATCTTCAAGGCACTAAATAAACCTAATCTAAAAAGTCAAAGGCAGCAGATTTTTAAAAACTCTATCTCCTCTGAGTTCCATCCAAGTTATGCACTATATTAACTTGGAACTATATCACTATTTCTTCTTTGTTGCTGAACCAAAATTCTAAGACTGCCTAACCCATATCACTGGATGAGTGAAACGGACATTGACCATATGGACTACAATGGCTCACAAACATACCTCACTTTCCTAAGACACTGGGGTCAGTCAATAAATGCTAGCTTTGCTGTTGATGCCTACATCCTATGAATGAATAAATTTTAAAAATTTAACACCCTCTCCTCCACCACCTGCTCCCTCAGTCTCCATTATTCCTTGTGTCCAAACATTTTGAGTGCAAATGTCAGCAAAATATTTGTACAACTTAATTGAGGAGGAATTCTACCTCAGTGTGTTTATATCTGAATCTCTGATGCTTTATGGTTTTAAACAAATTCAACATATCAGAGTGGTGCCAGACTGTAGCAACTAGGGCAATTTCATAGGAACTTCATTGCAGTGTTAATGTAACCTTCTGACTAACAAATTAACTTTGACTTGACTTTGATGCCCCAACTGGGCACTTGGGCTTAGAAATAATGCTTCTTGGTTGTGCTGCTGGGAGAAGCATGGCTTCTCTATGTAGCTTATTGGATGGAAAGTTGGGGATGATACAGCAGAGGTGGAGAGTTAGGGGAAATTTCATTAAGTTTAATGTTCCCAGTGGGGTATTTGGAAACATGCATCACTTGTGCAAAATTGCGTTTTCCTATTTCCCAAGTGATTACAGTTGAAATTTAAATCACTAGTGGTGTTGCATGGGAGACACACAAGATCACATGGAGGAGGAAACTGACAATGTAATAGGTATGGGGAAATTATAAAAGAACCTCCTGGTCAAACAGCGAGACTCTGAATCACAGCCAAAGCTTTCCTGACCAATTCCATTAACATAAGACTTGAGAGCACAAAGGTGTTTGAAAACTAAATTTCATTTGTCGATATTTCACGTCATTGGTTTCACTTTATTCATCTGTACATCATTGTTATTTGGTGAGACTAGCTTAGTCAGAGAGCTAACTGTACTGGAATACTTCATGCTTGGCACTCATTCATGGTACAGGAGAATTAGGGCATTTCCATTATTATGCAAGAAATCATGTTGTTCTTTCTTTTGTTCAAGCTTTACTAACTGCATATTCATGTTAGTGTTGCATTTGGTACTCTTTGGGATATGGCTGAACTTGCAAGCTTGGCTGGCCTTCCTTTCTATGCAGTATAGGAGATGTTGTCCAACATTACTCTCAGCGAGGATAATTGGAATTAGGTGAATGAGAAGGAATCTGCCAGCCAGCACCCAAGATGGACAGACATTTGAACAGTAATGACACTATCCTACAGGCTCCTCATTTTCTTATCTTGACTGACAGTTCCCACCACACCCCCGCCACTACACCTGGATCTCCAAGCACTTTCCACTTCATTCTTCTATGACCCTAATCCTCACTCCCTGACCACTAACTCACCCTTACTGGTCCTGAGCCTCTGTGCAAATTACCATTCTCCCGACTGCTGTAGAACGGAACAAGGAAAACTGCTGACTTGCTGGCACACAGCACCTTTACAAAAAAAGGTGAACTGGGTGCCAGAAGAGGCTTGTGAGTGCTGCAAATTTATCTTGAAGGTCAGATATAGTTAATAAAAGGTACACTGCTGATGAGCATTCATGGTATTACAAGTCTGAACACACTACAGGCTGGTGTGAGGCTTGACACACTACCAACACACTGCTGACTTTATCTCTGCATCTCAACCTATTGTTGGAAAATTGAGATTTTGCATCCCACTTACTTATTTCCTGGTCTTGAGAGCTCCATAGAATCCCTCCATAGAAATCCCTGATTTCTGATAATCATAATGCAAACTCAGTGGCAGAGCACAATCAGGAAATATACTGCTGCAAGCCCCAACCTTTTCCGGGTTTCATGGAACTCCATAATATATAATCCAATGTCAAAAATCAGGAATGATAACATCTTTCATATATTAGGTATTGCTGATCGAGTGCATCCACTGCTCTTTGTCACTCATCAGAATTGAAGTCTGTTGATTTCATAATCTGATGAGCAATGGCTCATTCCAGTGACTGATCAACCCATACTGCTTTTAGATTTTGCAGAATATTGTGTGATCAGTTTCAGGCTCTTTGATAGAAAATACAGAAACTAAAACAAACTCACAACTGAAACGGAAAGTGGAGTTTTACTTTCAACTTGTCTTGTTCCCTAATCAGATTGAGTGCTGCATAAATCATATTGGCGATATTGTATTTGAGTATGATGGTAGGCTTTCATCTAAGAAACAGATTTTATGTCTGTAAGATTAACTTTATTTTGGCACTTACATAGTCGGCCCAAATATAATTAACCCACAAGTCAATGTAATGCAAAACCTGAGGTTTGTCGGTGATTTGTGTATTGGGATTTATCATTACTGAAGGCATTTTCAGGGTGAAGACAATCACAGCAGTTTTATCTGTACAGTTAACTTGGAGTAAATTAAAGTCATGCACTGGGATAATTCATCAATTTAACCACTTTGCTGTTAAAAACATTGTAACAGGGAAATTCAGTGTGACAGATGATGCACGATAAATTTGTTGCTTGGTTATTCTATGCGTGAGTTTCTTGTATCGTTCTTGTTGATTAGTGCATGATTCACTGACCTATTCTTTAAGTAAACCACAAAGGAAACACAGTGAGAAGAAACCATGATGCAGCAGGTCTATTATTTTCATAGTTTATATAAAATCCATTTTACCATGAATTTACACTCACTATTTAATGTAATTGAAGGAAGATTCTACAAAGTTTCTCCACTCCTCTCCTGAGTAAACCAAGTGAAACTTTGGAAATAATGGGCAAAATCTCGCCAAAAAATTGTTTTTGTCCTGTGAAAAACGGAGTGATTCCTGCCAATGGTTCTAGCCTGGTTTTGGGCCAAATCTAACAATAATCTTTATGCCCACAAGTATCATGCCACTCCTGTTCTCTCTGATTCATCCGCCCTGCAATGAATTCACTGCTACAAGCGCTGGGGAGCTGCATATAATTGGATCCCCAGCACTTGTTCCACAACGACTGCTGGGAACTGCAGGCAAGAAGACAGCGCCACACTTCTCGGAGAGGGGCCCTCACCAGGATGGAGTGGAGCAGACGCGGGCTGCACTCTACCCTCATTCCATGAGACGCTTTCCAGCAGGGTCACCATCCCAGCTGGGATGCAGTGGCAGCCCTGGTCAGTGTAAGTGCACTGTAGAAGAGGACAGGTCAGCAGTGTCGGAAAAAGATGAATGATCTTCTTCACTCAGCCAGAATAAGTGAACGAACTACAGTCTCTCATTAGACCTCCTCGCAGCCCCAGCCCTTTCTCTCACTCAGTTACCTTGGCCTTTGCCAACACCTGCCACCAGATTCCCTTCCCTCCCACAATCACCATGTTCCCCCAATAACTGCTATGCTCCTCACACTCCAACTCCTACCCAAGCTCCATGCTTACCACACCTCATCACTATCTTAAATATCAACATTCCTGTGTACAGTCTCCCTATCAAACTCAACCATAATAGGTGTCAGTGGGCACAGCCAACCGGAATCATGCCCAAGCTAAGAACCCTCACACATTTTGAGTAACAAGCTCTCAAGCTGGCCAGGGAGGGGGAAGAGTGTACCCTTGTGCTGGTGAAGTGGGGGCAGCAGTTAAACATGAGAATCCTTCGCACATATGCTGTCATTTCTCAAGTCTCAAGTGAGTAATTAATGTTCTCTCTATATTTCCTGAAATGACCCTTCTCTTGCAGGCAGAACAGGCTGGACCACCCTCATAGCCCCTAGACCCAGTGGACTCCAGCAGTTCAGAGGGGGCTTCTTCCTGAGAATTAGTGAAGAAGCATTGCAGCGGTCACCTGCACCCAGCACCAGCACAGACACACCTCGCTGGGTCCATAAGTAGACAGGCTTCTGGATCACTCACCAGTGAACATTTCACAGCTGAAGATCCACTGCAGGTGCAGGCAGGGACATCCCAGGGAACCGGCACTCAAAAGGATGTTGAAGCCAAGGACTCTGCTGAGCCCCGTGCTGACGATGTGCCCCCAGGTGCTGGAGCTGCAAAGACACAGTGCGATATCAGGAAGGAATGATGGGTGCTCTCCTCGGAGTGCAAGGCCGATTGGAGAAATCCCATCACCTTCTATCTTAACAGGTGGTGCAGGGCAACAAAACCAACACTGTGAGTGTGGTGTCTGCAGTGGAGACCTTGGTGCAGGACATGCATGGCATCTTCCACAGCAGAAGACATCCACACCATGGCTCAGTGGGGAACTCCATTTTGCAAAGCTTTGGCTGCATGGTGCTGGTACTGGTGAGAATCCACAGATATCAGTGCCAAATGTTTCCAGATCTCATTCCAGTTGTCCTTCCAGGGTACAGGGACCCGCTGGAAACACAAAGACAAGTGTACAGATCAGTGCCCTCCAACCAAGGGAACTTGGGCATCTCTAGCCAATCTGATAGCCCTCCTCCCTCTGTGAAAATACCTCCATCCCAACACCGAGGAGAGAAGCAGCCAAATAGGCTTGGATCTTCGAGGTCCTGGCTCCCCAGTGGACTCCCGCTAAGATCATCTCAGGCAAAAGGTTGTGGAAGTCAGCAGGCTGTCTCAACCTTGGCTGTGAATCCCACCTAGACATAGTAGGGGGGTGAGGAAGATTAAGAAACCATAGCCACTTAGTGGGCACGGGTGAATATAGGCACGAGTGTAAATAGCTTATCATTATATTGAATTTTTTGCATTAAATGTCACTTTGTTCACCCACAGAGCCTGCACCCCGTCTGTTCTTGCCACAAAACTTGAGGAGGAGCCACTGTGCCCAACCAGGCCTCGTCTCTGTGGAATGTCAGTATGGCAAAGCTATGTACCTCCAATGCCAGTGATACAGGAACGAGGTGCTGGTGCTGACAGTCCCAACCCCGCACTCCCGAGATCCCATCCCCCAACCCCCATCCAAAGTAGTGTGAACCCCCTCACCTCTCTCCATCAAAATGCATCCTTCTTATGTCTAACAGTGTTCTCCAGTGATTCCAAGACCAAGGACTGTCGGGCCACTGTCAGGCTGCCCACGTCAGCTGTAAGATGGATGTGAACATCTAGACCTCTGATATGGCTCTGTAGTAGCTGACACATGTTTTTGAGCCCTATGATAAGTCTGCTTGATGGCAGGACATGTTAAGTTCTCTGTCTGGCAGGAGTCAAACATATTGCTGAGGATGAGTGGAGCATTGCTTTGTCCTCAATGCAAGTCATCATCATTCTCCCACAGAGCCCAGCGAATAACTTCAGTGCTTTGTGCATGACACTTGGCAACAGCATGGGAGCATGCTGCTGGCACCATATAACGAGTGAGATGTCTGTCCCCATGGTGGGAGAGCTGGTCACCTCCTAGTCCTGCTCATCCCTGAAGCAAGACACTACGAGGCCAACCTAGCACGCAGGCCCAGTCAGGCACTGATCACTGCCTAGGCTTCTTCCACATCTCCTCTGTGTAGTCACCCTCACTGCTCTCCCCCTCAGTATCCTCCTCATCCAAGAAGATCTGGTGCTTCTCCATCTATTCCAATTTTAGCTGGTCTTCTGTGGCACCAAGTTGTGGAGAGCACAGCAGACTACAGTGAAGCTGGGGGACACCCTCTGCAGGCTATATTTTAGGGCACTCCCTGACCAGTAGGCCAATGCACACTGCAGCGTGAGCCTCAATGTAATAAACCTCCTGACCCAAGGTGCCATATCTCCAGCTGCTGCTGTCCCTCAAAGACATCTGTGATCTGAGAGTGCCCAAGATACAGCTGTCATGGATGCTCCCTGGGAAACGGGCACATGTTAGCATGAAGTACATGGATACAGGGACAGATATCCCTCATGGTTCATGAATGGTGCCACATAGAGTAGACAGGATCCTATGGGTATAAACAGCCAAACCTTGCACTTGGGGAAAGCCTGTTAAGGTGACGAAGACCATTGCCCTAGTGTCTTGGCTCACCTGATTTCAGTTCAATGTTGATATCCATGTGAGCCCTCATACAAAGTAATCTCCCGGATGCAATGTATGTGGCTGGCTGGGAAATGGCACTCAGGTCTCCCCGGGATTGAGATACTCGCATAGAAATTCAGAGCGGCTGTGAGTTTAAAGGCCACAAGCAGCAGGTGACCTCCTTTCCATGTGATGCAGCTCTTACAGGTTCTGGCAGAGGTGGTTACCATCCTGTGGGAGAGATGCAGCCTCTACAGCACTGCATTTCTGACATCTCCAGCTACAGTGACCAACGTTGAAAAACCCTCATCCAGTACCTACAATCTGCAATGTTGCTCCTGGCACAGCGACAGGCCCAACCTCTCCCTCCTCTGCAGGTACTGCTCCTGGTTTGGTGCTGCGGCAGATCAATGTCTCTACAGCTTCTCCCCACTACTCTCACACTGCTGCCTGAGTACGGGTTCCAGTCACTCTACACCCTCTCCCAAGAGCAAGACCATTCAGACTGCATGAGGGGAGATGCAGGCCATTCCTGAATCCCCTTGACACTTGGATACTGTTGTGACAATTTGTGCAGAGTGCCGAATAAACTGTTTTAGGTTTATGTAAATAAAGCTGATGATAATTTCTATCTACTAATAGTTCACAACCAGAAATGAGTAGAAATTACCAAAAGAAAGATTACATTAGATCCATGTCTCTCATGGGAATTTACCCACAGTTAGCTCCCAGTGCTGAGCCTCTTGTTTTCAAGCCCATCTACCTTGGGCAGCCCTCACAAGGAAGGGCACTCCCCCAACTGTGACAGGGACATGGACCCAGGTCAGAGAACATGGTAAGTGCTGCCTGCATACTGGCTTCACAGCCCCATTAAAGCAAAGAGTGCCCCAACATGAAAGGAAGGTAAGGTCTGCAAATGATCTGTCCAAGCCTCTTGCCCTGAAATTTGGAGCTCTTCTGAGATGCCCACCCCCATCCGCAAGTTTCACTGATCTGTACTCTCCCATGTGTTTTCCCAGAGCAATGCATACTGTGAAGGATTCTGGCTGTCTGAGTGCCCACCTCTGAATGCCCCTTGGAGATGAAGGTGCCAGGCTCACACTTCTATGCAGTAGTGTGAGATTAGTGGGGAGGAGCTGCCAGGTAGTCCCACACTGATTGTCAGGGGCGCTTGTCTGTCACGGCAGATCTCAATAGATCAGAGAAGGCTGCTCAGCTCTGCACCTTATGTGACCCGAGAGGAACAGGGTGTCCTCTGGGAATGTGCCAGATATGCTAATCACTGGTCTCATGATTCAGCTGTGCCTGTCTGTCACAAGAAGCAGACGCCTGGCTGAACAGCTATCCCACCCATCTCTTACTAGTGATTACGCCGTTAAATGGAGTGCAGATGTTGCTGGTGTGATGTCTCGCAGGCGCCGGGTAAGAATCCCGTGGTGGACGGGAGAAGTCCCAGAGAGAGTGCTGGCTAATGACATGCTAATATATTAAAATGAGCTTTCTGCAGTCTCACAATATGTTTCACACTACTCCACCGGCAAGTGGCCGGTAAAATCAGAACTCAGGAACTCGCCAGGTAAACCATGCTTTCCAAATGTTGCCGCGATTTCATAGATGGAGTTTGCAGGCTCAAAATCGCCCTTAGTATATATTACGACTTTTCTTCTTTGGAAATAAAAATTTCTACAGAGAGAGAGAGATTGAACAAGTGTTCTATTATAACTTCAGTCAAACGTGTGTATCATGTCCACGTGGATATAGTTTTATCATAATATCCTTTTGTACTATCATGTTTTAGTTTGACTGTCGGGCAGATAATGAGGTCCTCATGCAAAGGCACATGCTGGTCTGCATGAAAATGCAAGATTATCTTATTGGAATATTTTATTGGTACTGCCACTGGATGACAAATTGCAGCATTCAACGCCCGATCAAACAGCAGCTGCTTAAGGGTTACAGATTGCCTTTTTTCTGGTTTGGCCACAATGTCTCCTTCAAACCATTCGCTGCTGGAGAATGAAATGGTGCGAGCAGAAAATAAGAGGGGGTCTGTCTGAAAGGGAAGATTACTTCGGAGGAACAAAACTGTTTTTTACCATTACAGACAAAAGCATTTTTTCTGCACCGCTTTCTGTGTTTTGGTCACATTAGGAAAGGATCCTGAATTAACATTAAATTCAGAGTCATAATGAGCCTAGCCACAGGCAGTTCAGAACACATTATAGCAGGGTAAGTGAGCAGAACCATGAGCAGCCTTCTTGTGTCCTTGCCGAAAGTGAAGGGAGATGGGTGATGATGCATATCAGTATAACAGAGGCTGTGCACCAAGGTGCTCAACCCCTACATTTTGAGCTCTACAATTATTGTATGCCGAGCTACATGGAGAAATAACAAGTCTTGCCTGATATGATCAAAAATAAATCCTATCAAGAAGGAAATATAATAAAAATATACAAGAAATCATTTACCACAAAAGAACAAACCCAAATGGATAATGCTAAGGAACAGCACATTCATGCATAATGGCCTGGATCTAATGTAATCTTTCTTTTAGTGATTTCTACTCATCTCTGGCTGTAAAATATTAGCAGATATGGTAGGGATTATCATCAGCTTTATTTGCATAAAGCTAAAACACAGTTTATTCGGCACTCTGCACAATTTGTCACAACAGTATCCAAGTTTTTAAGTCACTATTCTCCAATTCCTTACTCAGTAAAAAGCAAAGATATTATTGCCATGCACAGCTTCAAGGTGCCTCACACAACGCAAGACTCTTATTATGAAATCAGCCCTTTTTTCCCATTATTGCTTATCCTGACTTTAGCAAGCCTGAATCATTTGATTGCAATTTCAGTGCAAAAGACAAACCTTTATTTGCACAGGCCATCCACTTCAGATTTTCAGAAAATACTGCTTCGCGTCCGATTAGATAGGCAAATATGCGCACCTGAAAAATAGAAAATAACATTTCATTAGACTTTTGTATCTTTTAAATTTAGGTAAATGTTATGAGTTCAAGGTTTGATGGGATAATTATGTTTTGGAACTGTCATTTTAATTCAAAATAAATGAGGTAGAAAAGAAGGTGCTCTGTTCAATGCCGACAACAAGCTTGGTTGGCTTGGTTACAAGGTGGGGTAGAGGGATCCAGGGTGTTGCTTACTGGAAACAAAGTAAAAAATATTCACACCCGCAAGTAACAGCAAGAACAACTGTGCTGATTGTGGATGCCTCCATGTTTTGGACAGAAAAGACAGGCAGTGAGGAGATTTCTCAGAGAGATGAAACTTTGTCGATTGAGATACAACAATAGAAATAATATTTATATTTATTTGAAGATTACACCATCAAGGGCTTTATCATCTGATGCGATAATCCTCCACTTCCCTGCCTTATTTCCATAACCCTTGATTCTCTTACTAACTAAAAAAATCTGTCTGCCTCAGCCTTGAACATATTTAATGAATTAATGAGCATCTACAGCCCTCTGCGATAAAGAATTCCACAGATTGATTACCATCTGAGAGAAGAAATTCCTCCTCATCTTCATTTTAAATGGGCAATCTCTCATTCTGAGATTATGTCCTCTGGTTCTGCATGACCCCAGAAGGGGAAACAATCTCTCAGAATTTATCCTGTCAAGACTCCTGAGATTCCTATATATCGCAATAAGTTTGCCTCACAATCTTCTAAACTCCAGTAACATTCTCTCTTTCATCTTCTTCACTCGGGAATAAGATATAAAAGTCTGAGGTCACGTGCCAACCGACTCAAGAACAGCTTCTTCCCTGCTGCTGTCAGAGTTTTGAATGGACCTACCTTGCATTAAGTTGATATTTCTCTACATCCTACCATGACTCTAATACTACATTCGGCACTCTCTTGTTTCCTTTCTATGAATGGTGTGCTTTGCAAGAAACAATATTTTTCATTGCATACTAATACATGTGACAATAATAAATCAAATCAAATCAAATCAAAACTTACTAACCTCTCCTCATAAGAAAATCCCTCCATTCCTGGGGTAAACCTAGTGAACCATCCCTGCACTGCCTCCAACGTCAATATATCTTTCCTTAGATAAGTGGACAAAAATTATTACAATATTCCATGTGTGATCTAATTAATGCCTTGTACAGTTTTAGCATTTTTATATTCCATTCCTTTTGAAATAACAGCCAACGTTATATGTGGCTTCCATATTACCTTACTCGAAATCTATGCAATAGTAAGATAAGAAAATTATAACCCATATAAATTCTATTAACAATTGCGAGCATAGAGAGTGGCTATTCAACTCATCGAGTCTGCAACAACTTTCTGAAAGAGCATTCTACCCTGGCCTCACCCTGCTAATCCATGTACACTACACAGCTTTGGACACAAAGGGGCAGTATAGCATGGACAGTCCACCTAACCTGCGTATCTTTGGACTGTGGAAGGAAACTGAAGCACCCAGAGGAACCCCATGCAGACACAGGGAGAATGTGCAAACTCCACACAGTGACCCAAGGCCAGAAATGAACCTGGGTCCTGGCAATATGAGACTGCAATGTTAACCACTGTGCCACAGTACTGGCCTTAAATTGCAAAGGCTTTAACTGATCTCTAATTTTTACTGCAACTGTGGAGGTGTAATTTTTTAACATTGGACTGTGATTTGTTTTCTTATCACCAATAATTTGGAGATGCTGGTGTTGGACTGGGTAGGCACAGCACAAAGTTTCATAATACCAGATTGAAGTCCAGCAGGTTTATTTCGTTCCACAAGCTTTCAGAGCGCTACTCCTTTCTCTCTGACCTGATGAAGGAGCAATGGTCTGAAATCTGTGATGCCAAACAAACCTGTTGGACTTTATCCTGGTGTTGTGAGACTTCCTATTGTACCACCAAGAAAGTTAACATATCCGAGTTAGTGAAAGTGCCATACATTAAAAGAATTAAGCAAAGATGGAATCACTTGGCTCAGCAAAGGTACACTGTAGCAAACATACATGCGTCTATTTAACATTTGACAGCATTAACGTTCCGACTTCAAATTCCTGATGGGCATATTGGAAATTTTAGTGCATGTTATGCAAGGCTCCTTGACTTTTGGTTTACACTTTCAATATACATTCATTTCAATATACAGGAAGTATATCTACAATACTCCTCACATAGACTCCTCATGGTAGCACAATGGTTAATGCCGTCACCTCACATCACCAGGGATCCAGGTTCGATTCCAGCCTTGGATGATTGTCAGTATGGAGTTTGCACATTCTCCCTATGTCTGCATCAGTTTCGTCTGGTTTCCTTTCAAAGTCCAAGGATGTGCTGGTTAGGAGGATTGGCCATGCTGAATTGCCTTTTAGTTGTCCAAAGATATGTAGGTTAGGTGGATTAACAGGGTAAATATATGTGGTTACGGGGATAGGGCCTGGGTAAGATTAAAAAAAAAGGTGGGTCAGTGCAGACTTGATGGGCTGAATGACCTCCTTCTGCACTGTAGGGATTCTGTGATAAACATGTTAGATATTTGATGCAGCAAGAATCGTAAGACGCAAAACAAAATAGTAAATATGGCTCAGTTCTGTACCATAAGCAATATATTACAAAGACCAGCTGAGGCCTCCTGAAATTTGTTGCATCTGGAATTGTCCATGAAACACATAGAAATTACTTTTGTATGATTCAGATACATATTGGGAAATACAGAGAAGACAAACAAACGGGATCAGCACCCAATCTGCGCTTCTCTAAGTGTGAATGCTGGACTCCGAATCTTTAAAGTATAAATTGGTGCATTTGGTTTGAATTCAGAACTCCGCTTGAATTTTAAATTTAAAATAGCTTCAAACAGGCTTGTTAAATGTTGAAGGTTTCTGACTATTGATTCTGATGTATGCTTTAAGTTTGTCAATTTTTAAAATGTTTTCATTAAAATAATTTAATTGAATTTCTGAAACATGAATCTAACTGTTCTTGTGCATATTTAGCCGAATACAGTGTTAACATTTTTGAATTCAACTTTAAGAAAATGAAATGTTTGACAGAAAAATTCTCTTTCTTGATCAACAACAGGGTGGTCAGGGTATGGAATGCCCTGCCTGCTGCAGTTGTAGATGCGCCAAGTTTGGGGGTGTTTAAGAGGTCAGTGGATAGGTTTATGGATGAAAAGGGAATGGTTTAGGTTAGAGGGTCATTGCTTTTTCTTAATTGGTCGGCGCAACATCGAGGGCTGAAGGGCCTGTTCTGCGCTGTAATGTTCTATGTTCTATGTTCTAACTTGCATTTATATAATATTTTTAATGCAGAAAATATTTCAAGTGTTTTACACAAGCATGGAGAAAATTCAGTTGATAATTTGGCATATGTCATAAACATAGCCCAGGCCATCAGGCAAACCAACCTCCCATCTTTGACTCTGTCTAGACTTCCCACTGCCGCAGCAAAGCAGCCAGCATAATTAAGAACCTCAGGCATCCTGGACATTCCTGCTTCCACCTTCTTTCGTTGTGAAAAGAATACAAAAGTCTAAGGTCATGTATTAACCAACTCAAGAACAACTTCTTCCTGCTGCTATCAGGCTTTTGAATGGACCTATCTTGCATTAAGTTGATCTTTTTCTGAACCCTACCTATGATTATAACACTATATCGTGCAGTCTCTCATTTCTTCTCTATGAACGGTATGCTTTGTCTGTGTAGCGCGCAAGAAACAATACTTTTCACTGTATACAAATACATGTGGCAATAATAAATCAAATCAAATATATCATAATTAAATCTTGATAATCAAATAATAATATTTAATATTTAATAATACTTAATAATATCAAATATTTAAATATCAAATATTTAATAATATCAAATAATAATAAGCTGCAAAATAACATCAAAGCATATTGAGGTAGATTTTCTGTGACGGTAACAGATCAAATGGGAGAAAGGAGTAGGATTTGAAATAGGGAATGAATAAGACCATTAAATCTTTCGAGTCTAACCTACTTAAAAAATGATAATGAGCTCATTGGACCCGATGCTGGCTGTTGAATAAGAGGACATGGCAAATTGCATGTCAACAGCACTTAACAATCTCATTTAAGCTTAAAACATCCAAAGATCAGTTCATATCAAGATGGCACAAAATACAAAGAAACACAAACAAAAGGAGGACTCTGAAATTATGGGGTTGATTTTGAGATTGTGGATTTCATTGATAGAGGGTGGATGGTCAATCCGCCTACCCTGCTGATGAAAGTGGCTGCAGGTACAAGTCACATCTACATTTGAACCTTGTTCCATTGGTAAGCTAAATGATTAGAGGGATTAGTAAGTTTGGTGGTCCCATGGCAGACCCAAGTAAGAAGGTGGTGTGCGGTCCTGGGGGCTTGTCTGTGAAAGGTCAGGTACCAGAATCTACAGTGACCCCTTAAGAACTTCTAGTTAGATACTCTACACCAAATCCCAATGGGTGGAGTGTACATGTTGCATGTACTTCTTATTGAAACTTCAAAGTTGAATCTAGGTCCATCGAAATTATTGAACACGTTATCAGTGAATGAAGCTCCTTCCTGTTCCCAGGAAGGATGGTTTCTCATTCTAAGATTCCTGCCTAAATGCTGCCAACATAGGCATTAGCAGGTGTGTCATGAGAAGTGCTGTATCATTGATCTCATTGAAGTACCATTATAATCTTATTTGATTGCGGGGAGAGGAGTGGGGGGCAATGAAAGAAATTCTTCCCTTGTGGCTTGCAATGAAAGAATCGCATTCATTGCTGACCTGGAAGGTAGCTGCTCTACTGATCTGGAGAGACCTGTAAGCAGGCAGTTGGTCTCTGGTGCCTGCTGATTTTCTTGGTAAACTGTCCTGAATGTCACAACACTTCACCTATCAAATAATACTATTAATGGACTTTCAAATAATTCCAAATTGTCCTGCCGAATAGCCTAAAGCAAACTTTCAAATCCATAATGACTCCTTTACACATTTTTCCCACTTGTACTACTTCCCAATTCCACTGAACTTGAGTAAATGTTTCAGTTATAGTCCACTATAAGGTAAGGTATAATTTGGATGCTAGAGGGAATTTTTTCACGCAGAGGGTAGTGGGGATATGGAATGCGCTGCCAAGTAAAATGGTGGAGGCAGGCACTCTGGAGTTATTTAAGAAATACTTAGATGGGCACATGAACAGAATGGGAATGGAGGGGTATAAAAAACTGATTTAAAATAGGGATCATGAGCCTTTGGAGTCCCTGGGAAGTGTGTAAATAGATGATGATATTGATGTACTTGTTTTTATCCTACAGGTGCTTTGGTCCACCTTGTTGTCTAACAAGGGGCATACATGCGATGGGTCGTGAGAGGGCTGCTCTTGGATTTTTTCGAGAGTATTCTAGTGCTCAAGTCATTAGTGTACGGTTGATCTGGACCATTTGATGGGCAACACGACAGCTCAGTGATTATTGCTGTGCTATGCAGATACATGGATTTGGGCCTGTGTCTGTGGAAGTTTGCACATTCTCCCCATGCTTGCGTGGGTTTTCTCCGGGTGCTCCGGTATCCTCCCACATCCCAAAAATGTATTCTTTGGCTAATCGGCAAAACAAATTCTCCCTAAATTATCTCAAATTTGGCTTTTAATCCATAGATCTATAAACATAGACAAGGATCACGGGTAGAGGTGGGAACATCAGGGTAGCGGCGTGGGCTCGTTGGGCCAAAGGGCCTGTTTTCCGTGCTGTTTTGTTCTTTGTTCTTTGTTATATTGCAAACTATGTTTTCAATTCATAGAGGCATTCTGATTATGCACTAATACCAAAAAACTGAGCAAAAGCCAAAGTTCTTCATAT
The DNA here is from genome assembly GCA_024679065.1 of Sphyrna mokarran. NCBI lineage: Eukaryota > Metazoa > Chordata > Chondrichthyes > Carcharhiniformes > Carcharhinidae > Sphyrna > Sphyrna mokarran. The sequence goes on from JAGIQG010000003.1 coordinate 112,300,865, forward strand.
TGACTTCTCCTTTCCTGTTCAGATTGGTCCTCCACTGATTGCCAGTTGGCTGATGGCATATCTTTATGATGGTGAGATTGTTCAATGTGCAGCGGATGACAATGAATCTTGACACCTAACACTACCTGACCAAGTAATGCAAGGTACTACTAGAGTGGCAGTGCCAGAGTGCTTCAGGCATGGAAAGCATTATTTCAGCATACTAATAGCCTGCTTTATTGTATTCTGTGTGACAGTATGCCTTTTATTGATGAATGTTGCCCATGTGCTTTAGCTTTGCATACTGCAGCCGTGAGCCAAATGGTTAGCAGATAGCCTTTGTCACACACGGTTGTTCGAATGCAGAATGCACAGCAGGCTGCCGCAGATTGAATACACAAGGACTGCTGTCAGGATACTGGGCATTCACCTGCATGGTTCACTGCTCATGGCTGCACACCAGCTAGAGGTTAGAAAACTCAATCTCTCTTGCTTGTGGCACACTGCAAGGTTGACATGCGGTGTCGACAAAGCTACATGTATGCAGTTATTGGTACCGTGCACCGTAAAGAAGACTGCAGTCTTGCCGCGGCTGCATGCTAATTCTCACCGGTAAGAAAGAACAAAATATAGTTGGCTGTCTTTGACTAGACAGCTTCAGTGTCCTCCTTATCTCACAGCAGATGGCAAACTATGAGATGAGGTGACCTCGGGTGTGAAGTGAGTAGCGCAATCCGTGCCCGCCTCTGCGCCAGTTCCTCCTTCACCAAGGCCCAAAAATGGCCATAGGGCCATGCCCGAAACGAGCACGATGTCAATTTAAATGCATTTGCCTGCATTTAAATTGATTTAATGGGCTGCATGCCCAACTTTACTGGTACTTCCCCCTTTACCACTGTATTCGCCCGTCCAGATTCAGTGTGAAACAGACATGGTCCTCAAAGGTCCGATGCGAGCACTTCAGCTTCTAAGGAGGTAAGTTCAGAGCTTTCAGTTGCTCTCTGACTCAGATAAGAGGCAGATGGATGGGGGCGTGGGGGGGAATGCAGATGACTCCACTCAGATCGGGGGGGGGGGGGGGGGGGGGGGGGGGGGTAGGGACATGGGTTAGATGGCTCCACTCAGATTGGTGTGGGTTCCTGGGAGGGGGGGAGCACACACAGGGGATGGGCAGGGGGTGCAGGGGGTTCACTGCCACTCTGCTTCTGCTCAATGAAGGGGAACCGGGGTCCAATGCCACCTTGCATGTGATCGATGGAAGGGGAAGGGGGCAGGGGCTCATGATTGATCTGGATAATGAAGGATGGGTTATAAGGGGGTCATTAATGTTCTGGGGGTGGGGCAATGTCTGTGGAGGCCAGGGGGAGGCATTAATAGATCTGGGAGCGATGTGACAGGAGAGTGTTTCTCTTTTTGTTTAGTGCGTATGCGCAGTTGGAAGTGCCGATTGGAGTGCAGCATTTTGGGCATGTTAAGCCCCACCCACAGGCTCCTGATGCGCGATTCAGAATCACTGCTATTTTTGCAGGCGGAGTGCATATGGGGATGCCTGAGAAAAGACAGATCTGAAACATTCCCAGTTTCAAGTCCACTCGGCAATTAGAATGAAAATGGTAAAATAGGGCCCTAAATGTCCTTTTATAAAGTTGCAAATCCTCTCAACTGTTAAGTTTTCAAGTAGCATTTCATTTGGCTTATCTTCTCTAAAAGAAGAAATGCAAAGCTCCTGCTGGCTTGCCCCATGGTGCTCCATTACATGAGGGCAGATCCAATTTCCTAAGACTTTGCCATTCCTAAAATACGCCACTCATTTCTTCCACTGGCTACCATTCTTGTAACCTGGATCGATGTTTCGTTCAGTGCTCTATTTTTTCTCTAAACAACGTGAATTTATATACCCTCTGGCTGTTCTGGGTTTCCATTTAACTCCCATTGAATTCCATCAGCAATACCTTCCCCGTCTCTCCAGATATTTTCCTTCTTGCCCAATCCTTTATCCACTCCTGGTCTATTAATGGCCTAACTGCTACATTTCATGATTAACCACCTCTAGTGTTAGGGCCTTGGAGCTGAAATCCAAGGTATGTTTTGATGCTTAACTAGGGTCCCAACTCTTTTCTATTTTGTCATAAATGGGAAGATAATATGTTTCACTCCTAAATTTCCATTAGGAAATTCGGGATCTTTTATCAAAACAAGATTTATTCATAACATAGTTTTAATATGACTCTAAGAAAAGTAATAGCATAAACATTAACAGCTGAATGATGTTTAAAAAAATTAAAGGAAACAACTTCAATTTCTAACTTATCACTGCTTCAGTTCCAAATAAGCAACATTCTCCTTACAGACTTAAAATGCCACTTTAAATACTGTTAGCAACCATAAATATATTTTCAATAAGGAGTGTACACTGTCTTGATGTTTTTAGAAAGGTTTTGATTTTCAGAGCAGTTTGCAGACCTATCTTTAAACAAACCCAAGCCAGAACTGAAAGCTATTTCTCTCTCTGCTGCCCATCTAGCTCCTCCCATTAATCACATTATCACATGACCCTGCAAAACTTAATCCACCTTCCATTCCTTTAATAAGAAAAACCCAGGGGATCTTTTCTTTTGCTAAACAAAGTCCATTAACTCTATCTTAGTAAACACTACATGGCTAAAATGAGTAATCATTGTGCTCTCTCAGCATCTGAGCTGAATTCCCTCTAAACATACCAACTGCCTGTAGATAAAAAAAATGATTTTTTAAAAACATTTCCATTAAAATATATATGGATCTTTGGCAACTACTATCATCACACCACCCAATTTTTTAACATAAATTGAAGGTTTTATTTACACAGCTTGTATACTTCTATTTAAATTGGTTAATGCAGCAATATACAATAATGTTTCCCTAAGCTACGTGGTCAATTCCTACACATGCCAAGCATGAATTAACCCCTTTAAGTTACAGAGCTTGCGTGGCCATGTAAAAAAAAAGTGCTGTAGCACTTAAATTAACAAGAAAGAAAGTAATGAGGGAGGATATTGGACACCACCTAGAGAAAGGCAAATATTTCACTCTGTAAAATTTCTGGTGGTACAACAGTGCTGTCAGAATTTGAAGCCCCTTTTATTTAAACAAAAATGGTGTAGACATTCTTCTATAGTCTTCAGTGAGTTAAAGTTTAATTTTTGTCTACCGACATAATCATCAAACCAAGAAGGACTTGGCACTTCCCTAAATACTGTAGTTCTAATTAACTGTGAACGATTATCTATGTTACACCTGCAAATGAGCAAAGAGAAATCTCCAGAGGTCTAATATTAACCTTCATCATCAGCTCGGTACAAGAGAAAAAATATAAATGCTTTAATTAACCTGTTCCAAATTGCCAATAAATAGAATTTACATACTTTAGGGTATTAACATATTATGGTGCCCCTGGGACAAGGCCAATTGTTGTGCCCTGTTCAGATCATTCATGTGGAATCGAATTCAAAAGTGTTACGCTCTGTTTCTCATCACATTTTCCCCTAAATTAATAAGTGCTTGAAATATTCCAGCCACATTGGCTTTGAATTGGCAGAAAGAACATGCGTTGCATCCAGAAATGGATTTGCAGCTGTTGTGCTGAAAATGGTTTCAGGGGACACAGCTGTTCAGGTTTTCTATTTAGATTTCTTTGAATATATAAGCACGTAAATGTCCTCTGAAAATGACAATAGGATAATTGCCTCCTTATTTATCTGGGAATGATATTTCTTCTACAGTCTGAAATGATTTTCTGCTGAATTGATAAAGGACGCATTTTAATACCATCGAGTGTAAAAAAATGTACTTCAGATTATTTACTGTTTACTTATTACAATTTTCAATATTTCTTGTGCATAATAAATGGCTGTGGACTTGTCTGTTAAAAGTGAGAGGGTAATTTTTTTTTCATGGTTTTGTGCAGCTGAGGTTGAACTGACAAGAACTTATGTTGGGAATTTGGGTGCAGAGGTTGGTGCTGCTGATTTACAGCCTACGTGATTTTCAATCATTGTAAAATAGATTGCCATTAAATGTTATAGTCATTAAGAAAAGTTCTGAAATACCAAATATATAAAATCTACACACATCAGTTATTCACTGATTCAACAGAACACATTCTCATGTTTTGATAATCTTCATGTGGTATTAATTGAATCTGCAGAGTTTTGGAACAGAGTTCTAAAATTGTCTTTAATGACACAGTGGCACTGTAGTTAGCACTGTTGTCTCACAGTGTCAGGGACCCGGGTTCAATTCCTGCCTCAGGTCACTGTTTGTGTGGAGTCTGCACATTCTCCCTGTGTCTGCACGGGTTTCCTCCAGGTGCACTGGTTTCCTGCAAAGATGTGCAGCTTAGGTTGCTTGGTCATGCTAAATTGATCATAGTATCTGGGGGATTAGCAGGGTGGATATCTGGGGTGAGAGGAATCGAGCCTGGATGAGATTGTGGTTGGTACAGACTTGATAGGCTGAAAGGTCTCCTTCTGCACTGCAAGGATTCTGTGATTAAATTCTATGATGGTTTAAAGATGTGAATTTCATAGGCTTAGTAATGACAGACATAAATACTCATGTATTACAAGCGAGATTAATTAAACATCGTTTAAATGGTTTGTTTATCTGTAAGATAAGTAAACCGTATTTATATGAATCATTAAAGGGATAGGATTTTCCAACTCTCCTGGTCAGTGGGATCTTCCAGTCCTGCTGAAGTCAACCCCTAATACTGTGGGTTCCCTGGTGGCAGAATGGGTGAGCCACGCAAAATGCAGTAAACATCGGTAGGGCTGTAAGATCATTCAGGCAGACAATGGTGGACTGCCTCCACTGCTAGACAATATTCTTTGCAGGGGGGGAGTCCCACCTACAGACTGGAACCTGTAGATATTTTATATATCTTTCCACTCTGCAGCTCAGCACATTTTGGTGCCTTAGTATGTTACACTGTTGGATTACACCTGAAAGATGGTTTGTATTTTAACAGCTGTTTTCAAAATGGTTAAATTATTTGTTGTTCTGACATTTAAGTGCTTTGGGGAGACACCAAAATGACATTGTCCATGATATATTTATGCTGTGTGAGACGCACAGCTTCTATTATTTTCCTTCCTAAATATAATCACTTTGCTCCACCAGCAACCTTGCCTTCTACTGGCGCCAAACACCACTCCAATGATACCCACCAACCATCAAATTACATCTTCCTCCTTTCTCCCAGTGCAGCTCAAACCTTCCAACAAGGAAAACCCTTGCAAGAAGAATTGGATTGCTGCATAAGACCTGAAAATGCATTTCTGTAAATATTGTGTAACTTGCTAGGCAATATGTATTGTGTTATTCTCTATTATATCATGATGCAAGAAAACATGTTCTTTTTGCAAAACTCAAAATTAATATCTTATTTGGAATATCCCAACAGTTTGAAGAACATAGATTTTCCTTATTTATATTTTTTCTTAACTCACAACTTTCATGTCATTTTCTTTTGTTATTTGGCTAAAAAAAACTCGGCTCAAATGTCTTCAATCCCTTGGGTGATAGGTGGATTGCATAGTAACTGGCTTTCACTGAAGAAAATCTAACATCCAGAGTTGAGGAACTGAAATCCAATCTTATCACATATATCAACTACCATGTTATAGTACAAATTTTTGCCACTTTCAGCTTAAAATCTGTCACAGTAAGAATATATTTCTGCTTCTCTAACAATTGGAAGAAGTACAAAATCATCAGAAATATATGTCCAGGGCCAGAAGAAATAACCTTTTAAAACCAGGCTGTTTAGGTTACAACTCCCCCAAGGTACTTTGTAAAAACTAATGCAGCCATGCCAACATGTCGTGTTACAATTTTATGATATAGAGAATGCCTTTAGCAATGTAGCTCTGTGACTACATTGTTCGTTAGTTTGCATGGAGCAAGGACCTTTACTAAAGTGAGATTATTGTAGAGTGTTCTGAATCATGAGAATCAAAAAGGCTTTAGCAGGAGCCAAATAAAATCTCTGCAGCAAATACATGGATTAAATTGTTATTGATGTCTGACCATAAAGCAACTGTACAATTTTATCACATTTTGCAATTTAGAAAATATAAATTTAAAATTATTTTTAAAAATTATTTCATAATAAGTTAATCAGCCATAAATATAAAAATTATTTGAAGAGTACCTTCAAAATTCAACATATTGATTACCCAAAGACAGAATTCTGCTAATACATTGAGAAAGTGGATGATATCAGCTTATAAAAAGAGAAAAATACAAATGAAATGAATCATTTTACTCATACTTAGAACAGGTATCAATTATGTGTGTGTAGGATGAAGATTAAATCAACTAATATGAACATTAAAAGATCGTAATAGATGAAAGACAGATAATGCATCTTGCTTAAACTGGACAAAGAATGAAAAAGAATTGAAGCCAGCAGACACTTCCAAAAATAAAAATAACTGACAGCACAACTAATAAAAGCAATTTCAATGATAAAGGCTCATAAACAGCTTCATTTGTTACTGTCAGTCATGTCTCTAAGAGCTATGATTCACTCCTGCTAGCACAGTGACCTTTGTCATGCTTGAACAAACTGCTCCCCTGCAGTGCACTGACTGAACTAACTGAAGAATGGCACTCTCACTGAATAGCCAGATGGGGCAGCTTTGCTTCATTATTTGTCTCTCTGAACTGGAAATTGCAACAGAAGGATTCATTGCTACTGGGAACAACGCTGCAAAGCTCATCTGATTTATTAGGGCATAAACTGCTGTAGAGACTATTATGAGACCTAAGCAATCTGTATGGTCTATGAACTGCATGAGGAAATAAACATTATTAACAAAGGATATCAGTCTTCTATCTTAACAGGTCGATAATGACAGGTGAAAAACCCATATTCAATGAATTTGATGGCAGAGATGATGTATACCAATGTACTTGAACACTTGACTCAGTGCATACAAATATGAACTGAAACTGAAGCTCATTTCATTTAGAAATGCCAGTCATCCCACGGGTAAAGCTTTTACATCTCCCGGACAATAGCTAAACCTAGATCTCAGACACATTTCTGCTTAGGATATATATGTAAGCACATGTTACAAAATTTGGGAAAGAAATATAGTCCATGCTAGTTTGGTAAATAATATTCAATTTCGCAACATGGTTTATGAGAGTGAGGATGAGGAATGCACAATAAATAAGCACAGTAATGATTAATTTTCTGTTATCAGTGCAATCCCAAAATCTATCCTGCAATATTGTATTTAACTTCTTTCAGCCGTGATCCACAGATAGATTTTGGCCCTACTATATCTAGCTGTTTATTAGTAATAAATAACGGATCGGTTCTCTGTTTCTGGATTCAGTCCTCCTTTAAGTGGTCTTCACCCCTTGCTTTATGGTTTCTATTTTCTCCCCCCCGCATTTAACTTACAGTTTCAGCTGAGAGTGCAGGTGGCTCGATCAGTCATATACCTTTTTGTGGCTGATGTCACTGCGCTCCCTGATCGGCCAGCAAATTAGGGATTCTGGAATGGCACTGACCTTGGTCGCTTTGTCTCTCATTTCCCTTTTGTCCAATATGGACACACTGCTGTCACACAGTATCTCATCCAGCAGCCTGACCAAGCACTGATTAAACCTGATCAATGAGGGAAGACAAGTTCAAATATCATTTGAAAGTGGGATTCAAACTCACTCTACGACCAGATCTCACAGACAGCCCAGGGGAATTGAACTGAAACTGAAGCTCATTTCATTTAGAAATGCCAGTCATTCCATAGGCAAAGCTTTTTATATGTCCTGGACAATAGCTAAACCCAGATCTCAGCACGCTTCTGCTTAGGATATATGTGTAAGCACATGTAACAAAATTTGGAAAACAAATATAGTCCATGCTAGTTTAGAAATATTCTATTTCACAACATTACTCAATTCTCAAAAATATCAAATTAAGAATTCTATTCTCTTGGCTGAAATTCATTTATTTTTGTGTAAGAGTTTTCCATTGTTTATACCTTTCAATTTAAGAGTTTCAAAGAGGCCACCATATTTCTTAGATCTTGGACAGGTGATATCCTTAAATGAGTGCAACAACAAACACAGTATCTGAAGTTACTGCTAAAACAGGAACCAGAACATTAGCATCCCACCTCCAGGTTCCTGGGTCAGTCAGGGAAATTGATGGAAATGTTGTGCTCGATTTAACAAAGGAAAAATTTCTAAAGGGATTTCAAGGTTACAATGGATCAATTGGAATGGAGAGGAGACCTGGGAAGGCTGCTCCCTGTGTCCCCCACTCTGACCTGAAGATCCTGCAGCAGGATCTGAGGGGATGTAGAGAGATGACCTATCCCAAAAACTGGAGGAAGAGGCCAGCTTCTCAAACCAAGCAATGAAAAGACGAAGGAACTCTCTCTGACCTAGAGACAATGCACTAAAAGGATCCATGACTTCAGGGGAGTGGGAAAGGTGCACACCATAACATATTTTAGACGCCAAATCCAACACTGACTTTTCCAGCATTTTCTGCACTGCACTCTTCAGATCAACACCTTATAGCTGTATTCATTCTTTTCTCTGCAGGTAGCTCACATCCCCAAATGAACATCCTACACACTCATCCTTTGTCTATTGCTCTCTTGAACTCATGCCTCATAGTCTTCCTCCTATGACAGCTATGTCAGACTCCTATTTTTTGACTACATCTCAGTCTTCAACACCATTATTCCCACAAAACGCATCTCCAAACTCTGTGTCCTGGGCCACAGCACCTCCTTCTGCAACTGGATCCTGAACTTCCTAACTCACAGACACTATCAGTAAGGATAGGCAACAACACCTCCTCAACGATCATCCTGCATGCCGGATCATCCTGCTCTGCCCAAGACCGCAAGGAACTAAAAAGGGTTGTGAATGTAGCCTAGGCCATCATGCAAACTAACCTCCTATCTGTCTAAGTCTGTCTAGTTCCTCACAGCCTCAGAAACCTCAGCATGGTGGCAGAAGTCTAGGCTGAGGAGCAATAGCGAGTGGGGAATCAGCTGCACTCCCATGCTGCCTGCAGCATTCACCACAGTAGGGGAGCAACTTTTATAGCTTCACCTTGCACCTCTGATGCAGTACAAGAGGAGCAGCAACAGCACCAACATCAACACCAGCTGCCTTTGCATCAGCCACAGGTCGCACTCAGGTCAGAGATGGTGACACATAGATACAGCTTCAGGGAAACAATGTAAAGCAGAGGATCAGGCCTCTTGAATACAGGAGTTGGGATGTCTTGTTGGAGTTGTACAAGAAATTGGTAAGGTCACACTTGAAATACTGTGTAAAGCTCTGGTCACCATATTATAGAAAGAATATTATTAAACTAGAAAGAGTGTAGAAGAGATTTACTAGGATGTAACCAGGACTTGATGGTTTGAGTTATAAGGAGAAGCTGCATAGACTTGGACTTTTTTTTCTGGAGCTTAAGAGGCTGAGGGGTGATCTTATAGAGGTCTATAAAATAATGAGGGGCATATATCAGTAAATAATCAATATCTTTTCCCAAAGATACAAGAATCTAAAACCAGAAGGCATAGGTTTAAAGTGAGACGGGAGAGATACAAGAGTCCAGAGGAACAATTTTTTTCACACAAAGATGGTGAGTGCCTAGAACAAGTTGCCAAATGTAGTAGTAGGGGCAGTACAATTTTGTCTTTTAAAAAGTGTTTTAGACAGTTACATGGGGGTAGAGGGATATGGGCCAAATGCGGGCAATTGGGACTAGCTTAGGGGTTTAAAAAAAAGGGTGGCATGGACAAGTGGGCCTAAGGGCATTGTTTCTATGCTGTAAACCTCTATGACTTAATGAGTCTCCAGGTGTGTGAACACCAATGCCTCAGAAAGCAGTGCATATTTTTCATAGCAAGTTATTGTTCATATCGTCAGCCTCCATGAATAAGACTTCTGTCTCATGGGCCAGGTGAGTACACATTGCCAGTGGCTGTCAATGTGGCTACGCCCGGAGGACGCCCTCTTTCCCATCTTACCCAGGTCTCTGACTTTCCCCAGTGTTGTGTGAAGACAGAATGTCTGGGATGTGTAAGGTCCTTGATTATGCTAGCTGCTTTTCCGAAACAGCAGGAAGTGTAGAAGAGTCAATGGATGGGAGGCTGATTTGTATGATGGATTAGGATTCGTTCTCAACCCTTTATAATTTTTTTTAGTCTTGGATAGAGCAGGAGCCAATCCAAGTTGTGATACATCCAGATAGGATGCTTTCTTAATCTCAGAACTGATAGATTCACAACCCCATCAATATAGGGAAGGTTAACACACCAAGTATTTTCCATTTCTTTCATGACCATGTACCGGGGATCCAGAAGGTGGAAAACTGGGAGTGGGTGAATCATGGGATGCAGAGCCTAAAACAGGGGGAGATTGGGGATTGGGGCAGAGAAGATTGGATTCAGAAATGGGTGCAGGAAAGATTATAGCTCAGCATAGAGTACCATCAAGGGGAGGTTGGAGAAGGAGTCACGGTAACAATAGCGATATTATCCGTTGATTTCTTTTATGTGTGGTTGGGAAGGTCATAGAGAAAACCAAAATTGCAGGTGGTTATAAAAAGACATTCAGTCCTTTATTTGAAAAGGAGGTATTTCAGGCTTGGATAAAGAACAACATACATTTTGTCCTTACCCAATATGGCAGAGGACACACTTCCAGCCAGAAACATGCACACTTCTTGCCCACCTCATTAGGATCTGAGCGGAACCTGAACAACAGGCCAATTTTTAGTCCTAAATTCTGGGATAATTATACTTCTTAACGGCTAGAAGAAAATTTGAACATATCTCATTTTATACACCTCTAATAAGATTTAACGAATTGTGTTAATACATTCTAATCATCACAGCCACCCTTTCTACTTTTTAAAAATCACAATGATGTGTTTCGCTGCTAAATCACAGATCAGCATATACAGTATATCATGTGGTGTCATTTAAAAATGCATAGCTCTCCTTCATTTCTGACTGTTTTTATTCTTTGCTGATGCAACACAGTTTGGATTTCTTCAGCATTCTTGTCTTTGGACAAAAACAAGAAATTTTCAACCAAAGCAGATTTGAAATTTTATGCAGCCAATAATGACAACAAGCATAGGATAAGTGATTAATAATGTCTAGTTAAATGTAGGTTAATTAGTAGCTCCGCTTATGAAATAATTGTTTCTCCCTCCAGGGAGATATTTCCTCTTGCACAGATTTATCCCATCACCAAAGTCATGATTTTGTTTGCACTCTGTGTTACAGCTAGTTCATACACTAATTAGTATGTTAGTGTTAATGGAGCATGTTAACACACTGTCACTGCATTACTGTGCTTCTGTTTGTTAAGGACATGTCAAGGATGGCTTTGCCCTAAAGTCTTAAGATTTGAAAATTAATAGAAAGGGACAATGGGCCAGAAATTGTTCCAATGGTGGATTTAGAGACAAATTACATTAACTAAACTTTGTACTTACTTTGAGCTCGCGCTAAACTTATATCTGTTCGTTAACACTCCAGCAACATCTAGGATGTCATGAAAGTAGTGTCCATACTATGTAGAGGATGGAGAGCTCAAAAGGTAGAAGCAATGGGTGAGTCAAAATATAGAGACAGTAAGAGAAATAGAAATAGAGTGGATCAAGAGAGAATGAAATAGATATAAAGAAAAATTAGAGAAAAGTTAAAAAGAACAAGCAAAGGGAGAAGGCATTATAACTCAGTTCAGTTTTGGAACTGCTGCATTTGTCCTGGATAAATTAGGAAATAAACAGTAGGATAGGTAAGTGAAACATGCAAAGGTTTGCTGATGTTTATATTGGGTCAGATCTTAAACAATGCTGACAGAGTACAGGAATGAGATAGAGAATCTGGTGAACTAGTGCAACAACAATAATCTCTCCCTCAATGTCAACAAAATGAAGCAGATTGTCATCGACTTCAGGAAGCATGAAGGAGAACATTCCCCTGTCTACATCAACGGGGATGAAATGTAAAGGATCTAAAGCTTCAAGTCTTTACGTTTCAAGATCACAAACAACTGCCCTGGCTCCCCCCTACCAATGCTACAGTTAAGAAATCACACAACACCTCTACTTTCTCAGAAGACTAAAGAAATTTGGCATGTCAGCTACAACTCTCAGCAACTTTTACAAATGCACCATAGAAGGCACTCTTTTTGATTGTATTGCAGCTTATATGGCTCCTGCTCTGCCCAAGACCACAAGAAACTAAAAAGGGTTGTGAATGTAGCCCAGGCCTTCATGCAAACTAACCTCCATCCATTAAGTCTGTCTACATTTTCTGCTGCCTTGGCAAAGCAGTCAGCATAATTGACGACTCTACGCACCCTGGACATTCTCTCTTCCACCTTCTTCCATCGGGAAAAAGATATAAAAGTCTGAGGTCACGTTCCAACTGACTCAAGAATAGCTTCTTCTCTGCTGCCAGCAGATTTTTGAATGGACTTATCTTGCATTAAGTTGGCCTTTCTCTACACCTTAACTATGACTACATTCCACATTCTCTCGTTTCCTTCTCTATGAACAGTATACTTTGTATAGCATGCAAGAAACAAGACTTCTCACTGTAAGTTTAATACATGTCACAATAATAAATCAAATCAACTCATAATCAAATCAAAAACATTTTTGACCTATGAAGCATACAACCAACAGCCTCATCCTTTGTTGTGGAGCATCTAAAAGACACCGACACTGAATCAGCTGTAGGTAAAAACAAGCAATGGTTTTATTGAGTACAAGTATGTACATAGGGGAAATGCTCTCTCAAAATTCTATAAAAAGGTAGTTCAGAGCTGTACAATTTCTGTTGATATATATATATATACCATTTTTGGGACACCCGATCATTAAATCACAATATTTTTAATCTTATACATCTAATTTGTTGTGTCCATAATTACAAGTGTGTTTACCACATGAACATGAATTTTGTATATCCGCTCTTACAAAGTAATTTATAAAACAATCATGGAATGATCTGACCGTTAGCAGAAACAACGTTCACAGTTTATTCTAAAACATGAATTTTGCTGATGCATTCTTATGTTTTGCTGATTTGCCAAGTCATCTGCATATCTACCCTTGATTCTGAAGTCAAGGAATTCATTTATTACATGCAACTCATAGCTCATTCATCAGCATAGTTTATTGTGACCCAAAGGTCACATTCCTTTAGCTTATGATGAACTGACCCATAGGGGAGTCATCAGTGTCCTTGCCTGGCCAAAAAGTCATACTTCCTTCTACATCTATTCTAGTTTTTTGCTGTAATTTAAAAAAAAATATCTGCCACTTGACCAAGCCTGAGTGATCCCATGATGCATTCTAATATGCCACTTTACTGCTAATAGTCGAACATCCATTAGATAAGTTGCTGCACAGTTTTCGTAGGAAATAGGAATTGCTAATGCTAACATAAATAGGAGAGTGGATGGCAAGACCATCCACAATAAGATTGGTACAAGAATGCAGCAAAAACAGATAAAAACTATTAAAGAAAACCCCTGAGGGTAATGCAATGCCTTCAAAAGTAATACTGTATAATTTTAATTATCATTGCTATGGATGTTGTAAACATTATAATGTATAAAGGCACAAATTGCTCATGAGGGATTGTGCAAACCTGATGTAGGTTAATTTATTAATTCTAGGCACATACGAACAAATATATATGGATAGGAATCTTGAGGACATCAGAGATTCAGAACTGTGTTCTGTTCTGGGCAAAGTGAAACTGAAGCTAAATCACATGACACATAACCCTCAAAGTGATGGCATCCTGCTATTAGGCTTAAATGCATATTACAACATCCCCCTTCCTTTTCCCCCTTTCATCAAAGTATAACTATTTACAATTCACATTCGTGTTTAGTTATCATTACATGAGTGTTTAGAACCGGTGAATCTATGAGGCTCTAAAATGTAGAGTTAAGCCACTGATGCATCAAGATCTTGTAATGCTGACCTTGTCCCTCTGTTAATCTTGAGTGATAATGAGCTGTTACCTTTCAAGTTGTTAACCTTTTTAGGGGAGATCATTTGAATCTTGACAAACAATTTGGATGATGTGACAGCACCTACACTTGCCATGAGATTGGCGACGTGAAACATGTGTTCACTGCTCTTCACATCAGTGTGCACATCATCGTCATTTTGTGGATTGTCAATCACGTTGTGCATATGTTTCAGACAGGATACCAGATGGCTATTCTTATTGCAGTCTGTTTGCATCAGAGCAGAGTTCTTTATAGCTGCATCAGTCTTTGCTCTAATGCATTGCCACTGTCTACAATCTTGAAAGACATGCCTTGCAGAATTACTGGCAAGCTGGGCAATTTCTTGGTGTTTGTAGAGACCCACACCATCCATTTGTCTTGCTGAGTTTGGGTGTTCTAGTGATTGCATCAGAATTGGGGTTTTATTAGGGCCTGTGAACTACTTCAAACCTGTGAGGAGCCCTTCATACTTCCATCCATTCTTGAATAGATTTTTGATTTTGGGCTTGCCTAGCAGATCTTTCAGAAATTCTTTCATGAGAGTGAATGTGATCACCAACTCAACAATTCTATCTACTTGCTCTGTATTTGAAATATCACAGTCTTTTTCTCTGCATCTGATAATGAAATGATCAATGTATTCTGCAGGCTGTTGCTGAATTGACATGAACTCTAGTCATTGACTATAGAGTTTTAACCATGTACTGATCCGGACTTCCAATGCTATCCATATACTCTGGTATCCTGTTGCTCTTCTGCTGTTAATCTTGACAAATTTAACCTGTATAGACCTTCATTTCCAATTGCTGGATGGATTTTAATGGCTTCTTTTTGGTCCAGATACAGCTGAATCAGCTCTGTATGCTGTTTAAACATTCTGGGTGGGATTTTCAGGCCACGCTTGCCCTAAAGCTGGAAAATTTCACCTGAGGTCAATGGATGTTCCATTCCCACCCGCGACAATTCCCATGGCGGATGGGAAGGGAAAATTCTGTAACCTGAATTCAGATGTTAGCTCAGCTGCATCCAAATTTAAACTCTGGAATTTCATGGACACTTTAGCTTTTTTCCTTTGGAACCTGCGATGAGTGTTGCTGTAGCTGCTCTTGCATGCTTTTCAGAATCTCCACCCATTATAATCAAAACCCTCTCTGATTTGATTTTTTTTGACTGTTCTGTTTTTCTGTTTGACTCTCAATCAGCTGTTATTGATCTGGCCCAGATTCTGGTCACTCTCATTTCCCGAATGTGTTAATCCGGTCCTGGATCTCTTGATGTGCTATCTTACTCACCACAAAGGATCCACCTGCTTACCAACTTTTTATTTGAGCACTATCTCTTCATTGTCCTCAAAGATTTCCTGTGCAGTCACAAGGCTGAAGTTTCAACACTCTCCAAAGCTGTGACTTCATTACAGTCTGACCAGAACATCAAGAGTCATTTCTTGCCAGATAAGACTGTTCACCATGTCATCATTGTACTGAATGTTGCTGCCAGGTTGCACACAATGTCATTGAGAAGGAACCACTGCTGCACACCAAGGCACCAATCACTCATAAAGCATTTGGCAAACGCATTGTGGGTTCATTTATTAATTCGAAGCACTCATAAATATAAATACATGGACGGAAAGTTTGTGAACATCAAAGTTGTAGAGCTGTGTGTGTGCTGTGCTCTGCTTCAGGCTGAAGTGAAACTGAGGCTGGATCAAATTACACACTTCACTGAAAATGAAGACATGCTGTAATCGCTTAAAGGCACATTTCAACATGGATCTCCAAGTTTCATTGTCATGACAGAACCACAAAGCATCTCATAACAGAAGTCTCAATGACATTAATCAACAGGCTTAAATGAGTATAGCATGAAAAATTCATAATAATGTCATAAATTCAGGGATGTTAGGATTAGCTTTAAATTCAATGGTCAGCTCCACAGTGAGAAGGGATTTCTTGTTGGTTTTGGCAAAGCCAAAGGCAGCATGTTGCAAAATTATCAGGAAATTTCAGTGATTACAATTGATAGCTTATCTCTTTCAGCCTGAAAATTGTTGCATTTCCTTTTACTTATTAGTGACAGTGAGAAATGTTAATTTGTCATTCTAATGATACAACTTCACAGTAATTTCTGGCACAGAAACAACTGCATGGATGTGGCATTACAATGGGGAGGCAATGGCCTACTGGTATTATAGCTTAACTATTTATCCAAAAACCCAGAAACTGTTTGGGAGATTTGGGTTCAAATCCCACATGGCAGATGGTGGAATTTGAATTCAATAAAAAAGAGTCCGGAATTAAGAGTCTACTGATGACCATGAAACCATTGTTGATTGTCAGAAAAACTCATCTGGTTCACTAATCCCCTTTAGGGAAAGAAATCTGCTGTCCTTACCTGGTCTGGCCTATATGTGACTCCAGAGCCACAGCAATGTGAGAAGTTGACTCTCAAACTGCCCTGTGAAATGACCTAACAAGCCATTCAGTCATAACAATTACTACAAAGTCTCAACAAAGAATGGACTACCTGGCATCGACTTAAGTACTGGAAAAGACAATGGCAAAACAAATATCCCTGTCCACCCTGCAAAGTCCTTCATACTAACATCTGGGAGCTGGTGCCAAAATTGGAAGAGCTGCCTCACAGACTTGTAAAGCAACAGCCTGACATAGTCATTCTCATAGAATTATATCTCACGGATAACACCCCAGACACCATCAAACCCATCCCTGGATATGTCCTTCCCACTAGCAGGACAGATGCAGTAGAGGTGGCAGCACAATGGTATATAGTCATGAGAGTTGCCCTGGGAGTCTTTAACATTGACTTCAGACCCCATGAAATCCCTTGGCTTCAAGTTAAACATTGGCAAGGAAACCTCTTACTAGTTACCACATACCGTCCTCCTTTGGCTGATAATTCAGTATTCACCATTGGAGGAAGTGTTGAGGGTGGCAAACGTGCAAAATGTACTCTGGATGATGATTTCAATGTCCATCACCAAGAGTGGCTCAGCAGCAGCACTACTGATCGAGCTGGTCAGATGCTAAAGGATATAACTGCTAGACTGAATCTGCAGCAGGTGGTGAAGGAACCAATAAAAGGAATAACATTTGATGTCATCCTTATCAATTTGCCAGTTGCAGATATATCTGTCCATCATAGTATCGGTAAGAATAACCACCGTACAGTCCTTGAGGAGACAAAGTTCCGCCTACAAATTGAGAATAATCTCCATCGTGTTGTGCAGCACTATTACCATGCTAAATGGGACAGACTTCGAACCGATCTGGCAACTCAAGACTGGGCATTCATGAGATGCCATTGACAGCAGCAGAACTGTACTCCATTACAATCTGCAACCTCACGACCCAGCATATCCCCCACTCAACCATTACTATCAAACCAGACGGTCAACTCTGGTTCAATGGAGAGTGCAGGAGTGCATGCCAGGAGCAGCACTAGGCATACATAAAAATGAGCTGTCAACCCTAGTGAAGGTACAAAACAGGACAAATTGCATGCCAAAAGGCAAAAACAGCAAATGATACCAGAGATAACCAACAGATCAGATCTAAGCTCTGCAGTCCAGCCACATCCAGTTGAGAATAATAGTGGACAAGTAAACAACTCACTAGAAGAGGAGGCTCCACAAATATCCCCATCCTCAATGATGGAGAAACCCATCACATCAGTGCAAAAGATAAGGCTGAAGCATTCACAGCAATCTTCAGCCAGAAGTGCCAAGTGGATGATCCATCTTGGCCCTCTACAATGCTCTCCAGCATCTCTGATGCCAGTCTCCAGCCAATTCGATTCACTCCATGTGATATCAAGAAACAGTTGGAGACACTGGATACTGCAAAGGCAATGGGCCCTGATAACATTCCGGCAATATTACTGAAGACTTATGCTCCAGAACTTGCCACTCTCCTAGCCAAACTCTTCCAGTACAGTTACAATACTGACATCTATCCAACAATGTGGAAAGTTGCCCAGGTATGTCCTATACACAGAAAGCAGGGCAAATCCAACCATCAATTATGGGCACTTCAATCTATTCTCAATCATCAGTAAAGTGATGGAAGGGAGCATCACTCATGCTATCAAACAGCACCTGCTTAGCAAAAATGTACTCAATGACTCCCAGTTTGGATTTTGCCAGGTTCACTCAGCTCCTGACCTCATTACAGTCTTCGTTCAAACACGGACAAAAGAGCTGAATTCTAGAGGTGAAGTGAGAGTGACAGCCCTTGACATTAAAGCCACATTTGACCAAATATGGCATCAAAGAGCCCTAGTGAAACTGGAATCAATGGATATCAGGGGGCAAACTCTCTGCTAGTTGGAGTCATACCTGGTACATAGGAAGATGGTTGTTGTTGTGGAGAGTCAGGTGTTTCAGCTCCAGGACATCTCTGCACCTGTCCCTCAGGATAGTGTCGTAGGCCCAGCAATCTTCAGCTGCTTCATCAGTGACCTTTCCTCCATCATAAGATCAGAGGTGGAGATGTTCGCCGATGACTGCACAATGTTCAGCACCATTCATGATGACTCAGATACTGAAGCAGCCCATGTTCAAATGCAACAAGATCTAGACAATATTCAGGCTTGGGCTGACAAATGGCAAATAACATTCACACCACATAAATGCCAGGCAAAGGCCATCACCAATAAGAGATACTCTAACCACTGCCCCTAACATTCAGTGGTGTTATCATCACTGAATCCCCACTGTCAACATCTTTGGCATTGCATTGACCAGAACTACAACTGGAACCATCACATAAACACAATGGCTACAAAGGTAGGTCAGAGACTAGAAATACTGTGTGAGTAAATCATCTACTGACTCCTTCGAGTCTATCCAGCATTTACAAGGCACAAGTCAGGAGTGCAATGGAACACTCCCCACTTGCCTGGATGTGTGCAGCTCCAATATCACTCAAGAAGTTTGACACCACCCAGGACAAAATAACCTGCTTGTTTGACACTACATCTACAAACATTCAACGCTTCCACCACCAACGTTCATTAGCAGCAGTGTGTACTATCTACAAGATGCATTATAGCAATTCACCAAAGATCCTTAGTTAGCACTTTCCAAATGAATGACCACTTCCATCCAGAAGGACAAAGGCAGCAAATAATTGGGAATGCCAGCACCTGCAAATTCCCCTCCAAGCCAGTCACCATCTAGACTTGGAAGTACATCACCATTCTATCTTAGTCTCTGGGTCAAAATCCTGGAATTCTCTCCCTGACGGCATTATGGGTCAACTAATAGAATGTGGACTGCAGTGATTCAAGAACACAGTTCACCACAACCTTCTCAAGGGCAGCTAGGGATGGGCAATAGATACTGGCCAGCCAGTGATCCCATTTTCCACAAATGAATTAAAAAAATTACGGTTGTGAAAATAATGGCAAAATTTGTTTAGTTATCTGAACTGAACAAAAAAGAACAGCATGGCTTCAGTTCATTTCACAAATGACCAGCTCAAAGGTTCCATGCTGAAATTCCATTTTTGTTTGAGACTCCTCCCACTTCCTGAACCTCAACCATAAAAGCTGGACTCATGAAAAGCCCTGGACTTGACCTGCAGATGTTATTAGTATCCAGAAACTTTTTCACCTCTGTCTTAAGCATGCTCAATGATTCTGCCTTCACAGCCTCTGGTATAGAGAATTCCAAGGTTCATCATTCACTGAGTGAAAGAAATTCATCTGCATTTCAGTGATTATTGTCCAAGAAAATAATGTCTTAAATGGCCTTCCCCTTACTCTGAGATTGTGTCTCCCTGTTCCAGTCATGGGAAAATATCCTATCTGCATCAATCACCAAATGTTCTGTAAGGATTTTGTAAGTTTCAACGAGATCAAATCTCATCTTTGACATCAACAGAATACAGGCCCTGTTTCCTCAATCTCTTCTCATAAAACAATCTTGTAATCCATGAGATTAGTCTAGTGAATCTCCATTGCACTCTTTCCAGGCAAGTATATCCTTCATAGAACAATACAACATAGTACAGGCCCTTCTGCCCTCGATTTTGTGCCGAGCTTTGTCTGAAATCAAGAACAAGCTACCCCACTCCCTATCATTCTGTGAGCTCCATGTGCCTACCCAATAACCACTTGAAAGTTCCTAAAGTGTCTGACTCCACCTATCACAGCAGGCAGTCCATTCCACATCCCAAACATTCTCTGAGTAAAGAACCTACCTCAGACATTCCTCCTATATCTCACCACAAACCTTATAGTCATGTCCCCTAGTAACAGCTACATCCACCCAAGGAAATAGTCTCTGAACGTCCACTTTAGCTATCCTCCTCATCGTCTTGTAAACCTCTATTAAGTTGCCTCTCATCCTCCTCCGCTCTAAAGAGAAAAACTCTAGCTCCCTCAACTTTTCCTCATAAGACCTGATCTCTAAACCAGGCAACATCCTGATAAATCTCCTCTGCACTCTTTTCAATGCTTCCACATCATTCTTATAGTGAAGTGACCAGAACTACAAACAATATTCCAAATGTGGTCTGCATAATAATTGCAGCATAATCCCACAGCTCTTAAACTCAAACCCCCTGTTAATAAATGCTAACATACTATAGGCCTTCTTCACAAATCTATCCACTTGAGTGGCAACCTTCAGAGATCTGTGGATATGAACTCCAAGATCTCTCTGTTCCTCCAAATTCCTCAGAACCCTGCCATTAACCCTGTAATCCACATTCAAATTTGTCCTACCAAAATGAATCACCTTGCACTTATCAGGGTTAAACTCCATCTGCCATTTTTCGGCCTGCTCTGCATCCTATTAATGTTTCAATACCTTATATAAGAAGGCCAAAGCAATACTCCAGGTGTGGTCTAACCAAAGCCTACTCAATTGCAGCAAGATATCTTTAATCCTGTATTCAAATCCCCTTGCTCTGAAGGCCATGCAAGAAAGTAAGAATGGATATTCCTTTTCTCACCATGCTGCACAATTGAGATCAGCAAGGGGATTTTATGAGAGGCCAAGAAATGTTGGTGTGAGGAAACTTAGAAGCATTTTGGAAACACTCTTGAACCCTGAGACCAGTATTTATACACCAGTTTACATGTCATAAAATCTCTACAGTATTGAAGGAGGCCATTCAGCCCATTGAGTCTGCATTGACCACAATCCCACACATGCCCTGTCCTTCAAAACCCCACATAATTACTTTGCTAATCCTCCTGACACTAGGGTCAATTTAGCATGGCCAATCAGCCTATCAGCCTAACACTGGAGGTAATCTCACTTTGTGGTCTTTGCTGCAGTGCAAGATGCTACAGAGATGTGCCATGTGCTGCAAGGTGATCTACTTAACAATTAATTACCAGATCACAGACATCTCTTTCTCTCAAATTTTTAAAATAGCTTAATGCTAATGCATTTTGCACACACATATCAAGCAAGTGTTAAATGCTATCTCCTAAAGGAGGAACACCTTCAATATTTTTTCTGTAGAAAGATGGCATCAGCTAGACATGAACAGACATTGCCTGGAGTTCAAATCATTGTAAATGGTACTTTTGTAGGCATTAGGGCACTTTGCAGAGAAAGTTTGCATTTACTTAGTGTTCAATTGTTTGTCATTGTGGAATCATCAGTCCCTCTGTCAATGGTCATTGTCCAGAAAAATAAGAACGTATGTTTATCTAGCATATTTCACATCCTGAGGCTTCCCCACTGTGCTTCCCAGTCAATTCTTTACCTTTGAACTGTTGTCACTGTTGTTTTACGGGCAAATGCAGCAACCAATTTATGCTCAGTATACCTCACAAAGAGCAAAGAAATAAATGTTGGTTGAGGGATGAATGATGGCCAGAAGCCTGGGAAAGTTCCTTCCTTTTCATAAGAACATAAGAAATAGGAGCAGGAGTAGGCCATGTAGCCCCTCAAGCCCGCTCTGCCATTCAATAAAATCATGGCTGATCTGATAGTGGTTCAGATCTATTTACCCACTTGCTCCCTATAAGCTTGATTCCCTTATTGGTCAGAAATCTATCTACTCCACTGCTTCAATGGACAGAGAATTCCAAAGATTCACTACCCTCTGGGAGAAGAAATTCTTCTTCAATTCTGTCCTAATGACGTGTCCACCTCATTAGACAAGTACTCAATATAAAATCTCACCCATACGATTGCACTTTTAAGCAAAGTATTCCTTAATACTGTACTGTTATATAGCAGCAATGATAACTCTGCAATAGAATACTTGAAGGATAGTTTTATAATAATTAGAATCACATAAATGTTTCCAACATCTCAGTACTGAAGTCATCATAAAAGAATCTTGCGTAAAGTGTCTGTGTGGAGTTTGCACATTCTCCCCGTGTCTGCATGGGTTTCCTCCGGAGCTCTGGTTTCCTCCCACAGTCCAAAGATGAGTGGGTTAGGTTGATTGGCCGTGCTAAGAAATTGTGCCTTAGTGTCCAAGGATGTGTAGGTTAAAGGGATTGGTGGGTATAATATGTAGGAATATGGGGTAGGGCCTGGGTGGGATTGTGTTCAGTGCAGACTCAATGGGCCAAAGGGCCTCTTTCTGCATTGTAGGATTCTATGATGATTCTATAATAAACTTACTGTTTTGCATATTTCATTAATTTGTTTTAACAAATATTCCTCCAATATAAATCCCATTTTTGTCTCTTCACACAACACAAGAAACAATGCATTTATTAACTAGGATTCCAAGTTATTTGCATTATTTGAAGGTAAATTACCATTGGGTGAAAACTTAGGCAAAGGGGAAATTAAATGCTTTGCAACCACATCCCTTGATGCAGCTGAAAAAAGCCTCAAACAGCAAAGGGCCACCTTTCCTACGCTGTAACTTCTACCTTGATTTAAGTGTACTCTTGCGCTGATGCAATGTAAGTGAGTGCAAAAAGGCAACAGTCATCTGCAGTGCTTCAAATGTTCTCTCCAGGAAAGGATAATGTGTCCCACAGGTAATAGATGCTGACGTCAGGATCCGCTGAGACCAGCAAATAACCTTCATTTGTGGTCATGTACAAGGAACTTGAATGACTTTAATTGAATCTGTCAGGAATTTCCCTCCATGAAGCTGGCAGCTGTGCTTTGACTGGAGGGTGGCTTTCAGTTGCAAAAGGAGCCCCTCTCTTTTAGGGCAGTGACTACATTCACACTTCAAAATCAACCGCATCAAGGAATTCTGTCCACATGTTTTTGCAGTACTATTGTGAACAATTAGTGTCTTTCCTTCACTCTGTAACTTTCTTTTTTTTATGGTCAATTGCCCAACCACCTTGCCACATTTTAATTTCTTTAGCCAAGCGCTTTAATTTAATTTGTTTTTTTAAGTGCTGACAGTTTAGTCAAATTAAGAAGACATTGCAAGATTTGACATGACCTTCTAATTGTGTCATGAACAATCACAACCCCACAATTGCAAAATTAGGATTGTACTCCATAGCTTCAATTTAATTTCAGTTCTTTTCACTATTAGTGGAAGAAATTTTAAGGTGCCACAAGAGTGAGAAAGGTAACATGCTTAATTATGTAGGATGCAAAATTTTGATTTCCTAACAGTGGGCTGAAATGCAGAGATAATGTCAACAAAATGTTTGCATCACGTCGAGAATTACACTGGCCTGAGACAGGTTCGTACTTGTAATATATTTCCATACCATCAATACTCATTCAAATGAAACAGCTTACAATAAAATCCTACCTTCTAAATAAAGAGAGTGGCACATGAAAAATTTTGTGGCATGTGGTTTTCACAACCATTTAATGGTGGCATGCACCTGTAAGCTTTGTGCAGTTGAGTGCAATGGTTTCTCTTGTTTAATTCTCTGGTCCAAGGGAGCAGAGCAAGAGAGCGGCAGCTTGCGTGGAGCTGCGGGCCCGACAAGGCTGAGTCAGTCGTGAGAATGGTTGTTGAGGGTGGAGGAATGAAAGCGAGATCCAGGGAGGGACAGAGGGTTTGGTTGAGAATGTGAAAGGGTGAAGTGGGTAGGCTCTGGTTTCCTGAGTATGGTGGTGGGGAGGAACAGTCAAGAAAAGAAAATGCAGGGGCAGTGGGCTGTACCAGTACTGTCCATCTCAGGATGTTGGCTGGCCTTGCAGGACTTTGAATTCACCTACAAGATTTCAATCACTCCTGCTGAGATTATGACTGGACAATAGCTTTCATAATACGTAGAAGAGAGATCCAGCTGAGGCTGTGCCATGTCCTGCAGAGTGATGAGTATAACACTGGACACAAACATGAACATTCAATAAAGAGTGAGCAAAAAAAAACAACACTTTTGTGGAAGAAACAAAGGAAGTGTCCTGAATACCCCTGCAACCATCAATTACAGGGTCTGTAGCTAGACATGAGGCATGCCAGTATATTAAGCTCTCTGACTAAGCAAGTTGCTTAACAAATGATGCTGTTTCACATGTAAACAATATGAAATCAATGTAACGTGAAATATTTACAAGTGAAATTTAATTTCAAAAAAATCTCTTTGTGCTGTCCAGCCTCATGTTAATGGCAACAGGGTTAGGCTGGAAAGTTGTGACCATAACGCAGAGCCTCCCTTTTTGACCAGGAGACTCTGTAGTAGGCTGCCTGTAAATGTAGCATTGGCAGCTGATGGCAGGTCTTGCCATTGAAAGCATCCTCAGCCGTTAAATCGAATGTGTTCTGCATGCATACTGTTGCAACTTAGAATTTTACTTAGAGAAAAGAAAGTTGAAGTGGTGCACAATTCTAGTTGCTATGTCAGGAATGGCTTGCTATTGACAAAATCCCGACCACTGTTAATTTGGTAATTATTTCTACTGGTGAACATCCAGCGTTAGATAATAATGGCTGTCAGAGAAATCAAAGCTTTCATGGTGGAAGGCTATCTACAATCAGAATGATTTATTGAACCTAAAGTCCGAAAGCCAGCTCTATCTGCTTGTGGCAGGGTTTCTACAACACATCAGTCTTTCAAACTGCATTTTAACAGCACTCAAATGAACCTGCTCCAGTATTGATGCCCATCTTTCTTTCTTATCCCAAAATCTAGCACTTCATTTGCTGAACTTAACAAAAATTATTCTTTATAAAACCCCTGACATTTGCCAGAGGACAAATCAACTCTACTGAGGACTCCACAATGTATTAAAGATGTTGCCATCTTTTCAGTGCACCTATTGATTGTAAATACTTAAGCAGACAATGGCTACAACAATGACTGCACTTTCTTTTGAGTTAGTTCTGACTTTTGAACAAATCTTAAAACAACCCATTAAATGATGTGGAGTCAATTATTTTTAATACCAGTAGGACAATAGGTTGTGACTGTACCAGGAAAAACAGGAAATTCTTTCAGCTTCTCTACATTCAAGGATTGGCACCTTTTCAATTATGCAGATGACAGAAGTGCTTTCTTTATACAATACCACAGAAATATAGTTATTTTTGTATTATTGTAATAAAGTGAGTCCCACCAAGTAGATTAACATAATGGCAACATAATGCAGCTTTACCAGAAGAGTCATCTCATTCAAAGGACCGGTTTTAAGAGTTAATTCTTCTCAGTGGATCAATATTGTTGGCATTCAGTTGAGTAAGTACTTTGGGATAATGAGATGTTTCATTTTAAATGGTTTTAAAATTTGCAGAATCTGTTCTTCTTATTGGCAAATAACTGATCAAGACCTGGCTTTTAAAGAAGTAGAGATATGCTAATTGTTAGCAAACCATCTGCTGGGGTATCTTATACACGCCAATTACTCAAATATAATTTTATATGTACATAATAGTTACATTAAAATATGCTTAGACTGTAATACAATTAAAGGGATTTGATAAGGTTACGCTGAATGTAATATTGTGGGGAAATAAAAGTTTGCATTTTTAAACAGCAGTTAATACTTATTATATTTTGGAAGTTTACCAAAAGGCAAGCTTGTGCATAAGACATATGACTGGCCAGAAGGTTACATGAAATCAATCTGGTCAGCAGTCAATGTACAGAAGGGAAAATAAAAGGTTTGCTTTTATATCTCCCCCAGGATATCCTGAAGTACTTCATTTCCAGTGAATTGCCATTGAAGTGCAATGCCTATTGTGGTGCAGGGAAATGTGGCAGTCAATCTGTGCACTACAAAACCCAATGATGAATGACCAATTAACTCCCTTTTGAGGGTGTTGGTTGAGACAAGGCACCTGAGAAACTTTTTTGTATTTTTTTCAGATTATGCAATTCAATCTTTCACAAATCATTTAGAATGTGTGATAATCATTTTACATCACATCTGGATGATTTGATTTGATTTGATTTATTATTGTCATATATTAGTGACAATAGTATTAGTGAAAAGTATTGCTTCTTGCGCACTGTACAAAGCATACTGTTAGAGAAGGAAACAAGAGCATGCAGAACGTAACTAGGATGTAGAGAAAGATCAACTTAATGCAAGGAAGGTCCATTCAAAAGTCTGGCAGCAGCAAGGAAGAAGCTATTCTTGAGTCGGTTGGTACATGCTCTTAGACTCAGAACCTAGTTGTGTGATTTGAACTTATGACCTTTTAACCTAAAGGTGAGTGAGTTACCAATTGAGTCAAACAGCTATAGCAATAGAAATAGCCAGTAAACTATGAAGGTTTTTGAAAATAAGCAATTGAAACAGAAATGGTTATGTGCTTTGTGCTAATGGCTTGTTATCAAAAAGTCACAACTTATTTTGCTCCAACATTCTTTTCAAAAACATATCAACAAGACCAAGATCTGCTTGGATTTTTGTGAATGGCACATCTGAATGTGTTTCAGCTCATCACTCACTTCACCTTGCCTGCTAGATCTGATTGTGAGACCATACTTGAATTATTATGTTGTGAGTTCTGCTGGAGCTGTGCAGTTTGTCACTGTCTATCATATCAGTCTACTAAAGAAAGTCAAAGTTTTTATATTCACATGACATAAGGGCATAGTGGTTATCACTGCTGCCTCACAGGGCTAGGGACCTGGTTTCAATTCTGGCCTTGATTGATTGTCTCTGTGGAGTTTGAACATTCTCCCTGTGTTTGTGAGGATTTCCTCCAGGCACTCCAGTTTCCTCCCACAGCCAAAGATGTGCAGATTAGGTGGATTGGCCATGCTAAATTGCCGCTTAGTGTCCCAAGTTGTGTGGGTAAAGTGGATTAGGGGTTTTGGGAATTGTGTAGGCGGCGGCCTGGGTGAGATGTATGGTGCTGTGCCAGTGCAGACTCGATGGACCAAAGGGCCTCCATTGCACTGCATAGATTCTATGATAATGACTGAAGCAGTCCTCAGGTGACAATTGCTTCTCAGGATGAGGGTGACATTAAAAATTAGCCATTACATATTTAGTAATGTGCTGTTGCTCTATAATTCATATATAACAGGAGAAATATTTAAATTGTTCATAAATAAATATAGTCATAATGAGGAAAACAGAACTAATCACTGAATCTGGCTAAATATATTTGAATATTAAATTTGTAGCTAGAATTTGATTTCAGACATTATTTATTTATACAGCAGTGATCCATTTTTATCTCTGCTGAAAACACAATATATATTTTATAAATGTATTCAGACATGAGAAATTTTATGTATAGGTTTTCATAATATATGGCACTCTGTACAATGTGGTAATTTTATTTTAATGTAACTTCCCTTGTTACAATATAAGCAAGAAAAGCAAAGCAAATATTTGTTAAGGAACTATTAATTGAATGTAGATGCCAGATATGTATTTGTTGTGGTGGTTTTTCTACAAACTGCCGCAAAATTTACTCAATGGAAATTCAGTCTGAAGCAGATGATGCTCTCAACTGGTGTGATCTTTCACTGATGTTAAAATAGAAGCCAAGTTTTTGTTCATTCAGCTCTATATTGGGAGAATTATGACTTAGAAAGAATGAACATATGTAGCATCTTTCATGAACGCAAACAATTTCAGAGTACTTTTCAGCCAATAAAATGCTTTTGAAGAGTAACCACTCTTAAGCAGGGAAATATCATTACCATACTGTGCGCAAGGTCCAACAAACAACTACCAGATAAAAGATCAGATAATCTGGTTTAGTGAGGTTGGTTGAGGAATAAATGTTCACTGGTCACTGGGAGAATTATTATTTAACAAATACCCAGGGAGCTTTTGCATCCACTTGCAGCGCAGGGCAGTCGGGGGATAAAGGGCAAGGTCTGACAAACAGTGCAGAGCAGACAGGGCAGGGTGGGGCACACAGGGTAGGGGCTTCCATTTTCAACAACTATGGCAACTTCAACTTATATACTTTTCAGGTGGTAAAATGTCCTGTGTTATCACATAAAAGTTGATACTGAGTCAAAAAAGGAGTTTTAAAACAGGTGTCTAAGACTTGGTGACAACAGATAGATTTTATGAAGCGTCTTAAGGGATGAAAAAGAGAACTTAAGACAGAAAGATTCAGAGAGAAAATTCCAGTTCTTATGACCTGAGGCACAGAAGCTAATGGAGGATTTAACAAAATCAGGGATGTTCAAGAGACCCAAATTGGAGGAACACAGATATTATAGGTTTGTGGGATTGCAAGATATTACACATATTGGAATGAACATGTTCATGGAGGAATTTTGAATTTTGAAAAGAAAGATCAGAATTTTGAAATCAAGGGGTTGTTTAATTGAGAGCCAATGTAGTAAGTACAAGGATGTCTGGTGAATGTGACTTGTACGAGTTAGCACCACACAAAGAAGAGTATTGGATGACTTCAAGTTTACAAAGTGTAGATTGTGGGAGGCAGGTCAAGTGTGTATTGGAATAACTAGACCTGGAGAAAATAAATGCACGGAAGAGGATTTGACTAACAGATGAGCTGAGACGGGACAGAGTTGAGGATCTTAGGGAAGGGGAAATTAACCGATAGTGCAGATGTATGGTTGAAAATATGACATAGTGGTTGTGAACTGGTTCACACTTAGCTGCCAGAGAGAAATGAAGTCAGTGATGTGTGTGTAGGGTTTGTGAAGGGGACCAAAGTCAAAGGCTTCGATCTTTAGAAGACTTTTGACAAAGTCCCATGTAAAGATCAGCATGCAAAATTAAAGTACATGGGATTGAGGATAGTGTATTGAGATGGACAGAAAACTGGTTGGCAGACAGGGAACAAAGAGGAGGAATAAATGGGTAATTTTCCAAATGGCAGGCAATGACTAGCTGGGTACCACAGGGATTGGTGCTAGGATACCAGCTATTCACAATATGTATTAATAATTTAGATGAGGGAACTAAATGTAATATCTCCAAATTTGCAGATGATACAAAGTTGGGTTTGAGGTGAGCTGTGAGGAGGATGCAGAGATGCTCCAGTGTGATTTGGATAAGCTGAGTGAGTGGGAAAATGCGTGGCAGATGCAGCACAATGTGGATAAATGTGAGGTAGTAACCACTTGGTACCAAAAATAGGAAGACAGATTATCATCTGAATGGATATAAATTAAGAGAGGGGAATCTCCAACATGACCCACGCATCCTCATACATCAGTTGCCGAAGGTAAGCAAGCAGATGCTGGTAATAAAGAAGGCCTTCATAGTGCAAGGATTTAAATGTAGGAGCAGGGATGTCTTACTGCAATTATACAAGGCCTTGGTTAGGCCATATCTGGAATATTGTGTGCAGTTTAGGTATCCTTACCTCAGGAAGGATGATATAGCTATAGAAGTACTGGGTGGGGCAGCAAGGTGGCACAGCGCCTGGGGCCCAGGTTCGATTCCCAGTTTGGGTCACTGTCTGTGTGGAGTTTACACATTCTCCTCATGTCTGCGTGGGTTTTTTTCTGGGTGCTCCAGTTTCCTTCCACAGTTTAAGAATGTGCAGGTTAGGTGGATTGACCATACTAAATTGCTCCTTAGTGACAGAGGGACTGGCTAGGGTAAATGCATGGGATTATAGGAATAAGGCCTGGGTGGGATTGTGGTTGGTGTAGACTTGATGGGTTGAATGGTCTCCTTCTGCACTGTAGGATTATATGATTCTATGAGAACGAGTGGACAAAAGGTTTACCAGAGTGATTCTTGAGCTGGTGGGACTGACATATGAGAAGTGGTTGAATTGGTTAGGATTATATTCACTGGAGTTTAGAAGAATGAGGGAGAATCTCATAGAGACTTATAAAATTCAAACAGACTTAGACAATGTAGATAAAGGATGGATGTCCATGAAGGTGGGGTTGTCCAGAACAAGGCATCACAGTCTATAGATGTGGGGTAAATTTTTTAGGACTGAGATTAGGAAAAATCTTTTCACCTGGAGAATGGTAAGCCTGTGGAATTGGCTACCACAAAAAGTAGTTGAGACAAAACATTGTATGCTTTTGAGAAGGAGTAGACACAGAGTTTGGGGTGAAGCGGATCAAAGGATATGGGGGAGGATGAGATCAGACTACTGAGATAGATGATCAGCCATGATTGTAATGAATGGTGGAGCAGGCTCGAAGGGCCAAATGGCCTACTCCTGGTCCTATTTTCAATGTTTCCCAATATTTAGTGAGAGAGATGTACTATTCTTCCAGCAATGGATATTAAAAAAAGAGTCTGACACAGACCACAGAGGTCTGAGCATGTGCAATCGAGCCCTCTGCCACGATCAACCAGTTTTTGGTTGAGCTAGGCCCCGCCCACTCTCCCTGCGAGCAAGAAACTGGTTTGGTGTCATTATTTTTGCCAGAGTTATTAAGTAAGATCCGATTTTTAAATCATCCAAAAAAAAGCACAGATTTATCCCATTTTCATGCTTGTTTAGCAATTAGAATTTTTTTAGTAAGATTATCTCTAACATCTCTAACAATGCAGCAACCTCTCAGTCCTTCACAAAAGCCTACATTATGCATTCAAGTCTTTGTAATAAGGCTAAAACTCATCAGTTTTTGTTTCAGAGGCAAAATTCTTAGCAATGAGCTAAAACTGACAATCATAGTGTTCATTCACAGCTGAGACCTGTTCATTCCAAGAAGCCAGATTTCCTATCATCTAATTCCCTTCTTTGTGACATCTTTGATAGACCATAAGACTATAAGACATAGGAGCAGAATTAGGCCACTCAGCCCATTGAGTCTGCTCCGCCATTATGGCTGATATTTTTCTCATCCCCATTCTTCTGCCTTTTTCCCATAACCCCTGACCCTCTTGTTATTCAATAACCTATCTATCTCTGTCTTAAAGACACTCAAAGACCTGGCCTCCACAGCTTTCTGCGGCAAAAAGTTCCACAGGTTCATCACTCTCTGGCAGAAGGAATCCCTTCTCATCTCTGTTTTAAAGGATCATCCCTTTAGGATAAGGTTGTGCCCTCTGGTTCTAGTTTTTCCTACTAGTGGAAATATCTTGTCCACATCCACTCTACTCAAGCCTCGCAGTGTCGTGTAAGTTTCAGTAAGAGCCCCCTCTTGAATATGACAAGAAGATGACAGTAACTTTGTTTTTAGCTGTCTATTCCATCTAAGATTGACTAATTTTCCTAATGTGCTTTCCGATACCCATCCATGAGTTTGACAATAGGAGATAGTCATTTTCTCAAAGCTGTTAAGTTTCAAAAAGCAAGAAAGATGACCATCAATACCACTCATACATCAAAATAAAGCAGATTTGTCATCTGTAACTTCCTCACAGTTAGTAACTATGAGGCGAGTTTGATTGATTTTACTTTGGGTTGTTGTTAGGGGCTTAATTGAGGGCTACAATGATGTGTGAGTTGTCTGGAGATAATGAGGAACTAGGAGAGAGGAGGGAAGTATTACAATTAGGACAGAAGTTGAGCTGTTGACTAGGATTTGTTAAATGGGATGGGAGGAAAGCTGTTCGTGGATCTGAAGGTTGGTGGCATGGTGGCACTGCTGCATCACAATGACAGAGACTCAACTGCAGCCTCAAGTGACTGTGTGGAATTTGCACATTCTCCCCATACTGGCGTGGGTTTCCTCTGGGTGCTCCAGTTTCCTCCCACGATGCAAAGATGTGCGGGTTAGGTTAATTAGCCACCATAAATTGACCTTAATGTCGGGGGGATTAGCAGGATAAGTGTATGGGGTTACAGGAATAGGCCTGGGTGGCAATGTGGTCGGTACAGACTTGAATGGCCTCCTTCTGTGCTGTAGGGATTTTATGAATAGAAGTTCATATATAAAATCATAAATAAGTCATCAAGGGTCAATCTGAAGAAGACATACGCTGGAATGTACCAAAAAATGTTATCACCTTGTTTTCTTTACATCTGAGTGAATAAATTGCTGGATTTACAAATATTCATACTTCCCAATAGGAAAACAGCTTTACAACAGTTTATGGAGCGTGAAACTTATCATTGGTGCAGGATCATCCTCAATGATCAAGCGAGATTAAATATATGTGAGCCAAAAATCCAACAAAGTAAACCAAATTGCGCCAATTATTTTGATCAACGCCCAACATTTTGATTGGTATGTGATTCTCATGAACAAAGAGTGAGAACCTTGATTATGATTTGAACATTTGGAACATACAGTTTATAGGGCTGGGGCGGCATTGATACATGTGCATATTCTGTTCTGTAGAACACTGCTGTATGCTTTAATGTTTCGATCCTACATGAGTAAAGGAGCTAAACTATGAATTGCTCGAAACTGACAAGTTCTGCCTCCAATTCCAGCAATTTTAATGACGATTACAGAAAGCTAAAATGGGATGTAAAACACTTGCAACTTACCTTTCGATCTGGCCAGTTGTATTTTGCAAATATTGTATCGTAAGTATCCACAGCTCCATCAGTAACCAGCATAATAGCTTGACTGCAGATGCTTCCTTGACCTGAGTTGTTAAACTGAGAAAAGTAATATAGGAAGAGAGAGTATTGTCAGAATAATTATTTCTTCCATGAAGAAATTGTATCAAAATTTAAGATGCCCCACCATCTGCATAAAACTTTCCTCACTTATGGATTGAACACATATTTAACAACACACATCCAGGGTGCTTCTTGTGTCTTTCTTTGGTTTATGTGAGTTTGAACAGGTTGTATTTATTATATTGATAATAATAGGGGAGTAAAGAATCGAGATGAATGTCCCTCTTGTGACTGCTGTTTACTTTGGGATTTGTCATGAAGCCTCTTTTTCTTTGTTGCGTCTGTCATTGTTTATTCTGAAAGGGATGAAGCAGACTTTTTAAAAATTGATTTTTATTCACAAGTAAGTTTTATCTTTTAAAGTCACTAATTCCCTGTGAGCATTGTAACTATTGATCTGCCAGCATTATCTGAAGATGGAGTCCGACGTAGCTGAGGTGATTAATAAGGAAAATCCAAAGGTCCCTTAGGCTGCACATTATTTCCTGTCATTTGCTTTTCAGGATTCACTTTAAGATATGGAAAGCTTTATTATCTTGTGATATATGACAGAAGCATGCTAGCTAGTACCCCAGAATGCGTTATTTTTCTGCCAGTGTATGAAATTCATAATTGAAAAATACAGTCAAGCCCAAGTCTTCCCTAACCATTCTCTACTTAGGTCCTTTCTACCTTGATTAGTGAACAATGCTGGGGAAATAGGACTGCAGCTGATTTGCTCACCTCTCTGTTTAGCTTAGGAAAGCTAGAATTCCATTTAATCATTTACTAGAGTTGAATTTGATTTCATGACCTCTGATCCAATATCATAACTACTAGACTTTATAAAATGTATCTGTTCATGGGATATGGGCATTGTTGGCATTTATTGCCCATCCCTAGTTGTTCTTGAGAAAGTGATGTTGAGGTGCTTCCTTGAACTATTGCAGTCCATGTGGAATCTGTGAAATTTACTACCTCAGAAAGTAGTTGAGGTCAAAACATTGTATGATTTCAAGAATGAAGTAAATATAGTTCTTAGGTTTAAAGGGATCAAGGGATGTGGGGAGGCAGGATCAGGATATTGAATTTGATGGATCAGCATGATCCAAATGAATGATGAAGCAGTTTGAAGGGCTGAATGGCCTACTCCTGCTTCTATTTCCTATATCTGTTTCTATGTATGTGTTGTAGGAACACCCACAGTGCACTTAGCAAGGGAGTTCAGATTTTTTACCCAGCGACAGTGAGGGGAAGGTGATAGAGGTTTAGATCAGGATGGTGTGTGGTGTGGAAGAAAATATGAAGGTGATGGTGTTCCTATGTATCTGCTTTCTTTGTCCATTGATCTGATACAAGTTGTGTGTTTGGGTGGTGCTGTCGAAGGAATCTTGGTGAGTTACTACAGTGCATCTTGTAAAAGGTACACGTTGCTGTCACTGTGCTTCAATGGTGAATGGAGTAAATATTTAAGGTGATGGACTGGGCTAGTTGGCCTTGATGGTGCCCAGCTTCTTGAGCATTGTTGGAGCTGCACTCATCAATGCAAATTGGAAGTAATCAATCACACTCCTAACTTGAGCATTGCCGATGTGGACAGGCTTTGGAGAGTCAGGAAGTGAATTACTCACCACAGAACTCACAGCCTCTGTCTTTACCCATGTAGCTGCAGCATTTGTATATCAATGATAATCCCCAGGATGCTTGATAGTGGGGGAATTCACGCATGTAATGCTATTGAATTTCAAGGAGAGCCAGTTCAATGTTGTCTTTTTGGATATGGTACTTGTGTGGTGCAAATGTTATTTGTCTGAATATTGTTCAAGTCTTGCTGCATATGGATAGGGACTGTTTCATTAAGTTGAGAATGGTGCTGATCATTGTGCAATTACGAGTGAAAATCTCTACTTTTGACCCATTGATGAAGCAGGTGAAGATGGTTAGGCACAGTGAGCAGGTCATTGTTGTGTAAGTGCCGCTTAATAGTGCTGTCGACGACACCTTCCATTACTTTGCTGATAATCGAGAGTAAATTAATGGGGCGGTAATTGGACAGGTTGGATTTGCCCTGCCTTTTTGTGGACAGGATGTAGAGATGCCGGCGTTGGACTGGGGTAAACTCAGTAAAGTTTCACAACACCAATTTTAAATCCAACCAATTTATTTGATAGTAAATTTGCGAGTTTTTGACACTATGTGCCTTCGTCAGGCAAATGCAGTGTTCTGGTCTGCAATAGCACTCATACCAACACAAACAGTCATAGATTGCTGATTAGAATGCGAATCCTTACATCTAACCTGCTATTCAAGTGTTAAAGTGGCTAACAATGTGTGTGAAGGGAATCCTGAGCATTGGTTAGAGAATTGTGTATTTTCTCCAGACAGCACAATAAGTGAGGTTTTTTGCTAACCCAGGCAAGTTACGGGGGTTACAGATAGTGTGTCATGAAGCCAAAATCCCTATTAAGACCGTCCTCATGTGTGCGGAACTTGGCTATCAGTCTCTGCTCAGCGACTCTGCGCTGTCGTGTGTCCCGAAGGCCCTCTTGAAGAACATTTACCCGCAGGTCGGAGGCCGAATGCCCATGACTGCTGAAGTGTTCGCCCACAGGAAGGGAACTGTTTTGCCTGGTGATTGTTGAGCGATGCTCATTCATCCACTGTCGTAGTGTCTGCATGGTCTCCCCAATGTACCATGCTTAGGGACATCCTTTCTTGCAACGTATTAGGTAGACAATGTTGGCCGAGTTGCAAGAGTATGTACCGTGTACCTGGTGAATGGTATCCTCATGTTTGATGATGTCTATGATCTGGCATGTCTTGCAGCGGTTGCAGTGGCAGGGTTGTGTGGTATTGTGGTCACTGTTCTCCTGAAGGTTGGGTAGTTTGCTGCGAACAATGATCTGTTTGAGGTTGTGCGGTTGTCTGAAAGCAAGAAGTGGGGGGACAGGACATAGCTGGGCAATTTTCCACATGCAATGTTACCAACTGCAATATTGCCGTACTGCTAGAGGTTTTTGGCAAAATTGTTTTTTAACCAAAATGATATCCCATTATAAATATAATAATATTTAGTGTATTGATTTTCCACACCTCAGTCTACGTTGGTACTAGCCTAGCTTGTCATTTATTAAAACAGACTGTTGCTGATGTTAACTGGCGGTTTGGATTGTAAGAAGTCTCACAACACCAGGTTAAAGTTCAACATGTTTATTTGGTAGCAAAATCCACTAGCTTTTGGAGCACTGCTCCTTCGTCAGGTAAGTGGGAATTCTGTTCACAAACAGTGCACATAAAGACACAAACTCAATTTACAAAATAATGGTTAGAATGCGTGACTTTACTGGCAATCAATGCTTAAAGGTACAGAGTGAATGGAGAGAGCATTAAATGAAAAGTATTATCTCCAGCCAGGACAATTAATGAGGCAAATCGTGGGGGCTACAGATTGAGTGACATGAACCCAAGATCCCAGTTGAGGCCATTCTCATGTGTGTGGAACTTGGCTATTAGTCTCTGCTCAGCAACTGTGCATTGTCATGTGTCGTGAAGACCACCTTGAAGAAGGCTTACTCAAAGAACAGAGGTCGAATGCCCATGACCGCCGAAGTGTTCCCCAACAGGAAGAGAACACTTTTGCCTGGTGATTGTCGAACGGTGTTCATTCATCCATTGTCATAGCCTCTGTGTGGTCTCCCCAGTGTAACACATTTCAGGACATCCTTTCCTGCAACGTATCAGGTAGATAACATTGGCCGAGTTGCAAGAGTATGTACTGTGTACTGGTGGATGGTGTTCTCATGTGAGATGATGGCATTCGTGTTGATGATACGACATGTCTTGCAGAGGTTGGTGTGGCAGGATTGTGTGGTGTTGTGGTCTCTGTTCTCCTGAAGGCTGGGTAGCTTGCTGCAAATAATGGCCTGTTTGAGATTGTGCAGTTGTTTGAAGGCAGTGTGAGGATGGCCTTGGTGAGATGTTCGTCTTCATCGATGACATGTTGAAGGCTCCGGAGAAGATGTTGTAGCATCTCTGCTCTGGGAAATTACTGGATGATGAAGGGTACTCTGTCCGCTATGCCCTGTGTTTGTCTTCTGAGGAAGCTGGTGCGGTTTTTTGCTATGGTGCGTCATAACTGTCGATTGATCACTGCAAGAGTGTTCTCTTCCTGTTGGGGAACACTTCAGTGGTCATGAGCATTCGGCCTCTGATCTTCAGGTAAGCGTTCTCCAAGGCGGTCTTCACGACACACAACAGCTCAGAGTCACTGAGGAGAGACGGAGAGCCAAGTTCTGCACACATGAGGACGGTCTCAACTGGGATCTTGGGATCATGTCACACTATTTATAACATCCATGACTTGCCTGGGATTGCAAAATCTCACTAGGTATCCTGGCTGGAGACAATACATATCTCTTTAACCTGTGCTTAAGCATCTCTCCACTCGTATTGTCTGTACCTTTAAGACTTGATTACCTGTAAAGACTCGCATTCCAACCATTGTTTTGTAAATTGAGTTTGTGTCTTTATATGCCCTGTTTGTGAACAGAATTCCCACTTACCTGATGAAGGAGCAGAGCTCTGAAAGCTAGTGATTTTTGTTACCAAATAAACCTGTTGAATTTAAACCTGGTGTGTGAGACTTCTTACTGTGTTTGCTGCAGTCCAATGCCAGCATCTTCACATCATGTTTGGATTGCGACAATTGGTCTGTTTAGTGTGTAATGTGTCTTCTGCTCCACCAGATGGCAATAATATAGTACCACAGCATTTCATGTGGGATTTTAAAATGTGCTTTTGCAAAGTGAATAAAGAACACATGCGTAAGAAGAGTTAACAGCGTGGTGATCCTCCTCGGACCTAGGAAGCATTTTAAATAATAGAAAAGATCATTTATCTTGTTTTTAAAAATATTATAAATAAAATTAAACCGATAGAATTAACATCAGTTAAAATCTCTGCCAACATATGTATAGAATATTCTTGATATTGGTTAACCCAGGGGGTATGGAACCTATTTACACTATAAATGCCAATGACAAGCATCTTATGATGAACTACAATTAACTTCTAATGATTTATCATTTGGCAAGAATATTTCAATGCATTCTGACATTTATAGTCTTTATTGTGACTACTAGTCATTCAAATGTCAAAGAAATTGATTTAATTTGCTTTCAGAACTTAAAAAAATAGGTCTAATGACTGGTGAAATTGAGTTCATTTGCAAAAAGATAATTGCAGTTGTTACAGGGCTCTGTCGAGTGACAGCCTACATGTCCCTTTATCTGTTCTGGAATAATTAATAGATATTCTATGTTTTACATCAGTACAAACAGTTCTGATTTATTTTGAAAGTTTGTGGGTTGTTTGTAACTAGTGTGAGTTTGCTAATATATAGAGTAACATGGAAGAGACATACTGCTGTTAATCTAACTAAACTATCAAAGCTGGCTATTACATTCGAACAAATCACATTGTTATTAACTATCTTGATATTTTCCTTCTTTGATTACTGCAAATAAAACAAAAGGTTTTATATTCAGTAGGCACTCATATTTTGGTGTACTTTTCATGTCTCATGCATTTTATATTTTATTAAATATTTATTATAACCGTTTCCCTTCTGTTCAGAGAATATAATATGATAGTAACAATAAAAATATACATTTCATACTTGGCACTGCCACTGAGACAAGTTGCTTATTGAAGTTATTTTTGATACAGCAATCAGATGGGGTGGTGGGAGGGGGCAAGTTCTACCTGACTTCTCCTGACAAAACATAAATGGAAGAACCATAAAAACCCCAGAGAAACAGTGCAAACTCTCTTTGCATTATTTTCCACTATTTCCACTGTTCTTTGCCCTAGATTATAGTAGACAATTAGGAGAAACCTCTATAAAAATTCAAATTGGACTGGGATTTTATTATTGAGAAGGTAAATATATACTGAATCAAGGGACCGTTGCAATGGACCTTTAACCCCTTTCATGCAGCTGACATGCTACAAAATCAGTGCAAATTATACTATTTGATATTTTCACTGTTGCGCAGAATTGTTTTTTAAAAATACAGAAGCTATGTTTTTTCTCTATTTTCTCTCATTTCCATTCCTATCAACAGCCTTGTAAACAGTCGTAGGTTTCTCCACCTGATCCACAGCAACACATGCGATATTGTGAAGGAATGTGAGCTCCGTGTACGTTATCGTGAAATATGAAAAAATTTTGTAACTTAATGGGGAATACAGAGAATCGAGGGGAACTTCCAAAATGGCTCAAATGCTGGCATGTTTTTACAGCTTAATTTCCTCTTAATGGTAATAATGGGGTTCCCGCAATGAACCATTGGGCAAATGGTCTCTCCCAGCAGTGCTGAGTTCCCCACTGGAGATGTGTGCTGTTGTGAAAACAATTTCTGGGCTTTCCACCATATTCTTGTCTCTCACCCGCTATCAATATATTGATGGCAATTGGTGGTACAGTGGTTAGCACTGCTGCCTCAAAACGTCGGGGACTCAGGGTCAATTCCGGCCTCGGGTCACTGCCTGTGTGGGGTTTTCACATTCTTCCCGTGTCTGCGTGGGTTTCCTCCGGGTGCTCCAGTTTCGTCCCACACTCCAAAGATGTGTGGGTTAGATGGATTGGCCATGCTATATTGCCCATTAGTGCCATGAAACTAGCTAGCGTAAATGCATGGGTTATGGGATTAGGGTCTGGGTGGGATTGTGATCAGTGCATACTGATGGAAAGAATGGCCTCCTTTTGCATTGTAGAGTTCTATGATCAAACCCACCGATAGGGGCTTTATAAGAGGTTTGCAAAGAATGTAAAAAGTGGAACAGTTTGTGTGAAATAAGCAAGGTTCTGCTAATGATATGATGGGAAAGAGGATGTTTTTAAAAAGATTTTTCATCAGCTAAATAATGCAGTCCCAAATCACACCAACTCACTAAAAGAAAACAGCAGAGTAAAAGGCAGAACAAGCATCTTATTGAACATGACCTGAAAAGAGAGAGACCTTCCAAAGTCTTAGGGTTGGAAATGTGAAAAGGCTACAAAACTCAATAAATAAATAACATAGAAATCATATTTCAGATTTGCTATATCAATGTGTCTATGCATATTACTTATGCTTAGATATATAGTTCCACATAAAATGAAAATACGGCATCCAAATGTATTATTATACTATATACTCAATACTTATGTTTTAGACATTCTCCAATAACTTCTCATATGGTTGACTTGATGATATTTTCTCTAAGTGGACCATGACTGCTAAATGAGTAGTGCCTGTATTTTTGGTGCTACAATTGCAGTTTTGGTACTAAAATGACAGGTACGATGCTTGAATGCACATTTCTGGCGTGAGCTCTGCTAGATTCCACCTTGGAAGAGCATTGAATGGACTCAGGGAGCATGTGGCTGAAGAATGCAAAATAGGCAGATCATTGTATCAATCAGCATGTAATGCTGATTTAATGCCATTGACATTTTGGAGTTCACGCCTCCATCTAGCAACCTCTCTTAACCTTGTACAGCGTAAGATGCATTCACCAAATGAGGGGTCCTACCAGAGCTATTTTAAGTGATCACTAACTGCTTATAGATTAGTTGCTGATTGATTTCCATTGGCTTTTCCTGTGTTTGTATATACTTGTTCAAAGTTGTTGAAGTTGGCAGAGAGTGGTGTAGCTGGTGGTGAAAGATTTGACTCTGACTTCATATGTGCCAATATTTTACGACCTCGTTCAGGCAAGGCTTGTAAAATCCTGCCCGAGGCCAATGGAGAACTCCGTTCTGCGAGCCTCGCCCATCCCGCGGTAAAATTCCTGGTCACTGCTCCTGCACAGACCAATTACTACCAGTAATTGCAGTAGTTTGTATCCCCCTTCGTCTACAGGGAGAAAAGGTAAAAGCAACACATTGGAGGACAAGCTGTGGGGAGAAGGAGAGGGAAGCGAGAGGGAAGGGCTCCCAGTAGAAGGTGATTACTACCCAAGATCTTCAGGAAGCAATTCTCTTACCTCCATCAATAATGGACTCACCAACTTTAAGGGCATTCAAATGGTCATCGTACTGACATATGGATAATATTAGAACAGTTTAGGTTAGAGGGTCATTAGATTAGTTCCACAGGTCGGTGCAACATTGAGGGCCGAAGGCCTGTACTGCACTGTAATGTTCTATGTTCTATCTCATTTAGGTATAGTGGCCAGAATTTTACCGCCTCACCCAGCCCAGAATTGGGATGGGCAAGGCTGACAGAATGGCATTCTCTGTTGGCCTCGGGTGGGATCTTACGAGCCTCGGGCAGTAAAATTCCGATGAGTGTGCCAGACGTCTCTGCTCAATAAGATGTGTTATCTGTTACAGTCACAACAACAGCCTCAGAGAAGAGCGAAGACAGCATTGCCAGTGGCTGTAAAGGTAACTGTGTCTATGAACATAAATGCACCAGGCTCTTTCCAGGCTACAGTGAGAAATGTCTGCAAAATCTGCATGTGACAATAATAAATCAAATCAAATCAAATCGAATCAGGATGAGAGGAAGAAACATTGCATTATTAGAATAGACAGCAGTTGTTGGGAAGGCAGCTATTGATATCTCCCTTGCTGCTTAATGGGCAAATATGTAAATCCTCTGAGTAATGACAGAATTGGGAAGATGAAAGTGCCAGATATGGCTTGCAGAGTTGAAACAAAGGAATGTTAGTCAGGTTTCATACCTTGGCA
Source organism: Sphyrna mokarran (assembly GCA_024679065.1). Taxonomy (NCBI): domain Eukaryota; kingdom Metazoa; phylum Chordata; class Chondrichthyes; order Carcharhiniformes; family Carcharhinidae; genus Sphyrna; species Sphyrna mokarran. The sequence continues at coordinate 112,342,505 of JAGIQG010000003.1, forward strand.
ATCTGGCTGGTCTGTATATTTCCTGTACTGCAACTTGCTTATATAGTTTATTCAGGTGGCATTAATATAAAACTATGAATGTAAAATTTGATGGTAAACTTACTTCTTCAGTCTTGTACGTGGGATGTTAAGAGTGAATACAAGCACATTATGTTCCAATTGTCCATTGGAATATAAAGATTATCTCATACTAGTTTTCAAATATAAGCCCTGATTGCCGACAGCTCATTTATTCCAAGCATATCACTGTGATAATGTGGCCAAACACAAGCCCTCATGTAGGTTATACACTACTGAAGTATGGTATTTTGGATTCACTAGAACCAACATTTCAATTATCTGGATTTTTGAAATATTACTCAGTATCACAATTGAAGTAAACTTTGATAATATTTGACTCAGTTCAAAAGAAGTGCCAGCTCCAGCTAGAACAGACTGGATTATGTTCCACTGCATTGAGTCATGCCCACTCCTGTTTCCTCTTCCAGTTCACTTTTATTTTCCACACAATGAACACTTAAAACAATGATAAGCAGAAATAACTTGCAATTATATGGTGTCTTTAATGCGGCAAAGGGTCATAAGGTGCTTCACAGGAGTATTATCAAACAAATTTGACACCTCCACATAAAGAGGTATTAGGGCAGAAGATGAAAAACTTGACCAAAGAGATGGGTTTTAAGAAACATATTAAAAGAGGCAAGATAGAGGAGGAATTCCATAGCAGCTGAAGCCACAATTGCCAATGATGCAGTGATTAAAATCATTGATGTGCAAGAGGCCACTTTTAGAGGAATGCTAAGATACCTGTCTCTCAGGGTTGGAGAGCTAAAGGAGATAAGACCATAGATATAGGAATAGAATTAGCTCCTTGGCCCATTCAGTCTGCTTTGCCATTTGATCATGGCTCATATGTTTCTCAACTTCATTTTCTTGTCTTTTCCCCAGGAACTTTGATTCCCTTACCAATCAACAACAAATCTATCTCTATCTTAAATACAGTCAGTGACTTGGTCTCCACAGCCCTCCGTGATAAAGAGTTCCACCAATTCAATATCTCTGGCTGAAGAAATTCCTCCTCATCTCAATCCTAAAGGGTCGTCCATTTACTCTGAAGTTGTGCCCTCCAATCCTAATCTCTCCTACAATGGAAACATCTTCTGCACATCCACTCTATCCAGGCCTTTCAGTATTCTGTAAGTTTCAATAAAATCCCTCTCATCCTTCTAAAGTTCATAGTGTATAAACCCAAGTCCTCAAACTCTCCTCATATGTCAAGCCTTTCATTCTCAGGATCATTCTCAAGAACTTCCTTTGCTCTCTCTTCAAGGCCAGCCCCCCTTTCCATAGATAGTGGGCCCAAAATTCCTCACAGTATTTCAGATATGGTCTGACCAGAGCTTTATAAAGCCTCAGCAGTACACCCCTTTTTTTTTAATGGCCCTCTTGAAATTAATTACAGAGATTACAGAAATTGGCTTTGAAAGTACTCATTACTTGTCTCTGTATCTTATTATACAAACATTATATTGCAATGTCTCTCTCAAATCTAAGCTCTAGACTTCCAGAGGTATAGGGACTAGTGGTATTTTCAGAAAATAAGAAATGGGCAAGGACTGGGAGAGTAACTTTTTACTATCAAACTTGGCCAGTAATCAGGTGGAGAAATTTCCTGCCCATTCAGGTCAATTCTGCAATGGATGGATTGTAATCAGAAAATTACTATTAATTTGGACAATTGAGTTGAGATCTTAGATTCTGAGTTGTTCAATTGATTTTCGTATCTCCATCTTGGGTCGGAAATCATCTTCAAATTAATATCAAGGCCAAAGAGGCTACTTCTCCTCCATTTCGACACCAAAGTTGGAGGAGTTGTAGACAGTGAGGATGAATGTTACAGTTTTCAGAGGGACATAGATAAGTTGCAGAGCTGGGCTGAGAAGTGGCAAATGGAGTTTAATGTGGATTAGTGTGAGATGATTCACTTTGGTAAGAGTAATATGTGTGCAGAATATAGGGCTAAGGCTAGGACTCTTAGTAGAGTAGATGAGCAGAAAGATCTCGGTGTACAGGTGCATAGCTCTCTGAAAGTTGGTACACAAGTTGATAAGGTTGTTAAGAAGGTGTATAGTGTGCTAGCATTTATTAGTAGAGGGATTGAATTTCGGAGCCGAGATGTCATGTTGCAACTGTACAAAACTCTGGTGCGGCCACTCTTGGAGTATTGTGTACAGTTTTGGTCGCTGTATTATAAGAAAGATGTGGAGGCAATGGAAAGGGTACAGAGGAGGTTTACCAGGGATGTTGCCTGGTATGATGGGTAGGTCTTATGAGGAAAGGCTAAGGGACTTTAAGTTATTTTCATTAGAGAGAAGAAGGCTAAGAGGTGACTTAATTGAGACATATAAGATGATCAGAAGGTTAGGTAAGGTGGATAGTGAGAGCCTTTTTCCTCGGATGGGGATGGATAACACGAGGGGAAATAGCTTTAAATTAAGGAGCGGTAGTTATAGGACGGATGTTAGAGGTGGCTTCTTTACTCAGAGGGTAGTAAGGGCATGGAACACCCTGCCTGCAGCAGTTGTGGACTTGTCAAGTTTAAGGACGTTCAAATGGTCAGTGGATAGGCATATGGATAGCATTGGAATAGTTTAGGTTAGAAGGTCATAAAATTGGTTCCATTGGTTGGCGCAATATCGAGGGCCAAAGGGCCTGGACTGCGCTGTAATGTTCAATGTTCTATGTTCTATGTCACTGACTTTAAATAAGCAGGATCACAATGCAGAATGACAAGTGGACACTAAAGCTTACCATGATATAATGGGGGCAACTTTCCTGCCCCCATGCCTGTGAGAACAACTGCTGGTTTGTACTTCTATACCTGCTGTGTTTGTGGGGAGAGTGGGAGGGAAGAGGGAGCAGGTCTGGGCCCCTAAAAGACTTGCTGCCCAGCTCCCTTATTTACAGGAGCCTGCTGGAAGTATTGTGGGCAACATAGCATTTATCACTGGGAACCAGGGTTATTGGTTCACAGGTTCCCCTATGGATGAAGATCATCTTGTAGTGGTCTACTCTCCCTTTTGATTGTCCAGTAACACAAAGTTCTGACATTTGGCAAGACATTAGCAGGGTACTGCTCTGATCTTCAGAAACATCTACCTCTTTTTATCACTCACCATCATTTGGACAATCCCTTCCAAACCCCAGCACCAAGTTTGACTTCCTGGTTGGTTAGGTAATGACCTAACCTCCTCTGGCTGAAGAAATTCCTCCTCATTTTGGGATAGTGAGTTAGAGGAGTCTGCATTTGGTGAAACACCCAGCACAAATAAAGGAACACAGCAAGAGTGTTTTAGGCCCGAATGGGGGATGGTTAAGGTCATTTCCCAGTTCTGCCAGACAGAATTGTGATGCTGGCCTGAGCAATCCAGCCTTTAAAAGAAAGCTTCATGCAAACAGAAAGAAAGCAACTTAAACTCCATCCATGTTTGATGTGAGCATTTAGTAACAGCAATTCAATTGTTCCATTGGAAATGCTTGTATGACAGAATAAGTTGCAGGCCTACAGAAGAAGGCAGTGGTATAATCAGACAAAATCAGCATGGATTTATGCTTGATGAATCTATTGAAATTTTTTGACAATGCAACGTAGAGTTGATGGAGGAGAATCAATGGACGTGGTTTATTTAGATTTTCAAAAGGCTTTCGACAAGGTCTCACATAAGCAATTACTCTGTAAAGTTAAAGCACATGGGATTGCAGGTAATGTTTTGAGATGGATAGAAAGCTGGTTAGCAAATAAGAAAGGGTTGGCATAAATGAGTTTTTTCTGATTAGCAGTCAATGACTAGTGGGATTCTGCAGTCGTCTGTGCTAAGACTCTAACTGTTCATATATATTAATGATTTGGAAGAGGGAACTAAATGTATTATCTCCAAATTTACAGATGAGACAAAGTTGGGTGGGTAGGTAAGTTCTGAAGGATATAGAGATGCTTCAGCATGATTTGGACAGGCTGAGTGAGTGGGCATCTGCATGGCAAGTATAGTATAATGTGGATAAATATGAGGTTATCCATTTTGGTAACAATAATGGGAAGACATTATTACTTGAATGAATTTAAATTGAGAGGGGTGGATATTCAATGGGATCTGAGAGTCCTTGTGCATCAGTCACTAAAAATAAGTATGCAAGTACAGCAGGCAGTAAACAAGGTAAATGGTATCTTGGCCTTCATAATGACAGGATTTGAGTATAGGGATGGGGATGTATTGCTGCAATTGTAGTGGGCATTGGTGAGGCCACCTCTGGAGTATTATGTGTAGTTTTGATGTCCTTATCTGTGGAAGGATGTCCTTGCTATAGAGAGAGTATAATAAAGATTTACCAGGCTGATTCCTGAGTTGGCAGGTCTGTCATATGAGAAGAGACAGTTGGGATTATATAAATTAGAGTTTAGAAGTGTGAAAGGGGATCTCATAGAAACTTATAAAATTCTAACAGGTTTAGATAGGGTAGATTCAGAAAGAATGTTCCCAATGGGTGGGGAGTCCAGAATTAGGGATTGTAATTTGAGGATAAGTGGTAAACCTTTTAGAACTGAGTTGAGAAGTAATTTCTTCACCCAAAGAGTGATAAATGTGTGGAATTCACTACCACAGAATGTAGTTGAGACAAAAACCTTGTCTGATTTCAAGAAAAAACTAAATGTAGCTTTTGGGGCTAAAGAGATCAAGGAATATGGGAGGAAGGGAGATCAGGATATTGGATTCGATAATCAGTCACAATCAAGACGAATGGTGGAGCAGCTTTGAAGGGCCAAATGGCCTACTCATGCTTCTAGTTTCTATGTTCCTATATTCCTAAAGGTAACATTCATATTGTGATCTGCTTGATATTCAATTATTCTAATTGAGGTACTTGCTTTAGGTTTTGAAGTTCCACCCCATCTAGTATAATTTGTTAAGTTATTATTTCATACACTTCTCACTGGCAGTGAGAGTTATGTAATTTTCTAGGTGACAAATCTCATATAACCTGAGGGATATTGCAAGCTCTGGATATTGTGTGCTGTGATCCTCATTTCTCTGCTGCCATTTATTTATTACATTGATTGATTAGAATTGGATGAGATCTATACTGCAGCATATGCATTTCAGAAAGAAGGGAATATGAAAATTTTGTAATTAGTCACCAGTGTCCAAATACATTCTCTTCCAAAGCTTTGCTGATTAATGATACTAAATTATTGCAGTTATTTACATCATAATTTGTGAGAAAAGTTTCCAATTTTGGTTGATGATTTTTATTGTAGTGTTTAATGAAAAATTATCAAGAAGCAATGTGAAAATATAAATGCTTTAATGATAGAATCGTGAATCCTGTCACAATTACAAATACATTTGTCTTAGGTCTTGTGTTGAATGGACATTATTGTTTAATTCTGCGTGCACCTGTTATCATGTGCAGTTGTAAAATTCTGTATGCTGCACCCAACGTGCTGAACATATCCATCTCAGCTTTCCCCTGAGAACTATCCACATTTCTTTCAAGCTGCTCCAATACAGCTGCATCCCTGGCATCTGTGCAAGAATGTGGAAAGCTGCCCAGGTATATCTTGTTCCTAAAAGCAGGACAAATTCAGTCCAACCAATCACTGCTGTGTCTTTCTCTCAATCATCAGTAAACATTTGGAAGGTGCCATTGACAGGGCTATCAAGCAGCATTTACTCACCATTAACCTGTTCTTCAATGCCCAGTTTGTGTTTGACATTGAGTATTGGCTCCAAGTCTCATCACACACTAAGCTTCATAGAATCATAGAATAGTGCAGAAGGAGGCACTTTGGCCCATTGAGTCAGACCAACCACAATCCCATCCATTCCCGTAAGCTTCATATTCAATCTGCTAATCTCCCTGACACTAAGGGGCAATTTAGAATGGCCAATCAACCTAACCCACATATTTTTGGGTTTGGTTCCTCACTATGGGAGGGAACCGGAGCACCCGGAGGAAACCCATCCAGACACGGGGAGAACGTGCAAACTCCACACAAACAGGGACCTGAAGCTGAAGTTGAGCTGGGGTCCCTGGCGCTGTGAGGCTGATCCAAACTTGATCCAAATTTGAATTCCATAACTGAAGAAAGAGTGATTGCCCTTGATAATAAAGGCAGTATTTGAACTAGCGTAGCATCAAAGAGCCTACCGAAATTTAAATCAATGGGAACCAGCTGGAAACCTCTCCATCACTGACATCATATCTAACACAAAGGTTGTGGTTGTTCGAGACCAATCATCTCAGCCACAGAACACTGTCACAGAAATTTCGCAGGTCAATGTCCCAGGCCTAATCATTTTCAACCACATCACCTATTGCCTTACACTAACTCTCTTTCAATTTTTTCATTTAACTGTTTTTCTACAATTGCTGATTGGAATATTACAGAACCTATTCCTTTCCTGAAATACTTTGCATGTCCCTGTTAACACCATTATGAAAAATACAACAGTCTATCTTGGTGCAGCTTGCAGGTCCCTCAATTTAATTCTGGGCTACAAGTGTGACATTGTAACTTGGACTTTCGCACCAGTGGCATTAAGTGTGAATCAAGAGATTCCCTGGCTTGCTGCCCCTCTCCTCAGGAAAAACTCCTCTAAATTACTTGGAAGAAGAGCAAGTGCAGGATGACATAGATTACAGATCAGAAGCAGTCTCAGAAGTTGCGAAATGTCAAGACGGGCTGTTTAAAAGGCCCACCTTAGTTCTCTGGAAATTTATCCTGGTTGTTCTATTACATTTTATTTGCTCACACACCTCACATTCCAACAACCTTACATAGAACATAAAACATTACAGTGCAGTACCTTGGTGTTTTGTACTTTGGCCCTTGGTGTTGTGTTGACCTGTGAAACCAAGCTAAAGCCCATCTAACCTACACTATTCCAATATCATCCATATGTTTATTCAATGGCCATTGAAATGCCCTTAATGTTGGCAAGTCCACTACTTTTGCAAGCAGGAAGTAGCTCTCATTAGTCACTGAGTAAAGAACCTATCTCTGACATCTATCCTATATCTGTCACTCTTCAATTTAAAGCTATGTCCCCTCATGCTAGCCATCTCCATTTGAGGAAAAACGCTCTCACTGTCCACCCTATCTAATCCTCTGATCATCTTTACGCAACTATTAAGTCACCTCTTAACCTTCTTCTTTCTAATGAAAACAGCCTCAAGTCCCTCAGGCTTTCCTCATAAACATTCCCACAATACCAGGCAATATCCTGGTAAATCTCCTCTGCACTCTTTCCAATGCTTCCATATCCTTCCTATAATGCGGTAACCAGAACTGTATGCAATACTCTAAGTGCGCCGCACCAGAGTTTTGCACATCTGCAACATGACCTCATGGCTCCGAAACTCAGTCCCTCTATCAATAAAAGCTAACACACCGTATGCCTTCTTAACAATCCTATCAAGCTGGTTTCTAACTTTCAGGGATCTATGCTCTTGGACACCAAGATCTCTCTGCTCATCAACAAACAAGTATCTTACCATTAGCCCAGTACTCTGTATTCTTGTTACTTCTTCCAAAGTGAATCACTTCACACTTTTTCACATTAAATTCTGTTTGCCACCTCTCAGTCCAGCTCTGCAGCTTATCTATGTCCCTCTGTAACCTGCAACATCCTTCTGCACTGTCCACAACTCCACCGACTTCAGTGTCATCTGCAAACTTACTAACCCATCCTTCTATGCCCTTATCCAGGCCATTTATAAAAATGACAAACAGCAGTGGCCCTAAAACAGATCCCTGCAGTACACCACTGGTAACTGAACTCCAGGATGAACATTTCCCATCAACCATCACTCTCTGCCTTCTTACAGCTAGCCAATTTCTGATCCAAACCGTTAAGTCACCCTCAATCCCATGCCTCCATATCTTCTGCAATTGCTTTCTGTGGGGAACCTCATCAAACACTTTACTGAAATCCATATACACCATATCAACTGCTTTACTCTCATCCACATCTTTGGTCACCTTCTCAATGAACTCAATCAGGTTTGTGAGGCATGACTTACCCTTTACAAAGCAGACTTGACTGTCCCTAATCAAATTATTTCTTTCTAGATGATTATAAATCCTAACTCTTATAATCCTTTCCAAAATTTTGCTCACAACAAAAGTAAGACTCACTGGTCTATAATTATCAGGGTTGTCTCTACTCCACTTCTTGAATAAGGAGACAACATTTGCTATCCTCCCATCTTCTGGCAATATTCCTACAGACAATAATGACATAAAGATCAAAGCCAAAGGCTCTGCAATCTTCTCCCTAGCCTCCCAGAGAAACCTAGGATAAATCCCATCCAGCTTAGGGGACTTATCTATTTTCATACTTTCCAGAATTGCTAACACCTCCTTTTAATGAACCTCAATCCTCTATAATATAATAGCCTGTATTGACTTTCAGTGATGCCTCAATGCCTCCATGATAATTTACTGTGAAAGTACACACCCAAGCCACTCCCTACCCTCATGGCCCCATTTCAACTTAATGCCTACTCATACCAACCAATGTCCGCAGTTACTCCAGTGGTTCTTCAAAGCCTCCCGTCAACTTAATTCAACTTCATGTCAAAGCTCATTGCCTTTCTGCCACTGCATGCTTTATTTTAGCCCCCATGCCAGCTCATGATAACCATTGCTCCCAGCCACTCTCATGGCCCATTAAAATCCCAACGCTAACTTTCATGCAAATTCATGCCAGCCCAGCCCTACCATCCTTTACTCTACACCCTCCATTCCAACTTTCCGATATCCATCATGGGCAGACATCAGCAGCCATGTTAAGATTAAAAAAAGTCTAAATATCTATGATAGACTTTTACTGCATGAAAAAGCACCCCATTTCATGAAATCATTCAAACCCCTCAACTGCTTAATCACTTACAAAAAGATATAAATGTACACGTATAAGCTCACATTAAAGGCAGCTCATCCTTTCATAACCCTTTTGAGCAGTCTGTCAAACTGTGAACTTAGAGTTCACTACTGGGATAATGATGAGTTGGGGAAGGCATCAACATCACCCTGAATCTTTCAAATAGAGCATCACTACTCCATCAATTTGTACCTGGTTAGGGAGGAGATTCTATTTTGAAGCCTGGTAATGTAAAATATATTTAGATAAATGAACCAACTGACAAAACAAAGAAACCAGTGGTCTATATAATGCACACAGACAACATCAAATAATCACAATAGCGATGCTCACCAGTCATTCAAGAAGAGAATCCGAGCAAGGTTGAGGAAGAACTACAAGGTGAGGCACAGAGATTTGGGTATTGCTAGAGATGTGTTTCAGGAAGTCTTGTGGTGCAGTGGATAGCATCCTTGCCTCTGAGCCAGAAGTTTCAGTTCAAATCCCACCCCAGGATTTGATGGCCAAGAAAGATGCATTCATAATGTGGCCAAACAGGTTGAGTGTCAATCTGCAAAACCCTTCCAATATGCTAGTGGCAGGCAATAAAAGTGGAAGAGACTCCTGGTCAGCCATGCTTGATGCAGATTGGCACCTCTCAACTGATAAGCCCCTGGTGACAGACTAGTGACATACTTAATTATGGAAACAGATGAAAATCTGTCTCAGTCCATCACCAAGTGTGGGGGAAGAGAATTGGAATTGGATTGGAGATGTGTCGGTGATGACAATTCAGGAGCTGCAGGTCAGTGATCCAGCCTATTGATTGGACATTAGATATTTTCCTGCTATTTTGGGGTACTAGCTTCTGGGTTTTATACTTTGTTCAGTTTCCTCCTCTTCCTCATACAATGCAAGAAACCACTCTGTTGAACCATACAATAATTTTCTTCTGCCTGGAATATTTCCTTTCTCCTGTATAATAGCTTCTTTACTATACATGTCCTGTGAGTCTCTGTTCCCATAGCCCATTTCGTTTCGCCACGTTATTTTTTCGAAATTGCTTTGTTGTGCTTCTGAGGTTTCTTTTCCTTGTCTTCAATTCTCAGTTCAACCTTAAGTGCTGGGTGTTTTTCCCTCTGATCTAATTGATTCTTTTTCTCTCCGACCCTTGTTGCCAGTTTCCCCTTGGTCCCGTATCGACCATGAGTTACCACAAAGAGAAAAGTAATGAGGTGACACACTTGTGGGTTTCCGATAAATGCAGGTTGCTTGTTCCTGGTCCAAGATGGATGAAGCCTAAAAGCCCACAAATTCCTCTATTTCTCTCACTTTAGATCACCTGACATTATACCAGCAGAGTTGCAACCATTTTAAATACATAATGCAATCCCAATTCCTTCTTTCAACAGAGAGCAGAGGACTGCTCTATAACTTTTATTCACTTCGGACAGATTCAGATTAGGTTTCCATATTCAGTAGTTTTGTGCCATTCAAATGTCAGATAAGGTCTGGATTTATGAAAAGGACTAAAAAGGAGAATAATTAATGACAATGGCTGGATTATTTGCACCCACGTCTGTGTGGCTGGTTCGGCAGGGGAGTAGAAAATATCGTGAGAAGTGCAAAGTTGCATTTTATGTCGGCATGAACATGTGACATGATTGTCCCCTCCCCCCAGCAGTGATGACGCACCTTTCTGATATTCATTATAATAAATTAACATATCATTATCACATCCCTATGCCAAAATCACACAATCCCACCGTCAAAATCTCCATCCACAGTAGCATGACAGCAGAACAACTTATCTCTGAGGACATGCACCTGGCTAGCAGAGCCACTGGGGGAGCTCAGGTGAGTGCAGCACTCAGGCAGGAAAAAGTCCTGCCTTGGCACACTGACACTGCCAGGATAGTGCCTGGAGAAGGGATCTAGGGTTAACTGGTTTGGTCACTGAGCACTGAGGTCATCTTTAAACATGGCACTATGTTTAAAGTTGTTCGTGGGGTAGGTGAGTCAGAGGCTGACTTGCCAGCAATACATCATGGGACCCAATCCTTGAAGCTTTGTTTCAAAGTTCTGCACTATATGACAGAGAATGCCACCAATGCCATTGACAGTTTCAACTCTGCTTTTCCTGCCTGCCTTTGGCTCTTGCCAATTTATCGAGAATCTTGCCCATGAGGCATGAGAGAGATGCCTCATTGCTGATAATGAATTGTAGACATTTTGCAAGGATGTGGTCGAGCCTGGTTGATGTAGTATGAGGAACAGATATGTTAAAACAATACATAAATAGCAAATATAATAAAACTATTGAATATTTATGGTTCTGTGCTAAATGAAATTAAGCACAGTTATATCAAACTCACTTCATCTGTTCTAATGATTCACATGTGAATCTTTTACCATTTTTACATGCTTGGGAGTCATATACAATTGTTTATTTCCCATTTAAAGTTGTACGCATAAATTCACAAGGAAGTTAAAATAGATTTCATGAGAAAGCAACTACCTTCTTCAGAAGGGTGAAAGCTTCAGTCAAAGCAAAGCCCAGCATTCCAATTCCTTTTGCATTTAGGCTATCAAGATGTTCTCTGAAATGCTGTGGAAGAAAAAAGTGACAGAATAAGTCTTTTAAATACTGACAAATCCTTGAACTATTGCATTCAAGTCTTTTGTTTTGAAGAGCCACAAACAGAAATTTGCTCTGCTCATGATACCACTTAATTAATAAATAACTACACATTAACATGTGGACTTATTCTGAAAATGTGATGCAAGATGCCTCATTACTGAGAGTTGCCATTCACAGCCATGCCAAGAGCTGTATCATGAACGCTTGCCGATCCCCTTCGAAAACAAGTTATTTTTGTAGGCAGGGGAATGGCCATCAATAATAGTGAGCGGGAGGAAACACTGTTCCCAATTACAAAGCAAACTGCTAATCATCTATGGCAAGCTTCCATCCAGGAAATTATATGCTGGGAATTGGTTTTAAAAGAAAGGGGGGGGGGTGTGCAGGGTGAAGGAACAAAATTGTAAGAATGTAATAGCGAATAATGTTACAAAAAATTATATTGTATTAGCATTTCAGTTTCATAATCAAAATATAGTTTTGTAAGATGAAGCTGCCAGTGTTCTTTCTGCCTAAGAGGAAAATCAGATATTGGGAGGGCCACAGATATTTTGTTGAGGGACAAGTGCTTCTGCCAAGTAAAGCTTCCAACTGTATTCTCTTCAACGCCGTACACTCGTGTTACCTTGTGCTGTTTGTGTATCGTAATCAAGACACACTATACTTTTCTAATTCATAGTGAGTCAGTTTTTGGGATTCAGATATTTTGTGTTAGCACAAATGTGCCATTATGTGTATCTATAATTGCAGTATTTAATACTGCATAAATTCTAATATCCATATTTCAGAAATATTGTCATAGCCAAGAGCATGAAAGTCAGGATGGGATGTATTTTAAATGTTTATAAGATAGTAAACTCAATTATTACCATCTATTGCTGTGATTTGCCCAAAGGCAAAACAAATTTGGATTACCTAAATGTGTAAACATGAATGCTGATACAGAAAATTAGTATTTTTCATTTCAAAGCACTGTCATTTACTTTCAGAGGGCTACCATCCATCATTATAGTTTCCACTGGGAATCCTGCCATCACACTTTATTGCCCCCTGGAGCCAAACATATTACGTTGAGCTGTTAAGGTTACTGGGTGTACTCAAGCTGAGATTTATTCACATTGCTGACAACACAATCACCAATAATGCAAGTAATGGGGAAATGGTATGTGGCCCTTTGAGAAATGTACAAAATTATGAAACATCTGGAGAAGTCCAGTCAGATTAATTGCAATGTCTGCCCTGTGAAAGTGTTCCAGATTGTCAATGAAGGGCTGTATTGGTAGAAGTTTAATAATGCATTGTTAACGTGATTGAAAAGGACTTCATTTTACCCAAGAAAAATACTGCTGACATCAGCAGCCTGAAATGTATATGGGATGTATTTTAAATATTTATGATAAGATAGTAAACTCAATTATTGCCATCTATTGCTGCAGTTTGCCCAAAGGCAAAACAAACCAGATTATTGGAATGAGTGAACAGCCAATGCTGATCCAGGAAATTAGGGATTTTCCTTTCAAAACACTGTTTCTCTGAGCTAGAATATTTTACTGTTATATTTTTACTGCCCCACATACGTTTGGTGTGCATGAAGTGTACAGTCTCCAAAACTCAAAGCACAATTTAAATAATAGAATACCATTCATCATCGTACAGAGACTGACACTGTGGGGTTAATTGCAGCTCCTTGTGTGTTTTAAATTAATTATTTCAGGGTGAGTGCCAAACATATTTACAGGCACAGATTTCAGGTTTAGGGTATAGCATTTGCTGCAAAAGATCTCTGGGACTGGAAATTCAGGCAGCAGCAAGGAAAGACTCATTATTGACAAGATAAATTGGCATAGGGGTGGCAAGATGGCACAGTGTTTAGCATTGCTGCCTCATAGCACCTGGGATCCGGGTTCGATCCCGGCCTCAGGTGACTGTCTGTGTGGAGTTTACACATTCTCTACATGTTTGCGTGAGTTTCCTCTGGGTGCTCCGGCTTCCACCGACAGACCAAAGATGTGCGCGTTAGGTTGATTGGCCATGTTAAAATAACCCGAGTATCAGGGGGATTAGCAGGGTAAATATGGGGATTACTGGTATAGGGCCTTGGTGGGATTATGATCTGTGCATACTCGATGGGACAAATGGCTTCCTGCTGCTCCATAGGGATTCTATGATAGATGATTTCAAGTAGAAACTCCCCATGCTACACTATACAGTTGTTCGCCACTACACTCCTGTACTGTAGTGAAAACTGGACTGCATATCAGTGACACATCAGCGTGGCAGAGCAAATCCATCAGCAATGCCTTCACTGTGTCCTCTGGACTCAATGGAGGACGGTCGAACAAATAATAGAGTCCTTTTGGAAGCCAGCTTTATGAGCACTCAGGCAAAACTCCTGCAACATTAGCTTAGATGAACTGGATGTCTGGATGCTGAAGAGCTTCTCCTCCACTAGGTCCTGTTTCTCAACTTTGTATATACTGGTCTGAACTAATCTTGTATACTTTAAAATGGAACATCAGGAAAATGGGGGAATAAGAACACTGGTCTGAACTGTATTTTCGTTCTTGGAAGAAAATGCTTCAAAAGATACTATTGAATCTCTCTTTGAAGCACTGTAGCCTTGACATTCATGGCTGGGAGGACCTTGCTGCCAATTATTCAAAATGGCAACATCTTGTCCATGAAACTGCATCATGTGTTGAGTCCCAATGCCTTAATGGTGAGGCAGAGCAGCAGCAGGGAAGGAAAGAAAAGGAAGCAGATGATGTACTTTATGGAGACCTCAATATCTCATGGGATATCCTGTTCCATGTGTTCAAGAATCTGAAGATCAAAAAGTGGCCTGTTGCGTCTCGTGAAGATGCCAAACTCATAATCCCAGGTAGACATTGCTCTCAAATGGAGGGGCAGCCAATGACACTCCTGATTCCATATGAAGATCATTTTTTAAAAAGATTTGCAGTCAGATGGGGTCAGCAGGACAGAACATAAGAATATATAAAACAGGAACAGGAGTGGGTCACATGGCTGGCAAGCCATTTATAATGCTTAACTTGGGGACATCTGTCATATAAAAAAAGTGCAGATAAAAGCAAAATACTGCAGATGCTGGAATCTGAAACAAAAACAGAAAATGCTGGAAAATCTCAGCCAGTCAGATAGCATCTGTGGGGAGAGAACAGAATCAACATATTGATCTCTGAGGAAGGGTCATCCAGTCTTGAAACGTTGGCTCTATTCTCTCCCCAAAGATACTGTCAGACCTGCGGAGATTTTGCAGCATTTTCTGTTTTTGTGTAGAAAAATTGCAGTATCTTCTCATGTTATTAATGTTTACTTGAGGAACATTAGGGCAGACTGTGGCATGATTTTGTCTGACGATATTAGTTATCATTCTAATTTTCTTTACTATCTGATGTCTGCTCATCTGATTTTCAGGACGGATCTTGATATAGGTGGCCATCAGAAGCAGGTTAAAATCTCTATTTTTATCATTCTGTGAAAATCATGGTGAAGTTAAGCATTTAAAACCTCAGTGTTATTTTCATTTCTACTCACATTCCTACTGCCAGATCCTGAAACCAGTCACAAACCATAGGCATATAAATTTCCAGCTGTACTTAAAGGAATACTTCGCTGCAATAGGGTTTGCTGGAACTAGACCTGGAACTCATCATTCCTGTGATAGCTTAAACGTTCACAGCCTTAAAGCTTTCCAGTATTTGTTGATCTTCTATTGCTGGGGCAGTATAGGACTTAATTCCCAAAGCTCCCAAATGTCTCCTTTAAGATGTTCTTTGAAGCAGTCTGGTCAAGGTTCCTGTCCTTCTAGGAAACTATCATCCTTAATTAGATAGTGGCCCTGGTGATGGCCTGTTAAATGGTCGGCAGCTGCAATATACCATCCAACAAACCCCACTGTTCAGCAAAGCAAGATCGCCTTCAGCTTTCGGCTCTGTGGAGGCGCAAGAAAATTTAATCCATTGTCTCTGATTGTTTTCTTTCTTTGTTGCTGTTCCTATTTCTCTTTAACTTTCACTTCTGTTACTTCTGACTGCCAGAGTACATCATTTATTTCCTGACATCTGAACTGCTCAATCTTTCCTTTTATCTTCGTTTTATGGTATCTTTCTTTCTTGCTCACCTATTAGTTGATCAAATAGGGTCATTTTTCTGAGCTACATTGCAGTGTAAGACTTCTGTAGCCAACAACCGTGGCTCATTTCTCATTGTTTGATCGAAATCTGGCAGCAGTTCTGCCATGACTTAATGTCTGACAGTCACTGAGAACATGTAGGTTTACAGGTACTATCCAATGGTTTATCATCAATATCACAAGACTTTCCTCATTTGATTGAATGCAGTCTGGGTGTTTGGTTAAATACTGCAGAATAGTTTTGCATTGACAGGCGCTGGACATGAAGAATTCTTTAGTATCCCATCCAAGTGACCAATTTACTTGTATGAACTTAGAACTTGAGTGTTCCCAGACTTCAGCATGAAAGACAATCTTTTGAGGACTCACTGAGCTAGTTAATAACAATAGCTATTCTCTTGCTCAGTGCATTAATAGCAAACTCTGTGCCTCTGCAAGTGGGCAGCACGGTGGCACAGTGATTAGCAGTGCTGTCTCACTGCGCCAGAGACCCATGTTCAATTCCTGGCTTGGATTACTATCTGTGTGGAGTTGCACATTCTCTGTGTGCCTACATGGGTTTACCCTGGGTGCTCCAGTTTCCTCCCATAGTCCAAAGATAGGTGGGTTAAGCTGATTGGCTGTGCTAAATTGCCTTTTAAGCCATCCCCTAATTGCTACTAAGAGGGCTTGAGCTGGGATAGATGCATGGGGTTATGGGGATAGGGTCTGGGTGGCATTATGATTGGTGAAGGTGCGATGAGCCGAATGGCCTCCTTCTACACTGTAGGATTCTATGATAACTATACTCAGCTAACCAAGCAAATCTTAGGATTGAGGGCTTGTACAGATTCTCGTGTTCTGGAACTGGTTAAAGAGCACAGACCATGACACAAAGCTATGGATAAATAATTTGTTTACCAATTAGTATTTTAGTGTTTGATGTTATTTTAAATCTTAAAAAGAACCAATTTGAAATAACTATTGGCTAACTTGGCAGAAAAGTTGGGTCTAATCACATGCGCATCCTGAACCACGTGGGATCTACGAAGACATTGTGTGTCCTGAAAAACCACAGGAAGTGCCACCACCAACAATAGCTATTCTCTTGCTCAGCCCAGGGATATTAATAGCAACCTCTGTGCTGCTGCAAGTGGGTGTCACGGTTCAGCATTGAGCTCTGAGTTTCTGAGTTTGAGGAGCAGCTGGCCATCACCACAAGGAAATGGAGAGTTTTTGAGGAGTACCTTTCAGGTGTTGGTCACCCTGAAGGTACAGAGAGTTCAGGAGGAGAGAAGTGGATGTCCACCAGGTGGGCAATGAGGAATGGACAGGCAGTACAGGAATGTTCTGAGACTGATGCAAATAAACCAGTATTCAGTATTAAATACCAGCGATTGTGATGGCACTACAGTAGAGTGCAGTCAGAACAAATTCATAGCACCATGGGATAATTGCTGAGGGGAGGAGAAGGAAGTGTAGAATTGCTATTTTTGTACGGAATTTGATCATTGACTCCTTTGATCCATTGAGACCCTTTAGACTTGATGGACCAAAGGGCCTCTTCTGCACTGTAGTATTCTGTCTTCTGGATATACAATAGTTTTGGTAACCGTAGATGTGACGCTTAGATAGTGTGTTAGTAACAGGGTAAAGGATATCACCGAACAGGTACAGGACATTCAACGTGAGGAATAAGAGGGGCGAAGAAGCCAAACATTGTGATCCATATTGGATACCATGATAGGAAAAAGAATTAAGGTCCAACAGGCAGTTTCAGGAACGAAGAAATGAAAGAACAGAACTTCAAAGGTCCTATGAATTAACCACAATGCCACATGCGAGTGAGAACAGGAACAGAAAATTAGTTCCATTTGATATGTGGCTGGAGAAGTGGTGCAGGAGAGAGTCAATTGCAACAACGCTTCCCTACTTTTATACTCAATTCTTGTGTAACATAGAAACATAGGAAATAGAGAATAAACCCCAACATTCCATTTGTCTTCCTAATCACTTCCTATGCCTACACTAACATTTTGTGATTCACCTAGCAGGCTACCCGGATTCTTTGTACCATAGAATTCTGCAGTCCCTCTCCATTTAAATAACACACTGCTTTCCTATTCCTTCTCCCAAAGTGGACAAGTTCACATTTTTCCCACATTACAAACCAGCTGCCAAATATTTGCCCATTCACTATATCTACTAAATCACTCTGTAGACACTTCTATGTCCTTTTCACAACTTACTCTCACAGCTACTTTGGTGTCATTAGCAAACTTAGCTACCATACATTTTGGTTCTTTCATCTAAACCATTGATATTGATTGTAAATAGTTCTGGTGTCAGCGCTGATCACTGTGAGATTTCACTAAAGTGACCTGCCAACTCCAAAATGATCCTTTTGTCTCTAGTCTTTGTTTTGTGTTAGCTACGCAATCCTCTATCCATCCAATATCTAATCCTCTACAAGATGTGTTCTTATTTTGTGTCATAACTTTTTATATGGCCCATATCAAAGATGCCAGGGTCCTGGGTTCAATCACATTCAGTGTGGAGTTTGCACATTCTCCCTGTGTCTGCATGGATTTCCTCTGGGTGCTCCAGTTTCCTCCCACAGATCAAAGATATGCAGATTAGATGAACTACCGTGATAAATGCTCCATCGGTGTACCTGAACAGGTGCTGGATTGTGACAACTAACTTCATTGCAGTGTTAATATAAGCATACTTGTGACTAGTAAATAAACTTTAATTTTTAAATTTTTAATTTAAATTTTAATTAAATTTTTAATTTTTTAAAAATTATTCTTTTTTGCAAAACTCTGCCTGATTTTATCAAGATTTTCTCAGTGCCCTGAATAACCTCCTTAATAATAGATTCTAGTATTTTCCTTATGACAGACGTTAAGCTGTCTGGCCTGTAGTTTCCTGCTTGATGCATCCAAGAGATGCTTTTATGATGTTAAAGATGGCAGGATAACACAGTGATTAGCTACCATACACTGCTGCCTCACAGTGCCAGGAACCCAGATTCAATTCCCAGCTTGGGTTACTTATGTGCAGAGTCTGCACATTCTCCCTGTTTCTTTGTGGGTTTCCTCTGGATGCTCTGGTTTCCTTCCACAGAGCAAAAAACATGTTGGTTAGGTGCATTGGCCATGCTAAGTTCTCCCACAGTATACCCCAACCAGGCACCGGAGTGTGGCGACTAAAGGATTTTCACAGTAACTTCATTGTAGTGTTAACGTAAGCCTATTTGTGATACTAACTTTAGTATAAATGAAGCTATTTTGATGTGCTGTCTGAATGTAACTTCTCAGCAAGCCGGGTCAACTCAGCCAAGATAGTCAGCAAAATATTAAGGGCCATCATCCTATTTCTGGAAATAATTTCATGAATTGAAAATTCAGTGGTTCGAATATTCTGTTTTATGGATAAAGCATGGAAATGCAAGGGAAATGTCATTACTTGGGAGATTCTGCATTATAGCACACATTGATAGAGATTATCACATTACATGAACCCTGATTTTCCCTTGTTCCATCTTCTGTGCTCCATTCACCAGCGGGTATGCTTTTAATTTTGCCTTTTCTTCTGAAGGTTGCATCAGTGATGATGGCCTTTGCGAACTCTGTTTTAATTGTACCTGCTCACGGGGAGGTCTTTGGAGCTAATTTCCTGATGCACACAAAACTTTTCCCAGCCCGTGAAAATTGACAATCTTTAGTCAGTGTCTCAGAGCTGTCAATGTCAGTAGGACAGCTTCGAATATGCTTGGAGTGACATTTATGATCAGCAAGTGTGATATCGATTGCAAATCCATTAATGAAGTGGTATTTATTTTAAGAGTGGTTGTCACTTCAAATTGGTTGCAAATAGTAGATCTATGTCTCTCTCTGCTTTGAATTCAGACTGGAACACACCAGATCTAGGAATCACAAATGAAATTCAATGGCCTGGATTTGGTGAAGGAGTTGGAGGGGGCGCATGTCGCTGCCTTGCACCTCCCTCACCCCACTCTATTGTGAAACTCAGTCACAAATTGACTGTACTGAAAGACAACTGCTTTGCAGTGACAGCACATTGCCAGCTCAAGCAAAAGGTAGGGAGAAGTCCTGCCTTTGTGAGCTGTCAGTGAGTCTGATTGGCCAATGTCTCTTGTTGGGGACAAGAACTCAGTTGTGGGTGTTGCTGCAAGCAGTCTGTGGTGATTGAACAAGAATTACAACCCAGACTGATGTTGAAGAGAATAATGGATCCCAGAGGAGTCAGGCTCAGGTAAGTTTGGGACTTTCCAGTGGAGAAGGATTAGGCAACCAGGGGCGGGGTGTATGAGAGGTTGGGGATTAGAGGCCAAGTAGGGAGGCACAAAGTGGGGTATCATCTTGGGATGCCAATTCTGATGGTGAAAAGGCAGATTCCCCACTCACTGCCTGCCTGCCTATGCCAACCATATTGTGGTCTGGGCCAAGTAATGTTTGAGTCAATTGGATTGTTAACAAAATCAATTGTCTGTTAATGTTTTTTTTAATAGTGGCAGGCTGCTGATTTTGGCACCTCACCTACCATATTATGGGAAATCGGAGAGTTGACATTAGGTTCAGGACCCAATGTCATTTGCAGCATTTTACACAAATACAGGATGGCAGCAATCCCAATTTGCAAACATAAAATCTCGGCCTATGAAACACTGATTATATATTCAGCAATGATTGTGCTCATTGTCACTTGACACTATAGATATTATTGTCCTGATATTGCACGTGCTTCTATTCATGCTGCTACTAGATATATTTTTATTAATATTTTAAATATTATTTAGTGTCAGATGAATGAAGAAGTACCCAAATAATGAACAGTGGCTCAAATAATATTACAAAATTTTTCAAGTTCGCTTAGACCCGGGCCAAAAACTCCAAGATGTTTGTGAAGTTAACTTAAACTCTAAGTTTTACATTTGATTTTGGCATGGGTGAGCAAAAGGTGTTTTACTCCAGGTATGATTTATTTGACCCACCAGGAAGCTTTTATCAAACAATGTTTATTTAAGAATACAGTTAAAATATAATAAAAAGAACTAACATTACTTTTACTAATTACAAGATTTAAACATGACACAGTATAACTCCTAACAGCTAGCTATCTCTGTTGTTCCAAGTTAAACAGCATCCCATGGACCTACACTCTTCTTCAGACTTAGCACAAAACAAATATGCTCACGTGATGCTGGATTTTCCGCTTTGTAACACCTGTGGACAGAAATCCAAGGCGGCTGTTTTTCCTGAGAGAAGTATATTCTCAAAACAGATAAATTTTAGAGAGGTAAGCTTAATTTCTGGCAGCTTCCAAAAACCACCACATAGAGGACAAAAACTCCAATGCCAGAGAGCGGGAAGACAGTCTTATCTCTTTTAGCTTCAAACCACTTCTGAGAATAAAATTAAAATCTGGAATGTTCTGTGAAAAATAACTGTCCTCACGCATATCACCTAACTTGACAATCACCTCCCAAGTCAAGCTCTATTCAGCAATCCCAAAGGTCCATTAAAACCACAGAATACTGCACTGGTTCAAATTAAAGTCAACATAATATTAGTTATACTGCCTTTGTTACAAAAGACACTGCTACAGACAACTCGATGCCGATAAAACATTCTGCAGAGAAGTATGATTAAAATACGTTTCTTAAAGGCAAATATCATCACAAGTTATATACCATTTATGATATTAATCAGGATCTATCATCTTGTTGCAAGTCTGTAGATATAATTATTACATCTACCATATTTAGTATAAGAATAGTCCTAAGCATTGCACTTTCTGATCATGTACTGACACTTTCAACATACTTAAACCCCTCCAATGTCATGCATGGATTCTTGTTCTTTGTTCCTTGCTTTAATACTCCCAATATGCACAAGTTAATTTTGGAAGAAATTATCTCCTATATATTACTTTGGTCTCTTTGGACCATTGAAGCCAAAAGGAATTTGGATAACTGATCCCCATGAGCATCTGCCATCTTCCTCAAGAGATGGCCACCAGGAATCCCAGAAATGTTACGTATGCTTTTATTAGCAAATAAACTTACATTAGAACTGTGGATGTTGTCTACATGGACTTCAGTAAGGCCTTTAACAAGGTCTCTCATGGCAGACTACTGCAGAAAGTGAAGTAGCATGGGATCAGAGGTGAGCTGGCAAGGTGGATACAAAACTGGCTCAGTCAAAGAAAATAGGGGGTAGCAGTGAGAGGGTGCATTTCTGATTGGAGGTTGTGACAAGTGGCATTCCTCAGAGATCAGGGCTGGGACCTTTGCTGTTAGCAAGATATATAAATGATTTGGAGGAAATTTTACTGGTTTGATTAGTAAATTTGCAGTTGACACAAAGGCAGGTGGATTTGCAGATAGTGATGAGGACCATCAGAGGATACAGCAGGATACAGACTGCTGGAAACTTGGGTGGAGAGATGGCAGATGGAGTTTAATCCAGACAGATATGAGGTGATGCATTTTGGCAGGTCTAATACACTTAGGAAATATACAGTAAATGGCAAAACCCTTAAGACTATTGATAGGCAAAGGGATCTAGGTGTACAGGTAAACAGGTCACTGAAAGTGGCAATGCAGGTGGAGAAGTTAGTCAAGAAGGCATATAGCATGCTTGCCTTCATTGGCTGGGGCATTGAGTTTAAAAATTGGTAAATCATGTTGCAGCTTTATAGAGCCTTAATTAAGCCACACTTGGAATATAGTGTTCAATTCTCGTTGCCACACTACCAGAAGGATGTGGAAGCTTTGGAGAGGGTACAAAAAAGATTTACAAACATTTTCTTGGTATGGAGGACCCTAGCTATGAGGGGAAATTGGAGAAACTTGGTTTGTTCTCACTGGAATGACAGGGATTGAAGGGTGACTTGATAGAAGTCTACAACATTATGAGAGGCATGGACAGAGTGGATAGTCAGAAGCTTTTTCCCAGGGTGGAAGAATCGATTACTAGGGGACATAGGCTTAAGGAGATGTATGAGGCAGATTTTTTACACAGGGAGTAACGTGTGTCTGGAACTCATTGCCGGGTGAGGTAGTGGAAGTGGATACAGTAGTGACTCTTACGGGGAGTCTTGACAAACACATGAATAGGATGGGAATAGAGGGATACTGTCTGAAAGGGTAGGGGGTTTTAGTTAATCAAGCAGTATGGTCGGTGCAGGCTTGGAGGGCTGAAGGATCTGTTCCTGTGCTGTGATTTTTTTTGTTCTTTGGTCTTTGAGTCTGCACTTGAGTCCGACAGAGCATCTAACCTATAACCCCGTATATCTACCCTGCTAATCCCCCTAACCCACACATCTTAGGACACCAAGGGACAATTTACCATGGCTAATTCACCTAATCTACACATTTTTGGATTAATTAATTAATAGGACTGAGTAACTAAACCATTCAATGCTTAGGCACTTGTATCAGTGGTTGAAATGGATGAGGAGTAAATAAATATTGTCATATCTTAAAGCTTACATTAGTTTTTGAAAACATTTAAAATCATCCTAAAATGGTTAAAAGCATACCTCAATAACTTTTTTAAAATCCTGATACTACTTATAATGCTGATAAGGCTTACTTAGTAGTCAGATAGAGTCAAGGGCCTGATTTTACCATTACATTGGGTGTGAAAACATGGTAAAGTCAGGCATGAGGCCATTAGCGCGATTCACATCCACACACTTAAATTGAATTCATGAACTTCCCCCCCAACTTTACCAGCACATTCGCCCCGTCCAGATTTGGCGCAAAACAAATATGCTCAGCAAAAGCCTATTTCGGGGGCTCCAGCTTCTGAAGAGATAATTTCAGAGCTTCCAACGGCTCTCTGACTTAGATCAGTGGTAGGTGGGAGGAGGGAGGTGGGCTAGATTATTCTCTAGTGAAGGGGAGAGAGGAGGACGGTGACCAGAGGTATCGCTTTTTGGGGGAGGAGGAAGGGAGTGCTGAGGGAAGCCAAATCATTGCCTGATTGGCTGGGTGGAAAGTGGAGGGAGGCCTGATCATTCTCTAGTGGGGTGGCGGCCTAATCATTCGCTGGGGTGTGTTGACCCAACCATTCACTGAGGGGTGGAGGCTCCACATGCTCCCCACCCTCTCCTCTGGGATGGGGGGGCATGTGGAGGCCCGACCATTCTCTGAGAGGGGGCAATTATTCTTTGAGGGGGGTTGGAGACCCACTCATTCTCAGGGGGTCGATCATTCTCTGGGGGCGGGGGGGGAGGTTGAGGCCAGATTGGTCTCTGATGGGGAGGGAAGTGGGGGGGGGTGTCTGTGCCATTCTGCGGATGATCAGTGAGGGCGGGGGAAAGAGGGCAGTTGGTTGCAATCAGTCTGGGTAGTGGGAGGAGGGGGTGGAAAAGGAGGACAGTTATGTTGTTGGGGTGAGATGATGTTGGTGGGGGCATCGCTTCCACTTTTCACTTCCAGGCCACTTTATCCATTTTTTGCAGCTCAGGAGCGAAGTGACAGGGAAAAAAGTTTTTCAAATCTTTTTCACTGTGCATATGCAGTTCAAAACTCCAATCAGACCAGCAGAATTCCAGGCTTGTGAAGCCCTGCCCATAGCATGATTGGGACTCACAATTTCTTTTCAGGCTGAGTACATATGGAGGTGCCTGAGGACAGTTTTCCAAGTCGGATCTGAATTGTACCCAGATTCAGTACTTAGAATCTGAATGGTGATATCGGACCCATAGAGGCCAAGGTTTACAGCATGGAAACAGGCCTTTTGGGTCAACTTCTTCATGCCTCCCTTTTTTTTAAACCCCTAAGTTAGTCTCAACTGCCCACATTTGGCCCATATCTCTCTATACCCATTGTACCCATGTAACGCTTTTTTAAAAACAAAATTATACCCGTCTCTACTACTATCTCTGGCAACTTGTTCTAGGTACTCACCACCTCCTGTTTTAAAAACTGCTCCTCTGGACACTTTTGTATCTTTCCTCTCTCACCTTAAAATTACGTTCTCTAGTTTTAGACTCCTTACCTTTGGAAAAAGATGTATGAGTTCACATTTTGTAATTAAGCTGGAAGCATGCTGAAGTCCACTGTTAAAATAGATGACAAAGCCTAAACTGTTTGGAAGCTGGGACTGAAACAGCTGGGATTTAAAACCCTCAAATCTAAAAGGTACTAAAAGGAAACCTCCCAGTGCTTGAAAAATGGAAAATATGTTTTCTTTGCATACAATGGACCTCAGAGGCAAAACAAATGAGTTAGAACAAGGTGTGGTCAGGCTGGAAGGTATGTAGGGTGGATATTGAAAGATATGGTATTTTGATTTAGTGTAGATGATGGGAAGATGCTGGGTTTGGTAATGGGAAATGTTCTTAGGTTCTTTAGGAGTAGAGATCCTCTATCAGGTATAAGTAATGGGTTTTGCACCGACTACAGATTATTGCACTGTTTGCACAATCATCTTCTCCGGCTGCCCTACAGTTGACTCATGTTGCAGTAGTTTCATTCAGTTGCAGTGTTATAAAAAAATGCACTGACCAGACCGCAATAATCCAGGAAACCTTGGCTGAATTATACTGATGGGCATTTCCACATAACAAAAAGCACATCAGCAGTGTTTCAATGATATACTTTATAATGGACCTCATGGAAGCATGAGTTACATTGTACCTCCACTTGGTTAGTGTAAGGGGTCCCATAGTGAAGCAGTTACTTTTGATCTCCCAGGTTCAGACCCCTGACTTGCTGGCTCCTTGCAAATAATGACACCACAACGACTGTAGTAAAATAATGGACATGACGGAAACTATGACATTAACCTGCTTTTTCTGGTGCATGCACAGTATCATAGAATCCCTACAATGCAGAAGAGGCCATTCGGCCCATCGAGGTTGCATCGACTCTTTTACAGACCACCTTATCCAGGCCCTTTCTCTGTAACCCCACATATTTACCCCACTAATCCCCTAACACGCAAGCTGAATACTGATGGAATAAACCCTCCCTGGATCATGTGTGGAGTGCTCCACTTTTTGGAAGCATAAGACTATATGGATGCCACCATCGGCACGAGGATCTTGCTGTCCCATAAAAACTCATGTTAGAAATTAGGAATATGTGTAGAATACATGTAGCTTGGCAAAAGTAGATAATTAGCTTGCTAGAAACAAGCAAAATGAGTATTTTGATATTTGACAATGTCCTGAGTGCAAGAGAACCAATAACACAGGAAAGGAGGCATGACCAGACAATGTGTCTGCAATGGCAGAAATATAATTGGGTAGGAGCTCTCAATAAAAAATTATAAAATTGTATTAGAATTATTTTTAATCATGTTTAAAAGCTAAACGGTATAAATTAATCAGCATGTGAAAATAGAACAGATGTATTTGTAAAAATAATAACTCATTCAATGGCACATTAAGCTGGATAAGGGAATAGAATAATCAGACTAGATGCTTCACCTATGACCCTATGAATAAACTGATAACAGACAATAATGAACAATGGAGAAGATAACTGAGTACATTTGAAAGCCAGAGCGTCCCCAGAGAACTATGAAATGTAACAGAAAAACATTCAGACAGGAGAAACAATCCTTAGCATGTTGTAAAGACATTGATAAGGATGTCCTTCTCCACACTGTATGACCTAAGAACTCAACAAACTATCCTGGTATTAAAGGGGAGCCTTTATATTACATTGAAGCCTTGTTAATAACAAACCGCAGGTTGACCTTGATAAGCTATAAAGGAAAAGGTTTGGAAATAGTCCAAACACGTTGCAGAAAAATTCCTATGGGACGATTCTTGTTAACTTCGGACACACGCTATTTTGTGGTTCAAGGAGACTTTGAGGAAAAGTAAAGCACTGGGAAGAAAAATTCGAGAAAGGGAAGGACTGCTTGCATGTATCACCTATCCTGTACGTTCTGATCCAATCCTCACTACATGTCATAGTTGCATATTTTTGTTGCATAACTGGTGTGTTATACCCCCATCTTATCCTCTAATTAACTTATTCACCATACCAGTTGCAGTCAAACAACTTAAATTGAATCTCAACAAGCAGGAATTGTAACTTGTTCTCTGTTATCCACGGGGAAAGTGATGTACCTACTCTGTTAAGGAATTTGTCACCTACCTTCATGAAACAATTGATGTTGACTTTTGCTGCCCTCTTAGAATCATGCAATGCAGAAGGAGGCCATTCGGCCCATTGAGCCTCTACCAGCCACAATACCACCCAGGCCCTATTCCCTTAACCCCATGCATTTACCCTAGCTAGTCCCCTGACACTAAGGGGCATTTAGCATGGCCAATCCACCTAACCTGCACATCTGGAGGAAACCAGAGCACCTGGAGGAAACCTACGCAGACACTGGGAAAATGTACAAACTCCACAGAGATAGTAACCCAAGCCGGGAAACAAACCAGAGTCCCTGCTACTGTGAGGCAGGAGTGCTAACCACTGTGTCACTGTGTCGCCTTCTCTTGCAAAGAAGCCAATGCAAAAAGAGTTCAAGGCAACAGTCACCATCCTGAAAACTGCAGGAAGAAACATGCTTGACCTGAAGTTGATTCTAATCTTCTCGCAGTTTGGTACACAGCTCTATCATTCCAGGTAAATAGTAGCTTTTACAGACATTGCTCCTCTGTGAATGCCAGAAAATGCCTTCACGGCCAAAATAAAAACTCTAGCTGTACGAGAAGTAAATGGGGCTTCAATGTGTTGTGTTTAAATTAACATCAGAGATATTGGTGTTTGGGGACTATCAGATAAGCAATTTTGCTAGTGATTGGGGCAGAAGATTAAAAGGTTACACAATTGGCCAGGTTCAATTTGACTTACTCAAATCTAAATCAGATAAATAGCTTCTGTAGCAGGGTTCAAATTGGTTCTATAAAGCATGTCTTTGGGCATGGGAATTAAAAGAACCTCACTCAGGCTGGCCAACCCCGTTAAAAATTTAAATCAAGAATTGTAAATTATGAACTGTTGTTTTTCCCACAATTCAAGCTAACAATTTTAGATGCTGGGCCATGTAATGTAACTGACTTAATGAATAAACAGACTGCTGACTTAGATCTACTGTTTTAGTAAGATAGTACATTGCTTTTCTTTCTGCTAATATAAAGATTGCTTAAGAAGCCCAGCTGAATGGAAAATAACATTCTTGTAAATGCGGTGACATGCACAGTCACACTGCAGATGCTTAGAATACTGAATGTACCTAAGCATAAAATCAGATTGTGTTCATTGTATCAAACTTTTAAATGGTAATTAACTACTGAGCTCTGCAATATTATTCAAACAGGCTCATGATAAACAACTGGAAAGGTTAATTGCATCCCTACATAATCTGCATACATTAAATTTTAATTCACTGAGGAATTCGAGGAAAACCTACTGAACGAAAAGGGATAGACTGATGCAGTTAATAAAAATATATTTTTCAAAGACTCAACTGCCGTAAATTCTCTAATCAGCTTTCACACACATTTTCTCAAGCAGCTGAGCTCCTCGATAAAGGCTTTCAAGCTTAAATAATGAACAGCAGAGGAGATAGTAGATAGCTGCGTGCTTTCAATACACATCAAAACCAGCTGAAATAGGAAAACTAGTTTAAAAGAAAACAGAAAATGGAAAACTGGAATGATGTTTATGGAGGACAATGTTTTATAACATTAGATACATTTTGATAAACGCATTGGTTGAAAAATTGCTTCAAAATAAAATCCATGCACTTCGAATTTTAATGAAACTGTGTCAGCTGCCTTTGGGTCTTTTCCAGAACAGATGCTGCTCTGTCAGATTCTGCAGCATGACTGAATTAATGGTTTGTAATTCTGTGTGTGACCAATACTCAGTAATCTGTTTCTACTTTATTCTGCACATGCATTTTAATCGTAACTAGTATCACATTTTGACTCAAATACTGACTTACCTTTAATTCTTTTTTCCTTGAAAACTTTAAATACTAATCTATGGATTGTAGTAGTTTTAGGCCATAAAGTAATTTTGGTCCCAGGGCATCGCTGCACAAGTTCCATCAGGGCCAAGGCCCAATTGTATTTAGCTGTCTTACCAATGACCTCAACTTTCATCATGAGGTCAGAAATGGGGATGTTCGGTGATTATTAGTGTTCAGCATCATTCACAATTGCTCAGATACTCAAGCAGTTCCGTTGCCATATACAGCAAGACCTGGACAACATTCAAGT
Source organism: Sphyrna mokarran (assembly GCA_024679065.1). Lineage (NCBI taxonomy): Eukaryota > Metazoa > Chordata > Chondrichthyes > Carcharhiniformes > Carcharhinidae > Sphyrna > Sphyrna mokarran. Next base: position 112,371,438 of record JAGIQG010000003.1, read on the forward strand.
TTGGGCTGATAAGTGACAACTAACATCTGTGCCACACAAGTGTTAGGCAATGACCATCTTCAACAAGAAAGAATCTAACCATTATCCTTTGACATTCAATGGCATTACCATTGTTGAATCCTCACTATTAACCTCTGGCCACTGGACAAGAAAAGAACTGGATCTGTGGCTACAAAAGCAGGTCAAAGGCTCGGAATCCTGTGGCAAGTAACTCAGACAGGCTGGAAATGCTGCGGACAGTAATTCACCTTGTGACTCCCAGACCTATTTACCATTTACAGGGTACAAGTCAAGAGTGTGATGGTATATACTCCACTTGCCTGGATAAGTGCAGCCCCAAAAACATTCAAGATACTCAACGCCATCCAGGACAAAGCAACCACCTTAAACATTCACTCCTTCCACTGATGCACAAGAGCAGCAGTGTGTATTATTTACAAGATGCACTAGACCAATTCACCAAAGCTCCTTTGACAGCACCTTCCAAACCAGTGATTTCTAGAAGGAAATCCTAGAAGGAAAAGGTTTCATTGCTTCCAAGTTTCCCTCCACGCTACACAGTTGAAGCTATATCACTGATTCCTCACTGTTGTTGGGTCAAAATACTGGAACTTCCTCCCTATCACTCATATTCCAATTGTTTTCAATACTTTATGAAATGGAATGAGTTGTAGAACTATTTCTAGGTAAACATATATGCAGGTTGGTGTGGAGTCAATTCAAATATATTATAGAATAGAGGTTTCAGAAAATGATACCTGAGAAAAGAGAACACTGTCAGAATGGACCTGATTTTGTTGGAGCATACCTTGTTAATTAGATATTTTCTCTCACTCTACAGCTTAAAAATGTTTCGGCCAGCAATTTACTGGAAATGTGAGCTAATGCCATGGAAGAAAACTTTAGGAATCTCGATACCCAGCAAGATGTAAGGATTGAGTAAGAAACAATTGAATAACAGAAAAGGAGAGAAGATAAATTCAAGTCAAATCAGGTACAGGAATAGAAATGTAAGGTGGTTTTCCTGCCCCAGTTTTCAGTGGGCGGGAATGGTGAAGGGGCGGAGAATTGAGTGAGAGTCCCTCATAGCACTTACATCAGTGGAATTTCCACACTACATTGTTCTTGGCCTCCGCCAGTGACATAATAGGGTTCCCATCATACAAAGACAGAAACCCTGTTATAATACATATAAATTTGATTAGTGGGCCTCCCTGCTGTGATATCTGCTCCACATGGGAATGTTGCTGTGGCAACAGGTTTTGAAAAATTGGGAATTGCCGGCAGAACCTGTTGGGGGCACACAGGCGGAAAGGATCGTGTCTGAGCAGTACCCTAGCACTGCCCTCTGACATTACCTGGACAATGTCCCATGGTACTGCCCCCTAGCAGTTCCATGTCAGGCATGGGAGCTTGGGAAGTTGCTCTGTGCGATGATTTGTTTTTTTTATTTATAGTTTTTTACATCAGGGAGGCTAAGTTGCTGGTAGGATGGACTCATACAGAGACCACTCTGCTAGCTTGACATTGTGGGGCTCTCTTCCTGTTTGTTTTCAAAGTGTTTAAAAATCTGGTGGGAAAAGTCTGCAGTACAGCTGGTGGGCTTTACACAGCACTTTTTCTGTCCAAGTTGACATTTTGAAAAAAAATTCAAGGTTTCCACCCAGAGGGAAAAAGGCTATATTAAGAATTGTGAAAAATGGCAGAAAATAAAGGCAAGATTTTTTTTAAAAAATTCAGTAAATTTCACATTTCCAAAACGTCTAAGAGCAATTTAAATTCTGAAGGAATAAAGCTCCATAATTGCAACTGTCCTTTTTCTGAGCCGATAGTAGTCATGATGTACAGATGCCGGCGTTGGATTGGGGTGGTAAGAACTCAGCAAGAATTTAGCAACACCAATTTATAATCCAACCGATTTATTTGATAGTAAAAAAGCAAACTTTCGACTCCTGTGTCTTCCTCAGGCAAATGCAGTGTTCTGGTCTGCAATAGCACACATCAGCACAGATGTGTGCTATTGCAGATGTGCTGATGTGTGCTATTGCAGACCAGAACACTGCATTTGCCTGAGGAAGACACAGGAGTCGAAAGTTCGCTTTTTTACTATCAAATAAATCGGTTGGATTATAAATTGGTGTTGCTAAATTCTTACTGAGTTCTTTTTCTGAGCCACAGAGGTTAAGAGTCATTGCAGGAAAGATTTTGCCAGTAAAGCTATTTAGGTTATTAAATGTTTGCCTTAACTTTCTGCAGCAAGTTTAATATTTAATTAAAGCACAAATGCAGCAGTTTCACCAAAGTCCTTCGGAGGATGGTTGTCAGCAGCCCATTTTGCAAATCACAGTGTATCCCTTCTGTGTCACAAATTGCTGGACAATGTACATTCTGCACTCCTACTTGAGCAGCAGTGTCAGAGCCAATATTTTCTTTGGGAATTTACACTTTTCTGTCTTATGCTTAAGCAAAACAGAATTAGACTTCTTGATATACTTGAATAGGTGGGCTCAGGGCATTCCTAGGAAGTGGTTAACTCAGCCCTGGCTTTCCTACGGTTTGTACTGGAATGGGTCAATTGCCAACTTAATGACCGAAGTGTTCACCCCATTATAGTTGCAGGGCACATCTTCTTGGAATAATGTGGATGGATTTCTGACTTTGGAAATGCTTTTTTTTTTGAAACTTGCCTGTTTTGGGCACCTGCAGGATGTTAAATCATCAGTCATCCTTGTAATATTTGGCTGCCCAGCGATTACACCTATCCATTAAAAAAGCCTTTATTTACTGCTGCTTATGAATATGATGCTTATAAAACCAAAAGGTCCACTGCAGAACACTTACTTACAGATTTCCATCAAGGCCTGCACGAAGTTGGAAGCAAGCAATTTGGAGTACTGAGTGGACAGAAAAAGGCCTCCAGGAACTCAGGGCCAGTAAAATCTACCAGCCTCATGTGTAGCACAGTGATGGGCCATTTAACAGCACTGTAGCCCATCATGGAACATAGGACATCTCCATCTGCAGCAGTGGTCCCCTTAGCAGGGTTGCAAGCTTTGCTTCCTCTGCTGTTCCTCAGAATGCTGCGATAAAGGCCTAAAGTTTAGACCGTGCCATTTAGTGTTGATAAGCTGGGTGAACAATTGCAGAACTAGCACAGAAAACTCATTGCTTTCCTCCAGAACAGGGGAATGCAGCACCAGTGCCAAGTGCAGAAATTAGTGCTGTCTGTCAGGATACCATCTATCTTCCACTGCCTGCATGTATCAAAAACTCGGCAGGACCAGGTTACTGCAGTACCTGAGCATAGCAGATCGGTATCAAGACCTTGTTGGTATGCACTGAGAGCCATATAAGTCCCAAGAGGCTCAGCAATCTTATCCAGTCAGTTAGCACCTTGGAGGAACATTAGATTAGGGCCATAACTCATACTTCACAGACTAGTCCTAAAATTAAAGACAATAGGAAGAGAGTTCTTTTACAAACATAGTTGGGTAGGCTTCATGCAATGGTGTCAACTGGGTGATCGCAAATCAGAAACCCACTTTACATCTCCCTGAATTTCATCTCCATTGAAGGTAATGGGAGCAGTCTCTATACCTTCTACAAACTTGCATTATCCTCTTTCTGTGATCAGAGACTAGCTGAAAATGAGTGGATTGATAGCCTTTCCTTTTTATGAATGTTATTATCCAGTGGCATTCTTGTGTCTTTGTGACAATTCATTTGCCTGAAAATGAGGAAAGACAGACACTGCTACAAATCCCAGAGCTCTCCTGCATTTACTTATGCAGTCAATTGGCACGTGTGTGATACACAGGTTAGTCCTGGCAAATAAGCTATTCATTATCCGCTTAATGCAAACTGGATGGTATGTCTTGTATGCAGAATGCCAGGAGGCTGTAGCAAAGGGGGCTTTGATGACTTTTAGAACCACTCAGAAAGCAAACTCTGGTTGAGCAGATAGCAAAAATACAGTAAAACTTTCTGAGAAACTGCATTGCTCTCTTTTGGATATGGCTTCCTACAAACATTCATTTCACTTACTGCCTTCTAGTAGTTCCAGCTACTTCTATTATGGTTGCCGAAGTTTCTGCTAATCTCCCCCCAGTTGTTCTGCTATCCTTGTCAAATTGGTAATAATCATAGCCAGGATAGCACTTACTGAAAAGTTGGCAAAACAGTAATTGTGAGAAGAAAGTGATCTATTAGCTGTAGACTCTCCTGGTAATACAAAGCAACATAGTTGTGCATGGATCCTGTGATCCAATTACCCATGAATGAATACCCCTTTAAATACTATTTCAGTCTCTCAGAAACCAGTTACATTAGCTTTTATTGGCATGTTGGTTGCTGGACATAACTTTGGTGATTTTTTGTGAAATTAAGCCCTTTTCCTGTTCATTTTTGTGATGTGGCTGTTGCTGGCAAAGTCAGCATTTATTTATTACCAGACCTAATTGCCCTTGGGAAAGTGGTGGTGAGCTACTTTCTTCAACCAATCAGTCCATGTGCTGTAGATGCTTGCTGTTAGTGAGCAAGTTCTAGGATTTAAACCCAGAGGCAGAGAATTTTTCCAAATAAGTATGATGCATGACATGCAGGTGGTGATGTTCCCTGTAGCTGCTCTCATTCTTCTAGGAAGTAGAGGTTGCAGACTTGGAATATGTTGTAAAAGAAGCCATGGTGAGTTGCAGCAGTGTATCTTGACCATAGTACACACTGTAGCTGAGATGGTGCCAATTATCGTGGCTAGTGTCGAGATTCTTGAGTGTTGCTGGAGAGTGAAGAAATGAGTTACTTGCTGTAACATGTTCTTGTAGCAATACTATTTAATTGTGGTTGCTCCAGTTTCTAGGTACATTTCTAGTTAATAGTGACTCTCAAGTTGTGGATAATCCATGGTTTCACAAGCCCCTAGTGCAATAAGAACTCTGTAATGATTTAACTGTTGCCCATTTCCAGTAGTCAGGCCAGATAACAATGGTTTCTTATTGTTTAAGCAGAAGAACACTGCAGCCTCATGAAGTTCTGTGAATAATTGAATATGTCAGAAAGTAAAATTGCAATTTGCTGTTTTATTTAATGATTGAATAATAAAGGCTGTTTTGATAAAGAACTAACTGACGAATGAAGAAAATAATCTAATAATTGAAATAGTTTGGACATGCATGCATGCCCTTCAAATTGACACAGCTGCGAATGACAATGTGTCTGGTTCAGATCAAACTAGTGAGTGTTCTTCATCTATGGGTCAAAGTGACAGATGCTGAAGCAGCTGATAAGGCTGGAGGTAGCATCCAGCCATCTGAGGCAAACACGGGTAAATATGGAAACCAGAACTCAGCTGCAAGCTTGAAGGAAACCTCCAGGCTCCAAATGATTTACAGCTAATATACTGAACACAACTCCAAGCATCAATTGATTTTAGCTATTTTGCATTAATCGCAAAATTAACTCTTGGAGTGATTCTCTGTGAACAGGCATGATGGCTTTATGGCACAGTGGTAGCATCCCTGCCTCTGGACCAGATGGTCTGGGTTCAAGTCCAGCACCAGGATTTATTGGCAAAGGAAGGACCATTCAGAAGGTCCAAGGGGCTGGTAATATTTCCACCACTTCCCCACTATCCTCAAAGGAAAAACAGTGTGTATGAAAGTACACTGAAATAAAACCTGAAATTCTTCCTGAATTGATGATGAAATAAATGTGAATATTAGGTGGTGAACACAACTTAGAAAAGGTTCTAAAAGCTGAATTTTCAATAAGAGAGACACTATTTAAAAAAATAATATGGAAATGCCTGTGTTGGACTGGGAACAGCAGGTTTTAGCGCAACAGGTTTATTTGAAATCACAAGCTTTTGGAGCCCTGCTCATTCATCAGGTGAAGTGAAATGTAGTGAAATGTAAAAAATGGCATATACTAACGAAAGTCACTAAAAACATTTGCTCTTATTGTGCACTCCTGTCCTACTTGGTCTTCAGTACTCTTTGACATGGTCAATTATATCACATTACTTCAATATCTTTCTTCCTTGGTTCAGCTCTGTAGGTTTCTAGTTCCACTTTTATTATCCACAGTACCTATAGTGATGGTTTCCTTTCTGACCCCCACATCATGGCCTCAAAAGTGTCCCTAACATTCCAATCATAGATTCCTCCCCTCCCTCATCTATATGCGGGAATTTTGTAACACTATTGTCAGAACTGAGATCATCTTCCATGTGTACACTGAAGCAACTCAGCTCTACTATCCCACCTTGCTCTGTCCTTGCCACTGCCTGAATGCAATAATGTTACTTATCCAACATCAGATGAAGTTCAATAGAAATAAATGCAAGATAGTGCATCTTAGTAGGAAAAATAGGAAGGTCATATATTACTTGGAAGGTGCAAGTCTATGCAGGGTAAAGGAAGAAAGATTGGAGTACAAATACACCAATCATGAAAAACTGTACCACATGTTAGCAAGGTCTTAACAAAACAAACTAAGTTCTAGGTTTTATTTCTAGAGGGGCAGAATTGAAAAGTGGGAAAGCTATGCTAAACCTGTATGGAATCTTGATTAGAGCATACTTAAAATATTGCATGTACTTCTGGTTCACATATAAAAAGAGATAGAGACTCTAAGGAGTGCAGAGCAGATGATGCCAGAAATGCATGAGTACACACTAGGAAAATATTGTCAGGTTGGGTTTTTTCTGACTTGAAAACAGAAGACTTAGGGGTAACCTTTTAAAGGTCTTTAAAATTATTAACTGTTTTGATAGAGTGGATTTGGGGCATAGGGAAGAGTATAACTATCAACATAAGAGATTCGCTAAGAAATTCAACTGGGAATTCAGAAGAAACTTGTGGAACTTGCTACCACAGAGTGTGATGAAGCAAACAGTATACATGCATTTAAGGGGAAGTTAGACAAGGAGATGAGGGTGAAGAGAGAAGAGAGTTATGACAATATATATAGGTGAGAAAAGATGGAAGGTGGCTCGAATGAAGCATTAATATTGGTATGGATTGATTGAGTCAAATGGCCTGGCCAGAATTTTACTGGCACTCCTACTCCGAATCCAGGGGCAGGTGCAGCTCGGAGAACAGCATTCTCTGTTGGTCTTGGGTGGGATTGTACGAACCTCAGTCAGATGTGCTGGCAAAATTCTGTCCCCTGTTTCTGTGCCTATATTCTAAGTGATCCAAGCTTTGCTGGCCTCATATCACTCCAATCACAAAGATTGCCTCTCTATGGCATTGCCCCCCACCCCATTCCCTGTACCACACACCCCGGCTCTACATCAGTTCATCTGCCTTTAAAAAATGATTACCCTCTCATCTCCCTTCCAGCTTCAGGGACTCCATTTTAGCTTTGTGTTCACCTTTCAAATTGGGGTGGAACTTTCCTACCACGCCCACCACGGGAATCGTAGCAGGTGGTACATGGATCATACAAAAAGGGCCATTGATCTTGGGCAGGATTTTCCGATCTTGGGGCTAGTGCGGCCAGAAAATCCCACTCTAGATCTCAGTGCAGCTTTTAGGGTCTTTTTCTATATTAAATGTGCTATATAAATGCAAGTTGTTCTTTGCCTTTTCCTCAAATAGTTTGTTGATTTATTTCACAGGATTAGAATAGCTGGTGTAAAATGTAATGCTTAGTTCAGAGAAGTTTTCTAAATTTTCGCAGCAGGTTGGTTAACTTGTATACTGTGGTAAATTAAACATTTCCATAAATTACACCACTAATATTTAATTCTATTTATGAGATTAGCCTCTTCAAGTGCAGCAGACTTAAGCATGTCATGTAGAAAATTCAGTGCATAAATTTAACTTAACCTCTTAAGCTTTCTTTTGAAGACTATCCAAGGAAGTTATAATGTAAAGGCTGCTCTTCTCAGTATTATGTGGATGTCCTTTTTAAAAAGTATGTATAATCTCTCATTCTTCTTTTTCTGGCTGAATTGTAAACAGCCCAATAAACTGGATTCTTAGAATTCTGATCATGCAAAAGGAGGCCATTCGGCCCATCAATTCTGCACTACACTCTGATTGATCACTCCACCAAAGCCTTATCCCGGTAACCCCACCTATTCACCCTGTTAATTCTCCTAACCTACACATCTTGGGATACTAAATGGTAATTTAGGATGGCCAATCCACCTGCTGTTGAACCCTATGGAATGTACAACTTGCACCCCACTCAAGTGCGATGAAAAGGGAAGAGGCTGCCCCAACTCCCAACTGATGGATGACTCTATTGTCTGTTGACTTTCACAATATCTTCAAAGATTTCTGAACTGAGACATCATAAAAACATAGAAACAGGAATAGGCCCCTCAGTGCATCAAGCCTGCTCTGCAATTCACTGAGGTCATGGCTGATCTGGTTGTGGTCTTAATTCTGCCTACCATCTGCCTCGATAACTCTTGACATCCTTGTCTATCTAACTCTGTCTTAAATAAATTCAATGACACAGCCAGCATTTACTTTCTGGGGAAGATAATTCTATATCCTAATGATCCTTTCAGATTGATTCCTGGTTTGGGTCACTGTCTGTGTGGAGCTTGCACGTTCTTCCTGTGTCTGTGTGGGTTTCCTCTGGGTACTCTGGTTTCTTCCTACAGCCTGAAAGATATACTGGTTAGGTGCATTGACGTGAACAGACACCGGAGTGTGGTAACTAGGGGAATTTCATAATAACTTCATTCGGTGTTAATGTAAGCATCACTTGTGACTAATGAATAAACTTTAACTTTACTTTACCCCTCATCACATGGCCGTAACATTAGGCTATTGGAGATATTAAATACAATATTGAACATATATGGATTGCATTCTGATGTTATGTTTGGGTTCCACCAGGGTCACTCAGCTTCTGACCTCAATACAGCCTTTGTTCAAATATAGACAAAAGAGCTGAATGCCAGAGGTGAGGTGAGGCTGACTGCTCTTGACCTCAAGGCAGCATTTGACTGAGTACCAAGAAGCTCTAGCAAAACTGGAGCCAATGGGAATCAGAGAGAAAACCCTCTGCTGGTTGGAGTCAGACCTGGCACAAAGGAAGTCCGTTGTGGTTTTTGGATATCAATCATCTCAGCTCCAGGATGTCACTACAGGAGTTCCCCAGAGTGGTGACCTTTAGCTACTTCATCAAAGATCTTCATTCCATCTTAAGGTCAGAAATAGTGGTGTTCACTGATGACTGTACAATGTTCAGTATCATTCGCGACTCTTTAGACACTGAAACAAACCATGTTCAAATGCAGCAAGACCTGGGCATATTTCAAGCTGAAGCTGACAAAAATTAAGTAGCATTCATGCCACACAAGTGCCAGGCAATGACCATCTGCAAAAAGAGAGGATCTAACCATCACCCCTTGAGATTCAATAGCATTGCCAGCCCCAAATCTCTCACTATCAACATTGACCAGAAACTGAACTGGACTAGGCATATAAATACTATGGTTACAAGAGCGGGTCAAAGGATGGGAATCCTGTGGCGAATAACTCACCTTCTGACTCCCCAGAGCCTGTCCACCATTTACAAATTTCAAGTCCAAAGTGTAATGGAATACTCTTCACGTGCCTGGATGACTGCAACTCCAACAACACTCAAGAAAATTGACACCATCCCAAATTAACCTGCTTGATTGCTACCCCTTCCACAAACATTTAATACTTCCATTACTGATGAACAGTGGCAGCTATAAGAAGCACTGCAGGAATTCACCAAGGTTCCTTCGTCAGCTCCTTCCAACTCATGACAGCAACAATCTCAAAGGATAAGAGCAGCAGGTACCTGGGAATTCTACCCCAGAGCATCCTGTTCCAGACCATTCCAAAGCCTCTAGGGATCACAATTACAAAATAAAAAGGCAACGCATAAAAGAAAAAAATCCAAATTCATTTTGTCCAAGAAATCATCCACATTCCAAAAGAAGTCAACTAATTACCTTTATGCATTCCCTTTGCGCCTGTCTTGTGATTGTCTTTGGCTGACATAGTGCCCTTATGCAACACTACCCCAGTAGCTGCAGAGGAATAGTGGAAAGCTGCTGACTTTAAATGATGGAGATTGTGAATGGCTTTGGGAGATAACTTCAAACAAATAGGGCCAAGAAGGCGCAGCTTCTAACTGCCTCCCTTTGCATTCTATACTGGCTGACTCATAACCAACAGCAGAGGCACTGCTGCTAGGAGCACAAATGCTACCATCCTGAGAAGAAACAGTATGACCCCTGGCCCAGGTGCGTTGCAGCAACCCTAGGATCTGTCTGAGGACTAACTGTTTGCCTGCTCCCATTGAGCACTGGTGTGCATTCCTGTTATGACAGCAGTCTGAGACTGTAAGGGAAATTATCCCGTCCCACTTGCCACAGGAATTGTAGAGAGTGGGGAGGGGTGGACCATGCAGAGATCCGTTGATCTTAGGCAGGATTTTCCAGTTTTGGGGCAAGTGCAGCTGGAAAAATCATGCCTTTAGTAGCTGCAAGTTGAGAATTCATGAATCTCAGTCTGAGCTTCCATTGCAGCAGGCAGATGCTGCGTGACTAGGGCTTTTTTTTATAATTTCAGCCCTGCCACCATCTCCAATAATGGCAAGCACTGTCTCCTCCATGGAGCTGAGGAAATGTAACCATGCTTGTTCCCCTGCATTGTTTGCAATTATACTCCACTTTGTCCTGTAAGAGAAGGGGAAGTGTGTTTGTGAGCATGAAGCAATGTAATTGGGTGATTTGCCTGGCCTAGTTGAATAACTGGCAGCGTGTGTAAATTATAGGTGTGTGTGTGAGATTTGCAGCAGCACAGTTAGAGGAGCCTATAAATGTGAGATTTGAGCCGCGGTTAATAGAAACTGTTGGCAGGTGAATTAAGGGAATGTGGTGAACTGAGCAGTATATGAGGCTAGTCATTCACTTACGAGGATAAAGCATTTGAAGATCCATTCACTGACCTTTACTGCCCTCTGAGGTAATTAAACCTCTTGCGACACTGTATCCCGGTCCTTGGGATAGAATGCTGCTATTGACTCCAATGGCTACTTGCTTCCGCTGTCTTTTCAGTGTTTGTCTGGGTACCTTCTTATGGATAAGGACCTCTCTTTTCTTCTCCACCTCCCACACCAAGTCTTCATCAGATACACTTGAGACTTGGGGCATAATCTCTCTCCTTTTCTGACATTTTCCCTCATCTTTCTGCCTCTTCCATGTCACATCCAGCACCTCCTCCAGCCAGAATGCATGGTGCTTTTCAGAGATGTAGGCACTAGGATGCACACCACTATTTATCAGTTACGTGGTAATTCTGTTCACAAACAGGGCATAATTTACACAAACTCAATTTACAAAAGAATGTTTGGAATGCAGATCTTTAAAGATTCACATTCCAACCAATATCTACGTACCTGAGCCCAAGACTCTTTGAACCTCCAGTGATTTTGAATTTTTCACTGTTTCAAAATGATCCTATTCCATCCACTTTTGGTCCAAAGTGGATGATCTCACAGCCACCCATGTTGAAATCCAACAAAAATTGTTGTCAGTAAATGCTGATAGGTTTGCATCATTGTTACTGCAAAGTCCAGGCCATTGACTTGCACCTGTGTGACAATTCAGTAGTTCAGAAAATATCAGATTTATTTGAGTTGAATAAACCCACCCTTTCCCAAAAATTGGTTCAGTTAGCACTTTTACTGGATTGGCAAAATGAAGATAATACAAGTTGAAGCAATATTGAGATTTGCAATTCCACTCTTGTTGATCAATGAATCAAAATTATTATTTTACCAATACGCAGAAAGGTCTCCTGAGCTATTTTTCAGTACATGTACGAGACTTGCTGTCACGTGTACATGTACGAGACTTGCTGTCACGTACCTGTACATGTACCTGAATGTTACTTGTTAGATGCTTCAGTGGAGGAAGTGCCTTTGCACCATTAACAAATAAGTTAAAGTTTATTTATTAGTCACAAATAAGGCTTACATTAACACTGCAATGAAGCTGCTATGAAATTCCCCTAGTCGCCACACTCCAGCACCTACTTGCATCAGTGCACCTAATCAGCATGTCTTCTGGGTGTGGGAGGAAACCAGAGCACCTCGAGGAAACCCTTACAGACATGGGGAGAATGTGCAAACTCCATACAGACAATGACCCAACTCGGGTCCCTGGTGCTGTGAGGCAGCACTGATAATCACTGTGCCACTGGACCATTTTTAACATAGTAATAGCATCCCTAGGTGCCAAATTAATAAAAACACATGAATATTTCTTCAGTGGAGTTAACTGTTGTTCAAGAAGTTTAGTGAATTAACTGCAAATAATCATGACTAAGCTGTAAATTAACCTCTTGACCATATTAACCAACAGGAAATGTAACTGGAAATCTCCGCTCAGTCTGAAAAAACACAACAGATTTAGTTGGGAGGGAAGTTCTAGCCATTCTAGCTGGGTTTTATTATTCAAAAGGTAAAACATGTTGTTTGCAATATAATTAGCACTCTGAATGGGAGGTGACTGCTAATTCTAAGTATAATTTTCTCTTATTGATCCTGGCAGGATGATGCACTGGTGCTGTAACAGCTGGCTGATCAGCTGACCTTCCACAATCCCAGCAGCCTCAAGAAATAGAACATTGGTGCAGTTTCTGCTTTGATTATTGAAGATGTGTGATACCGTATTGAGTACTCCTCTCCATAAGGTCAGGGTGTCTGTATAATCCATCCAGTTTAAACAAAGTCAAAGTAAAGCATACAAATGGGAATATTCTTCTAAAATATCTCACATTGAGACTGTGCTGGATGTACATAGTTGAACTGACAGTTTTTAAAAGTCAAATACTTATCACGGTAGATTACAGATGTGACAGGGTTCATCACTAGCCTTATTTTGTTTCTGTGTAATCATTGACCTTATTGATAAGAGGTGAACGGGTTACCATCCAGATATGCCGATTAGAAATTTTCAAACTATCAATTGGAAAAGACCAAAATTTAATTCCACTAAAGCATCTACTATTACTTAAGAGTTGCTGGTCATCAAAGCAATAATTGATGCAGAAAAGCTCCTCAACTCCTCCCCCATAATCAGTGTTGAACAAAATCAGCCTTGGTGATATTACTAGTTGTTAGAACCATAGAATCCCTAAAGTGCAGAAGGAGGCCATTCTTCCCATTAAGCCTGCACTGAATCTTCAAAACAGCATCTTATCCAGGCCCAAGTCCCATGTATTTACCAAGCCTAATCCACCTAATGTGCAATCTTTAGACTGTGGGAGGAAACCGGAGCATCCAGAAGAAACCCACACAGATATGGGGAGAACATGCAAACTCTACACAGACAGTGACCCAAGGGAGGAATTGAACACGGGTCCCTGGCGTTGTGAGTGCTGCCCTCCCATAATTTTCATGGGAAAGTTCCTTGATATTGAGAAGTACAAATCCAGACTTATAATTCAAATTTTAATTCATTTTATTAGCAGAAACAGCTGTTGTGAAATTAATCTGGAAATCTTGGAGGATACTTGAGACATTGGGCTGAATTTTACCAGCACATTCGCCTGAGGTTTGTACGATCCTGTCTGAGGATAACATAGAATGCAGTTCTCTGAGTCTTGTCCGCCCCTGGAATCACAGCGGGCATGTGGGTAAAATTCCGGCCACTGAGTTTGTCCTTCCTTCTGTCATTCTACCCAAGAATTAGAGAACATGCTATCACCATTGATTGATGATTGCATTCATCAAACTTATTTTTCTTCAACAGAACAATTTGGACCATTAATGATTTAGAGCATTTATTGCACCCCAGACTGCATCATAAGCTACTGATGCAATCATGATTACTATATCAAGCACCTTTATACATTTAGGGATATTTGTGACTACACAATATAAGTGAATCATCACCACAAATTGATGCTTCAAGTAAGCATGGTGCCTTACCTTCACTGGAGGAAGCTGCACTTTTTTTTTAGCATATCTTCATACCCACACTGTTTTTTTTACACTTCGCGGAATAGTGGGGGAAGACTTCCTGAGCTGATTATCAGCCCACTGAACTGTGTTGAATGCTCATTCCATGACCAACAAGTCCTGCTGTTGAACTCAAACCCAGAGTTTCTGGTCCAATAGCAGGAATAATATCATTAAGTTACAAGATTAGTTGTGGAGAACACTGGGATACAGGGTTGCAAACTGGAAAGTATTGAAGTAGATAAGGAGGATGTGCTAGATATTCTTGAGGGTTTGAAGTTAGATAAGTCCCCTGGGCCGGACGGGATTTACCCTAGGATTCTCTGGGAGGCAAGAGAGGAGATTGCAGAGCCTCTGGCTCTGATCTTCAGCTCGTCGTTGGTTACGGGTGTGGTTCCGGAGGACTGGAGGATAGCGAATGTGGTCCCGTTGTTCAAGAAGGGGAAGAGAGACCTTCCAGGGAATTATAGGCCAGTGAGGCTTACTTCTGTTGTGGGCAAAGTATTGGAGAGAATTATTAGGGATAGGATTTATAGTTATTTAGAGAGAAATGAATTGATTGGGGATAGTCAGCATGGTTTTGTGAAGGGTAGGTCGTGCCTTACTAACCTTATTGAGTTTTTGAAAAAGTGACCAAAGAGGTGGATGGGGGTAAGGCAGTTGATGTGGTATATATGGACTTTAGTAAGGCGTTCGATAAGGTGTCCCATGGAAGGCTTCTGCAGAAAATGCAGATGTATGGGATTGATGGTGATTTAGCTAATTGGATTAGGAATTAGCTACCTGATAGAAGACAGAGGGTGGTGGTTGATGGAAATTATTCATCGTGGAGTTTGGTTACAAGTGGTGTACCTCAGGGATCCGTTTTGGGGCCCCTGCTGTTTGTAATTTTTATAAATGATCTGGATGAGGGTATTGAAGGATGGATTAGTAAATTTGCAGATGACACTAAAGTCGGTGGAGTGGTAGATAGTGAAGAGGGGTGTTATAGTTGCAGAGAGACTTGGACAAGTTGCAGAGCTGGGCCGAGAGGTGGCAAATGGAGTTTAATGTGGAAAAGTGTGAGGTAATTCACTTTGGCAGGAATAACAAATGTGGAGAGTATAGGGCTAATGGTAGGACTCTTAATAGTGTTGATGAACAGAGGGATCTTGGTGTATGTGTGCATAGATCCCTGAAAGTTGGCAATCAAGTCGATAAGGTTGTTAAGAAGGCATATGGAGTCTTAGCTTTTATTGGTAGGGGATTGAATTTCGGAGCCGCAACGTCATGTTGCAACTGTACAAAACTCTAGTGCGGCCGCACTTGGAGTATTGTGTGCAGTTCTGGTCCCCGCATTATAAGAAAGATGTGGAGGCATTGGAGAGGGTACAGAGGAGGTTTACCAGGATGTTGCCTGTATGGAGGGCAGGTCTTATGAGGAGAGGCTGAGGGATTTGAGGTTGTTTTCGTTAGAAAGGAGGAGGCTAAGAGGGGACCTGATCGAAACATATAAGATGATTAGAGGTTTAGATAGGGTGGACAGGGATAGCCTTTTTCCTAGGATGGAGAAAGCTAGCACGAGGGGACATAGCTTTAAATTAAGGGGTGGTAGTTATAGGACGGATGTCAGAGGTAGGTTCTTTACCCAGAGGGTGGTAAGGGTATGGAATGCCCTGCCTGCTGCAGGTGTAGATAAGCCAAGTTTGGTGGCGTTTAAGAGGTTAGTAGATAAGTTTATGGACAAAAAGGGAATGGTTTAGGTTAGAGGGTCATTGCTTTTTCCTAATTGGTCGGCGCAACATCGAAGGCCAAAGGGCCTGTTCTGCACTGTAATGTTCTATGTTCTATGTTCTAAGATCTCCACAAAGATTGCATCGAAAATGCCCAAGGAGGGCTCAAAGGCTCGTAATGAAATAAATAAATAGTTGGATGTCATTGAATCTATGGAAGACCAATACAGTAGTTAAATTGTCATGGTAACTATGTATACTATGATTGTGAGAATTAGTAAAAGTGTAAAATTTATTTCCTTGATGTACACAATGCATTGCATCAATGGGTATTGTACAGCAGTTGCCACAAAGGAAGTGATAACCAATATGTTGACTCAGGAAGCAAGGACATGAGAACATAACAACATAAGAAACATGAGGAGTAGGCCATCTAGCCCCTTGAGCCTGCCCTGCCATTCAATAAGATCATGGCTGATCTGATAGTCATTCAGTTCCAATTACCCACCTGCTCCCCTTAACTCTTAATTTCCTTATTGGTCAAAAATCTATCTATCTGTGACCTTAACACATTTAACAAGGTAGCCTCCACAGCTTCAATGGGCAGAGAATACCAAAGATTCACTACTCTCTGGGAGAAAAAGTTCCTCCTCAACTCTGTTCTAAATTGACTCCCCTGTATTTAAGGCTGTGCCCTCTAGTTCTTGGTTCCATTCTAAGTGGAAATGATCTTGCTGCTTCTACCCTGTCTAACCCTTTCACTATCTTATATATCTCCATAAGATCTCCCCTCAGCCTTCTAAGCTCAATGAGTAGCATTATTCCAAAGTGTTGTTATTACTGATACATTTGACACAGGATCTAGCACATAGACAATTGTTAATTCAGCATGGAATAATCTTGGAGTGCTATCAAAGTCAAGCTCATGCGCTTGGCACCACTCTCATCCTCATCAGCCATAAGGCCTCCAAGAAGTCTCAATTACTGTGGGAACATACACGTTTTCATGTACATTGTAGCCTGAGGCCATGAATGGTAGAGGCTACGACATTCTTTATACGTCCATGACTCTATGAGTCTATGACATGGCTAACCAGATATCTCTCTCACTCTTAGAGCCAGTTACTGGCACATGGGAGGAAGTGCAGGTTAATACTCAACTTGTTTGGCTGTGTTATGAACATGCTTCCTTGAGGCTGAGAGCTTCTAGGCCACAGGTAGAGATGCTACCCGCGTTACCACAAGACTTCTGTGGATAATCACTAATAACTCCAACAATGAATTGAGGAGAAACTATTCAGAGAATGATAAGAATGTGGAACTCACTTCTACATTGAGTGACTGTGGCAAATAACATAGATGTATTTCAATGGAAACTAAATAAATACAGAAGGGAGAGAAGAATAAAGGACTGAGTGATAGGATGAGAAGTAGAAAGTAGTTTGGGAGCAAACCTGTGGGATAAACAGAACAGGACTAAGTGGCTTATTTCTATATTCTAAATTCAATGTAACTCTACATAACTCCCTTGTGCTCATACTTTACAATCAGAAAACAACCAGCTTGTTTACTAGTTTGTAATATTTGAAACCTTCTGCATTAACAGCCTCTGTGCACAACGAATGACAGCTTTGGTTAATAAAACCCAGCAACTATCCAAGTGAATCTTGTCTGAATTGCTTCCAATGCAAGTCATATCTCCCTTAACGAGAGAGAGCAGAACTCTTGGTGCTGTCTCAATCAATGCTGTGTTAAGCTCTGGCAAAAATTTCATACAATAAAGACAACATTGCCTTCCTAATTAATTGCTGTACCTGCATGCTAACATTTTGTGATTCATATAAAAGGACATTCAGGTTCCTCAAAAATGCAGCATGTGGTAGTCTCTCTCAATTTAAATAATACTCTGCTCTGCTGCTTTTCTTGCCAAAGTGCACAATTCACATATTTCTACATTAAATTCCATCTGTCACTTTTTTGTCCCCTCACTTATCTATATCGCTTTGTAAACTCTTTGTATCCTCCTCACACCATTTTTTCTCCCTAGCTTGACCACAAAACAGTCAGTCTCTTCATCTAACTAACGTAGATCCTAAACAGTTGAGGTCCCAACATTGATCACAATGTACTCGACCAGTTACTGTTTGTCAACTTAAAAACGATTTATCCTGACACTGTGTTTCCTGTAGTTACTAATTCTCTGTTCATGTTAATATATCATTCCCAACACCATGAATTCTTATCTTATGCAGTTGCCTTTAATGTGGCAACTTGTCAAATGCCTTTGAGAATCCAAATGCATTTTACCTATGAGCTCTCCTTTGTCAACCCTGCTTCTGAGTTACTTTGATTTAGTCTTTAGACCCTGAAAGAACTCCAATAAGTTTGTCAAATATAATTTCACTTTCATGAAACCATGTTGACTTGGCCACATTGTATTATTTGTATTACGATTTTCTGAATGTCCTGTTACTGCTCCTTAATAATAGATTTTAGCATTTTTCAAATGACAGATATTAGAGGAACTTGGCTTCCTGCTTTCTCTCTGTCTTCTTCCTTGAATAGTGGCATTACATTTTCAGTTTTCCAATCTGCCGTGATCTTTCCAGAATCTAGGCGATATTAGAAGATTACGATGATTGCATCAAATAGTATTTAATGCCCATGACAAATGTGACAAGAGGTGTCATTTAGTCTGGTAGGAGATGGTAAGTAAGGATTCCATCTTCCTCCCACCTCCACTTTGGTAAAGTCCGTGGTGGTATGTACCACGGATGGCCTTCCCACCCTACTGCGAATTAAGGCACTGAAGTGGACAATTAATGCCCTCACTTAAGGGATTCATCCCAGCACCACTGGTATTAACCGAATGACAGGGAGAGGGCTCTCTATGTGGGGAACATGACAAACAAAATTGTGTAGGGTTGCTTGAGGACTCCCAGGAACACCCTTATTCAAAGAGTATTATAGTGCTTCCTCAAGAAAGCCAGCTTTGATTAGTTGATCCGAACTGCACGTGAAACAGCTGTAACTCTAACAACTTTTTATGTTGAAATGGACACTGTATCTCACGCAAGCAGGCTTGTGATGGGATTGATAGTTGCGGTGATGGATCCAATGAAAGGGTGCCCTTGAGGGCCACCACCGTGCCCTTGCTGCAAAGCCCCCTCAACCCCAAATATCTCCCCACTGCCTCCGGCCTGCAATCCTCCTCTGTCCATCATTTAACTGTGACCTGGGCTCCAGCACTGATACAAGGCCCAGGGTATGGGTTGTACTGGCAGCAGCCAATGTCTCCCTAGTGGTGATGCCATTCAATAGAGCTACAGGCCTCTGATTGGTTGGCAATACTTGGAGGATGGAATTTTGACTCTGGGGTCCTTGATCCTCAGGAAGTGCCTGCCACTGACCTGTCAAGTGCCCGACTAGCACATAATGAGAGCCTTCCCAAAAACAGGGTTTCTCTAGCTGAGAAACAAGACTCTATCCCTTTATTAAATACAGCAAACTATCTCTGCTGCCACTTCTTTTTGGACTTTAGAATGCAAGCTGCCAGGCACAAGAGCCTGGACAGCCTTTAATTCCATTAGTTTTCATTGTATATTTTCTCTAGAGAATGTTTGCCATTTGCCTCTTGATTTTCAACTCTTTGTGGGATACCTCTGCTCTCTCCTTGTTTCCAATGACTAATTTCCCATCACACCATTTCAGGGACCAATGCTCACTTGAACTAACTTTGCCTTTTTATATAAATGTAGAAACTTTTACTGTTTGTTTTTATATGTTTTGCTAGTTTTCTTTCATGCTCCAATTTCTCCCTTCTTTTTAGTCATTTTTCGATGGTTTCCAAAATTTTCCCTGTCTCCTAGGATACCACTCATATTTGTGTCATTGTATATCTTTCCTCACAATATAAAATCAGATTCCAGCAACATTCACATTGTAAGGATAACTTCCAGACTTCACACCACCGTTAAAGAATCCAATGCTGACCTGATGGCAAGGCATATTCAGGTCCAAGATTTTGTGGCCCTTCCCACCCAGCAGGATTTTCTTGTCCTGTTAAAGTAAACATCAATTTAATTGGTCTGTTGTATCTGCTGGGGTGAGACACACCGTGGGGATGTAAGCATTCTTTCCAAATGTATCACAGTTTGGTATGGCTCCTACTCTGACCAATACCCCGAGAAACTACAAAGAGTTATGGATGTAGCACAAACCATCGCGCAACCCAGCCTCCCATCCATTAACTCCATCTACACTTTCCATTGCCTTGGAAAAGCAGCCAGCGTAATCATGGATCCCACACATGCTGAACATACTCTCTTCCACCTTCTTCCATTGAGAAGAAGATACAAAAATCT
Source organism: Sphyrna mokarran (assembly GCA_024679065.1). Taxonomy (NCBI): domain Eukaryota; kingdom Metazoa; phylum Chordata; class Chondrichthyes; order Carcharhiniformes; family Carcharhinidae; genus Sphyrna; species Sphyrna mokarran. The sequence goes on from JAGIQG010000003.1 coordinate 112,391,479, forward strand.
GAGATCATGAACCAACCGACTCAAGAACAGCTTCTTCCCTGCTGCCATCAGACTTTTGAATGGACCTATCTTATATTAAGGTGGTCTCTCTCTTCAGGCCACATGTAGCTGCAACACATATTCTACACTCTATCTTTTCCTTGTTCCCTATGTAATCTATGAATGGTAAGTTTTGTCTGTAAAGTATGTGAGAAACAATATTTTTCACTGTACATGTGACAATAATAAATCAAATCAAAAACGTCTGGTCCATGTGTGTGCTTCAGTCATTGAACATTAAAATTTGTATCAAGTACCTAAAAAGCAACTCTTTGTACAATAATAACAGATTCTGTTACATTAATGGTGACTAAGGGAAACTGTCAGCTATGTTAATATTTTATTAAATTTAATTTGTTATTTAGGTTTTCTTGCCAAAAAGAAACTGACTGGAAACAAAATCCTGCAAGAGTGAAAAAACGAGAAACTCAATTTTCTACATACCCTCACCCCCCAACATCACCTTCCCCCCCCACCCCATCCCTCAACTTCCCAAAAGATTAGGGATCTAATGCATATAAATTGGAATATCCCCCTCACTTCATTCCCCGCACATTGGCGTTTCCCTCCTCGCTGATGTGACATTATGTTGGCGCGATTTACAACAGATTTTTTTAACAGGCACCAGACAAAGGGAACCCACTGAGGGCACAAAAGCCGGGTGATCAGAGGGACAGACATGGGTAGTACCCTAGCATTTTACCCCGGCACTCATCCCTCGCACTCTGCTGGGAGAGATGCCAAGGGGAGCTGCATGGAGGAGAGCAGTTTCCATGTCTGTGGGGATGGGGGTGTCCTGTTGAGGCAGTTGCCTGTTTGCATGTTGGGGTGCGGGAGATTCCATATGAATGCGGGGACTTACTCTTTAGTTGTTATCAGAGGTTGGGGCAACCCAATTTTGGGACACGCTTCCATTTTTTTGCACCAATTGCTGGATAATCTGATGAGCTGTGCCAGCTGGGTAGCCAATGGGTTGCATGCCAGTTTCCTCACCTGAACCAGCATTTAGGACAAAAAAATTCCAGCCATTTTTTTTCTTCGTGATAAAGGAAAATGCTCAATAACTATAATGACTGCAGTAAATTAGTTCTGGTTTTTAAAACAAGGAAATCTGTAAAATGCTGCTCCTTCAAAGATAAAAAATTACACGAGAACGGTGTCGGAGAGTTTTTTGCATGGATGATATTTACACACAGTAAAAACGCAATCACTCAGTCTCGGAGAAAGCAGACACTTCATTAGATAAGATTGAGTCTTAGTCAAACTAAAGTACTGGAAATTGTTACACTTTCCATCAGGTTTCAGTAACTATTACTCACTTGGAAGGGTACGTAATAGATTGCACTGAAGATTAAGGAAATGAATGCGATTATGGGAATTTAATGCTCAAAGCCAAAAGGTTGGATGCGTTATTGCGTACTCAAAGTAATTTATGTGACATCCCCTCTTTCCAAATGTTAAGATGCAGCAACGAATTACAGCTAATTGTCCTTCTTCAGCTGGTGTTTTAATTATCAAATGATCAGCTCACTGATTATCACATTGCAACAAAAGATCAAAGGTTGCTCCACTGTGACCTACCCCTTTCCCCTTGATGTTACTTTCTCACATTTATATATTCAACTTTGGCCTTAAGTTAGTGAAAATTATCATAGCTTTGGATCTGAATCTCAAACACTCCTTAACTCACACACAGGTACATGATAAGATTTTTTTTCTCTATTCTCTACTGCCTCAAGATGAAAGAAAAATCTGTCTTCAAAACATGCAAATGTGGGGTCAGTTTGCTACCAAAGACAATCTTTGATATTCTTCTACCTCCAAGTAATAAGGGACAGTAGTGCAGTGTCATAAAAGCACTTTTTTTATTTGCAACATTGAAAACAATGCTTTTAGTGATATTCTTAACAACTTAACATATTTCCAGAATGTTACCTTCAACATATATGGGAGATGGGATCTGTGTCTAGATGTGGAATGTTTGTCTAGATGTGGGTTAATAGATGAGTTTTGTTTTGGCAACACTAAAGACAGGCCAGATTTGAAGAAATTGAAAGTGGCTTGCAAAACTGGTGCAGAGCAGGCAGTGTTTTAAAGTTCATTTATTTGTGTCACAAGTTTGCTTATATTAACACTGCAATTAAGTTCCTATGAAAATTCCCTAGTCGCCACAATCTGGTGCCTGTGCAGGCACACTGAAGGAGAATTTAGCATGACCAATGAACCTGACCAGTACATCTTTCGGACTGTGGGAGGAAACCGGAGCACCTGGAGGAAACCCTCATAGACATAGGGAGAACTTGAAGACTCTGCACAGAAAGTGATCCAAGCTGGGAGTCAAACCTAGTTCCTTGGCACTGCAAGGACTGTGCCATCCCTAGACACTGCAGTTATCTGCAAACTGTAGATCATGTATCTTTGTGCTGGTTAGTTTAATTTTGGCATGGAAACAACTCAGGTTATAGAGTTTTCCATTTAGGAGAACTTAATACTTACACCAGAGGACAGTTGATCTTTGACAAAGTAAATAGCCACTGTCAGGTACATTCCAAATGGTTATCGGGGCTTTCACACAGCTTTAATTGTCCAGTCTAGATTCTGACGGTATTTTTACAGATCTCTTACTCAAAATAATTGCAGATATATCATCATGAAGCAGTTGCAGGATTGTGAGAAGGCTTTTTACACATACAAATCTTTGGAGCATAATCCACAGAGCCCCGTGATTCACTGAGACAAATGCTTTGGTCAGGCCAGTGGATACAATGAAGAGTTACTGGTATTGTTTTCAACATTGTTCTTGCATTATTTTGGCAACAAAGACCATGCCAAGTTTCCTCTGGCAAGTCTAAAACTATACTGTGTACAGGATTTTTTGACGAGGCTTGGATAATCCCACCCAAAGTCAACAGATCTTTGTAGATTCTTGCGGTGGGCTGTATGGGAAAATTCCACCCTGTATCTCTGGGAGGAGCTTACTAACAATTGTTCTATATGGCAACAATTGTCCATCAAACGCCTTAATGGTGAGGCAGAGAGGCAGAGGAGATGGTAAAAGAAGAACACCCTGCATTTTGTATTCCACTAACAATGGAACATCTTGCTTATTTATCCAAAGATCCGTAGGTCAAGAATTGGCCTTTTCACTTTACTGAAGGCCCATGGCAGAAAGTTGCGTCCCTGAGCAGATGTCATCCTTGAATTGAGGAACAGCACTGCCACTCACTCTAATAAGCAGACTTAAATTATTTTAGATCTCAATATTAGCATGAAACAACACTGAATAGTGGCATCAGATTAGAAAGCAGCTTACCTTTACTAAACTACTTCAGATAGCACAACAGCAGAGTTAATTATGGGAGAAATAGGTGGACTCCTTTACATAAAGACTAAACAACTTCTGAAATTGTTAATATAAATGAATTTGAGTATTTCCCACTACAATTAATAGCCGGTTCATTATTTCACCTTTGATATCACATACCAGAAACCTTGTGATGAGATATAACAAGTGGATTTTAATCCAGGGGTTTTTAGTTCCCATGTAATTATTTGAATACCCATACATTAAAAGATAGCATTGTCACAATATCGGTGCAATTTCAAAATATTTCTTCTTAACTGAACGTTAAATCATTAATCTTGGTGATTTAAAAAACAGTCAAATAAATCTAAGTCATCTGCCAACTCTGCTTAATTCTATCCCATCAAAGTAAAGTGAATAAAATAAGATCAAGGCGAGCATGACACAGTGCTCTTTGCATTTTAATTTGAAAGTACAAACTATTTGGATTAGAACTTTTTAGTTTTGATATTTAGTCCAAATTCAGCAAAATTCAGCTGAATCAATTATTAACTTCAAAACATGAATACTCATTTGCATTTACCCTAATACTGAATTAATGTACAATGTGACTAGTGGAATGTTCTGTAAACAATAGCCACTGTCTATAAACCTAAAGTACCAAGATATTTCTGAAATGTGTGACAAGATTATAATTTGATAGTCTGTATATATATTTTTTTCCAATATACCATATATTCGGCTTACAATTCTCCTGTAATTAACTGCAGATTATCTCTGAAGACCTGTGGTAATTATGTCACAAAACCCTTTAATACCATCTCTGAATGTCATGAAGTGTTGCTCTCTCTGCCAATTTACTTATCACAAAAATTCACAAAGGATTAAAATGACTTTGAAAATCATGCCACAATTTTAATTGCATTTGTTACATAAAATATGCACTTCTGACCAAGCAATGTCACCAATAAATATGTGCAAAGCGTTCTGGTTTCACAAAATCTCCTGACAAAAAATGAAGGTGAAACTAACAAGAATGCCAACCTTAACCAGATATACAAAAAAATCTGACACCGTTTATTGGGTAAATGGACCATGAGATGTGATGTGTTACTGAGTCATAATAATTGGTTGACTCCCTAACCAATGCAGAGTTAACTCTTTTCAGTTTAGGTGCAAGTTGTAGCATTAGAATGTACTTCTATACTGAAGAGCATTTTGCAGTGCTTATCTGTCATCTGATGGCCTATGCTAAAAAATGTACATACATAAGTGTTGTGATGGCATAATAAGGCTCAGCTGCAACTAAATAACATCAAAACTTGGTGAGCTCACTCATGATGAATAATCCCTTGAGTAAGTAACCAAAGGAATGCTGGGATCTCTTGATCTGTAGCCTAGCATAAGCCATACCTAAAGGGAAAGGAGAGAAAATGGGAGTAAAGACAGGGGAAATGAGTGAAAGAAGGGGCAATATGGCACAAATTTAACTTCAGAGTGAAGCAGCTATGAAAACCTGATTACAGTCTAATTTAACAGTTTATTAGTAATTTGGATGTTAGGAGTTTGGAAGATCATGAGGTTAGTAGTGAACTTGAGATGAAAAACAAACCAGACAAGAAGCAAGAATCTAGAGAAAACTGAGATGCAATTGGCCCAGTAACAAGATTAGCAAGTATCTGGAGAAAATGAGGTGTGAATTGACAAATCAGTAACATTAGAGCAATCTTATCAGAATTTAGCAAAGTGTTGATTCTGGCAAGAGAAATGGAGTGAATCCTACCAACAACTCTGGCATAATTTCTGACCAAATCTTGAGCCTCAACAATAGTTTTTATAGCCATGAGAATCACGCCACACCCTCAGCAGTTCCCCCTGATGTCCCATCATTTCTGAACTTAACAGTGCCAATAAACAGCTGCCTATAAATAGCTGCCCAGCGTTCCTCAGGGCCGGTGAGAATCATATTTTTCTGAATTCTCTGCAATTTGACCCGCACTGCCATTCCCACGGACAGAGAGAGTGGGCTCAAAATCCTGTCCATTGTTTATGAGAGATCAATGAAGCTGTAGAAAATGATAACATCTAAAGGCAAAGAATTCGAGAGATAGACAACTGAATCCACGCGATGGATATTAAAGCAGTTGAACAGTATAGCTGCCAGACCCTCATTGAAGCAGGAGGCTGGTTTTCCGTCTAACTGCCAAACAGGCCAAAATCTCCAGAAAGGTCATTTCCATGCAACATTTAGAGCCATGGCAGATTGCAAATATTTTCTTCTAAAAAAGATGCAGTTTGCACCTTTTGCTGAACTAGCAAAATACATTTTCTCGGACTTGTATTGTGTGGTAATTATTATCTGGATTTGACATATTAGAGTTACTATAGTGGTTGTTGTTTGGGAAAGGAGATGGTTTAGGGAATTTATGGTATTTGGATATATTTGGGGAATAAGAAGTCATTTCAGATAAAGTGGCGTGTTTAGTTATTCATGGAGTTAAGTGTTACAGTTTTTCTTGTCATGTGATTTTCTTTTACTTTAATAAATAGTTTTTATTAATTGGGCATATAACAATTGGACTAGTTTCTCATTGGCTTGTACGTGGTTCCTCATGTTATTCCAAACAAAGTAAGAGGTCTGACAACACCAATTTTAAATCCAACTGATTTATTTGATAGTAAACTTGCTAGCTTTCGGCATTTGTGCCTTCGTCAGGCAAAGGCATAAATGCCGAAAGGCCCAAAGGCACAAAGGAGGCACAAAGGCATGGACGAAGGCACAAACACCGAAAGCTAGCAAGTTTACTCTCAAATAAATCGGTTGGATTTAAAATTGGTGTTGTCAGACCTCTTACTGAGCTTACCCTAGTCCAACGCCGGCATCTCTACATCATTCCAAACAAATACACTAATAATAAATGTTTCAAGCTATCCCTTGGGGTTTTGGGACACTTTCGCAGGCAGCATAAGCAGAGTTCTTCACAGTACTGAGGAAGAGAACTCAGCATTTTGGGAGGAGCTGTGTTTCAGATAAGGCCTTAAATCAATGTCACAATTGGCCGTTCATGTCAATATAAAAGATGTTGTGATATTTTTGGAGAAGGTAACTCTTCTGCCAAAATTTCTCCTTCTAAAAACTCTATCAATCAAAAAAGATTAAGTGATCATTTATCTAATCTGTAGTTTATGGGTCATTTCACTGTTCAAATTGGTTTCTGCATTTACCTACATAAGAACATTGGCTGCACTCCAAAAATCCATTGATTGCAAATCTGTGGTAGTGTAGCAGTTTTGGGATATCCTGAGGACATTATAAGACACTATATATTTTTTTCCTTTACTAAAATTAAGATAGAGAAGAATATTATAAGGCTGTAATCTAATCTTAGACAAAGGGTCATCTGGATTTGAAACATCAGTTCTTTCTCTCCTTACAGATGCTGCCAGACCTGCTGAAACTTTCCAGCATTTCCTCTTATGGAATCTAACCTTAGAATTCATTCAAGTCTAAGTGTCATTATTTATGACGCCATTTGTATCCTAATTTCTACCTTGTAATCACTCCTGTTTTCCAATCTGTTTTACCTCGCTAATTAACTGAATTCTGGGAAATTAATATTAGCCATAATAAATAGTTTACTATTTGTATTTTGTGTCAATTATTATTCATTCTCAGGTTGTGGTCACTGCAAGGCCGACATATATTGCCCTAGGTGCCTTGACTGAGTGACTTGCTAGGCCACTTCAAAGGCTCACTGTGAATCAGCCAATTTTTACCAGCATGCCTGTCCCGGCATTGGGGTGGGTGAAGCTCCTAGAATGGAATTCTCCATTTGCCTCCGGCAGGGATTTTATGAATCTGAGTGACATTGTAAAATATCAGTTATTTTGTTGGATTAGAATTATATATAGGCTAAACCAAGTAAGAACAGTAATTTTCCTTCCATGAAGAATCATAAAATCAGAGAATGGATACAGTAGAGAAGGAAACCATTCTGCCATCGAACCTGTGCCACTTCCCTGCAAGAGTAACTCAACTAGTCCCACTCCCCTACCTTTTCTCCTTGGCCCTAGAATTTCTTTTTTGCTTCAAGTGCTTTATCACGTTCCAGTATGATGCCAGATATGTAGCCCGTACATCCCAGCAATTGGTTGATTGACTCAAGCAGCTTGTTCCTTTGATTGTCCATAATAGGCAGAGTACAGATAAACTCAATCAGCCCATGTTTGCAAATCCCAAAACAAAATGTCTATTGTTAGATGTGATTCCACAATTAGAGAGCACTTGTTGAACATTGTGTATTCTAATTTAAGACAACCAATTTAAGATAATCAGTAGAGCTCTTAACATGACTTATTTACCCTTGAGACATAGATTCATAGATATTTATTCACAAGGACGCATTCTTTGCAAACAAATATGTTTCAGCCTTGCACCTTTTCCAAATTGTCTGGCCAGAGTTTACCTTTTGTCCAGTAATATGAATAATAATATTCTGTAGTATCCTGTAGTTTAATCCTGTAGGATAAATTAATTCTGTAATATAAGTTAACTACTTCTCACAAAGGGTGGTGAATTTGTGGAATTCACGTCCCATAACATGGAGGAGTCTGAATCATTGAATGGTTTCAAGAAGGAGATAGATATATTTCTAATAAAAGAGGGGGATAAAGGGATATGGAGAACAGGTGGAGAGGTGAATCTGAGAACAGGGAGAGATCAGCCATGATCTGATCGAATGATAGAGCAGGCTTAAAGGACTGAATTAGCCTACTTCTGCACTTTATTTCTATGTTATGATCATTTGAAATTTGGCATTCTTCTATTTGTCCTGCAAAGTGCTTGACAAAAAACTTCAGCAACCTGTCTCTGTTTTCAACAATATTCAAATTCTGTGCCACCAAGCGACTGCTTATTATTGTTTTATAGTGCACATCAACTCTAAGATATTCATATTAACCAATGATGTATTTGTATAACCAATGATGTGATGACTGTTGTATTTTTCAAAGTAAGCAATACTAATGATATCAATGTAACCTAAATATAACCAAAATTTTGATTTGGTAACACATTTACAAAAATTAAATGATGTAAGTTTATTAACTTACCTCTTTGTTGTTTCTGTCTGCTTGTACTAAAGTGTCATTTATGCATGGTTCCACATAATGAAGCTCTTCATTGTACTGAGGAAGAAAATATATTACTACTTAACATAAAAATATACTACTTGTTATAAAAATATACTACTACTTGATATAAAAATATAATACTACTTAATGTAAAAATATAATGCTTCTTAATATAAAATATTTGTTTTTGTTCCACTTCCTGCAAGTAATGGTGCATACGGCAGACTTCCATCTGTTTCCAGAGCAAGGTTTCTCCAGGAACAGGTTTCTAGCCTGTCACTAAGGGCTTATAGTTTGAGGGGCGCCACGCCGCATCAAGCGAGATGACCAGGAGTCTACTCAATCTGTTTGGCCATGCTATGAACAAATCTTCCTTGGCTATCAAGTCCTGGGTGAGACTCAAACCCAGACCTTCTGTCACAGAGGTAGGGATGCTGCCCACTGTGCCATTGTTCAATTATCACAGATAGAATGCCCTCCCACTCATCCCATGTGTCTATGTCAGGAGATTTTTCTTTAAAACTAAACACTTCGTCGCCTTCCAGAACCATTCATGTATGCCAGAAATATTCAAGGCTTTGTTGATTGGACTAGAAAGTAAATCTCTGCTCTAATTCATGTTGACACTGTGAGCTTCATTAAACCCGATTACTCTTTGTTGTGTAGCTTAGGTGCCCAGTCTACGTATAAGGCAAGATTGGTTTTGGCCTCACTCGCCCTGAAACCTGAAAATCCCGCCCGAGGTCAACAGACCTTCTCATGATTCACTCCTTGCCTGCTCTGATTCTTGTGGCGGGTGGGACAATAAAATTCCAGCCATAGTTCTCCATGCTGTTCAACTGAGGTAGACATCACGATCGAAACTATGCCTGTTCTCACTCAATTTGCACTATTTGTCTTTTCAAACAGAAATCACTTAATGATCAAGAATGTTGGATCATATTCTCCGCGCTAGTCAAGGGGTACACAAATGTAGCCTACAATAACTAAAACCAAGGACAGATTAAATACTTCAACTGTAATGTTTTGGTACATTTAATTATAACTAATCATACATGAGAACATATACACTGAAGAGCACCTTTATGAATTGGAATATTGGAAGATTTTCTTATGTTCCTTCACTGTAAATATTAAGCCTATGTCCTCAGTATTTCTATTTCTCACCAACTCCCAATAAAACAAAAGCCTCACCTCATTTTCACTGTTTTCATTTAAATCGATAAAGACGGAAACTAAGGCTTTGCCACCTGCACTATCTAACTTGCAATTATTATGTCTGTACAGCTTGAGTTATATTGTGAATAAGGCAAAAGTTCTTACTGCAATAATATTGAAAAAGTCATCATCTCCAAGTGTGTCCAGAATAGAAGAAACAGTTTGTTTGGCGATTGTCATGCGAAGCCCTTTCATACTTCCACTGACATCAACTAAAATGATAACATCTTTGGGCGAAGTGGCTGCTTGAATGTACCTGCACAAAGGAAGGGACATTTTGCATCACAGGTCTCGAAAAACGTTTCCAAAAAAGAATACAAGCAATTGCAGTAAACTATTACCTACCATTTGCGATTTCTGCAGTCAAACGCAATGACTCCATTTTCATCAGGCTCCCATTTTACACCTATTTTCAAGGAATCAGGCAGTTTAACAAAATGACGTGAATCAGGAGATATGCAAAAAAACTTATTTTGTTCAATATCTTATAAAATTATACATTTTTAAATTTCTCTTTTCATTATTATAATACTATTTTCTATGAGCAGAATGAGGTCATTATATAACTGCTGCATAATAGAAAGTGCTTTCTTGCCCTTGGTTGTTTTCCAAAGGAAAACTACTGAGTTCATCGTGCCTGGCTAACAAAGCACCATTAACCTGGAGGGTGTACCTGTATACTGAGGTTTGGGAAACATTACAGCCTCCTCCTGAGGTCCCCACCATCACAGATATCAGTCTCCAGCTGATTCAATTCATTCCACATGGTATCAAGAAACAGGGTGGCAAGGTAGCACAGTGATTTACACAGCTGCTTCAGAGCTCTGGGGACCTGGGTTTGATTCCCAGCTCGGGTCACTGTCTGTGTGGAATTTGCACATTCTCCTCGTGTCTGCATGGGTTTCCTCCCACAGTCCAAAGATGCGCAGGTTTTGATTGGCATGCTAAATGCATAGGTTAGAGGGATTAGTGGGTAAAATCTGTGGGGATAGCGCCTGGTGGGACTGTGGTCAGTGCAGATGCAATGGGCTGAATGGCCTCTTTCTGCATTGTAGAGTTCTATGATTCTATGAAACAGCTGAAGACACTGGATACTGTAAAAGCTATGGGCTCCTGACAACTTTCTGGCAATAGTACCGAAGATTTGTGTTCCAGAACTTGCCGTACCACTAGACAAGCTGCTCCAGCACAGCTATAGCACTGGCATCCAGCTGGCAATATGGAAAATTCTTACGGTACATCCTGTACACAAAAAGTAGGATAAATTCAACATGGCCACTTATTGCCCTCAATCATCATTAAAGTGATAGAAGGGGTTATCAACAATGTTATCAAGCAGCACTTGCTTAGCAATAACTTGCTCACTAATGTTCAGTTTGGGTTCCACCAGGGTCACAGCTCCTGACCTTGTCTCAGCTGTGGGCAAAAGAGCTGAACTCCGAAAGTGAGGTGAAAGTGACTGCCCTTGACATCAAGGCAGTATTTGATATTATGCAGTATTTGACCCATTATGGCATCAAGGAGCCCAAGCAAAACTGGTGTTAATGGAAATATAGATGGAAAAAAATCTTCACAGGTGGAATTCATAACTCGCACAAAAGAAGGTGGTTTTGGTTATTGGAGTTCAGTCATTTTAGTTCACTGCAGGAGAACCTCAGAGTAGCGCCTAGGCCCAATCATCTTCTGCTAAAAAGTTAAAGTTTATTTATTAGTCATAAGTAGGCTTACATTAACATTGCAATGAAGTTACTGTGTAATTCCCCTAGTTGCCACACTCCGGCACTGTTCAGGTCAATGCACCTAACCAGCATGTCTTTCAGAATGTGGGAGGAAACCAGAGCACCCAGAAGAAATCCACAAATGTGCAGACTCTGCACAGACAGTGACCCAAGCCGAGAATCAAACTGGGAGACTCTGGTGCTGTCAGGCAGCAGTGCTAATCACTGTGCCACTGTACTGTCAGCTGCTTCATCAATTATCTTTCATCCATTATTAAGTCGGAAATGGGGATGCTTGATAATGATCGCATAATCTTCAGCACAATTTGCACTTCTTAGACATTGAAGCAGTCCATTCCCAAATGCAGCAAGACCCATACAATATTCAGGCTTGGACTGACAAGTGGCAAGTAACACAATTGCCAGACAATGACTATTTCCAGCAAGAGAGTATATAACCATCATCTCTTGAGATTCAGTGGTGTTATCATTGCTGAATCTCGCATTGTGAACATCCTGTGGATCATTGAGCAGAAACTGAACAAGACCAGCCATGTAAATACTGTGTCTATAGACGCATGTCAAAGTCTAAGAATCCTGTGGTGAGTAACTTTCCTCCTGACTCCTCAAAGCCTGTCCACTATCAACAAGACACTAATTAGGAGTGTAATGGAATACTGAATGAGTGCAGCTCCAATAACATTCAAGAAGCTTGACACAATGCAAATAAGCAGCCTCACAACACCAGATTAAAGTCCAATAGGTTTATTTAGAATCACGAGATTTTGGAGCACTGCCCCTTCATCAGGTGAGTGAGTTTTCACTTGATGAAGGAGCCACATTCTGAAAGTTTGTGATTCCAAATAAATCTGTTCAACTTTAGCCTGGTGTTATGAGACTTCTTACTGTGCCCACCCTACTCCAATGCCAGCATCTCTACGTCATGGCTACCATGCAAATAAAGCAGCCCACATGATTGGCATCTTATCCACAAATTTCCAATCCCTCCATCATCAACACACAATGGCAGCAGTGTACCATCTACAAAATGCACTGCAGGAAGTCATCAAAGCTTCCTGGGCAGCACTTTCCAAACCCATCTTGTAGGACAAGGGCAGCAGATGCTTATATCTTTACCTGCAAGTCTGTCTCCAAGTCACACACCATCTTGAACTGAAAACCTATTACTGCTCCTTCACTGCTGCTGGGTCAAAATCCTGTGGGTATATCTATACTATGTGGATTGCAGTGGTTCAAGACAACCACTAACTATCACCTTCTCAAAGGCAATTAGTTATGGGCAACAAATGCTAGCCTTGCCAGCAAAGTCCACGTCCTATAAGTGAATTAAAAAAAATGACAGGAACTGATCACATAAAAATTCAATGCGCTATGACCTTTGCAGTCACAGATTTCCTTCCCTATCCTGAAGACAGTTACTACATATTAACACCTGCAATTTGGCAGTCCAAACCAGTTTCAGGTTCAGCCTCAATAACACTTTTTCGACTGAAGCTACACCTAAAGTAGTGTGTGTGGGATGTCAATCTGCAATTTAAACAGCTTTTCCTCTGCACTGCCAATGCTGGACACTAACTTAAAGACCTGTCTGAAAATCTATTCAGACAGACATTTGGGTGCACACAATCTGCACTAGGCTTTCCTCTTCTCGTAGGTGAGTTATAAATGCTTCCTTACTTGCTGCAAAAGCTATTTTCACACATATCCAGATTTGACAACATTTCTGAACAAATGGGTGGCAAATTAAGACTTAATCCTAATCCCATTAGGGGCATTTCTCCATATAAGACAAATCCCTCACTGATCTTCATCCTCCTTCAGAGACTACAAACAGCTATAATTCATCTCAGATCAACATACTTACATTGTCTTCTCCTTAAACAGAAACATACAACAGCAACTGTGCAGAGAAACTGTCAGAGGGATTCAAGAAGTTCACTAGTATGTCTTTGACCAGCAGTAGCAACGATGTAGAAAAATTGTAGAGATCTACAATTGACAGTATCTATCTCCACATGGAGAAGCTCGGGATAGTCAGCATGGCTTTATCAGAGGGAGATCATGCCTAACAAATTTGATTGATTTTTTTGAGGTGGTGATCAGGTCTGTAGTCAAGGGTAGTGTGGTCGATGTAATTTATATGGATTTCAGCAAAGCCTTTGACAAGATTCTACGTGGAAGGTTTGTAAAGAAGATAAATGCACATGGGGTACAGGTAATTTAATAAAGGATTCAAAATTGGCTCAGTTGTCGGAGACAGAGAGTGATGACAGAAGGCTGCTTTCGTGACTGGAAACCAGTGTCCAGTGGCGTACAACAGAGATCTTTGTTGGGTTCCCTATTATTCATCATTATAAATGACAATGATAATGATGAGGGGTGTGGGATTAGTATTTTTGAGGATGACACAAAGATTGAATAGGAGGTGAACAATGAGGTGGAGTGTCTTGGGCTACAGGATGATATAAATGGAATGGTCAAATGGGCAGATAAATATCAGCTGGAATTTAACCCTGAAAAGTGTGAGGTGATACACTTTGGAATGAGTAATTTGACAAGAAAGTACTTAATGAATGGTAGAATACTAGGAAGTTCTGTTGGACAAAGGGATCTTGGCGTGTTTTCCATAGATATTTGAAAGCGGTAGGGCATATTAGTAGGATGGTGAAAAAGGCATATATGGGATACTTGGCTTTATCAATTGAGACATAGATTACAGAAGCAGGGAAATCATATTGGAATTGTCCAGAACTTTGGTGAAGCCACAGCTAGAGTACTATGTACCATTCTGATTGCCACAATATCAGAAGGATGTGATTTGCATTGGAAGGGGTGCAGAAGAGATTCTGGAATGGAATATTTAACTTATGAAGAGAGGTTGCATAGGCTTGGGTTATTTTCACTGAAGCAGAGAAGACTGAGGGACGACTTAATTGAGATGTACAAGATTATGAGAGGCATGGACAGAGTGAATAAGGAGCAGCTATTCCCCTTAGTTGAACAATCCGTCTTGAGAGGACATAGGTTCAAGGTGAGGGGCAGGAGGTTTAGGGGGATGTAAGGAAATACATTTCTGTTACAGGGTGGTGACAGTCTGGAATGCACTGCCTGGGAGAGTGGTAGAAATGGGTTGTTTCACATCCTTTAAAAGATATTTGAATGAACACTTGGCACATCATAACATTCAGGGCTATGGGCCAAGTGCTCGCAGGTGGCATTAGGTGAGAGTTTGGGTGTTTTTAATATGTCAGTGTGGACTCGATGGGTTGAAGGGCCTCTTCTGCATTGTATGATTCTATGATTTGATAATTTTAACCTGTTGACTTCAATTTTAGGTAAAATTGTGCAGGATATAAAATAGAAAGGTAACCTTGTCCTCAGTTTCTCGCAAGACACATCACATTAAAATTATCCTGATGTATAAACAACTACACCAAAAAAAAGCAATGCAATTTTAAACACAAATGTTCAACTGAAGGGAACAGGCCTGCCTTGAGTACTGATTTTATATGAAGTTAGCCTCTAGAATGCTATTCATACTCAATTTGCATTACGGCGACTGCAATGGGTCTATCTATATTATATCTAATCCATTCGTTCCATCTGTCTCTTGCCTGATTAGTTCTCCATGTAAAGAAACGTTGGCATTTTTTGATGTGATGTGATACGCAGTCAGCATCTGTGTGCATCAAAGAAACCTGAAAATCTTGAATGATGTCTGAAGTCACGTTCTATGTACGAAAATCGAAGTGGATTGTTAATCTAAACTGCCAAAGTGTTCTTCTCAGCAAGTGAAAGAACAAAGGCCATGCTAGCATCAAACAGGAATTTCAAAGTCAAGTGAGTGTCAGGTGAGACTCAGAGTTCAGTCACAAGCAAAGCTAAATCCTACAGAAGAAAATGTTGCTTTCACTCCAGTAGCAGAATTTCATTTTCCATGGACGACGAATAGTCAAGCTGAAAAGGTACTGGGATGATACTGCATCATGTTGGGACTAGCAGATGCAGCGGAAATTAGATGAATAAAGGCACTGCATAGGGGATAAAGTGGAGATTATTCTCACATCATTCAACCTGACAAAGCTGTAGAAGTGAAAAGCATGGCAGAGTGATGGGAACAGTTGATGGGCATTTCACTATCATTAAATTGTCACTGCTCAAAGTGAATAATCCATCCTTAACTCCACAAACTGAAGCAGTGGTAGGAGCAGTCAAACACAGGAAAGAAATTATGTAATGTCAGCAACAAGCAGGTGTTGAGCACTGCTATATAGCAAGAATAACTGCCCAATATGCCAAATGTCTCAAATGGGTGAAAGGTGGATATTTCAGAGTTGCGATTGGTTTAACCAAAAGATACACATACCAAAATAATCTTATGGTTAAGACGAAATTGTCCTGAAAAATCAGCAGACCTTGTAGGGCACTTTCAACATAAGTCTGACAAGAGCATAGCAAAGGCCTATAAATGAGGCCAAAAGCCAGCTATGCTAAATCCCAGTTAATTTTGCTTTTTATGGTGCCCGTTTTGGGGCCAAGCCTCTATCCAATTCAAATACAGGGAAAATGACTCACTAGCTGGGTATTTTCTCCCCTAAACCTGGGATAATTTGAGCAGTGGGTAAAGTGGGTTAAATTAGGTATCAGTGACTTCTAGTTGATGTAGAAAGGCCCCTCCTAGGTTTTCAGCCCCAGGTTTTGACTTAGACTTTGAAGGCAAAAGCAGGATCAGTTCAGGAATAGTTCTCTCCATATGAGAAATGTAGCCACAGATTGCTAAGCTTGCACAGGGACACATTTAAGCAGTGAGCCTTCACCAAAACGTAATGGTTTGGCAGGGTCTACAGCAAAGTTGTATAGCAGACGGAAGCTAATAGTTCCACCAGGATTTATGGCCCATGAGTATTTGGGTATTTCAAAATTAACTATTTAAAGTTTATTTATTTATCACAAGTAGGCTTAAGTTAACATTGCAATGAGGTTATTGTGAAAATCCCCTAGTGGGCTACACTCAGGTACCTGCATAGGGAGAATTTAGCATGGTTAATGCAACTAACCAGCACATCTTTTGGACTGTGAGAGGAAGCCGAAGTACATGGAGGAAACCCAAGGCGACATGGGGACAACGTGCAGATACCACACAGATAGTGTTCCCAGCAGGGAATGGAACCCAGGTCCCTAGCGCAGTGAGGTAGCAGTGCTAACCACTGTGCCACTACGCCACATAGAACATTTAGTTCTATGTTGGAAATGACAGAAATGGAAGATAGGGATAATTGAGCGGAAGATATCATGATTGACAACTTTTAAGTTTGTGACCTCAATGTACAAACCACTGTCACAGCATTGGAGTACTGCAGAATGAAACTAAAGAAGATAGTATTTGAAGCATTGTCTATTAAACTGATACCTTCCACCAAACATAAAGGCTAGTCAAACAAAATAGAATCCTACAGTGCAGAAGGAGGCCATTTGACCTATTGAGTCTGCACCGACCACAGTCCCATCCAGGCACCATCCCGCTGACACTAAGTGGCAACTGGCACAGCCAATCCATCCAACCCTCATATCTTTGGACCGTGGGAAGAAACCAGAGCACCCGGAGGAAACCCATGCAGACACAGCAAGAATGTGCAGACTCTACTTAGAGAGTAAACTAAGCCAAGAATCGAACCTGGGTTCCTGGCACTACAGGCAGCAGTGCTAATCACTGTGCCACCCTGCTATCTCCAAAAATAATAACTCCTTTGAGTAGAAGTGTATGTTTGAAATTGTTAGTGGTGAATCCTTTCAATAAACTGAATCTTGGTAAGAAAGTTTGTTTGGAAGTTAAGATGGTAACCAATAATGTCAACTTTATGGTAGTGCTTGAAAGGATAAATGCCAATCAGGGCTTAACAAGGCAATCATAAGGGAACACAATGCTTATGCAAAGATTGAAGACATTGCACATAAAGTTGCTGATCTGTGAATTTCCTTCGTCCTTGAAGCAAAGTCAGGATATTTGTAAGTAACTCTTGATGAGAAAGGCAGGAAGTTGGTAATGTTTAATACCCTGTTTGGACGATTGAGACTTACATGCTTGTCATTTTAATTGTCATCAGCACAGAATGTATCTCAGGAAATTGTCCATAAAAACCCAAATGGAGTTAAGGTGCTATTCAATGATAGAATGTCCAGAACTACACAAAATGATACAGGGAAAAAAAAAAGCACTAATAGCAATAGGGTTAGGAAGGCTTATTGGAGATCAATAAGAATAAATACAAGTCTGTTTCAGCAGTATTGCATTTGGTACTGTCTTGAAACAGACTCTGAAAAGGATGAAAAGTGTTTGAATTATGAGGCCCTAAAGAAACTAAAGAACTTGGCATGGACATAAGAATGTTCAACTATTTTATGGAATTTTCCAGTTGATAGAGTCGAGGCAACAAAAGACTGCACCAGAAATGAAAATAGAAAATGCTGGAAACAGAGTCACTGTCATAGAGGTTTCCAGCATGGAAACAGGCCCTGAGGACCAACATGCTCAAAGAACCCAGTTTTGCCACTAAGTTAGTCCCAATTGCTTGTGTTTGGCCCATATCCCTTCATACACATCTTACTCATGTAACTGCCTAAATGTTTTTTAAAAGACAAAATTAAACCTGCTTCTAATACTGTCTCTGGCAGACACTCACCATCCTCTGTGTGAAAAAGATTGCCCCTTTGCATCGTTTTGCATCTCTCCCATCTCACGTCAAACCTATGCCCTCTAGCTTTAGACTCCCTCCCCTTTGGGAAAAAAATGTTGACTAGCTACCTTATCTGTGCCCCTCATTATTTTACAATCCTCTTCAAGTAGCCTAGCAAGTAACTCAGTAGAACAAGATTGCTACAAAATCATGGAACTTCCTTGCTGAGATATTGTGGAGTCGCTTTCACTGCACAGACATGCAAAGAACATGCATTACTATTTCCTAACAAGGGCTAGGTAATAAATGGCCTTGCTAGCAAAGCCTACATACGTGAATGCATTTTTTTAAATGCCCACCTATTTGGTGGGATTTCTGGCAAGCCTGCAGAAACCTTTATAAAGCGAGAACACACCTCTTAAACTTATAATCTTTTCACTGATGCTGTTGGCTTTTAAGGCTCCAAACTGAAAGGTGAGTTGGAAGCCAGGCCTCCACATTTTCCAAAGCCTCACTGGAGGCTCTTCTTTAAGAAGCCAGGGTAAGGAATCAAATTCTTCCTCCCACCAAAATCATGAAGATATCAAAAGTATGTGTTTGGAGAAAGGTGGAAGAGATGGAAGAGATTGCCTGCTCGACGATCAATTCCAGGACTTGGGTTCAACATAAGAAACATTTTAGTGGCCTAACAAGAGCAGCAAAGGTGATCACAGTTCTTAATTTCTCCAACTCTCAATAGCACCTGGCACCACTCACAACTCACCCCAGCCTCCCTCCAAGCATCCACAACGCTGCAGCCAGACTAGTAAGGATCACCCCAGATAGATTTGAATGCTTGTGAATGGTGCTCTGCTTCTGATCATTCCACAGTGGGCAGTGCAAGTTGTGGTGTAAAATCAGCATCAGGTAGCATTGAAGAGATTCAGTAATGGATACTGCGTTCCTTTAACAATGCATGAATTAAAACCATTTCATGAAAAGATTATGAATTATGGCCCATGGGAGAATATTAGGACAAAACATACACCCATCCCTGATCAAGACCTTCTCCAAAAATGTGTGGACTCTGAACCTCAGCTCACTGTAATAGAGAGAGTCAGCACCCCATGTGCAACACTACTGCTGGTAAAATATGTGTTATTGGATCCTAAGTTTACAAAGGCAAAGCTAGTGCCTAGCAACATCCTTCTATCAGTTTGGAAGTCATCAATCTTGCATTTTAACTAAATCCAAACAGTAAAGTTAAATGAAAATATAAATATTATTCCACTTAGTGTTCTGTAGACATTGCATAGTTCGATAATTTGCTTCATACCTGGGTATTGTCTGAAGAATCCATTGGCACTCCCAAAGTATTGCCATAAAAGAGAAGGGTCACGTTCAAAATTGTCAACAAATATTTTGTTCAACGCTTCAGACCAGGAAACTCCATTTACTATGGCAGGGTCTGTAAAATAAGAAAGAAATGTCTTGTATGTAAAATAGCCTTTCCCATAAATTTCACATCTTTACAGGAAAGTTTCCAATTTCAATTTCATTTTCACTTTAGGGGAGGGCAGTGAATGAAGTTATTGGAAGGTGGGAGTAGATCAATGGAGAGTGAGGTAATCTGGCATATCAAAAGAACCATCAGAACAGGATTGTGTATAGATCTGTTTTGCTTTCTCAGTCAGGCAATGATGCATGATATGAAGTTATAATAGACGGTACAAGGAACTTAATAAGTTGGCCAACATAACACACACAAAACTAAAATAAAGTGGAATTTTAAGTATCTTTGAACCATAGGCAGCTGTATAAATTTATGTAACAAGGGTCAGAATCTTCTATTCTGGGGTCTAAGTTTGAAGGCAGGCACTGAAGTGGGAGTAATTCCCACTATGGAACAGACAGCTGAGCACCCCTAATCTTGTGCTGTTCAGCTCATTACATATACAGGAGAAGCTCATCAAATTTTTCATCAGGCAGGAAATTGCCATCCCTGCTGTTACCTCCTGAGGGCCAAAGTTCCAGGCAGCGTATTTATCGACTACTCAGACAGCCAATTACTCACTGCAATCCAGGAGCTCCGGATTCTGCCAAGACCAGGATGTCACAGAGCAGACAATGTATGGTCCCACAGTTCAGTGAAGCCTTTTTGGAGCTTTTCCTCTATGCCAATCAGGAAAGGCAGGGAGTTCTATTTTTGGTGCTTGGCAGCAAGAGACCTTCTCTAACTGGGTGGTGGTTGCAGTGAAGATTAGCGAACATGGGGTCCACCAAAAAAGATGAATGAGTTGCTGTACTCTACCAGGGTAAGTGGCACCATCTACTCACTGCAAAGTGACACTCCTAAGACACGCATCAAGCAGTGTAAGTATGTGAGTGCACATGGATGTCAGACATGATTGAGCACCCAATGGGACTTGTGTACTGAATGGGTGCCAAATACTTAAAGCTCTCAATCTTCTGTCAGTTGCAAGACACCCTGTTTGTTAAACACCTACTGTCTGCTCAAACACACATAGGGATCCCAGTTAATTCTGTCTGTCTACAGGACAACACACACACACACACACACACACACACACACACACACACAGAGGTGGGAGTAGACCAAGACTAGAGGCAACATTTGGGACATTTGAGTCCTCATCCCTTTTTGAGGAACAGAACGCTAAGATATCCAAAGTGGACTACGGTGAAGGCGAGTAAGATTCTCAGGAAGCCACCAAGGACATCTCCAGCTTGCAGTTGTCAGATGTTGTAACACGGTTACGCATTACTTTAATTAAGTAGCCTGCTTAAGCATCCACTAAATCTTCCTTTTCTTCATTCCAAGTACCAGCAAGAAAAGTGAAGTCAGCCATAGAACCAACCCAACCCCACCACTGAGGATGAAGCCTCAGAAAGTGCACCATCACAGTGTTCACCTGCCCCACTACCAGTGCAGATACAGTTACTTCGCTGAGTCCATGTTCTAGACTTGGCTCGGGATCACAATCCCATGGGTCCACAGCTGATGGGAGAAGTGACTGCCAAAGTCCCTGATACCCGGAGGAATGCTGGAGACCGGGACTCTGCTCAGTCCCAAGCAGATGATGAATCTCTGAATTCAGCCCTAAGAGATCTGATGGAGATAGAGAGAACTCAGTAAGAATTTAGCAACACCAATTTATAATCCAACCGATTTATTTGATAGTAAAAAAGCGAGCTTTCGACTCTGTGTCTTCGTCAGGCAAATGCAGTGTTCTGGTCTGCAATAGCACACATCAGCACAGACAGTCAGAGATTGCTGATTAGAATGCGAATCCTTACATCTAACCTGCTATTCAAGTGTTAAAGTGGCGAACAATGTGTGTGAAGGGAATCCTGAGCATTGGTTAGAGAATTGTGTATTTTCTCCAGACAGCACAGTAAGTGAGGTTTTTTGCTAACCCAGGCAAGTTACGGGGGTTACAGATAGTGTGTCATGAAGCCAAGATCCCTGTTAAGACCGTCCTCATGTGTGCAGAGCTTGGCTATCAGTCTCTGCTCAGCGACTCTGCGCTGTCGTGTATCACGAAAGTCCCCTTGAAGAACATTTACCCGCAGGTCGGAGGCCGAATGCCCATGACTGCTGAAGCGTTCGCCCACAGGAAGGGAACTGTTTTGTCTGGTGATTGCTGAGCGATGCTCATTCATCCGCTGTCGTAGTGTCTGCATGGTCTCCCCAATATACCATGCATCGGGACATCCTTTCTTGCAACGTATTAGGTAGACAACGTTGGCCGAGTTGCAAGAGTATGTACCGTGTACCTGGTGAATGGTATCCTCACGTTTGATGATGTCATCCATGTCTATGATCCGGCATGTCTTGCAGAGGTTGCTGTGGCAGGGTTGTGTGGTATTGTGGTCACTGTTCTCCTGAAGGTTGGGTAGTTTGCTGCGAACAATGATCTGTTTGAGGTTGTACGTTGTCTACCTAATACGTTGCAAGAAAGGATGTCCTGAAGCATGGTATATTGGGGAGACCATGCAGACTCTACGACAGCGGGTGAATGAGCATCGCTCAGCAATCACCAGGCAAAACAGTTCCCTTCCTGTGAGCGAACACTTCAGCAGTCATGAGCATTCGGCCTCCGACCTGCGGGTAAATGTTCTTCAAGGGGGCTTTCGTGATACACGACAGCGCAGAGTCGCTGAGCAGAGACTGATAGCCAAGCTCTGCACACATGGGGACGGTCTTAACAGGGATCTTGGCTTCATGACACACTACCTGTAACCCCCATAACTTGCCTGGGTTAGCAAAAAACCTCACTTACTGTGCTGTCTGGAGAAAATACACAATTCTCCAACAATGCTCAGGATTCCCTTCACACACATTGTTCGCCACCTTAACACTTGAATAGCAGGTTAGATGTAAGGATTCGCATTTTAATCAGCAATCTCTGACTGTCTGTGCTGATGTGTGCTATTGCAGACCAGAACACTGCATTTGCCTGATGAAGACACAGAGTCGAAAGCTCGCTTTTTTACTATCAAATAAATCGGTTGGATTATAAATTGGTGTTGCTAAATTCTTACGGAGATAGAGAGAGACAGGAAGGGGAACTTCAGGCAAAGATACTACAGGCCATGTGCAGATTGGATCAAAGGCTGGAGGAGTCAATCCACCTTCTGTCTGTTATGGTTCTAGCATGCAAGCACTTGCCCAAATGGAAAGGATGGCAGCTGCCTTGGAGGTCCAGGTCCAGTGGCATACACAGTAGCTGACCAATATGTCCTTGGACCTGCATTCCATCACTTTAACCATGGGTACAGAGCGACAGAGGCTAGATGGGAGAGAACCAGGGTTTCCTCTCAGCATGATAAAGATGTCAAGTGATATGGAGAAAGTGATGAATTGGGGAACAGGAACACAATCTTCCATGATCAATCTGCATGGAGGAGTGATTTTGAGAGGCCAAATGGTGTCATCAGCTGATTCCTCTAGTTTCTATAGCTCTTGGGGCTAAAAGGATCAAAGAATATCAGAGGGGAAATGGGATCAGGATATTGAAGTCCCTGTGGACCCATCTACTTTATTCTGCCTTAAAGAACTTTCTCCAAGGTCTGCCCATCATTGGGAGTTGGTGTGAGGGTGACAAGCATCCAATCCCTGCCAATTTAATTCAGCTATGATAAATCAAGGTATATTATAGCAAAGAATGATATCTATAATGAGAAAAGAGTCTACCAGCCAATAGAGGATATAAAAAGGACAAGTATCAAAAGAAATATCTCGGCAGTTTCCTTTGCCTGGAATCTGTTGGCTATCTGACTGTCATAGATCTGTCTGCCGCTCATGTGGCTCTGTGAGATCCTGGCTTTCATCATCACCATCACTTTCACTGTCCTCATTGTCACAGGTGGCATCACTGTCCTCCATGTCTCTCTCAGTTAAGATGTCCCTCACTTTGTTGCATGAGGTTGTTCAGATTGCAGAAGACAATGATCACCTGGAACATGCTCTATGCTGACTATTGGAGAGCCTCACCTGAATGGTCCAAAAATCTAAACCTTATCTTTAGGAGGCCTATTGTGTGCTCAATAAGGGAGCTTTTGGAGCACTCTACAGAAGACAAATTGGTGCCATCAGTTACATTTTCTAAGGGTATCCCTTATCCTCAAGGGGGGTAGCCTTGTAATTGCCAAGGTCTTTCATAGACTTGTGGTTCTTGGGAGTGGGTCAGAATGTTGGCATCCTGAGAGCTCCCTGGGAATCTACTCAAGTGTGGTGCTAATAGTTGTTTTAAATCCATTCTTCCAGGAAGGAACTGAAGAAGAAAAAATTGACGAGAACAGAAAAGTAAAGTGAACTTAGTTGAGATGCAGTGTAAAGTTCTGTATGCTGACATAGAAGACCTTTGATTGCACATGAACTTACTATACAACAAATAATGGCACTATATTAGCCATGAAACCATCTTTCACATAGATGACTCCTAAGTGTGCAATTTGAGTTGATTTTGAATTTAAAGCTCCGACAAACCACTCAGTTGAGAAGCAATATGTTCCATCATACCTGCAGAGAACAAACTGCACTGTCAAAAATGATTGAAAAATATCTTCAAGCAGTGAATTGCCAGCAAAAAGAGTCAGTCCTGGTGAACAGAATCTTCCAGCAAAATATGTAAATTGGGCTATCTGCCAAAGAATGGGATAGGACCACTTTTCAAGTAATACACATGAACTCAGTCCTGTGTGCAATAGCGCTGTCTTCTCTGTGATATTCACAGTCAGGAAAAAAAAAATCAAGGACATGAACTAAGGTAATCAGTAAGTACATATCTTTCAATGGGATTGATTGGTTATAATTTTTAATGGTCATTACATAATTTAATAAACCAAATAACTATTAAATTTGTACTTGAGCTTCCAAATCATTTTCTGTGCATAGTTATAAAGTGACTACATCTGACATGAGCACTGAAGCATTAAATTGAATTTGTTTGCTAGAGATATTGTACTTGTTCTAAAATTCATCCATTGCTCAGTTTGGGGAAAAGGGTCAAAATTATGCATCTCATCAACTGTTCAAATGGCCTGACTTTGGGGACAGATACCTTTTTATGAAATAAACTATGGACAAGCATTAACATTAAGCTTTTTTACATTTGCTTTTTGACCTCTGTGTTACTATTTTGAGTTGCATTTAACCAACAGTGGATACTGAAGACTCCATTATCTTGAAGTGCCCTGGGGCTTAACAGTGTTATATAAATATATATTGTTTCTCTTTGTGAATATAGAAAATTGACATAAATTATGTTTAAAAAAGAAAAAGATGCGCAGGAAAATCTAAAATACATGCCAGAAGAAATTAGACAATGAACATAATGAAAAAGAATAAGCAATGCTAATGAGGAAGAAAAATTGAATAAGAGGTCAACTTAAATGTAAAAAGTTTAGGGTGCATGATTAAGATGCTTGCTTCCAACTCCCACCTGTTTCAGCTGTAGAAAAAAAAGACTACTTTCATATTTCCAAGATGCCCTGAAGCACTTTTTGAAACGCAGTTACGATTATAGTGTAGGGAATGCTGCCAGGTCACACAAACAGCAAGTTTGAGTTTTGAAATATAACCAGACGGAGTGAAACATCTAGCTTTCTGCAGCCATTTGATTGTGCCATGAGGCCGTCTCTGGAGGCGGTCATCTTAAAACGGTTCAATAAAACCTCTCCCAGAGACAGACACTGATGAAGACTGCTATCCCTGTACGTGAAACAATGATCATAACCAAGTCATCTGTTTATCAATACCAGCAGTATCATTTCATGATTCCATTGTCTTCACAAAGCTTAACATTCAACAGACTTCAGCTACCATTAGGAGAGCAACACCTATATCTTATAGTTTTTGTTACTCATGAAGGTTTCAGTACTGCAGAATGTTCCATGATATTCCAGAACATAGTCCCTCTAGCCTTGTCTTATTTGACATTGAAGACACATCTGACCTACTTGACAAAATTTTAGCCATTGAAGGCACAAAGCAGAACACAATCAGTGGTTATTTACGGTGTTCTCTTGACTTGCAAAACACAATTTGATGCTCAATGTTGGCAAATGCACATTTGCAGCATCTGAGATTGACCTTCCAGGATGCAGAGTAACAGAAGCTGGAGCAAAGCCTAAACACAACAATGGCAAAGCCAGTCACACATTTTGATCCTGCATAATTTGAAAGAGTTGGCTTGAATGATTGAAAGAACCACCAGCTGTTATCACAAATTAGTTCCTAAGTATGTGGATATCATAGAGCCTTTTCAAAGGCCACTGCACACAGGTGTGGAATGGGTATTGGGAATGGGTAATGGAAGTGGACAATGAAAATGGACAATAGAGAATGGATAATTGAAAAAGACCATAGGAATGGGCAATGGGAAAGAACAACAGAAAGGGATAGTAGGAATGGACAGTAGGAATGGACAATGGAATGGACAATCAGAATGGGTAATGGGAAAGGACAATGGGAATGGACAATAGGAATAGGAAATGGGAATGTAAAATAGGAGTGGGTAATGGGAAAGACAATAGGAATGGATAAGGAAAAGCACAGTAGGAATGGGAAATGGGAAGGGACAATAGGAATGGATAAGGGAAAGGACAATAGAAATGGGTATTAGGACAATAGGAATGGGTTATCAGAAAGGACAATGGAACGGATAATGGAAAAGAATAGTATAAATGGGCAATGGGAAAGGACAATAGGAATGGATAAGGAAAAGAACAACAAGAATGGATAATGGGAAAGGGCAGTGGGAATGGAAAATGGGAAAGGGCAGCAGGAATGAGTAATGGGAAAGGGCAGTGGGAATGGGCAGTTTGTTTCCAATCAGCTTACTGGTCTACCTCATACTCTCTGACTGGAAAGACAGTAGCTAATCTTATGCCAAATAGTAACTTTGTCATGCTGCTGACCATTCTTAAGCTATGACTGCTATCTAGTGAGAATGTCAGAGAAAAAGCAGAAGACTTTGAAAAGCAATAAGGTTACTTCTAAAAACACATGCAAGGAAACCACATCTAGAAGTTGAGACTGGTTCAGATCAGACTGCCAAATCGCTACACAAGCTTGCATCATCTCTAAAAAGGCCAAAACTGCTTGCTTGGTCCCAATGCTTATCTGCTGGATGGCAACTCAAGGTGGAACACGAGATGGTTGATAGCGAGCAGACCAAGGTATTTCAGAATGGCAATTATGAGGATACATTTCTTTTTCCAATTAGTGAATGCAATGTTGATCATTCACCTCATCAAGTTGACCACATAGAGCCACAATGTCTCATTCTTGGGTCTCAGTGCAGTCAACACTGGCCTTCATATCTCAGATTATTTCTGTTCTTAGAATCAATGGACATGCTGGATTCTCAGGAATGGCTAGAAGCATGTGTGTGTTACTTTAGGCTTAGAAACTTTCTGCGTATTTTGATATATGAGGCAGACAGAGCTATCTGTTTCTGTAGTTAGTTTTTCCTGGAACTGGTCATCAGCCTGTCTTGCCAGAGGCTATATCCATACCTTGAGAGACACTATACTACATCATGCATGGCTGACCAAAAGATTTTCTAACTCCTATTGTCTGCCATAGGCATATTGGATAAAATATATCTGGGTTGATAATTAACCTGTTTTTCAGGTTACGAATGCATGTGGAACTTGAACCTAAAGATTTGGACTCAGAGGCAGGAACTCTATACTCACTGTATCACAAGTCCTGCCTGCATTCTTGTTTAGGATGTTTTAATTTAAAATAAGCAACGTGACCAACCATCTTGGATTATTCAAGAATGTTCCATATGGAAATTTTGGGTGTTACTTCACACAGTATGGAGTACAGAGGTCGGCAACTCCAAATCCCAACAACCTTCATACTTTTTGCACATGTGCAGACTAGGAGCAGGCTGCACATGTGCAGTTCTGTATATTCACATTTTTCGGGTCTAGGATGGACCCTGCAACCTGTGCCTAAAGAGAAAAGAACAAGTGTGTAAAAATGACTGGCGGAGGAGCATCCTAGCCAGCAAGTATCCCAGACAGGGAACAAGGATGGGAACAAGGACTAGGGACAAACAGAAGAGAGAGTACAAGAAGACATCTGAGGTCAGTGATAGTATGGGTGACAAAAACAGGTCCCAGTTAACTTAAAGAAGAAGGGCACAGAAACAGGCTCCAAGTCACAGAAGATGCTGAGGGAGGTGGACTTTAAGTAAAGAAGGCTCAGGAGAAGTCTGGTAATTGAAAAGTGCTGCTGGGCTATATGTACCCAGAAGAAGGCTCAAGGGAATCCTTACATCCAAAAAGACAGTGGAAACTTGATAACACTGAGTTGTGGGTCTTTGGATCTAAGGTATCCTTTTGGAGAAGTAGTTTCTGCTTGGCCTGGACAAAAAGCTAAAATTGTGCTTGTGAGTGAATGTTTGAATGTAGTCTTGGGAATCCAAAGAAGGGAATCTCAGAATATATGACTGAAACTAGGCAAGATGGGCTATGGTTGAAGAGAAGTTTGGAGAGAACACCAAGACGAGATCTTTAAAGATGAAGACTGTAATCCTTGTTGACAGAAACAAAATAACAGTGAGATGGATTAACTCACAATGTCACTAACATGTGACTGAGTTGTTGAGAAATCCATGGACTAAAAGAAGCAAGACCATCATGTCTGTGATGAGCTGTGTCTCTCGCCGGTATGGACCTCGACCAGTATGGTATTCACCATGTGAGATCAGCACTTTACCACCCAGCCTCAAATTGGTTAGCGAAATGCGCTATACAAACATTTAAATCATCGACGAAGAAACAAGTCAATAGGTCTCTTCCTCTATGTATAGCCAGTTTTGTGTTGCCTTATAACACCACACCAAATGCAATGACAAGGGTCACGTCAGCCAACATCAATAGATGACCACTGCAGTAAATTTGGATTCACCAGGATTGGTTACAAGGATCCCTGCTGTAAATTTGGAGCCAGACCAACCAGTGGTTTCTGTAATTAATGATACAGCAGCTACCAAGGAGAATCTTGATCGGATTGATGAGCTTGCTTTTTTGCAACTGTCCAACCTGATTCTTTATTCCCAGAAGAGCCTATCTCAGAATTGAGACACTCTATCAGGGTTTAGAGTCACCAGATCAATTTAGCTTATGATGAGTTGCCCTGAGGTATCGCTGGTGTCTTTTGCAACTTGTTGCCTAAGTTAATGATGTTCTTTTTTATTTCCTCCATAGGTGAATTCAGGAATTAGGGGAAAGGAGTGTGGTAACATGGCCCCTTTAAGGAGGTGTTCCCTGAGGGTCATGTGATTGGGCCAGACCATATGGAGTGTCAAGGTGGGAAGCTGAACCAATTGAGTACAATCGCATTCTCCATGACTCTGGAGTCAAAAATGCTAACTCTGTTTCTCTTTCCACAGATGCTGCCAGACCTTCTGAGTGTTTCCAGCATTTTCAGTTTTTGTTGCCGTACTTAGGCAACGGCAGTGTTTCACTTTTATTTGAATGTTTTAAAAGCAATATTTGCTTAGATGTCAAGTCAGGTCTCTGGTGAAATTTTACACATCCTCAAACTTAATGAAATGTAATCCAGGCAATGAGGAGTCTCACCCATCAGATGGAGATCCAGCCTGGACCCATCTCACCATCTTTGGGGAAAGTGGCACTGTGCTTCTTTGGGCAGCAGAGTAGCACAGTAGTTAGCCCTGCTGCTTCACAGCTCCAGGGACCTGAGTTTGATCCCCAACTTCGGTCACTGTCTGCGTGGGTTTTCTCCAGGTGCTCCAGTTTCCTCCCACAGTCCAAAGATGTGCATATTAGGTTGATTGGCCATGCAAAAAATTGCTCATTAGAGTCTTGAGATGTGTAGTTTAGAGGGATTAGTGGTAAAGATGTAAGGATATCAGAGTAGGGTCTGGGTGAGATTGTGATCGGTGCAGACTTGCCTCCTTCCATACTGTAGGGTTTCTACGATTTCTATGATTTCCCTGGGGTCTGGGACTCGGGGTGCAGAAATTTCCAGAATGGGAGGGTCCTCATCCAGAACCTTCTCTGCCCGCCTCCCCCCCCATTCCAAACTTGCCTCAAGGAACGGCACTAAGTTCCATCCTTGATGCCTAAATACACAAAGTTAAATTTATATGTTTTTTTAAAAAATGCTAACACAATTGCTCTTAAGTGTTTTGAAGGCTACAGGAGGGAACATGAACTGACACTCACGGATTGAAAATATTTTTGTTTGCAATGCATAGAAATGCAGGTTGAAAAACAGAGTTTGTATAAAGTCTGAATCTTAAAAGGACTTAAACTGTTGTATTCTCTCATAATTCAGGAAATAAGTTGCTGATAAACATCTTGAAAGCATAGGGAATAGCCAAGAGGGATGGGGCATTCTTGAAGGAGGTTTTGAACGTTTATATATAGTCAGAAGAATGGCTAACGTCACAGTTTGAACAAAAAAAATGAACTATGTCAAAGAACAATTGTAGCTTAAGTTTGTTATAGATAGGACAGTACGATACTGAATGAAACATCCTATCCACCTGGGAAAGAACAGAAAGAGTATTGCTGCAAAAGGTGCTTAGCTAAACAATCTAGTCAGTTGCTAGAGATACGGAGCAGAGTAGGTTGATTGCTCTTTGGGTGATCATACACATGTACTTTTTTTGTGATTAACTGTCAAGAGCATATCGTAATGAATGTCTTGTATCATTAATTTGAGCTTTGACTACTGTATCATTATTTTTCACATCTCTCATTCTGAACTGCAGAAAAGCATACCAGGGTAACAGATTATGTCCTATATTCAGTCTTCAACATACTCAGTTCCACAAAGTCAAAAATGGACAAGGAAATCTATAGATTTTTACCTGACACATTCCTGCAGTAGATGAATCAATACTCCTCTATATTGAATGCCACTTACAAGGTGCACTAAGAGTTGCAAGGGCAGAGAATGTTTTTTTGTTGGAGAGCTTGAATGTCCATCACAAGAGTGGTGGCTCGATAAGACCATCGCTGATCGAAGTCGTTAACTCCTGAAGTGCGGTTGCCATCTGAACTTGGAGCTAAGAGTGACAGGATCCTAATCCTGACCTCATCTTCACCATCTTGCTTTTTTAGGACAAACCTGTCCTAGACAGCATTAGTAAGAATGGCAAATGTACAGCTGTTTTGAAGACAATTAACTTGAGAATACTCTCCATGATATCACTCAGCACTGCCACCATGCTGAGAGGAATATAACACTGAATATTTGGCTGCTCCAATGTCAGAAGCAGCATTCAGGAAAGCGATGAAGGGGACAGAGAGGCTCTGAGGACAGAGCGATGCTTAATTCTTCAGGTCTTTACATCCAGACAGAAGTTGGAGACAGTGATAACTGAGGATGGGGGAGATGTGCTGATGGCACGTACAGATTTGATTTTCCTAAACCTTCATTTGCCTCAGCATTGCAGTGAGTACTTCAAACAAGATTTGGGGTCTTTACACTCAGGTTTCAGCACTACTGCTGGTTTCTGCCATTTCCCAATTGGCAGTGGCACATGTTCTTAGTAAGCACACATACTTTCTTCACCATAGTGGATAATGAGCATGTCATTGGGTGCGGTGAGGCCAAATTTCTCAACCTTCATGCCTTTTATCTGGCGTTAATCAATCTAAATATATTGGTTTGATGTTTTCTAAAAAGGTTTTGTGCAAGTAACGCTTAACAAATTATCTTTGTTTTATTAGATTCAAAACTGCTTTAAAAATGCATCCAATGATCTGTTTCATATAGGTGGGAACATTTACCACTTAGTTTCGTAGAATGTGAAGTAATGAAAATTAGATGACTTGTTGAAGTAACACTTCATTATTTTTTCCGTACAGCCAAGTATATAGATACTACTTAAACCAAACAACTTCACTTACATAATTCATTGGTTCTGGTGTAAAACTACGTTTCTTGCTGAAAGCTATGAAATTTGAAGAGCAATTAAAATACTCTGTTTCTTCCAGGAATCAACTTTCACTATCTGCTTTTAACTACACTGAAATATGAGCTGCAACACCCCATTTTTAGATTTGGTTAAAAAGAAATTTTCCAATTTATTCCAATTTAACAGCTAGAGAGACTATGAATATCATTTAGGGAAAAAAAAACAATTTAAATGCTGTCAAGACAAGATTATCTAGTTTGGGAATACTTTTAGCTAATCTGTTCATTCATAAGCGACTTAGAGAACTGGCACTCAAAAATATCAAGCATAAGACATACTTTTATTTTACTTTACAATACTGAAACTATTCCATCTACTTTTTTTTCAAAATGATCGATAGGTTAACTTTGAAAATATTTATGTCTCTACTGATTTTCAAATGCTAAAATAAATAGTTGGGGATTGCAATTTTGATTTGGCACGTCAGCAGCGAGATGGGGCAATGGCCCAGAAATAGGACACAGACGGTTTCCCCCTCTTCACAGGAGACTCAGAATTAACTTTTGATATAGCTCCATAGAAAGATCCTCCAGCTTAACAAAAAAAGGAACAACTGAGAGCAATGCACTTGGCTTTGTAATGGATCTCGTAATGGCCCCAGAATGCCAGAGAGATCACCTAATGTGTTCATTGTGACTCAAAGAGTTGGGCTGTTCTGTGTCTTGGGAGACCATTCTTCAGCATTTTGTGTTGGAAACATGGCATTCCAACTTCCCAGGACATCCCTCGAGCATGGAGCATGCTGAGGCATTTTTACATTGCCAGCAGGTAAAGCCCAATCATGTCAATGACCCTGTCCATGCAATTTGCGATGGAGCCTGTGGCTGGCTTCATGAGCAATTGGGAATTCTGCTGAGCAACATCGTCTATTGACATAGCAGACTTGATGGAACTTTGGGCCCTTGGACGAGGTATACAAAGAGGCTGCGGATTCTCTATCACCATTGCTTGAGATCAATTTCACCTCATCTGTGTCCTGTTGTGAAATAACTTCCAAATATTTTCACATGTGCACAAAGCACAAAGAACTGGCTACTTGCCATCTGGCATGGACACAAAGGGCTGAATGGCTTCCTTCCAACCTGTAGATCTCTACGATTCCAATCTCTATGAACAGATATGCACAGAATGCTGGATTTCATCAGGGTATAATTCAACTTTACAGGGCACAAAATGAATGGTATTTAAAATAATAACCTTGTAACAGAAATGTTAGGATACTGGCCCTTTGTTTCTCTATTCAATTAAACTTAGAGTAGGATTTTCCTGTTCCTTCCACTGGCAGGATCTTTTGTTCCTGCCGAAGTCAACAGAGGTATGAATGGCTCACTGCATCCACTGCTAGAAACCCACCACAGTGTTGCCAGAAAATCCCAGCCTTCAAGACTAGAAGCACCAGGGATGATTTTTGAGCCTGTGCTCTCCATCTTCAAGAATAGCGGAAGCCTAAAGAGCCTCACACTCAGGGGAGGATGACAGGAACCCACACTCAGGCAGCAGTGTGAGGGCAAAGTGGAGAAGCTGCCGAGCAGTCCTAAACCTTGTCCAAGGGCCCAAAGTTCCATTAGGTTCGCTATGTCAATAGAAGTGTGTGTCACGGGTGTTTGTGTGTAACGGTAGATCTCAATGAGTCATGGAAGACAGTTCAGCTCTGCCCCTGGTGTGACCCGAGGGGAACAGGGTGTCCTCTGGGAATGTACCGGATATGCTTACTGCTGGCCTCATGATTCAGCTGTGCCTCGTCTATCACAAGAGGCAGACGCTTTGCGGAACAGACGCCCCAGTCATCTCCCCACCAGTGATTACCCCATTAAATTTTGTGAAGCTAAAATGCATTGCTGTTTACTGGAGGCTAACTTTTTGCAAGCCAATGTCCCAAGCATTGAGGTGACATTCCCAGACTGACTACAACATCACATAGGTAACATGATGTGTCCCCCCGTGCAAGGCGTGATGATGATGTTTATCATCACAGACCCCAGTCGAGGTCATGATAGGTTGCATTGGCGAGGCCCCTCTTCAGGATGCAAACACTGGTCACATGCAGCAGCTCAACTGCCTGCTAACATGAAGCTGAGTTTCTCTGGGGGCTTGGAGGCTGGGGGAATGTGGGCATTTACTGTCACTGAGACCTTAGAGGGTTCACACATGCTGCATTCCGCTGGTCGAAGAGATGTGTCAAAGAAGAGGTCGTGGGGGATGGCACTGAGGTACCTACTGAGTGTGCTGCCATTGGGTGATAGTCCCAGAGAAACTGGCAGATGAGGGTCAGGATTCTCTCCTGAACTCTTGTAGCCCACTGTGGTTTTCTCTTTACAGTGCATGGTCTGGAGGATCCTGTGTGCTCCATGGCACGTTTATGAATCACGAGATACCTACCATCCTTCATCTGTGACCACGTGATGTGCCTCATGCAGGTGTGTGCCTATTTCCCAGGGATCATCCATGGTAGCTATATCTTGGGCACTGTCAGATCCCAGACACTTTTGAGGGACAGTGGCGACTGGAGGGATGGCTCCATGCTTGGAGTGGCTAATGACAGCAGTGCCACAGCCACCAGCAAAGACTCTTTACAATGAGGCTCATACTGCAAAGCATATGCTGGTTGAGCAGGTAACTGGCCTGCTGGAAATGCAGTTCAAGTATTTGGACCAGACAGGGGATGCCCTAAAATACAACTCCCAGAGGGTCTACAGTATCATTATAGTCTGCTGTGTTGTACAGCACTTGACGCTGCAGTAGGGAGACCACCTGGATCTGGGGGAGATGGAAGACCACCATACCTCCTCAGGTGAAGAGGATGACGAGGAGGGTGGTGAGGATGACGACATAGAAGGGAAGGTGTCAGAAGGGAGGGGAAGGAGGCAAGGGACAGTGACCAATTGGGCCAATGCACTGGGGATGGCTTCATAGCATCTCATTTCAGGGATCAGCAGGACTAGGGAATGACCAATTCTCCCCCATAGGGGCTCACATCTCACCAATTACATGGTGCCAGCAGTGTGTTCACATGCTGTTTTCATGGGCAGGGTCCTAAAACCATTGCCTAGAGTCTGTAGGGGAATGATGATAACTTGCACTGAGGACAGAGCAATGCTCCTGAACCTCAGCAATATATCTGACTCCTACTTGACAGAGAGCTTAATTAATCCTGCCATGAGCCTTTCATTGGACCCATTGATGGAGGTTGGGGGAATGAACTTTGGTGGAGGTGGAGTGGGGGGGATGGTGATTGGGGCAGCCAGCAGCAGAGCCTCCTTATAGTGTTGCTCATGTGGGAAGGACATAGCATTGCCATTCTCACACTGCACAGGGATGAGGCCTGATTGAGCACACTGATTCCCCAAGCTTGGTAGCGTGAACAGACAGTGTGGACACTCAGTGAGTGAACAAAGTGACATTTAATGCACAACATTCAATAAAAAATGGTGATCTATCTGCACTTGTGCCTATATTCACCCGTGCCCACACTGTGCTTGCAGTTTCTTAATCTTCCTCACCCTCACTCTACATCTAGGTGTATCCCCAGGATCTACAGCTGAAGTGAGATGGCCTGCTGACCTCAATGCCCTGTTGCCTGAGATGATCTTGGCGGGGTGTCACAGCTTGCTTTCAGTCAACACAGATGTTTGACTGCTTCTCTCTTCAGTGTCAAGGGCTGATGGTGTGTTGCTCACCAGTGGGGTAGGAACCCCTGACTGGGGGCCCCGGGTGGTACTCCTGTTGATCGTCTTTCTGACAGCCCTAAGGGACTGGAGGAGCAGCTGGAGTGAGATCCCAAAACACCGCCATTCTTAGGTGATGATACTCATAGATTCCCCCCTGTGCCTGCAACATATAATCAAAGCTCAGCACCATAGAGCTCACACACTCACAAATGGGGAAAGATGTTGATTATGGAAGGGGCACGGTGGTGAGGATGGTGGCAGGTGTGGCTAGTGCCTGGTGTTGGTAGAAGCCAAGGTGGCTGAGTGAGAGAAAGGGTTGGGGGGGTGCAAAGGTGTGAGAGAGAGTTCATTGGGAGACTAG
Organism: Sphyrna mokarran; assembly: GCA_024679065.1. Taxonomy (NCBI): domain Eukaryota; kingdom Metazoa; phylum Chordata; class Chondrichthyes; order Carcharhiniformes; family Carcharhinidae; genus Sphyrna; species Sphyrna mokarran. The sequence continues at coordinate 112,427,093 of JAGIQG010000003.1, forward strand.
GATGGTGCATTTACCTTGGCTGAGTGAAGAAGATCATTCATCTTCCCACACTGCTACTCTGTCCTCTTCTGGAGTGCACTTGCATTGACCAGGGCTGCCACTGTGCCCTAGACGGGAATGGTGACCCTACTGGAAGGCTGTCCCCTGGAGCGAGGGCAGAGCATGTCCTGCCTCTACTCCATTCCATCTAGCATCATGGTGAGGGCCCTTTCTGAAAAATATAGTGCTTCCTTCTTGGCTACCATCCCGTGCAGTCATGGAATTGGTGCGTGGGAGCAGTTCATATGGAATTCCCAGTGATTGTAGCAGTTAGGTCATTGTGGGATGGATGAATCAGAAGAAACACACTGCAAATGCGGTGTGAAACCCATGGGCATAAAAACTATTGCTAATGAGGCATAAGATTCAGTCCAAAAACATATTGGTGCTGTTGATAGGGGACACTCCATTTTCCATGCTGGAATAACACTTTGCCATCTTTTGGTAAGATTTCTGTAAATAACATGAAGACCAAACCACAATTCTTATTTATTGATAAAGCATTGACATGAACTGAGTTAATCAATTTTCTACCTTTACAAGATATGGTGATTATTCTAAAATGAGCCGTTTCCACAGGAGTTAAACAGAAGAGAATTTTCCCTTTCTAGCACTGAATTCCATTTTAGCACAAAAAAAATCACTTACTGGTAAGTCAGTCAGTGTTGACAGTTCATTTTGTTCCACAGACAAATAAGCACTTCCTAATCTTATAAGCTTCTCTTCTGGGACCATTTTTGTAGAATGTTACTTGCAATATATCCTGTCACGTGTAACAGTCAGTAACCCAGGATAATGGAGAGAGACACTTGATATAAAGTTGAAGTTAAAAACATGGCTTGTCAATCAGTGATCCTTACAAAGTGATTAACCCTTTGTGATCTTGTCTGAAATTTTTACTCCAAACCCAAAGGATATTGGGGGCATTTTTATTTCTTATATGTGGGGTTCTGCTGCATCATAAACTGCAGAGTAAAATTCAGAATGGGAATTTGTATATAATGATGGAGAATAAATCCAGAGCCAGGCCATTAACGTTGAATCGAAAATGTTTCTGTCAAAAGTTACAATTTGTCACATTAATGGTAATCCTCGGTGTTATAAAAGTGATTGATAATTCAAGAAAAAACATTTGGTTTTGACATCCATGATGTTGCTTATTCATTTCACAGTCCCTGCTACAAGCAGTGCCTACTTGTTATGCTGAGGAAAAGTCATAAAGGCTTACACACAGAAATTCATCAATGTTTCTTATCCTACCCATCAGAATGGTTCTAGTTAACTCATTCAAGTTATCAGCTGTTACATGCATTGGCTACCTAATATCTTAAGTGTCGATCTATTAATTAATCTTGAATTTATGTTTAATTCCAAAGTAAGATAATGTCAAATGCACACGTAAAATAAGGAATCCTCGTACCAAAATTATTCTGAAGGCATTACAGGATTGACAATGAAGATAAAATGAGGATATTATAAACATTTTAGCACTGCACAAGGTCATTCTGCCCTCTTGACTGCTCTCTAAGGGCTTGATTTTACACATGAATGTTTGAATAGTTTATTTAGTTTTAGATTTGTGGAAACAAAGGAGTTACAGAAGATTCTTTCCATAGGGTAGTTTGAAAATACCTATTTATTTTCCATGAATTCATGAAAAACACATACTGTAAAGAATAGAATCATAGAAGCCCTATAGTACATAAAGAGGCTATTTGGCCCATCGAATCTGCACCAACAATAATTGCATCCAGTCCCTATCGCTGTAACCCCACATATTTGCCCTGCTAATTTCCCTGACACAAAGGGCCAATTAAGCATGGCCAATCCACTTAACCCATGCATCTTTGGACTGTGGGAGGAAACTGGAGCACCTGGAGGAAATCCACACAGACAATAGGGAGAACATGCAAACTCCACATGGACGGTCACCCTAGGCCAGAATTGAACCCAGGTTCGTGGCACTGTGAAGCAACAGTGCTAACCATTGTGTGACTATGCCGCCCCACTGGGAAGATTTATACATATTACAACCTCTTTGTAATATGTTTACCCTTGTTCCTCCAGATTCTACATTTCATTCCTGGTTCTATCAAACCACAGATTATCCTTATATGGTGTTGGGAAACAACAGGACTCCTCCCTTGGCCCATAAGTTCCAAGCTTCAGGGCAGTGTACCTGGGGGCTGGGGAATAAGAGGGGTGCAAACAAGCACTCGGGAAATCCCACGTTACAACACGGAGGTTCACAAGTAAGGACGGCATGTTGATTTCCTGGGGTATTCAAACTTCAGATGGGCAATAGTCCTGCATTGAAAGTCATCTGAAAATGTGATTTTAATTACAAACTTTATATGACTCCAATTGCCTTGCAGCAATAACTATCCAGAAAATGCTAAAGGGGGATACTTTTTAACTGGATGTCTATGACAAATGGTGTTCCACAAGGATCTGTGCTGGGGACTCTATTGTTTGTTAGATATATACATGTGATTTGGAGGAAATTTACAGATAACACGAAAATTGGGGGAGTAGCAGATAGTGAGGAGGATTGTCAGAGGATACATCAGAATATAAATTGACTGGAGACCTGGGGCAAAAAAATGACACAAGAAATTTAACCCAAATATGAGGTGATGCAATTTGGAAAATCTACTGCAGAAGGAAAGTAAACACTAAATGGTTAGCATACAGAGGAATCTAGGCGTGTAGATCCACAGTTCCCTGAAGATGGCAACTCAAGTAGACAAGGTGGTCAAGAAGACATATGGCATGCTGGCCTTTATCGGTTGGGGCATTGCATATAAGAATTGGAAAATCATATTGCAGCTGTACAAGACTTTGGTTAGGCCACATTTGAAATATTGTTTACAATTCTGATCACCACACAACCAAAGGATGGTGATACATTGGAAAGGGTGCAGAAGAGATTTACCAGGATGTTGTCTGGTTTGGAGGATATAGACTATGAAAAAAGATTGAACAAACTTGAATTGTTTTTATTATAGCATCAGAGGACGAGGGGGACCTGATAGGGGTTCACACGACTATGATAGGCTTGGGTAGAGTGGATAGTCAGAGTCTTTTTCCCAGGGTCAAAGGGTCAATTACTGAGGGGCATAGGTTGAAAGTGGGAGGGGGAAAGTTTAAAAGAAATGTAAGTGGCAAGTTTTTTACACAGAGCTGAGTCAATGTCTTGAACTCACTGCTGCAAGAGGTGGTGGAAGCAGATTCTATAAAATGTTCGAAAGGCATCTGGATAGATACACGAATAGGCAAGGAATAGAGGGATATGAACCACATAGAGGCAAGATAATATTAGATTAGAATGGCATCTATGTCACCCCAGACTTGGTGGACCGAAGGACCCATTCTTGTGATGGAATATTCTTTGTTTTTTGTTAAAAGAATTATAACCATTTCTAACTTTGGATAAGTATTATACTGATGTTCCTCCCCACTACCCCCAACTCCCACCTCCGGTCCCCACACCCCAACAGGACACCCAAAACACTCCTTGCATGACATAGATCTTGCCTGATCTGAATCAAAAGTTTGAGTAAGATAGGAGCGGCTGGATTTCAAGATAAATAATTAGAAGCAGGACTTATTTGCCACAGTTACAGAGAATGACCTCTGAGATGCTAATCCAGAAGCAGGACCATTAGATTCCTATATCCTTAAATTCCATTTTTGTGAGAATTAGCAGAGTCTATCTTCACTTTGATACTGGTGCCTCCCCTCTTTCTGCCACTGTTATGGTTGTCCCTCACACCACTTGTGTACTCCTCTGGATGCCCCTGCTGGGAGTCTCTCTGGGGATGATTTTCATTCCCAGCTCCTAATCCTGCCATTGGATGAAATGTGGTTGGGGAATCCACACTGAATGGCAGTGAAACCCAATTCTGGAGGAGGCAGCTAATTAAGATCCTGATTCAATTAGGATTGCCAGATGATGTGCCAAGTTTGGAGGCCAATAGGAGATCATCCAACAGTCATTAATCAGCAACCCCAATGTCAGAGGTAGGCATTGCTGATGTATGCTGGGAAACACAGTTTCACCTCTGTTCCTGGTTGGTGACTACAAAAGAGAGAAAAGACAATTGGATAACTAGGGGAAAGCCCGCGCGGTAATGGAACTTTGAATGGAACCTTTGGTTTCAATGTTGATCCAGAATGCCATTGGGAGATTTTCACAGATAGATTCCTGATGTACCAATCCTCTGCGCTGGCTGGAAAATTCAGTCATTGTTGGGAGAGTGCCTTTAATCAAGTCTCTAGTGGCTCAATTGATCCCCTCCAAGCCCACACATGTAACTATTCCTGCTGACAATCTGACTCCAGCTTAGCTCCAAAGAAATGCAAATATAACATGGAGTCTACCAATGAGACTTCCTTTACACATTCCCTCATCGTCCATTATTTCTTGTCCATCCCTGATTGCCTTTGAATTCAATGGCTTTTAGGTCATTTCAAGGGCTGTTTTAAGAATCAATCACATTGCTGTGGTTCGGACTCACGTGCAGGCCACCAACTGATTTCTTCATCAAGAAGTTCACTTTCCAATAGGCCAACCTCAGTGGCCTGATTGAAGTCATTACAATGACAGTCGACAACGATTCCATGGTTATCATTAGATTTTTCGTTCCAGATTTTTCTTCAATGCAAATTCCATCATTTGAGCCTGGTTGCCAAAGCATTACCCTGGCATCTAGATTACTAACCAGTGACAATATCACTGTGTCACTACCTCCCCACATCAAATATGGAAAGTTATAAAGTAATAAAGAAGACATGAACCAAATTCCTCAAAATATATTTTGAGGACAGAATCATTGAAATTTATAGCTCAGAAGGAGACCATTTGGCCCATCACGTGTGCATCAGCCTAAAGAGAGCTATCCTCTCCATCTCTTGCTCCATAGCCTTGTAGGCTGCAACACATTAAGTGCATATCTAAATTTTTATTTAGTTAAGCGGGTCTCTACCTTCACCTCAGTTCCAGACCGCGCCACCCCCTGGGTGAAACAAATTCATCTCAAATGTCCTCTAATCCTTCTGCCAAATACTTGAAAACAATCTTTGAAAAGATATTCGGGTAATTTTGGATTTTCTGTTAAACTGAAATGTTGCTGCAAGAAAAAAGATATTCAACATAGGAGTAATAGTAAAAAATACATGATTGAACTCTCCAATAGTTCTCTGTTTGAAATATCTGCAACAATTGTTGACCAAGGGAGGCTATTGAATGGAGTTCAACCTGGAGAGTTCATGCAGTTTCCAGTTCTTTCACTCAGCAGAGAGACTCTCCATGTTGCAAGCAAGAGCTCTCAGGAAACATTTATACCTACAGTTCATGGATTTTCTTTAAGGGGAGCAGCTAAACTGGCAATTCATACAAAGTGCTGGCATTCGCTGCTTTTAATGTCCCACAGAGTTTACGAATGTAAGCTGTCAGGGACACCAATATTTGAAAAGTTAAGGTGATGTGGACAAAAGCAAAATACTGCAGCACTGGAAATCTAAAATAATAATTGAAAATGCTGGAAATACCTAAACAATTCGAACTTAATTTTTGTGTGTAAAAAGGATGGCCCTTCAGCTTTTGCGAAGACACTTTTAAAGAAAGGAAATAACGTATTTTACACAGTGGGTGATCTCCCACTGTTACAGTTGGCAAAAGCATGAACAGATCTGAACACAAATACAGCTGGCAAGAAAATCAGTAACTGGGTAAACATGCAGGTCGTGTCAATTCAGAGCAGCTTTCTTTATATTTGGTAATATGCTTTAAATTGTTACACTAACTATGTTCTTTTATTTTTAGCTTTGAGACACTTAATTATTGCTGAGTTCTTGTCTGAAAAGCATAAAATTCAGAACAAACATCAAAGCCGAATAGTGGCATTTCATTAGCAGAAGCTATAATTACAGATTGACTTGGTAAAGAAAAATTCAAGTTAGTTTAATTATTTATTAAGGTTTTATATTTCTTGCTATAAAGACACATATCCAGACAGATAGTAAAGGTAAACAAATTCTGTCCCCTGATGTGGAAAGTTTATTTATGTACATATATATCTGCCCAGTTCTTGCACTCTACAGATTGTCAAAGACAGAATGTATAACTCAAGGCATGCATTCAGAGCCTGTGGAAGTCCCAACGCACTAGCTCCGTGAAATCGCCCGGGAAGCTTAAATTTCTCCTTCTTCCTGGGGCCTTCCTAAAAATTCCCCTTCAGAGTTAGTGTCAGATTTCACAGTGTCAACTTATTAAACTAGATTGTCCTCTGCCAATGCATGCCACCCACCATAGCCAGTGAATTGTTTGATTTTCTCAGTAGCATTGCATTGAGGGGCCTCGCCCACTGACATCAACTTGCAAGGACCCTCCAGTCACTGTTGGGGTAAGTACATTCCTGTTATAGACTAATTAGAGACATGTTAGTCTCAGATGTCGTGTGAAATAACATTTATTGTTGCCAATAAAAACGTTTTCAAAATAAATGATAATATAAAAACATGTGGAAGTGATCCTTTAAAGTGCCTAAATATCTACCTTGTGTTGCCTTTTACCTGTGCCATTTAAGTGTCGCTACAACTTCTTAATCTTATATGGTCTATCATTATATCTCAGTGTCTCCGCACCACCGGAGATGGAAGGGGCCAGTTGCCTACTGCATCCTGTGCCTGTGATATTCTTGACGAATGTCCTCTGGAGGGCCTGGATCTTGGCTGGCTTCCAGGTGTTAGGGAGGTATCCATGACACCCTCTTCATCCTGATACTTCTGAAATGCCCCAGTGTCAGGATGGTGGTGGCTGGGGGGGCAGAAGCCACTGCCACTGTGTTCTGCATGGAAGGACCTGGCATGGGCTCAAGCCCTTCCTCTTCCCTTGGGGTTCCTGTCAGGCCCCTGAGTCACTCCATGGGATGGCAGTGTTTCTGCAGTGAGTTTCAGAAGCTCAGTCATTACCTAGTCCTGCCAGTCCTGGAGGACCACCTGCGTTCTTGCCATGGTGGCTAAGCTCTCTGCAATGGCCCTTTGAGTCAGGAGTCAATGGGAGCAGCAAGTGCCTTCTGAGATTTGGCCATGCTCTGCAGCCCCTCAGCCATGACCTCCTGTGACTGGGCTACATACTCAAAGGCTGCTGCCATAGCCCGCTGTGTCTCAGCGCTGTCCCAATGGGTCTCCTGCAAGCTCTGCAGCCTCTCACCTGTGACCCTCTGTGAGTGGGCCACATTCTCAAGGCTGCAGCCATAGCCTGCTATGTCTTGGTGGATCTCCTGCAAGCTTTCGAGCTTCTTAGCCATAGGACTTAGAATCTCAAGAAGCCTGTTGAGGCCCTCAGCTCGAGCCTGTTCTGGCTCAGCTGCAGTCCTCTGAGACTTTGCTGTGGCCTGTTGTGACTCGGCCATCAATTGGACCCTTACTCAGGGTTTTTTTCACTAAGGATGCCACCCTTGCAATGTTGGCCTGGGAATCACACAAGACAGGCAATAGCTGATCTGCCTGAAAGCTATGGGACTCCTCCTAATAGCGTCACAGTCTGTCCAGTGTGGAATGAGCTACCAGATGAAGTGGTGAAAGCAAGCTCACTTAACATTTAAGAAAAACTTGGACAGGTACATGGATCAGAAGGGTGTGGAGGGATATGGTCCAGGTGCAGGTCAGTGGGACTAGGCAGAAAAATGGTTCGGCACAGTCAAGAAGGGCCAAAAAGGCCTGTTTCTGTGTTGTAATGTTCTACGATTCTATGGGAAGGGATGTAGTGATTGTCCCTTTATAAGAAAAACAGTAGAAGAGGGTCACCTGGCTAGAGGGATCAATTGGGATCAAGAATGGGCCTCTGCAAGGTTCTCTCTTGCCTCCACACCAGGTAGGGCTGCAGATCTGCGGACTGGGCAGTTCAATGCAGTGGGCAAACCTATCAGGGTGCCTCCTGATACTGCATTTAGGTGGCTGAGTGTGGGATCTAGTTTGGTTGAGATCACTCTACTGCTAAATTTGATAATATGCTCCATATCCATTGGAACACTACTGTCCACTGGTGAATGGTGAGCTCTCACTGACTAAGTCAGTCATCAGTCTCACTCTGTTAAAAGCAAAATATTTCAGGTGCTGGAATCTAAAACAAAAACAGAAAATGCTGGAAAATCTTGGTAGGTCTGTGGAAAGAGAATAGAGCCAACATTTCAGGTCAGGATGACCTGAAATGTTCATCAAAGCTTCATCAAATGCTTCATCAAAGCTAAAGACAAGGAAATTCCGACAAGATTTATACTGTGAGCATGGATAGGGATGGGTGTTGGGGGCAATTGATAGGAGTAGCACAGACAAAAAGACAAAGGGATTGCAAATAGTAATGAAAAAGACTTAAATGGTACTAAGAGAATCCAATAAGAGATTGGGTGGTCAGTTGTATGATTACCCATGAATTATACTAGGACTTTCCTGTCTCCATTTGGGCAACTATCCAGTAAGTAAACCGAAAACGACTGATTCAGAGTCAGAGACTTTGGCAGAGGATCCTGGAAAGTAGAGGAATTGTCCGTCAGAAATCCAAATTTCCTGGGTAATTCTCACAGAGTCAGTGCATTGGGACTTCTGTGGAATCTTGAAACACATTTTGGGGAGTACGATCTGGAGACTGGAAGATCTGGGCTGCCTAGTCTTAGCAGATAAATGTTGCTATGAATTATTGTACAATTTGAAAAATTTGCGAGAGCGTGCTGCAAAGTAAACTTAAAATGATGCCCTATTGAGCAAATACTTCAAGCCCTTGATTGGTAAATCTTTCAAACTATATTTGGTGAAATGTCCTTTAATAGTATAATATTATTTTAAAGAGAGTCAAAGCTAGGATATTTTCAGAAAAGGCAATTAAGGATATTCATTGGTACAGGCAATAACATTAACTGGTCAAAAGCTAATTTATTTTTATGACTCATTTAGTTCTTATTGTATTATCTAGACACCCTCTGGTAATGTCATGAAGCATTTGTCAGTTTGGCACAGAATGATAGCAGAAAGCTAGAGGATACTCCTAAAATATCAAAAGATAAAAGGACCTAAAAATCTTTAAAACTATATCTTTATTCATGGTGTGCGCATTTTGTGAAGATCAACATAAAATCTATGTGGATTCTTTCGGCAACTGACAGAGCAAGCTGAAGAAGTGGTTCTCATGATACTGAAGTTCTAGCCTCATGCACAATTGCCGGCCATTTGCAAGATGGCAAACTGCAGGATTGCAGCAGGCATTCTGACACAGCTTCCCAAATTAAATAAAGGAAAAGAGATCAGTGCTGTAATCAGGAAGGTAAGTCACGGGAACTCATGATTGTAATCATGGAGGTTGCAGGTACTACAATTGCTGCAGCCTGGATTATTTATGTACATCTCAGATATGCCATCCTGCTTCTTCGGACTAGGGGCATGGCCTCAAAATAAGGGGGAACACATTTAGGACTGAATTGAGAAGGAATTTCTTCACTCAGAAGTGAATCTGTGGAATTCCCTACCCAGTGATTCAGTGAGGCTACTTCTTTGAATGTTTTTAAGGCAAGGATAATTTTTTGTGCAGTAAAGGAATTAAGGGTTAGGCAGGTAAGTGGAGCTGAGTCTGCGCCAAAATCAGCTAAGATCTTATTGAATAGCGGAGCAGGCTCAAGGGATCAAATGGCCTACTCTTGCTCCTAGTTCTTATGAGATCCACAAATATAATTTGAGACTTACCTTTACAGGACCTCTTCCTTATGTCATTCATGGAACTGGTCAAAATCTTTGATGTTCAGCTTGTAAATAGTTCTTAACTAAAATATGGGTCTTATTTGCTTTGCAGGATCACAATTTCCATATCACCTGACATAGACAGGATATTGGGACACCTTTAAGTATGGTGCCACATAATAATGCCAACTGCAATGTGAGTGTTAAAGAGATGAACAGGGACACTGATTCAATTTTATTAGGTTTACATTAATATTAGGTAAAAATGATGGAATTCAACACAGAGTGATGCTATTACAAAAATGTTTAACAGGCTTATATCAGACTTCTTTCTTTGTAGTTTAATGGAAACATTAATATGTTTGTTTTATTACGTTGATACCTCTGATGCAATGCAATTCTTGTTTAATGCTTCAGTATGACAAGTATGATGTAAAGCCACTATTTGTTTCCAATTTAAGAAAAGATACTTGTTAAAATATATTTAGGAATTTTGCATCAGATTTCCAGTATATTCTTCTTATGATTTACATTTTACATTTGATTCTAATGATTTGCATTTTAATATCACTTCCTTAACTTGAATCAATCGAATGTTTTTGTATTCAGTTTGTTTTATTATAATACTTGGGGATTGAAACAACCTTAAGAATGCCCAGGAACGATGCTGATATTAGCATTGCACAATTCACTAGCCTGACGTGTCAATGCGCAGCACATTTGATTGTGACACCAGAGCTTTGACACAGCTTCCTTGCTTGGCTGGAATAAATTATGTTCCAGGTGACTTGCCTATGCCTTTATTCAGGTGAGGGAAATTTGTTGTTGAAATCCCAGCTTGTTGCTGGCAATAATTGGGATGAGAGACCATGTGGTCGATTTTAACCCAACCCTTCTTTACACGTGTAGATCAGGACCTGCTGGCTCCACTGGGTCCCAACTGTGTTTTTAACACAGGCCGAGGGGGAAAGCTGCTGCAGTTTTCCCACTCAGATAATTGAAAAGAGGAGCAGAAACAGGAGAATCAATTCAAGATATGTTTTGTTTTTACTCAATCTTAATGTGTCTTGTACTTTATTCCAACTGGGACCATCTTGCTGACTTCACAAATGTGAGTTGCCAGTAGGAAGACTTGTCTGTGAAATTGTGGGTAATATGATTTTCTGCCCCTGGTTCAGTGAGGCGGAATGATAATGGGGGTGGCGAATTGAGGGGAGTCCCAAAATGTTTTCGAGCTGATAGGATTTCCCCACCCTTGCCAGTGATATAATGGAGTTCTGCAATGAAAGATTAGGAATTCATTAGCATATATTAACATAATTTAGCAAGGCTACCCACTGTATCATCCCTTCATTTAGGTATTATTCCCTCCTCTCCCCGGCAACGTGACATCATACCGGCAATATTTTGTAAGATGGGGAAATGCCAAACAGAACCTGCTTTAGGACTCACAGTTAAGTACAATCCTCAGATGGGAGAGGTTCATGCCCCGGAAACACCTTGGTGTTGCCTCCTGGCACTGGTTGGCCTAGTGTCAAGGAGCACTGTTAGGGGGCTTCCATTTGGAAGGTCCATGATGAAGGGGGAATCCGTGTCTGCTGGGATGGTATTACAATGTAACCAGTGACAACTTTGTATTGGATATAACGTAACCAGTGGGAACAAGATGTAAGGGTCAGCTGACCCAGTAAACCATGAAACCAATTACAGAATGAAGTAATAATCAGCTAACCAGCTGATTCACAATAAATAAGAAACTATGTAGAATTCTGGATAGTTTGGAGTGGCCCAGGGCGAGGCTCCAAGTTTGGAATGATGATGTTTCTTTATTAAACCCTTTCTTAGATTTATAAGGTGGAATAAGTTTTTCCATTAGCTGCATTTTGAAAGTTCCTTCTAAATAAACAATGGGGGGTACGGGTGGTAGGTGCCCTTAAAAAGGTCACTCCAATCTCCCACCTGGCGAGGTGGGCTTTGCCAGCACAATGACTCACTTATTAACATTTAAAAAAAATTAGTGTTGGAAAATATGGCTGGCAAACGTGGCAAGGCAGCTGGTGGCAGGCTTCACTCTGTTTTTCCCACTGGAGACACTTTGAACAAAAATTGAAAAGCTCCTCTCAGTAGCTGACATTCTTTGCCATAAGGATACACTCATACAGTTGACCTTGTTGTGTACTTGCCAATAAACACATCTCGTTAGATTTTACAGGCTGCCGTGATCCCATGCCTGGCTAAAATGTCATGGGTAAGCACTCCATGACCTCAATGCCTATGTCACAGCAATTTCACGCTGGGATCAGTGTTAATCCTCTAAGGTGAGACTTTCACTCTCTATCTTAGTAGGACACCATGCTTTAGAGAACTGGCAATCAGATGGCTGCAGCTCTGTAATCCCAGCAGCATCAGTAGGGGCAGAGACCACATCTGGGACTATAGGCAATTTGACCAGACTGAGAAACCTAGCTGATTCACAATAAATAAGGAACGATGTAAAATTACGGATAGTTTGGAGTGTCAATTTGTCCCTACACAGGGATTGAGATGGTGCCTACTTCATTGGCCCGTGTTCCCCGAGGCCTGCAGCAACAGGAAGTGAACCATTGTCCGAGGGCAAGCCTTTGTTGAAGACATATCTAATCCGGAGTCTGGTTAACATACAAACCTGTGAAGCTGTGAACCTAGGGCCTGCAGCCAAATATAGGTCCTTGTCAAAAGTGTTCCAAAGAACATTTACAACCCATGAATTGAAGTATTCTGCACAGTAAGATACTGTCAGAAGTAAATAAAACAGGTTTCAAATTGTAATGGGTCGAGGATGTTAATCAGATGGCGGGAGAGTCTGGAACATTCTGAGTACTCAAAATTTTCTCTGGCTTAACTCAAGAAATTTACCTGAAAAACATTACCCACCATGTAACTTCCTCTGAAGATGACATAGCCTGGCCTAAATCCAGCAATGTCTGATGGACACTGAGTGCAGGTTATCATTTTTGTACCCAATAGCAACAGATCATAGTGTGTAGATGACAGATTCTACTTACAAGAACTGCCTTGGAAACCAGTTATGCCCCAAATTCAGAAATTCAAACCATCAATCAGAAGATCTTGAAACTTTTAATTATTTTTTCTCAAATGAACTGAAATATTTACCCATTGGAATTAGATCTGCTATCATCTTCTCTAACACTCTCATATTAGCCTCCCAAATTTTATCTAATAAAATTCAATTCCTCAAGCACTCTGCCTCCCACATCAAACCCCACACGACTGCTCACACAGCAGCCTATTTCTCATCAATCTCCACATCTACGAGTTCACTGACATCAAAACACTCATTTTTTGCAATGTGGGTTCTATATTTTTTGTATGAAAAGTTGCTGAAAGTGCAATCTGATAACATTGCATCGAGGGAAACAGAATATTTAGAAACTGAGTGACAAGGGAAAGCAACTATCTATCTCCTTAACTAATCAGATTGAAAGATTGTGAAATTAGCAGCCCTGGGACTAAGAAGGAAATGTAAATTAGAGTGGATAAATTCAAAGTCAAATCAGATACAGCAACACAAATAAAGATTTAGAAAGAAATATTAGATATAGATAGAGGAAAATGGAAAGGAAAATTAAAAACAAAAATATATTTTTGAAATATTCAACAATTAAGACTTGAAGGAGTGAGATTCCAAACTTGTAAATAGTTACTTATTAGTGCCAAAGAAATTATTTGGCAGTAATTAACATTTGGGTAATCAAACTAGAATGGACTACAGCTAACTTGTTCTGGTTTTTATCTGTTACGCAAATACAGCAAATTCAAACCATTTGTGCATTTTGTTATTGAGACAGACAACAACGTATCAATTTTGTAAAGCTAACAGTGGAGCAGTGCAACTTGGACAATAAATTTTGTGTATTTGAATTTAACTCTACATTATTCCCCTAAGTGAGCTTGCAATAATATTTTCACATATTAGTCTTACCAATATTTTGACAGGAAAATTTGGGCCATAGTCTGTGTGGGAACATGATACTTGTCCAGTTATCATGTCATATTATGTCTGGTATTTTTTAATCAGTTCCACCAGATGCTTACTGGAATGCTCCCCAAAAATTGGAGACCGCTAATTCATAATAATTATGAAGTAAAAGGAATAATATGGCTGGAATTTTACCACCTTGCTGGCCACAGGAATCAAGAGCGAGTGAGGGACAGACAATTGGAAGGTCCATTTACCTCGGATGGGATTTTACAGTTTTGGGACAAGCGGAGTCTGTAAAATCTCATCCCTTCATGTCCAAATCAACAATATAACATATCCTGCTACTCTGTTAATGCATTTTAACAGAAAGTAGAAGCCAGTTGGTTTTATACGCATGCCAACATATCAGAAGGGCTGGTTTTTAAATATATGAGTATCAGAAGTAGAATCCTGAATGTTCTTAATAGAGCTGGGCCTGTTATGAGGAGGTGGGTAAAAATTGCATTGATGAAGTTGAAAACCAGCTTCAAAAAGAATTGCAAGTTTTGATATACCGTCGACAAGATCAATTTTTATCGGATAAACATAGAAAGTAACTGGGGAAAATAGGAACCATTTAGCCCCTTGAGCCTGTTCCACCGTTCATGAAAACATGGCTGATCTGTGAAATAACCCTAGATGCCAGCCTTTGCTCCATATCCATTAACGCCTGTGGAAAACAAAAATCTATCAATCTCAGATTTAAAATTTACAATTGACCTAGCGTCAACAGCCATTTGTGGAAGCAAATTGTAAACTTCTACCAGCCTTTGTATTTGATATATTTTAAAAACTGGCTGAGAATGTAATTTTCTTTTCAAAGCAAGTGCACCTGCAGGGTGTGTTAACTCATCCATAACACAGGCAGTGCAGTACTATTGCGTCTTGACAAGCTAACTCATCAATAGCCCTCGAGCTGCTAAAAGATAGATTTTAGAAATCTTCATCATAACTACTCTGAAACTTAATGATACTATTAAGATCAAATTCTTTTAGGTCGGATTATGCAGTAGAAAGTCTCCATAAAGGCATTTTTTCCTGATAATGGACTCAGTTGAAAGTATGGTCAAGGTGAAGAAAATTATCATACTAGTTTTTTGCATGACTGAAAAAAGACGTATAAGTCACAAATGCCAAAGACATAAGCGAATTAAATGGTGTTCCACTTGAGTGAAAGAATGTCTGTAGCACTTTATCAATGATGTAATATTCTATTCATTTCATGGGTGACTTCTTTTATGTTTCATAACGTTCCTTGCAAATCAGAACATTAAGTGACAATTCACTACAGGGAACTATCACATTGGCAGGCAGTGAAATTATCATTTACAGCTGCGATATAACCATTCAATTCGCAATAAACCCAGAGTTTTGACAAACTAAATCACTGAATACAACACTTTTCAAAAATTAGTGATTTGATAAATAAAAACAAAAATGAACTTAAGTCATCCTGAATGTAAACCATATAATCTTTCTGTTCCCAATCAAATATAGAACAGCTCTTATCAGAACATGATTACAAGGCAATCATTTAATTTGTGTAAAGTCATGATCTATATTAGGCAATCATGAACAATTAACAACTATCATCGAAACATTAAAAAATGAACTTAGAGAACATTCTTAAAACCATTCCACTCTCTGTCTCTTATTATTTATCACATTGCAGATAGGGATGAACAAAGGATTATATTACTGTCTAGTGCAGACAATGTGCACATGCACAATGGCATATATTCAGGAGGAGTAACTTTTATAGCATTATAGAAGCATGTTTGCCAAGTGATACATCAGTATCACAGGGAAATTGAAGATCCAATGTATGAATACAATGCAATTACTCAAAATTCCCCACAAGCTGGAGATTGTTGTCCAACTGACTGACAGTATGAATCATGAGTAAATTCAGATAATTTATTTAAACTTAACACAGTTTTTAATTTATGTGCTTCTATGTTTCAGACACAAATCATGGTTTTAAACCTATGGATTATTGCGATTAAATCTTTCTGATATTGCTGAATTTTCTGATACGACATACGAGTATTTCAAAAAGCAAAGTGATCAGAAAGTATATAATTCTGACATACCTTTGTTATACTTGTTGGTTGGTATCTGGACATCACTTAAGCTGATGTTCACGGGCAAATTATTAAAATGTTCATTGGGTTCCAAAATAAATTCTTTCCCAAGTTCCACATAGTTTCCATTTTCGTCTTTTTCATTTATTAAAACAGCATTGAAGTATTCATACTGAAAACAAAGCAAGTTCATTATGATTAATCAATACAATTAAATTCAGGTATAGAAGAATTACTTGACTGTAACAAAACAATCGCATTTACATTTTGGTTAGCAGTGGATGCACACAGCTCTTAGCACTTCATTTTATAATGTTGTTCAGTATAAAATATTAACCATCTTACATTGTACTAAAGTAACAACTTAAGGAAATGATTGCACTAACTAATATTCTGAATATTTTCAAAGAGATATACACAGAACCAGAAATAATTAAGCCAAGCAAAATGTTTTTAATGTTATATATTACATTATATTCTTCAGATACAGTGCATGGTTGGGCGTGCAGTTTCTGATCATTTTTGTTAATAATATCAGCATAATTGAAGCAAAATTGACCAAGGTAGTGCAAACCTGCTGCAGCTAGCTATTTAGACTATACCTGGAATGCTGTGAACTGTTTTAGTCCCCTTAACTAAGGAAATATATACTGGCATTGGATGCAGTCCAGGGAAGATTCACTGGCTTGATCCTGAGTATGAACAGATTTTCTTACGAGCAGAGGTTGAGTAAGTTGGGACTTTATTCATTGGAGTTTAGAAGAATGAGTCAACCTTATTGAGGCATATAGGATTCTCAGAGGGTTTGGTAGATGGTGAGTGGTTGTTTGCCCTTGTGGAGGAGTCCAGGACCAGAGGGCATAATCTTAGAGTGAAGAATCACCCATTAAAGGCAGAAATAAGAGGAATTTCTTCTCTCAGAGAGTAGTGAATCTGTGGAATTTTTTACTGCAGAGGATTGCAGAGGGTGGGTGACTAGGTATATTCAAGGCTGAGATAAATATTTTTTAAAAATCAGTAATGGAATCAAGCATTATAGGTTTAAGTGGGGTTGAGAACTATCATGTCAGTCATGCTGGATGGTGGAGCAAACTCAATGGGCTGAATAGCTTACTTCTGCTTTAACATCTTGTGGTGTTATGGACTAAAAGATTGAAGTATTGTAAGTATAATAAAGTACACTCAAAATCACATGTTCAGATTCGCTGCAATCTTTTATGCTGGTTTGAAATTAAATTTGCCAAATCAGGCCCCAACTACAAAGTGGACAACCTTCAGGTCACAATGATAAGATTCCATCAATTTCTCTGGTTTCAGGAAGCTCTTCAAATTATTTCCATGTTTTTAGGAGTGAGGCAGTAGGAGGCTCATTCTTAACTGGTTTCTTTCACATCGTATTCAAATGGATTTACTAAGAAACAAACTATTCATTCAGCATTGTCTTTTTGAGACATTAAATCAGGTCATTCAAGGGTGGATAAATATAAAAGTGCTTATATTTGGTGATAAACACATTTTCAGCTGTATTAGCAAACTTGCACTATGTCGGCAGTTTTAAATACATCAAGAAATGCTTTTTAAGAGAAATTCTATTTTGCTGTAGGTTGAAGATTTTACTTAGGTGATTATGAATTTTAGCAGAACGCTGATCTGTAACCTAATCAGTGCAACTTCAAGCACATTTTTGGATATTGAATCCCTACAGTGCAGAAGGAGGTCATACGGCCCATGCAGCCTGTACCGACTCTCTGACAAGTATCTTACTCAGGCTCTATTCCTGTAACCTGCACATTTACCATGGCTAATCTTCTAACCTCCTCATCTTGAGACACTAAGGGACAATTTTACCATGGTCAATTCACCTGACCTGCACATCTTTGGGAGGAAAAAAGAGCACCTGGAGGAAATTCACATATACACGTGGAGAATATGCAATCTTCACACAGTCAGTCACCGGAGGCTGGAATTGAATCCGGGTTCCTGGAGCTGTGAGGCAACAGTGCTAAACACTGTGCCACCTGGGGTTGTATCTACTCCAAGCATTTTAAACATTAACTATATATCATTAGCTCTACAGTATAAGTTCTGACTACTAAAAGCTTGACCATAACTAAATATTATCAATTCTATTTAACCGCACTGAAGACCAAAGTTCCAAGTGTAAAAAGGTGATGAATTTAATTTTCCTACCTTAAATGTCTTCAATTAGTTTCTCACTCATGTGCCAACCCATAGTGACATTCTTATAATGAGACTTCCTATTAATTCTACAATGTGCCAGCCACAGTCGCACTGCCTGCACCAAGACAGCTGCCTTGTGACTTTAACAAAACTTTTGAAAGTCTGTTTTAATTAAGTTAACTGGATGGGGAGGGGGGCGTGCAGTTGGTGGTCATGGGGTGGTGGGGGAGGGGGGAGACAGAGTATCCTCTGAAATCAGATGGATGTCTTGTGTAGCCAATGCTAGGGTAAGAGATATTTCAAACCACCTGGAGAGGAACTTAGAAAGGGAGGGTGGAAGAATGAAGTGACTTTGGAAGGAAGAGGGATGTGGTTTGCAGAAGGAACTATTTCATTTGTTCATGAAACGTATGTATTGCTGGCACGGCCAGTATTTATTACCCAACCCTAAGTGCCCTTTAAAAGGTGATATACCACCCTTCTGAACCACTGCTGTCATAAGAACATAAGAAATAGGAGCAGGAGTAGGCCATCCAGCCCTTTGAGCCTGCCCTGTCCTGTCGTACAATTACACACACTGTTTTGTTAGAAAGGGAATTCCATAATGTCAATTCATTGATGAAGAAAGAATGGTGACATATTTCCAAGTGGGGTGATGTGTGATATGGTGTGGAACTTGCAGGTTATGCTGTCCCCTTGCATCTGTTGTCCTTGTCCTTCCAGACGGTAAAGATGGCAGGTTTGGAAGGTGCTGTTAATGGATTGCTGCGTTGCATTTTGAAAACAATACACACTGTAGAAGTGGTGTACCAAGTCAAGTAATAGGAGCTAAGCACTACATTAAAAGGCTTTGAATAATTATTTAAATGTGTTAGAGAAAATTTTAGTGCAGTCATTGCAATGATCCACTGTTACAGTGTGTATCAACAATGCAGCACAGAAGTCTCAATTGCAGTGTTAACAAAAGCCTATTCCAAGGTTTTCAGAAAGGAGTTATATCAATCAATAAAATACATATTAAGCATAGCTGCACAATTCTGTTCACTAAAGTAGTACGATAATAATATGTATCATTATAATGCTTATGCTAACCAGTAGAGTATAGCCTGCAAAACAGACTAGGCCTCTCACTAGGACTATTGGCAGCTAGCATTCCATTAGAAAGCTGCCCAAAGTCCATTTGGAAAGGAAAAATCTACCCAGTGTAACAAAAGAGTTCAGTATAGCTGGAAATAATGAATCGGTCCAGGAGCTCCTCCAGCTAATTGCAGATCAAATAACTTCCATGATGTGAATGTCCTCTCTGGGTTCAAGGACTGCTGCATCTCATTTCATTTTCATTGAAAGTGGATGTTATAGGATGAGTGGAAGCAGCAGTGATGCTATTATTGATTGCCTATAACCCAGTGAAGAAAACTGCTGCTCACGTTGTGTCTGGCAACTTGAGCGCAATTTCATTCTGTTTTTCATACATCATTATGTTTCCAAATACCTACTAAGTAAGATTCACTTGCAAATATCATGCCTAAGGAATTCAATTGGAGAATATATTCCCCACAGAAATGAGCACGTGTCCGCAAGAGAACAAAAAAAAATCAGACGATCATTTATCAAAATATTTCAACCAAAAATGTAATCAGTACCAGGTCATTTCCATCCTTGCACTGTGAAGAGATTTTCAGGCTGACTTGATCTCAGGTAACCTTCATCAGTTGCAGCCACATTACCTTATCCTTGTGCTGCAGATTCGTCTCAGCTCATGTATTTCCAAAATAGAGTCATCAATTACCAAGGTGACAACCCATCTATCAGTTCAATTAATCAGCAGTGATTAAAAGCCTGGCTATTTTAAGTATGACTCACCTATAAATTTGGACATTTAAGGTGAAAAAGTTTTGCTTTCCCATTATAAGCTGCAGCCATTACCAAAATCCACAAAGTGTTAAAAGTGAAGAAGTTGGTCAAACTCCATGAGGTTTACAGTCAATGACTATAACATTTGTTTGGATTTCACCTTAAGATTATCACCAGACATTTATATTACACTAATTAAATGCAATTGTTATTGCTCTAACAAATGTACAAGAGTTACCCGTGAGTTCACAAATTTGACTATGTTATGCTATAAATGAAAACTGGTGATAAATACCTACAACATTCTTGTGAGACTCTAGCAGCCAATTAAATACAGACATTGACACGAACTGGAAGGCAGTTGCCTGCTATTCTTCTGAGCTGTGTAATGAAATGTGGCACAGTGAGAACAAATCTCAAACCGGAGAAGAAATAAGGACATAAAATGCAGATAATTGCTAAAACAAAACTATCTTAGGGAGGGAGGTGAACCAGTTAAATTAATCAAAAATGATGCCATGTCCAAGTAATGCAACAATGCTCCATCAAACAATTTCCATGAAAATAATGTCTCTTTTGAGTTGCATTTCATGCTGGTCTATTAAGCGGGCTTTGCAGATACCACAATGATGGTCCCAAGATTAGAAGATGTCTGAACTATATATGCCAAATAACTGAACCTCTTGATTCATTTGACATTGTCAACTTCTACTTTATCTCCTTATAGTTTGAATTTGTTATGATTGATTGTACTACTTGCACTGTCACAAATATATGTGGGGTTACCAATCATTGATACTCCTCCCATCATCAGTCAGGTGCACTGGTCTACATAATCCAAGCAAAATGATATGGAATTTCAACTTCTATGAATGAATAATGCCTTTGGCAAGTAGATGACCACAAGATAACATATTGATCATGAAGTTTTGATTAATTATACCTTAGTTTTGTTGATCAAAATCAAATTCATATCTAAATTATTTTCCATGGTCCTTTCCCTGTTTGCTGAGTGCACCTTTCAGGTAAAAACTAAAATAAACAGCACACTGTCTCTTAGCTAATTCCTGGTAAATATGCAGGAAAAGAGAAAGGAAGAGAAACTGAGTTCTGCTGCAAATGTTTATTTTGAAGCAGGATAGCCTCCCCCCGTATGAGAGAGAAAGGTGGGTTGCCTTTGCAGGTTATATCTAATTCCTGCATATATTCATCCTGATTATCCTGTGGTCACAGTGCCCACGTTAATAGAATGTATTCCAAGAAGAACTAAATTATGGAAGTTGTTTTCTGTCATTTTCTTTGTTTCAAGTTGCTGTAATAAGTTTTTGGAGGCAGAAGTTCCTTCACCACAATTCCTTTATTTACAATAACAATACACAAAGTGTTATCAGTCAGCAGTCTACCTTTGGGAACGCCAGGGGAATTGGCACTCTTGGTTAAATGCAATGTAAAGACTCCTATCAATTACTCCTTCATCAGGAAGTTCATATTCCAATAGGTCAACCTCAACGGCCTGATTGAAGTCATTACACTTGCCATATAGAAACTCTGATTATGGGCAGAGTTTTATTTGAGTGTTATGCTTGATGCTTGGATTAGAGCAATCTGAACATCTTCTTCAGACATTTCTCAGTGTGATTTTATACTCTGATAATTGCACATGCTACATATTGACCTTCTAAACCATTAAAAAAATTCTGTGTATCTAATGCATTCAAGCTAAGAAGCCAACACGGACAACCTACAACAAGAGCAGCTAGAAAAGAAACTACAGCCATAATGTCAATCATCACTCCACAGTAGTGCTCTGACTTAGTACATGTTATCAGCTTTTCACCATTTGTTTTGTTTTAAGCTGAATAGTGCTCACTATGCTAGCATACATACAGATTACATTAAGGGGAGGTGGAATGTGGTTGGAATAGCTTGTGTTATTCATCCTTAGGACATAGCGTTATTGGATAAACCAGCATTTAACTGCCCTTCAGAAGATGTGTGAGCCACCTTCTTGAACTGTTGCCATCCTTGTGGTTTAGGTTAATGAAGGAGTTACAGAATTTTGACTCAGCAACAGTGATGGAATGACAATATAGTTCAAATTCATGACGGTATCTGGGTTGGAGGGAACATGCAGGTGTTCTCATTCATGTGCTGTCCTTGTCCTTCTGCACAGTAAAGGGCACAGGTTTGGAAGGTTGTCCTGCGAGCTGCCGCAGTGATTTTATAGATGGTTCATATTACTACCACCATGTGTTAGTGATAGAGGCAGTGAAATTTAAGGTGAATGACGTAGTGCCAATCAAGAGGGCTATTTTATCTTGGATGGTCAAGTTTCTTGAGTGTTGCTGCAACTGCCCTTATACAGGTAGATGGAGAGAGTATGATAGTATACGAATGAGGCAGTGGCATGATGGAAAAAATGGTCAAGTAATTGCTATAAAGGAGAGGTGACCAAGTTATTCCAAATTGCCGGACCCCTGTAAAACTGATTCTGAATAACTTAAAACATGACGAACATCAGAGAAGGTCAAGACCTGATAAAGCTGACTCCACATAACTTAGGGCTGGAGGAGTGAGGCGAGATAAGGTCAGAGTCACAGAACCTTCTATTACGTTAGAAAACAAGATATGGTCAGAGATCAGGGAATCTTTCTGTTCCTTCAAAGGACAAGATAATGATATTATTGATGAGACAGAGGGGTCTCGGAGGTCACCATATCCTAATACAATTGATGATGTATTACTGCTTGTATTACTAATTGAACATGTACGCTGATAAGAAAAAGGTATAACCATGTAACTGATTATTGTAGTTGGCATGGTCTTGGGATAGAATCAGCAGTTTGTAGGGACTGCTCTCTGTCTCCAAGATTCTGCTATATACTGCATGCAGATTTGTGATAATAAAAGCTAGTTGTTTTTGCAAAGCAAACTTTGTTTAAGTTTTACTATCACAGCTCAGAAAACAAGAAATTTTCCACTACAACAAGAGTATTCTATCACATTCCTGACATATGCCTCACTGGTAGATAGGATTTAGGAGAATCAGGTGGTAAGATACTCGCTGCAAAACTAACAACCTCTGATCTGTTCTTGTAACCACTGTATTTATTTTCTGGTCAATGGTGTTATGGACTGGCTCGGGACTTCTTTAATGCTTAAAGAAGAAGCAACCAGCAATTAGCCAACAAAAGTACATCACAGGACTTTGGGTGTGAGTTTCGATGAGAAAAGCAATGATTAGCCCACCAGTGGTGTTCACCGGCTTTCATGTTGTATTTTTAGCAACCATGAAAAATAAATTTTTGCATGTGGAGTGTACGGTGGGCGGCCTCTGATTCACCTGTCCTGCTGTCAGCTGAGTCTTCAGTCAGTGGGGCAGTCCATTTAAAGGCCACCTTAGCACTCCACAGCCATCTTTTCATGGTCCCAGACAACGAATGGCTGCGAAGAAATCAGTTCCAAGGTTAGCGGAGACAGCTCTTGACATATTGTTGGATGCAGTGGAGGAGTGTTGCATATCCTGTGCCTAGACTCAGGGGGGAAACCCTCAAGTAAGATAATCAGGATGAATATATGCAGGAATTCGATATAACTGTGCCTTGGAGCCTTGGTACAAGACATCTGTCTTGCACTAGTGGAGGCATAAACTCCATAGTGCATGACATGTACTCCCATGGTGTAAGACATGTATTACATAGTGCAGGGCATGAATTCCATGACACAGGCATTTCTTAGCATTCATGACTACCAATGCCCGAAGATGGCAGAGTTTCCTGAACTCACTCCAGCTGCCCCGATATGCCAAGGTGGGAGATGGGGCCTTCTTCCAACCAGGAGATTACAAGAGTGCCCAATCCACCCAACTTCCCTCTTCCCATTACCAAATCAATTCCAACCCCACAGGCCAAGAAGAGTGATATTGTCACACAACACTGCCCCAAAAGCAGGCCTGGACCCTCCAATTCTCAGGATTCCACAGGACACCTGCCAAAGTCAACACTAATAAGGGGGTTTAACAGGAAACAGGCTGCCTCCACCTTCGCTGTAGATCCTTAGCATACACCAAGGCAAGTGACAAAATTAGAAAAGTTAAAATGGTTTAATTGTGCAGCCTGGACACTGGTTTTAGGCACTTGTAGATAGTGACACCAATACAAGCCAGCACCCATCGCTGTAAGTTTCACTTATCACAACCTCTCCATGGCTCCCTGGTCTCGTAAGATTTTTTCATGTCGTGCCACTGAGATAACTTAATAATCAGTAACAGTAGTACCAGAGGTAGGCCATTCAGCCCCTTGAGCCCATTCTCCCAATCAGTTAGATCATGGCTGATATGTATTTTTAAGTTTCACTTTGGTTCTGTGATCCTTAATATCCTTGCTAACATGAATCTATCAATTTCAGTTTTAAAATTTTCAGTGGTACTAGTCACATGACTTTTCAAGAAAGTGAGTTCCATATTTGTGTGAGGAACCAGACTATCCCCAGCAATCGTTGATTTACTCTATCGACCTTATCTAATCCCCTAATCATTTTAACCACATCAATTATATCACCCTTTAATCTTAAGGGAATACAAGCCTAGTGTGTACAATCTTTCCTCGTAATTTATCCATTGTATCAAACTGATGAGCCTGTATTACACTCCAGGTGTGGATGGCTATTAGAAACAGGTTGTGTTTCTCCATGTCATAGGATCTGGCCTTTGTTACTTATAGGGGGTGAATCTGCTGTGTTAATTTTCTAGCACAGTAGGCCAGAAGAAACAGGCAGGGGCACGATTCATAGGATTCCTGCAAGCATCTTCCATCATTGAACTTCCAGCGTAGTGTGCTCCACACTGTAAGTCAATGGGGAGGTGGGCCTAACATCTATATGATATTTTACATACCATTTAAATGCTATTAGTGGGCCCAGGACTGAATTCTCTGGGTCCTCTAGCATCTCCCACCACACCCCAGAGTGTTTCACTCCAGCAGGCATTACACTGGCTCACCACTTCTGGGGAGCTAGCAGCCTGATCCTGCTGGAACGAAGAGGGGCAATTGGGGCCCCTAGGAGGTCAGGGAGCAGGAGAGGGGAGGGGGCCCCTGGGCATTGAATCCCAACAGTGCCAGCTTGTGTCTGCTGACACTGCCTGAGGGATAATGTGCCCATGACCAGGGAGTACCTGGGCACTAGCCACCTGGCATATGGGGCAATCAGTGGGTGGGGGGGGGTCCACTGCCACTCTACATTGGAATCAATCGAGAGATTCTAATGTGAACTCCCATTAAAAAGAAACAATGTGAATTACTCCAGCTTTCTGCAAATTCAACACTTGGAATTTTTTGGGGGAGAATTCCACTCATAAGTTGCATTTTATTTCTTGGTTCTTTTTGTTGTTGTCATCTCAAAGAGACACCCACTCATACCTTTGTTAGAAACAACAATATTTTAGTTATAAGATAGTTAACATAGTTATAGATAATGATGAAAATAGAGTGTACAAATAATAAAAAGATTGCACATTTGATCATTTCAGTATACAAATACTGTAAGTTGCAAAATACAGATTTCCTTAGTTTACAGAATAGAAACGAAACATTCACCGCACTCTGCACTTCGTGTAAAGTCCATAACCATGTGTTCTCAGTTTGACTTCCTGAAATTCTCAATCATATTGATGAGTTTTCTAGAGTAGGGAACTGGGCTGTCTCATGGGTTAATTTGTTTATTTGTGGAATAGTGTGTTTTCTCCTTAATTCATTGCAAAGTTATTATTGGGTGACAAGAGATAGAAGCAATGGGAGGCAGGATTCAAGAGTTTTCTACCAAAGTCCAGACAGGGAATCAGGAGTGGGATGGAATATCTTCTGCCTGCTGGATGAGTGCAACACCAAGAGCACTCAAGAAACTCAACACCATCCAGAACAAAGCAGCCCGCTTGGTTTGCCTACCCACCCCAACCCCCATTCACAATCTTAAATTCCTCCAGCCACTGATGCACAGTTGCAGCAATGTGTCCCATCTATAAGGTGAACTGTTGCAATTTGTCAAGGTTCTTTTGACAGTACCTTCCAAATTTACACCCTCCACAATTTACAAGAACAAGGACCACAAATGCATGGGATCACCCCATCTTGCATATTCCTCTCCAAGCCACACACCATCAACACTTGGAACTATATCACCATTCCTTCACTGACACTGCATCAAAATCCTGGAATCTCTCCTAACAGCTTTGTGAGTGTACCTGCACCTAATGCTTTATGGCAGTTCAAAAATATGGCTCACTATTACATTCTCAAGGGTAATTAGAAATGGGCAACGCTGACTTTGCCAGTGGCACTCACATCCCATGAATGAGTTTGAAAAAACTTAGATTGAATACTCTGACCACTGGCATCAGGGGTTGTGGGGAAAAGGCAGGAGAATCGGGACGAGAAAATACCAGCCACAATTGAATGGCGGAGCAGTCAATGGGATGAGCTCCTATTCTGCTCATTTCTGCTCAGGAGTCAATTCTGCTCCTATGTCTTCTAGTCTTATGGCATTGCATCACTAGTTTAAATGCAACAGATCAGGTGACTTATCTGAACTCCTGAACCCAATGAAGCCCCAAAAGTACAGATATGCTCATACTGATCATAAAGATCTGTAGGATTTGATTGGCAATAGCACTGGCACCATTGTGTAAGAAATCTGGCAGCCACCTGTACACTGCCTGGTCCCACTAATATATTGCACTGTGCAGCATTTAAATACATGACCAGATATTCTGTGTTTTTATTTTTGCAGGTTGTGGGGAAAATGGTGATCGGGACATTCCCCCACTCTTCTTCAAAACTGTGTAATTGCATCTTTTGCATTCACCTCAGAAGGACAAAAGAAGCCTCGGTTTGCCATCTTAACTAAAATTTGGCATCTCTGGCAGTGCAACACTCTTTCAGCACAGTATTTGAGGACCAATCTTCATCTTGAGCTCGAGTCTCTGGAGTGAAGCTTAAACCCATGACCTTATGAGTCAATGGCAAAAGTGCTAATATAGAGCCAAGGCTGTCACCGAAGGAGAGGATTGTATTCAGGAGGAATGGTATTGTTTGTAGATTGAGACAATTCAAACAAGTCATCTAGCTTAGGAACCAGGCCAGCAAACTGACTGCAGACCAAACTGTATTTCCTCATTAGCGTAGCGGTTAGTGTCCCCACCTGTCAAGTGGAGACTGGGGTTCAATTCCCCAATGAGAAGCTGCAAAAATACCTGACTGTGTCTGGAGAAACAATCTTTCCTTTGATCTTTCAAATACATGAATAGGATGAGATTAGAGGGAAATGCCCCCCCCCACCCCGGAAGGAATGGGGGATTTTTAGTTAAGTTGGGCAGCATGGTCGGTGCAGGCTTGGAGAGCCAAAGTATCTGTTCCTATACTGTAATTTTCTTTGTTCTCAGAAACAAAGACAAGAGGTGTGAAACCACCTCTAGCATGTATTTTGATACTGTGAGTGGGAGATTCCAGCCGCACTCATCCTAAAACCAGAAAATCCTGTCTGAGCTCAATGTACCTTTACGTTCCCCCCACCCCCACCCTCCCTGCTAAAATCCCCGTGGTGGGTGGGATGTGGAAACTCCCCCACATATGCGCTTTGTTCCAAATGGAATGTAACTGCCATCCTCTGAACTAATTGCAAATTTAAATATAAATTTAAATCCAACAGAAATAATGTTTACAAAAAATTTGAAACTGTCCTCAACATTAAAATTCTTAAAAGTATTTAAAATCCATTGGTGCAGATCCATGGTTGAAAATTAAATGAAAGCTGACAGTTTAACTTGTATCTATGAGCTCTGCTTTGCAGTATGTAAGTATTGGTCTGAGATCAGTACCAATTATAAGCAGTCACAAAACTGCATTCTTTACTGATTTTGATATTAGTAATTGTTTTACTTATTTCCCAGATTGTGTGCTATGACCCTGCGTGTTTTGTTCTGTTTCTGGCTTCTGTATTTCATATTCAGGTACATCTTTTATCCCATCTTCTCTCCTTTAGTCTAATTTCCCTCAAGTTCCTCGGCACTACGTTTGCCTCTGTGCTTCTGTGCACTCCTTGTTTGTGGCTCTTGTATCCAGCTTGTTTCCTTTTGCCCCCAGGCTTACGACAATTATTCCCTTAACATGCTTCTTGTTTCAATTTTGTTTCGTTATCCTCGGCCTCGTCTCACTCGCCGCTGCTTCCACAGTCCAGTGATGAAATGGGGATTTCAAAAAAATAAATGACAATGGAGCAAATGTGACAATTGAGGAAAATAATGAGGTGGAAGTCATGGAAATATCATGTTATTATTTTCAGGCGTGCAGCCACTCAATGGCGCACTTAGCACTGGCATGGCTGCACGTTAGAATTGCAGGCACGCTAATGTTTGTACAATCTCTGCATCGGAATAAATGAAGCCTGGGTTAATCATACATCTCCATTCCTGCATCCATTTTAAGGGGCTATCCAATTTTGCCACTTTTGTTTTAACATCTGATGTAAAATCATATCCAATCATATAATGATCACTAGAAAAAGATATGTTCTTTGACGGCTAGGTTAGTGATCAGTTCTGGTTAAACCATTCAATATAGCATTTGCTCTATAACAATCTTCATCATATTTATTAAGTAACAGCCACTTATTACCTCCATTATATTGCCTGTACTTTCATTTGTCTCTCCCAGCTGTCATTGGTCTGTCCATTTCACTTCTGAACAATCAGTATACTTGTCAGTGCAAAGATTCTAGCAATAAAATTTGATGTACTAGGAGTGCTACTAATATTATTGCACTGACATTTTTGCTACTAATAGAAAACTTGTCAGGGAAGCCTAAAGGTTTAAATGGAGAATAATGGATACCAGGAAGTGATTACATGCTAGCAATTTAATGGAAGTCTTTCAAATGCCATCAAAGTACCAAGGGGCAAATTCAAAGCAGTTTATAAATGTCATCTGGATTCAGAAATTAGATTGCAGTCATTGAATTGCTTCTCAATATCTGTTATCATTTATAAGGGATAATTTTCTTTACGCTCCTGGCAGCAACAGAAGTTTTGGCTGCACACTACATATTGTGGATAGAAATTAGTACGTACTGTGCCTGTTTTTTGGGTGTTAAGCAGTCACAAAGAATACCAGTTCAGCAATAGGACAGACCACATCCAATCTGCACAGGTGTAGACACAGTCAAATTCTCACAGCCCTTTCAGTGTGTGAGTTACGGCTCTGACACATGCTGGAGGACCACATCAGGAAATGCATTCCAGATTCTACAGCAGTCTGAGCAGAGGTCATCTTGGGACACTAACCCACACATCTTCAGACTGTGGGAGGAGGTCAAGGACTCAGAGGAAAACCACACAGACACAGGGAAAATGTGCAATCTCCACACATGTGCATGAATGTGCACACTCCACCGAGACCGGAATTGAAGCCGGGTCCCTGGCACTATGAGGTAGCAGTGCTAACCACTGTGCCAACATGGCCATGTTCGCACCATTCGACTAAAGGATCTTCTGAATTCCTTTTTGCATCTATCAGTGACCATAAGGCCCCTGGTTTTTGATTTGGGAGTGGGATAGCTTGATCTTGATTTCAGACAAAGCTGGGCACAACATCGAGGGTCGAAGGGCCTGTACTGTGCTGTACTGTTCTACGTTTCTAGCTGCAGCTCCTACAAAACTCTAAGCTCTGTCTCCTACTTACTATTAAACTCCTATATAATCCCTATGCTCATCCACCTTCATCGGTTCC
This sequence comes from Sphyrna mokarran, assembly GCA_024679065.1. NCBI lineage: Eukaryota > Metazoa > Chordata > Chondrichthyes > Carcharhiniformes > Carcharhinidae > Sphyrna > Sphyrna mokarran. The sequence goes on from JAGIQG010000003.1 coordinate 112,456,780, forward strand.
ATGTCCTATATTAGATCAATTTTAAAATCCTTGTCCTTGGTTGGAATTTTGCATTCCCTGAGATTGTGTTGGGAGGTTGTTGTGTGCCTGTTCCATACTCAGTCATTGCATTCTCATCTCAATCTGCACTGTTCATCTAAGCATACAATTACATTTACCAAAACATGATTTATGTGAATTAGAAGTTTGTGTGGCTAGTTACTGAAAGAGTGTTGGGGGAGTGGAGTGTGGAATCATAACAAAAAAAATCCAAGTCCTGAATGAGCATAAAAATGGGAGAAATTTATACCATTTTCTGGGGTGACTTAAAACCTGAATCTTACCTGACTCAGGCAAAAAAACTTGATAAACCAGTTTCTCATCAGCAAGGAAAGTGGGCAGGGCCTAAATTGCCAAAAGCAGAAAGTGCAATTGCACATGTCCAGCTTTCTGTGCACACAGAGCACAAAAACCTGTAACTGCCTCTGCTGCTATAGCTGGCAATCCTTTGTGACCGAAACCCATCCCCCTTACTACTGTGGGGCTCTGTGGCCACCCATGACTCACCCCCTCACTTGCTGGAGACAAATGAAAACTCCACGCACCCGCATTGATTGTGAACACCCTCTCTCATTCCACTGATCAGTGTTGCAGAGTGACAATGGTTCCCTCCCCACTGAATGGGACATCCCTGGTCTGGCCCCATTCTCTCATGCCGCACTCCTTCAGGAGTGCTCCTGGCACTGTCCAGTGCTTGGTGGGTGCTGCCCAATATGCACCCCTCACCCTGGACCTCCTGGGGAAACCTCAATATCATCTGGTTCCACTGGCAAGGCCAATATGTCTGATCCTTGTTGATGGGTACCATATGTGATCATTGCTGGAGAGAACGCTCCCTGACAAGGCCACAGAAGTAAGTGAGCCTGGACAATTCCATCCTAGACTCAGTAATTCACTTTTAAATATATTTAAGTATTTTAATCAGCCTCATGCCCTTTTCGGGTGCGAGACTGATCTTGCCAAATATCCGGTGCCGGTAAGATAGTGAGAGGCCAGAGATCGGGCGCAAACCTAATTTCTCGCCAGTCTCACAATCTTACTAGCTCACCCCACCCATCAGCCAGCAGGGCACAATGATAAGATTGCCATCTATTGTTTTTCTTCACATGAATGATTTCTCACACCAAAGTCACAAACTGGGAAACTGTAATGTTGGCACTGGATAACTTGATTCCTGCTCAGGTATGCTCACATCTCTGACGTAATCAACTGAAAAGAATTAAACCATTTGCTATGCTGGTAATACTTAATGTTTCACTAGTAAAGTGAGTCATGAATACAAATTGCATGTTTCAAAGCTCTGGAGTATTTATTACATGTTCTGATGGAACAACTTCAAGGGCTGAGTGACCTACTCTTGTTTCTAGTTATACGTCAAAAATGCCATACATTAGTGGATTGATAATAAAATTCATTCCTGTTGTATCCAATGAAGGCTTTAGTATACTACACTTTAGCAAAATTCAACTGATATGAATTGATTCATAATATTCAAATAAAACAAGCAAAATAGACTCGTAGTTAAACCTCCGTAATCTAATGATAGGTCACTATTTAGAACCATAAGAATATAGGAGCAGCAATAGACCATCTAGCCCCTTGAGCTTGCTCCGCCATTCAATAAGGATTTTTTTGTGGACTTAGGTCCACGTACCCACCCGCTCACCATAACCCTAAATTCCTTTATTGTTCAAAAATCTATCTATCTTTGCCTTAAAAACATACAACGAGATAGCTTCAAACACTTCACCAGGCATGGAATTCCACAGGTTCACAACCCTCAATTCAGTCCTAAATATGCTTCCCCTTATTTTGAGGAATTGCCTCTTAATTCTGGTTTCACCTGCCAATGGAAACAACCACGCTGCTTCTATCTTATCGATTCCCTTCATAATTTTTGCATTTCTATAAACAATCTCCTCTCATTCTTCTAAATTCCAATGAGTATCGCCCCAGTCTACTCAATTTCTCCTCATAAGCCAATCCTTATCTGAACCTAAAAATGTCTACATCCTTCCTACCTAACCCAATGATTTAAATTAGATAGCTACTGTATCACCAAAAGTGATCATATTGTCTGTAAAATTATAGTACATCAGTCAATTTTCCCCACTGCTCCAAATAATGTTCTCCTGATGCATCCCATTATTAGCACATATCCATTCACCAATCCAATGTCTAGAGTAAACCATTAAACAGTCATTCAGTCTCATGCATCCTAAAAGGACTGATACTTAAAGAAGTCCAAATTTATTGTTTGATGCTGTCATGATGAAAACCAGATATTTCATCCATCAATTAATAATCTAAATGTTTAATAATCTAATTATCAACAATGTCTTTGTGTTATTAATCAGTTCCTTTATTCAAGCTATTTTGTCATTTTTATTGAAAATTTATGAAACGTTGCAACTTGTAAGCCAGCAAAGTTTCACGAAGGTCATTGTTTTTGTTTGTGAGTCAATACTGAATGACTGCAGTGAGCCACATACTTCCTCATCAGTGGATAAAAAGATGTTTTAACGAATTTAAGGAATCATTTTAATTTCAACTGGTAAGAGTCAACAGAAAAATGGGCCTGAATTTCCATTCTGGTGGCAGGAAGCACAATTCAGGAAAATTCCCAGCTCAGAACGAACACCTTGGGAAAAAGTGCCAGCGAAGACAAATCTTTATTATCCAGGGGTCGGTTGCAGGTTGCAGTGGGGTTAACCAATACAAGAAGTTCAGAGTAGCCACATAGGCTGCCCGAAGGGGACAGTTTAAAAGGCTGACCTTCATCCAGGTTAAAATAAAACACAACAGCCCTCCAGCTCGCATACCTCACACCCTTGTAACGCTCAAACACTTCTGATGCCCCATATATCCCACCGATGCCCCCAGGCCAGACGCAACAACCTCTCATGCACACTATGCTGGGTAAGACCCCCCCCCCCCCCCCCCCCATCAAATGCCTATGGCCTTTCATGCTCCCTATGTCAAGATATGGCATTCCTCTCACCCCTCCCGCCATTGCCTGTCTTGTACCTCTGTGCTATGCTAAGGAACTCCATCCCTTCCCCATGAGCGTCATTTTTCCTACACCAAGCTATGGCACTTCAATGTCTGTTGACCCACTACACACTGTATAAAACCAATATATTTATACAGATGGTAGGATGTGTAAAAAAAAAAGCTTTAAAAAGTCATTCATTCATTACTTTCCTCGATGCTGAAAAATTATTTCTCTACAAAGCAATAAAATGTCAATCATCCAGATCTTTTAAGTATCAATAACTGTAGCCTCAACATTGTGTATATCAACATAGTGAAGTTAATCCAGGGTTCAGAGAGCCTGAGCTTTCAATGTTTTACCTGGTGGTAGCTGTTTCAACAAGAATAATGGATTTGGCTCAGAGCTCATACTTTTATTGCTCTTGTTGAAGCAGCTGCACACCAAAAAAAAAGTTGCTTAATTGATAATCTGACCTCTGCCATTAATTTCACAATGTTTATTTACACAAGTTAAGCGGTTTCAAGGTTTTGTAGTTTATGTTGACGATACATTAAACGATCTGGATGATTGACATTTTTATTGCCTTTTAGTGAAATTACTTGTTTTAAACATATAAACAATAATGAATAAATGATTGTTATTAAAGCTTTCTTTATATACTCTACTGTCATTAGGGGGTTCATTGATTCTATATCTTGCATAATAGGTGAATGGATATGGATATAGAGTAGCTTGGGAAAGGGGGCTTGAGGGGTCATAAAGTTTGGGTGAGGGAGGGGGCCTTAATTTAGGATGGGAGGAATTTGGAGCTCAATTTTTAAAAGATTCCATCATGCAGACTGTGGTTCATGACTCCTGTGAGATATTGTGGACCATATGTCTTTGGAAATTATAGAGGAATAGGACTTGCCTCTCACCCCATTTCAGCCAGCCAGGTTGAGAATGCTGAGTGCAGATTTCTGACAGGGACTATCCCGTACCTTTTAAAGGGACTCCTGAAAATCAGGCAGCCAGGGAACGGCTTCAGAGATCCTGGAATTGGATCCCACACACCATTTTTGAAGAGTTTCCAAGTCATCCCAAACTCAATGAAATTTAAGCCCATCAGATTTGAAAGTAGAGGATAAATTTGGCATTGGCCTAAAGCAGAGTTGAACCAATCTTGTATTTAGGTTTCTTTCAAATGCCCAGTGCAAACGATAGGTACGAAATGGGTACTTTGCAGTAATTCACCAGGTCTGGGAGGGCAAGAAATCAGCCAACTACCAGTGAGCTACTGGCCAGTTCTAACTAGTAGGAGTATTGGCTCTCTTAGGGAGCTCTCAATCAGACTGACAGCAGGCCCAGGAGATGCAAACCAACAATTACACGCTTCATTGGACTTTTTGTTGAGTTGTTAGGTCATTAGACCATTCATAATCTACATAATGCCTATTTTTATTTCAAATTTGCTATCAAGGTGCAACAGTCAGTGCTCAATTTGATTTACATATTTAAGAAGCCTTGCATAGTCTTGGAAGAAGCAACCCCCCAGAACATTACACCAATTTGGTTTGGTGAGAAAGTAGCAGTTGTGATTCGAAAATTCTTTCCAATGTATCCAAAATATATTTTAAAATATGCTTTAATCTGTAATTCTATAATGATAAACATTGTTTTCAGATTGCCACAAAATATTGATGCTCATTTGGAGGGCTGGTGGAGACACAACTAGCCAAATGGCCTCCTTCTGCGCTGTAACAATTCTGTGATCATCGCTAGATTCTGATCCAAGGATCCCAAGTGATAAAAAAGATTCTAAATGTTAAATAAGCTACCCAGCATGTAAATGTATTGCTTGAAAAGCTTTACTCTGTTTCATTCTCTACAAATGTGGGAGGCAATGGTCTGGTAGCATTATCACTTGACTATTAATCCAGAAACCCAAATAATGTTCTGGGGATTTGGGTTCGAATCCCACCACGGCAGATGGTGGACCTTGAATTCAATAAAAAAAATCTGGAATTAAGATCTACTGATGACCATGAAAGCATTGTTGATTTTCGGAAAAATCCATCCAGTTCATTAATGTCCTTTAGGGAAGGAAATTTTCCGTACTTACCTGCATTGGCCTGCATATAATTCCAGAGCATAGTAATGCGGTTGATCTTAACTGCCCTCTGAAATGGCCTCTCAGTTGTAATAATTATGACTGAAACAGTCCATGTTCAAACGCAACAAGATCTGGACAATAACCAGGCTTGGGCTGACAAGTGACAAACCACATTCATAGAACATAGAACACTACAGCACAGAACAGGCCCTTCGGCCCTCGATGTTGCGCCGACCAATATAAAAAGCAATGCCCCTCCAAACTAAACCATTCCCTTCTCTTCCATATACTTATCAACTAACCTCTTAAACGCCACCAAACTTGGCGCATCTAGAACTGCTGCAGGCAGGGCATTCCACTCCCGAACCACCCTTTGGGTAAAGAACCTACCTCTGATATCCGTCCTATAACTATCACCCCTTAATTTAAAGCTGTGTCCCCTCGTGCTAGCTTTCTCCATCCTAGGAAAAAGGCTATCACTGTCCACCCTATCTAAACCTCTAATCATCTTATATGTTTCGATTAGGTCCCCTCTTAGCCGCCTCCTTTCTAACGAAAACAACCTCAAATCCCTCAGCCTCTCTTCATAAGACCTGCCCTCCATACCAGGCAACATCCTGGTAAACCTCCTCTGTACCCTCTCCAATGCCTCCACATCTTTCTTATAATGTGGGGACCAGAACTGCACACAATACTCCAAGTGCGGCCGCACTAGAGTTTTGTACAGTTGCAACATGACGTTGCGGCTCCGAAATTCAATCCCCCTACCAATAAAAGCTAAGACTCCATATGCCTTCTTAACAACTTTATCCACTTGACTGCCTACTTTCAGGGATCTATTGACACATACACCAAGATCCTTCTGTTCCTCAACACTATTAAGAGCCCTACCATTAGCCCTATACTCTACACATTTATTGTTCCTGCCAAAGTGCATTACCTCACACTTTTCCACATTAAACTCCATTTGCCACCTCTCGGCCCAGCTCTGCAACTTGTCCAAGTCTCTCTGCAAACTATAACACCCCTCTTCACTATCTACCACTCCACCGACTTTAGTGTCATCTGCAAATTTACTAATCCATCCTTCAATACCCTCATCCAGATCATTTATAAAAATTACAAACAGCAGGGGCCCCAAAACAGACCCCTGAGGTACACCACTTGTCACCGAACTCCACGATGAATATCTCCCATCAACCACCACCCTCTGTCTTCTATCTGCTAGCCAATTCCTAACCCAATTAGCTAAATCACCCTCTATCCCATACATCTGCATTTTCTGCAGAAGTCTTCCATGGGCCACCTTATCAAACGCCTTACTAAAGTCCATATATACCACATCAACCGCCTTACCCCCATCCACCTCTTTGGTCACTTTTTCAAAAAACTCAATGAGGTTAGTAAGGCACGACCTACCCTTCACAAAACCATGCTGACTATCCCCAATCAATTCATTTCTCTCTAAATAACTATAAATCCTATCCCTAATAATTCTCTCCAATACTTTGCCCACAACAGAAGTAAGACTCACTGGCCTATAATTCCCTGGAAGGTCTCTCTTCCCCTTCCTGAACAATGGGACCACATTCGCTATCCTCCAGTCCTCCGGAACCACACCCGTAACCAACAAACCACACAAACGGCAGGCAATGACTATCATCAATAAGAGACAATCTAACTTCTGTCCCTTAACAATCAATAGTGTAACCATTACTGAATCCCTCACTGTCAACATCTTTGGGGTTACCATTGACCAGAAACTGAATTGGACTCATCATATAAACTCAATGGCTACAAGAGTACGTCAGACGCTTGGAAGACTGCGGCTAGTAACTCACCTCATGACTCCCCAGAGCCTATCCATCATCTATTAGGCACAAGTCAGGATTGTGATGGAATATTCCTCAATGGCCTGGATGGTGCAACTCCAACAGCACTCAAGAAGCTTGACATCATCCAGAACAAAGTAACTTGCTTGATTGGCATTACATCAACTAACATTCAATCACTCCACCACGACACTCAGATAGTGTATACTATCCACAAGATGAACTGCAGCAATTCACCAAAGATCTTTAGACAGCACCTTGCAAACCTACAACCCATTCCAGAAGGATCAGGGTAGCAGATAAATGGGAACATACCACCTGCAAGTTCCCTTCCAAGTCACCCACTATCCTGACTTGGAAATATATCACCAATCATTCATAGTTGCTGGGTCAAAATCCTGGAATTCCCTCCCTAACAGCATTGTGAGTTAACACAAGGAATGTGGACTGCTGCAATTCAAGAAGCCAGCTCAGCACCACCTTGTCAAGGGCAACTAGGGATGGGCAATAAATGCTTGCTAGCCAGCGATGCCCATGTCCCACAAATGAATAAAAAAAAGATGCTTCCTGACCTTCCAAATGTTTCAAACATTTTCTGTTTTCTATTTTCAAATATAAATGTGCACTGTACATCATTCTCACCCTTCCAACAGTTTCAGATAAGACACCTGAAAATTCCTCAAGGGAATGATCCTAACGCTTAGATTGCTGACTATGTAGAAGGCTGCTGAACACTAAAGGACTTCAATTTAATCTTATCAAGAAGGTCAGCATTTGATGTGACCCGCCAGCAGTGAGAGAAAAAAAAATCAAAGCCCGCTTTCTCATAACAATACCAAGGGCATGTTTTCTTACCAGACAGTAAACAGACATTTACATAAGGAACACAATGACATTCCGCACGGAACAAGAAATAGGTCAGTATAATTCAGAGAGTGCATTTGTAGACAATAATCTAACAACATTTTATAATTACTTCTGCCCTCTCTATTACAGTTCATTTGGTTCCTTCAATACTCCAGCAATCAATGTTGTGCTGCTTCTGCTGCCTTATCAGTGCATGCATTACAAACCTTTTAATATTTCTTAAAACTCTTCACTGGCTTTACATTCAATGCATTCTACTTGCAAAAGGAAATAAGAAATATTATCAGTTTTTCTGAGGAAAATTCTCTATATTAATTAATTTCTATATTTAACTGTATATTCTAGACATTTTCTCAATGTTATGTCACTGATGCATCAAAGCATATTATTTTGCAGAAAGGAGCATTTAACCCTGAGTTATTTTGACTGCATTCATTTTGTCAAAAAGCTGCAAAATAGCAAGGCACAAAACTTTGACTGGACAAGGCAAGGAAATTAATTCAATGCTTGTAGTTTTAAAGCATAATATACAATTCCAGTGACTTGTACCATTTTTAATCCTTTGACTAACTTGGTGCACCAGTTAATGAATTACCTTCATTTATTACCAGAGGGGTCACTTAAACTTAATTTAAAAAAAAACTCCACATTAACCGCAAGTGTTTTACAACTCCGGTTTGAAAATAATGATGCAAAAAAGCAGAACAGTAAAATATTCTTCACATTTTAAGAATGAATGTTAAGATCCTTTAGAGCTTTTAACTAAACTATTAACCAAAGCTGAGACAGCATTTGACTGACATTTCTGAATCACTCTTTTTGCAAATACTTTTAACCAAACACTCAAAACTCTACAGTTTAATTAAAATACAATTGGATCAAAAGTTAAAAGTGCGTTTATATTATAGCACCTTTTTATCACCACACAGAAACTCATTAAATGTTCTGATGATATGTGGTATTTCTGTATAAATAAGAAAATGCTAATATGGTCCAGATGTGCAAAGACCCTGACTTACAATCAGAAATTTAAGTCCTACAGTTGGGTGAGTTTCATTAATTTTCAGCTGGGCCACAAGATAAAGTACTTACCAAGAGCTGGGGAAAAAAATGATCTTATTCAATTTGTTCTGCTTGAATCATGCTATCTGCTGACCAGTTTTAATGCAGCTTCTGTGGTAGTGGTGGAGAAGTGTGTAATGCTGACTATGGAGAAAGCATTGAATACTATATAAAAAAAAAGCCTAATATTCCCCCTTTAATAAATCAGAGAGCTGTTTTTCAGCATAAATGATAAATCAATAGAAAATATTGGGAACATATTGGGGAGAGGAGCAATCTTACCATTTTGTCCTGTCGGCCAATGGGTGGGGCAACCTGGTAAGAAGGAGAAATTTGTGGCTGATTCCTTGCCTTTTGTGATATTATTGGCACTGGATATTTGGAGAGGCTGATTGTAATATTTAAATACAATGATAAATAGCATTTAAATATTCCAAGTGAGCTTGGGCTTATTTGCCTCTGAGATCTTACCAATGAAGGTTCTCTCTGGCAGGGATCACATATGATTCATATTAACAGGGACCAGCTGTGAATGCCTGGCTGATAGAACTGAAGGACATTGAGGCTCCCCCCAGGAGGTTGGGGGCAGAAGGGGAAATGCCCCTTGGCACATGTTGGTCAAGTCTGTTGACACGTTGGCCTGCCTTAGCCTGATATCCAAACATGCAAATTTTCTAAGTGGGATTAATAGGTAATAAAAAGGAATCCTGGTTTATTTTCTTCATTCTAGCAGAAGGATATTGATCTCTTCATAGAAATTCATTGCAATCCCAGATGTGATGAATCAGTCACAAACTGGGGACTAGACCCTTGTACATTCTTCAAGAATTGCCCATAGAGTTACAACAATAACTTGCGTTTATATAGCTGATAAACACTCTAAGGCTTTTCTGGAGGGAAAATGACTTTATTTTTACATGCTGCATTTTACCCCTCTTTGAGGCATGGAAGAACAACTGTTAATTGACAATATTTAAACTAATTTTTGGCTGAATTAATTTTGAACTCAGATTACTAAGTGGCTGCACTTATTGTAAAAAAGATCAAGAAAGAAACTTGAGATGCAAGAGTCAGTCTTACTCCTAGTATACCATCTTCTGAGCTGGAGATGCAACGGCGGCTTTCTTCATGTTAATAAACTTTCAGTTTGAGCATAAAATGGGCAAATGAATTGCAATGTTGATAAGTGCGAGGTGGTATATTTTCATAGAAAGAATAAAGAGACCACATGCTGCTGGATACGTGGTGGGGAGTAGAGTGATCTAGGGACCAAAGCAAAGAGAACTAGAAGATCTACACAAATCATTATAAGTTGCAATCTAGGTACTAAAGTCATGAAAATATCAAACAAGCATTAGGGTTCATTTCTACAGGACAGAACTGAAAGCAGAAGATTTAAGAGCGGCACAGTATCACAGTGGTTAGCACTGCTGCTTCTCAGCTCCAGGGACCTGGGTTTGATTCTGGCTTGGGTCACTGTCAGTGTGGAATTTGCACAATCTCCTTGTGTCTGCATGGGATTCCTGCCGGTGCTGCAGTTTCCTCCCACAGTCCAAAGATGTACTCGTTAGGTTAATTGGCCATACTAAAATTGCTCCTTGGTTTTGTGAGATGCATAGGTTAGAGAGATTAGTGGATAAAATATTAGGGATATGGGGGTAGGGTCCGGGTGGGATTGTTATCAGTGCAGACTCAATGCACCGATGGGCCTCTTTCTGAACTGTAGGGTTCCACAATCTATGATTTGTATCAAACATATGTAGAATATTGACTAGACCATCCTTACAGCACTTTAATCAGTTTTTGGTCTCCATGCTATAATAAAGATATAGAAACATTGGAGAAAATGTAAATAGATTTACAAAAATGAGACCAAAACTGGGATGATGATCTTATTAGGGAAGGTTGATCATGGTGGGTATACCTGAGGGAGGAGGGGAGAGGCAGTGGGAGTCTTGATGGATATGTTTCTAGAAGTTCAAAATAACCTCACTTTTTGATACAAACAGGAGCTGAGAGATTTTAGAATGTAACCAATGATAACAATGGATCTGTTTTAGTGTGATCAATGGTAACAAACTACAAGGTCAGCTGACCCAGTAAACTATGTAGCCAATGACAAAATGATGTGATGATCAGCTGACCCAGTATAACTATGAACCTGTTGGGAATTGTTGAATGGTTTGGAATGGCCCAGGGTGAGATTGCAAACATTGAAGTAATAATGTTTTTTTATGCCTTTTCCTTTGATTTATCTGTTGGAGTAAGTTTTGTTTCATTTTATTGTCCATAAACTGAAGAGTACCTTCTGCTGGATGCAGTAGTGAGTAATGTGGTGATATAACTGTTTGTGTATATATTTGCATAACAATATAGCAGGTAAGCATTATAACAAAGTTCATTGAATATAGTAGACCCAACTCTGATATGTTGACATCATAGTGGTTGCAGGACATTTGCTTTGTGTGTTCATTTTGCACATGTTGGGCTCCATTTTACCATTGCGGGTGTGAAAACTTGCTAAAGTCAAACATGAGGCCATTAACACGATCCATACCTACATTGGCCCTTATGCCCACTTTAACAAGACCTGAAAATGACCAATATTTGATTTTGTGCCCGAAACAGACGCAACTGCAATTTCAATGTATTTGCATGCATTAAATTGACTTAATGAGCTGCCTGCCCAACTTTATTAGTATTTCTCCCTTTACTATTGTGTTTGCGTGTTCAGATTCAGCGCAAAACAGATGTGCTCAGCAAAAGGTCTGTTTCAGGTATTCCAGCTTCTGAAGAGGTGAGTCCAAAGCTTCTAATGGCTCTCTGACTCAGATCAGTGGTAGTGGTGAGGGGAGGAGCTGGGGTGAGGGACGAGCTGGGGGGAAGGCCCGAACTTTCTCTGGTGCGGAGGGGTGATAGGCTGAAGGTCGTGATTGGTCTGGTTAATGGGGGGGTAGTGGGAGGGTGGATAAGGTGGGAAGTTATGTTGTAGGGATGGGACAATGTCTGTGAGGACCATCATTCCCAGGCTACTTATCTGCTTTTTGTGGTCTGGGAGCAATATGACAACAGTGCAATTTTCAAATTCTTTTTTAACCGCACATGTGCAATTCAGAGCTCCAATCATTTCAGGTGCAATGTACCCCACCCACAGCATGATTCAGATTTGTGATTTCTTGGGGGCACCTGAGAGCAGATTTCCAAGTCAAATTTGAATTGCGCTCAGATTGAGCATTTAGAATGAAAATGGTAAAATTGGGCCTGTTGACTTCAGTTAGCAAGTTGTGACTATTTAAATCATTATATTATATACCTCTTGCAGAACCAGCAGCCCTTGCGTTTTTTTCATTATGTTGCAATCTTATTTTATTGTTAAATCAATTATTTAACACATAGTAATGGAGCTCTAAGCAATTTTCATTGCTTGTTCCAGTCCATTTTTTTTTATTATACTAAGCTGTTTTAATTATTCACAAATTGACAAATGCAATTAATTTATTTGAAATTAGTGTGTTGAAAATAAAATGATAAATGCAACTTTAACCAAGGAACAGTCTTATGACAGGGTCAGGAGAATGACCCTGCAGATGCTTATTCATATGGAACAACCAAACTCATTATCTATCAATTTAGTCCATAATAATTACCAGCTTTAATTAACTTCCAAAAAAAACGATGTTGACTCTTACCAAAGTCAATCAACCACAACATGCACACACAGTCATTTTAATGAAATCAGAGAAAGCTAAAGTAACAACAGTACGCTGAAGAAAATAAACTTTAAGGCTACAGGGCTGAAGTGGGAGAATGAGTGACTGGATTTCTCCATAGACAGCCAACATGTATTCAATGGGTTGCATGGCCTCTTTCTGTGCCATAACCGGCTCCATAAGCTATTATCCAAAATTGCAACTTTTAATGTATTGTTTTTAAAATTAATTTATTAGTGTCACAAATATGCTTACATTAATGAAGTTACTGTCAAAATCCCCTAGTTGCCACATTCAGGTTCTGTTCGGGCACTCTGAGAGAGAAATTAGTATGCACCTAACTGGCACATCTTTTGGACTGTGGGAAGAAACTGGAGAACCCAGAGGAAATCCACACAGATACAGGGAGTACATGCAAATTCCACGCAGGCAATCACCCAAGCCAGGATTGAATCCAACTCCCTGGCGCAGTTGGGCAACTGTGCTAACCACTGTGCCACATTCAAAAAGGAGATTTTATTTTTATAATACATGTCTATCGATTGTTTCAAGCTTTATTTTTAAAAATAGCCTGGAAATTACAGCTGTTAATAATAGCAGAGAAGTGCTTTGTGGTTTCATATGGCATTTCTGTTGCTGCCCTAGAGTGGAGGCGTTAACCTGTTTATATTAAGTGACTTAATTAATATGTGTGTTCAAACAGAAGACAGGAAAATGTTATTGGACTCAGTCCAGCTTACGTTTGCTAGTATTGCCATCAGTAATTTCTAAGCTTACTGATAAGTAATAATGGCCTGGATTCTGTGGTTAGCAAGGAAGGAATGGCACTCACCATTCATTTTGCATATAGTTGCCCACAGACACTTGCATGGACACTTGAATAGCAGTTTACTATCATTAGGTGTCTGATCCAGCACAGTGTCTTCTCCAGGGGATTGTGGGGTGTGTGAGCAGGTAAGCAATGGTGAGGCTCTTCAACGAAAGTAAAGCATCCTCACAGACATACAGGACTGAATTAAATGCTCCAATCCACTTGTAGTGGGCGAGACTGGCATAGCATCAGGAATCTGGAAATTTGAACAGCATTCTGGTCAGTGGTATTTGACTCAACCACAACATTTGCACTTGACCTCTGGATTTTGCAACTAATTATGGTCAGCAGGCATGGCGATGATGTGCTGCTGGCTGTCTCACTAAAAGGGATCCTGTGGGGGTCTTAATGGAAGCATGCTAGAATTGCCAGAGCTGACCTAGTGACTGGGCAAATGGAATGCTAACATGTAAAGGCTTCATCAAAACTCTCAAATGCAATTTGCAGACTGTAAGAGCCTGCAAGGAATTACTGTTTCCAGAAAGGAAGAGGAGAGCCGCAGAGAAAAAAACAAATGTGACTAAGTAACAGAGCCTGGAAGCAAGAGTGTGGTGCTTTACCCCTGAAAACACCTTCCTCTTCTTGGAGCTCCAGTCCTCACTGCCTTGCAACATTGTGTAAGGTACAGTAGATTAATCACATTTATTGTCAAGGGGACTGGCTAGGGTATATGCATTTTGTTATGGGGATAGGGCCTGGGATAGGATTGTGTTTGGTGCAGACTTCATGATCTCCTTCAAACCAAATGGTGGCCTCCTGATCTGTAGGACTCCATTCTTTCTATTTATAGAAGAATCATAAAATTCCTTCAGTGCAGAAAGAAGCCATTCATCCCATTCTAGTCTGCACCAACTCTCCAACATAGCATCTTATCCAGCCCAACCTCCCACCCAATCCCCTGTAACCCCACAGTATCATCCCCCTAATTACACCACACTAATTGATCTAGTGTCTTGGACACTAAGAGAAACTTTACTATGACCAATCCACCTAGTCCCTGCACATCTTTGGACTGAGAAGAAACAGAAGCATCTAGAGGAAACCCACACAGACAGGTAGAGAATATGCAAACTCCACACAGTCACCCAAGGCTGGAATCAAACCCAAGTCCCTGTGAGGTAGCAGTGCTAGCTAATTTGCTGCCATGCCACCCATTTGGGAAACGCAGGTTTGTATGTATTATAATACAAACCTCACCCCTCCAAGATCTGCCTATGCACCTGAATTGCATCTTCAGCAACCCAATGGCATGCTCAAAGACCTCTCTTGAACCTAAGTGGCTTTGGTTATAACTTACCTGGATATAAATGATAGAGCTCCTAACAGCTACCATATCCTGAGAGGATAATCCTTGTTGCCATGGTGTCATCAATCATTGTTTAGTGATGTGAAAATTTGTGGGAGACAACTGGCACAGGAAGAACACATCATAGTAGCTTCTGGGTGCCTTGCACAATTGTGCAAGATAATCCTTTGGTGGTTGCATAACAGCTGAATATTAATGGCGTGGAATCACTGTCAGCTGATAAATATGATGCATGCAATCCATGACTCTCTGTAGCTGTGGGAATCTTGCCCCTGCAGTAAATATAAGTGTACTCTGAGTCTAACTGGCTGTATCAATGATAAAATGAATGCAAGTAGCAGCCCTGACAAATATGACTTAAGTCACTTGGGAAATGTATGTGTTGTGCAGCAGATTGTGAGATTCTACAAATGTCACGGGCAGATTTCTGGAAGGAGCAAGAGATGTAGGAATTCAGGTTTGCTGTACACTTCACAGCCATTGGTGAGGAATTGTGAAGAACAGCTTCTGAAGGAGCACTTCATACAGCACTGCAATTTGAAGATTTCCACATTTAACTGCATGTATCTGGTCTTTGGAAGTTTGATTTATTCTGCAATAACAGTGAGCATCGTTAAGAATGAAGGTGAAGTTAATACAAAGTCCAAGCCAATATCTCCTCAAAGTCTTAAAAATGATTGGTTTGGTCTACAGTCCAGCTATGTTCCTCTTCTTGCTAAAGCAAAATTTCCAGATTCCTGACGCTGTCAGCAGACATTGATGAAGACTAATGAAGATCATCATTGAACCTGTCAAACAGATGGGAAGATGGGTGGCACACTATCTCAAACTCTCACCTATGGAAACATTCCACAGAAGAAGCTCTCAGCCACATTCCACACTCGCTTGTCATGGGGGAACTGCACAACCAGTCCACCATAGAGTTCAACAAAGCTACTGACCATCTTGCCAGTCGCAGAAAATGATGACATTCCACCAAAAAGGTAGGCAAAACTAGCACTGCTGTAACAACTCTATGAAACTTGGTGTCTGCTGGAAGGAGAGATTTTTTTCCTCAAGACCTGTGACACAAAAATAATCACCCAAATACATAAATGAAGCAGCTTACAGTGATTGCAATACTACTGAGCCACCTAACCTTGTTAAGTATTGTGGGGAAGGTCTGTGCTTGTGTTGCTGTGATCAGATTGCAGACTCTGGCAATACACTTCTATCCTGAGTCTCATTGCAACTTCAGAACTGGAAGATCAACAGTTGACATGACTTTCTCACTTCTGCTGTTACAGGAGAAGTCCCATGAACAGACCAAACCCTTCTACAATAATCTCCACAGGCCTCAACAGGGTCTTTGATCTTGTCAGCAGAGATGAACTCTTTAATCCCCTACGGATGGAAAACAGATTGCCAGCTGGACTATTAGGCATTATTTCTTTCCACAATAACACGTATAGTTTTGTAAGTTATAATGGAGCATCATCGAATACTTTCAAGATCAGCAGTAGGGTAAGCAAAGCTTTTACCTGGTGCCAACTGTCTTTGGCACATTTTTCTCTATGCTGCTTTTGTACACTTTTGATGACTCATATGAGGGCTGTAGGCAAGAGCAGATGGTAAACTATGCATTGAATCTTTACAATGTATAAAGAGGCCATTTGGCCGATCGAGCCCATACTGACAGCAATCCCACCCAAGCTCTATCTCTGTAAGCTCATACACCCACCCTGCTAATCCCCAATGGACAATTTTAATAATGGCCAATCCACCTAACTCACACATTCTTGGACTGTGGGAGGAAACTGGAGGAAATGCATGCAGACGCAGGGAGAACATGGGAAACTCCACACAAGGACCTGGGAATCTAACCTGGGTGACTCTGAGGCAGTAGTGCTAACCATTGTGCTGCCCCAACTTGGTGAGATGGAGTGTCAAATCCAATGTTCATGAAGGCCTAATCTGTGATTTACTATTTTTCTGGTGACACTGTACTGGCATCCCAAACCGAATTTCATTTAGAGCAACTTTAGATCAGCTCTTCCAGGAGTTTGAGCTCAGTCAGTATTAGGAAAACCAAAGTTATGGGCCAGGACATAGTCTCCATCTTCCATCAACAGCAATCTAATTCTGGAATTCATCGACAGCTTCATATATCTTGGATTAACAATTTCCTGCAACCTGTCCCTTGGTGACAAAATCCGCACCAGAATTGTCAAGGTCACAGCTATCATGCCAAAGTTGAGAAGTCAAATGTGGACCAACAGCTGATTGAAACTACAAAGTTCTGTATATGCAATACATGTGCTCTCAGCACCCTCCTTTATGGTGGTGAGACTTGGACAACTTAAACCACGAAGAAAAAGCTGAACATCTTCCATCTCAGCTCCCTCAGATGAATTTTGGACATCTCCTGACAAGACAGTGTGACAAGTATCTAAGTAAATCAGTGCACAGATGACCTCAAAATATTTGCTTCCTTTGAATCAGTGGCCACTCCATTAGTTGGGGTCTGTGAGCCAAATGGATGATAATGCATCCCCAAAGACACACTCTATGGCAAGCTTGCTGCTGGCATGAGATAGTAGGGTCACCCAAGTCTCAAATACAAGGATTTCTTCAAGCTAGACATCAAGTTAGAGGGAAAAAAATAGTTCAGACACGTTTTCTTATTTCCCAGTTTCCTTATTGTTCCATTTTTGAGGAATGAAGACCCAGTCTCCTTATTTTCAGATTTTCATTTTTTTTTTTTGTTTTGTTCAGGGACTGACTGGGATCAGAGTTGATACATAGGAAATCCTTGCTGTTGATTAGGGTGCCTGGGGACAAGTACTCAGGAAAGGCACAGAAAAAGCAGAGGACAAAAATGACCAGATGGTGAGAGAGAGCCTGCTGGAAAGAAGAAAAACACCTATCAGCCACAGACCAACATTATTCATCTGTGTTAGCTGCAAAAGGTTATGGCCTTCATTGCCATAACAGATGATGCTCTGTACAGAATTGACATACACCCTGGAGTCCATCATTGCCCGAGATGAACAGATGCTATCACACAATATTACCAAAACTCCAATCATCATGCACATGATGGTATAAGATCTGTAGTGTTTGTGCAGTGAAAGGATAAATTCAAGTTCAGCTGACACCTATGTTTTTTGCATTTATTTTTACTATAAGAAAGCGGGACCTGTTCCCAAAAGTTCATGAGTAAGTACCATATATCTCACGATGTATACCTTGATCTGGCATATAAGCTGATCACATTTTTCTGGCATCCAGTAGCAAGTTGTTGCTATACTTGGTATATAAGTCATCCCCCCAGCCCCTACCATACTTCAGCTAGTCAATTTCCTTAGTTTGCCTGGATTATATCATGCTTCAAAAGCAGTATTTCCCAATTCCCACGTAGTTGAGACAAAACCCACAAAATGAAAACATCACTGATTTTTTTCAATGACAAATATTTGTTTAAAAATGTTAATGACTTCATCTATCTTCAGGTATCAGTAATTATGTATAGATCAGAACTTCTCTCTTGCTTTGAAGAATTCCTTATGGATGCTGGCAATGAATTTCTAGCTGAAATTGGAGAAGGCTAATGGCTTGCTGACATGTAAGTGGTCTTCCAGTGAGAGTGACTCAGTCTCGGATGTTCCATCCAACTGGCTGCTGGCCTCAGCCAAAAATCTGTCCTCCTCAGGCCAGGTCCATTCGCCCAGCATGAGATCTTTTCTTTCAGCACAATGGCGCTATGGTACAATAGTTAGTACTGCTGTCTCTCAGTGCCAGGGACCTGGGTTCAATTCCAGGCTTGGGTGACTGTGTGGAGTCTGCACGTTCTCCTTGTTCTGCATGGGTTTTTTCCCACAGTCTGGAAAAATGTGCTGATTAGGTGCATCAGCCATGTTAAAGCCTCCCTCCCAAACAAGCACCAGAATGTGGCAACTAGGCGATTTTCACAGTAACATATAACTTGTGTAAACCTATTTGTAACACTAATAAATAAACTTAAATAATATCTATTGCAAGACACCACAACAAGCTGGAATTATTAAATAAAATGTTGAAAATATTCCACATTCCCAAAAGGTTTGGCTTTGCCATCTTCTTACATAATGCTTGTAATGAAAGGATTTGATATATAAAAAGTTTAAATAGGACGGAGTACAGTATCACCCACACCTGACCCAGAGCCAGGGTCAGGCTAGAAATGGGCACAGTTAGGTTAACACCTAGAATGGGATCAGTTCTTTATCTGCACCTTCCACTCTAAAAATGCACATTCTAAGTGGTTAGTAGAGTTGCTATTAATGTAGTCCAGAATGTGAAGTGTACTTCATGGTGTCTGAAACAGGATTCTTCAATGGGAAGGAATGCTAATATTTATTTTCCTTGTTGCTGCTTAACTTGACACATTTTATTCTCACCATGTAAAGCAACCCCTGTTTTTGCAAGGATTTTTCTAAGCTTCAAATATGACTTATATGCCTTAATCTACGATAGGTAGTTTTCAGGTTGAAGATACATGTACACATGCTTAATCATCTGTAAAATTGCACATCATGGTTAGAGACCTAATAGAATTTGCAAATGACAGAGTGGATTCTCTTTTAAAAAAAGTCTTCAAGGGGAAAACTGTAAACAGGCTCTAATGCAGGTCATCTTATCTACATATACACTGCAGAATAATAGAGCTAAACTGTGACCTATGCACTGAAAAAGAGTTTGAAAACCCTGGTTAAAGGAAGTTTCATTTATCCAACTTTAACAGTCTCAGGATTTAGATATGATTCTTGTATTACAGAGTCACTATTTCAGATCAAATGGATGCTTTAAAGCAGGATGGTGTCCCTGCCTCTGAACCAGAAGCTCTGGATTTGAGTTTGATCCCAGGTCTTGATGACAAAGAAGGTGTGTACATAACTCTTGTATTATTGCGTCACTATTTCAATTCAATGCTCCATTGGCAGTATAGCTGCATCTTGCATTACAAGAGCAAGAATAATGTCCCTGACTTCTAAAATATAATTTCAGTTCTATCCTGTCATCTCATCCTCAGTTCATTTAAATGCTTAACATAAACTTCCAACACTGCTTTAGTATATTGCACACGTGGAAAATCTAGCCACTAAGCTGAAATTTAAAGGGATGGGTACACTAAAAGGTAAGGTAGCTGCATATGGTAGGAATATTATTTTATCCTTTCTGAAACTTTAAAATTAATCTTACAGAAATCAGTATTTTCAAAGAAATAATGGGCAGAAATGAACAGAGAGGAAACCTAATAGGGATGCATAAAATGGTGAATATGGAGAAATGATGGGACAGTGCAGCATCTAACCATGCGTGTGATGATTGCAAACTAAACATGCTGCCTCATGGTTGGCTTAAACAAAAGGGTTGCTTTATTTGCATTTTAGAACACTCGTGCCTCTAGAATGGCAGCAAACTTTGTAAGAAATGCAGGTCACATTCAATGGTCTGTGGCATGGCTGAGCTTTGGAGGTTTCATGTGAACAGTCAAAAAATATTATCCATTCTTTGTAATATTTCCTACTGACACATATTGAATCCTCAGGGCAAGGGTACCATTTGGTATATAACGCACAAACTGTCTTATGATCTTATCTGCCATCAGCTGCATTATCCTGGGAATGGTTTTACATTTTCAAAGCAATCATCTGGTCATTTATTTCACTAGTTTTGCTAGTTCTTGCTGTACACTGCTTTTTCTGAACCATGACAGTATTTTTTTTGGAAGTACAACACTTTGTGAACTGATGAACATTTCTTGATAATGAAAGTTCCTTCTTCATAACTAATTCTGTGGCTATCGTATACATCTTGCTTGTTTTCAAATCTCAATTTTCTTCACAACATAACTGCAGTGTACCCGAGTTTTTTTTTTATTTCATTGCACAAACTCTGAGTGAACGTCTTTGCATGTCTTGGTATTAACAGTCAATAAAAAAAGAAAAGCTGCTGGAAATGTACAACTTAGTCAGCATCAGCAGAACAAGAAAAATGAATTTCATTCAGACAAGTATTTTTACAATCACCAAGACCTGGATTTTTGTCCATGAGTCGAATATGCAGTGTCAGAATTCCCAGCTCCATGAACTTTTACAAGTTAATGCCTGGATGTTAAACTTATGGTCCAGGGTGGGGTGGACTATATTAGAAGTTGGGGCAGTCAACTCCAGAAATAGTAAGGAGGATGCCAAGTGTGGGGGAAAGCTGGGAAAGATCTGCTTTGATGCTCTAGTACTGTGTTCAACAATTTGTAAAATAAAATAAACATTCCTCCAGTCCTCACTCCACACATCTCAATCATTCACAAAGTCCTCATGCTCCACCTATTACAACCCATCCCACTTCATGTCCTGTATCCCCATAAGACCCCCATAAATTCTTATACCCTCATGCTGATCTACGTCCTAGTATCCACTTCCGTGACCCTTTGTAGCACTTATTGTTGATGATACAAAGGTAAATGGCAGGTTGTGATGAGGATATTATGATTCTGTAATGGGATGTAGATAAATTGGGAAACTGGGTGAAAACCTGGCAAATGGAGTATATTGTGAGGAAGTGTGAGGTCCTGCATTGTGGTAGGAAGAGTCATGAGGCAGATTATAACTTGAATGGAGAGAAATTGCAGGTGAGTGAGGTGCAGAGGGATCTACACGTCCAATGTATGAATCACAAAGAGCCAGCAAGTAGAATGTAAACAACATTTTGGCCTTAATTGCAAAGGGGTTGGAGTTTAAAAATAGTGAGGATTTGCTGCAATTGTACAGGGTGTAGGTAAAGCCCCAACTGTAACAGTGTGTACAGATTTGGTCCCCTTAACTTAAAGATATAGTAACACTGGAGACAATCCAAAGGAGATTCATCAGGCTAATTCCAGAGATGAGGGAGTTGTCCTATCAAAAGAGACTAAATAGTCTGGGTCTATATTCCTTGGAGTTTAAAAGTGAGCGGTTATCTTATTCGACCATATACAATCCTGGGGGGGCTTGAGAGGATAGAAGGTGAGATGTTTTCACTAGTGGGAGCATCTTGAACAAGGGGACAAGCTAAAGGGCTGGTCATTTAAAACTGAGATGCGTAGAAATTTCTTCTCACAAAGGATGGCGAATCTGGAATTCTCGACCCCAAAGAATGATGGAGGCTGAATCATTAGAAGTATTTAAGTGGAAGTGGATAAATGTTTGACAGATTGAGGAATAGAAAGGAAAATGGAAATGGCACAGAAAAGGAGTTGAGGCTGATATAGATCAGCCATGATTATATTGAATGGCAAGATAGGCTGCTTCTATTTCTTATGTTCTAATGATAACCTATGCCCCTGTACTCACCTCTCAAGGTCCTTTACAGCACTGTGCCAATTCATGCAGATCCAGATTATCCACATACCACCCATCACCTTCACACCTAACATGTCTATTAACCTTATATCCACCATGGACAAGCGTCTGGATCCATGCAGAGAAGAAATGAAATAAGTTCAACAAAGTAGTATCTTAAGTGTCTACTTCAGACATATTTAAAAAAAACTATTTTATAAAAATCCATTGACTACATTTTTTCAATTACAGTAAGTCTTACAACAACAAAGTTCATCCAGATACACAATCCCTTAAAACCAGCTATGATTAGAATTCATTGTCCCACTTCAAACAGTCTATAACCACTGGTAGCTGTCAATCCAACTATGAAATGGCAGACACCCTACTGTGATAATAGATGATTATGAAATCAGTCAAGCAGCAATAATCCAGTAATGGAAGACTTATGTCAACAACAGGTGAGACATTTTTACAAAGATTTAAAGGGATGAACTTTCAAATGCCTTGACAGTTCAGTTTGACAGGTGCTTTTGACAGGTCCTCTTGATATTTTTCACTGTTGATTTTGACAGGTCTTTTGCTATTCAAATGTGCTTGACAATTGAGTTTTTGCCTTTTTTAAATACACATTCATGTCTATTTTTAACAAACCCAAAGGGCACGACTTCTTTCCCAAAAGTCACCTGATTTCCTCAAGGTGTTCAAGATCAGAACCAGAGGTTACCGCACCTCTCTAAAGGGATACTCAAAGAAATGCACAATTCTGATGGCCCTTTCCAAATCTGCTTTGCATACTTCAGGTTTTAAGCTCCTGAGCTACCAAAATCCAACATGAATGGAGGCAGCTCATGATGTAAGTTACCAGCTGCCTCTGTGAATCGCACAAATGTGAAACATGAACTGCCCTGCTCCTGTCCCCACAAAAATGGCCAGTGCTATATTTGGTTGGCAGGACTGACAATTTTCAGGCACTCTTGCCATTTTCGTCACAATGGTCATGACAGAAATCCAGGTCCAAATATCACAAAGCATTTTCACAGCCAATGGAATATTTTTTGGGATGTAGTTCTAGCCTTAAGGTAGGAAAGTTGTAATGTTTCAGAAGCCAACATTTCATCAGAATAAAAACTGGGGAAACTTGACAGTCTGATAATGGGTACACACCTGAAATATCGTGACTTTTATTTTCTCTATACGTATACTGGATCATCTGCTATATTCTTTGATTGAGCTCATGCTTACACTAATTTATATTTCAATGCTGCAAGCATTAAAACCAAAATAAACTAAATCAAGTAAATAGTATCATGTACTGCAAATATTGTTTAACAAACAGAAGTATTGGCATCACAAGTAAAAAAAATAATGTCCTTTGCCTCTTCTGCTTGCTTGATTCTAGCAGTAAAATATCAAACTGACCAATCAATTCTGAGAAAATTCCAACTTACAACCTCCTCAATGATATGAACAGCAAGCAACATGATTAAAAATATATCAACTCAGTAAACTAGTTCAGTCAATGCATTACATCAAAGCGGCAACTATGCCCAAAAACAGATCAAACAAATGCAAGTTTTCTGCTACAGAAAATGTATTCAAAACTGAGAAAATCAGGAACATAAGTGATTCCATGTGTATATTCTGTCATCATTCCTGAGTAACAATGTACTACTTACCTTGAATGTAAGATACTTCCCACTTCAACAAAGCAGAACTCAGAACTGATAAATAAGCTACTTTGTTAACACTAAGTAACAGGAATGTGTACAAATAAGCTCAACACCATCCAACACATAACTTACTTGACTGGCACCCCATCCGCCAACTTCAACATTCAGTCTCTCCACAACAATGGACAGTGGCAACAACATGTACCACCTGCATATACAGACCAAGGCTCATTTGACAATATCTTTCAAACCCACTACCTCTACCATCTAGAAGAATACAGGGAGCGGATGTGTGGGAACACCACCACTTGCATGTTCCCCTCCAAACCACTCACCAACCTAACTTGGAAAAAGTTCAACCACCCCTTCTCTGTTGCTGGGTAAAACATCTAGATCTTCGTTCCTTACATTAGATGGACTGCAACAGTTCAAGGAGGTGATGCATCATCACCTTTTCACCAGTTAGGAATGGGCAACAAATCACAGCCAATGAAAGTATTTGAAAATTTCATTTACCTTTAATGCATTTCTGCACCGAATGGATATAATGAACAATGCTGAACAAAAGTCAAGAGAAAATGTTTAATATATTATATATGTAAGTGGTTGTATGATTACTTTAGAAGCTGATCACATGATTTGATGGTGATGTCATTGGGGCATTTCATAGGCTGATGTTTGCTTTCAGTTTCTGTTCTGTGGGGGGGAACATCTTTTTCAATAAATCTGTCACTTGAATTCCTGGTGGGATTTTCTGGCTGTGCTCACCCCAAGGCCGAAAAATTCCACCCAAGGTCAAAAGGCCTTTGCATTGTTCAAGTCCTCCCGCTACAATTCCCATGGCGGTGGGATGGGAAAATTCCACCTTACGTGTACAGGCCATAGGCAAAATTCTGTGGCCTCCCAGCTGCGTGTTTTCAGCTGTTTGCTAATGGTGGGATCCTCTGGACTCGCCTCTGTCAATGGGAATTCCTACTGGCAGAAAACCCACAGACAGGCCTGAAATTTTTAAATACTTTTATTGTATGTGATTTGTTGATCATTCCTAACTGGCAGAATCCCATTGGCATGAACGGCTTGAAAGTTCTGCCCCATATCATTTCTTTTTGTTAAAACCCATAACCCTAATATAGTTAGACTGTCATCAGATTGCAGGAACCCTCAAAAGTAAATAATCATGGACTGTGATCACTGATCACTGAGTGACAATTAGTGTCAGATTTTTCTTCTGACTATCCATCTCAGGCCAGCTGTGATCCAAGCAGTGCAGCATCAAAGACCATCTCCGTCAAAGTGAAAGAGGAGAAGCCCCTTTTCAAATGGCACTGCCTGTTAAAGCTCCCAATGAAATCTAAAGATTCTTGACAGACCAGGGAAAAGGTAGGTCTCTCAGGTAAATGGTTAGATATGGGGGTGAAATCTGTGGACAAGTGTGGGACTGGAGGATGGAACAAGTTGGGCTTTGGAGGGTACAATGGGTGTGATAGATTTAGATCACAGATGGAGTGAGAGTGTGGGGGCTTGGGTGGTCCTATAAATTGGGGAGATGGGTAAGGAGTGTTCAGGTTTGGTCAGGCCTGCAGGATTGGCGGCATAAGGTAGGGCCAGGAGGGGTGAGTTGGTCAGATTAGAGCGGGTGTCATGGTCGAATCGAGATGTGTTGGGTTGGGCTGAAGTGGGGGGTGGGAGTGGTGTTCGAGTCAGGGCAGTGGCAGGTGGTCCAGTTGGGATGGCAGGTGATGAGGTGTCCCATGCTAGGAGAAAGTGATGCAGGAGAGGGTTGTTAGTCAGGGGTGGGATGTTCCCCTGGGGAGGGGCATCAAAGGTGTATGAGAAATCCCATAGTGGCTCGGTCTGGGTGTTTACAGTAGTTTGAAGTTAGAAGAAGTTTCAATTAGTCTAACATTTCCTGGATAACTAATCAGTGCAACCCAATTGGAACCATCTGAAGTTTGCGATTTAAATCACACTTTTGGATAGCTTCCTGTGTAGGAAAATTGCTTGGAAAAGTTTTCACTTCTGGCCAATTATCACGCAAATATAATCTGAGAGGGGCTCCCCAGTGTATCTTTGCGGTACCCCTTCAAATCTGACACCCAAAGGTTATGGTTCCACTATAGGTAAGCTGCAGGGAACAGGCACTGAATAAATAAGCTTCCACTTTTCCAGAAAAACTGATATGGTTGATAATCTAACACTTCTTGCCATCTCTTTTGAAAGAAGTTAAACTTTTTTGCTTCTGTCATCTCACAGGGAGAAAAATCAATGGGAATATTGCTATTTAAAAAAAAATGGAGGCAATTTTGAGCTCTCACTCCCCATGGAATGGGAATGGTGGCACATGTTCAGAATCCAGACAGTATAACTCACACTGGCAAGTTTCCAAGTTCCCCCTCACCGGTGGAGTGACGTAAAACACGTTGTGGGATTGCAAAAAGTTCATTTGAATACATTGACATGTCATAAGCCAGCACGCACTCCAGGAGTTTCCTGCCACCGCCCCCCCCCCCCAACCACACCAGATATTCAGTGAATGCCAGTTCTTGGACTCCATGAACTAATGGCAGAGCGGATGACCTCCTGCCTGCCTCACTGCAAGATTTGTCAAGCTCCCAATAGATGCATAATTAATGGGTTGAGAAGTGGAAGATAGCACATGCTCACCTGCCCCACTGCCGGGTGGGAATCACTTCAAATTTCCTGCCCACCACTAGACTTTGCCAAA
The DNA here is from genome assembly GCA_024679065.1 of Sphyrna mokarran. Lineage (NCBI taxonomy): Eukaryota > Metazoa > Chordata > Chondrichthyes > Carcharhiniformes > Carcharhinidae > Sphyrna > Sphyrna mokarran. The sequence continues at coordinate 112,483,292 of JAGIQG010000003.1, forward strand.
ATGCAGAAATCGACTCTGACCAACAAGTCACACGATGTGCAGGTTAGGTGGATTGGTCATGCTAAATTGATGCTGGTATCAGGAGGACTAGCAGGGTAAATACGTGGGGATAGGATCTGGATGAGATTGTGATTGGTACAGACTCGATGGGCTGAGTGGCCTCCTTCTGTACTGTAGTGATTCTGAGATGTGTCTGTTTCATTACCAAATCAACTGGGGACAGGTTAGCTTCATAACTTGAATCACATCTAATTGTAGTAAGCATTCAATTTGATTTAGGTTAATACTTGTTTATGATTTCCAAGCAGCCCTCAAGGCCATTGTGAAGTCAGCAGAGCAAATATTCTGCTTACCCATTCATATCAACATGACAGTCGAGCTGTTTGGAAACCCAGATCTCATTAACTTGTCACCAAGTGATCTGTGGGCACCAAATGGCTGTCCAGCTGCAGCTCACCAGTTGCCAGAAATCAGAAAATTGACCGGCAGTCACGCAAAGCCAGCCAACTGATTAGACAGACTTGCGGAGAGAAGGATGAAGGGTGAGGGGTGCAATTTTCGTGCTCAGGAATTTTTTGAATATATTTAAGCAGCTCTAGCCATCGCTTTAAGATCAGTTCATTAGGTCTGGCACAAATGGGCAGAGTATGCATGATATATGTTGGCCCATTTGTATCTGAGACTTGAAGTCAAAGGCCTGTAATAAGCATTGGGTTCTAATTTGCTTGTTTCAAGGTGGATACCAGCCTGGAAATTGCACTAGATGGGCTCTCAGCATCAATCTGGTCTTGATTTTCAGTTGCTGGTTTTCAGGTGAGACACATCTGGCCAGAATAGCTTCTTGGGTAATTCTATTGCTTGGTCCCAAAAGTTATTTTAGTGGGTCTTGTGCTATGAAACGGAAAGTCAGTCAATGCCCTTGACAGCATGGCATTCAGTTCCCTTCACTGAAATCGTGCTGCCGTTTACATTGACGCGATCTTACGGACTCGCAGCGCATACTCACCATGGGTTTTCTGGAGGCAATGTTGTGTACAATGGAAAATCCTGTTGACCATGATGACATCATATGATGCCACCACCTGTGTATGTCATGCCACTCCTCTCTGCCACTGAGAGAAGCCAGGGAGGGGAAGGAAAACCCCACCTTAAATTGATGTTGACTAATATTGGGCCACAAACTAAATTATACCCTATGTCTTTCCTTGGACAACCCTAATTAAACCATAGCCGGTGTACTCTGAGAAATTTTTGACACTTCATTCTAAGAAGAGTAATGGAGCATTAAAAGAAACAATCAGGATAATACTGGTGATGAATATCATTATTAAGCGAAACTTACAAATTAGGGCTTCTTTCCACTAGACCATAGAAGATTACCAAGAAATATTTTCAAAATGATGAAAGGATTTGAGAGGGTAAATAGTTATAGTTTATTTCAAGAATCAATGAATTGATAACAAAGGACATAAAATCAGGAGCAAAACTAAAAGCATAAAGGTGTTGTTAGAAATGTCTTTTCAGAATTATTAGGTCATGTTTTTGATTTGATTTATTATTCTCATGTATTAATGTGCAGTGAAAAGTATTGTTTCTTGCACTATATAAACAAAGCTTACCATGCATAGAAAAGGAAACAAGAGAATGCATATTCATCACAGTCATAGCTAAGGTATAATGAAAGATCAGCTTAATGTGAGATAAGTCCATTCAAAAGCCTGACAGCAGGCTTTTCTTCAAAAGCTGTTCTTGAGTCAGTTGATCATGACCTCAAACTTTTGTATTTTTTCCTGACAGAAGAAGATGGAAGAGAGAATGTTTGGGGTGTGTGGCATCCTTAATCATGCTGGCTGTTTTGTCAAGGCAGTGGGAAGTGTAGACAGAGTCAATGGATGGGAGGTTGGTTTGGGTGATGGATTGGGCTACATTCACAACCTTTTGTAGTTCCTTGTAATGTAGTTATTGACTCAATCACAATATCCATGGCAGAATAAGATATTAAAATACATTTGAGGAAAGTAAGAGCTGGAAGACTGAGATTGGAAAGGAGAATTCTGGAGAAGGAGCTTACAACAACAGTCAGCAAAATAGCCACCTTTTTACAGAAAATGTTATGTATCTTTGCTGACAGAAGCACAGACTACCTTGATTTCTCTCTCAGCCCTGTATTTTCCTCTGCTTCAAACATTTATCTAAACAGTTATCAGAGTTCAGTGGTGTTTTCTCTCTGGTTACAGAAGTCAGTGCATAATGTGTCTTAACCTGTGCGTCTTGTTACAGCATTCCAATGAATATTCCACTGTCTATTTGATCAGGAAATGGCCATTTTAATGCCTGGCAGGATGGCGTCAGGGAAATTTGAACTTTTGTAGCTGGGACCACTTTTTACAGATAAGCTGATCACACTGACACATGTACGGTGTCTGAAGCCGCAATCACAAATTGAAGAGTCATGTAAAGATGGAAGGCAGGTTTGACTCCATACAAATTTCAAAATAGCAACCACGGTAGAGTCAATCCAACCAAGCTGCAGTGAGGAAGTTGAAGATGAGAATTAATCATGGCTTTTAGAAAGATGTTGATAAGGTGAACAGGAAAGGCTTTTTTTCAGCAGTTAGGAAGTCAGGGAGAAGGAGAAACTAACTTGAAAAATTCAGTAAAAGAGTGAGGAGAGAGGTTAGGATAAACTTCTGTATGCAAAAATGTGTTGGAGCGATTAGCTGCTGTGTAGTTAAGACAGAGACTGCTGCATCTTTTAAACAGAAATTGGATAATGGTTTAAAGCAGAATCAGTTTGAAGTAGTTCCAGTGAATTGCCAGCACAGATACATTGGCTGAAATTTTACTGTCTTACCCACCATGGGAATCAGAATGGGTGAAGGGCAGACCTTCACCCACGGAAGTTCTGTTGATCTTGGGTGGGATTTTAAGGTTTTGGGACAAGCAAGGCTGTAATATCCCACTGAGTGGGAATGTTACCAGCCTCTTGGCGATGTCTTTGGTGGTATATTTTGAAAATTGCATGTTGGGTCAATTACTCAATGCATTTATGATCTTGCCAATCTTGAGTGAGTAATGGAAGTGGCTAGCCACCTGGCAATGGTGGCAGCAATTGGCTACCCAATCAATTGGTCACTTGGGGGCCACATTGGGGTTGCTTCCTATATCTTACCCATGATGGATGGCTCCCACACTGTGTGTAAAAGCTGGTAAAGCCCCACTGCTAGGCTGGGGGTGGGGGGCAGTGAAACCTCCCAGGGAACACTCCCACCCTGTGCCACAGGGCTGCAGTCTGGGCTGCAAGTCAATCTGTGGTGAGGGGTGTTCCTCCCATGATAGCCTGCCACGAATAATTAAAACATTTTCCTATGTTTCCAGAGGGAGCCTCCAACTTCAGACACTCCCATATTTCATTACCTGCCACAGTAATGCCCCATCTCTCCAGAGAAGCTGCCAGCAAGGTCACTCTGTGGTTCTACTGGCTCAGATGGCACATGTCTCTCCTGCCATCCTTTACTTGGTATTCCTCCTGAAATGGCTTCTTAATTGGCTTTGTGGTAAGATCACACAGGGTGTGACCAAGTGATCAGCAGGGAGATCCAGATCTACTTTTCATCCTTACTTCAGAAAATTGTGTAGACAGTACAATTCCAGCCAACAGATTAGTTGCCTGTCTCTGTTAACTGGCCTCAGAGCAACGCAAGTATAAATCTGGTTTCTGTGCAGGAACTTATACAGAGTTTTATACCATGCTTTAAAATTTCTACCCTCTCACATTTTAAGCAACTTATAAATCCTTCTGTAGTGTCTATTTACTTTGTTCTGAGTCAACACATAGGCTTAACAAATCTAGAATGTATAGGCCAGTTATTAAACTCACATAATCTAACAGAGCAAATGAACACTACACTTACCTCTGTTTCGAATGGTTCTCTGTTGAAAAAGTGTCATAAATAGAATGGGTATTATTATGCAGGACAATATTTTCCTTGATAAAGCCAAGCAGTTGCTCTTTATAAAATTATGTCATTCACGTACTAGATAATGCATTTAAAAAGCCCACATCATGTCATAAATGATGGTGGACAATTTTCAAGAAAGTTTAATCTAAATTTAGCCACTGTGAAACATAATATAACCAATAACCCCATCACACACTGGGGTGTTTTGAGGGAGCCAAGCTAAAAAAATTACTTGCAGGGAAAAGAGAATTGCAGTATTATGGGGAAAGATCAGGAAAAGGAGATTGCACAGATTCAATGGATTGAATGGCCTCTTTCTGTGCTGTATTATTCAAAATTTCTTTATGACCCAAAAATTGGGTGGATTGAATAACATGCTCCTCTTCTTTGAATATCATCCAATAACTTTTATCCTTTCCTTTTTTATGTTTAAAGAAACAACATTGGCATTGCAGTCCATACAGAATTAGAATATCTTATTTCCAAAAACAAATTTCTAAATTGCATGTAAATACAAACAAAACATCATCTTAATTTCAAGAGGATGGTGTGGTATTCCTGGTGCAAAGTATTGCCTTGTTCCTTCTCCAAGCATACAACATAAAAGACAATTAATTACTCTTTGTACTAGTAGAGGGAATTTGATGAATAATAACAAATCACAGGGAAGGTTATGGTCAGTCACTTTAATTAAGATTAAGAATTGATTATGTTTTAATAGAGGACAGCAATAAATTATAAAATCCTTCACACACCTTTCAGTGCTCTGTTGATTATGTAACAGTTATAGAGATTTTAGCACACTCACTAAGAGCTATATGTGTTACCTAGACATTAATAAAATTCCAGAAGTTCCATCACAAACAAAATATGGGTGTGAGGTGGGTATGTATGTTCTGTATGAACATAATGCTAGTGTTGTCCCAGGTAGAATTTTATATCTATGCTGCCTGCTTATTACCATGTTACATGTACAGCTGGCATGAACCATGCTATTTATTAGTGGCATGCTAAGAAGGGTGGGTGGTGATACAATGCTTAACACTGCTGTCTCACAGTACCAGGGACACAGATTCAACTCCAACCTCTGTCTGCGTGGAGTTTCTACGTCCTACTGTCTGCCTGGGTTTCCTCTGGTTGCTCCAGTTTCCTCCCACAGTCCAAAAATGTGTGGGTTAGGTTGATTGACATGCTAAATTGCCCCTTAGCGTCATGGGGATTAACTGCGTTTAAAATGTGGGTTAGGGGGAATAGGACCTGGATGGAATTGTACCCATGACAAACTCATGGGCCTAATGGCCTCTTTCTGCACTACAGGGATTCTATGATTCTAAATGCACTTTGGCTGCCAAAGGAAAGAAACACTAATGAACAGGGAAATGGTTCCACCAAGCATCAGTTTATCTACTGCTGAAATTCAGGCAATAACTAAGAGCATGGAGATCTGCTACTCCAGGAGAGCTGGGGGTGGGAAGGGAGGCACAGAGGGAAAAAACTCCCAACCACAAACTCCATGGCTGTGGAAAGACATCCTTAGAATGTCAAAGTCAGAAGCTTAGCTTCAAAAATATAATTGCAATGCTCATATCACCAACAGTTACAGCCTAAACACATACAATATATAGCGCCTGCTGCACACACACTTCCTCATTGAAGAAAACATGTTGGCAGATGCAGAGTTATTGTTGTGGCAACTAGCAACACTGAAGGAGGTGCTGAACGGGATTTCTTGATGCCTCTTATTATTTCTATCTCACTCTCTACACAGTGTGACAACTGCTTTTCACTAGCATATTCTCTTTTGGTCTCACTCTGTCTCTCTGTTGTCTTTACATTAAAAGATAACCTTTGTTGCTCTCTTTCAAGTACTCAAACTATGCAAAATTCTAAAGGCCAATTGGGGCATGGGTAGCCTTCTTCTGGTGACTCAATAGGCACAAGTGTAGGAGCTGGGTAAGTCGCAGATGCCAGGATGGTGAGGACAGAATTGTATACCAGCTCTGCTGCAGAAGATGTTGATGCTAATTTGTGGCGCCCTAGCATGTTGGAGCACATTGTTCAGCATATACTAAGTAACATCAAGTAACATGGCAATGGTAACATAGAGATAATGTTCCTAAATTAAACTCCAGAAATCTGAACTAATCCACTAGACTTGCAAACTCAAATTTATCATAAATTCAATGAATTCATAAGTTTGTCATCAAAACTCAGCTGGTTCATGAATGTCCTCGATGGAAAGAAAATACCATTTTTACCCAGTCTAGCCTACAAGTGACTCCAGCCCATGGCAATATGGTTGACTCTTAGCAACCCACTGAAATGGACTAGGATATCATTCAATTGTTCCAATATGGAGGAATCAAAAGTGAATAAAACTGGATGGGCTACTGAGCAATGATGTAGGCATCAGAAATGGCAGAAGCATAACCTGCCCAATCTAGCCCACAAAATCCTCCTCACTGACATCTGGGGACTTATGTCAAGATTGGGAGACCAGTCAAGTAATAGCCTTCCATTGTGATACCCACAGAATCATTCCTTACCCCCAGTGTCACCTCCATCACTATCAACAATATGGAATAACGTACTTGACCTCATTCTCAGCAATCTACCTGTTGCAGATGCATTTATTCATGACAGTATGGACAACAATGATCAATGTATCATGAAAATAGGGTGATGGGGGCAGTGCACTTCAGTATTAGCTACAATACAGTACTCTGTACTCTTCATGACGGTCACCTGACATGTAATTGAAGGTCAGATAGCACGTGGAAGGGAAGATTGTAACAAGGTTACAGACGTCTCAAAGTTGTGTGTTAATGTTCTGAAAATGTGTTAGTAATAAAGTTAGTTTACAGCAATTGTGTCAGCCATCCTACAAAATAAAGATACACTAAAGCTCGTGGTGAAGAAATCCCCTTTTCATCCTCCATTACGTTCTGTGGCACCACCACTGTACTAAATAGGATAGATTGAGAACAAATCTAGCAGTTCAAAACAAAGCATCCACCAGCCACTGTGAGCCATCAGCAGCATTTTATGTAACCATAATCTGTAATCATGTGGCTTGACATATTCCTCAATCTTTCATTACGATAAAGTGAGTGTGTTAACCTTGGTTTAATGAAGAGTGTAGTGAGAATTCCAAACTTGTGAAGCTACAAAACAGGGCTACACATTGAAAAGCAAACACATGAATAAGTATGCAGAATTCATATGTATTTTGGGTATTATTCTTTAGAATTGAGAAATTGGACACATAGTCAAGTTCAGCCAATTTGATCCAGAAGCCTTAAGCTAGATACATGGATACGATTTGCTAACAACTTCAGTTTCAACTGGTGTTTAACAGACCTCATCTGTACCATATGTAAAATAACATCAGGGCCTTTCAAATTCTCTTCACATTCAGGAAAGATAAGAAAAAGCTTTCTAGTCATTTTCAAAGGGACTTTAAAAGATTTTATGATGATCTTATTTATTCTATGATCAGTCTTAAGTCTTACCTCAATAAATTTGAAAAACAAACTTGAAAAATCTACTCTTCTATAAAAGATTGAAAATCAATGCTATAGAAATAAGAGCAATTAGAGAAAAAGTGGAAAGACATTAAGGGGATATTTTAGAGTATTGCAACTATATTCTGGCTCAGTGTGAATAATAAAACCATTTCAACAAATAATAAATAACAAAATAATAACGCTACATCTAAGGGGAAGAGATAAAAAAAGAAGTAATACCTATTGCTGCTAAAGAATAACGTAATCTGATTTAGGAGGTATGATTGTTCGAATTTCCTTTCAGAACATCGGAGACATCATAAGGATATTGAAAGAAGCCCTTCAATGCTTCTGCAGTGGCCAAGAATTAGATAGCAGAAAGCAGATTGCTTTTCTGTTCAATTGCTCTAACAACTGTTTTGCTTGGGACAGTAAAGCATTGCTTTGAATTTTGGTGGGTATTCTTAAACTGATAAGAGCTGTGACATTGTATTTTTAGTTTTATTGGATTCTTTATGACAGCATAGAGGTGTTGCAGTTGTACAGAACCATCTCTCATAAAACTTTCAATCGTCAGCATGGACATATGAAAGTAAAGTGAACAGAATATGTACCAACATATAGACTGGGAATTTATATTTAGTTAAAGGGATAATCTTCCTACCTGAGCATTGGATAGATGCAACATGCGAGAGGTTGTGAAATATGTTGCCAACTATCAAGGTATTCATCACCTTTTAATTCTTAACCTACTCCATATTGTAATAATAATTCACATTGATCTTCTGTTGATAATCTTCTTCCCTCCCTAACAGCACTGTGGATGTACTTACACCACAGGGCTTGCAATGGTTCAAGAAGGCAGTTCACCGGTTTGAATCCTGCCATGGCAGATGGTGGAATTTGAATTCAATTTTAAAAAAATCTGGAATTAAGAATCTACTGATGATCATGGAACGATCATTGTCGATCGTTGGTGAACCAGATGGGTTTTTCCAATGTCCTGTAGAGAAGGAAATCTGCCATCCTTACTTGGTCTGGCCTACATGTGACTCAGAGCCACAGCAATGTGATTGATTCTCTACTGCCCTCGGAAGTGGCCTAGCAAGCCACTCAGTGTAAGGGCAATGAGGCATGGACAATAAATGCTGGCCAGCCAGTGATGCCCATGTTGAACAAATGAATAAAACAAAACAAATTTAATTTCACTAAAATTTCATATTTGCAAAGCTTTTTGTTGATATTTTCACATTTTTTCCCTTCTAATTCGTGAATTTGTTTTGCAAATGGCTCTGCTTTTGAATTGCAACTAAATTGGCAAATATCTAAGTGTTATGCTTTTCATATGCACATAAATTTACATGTCATAGTCTTGACTTGTGTAGAAAGATACCCTTCACCTTTGTTAGCAAAATGCATTATGATAATTTGCTGTATGGAACCATTGTTCTCTCAATGAATATAATGGGTGTTCAATTTTATCTCAGTATGAGGCTCACTAAGTGTAACAATTGAACTGCATATTCAGTACAATAGTTCACAATGCAGCTGCTCTTTACAATGAACAACATTTCATTTCTGAGTCTCTTAGGAAGTGGAAAAGCAATTGGGTGACTGCCAGAAGTCTTCTCCTTTAAAATTAAATGCATCCTGTAAAATAAAGATATTTCTGCAGTTAAACCTCATCCAGATATTGTTAAAAACCAGTTAAATCTGTGTTTAAGTCAAGTGAAATGATAGGCTGTTTAATGCACATTTTAACACACAAGAGTTGCCCTTAAATGTTTTCATATCAGGCCTTCATTGCTTAAGGGGATGGAAGATGAAATTATAGTGATAGATTGTATGTTTATGGTCACTAGATTAGAGATATTCATATAGTGCCATGGTTAGGTATATCGTTCATTAGCCATTTACTTGCAGAATTTGGAGAATAGGGTTCAAGTACTGATGGGGATTTCTCAGTGTGAAAAGTTCACAGATTAAATATGTCTGGTACTGGATTCAGTAAGAAATACAGTGAAACATAGAGACCAGATGGAAAAGAGGAATATGAGTCCTAACAGAGGAAGCAGGGATTGATTTTACACTACAAAAAATGTAAAAATATATCACAAATAGCATGACCAGTGGGCGGCATGGTGGCACAGTGGTTAGTGTGCCGCATTGATTCCCAGCTTGGATCACTGTCTATGTGGAGTTTGCACACTCTCCCCATGAGTGTGTGGGTTTCCTCCAGGTGTTTTGGTTTCTTCCCACAGTCTGAAAGGTGTGCTGGTTAGGTATATGACCCAAACAGCTCAAGTGTGGCGACGAGGGGAATTTCACAGTAACCTCATTGCAGTGTTAATGTAAGCCTTACTTGTGACTAATAAATAAACTTTAAGGTAAGTTTCAGGCACAGATTAAACCTGTCACTCAAGATAAGGAGGAAAAATTGAGAACGAGAATAGTTTGTTGACACAATGGAAAAGGTTATGGCAAAGGAAACAACAGATTAGAGTTATTTTAGATGCAGTATTATTATTTTAATAATGATGGAACTGAATGCAGGAGTACAGCTTGTGGTGGGACTTCATATGGAAATTAAAGAGGTAATGACATAGGGCAGGTAGATGAAAAAATGTCCAAGCTAAGTTTTAAAAATAGCAAACCAGAGGACAGAGCCAATACTGTTAACAATAGACCTGGCATGTTGTCACAGTGGTGGAAGGTGCCCTGCATTGACCGGTGGCCAATCCTCTGGACCTGCCTAACCCTAACCCTTATGCATCCCTCCTGTTAGAAAACTCACAGTAGGAGTGTGCCTTCAGCTGGACTGGAAGATCACGCTGGCGTGAATGGCTGGAAAGTTCCGGCTAATTTCTCAATGTGACATTTGTAATGATGAACACAGTGTCATCTTGTAGAAAACACATGCTTATTTCCTGCTCAGCTGTGATAGTCAGACCAGAATGGAAAATGGAATTGGAAAGTTATGTGACTGTTATTAATGAAAATGCTGCTTTTGTTTTAATCACATCCTAAATTTCCAAAACCAAGGCAGTAGCATCTGAACATTTCTGCAAATCCACAATCAGCTGGCGGGGGGAGAGTGTGAGGGAAGTGCTAATGGATTTATCCTAAACCTGATCATCTGTCATCCCCACCTTCAATGAGCTATATGGGCTTCTATCTTCCCAGTACCTCAAAATAAACATTACTATTGTATTAAAATAGTTCATGGTCACATTCTTTTCCATTGTGATGAGCGATTGAGATATTTTATGTTTAAGGGGAATGTTTTGAAATGCAGTTTTTTTTTGTATAGGCAGTCATTATATCTGGGGGGAATGCAGCTTAGATGCTGAGAGAGCAAAATAATTCTGCATTTTAGTGTAGTGTTTACTTAGGAGTGAGCTAATGGATTTTTGATTATAGATGAAGATTTCCTCTGGGTTTTTGGATTAAGTTGATTGACGGGGCCATGTAATAATGTGGTTAATGGGAAGACCTAGAATGGGAGATGCTAGATAAACAGTTTTCAGTTCAGGCTGGAGTTTGTTTGAAGACAGGTCTGCAAGCTGTTGTGAATATCAAAACTTCTTGGAAAGCTTTAAAGCAGTATATACTCCTTATAGCAAGTATATTTTTGGTTGCTAACTGCATTGAAAGTGGAATTTTAAGTCTGTAAGAGAATGTCGGTATTTGGATCTAAAATGGTAGTAAATTAGAAATAAAGTTGTTTCCTTTCATTTTTTTCAAAATGTTGTTCAACTACTAATGTGTACACTGTTTCCTTCGTTAGAATCATATTTAAACTGTATTATGAATAAAGCCTGTTTTAATAAAAGATCCCTAGTATGTGAGTGGAATTACTTCTGGAGTAAAACATCCTTTCGTCATCTGTGTCACGATGAGTCTAGTCTGGCTTTCAAATGTGATTCTGGTCCAGGGTCCTAACACCATCACTGTGCCACCTTTATAATTCCCTCACCAAACCTTTCATCCTCCTTATTAACTCCTCCTTGTGCCCACCAATGGTAGCTATGTTTCAGTTGCTAAGCAGCATAGTTTGGGGTTCCCTGTTAAATCTGCTGCTATCACATTCTCCATTAATGCTCTTCTCAAAATCACCTCTTAAATCTGCCTTTTTGTAGCCACTTCTGAAGACTTTTTTAGGAATGCTGCAGTCATGTTTCCCTTTTATTTTGGTGAAGATCCTTAACATTGCTTTATACATTAAGTTTGCTTATTAGATGCAAGTTGTTCTTGTTATTAGGTTTGGTTGTTGGTCCCTGCCCTCTATATCTATTGCATTGTTTTTTCATCGCAATTCCTCAAATGGGAAGAAAGCAACGTTAAATGTATTCTTAAACAGTGTGCAAAAACAAGGATGTTACAAAGATAATGCTGGCCTTGCTCGTGATGTCTATATCCAAAAAATTAACAAGAAAAGGTAGTTAGGATCTGGAATGCATGGTCTGTGACTGTGGTGGAGGTAGATTCAATCAGGCTGTCAAAGGAAAATTGCCCTATCTTCTGAAGGACTAAAGGGAAAGGGCAGGGAAGCTATGTTGATCTTGCAGTAAGTCGGCACGGAGACAAAGGACTGTTGGGCCTCCTCCTGTGCTATGACCATTCTATGATTCTACTATTGCAACATTATCATCGGTCATAAAACAACCCTGCATAAAACCTGTATTGCAACCCTGAAACCTGTGTATTCCTCATTCTGACTACTTATATCATTGTCTCCTGTTCATAGTTTCGTTTTTCACTACAGCAACTATATATCAGTTCAGATGCGAATACATAAAAGTTATTTGCATTACGACATGTAAAACAGAATGTAGGTGCATGTTGCTTTAAAGTTTGGTGTTCTTAAATGAAAAGTGAAATCAATGACAGGTCACATTACAAACCAGATCACTGAAGGTGTATTTGGCAGGTGGATTAACAAGTTGGAAACAGCATAACTGTAATCTTCGAGAGAAGGTGTGGCAACCTATCTCATCAGATTGCTTTGCACTATATGTGCACAAGCACAGATAGTTGGCATAAATTATCCTAACTACAAAAAATCGGTGTTTAGAAGGTTATATTTTCCTATGTTTAAACTAGTTTGTTTTCAGTTTGCTTCAAGTTTACTTGGTCAACTGGAGCTTTAGGGAAAAATAGATGAAGAGACAATTATATATTAGAACAATCCAAGTCAATTTAAAGACATTTGGATAGAGTAGAAGAAATTTCTGGATAATTTTGACTAAGATTAAGATTCAACTTGAATGATGACATAAGTGCACTTCCTAAGAGTTCAGCACTTGGCCAGTTTACAAAACTCTATGGGCAGGATTTTCCATGTCTGCCTGCCATTGGCCATTGGTGGGATCTTCTGGTCCCACTGCTATCAACAGAAATTCCCATTTAATACACTCTCACCACTGGGAAATCTGAGATGGGGGTTCCAGCAGGTGGTTACAGCCAGAAAATTCCAGCCTATGTCTACATTTCCCATTCAATTTTCTGATGTTACTGTCACGATGTAATTCCAGACTATTGCCATAGGGTGCCTCCTCTGACCAGATTTTCAGCCTTACCTCTAAACTCCACTGTCAACTTTTTCATTGATTTAGAGTTCTAATGCTTACTGCAATCAAATTTGTTTATTTTTGTCTTTTTTTTATTACTACTGGATACCCATTTCATTCTTCTCCCATTTGTGGGCTTTCAAGTAAAATTTCATGCTGTGAATACAGCCCAGGTTATTTGACTTATCATGCCTGCATAACTCCTTCTCGTTAGTCCTGATCACTTTCCCTTTCCTCATAGTCTTGCACACTTTCTCTTTTCAAGTAATTATACATTTCCCTTTGGTAAGTTATTATTCTACCACTCTTATCGGCAGTGCATTTCAAACCACAGTTGTCCTGCTAAACAATTTTTTTCTTCTTAGTTCCGCTGACTGTTTTGCCAATTAACCAAAATAAACTTGGTTTGCATAATATTAGCAAAGTGGATACTGTGCCAAGGAACATAACAAGCTTTTCAGGTAACAATATTATTCTACAAGATAATGACATCTTTATAAATTGCCTTTTGCTGCAAAATAATTTTTGAATGCATTTTTTTACCCTGCAATTATGACTGAAAATAAATTGGCTTTTCCAGGTTCTGTACAGAAAACAGAAGTTATGTTCCTTGATTGTTTTGTACTTTGTGTACAATTGTTTCCTCAATGATCTGTTACTCTCAATGATTTCAAATTTTATGCTCCTTCAAATGTATACAACATCCTGCAGCCATTGAAATATCCAAAAAACTACATCCATCAATCTAAGGACTTTTACTGGGAAAATAACCCTCCATCTCCAGTTAGTGCCCAATGCAAAGAAGCAGACATGCTAAGTAAATCTCAAGAAACTACATAGGGTCATGAACAAAGCCTAGTCCATCCAGTCTTTCATCCATTGACTTCCCACTGCATCGGAAAAGCAGCCAGCAATATTAAGGATCCCATGCACCTCGGATACATCTCTTCCATCTTTCTTAACTGAAAGAAAGTCCACCAATGCCTTTACTTTCTCAGGAGATCAAGGCCATTTTGCATGTCTACTATACCTCTCACCAACTTCTACAATTGCACCATAGAGAGCATTCTTTCTGGTTGTATTACATTTTGGTATGGCTCCCGCTTTGTCCAAGACTACAATACACTACAAAGGGTCATGGATGAAGCCCAGTTAAAACTGGTCTCCCATCCATTGACTCAGTCTACATTTCCCACTGTCTCAGAAAAGCAGCCAGCATAATTAAGGACCCCATGCACTCTGCAATTACTCTTTTTCACCACTTTCCATTGGAAAAAAAGATTCAAAAGTCTGAGGTCACGTGCCAACTGACTCAAGAACGGCTTCTTCCCTGCTGCCATCAGACTTTTGAATGTACCTATTTCATATTAAGTCAATTTTTCTCTACACCCTAGCTATGTCTGTAACTCTATATTCTGCACCTTCTCCTTTTCATCTCTATGAATGGCATGCTTTGTCTGTATGGTGTGCAAAAAACAATACTTTTCATTGTACACTGATACATAAAACAATAATAAATCAAATCAAAAGTTCTTTTTATAAGACAATTAATTTTTCCCAGCCTGAAAATAGATTCTGTAGCTGTAATTGTTAATTACAACTTGTTGAAAGCATTATTTTCCTCTAACTCAAATCAAGTAACATTAGATATAATACAGAAATGAAGACATGATACAATTTAAGATGAATGATAGCTAAAGATTGAGGAAGTTTATCTTAATAATAAAATTATATACTCGTTCACAAGCTTATCTCATGTAAAAGTCAATTCTATTACATGTGCCTTATAAAAATATATTTTTTTCAAGTATGTAAAAATCAACCTTTTTTTTTAAGGATAAAATTTGAAAAATTTCAAAACCTAAACATAATCCTGAAGTTGTGAATGATTCAATTTCATTGAAAAGGTATAAATACTGATGGAAGTAGATATTGGTAAATGGATGAATAAATGTCAGATGATTATTGTGACTGAAGTATAGTTAGTAATGTTATAACATAAAACATGTTGGATAATTAATATGAATTATTTGTCATTTCTGTTTTTTTATTCATTTCATTGCAATGGTCACTTGGGTCCAAATCATGCACCTATGTCAATCTCTCAGAAACAATTATCCATGACAAAATTCAACCCTGTGACCTTTAGCCTAAACAAAAATCAAAACTTTGAAGATATACAAAGATTTATGATAATTTTTTTTTTTATTATTTAGTCACACATCGGGCTGTTTTGTCAGATTTTTTTTTATTATCACTCCCAGTGAAGAAATAAGTGATATCAAAGTACAAAACCATTCAGAGGGAGAATAATGCAATACTACCTTTAGACCAACAAGTTAAGAGCCTATTTTAGTTGAGTACTTCACTGTAATATCCTCAGTTGTTCAAACATGACATTCAATAATTAGTGAAAATAAACTGAGTAGCACATTCGTGACACAAGAATTCACTTACCTCCAAATCGGAATTATATTCATGCTCTAGGTGAGCATTTTCAGCAGCTTCAACCAGACGCTGTGAAAGAGAAACAAAATGCATTGAAGTTAGACAAGCCAATGTTCCTTTTCTATTAACTTATAATAACATTTTTATGTTGTATATATACCTTTATATTGTATAATCCCTACTGTATTTACAAATACGTTATAGTGTTTATGTTTATGAAGGTCACTACTATATGCTTTGCACCTGCAACTCAGGAAAGTTTTGAGGGAGTGAACTCAAACTGAGAAGGATTTAATCACAAAAACAATTGGGTGGAGATCAAATACATGAAAGTAAGGATAGTGAAATTCCTGCCTGTTTCCAACAGGTGCCTGTGCCAAGGCCCCCATCAAAATGACACTTTGGTGGGCCTGCCACTGCTCTGTTACCAACCATTCCTACCTAATGGAACTGGGATGAAAACCAGCCACAGAAGATCACATATAGGTTCATGCACACTGAATGTCAAAGTATTTCAGTGTCTAATTCATTAATTTCATAATTTCAGAGAACCGATTTGCTTCCAACCATCTTTTGAATGGAATGTCAAACCCAGGACTGCTTAGGTAAGCATAAAAGATTCTATGACATTATTTTGAAAATGTCCCTTGCATTCTTGCCAAAATCACTAAAATCAGATTATCTGGTTATTATCACATTGCTGTTTGTGGAACATTGCCATGCATAAATTGGCTGCCATATATCCTACCTTACAACAGTGACTACATTCCTGGCAGCCTTGAAAGTCCTGTATAAATGCAAGTGTTTCTTCTTTTTCTTTTATTACCGTCATTTTAATGGACAACAAAGGCAAAA
Source organism: Sphyrna mokarran (assembly GCA_024679065.1). Lineage (NCBI taxonomy): Eukaryota > Metazoa > Chordata > Chondrichthyes > Carcharhiniformes > Carcharhinidae > Sphyrna > Sphyrna mokarran. Next base: position 112,499,633 of record JAGIQG010000003.1, read on the forward strand.
ATAAATATATTTAAAATAAATTACGCTTCATGATTTTCTTTTGTTAGGGGACATTACTTATTAAGAGAAAAAGAAACAAAACTATCATCAAAGTAGTATTGTAATAGTCAAGTGGATCATCCTAGTTTGGGGGATTAAAACAAAAAGAACAAGTTGCATCAAGATGCTGAAATTAAACTGGGGAAGGGGAGATTTTATTCAGGTTCACCACGAGCAGAGATAGTGACATGGGCGCAAAATCTCATGAGAATCTTGCTGGCAAGATCTCATTTTCAGGTGTTTCCCACCTCCAGCCAGGGATGTAAAGAAGTTCCTGCCAAGGATGGTCAGGAACCTCATTTTAATATATTTAAATATCATTAGTGGGCTTCACTGCTACAATGTGCCCCACGTTAGAAACCTCCCACTCATCGACGTCACGTCATGTCACGTCATGTTGATGAGGATTACATCAGGTTTTCAAAAGCAGGAACAAGGTGACAGGAACCTGCTCGGGGCAATCAGGTAAGTACAGACCCAAGGGGAGATGGACATGCCCAGGCAGTCCCCTGACACCACCCCTGGTAGTCTCCCCACGAAGTGCTGGTAAAATATAAGCAAAGACACAAAATGGCTATTAACAGGCCAGTTAATTACTTTAATTATCTACCTGCTTTCAATTGGCAGGCAACCAAGCCACTGCTCTTCCCACATTTCAAAGTATCCCATGGCAGTTGGAAGATGTCAGGTTTCCTGCCTGCAGCCTTCTTGTCACTATTCTGGCAAACTGTCTCCAGAGAGCGGGGAAAATCCCTGCTGCCACTCCTTCAGCACAAACCAACCACAGGAAAATCCAGAATAGAGTAATCTGCATAGGATCCAATTCGCAGCACATTAGCTGAGAAAAGAAACATTAAAGTCCTGCCTTTATCCGAGGTGTTTTAGCAACAGAATTCAAGGGCATTTGAGACTATTCTGCTTCAAGGAGTTTGATTGCAGTCTGTCTTGATGTCGCAGTTTTTGAGTCTGCATTGTTGGTACGCCAATTATATAAAGGTTGGTTGAGTAGACTCAATATTCATGAATGACGGGTAAGATAGCGGCAAGGGAGGTAATACGGATTATGAATGCAGAGGGATTTTTGTAAATTTCAGTGTTGTTCAGCAGAATTACATTGCATGTCATTCGCTCCTCTGTCATCCTTTGCTGGAAGGTGTTCCTACCTCTTCCTCACCTTTGCTTTACCTTTTCACTTTCTCCAAATTAAGACTTTTCTGTCTGGCAGGTTTCTGTAGGATGCTGTACATCAGTGTGAAATCTCTTTGTGCAACATATTCTAGGGAGCATTGAGACCAGTGTTTCAGCAGCATATAACGTGCTTATGTGATGCTGAGTATTCCTGAATAGACAGTGTTGCGGCTCCCTGCAGCCTTCTGGAGCGGCACCTGCTGCCTGCTGAACCAGTGAGCCATGCATTGTAAAAGCTATCACAATCATTAACTTTGTTATCACTGATTAATACCCAGTCTGCTACAAGAAGCATCACTCATATCTTCCAGTCTGTTGCACACAGCTTCAGAGGTAGGCAATAATCCCCAGCTGCCAGGGCTAACCTGAAAATGCCTATTTTGCTCAAGAGTGGTGGAACGCCATAGGCAAATGTGACATTGGACCCCTAGTACAAGTCCTTCCTTGTGGGGACAAGGTCTGAAAATGGATGGGGATGGTGCAGGAGCATTTTTGTATGTCACAGACTGAAAGCATATTCAATTTGCATCACCTTGATTCTGGAATCGAAGACTAGCTGATAGTTTATGGAATGGCAGCTGCTGGTTGGTTTTTTAGGTCCTTCGTATCAAAGTGTGTAATGTCAATGATGGCCAATGGTAGGGAAACCAGCCACTTCTGTAAATCTTCAGGGTTTTTTTTTGCATTGACCTGTTGAGATTCATGTGGAAGAGGATATATTGGTTAGCCCTGGCAGCAGAGGATTATTGACCATCTCTGCAGCTGTGTGTGGCAGACTGGAAGATATGGACGATGCGCCTTATTAAAGACAGGGTGTTAGTCAGTGATAACAAAATTTATGGCAGTGATAACTTTTACAAAGCATGGCTCACTGGTCCAACAGGCAAGAGGTCATATTCCAGGAGGCTGCAGAAAAGTTTTCTTTTTGCAGAACTGCAGCCTTCTAATTCATTGCACTTGAGAAAATCTTGAGAAACAGATCCTTGGCCTGTACACACCATGTAATGGGTAAGGCCTTCTGGTCCCCACACCACACCCCACCTGCTGTCTTCTGAAAGGCCTAGCTGCTGTTGATTCTGGATTACTAACTGCTGCTGCCTCTTTTCCTCCAATTGTTTCTTTATCAAATTACAAATGACAATAATAGCAGCCATGATAGAAAGGCATAATCTGAAAGCTGGAACTTTCTTGCCAACAGTATAAAAGTATCCAGACTGTATAATCCAATTGCAATTGCAGAGTCACATCCCTTTAAGTATCCTTAGCGACCTTACGAGATCATCTTGCTGGATTTTCAGCATCAGTCAGCTCTTCCTCTATTTCAAGCTTAACTCACATAAGTGTGCCATTGGGCCACAATTTGCACAAAGATATTTAACCTTTATCAATCACTGATGGGTGATGCAATTAGAAGAACTGCACTGTTAAAATGGCAGCTATTGGTAACGTAACAGGAAGGGCATAGTAAATATTCTATCTTATTTGCCTTATTACCTCATTCCCATAAATTCTCAGGGATCAAGCGCTGAAGGTTAAATGGTCACTTATTTGTTCAGCATACTGAATGTAACATACCAAATTTTGTATACTGCACATAATAACAAGCGTACGCATAACTAAAAAATGATTTTCATTCAACACAAAACCTCAGACAAGTTTATTTGTAATTGTGAGATAATGATTGTGTCATTAAAGCAGTGTTAATTGCACATTGCTTTTTGATAATATTTAAGTAAACATTGCAATAAAGTTATTGTCTGAAATGGGATGACTCATCACAAATCATGATGTAAGTGTCTGCAATGATTTAGTATCATTAATCAGCGAAGCTTTGGAAGAGAATGTATTTGGACACTGGTGACTAATTACAAGATTTTCATATTCCCTTCTTTCTGAAATGCATATGCTGCAGTATAGATCTCATCCAATTCTATTCAATCAATATATTAAATAAATGGCAGCAGAGAAATGAGGATTACAGCACACAATATCCAGAGCTTGCAATATCCCTCAGGTTATATAAGGTTTGTCACCTAGAAAATTACATAACTCTCACTCCCAATGAGACATGTATGAAGTAATAACAACAAATTATACTAGTTTGAGTGAAACTACAAAGCCTAAAGCAAGTACTTCAATTAGAATAATTTTATATCAAACAGATCACAATATGAATGTTACCTCCAGGGATATAAACTTCTATACGCCTGCAACAAATTCTGCACTATGAGCATTTTCAATTGAACATTTAATTGCTTTTACTAAATGCTCACATCAAACATGATTTATGTTGCAATATTGTTTTAAGAGAGAATATGTTAATGAGTAAGTAGCAGGCTGTAAACTGTGTGAACAGCAGTAATTGTTCAGAATAGGTTTCAATTTGCGGTGTGAATAACAGTTGCAGTCGTTAACAATAGTTGTTGAATCTTTATAGTAAAGCTGTCTGTTTAGCAATTCTGTGTCACATCTTCAGACAAACTGAACCTATGTTTAGTTTGTGAGGGGAGGTGGTAATGTTGCTGGACTAATAATCTGGACTCCAAACTAATGCTTTAGGGTCATGAGTTCAAATCTCACCACCAAATCCTTACTCAAATCACTACAATGGCAGCAGAGAAATGAGGATCACACCAGACAATATGCAGAGCTTACAATATATCTGTACAGTTATGTGAAATTTGTCACCGAGAATGAGGAATGAAACCAGATGAAATGTCCGGCATCAACCTCAGTACCACAAATAACAATGGCACACCTGGCAAAGTCTCCTTGCTAACATCAGGGGCTTGTACCAAAATTGGGAGAGCTGAACCACAGATGAGTCAAACATAGTCATACTCACTGAATCATACCATATGGACAATGTCCCAGACACCACTCTCCCCAAGAATGATCTGTCCCAATGATGAGATAGATCCACTAGAGGTAATAGCAGAATGGTGACCATCGGAAAGGATTGCTCAGGGAGTCCTCAAAATCGACTCTGGACCTCACAGAGTCTCATGGCATCAGGCCAAACATGGGCGTGTAAACAGCTTGGTTTCCACCTACTGCACCACCACCTCCCATCTCAACCCCACCCCACTACCCTCAGCTGATAAATCAGTGCTCGTCCGTACTGAATACCACTTGGAAGAATCACTGTGGGTGTGGGGTGACAAGGGTGCAGAATGTGCTCTGCATGGGGGACATAACTGATTTAACCAGTGGAGTCCTTAAGGACATAGTTTCTAGATTGGGTCTGCGACAGGTGGTGATAAACTAAGAAGAGGGAAAAACACATTTGACCATGTTCTATCCATCACAGATATATCTGTCCATGACAATATTGGTAGGAGTGACCATTGCAATCCCATCTTCACATTGAGAATACCTTCATTGTGTTGTATAGCACTACCACTGTAATAAATGGAATTGACTTTGAACAGAACTGAACATCAATGAGGCATTATGGACTATTAACAGCAGCAGAATTATAAGCAACCACAATATATTGGATTAGAATCCCACTCCAGGATTTAATGGCCAAAAGGGTGCATTCGTAATACAGTCAACAGATTGAGTATCAAACTGCAATAGCTATATAAATACTATATAAATCAGATGCTGGGAATTCTGCAGTGAATAACTCACCTCTTGACTCCCTTGGCCTGTCCACCATCTACAAGGCACTAGTCAGAATTATGTGGATGAATGCAGCTCCAACACTCAAGAAGTTTAACACCAACAGGGCAAAGCAGCCCAATTGTTTGGGATGCCATCCACAGTGGAAGCAGTGCGTAGCATTTCAAGATGCATTGAAGCAACTCATCAATGCTCCTTCAACAGCACCGTTTGCAAATTTTCCTCCAAGTTACACACAACCTGACTTGGAACCATATTACCATTCCTTCACTGTCGCTGTGCCAAAATTCTGGAATTCCCTTCCTAACAGCATCTGCACCATGTATATTGCAGTGGTTCAAGATGGCGGATCACCATCATCTTCTCATGTTAATAAATGATCCCATGAAAGGATTTTTAGCAAGTGCGATATGAGATTGGTAAATTTGTATTCAGCTAACATAAAAACTCATCATGGTGAGTAGCAGTGATTCCTCCAAAACAAAATGATGAAGATCTGAAGATTATATGGAGAGCCACAGATAAGATTTTGTGCTGTATGAAATTTCTATTTCATACTAGTGAAAGGGGAAGTCCAATTTGAATCATGCAGCTGGTTTTGAGTCAGGAGGTACATAGAATTATTGTGACACCCTTGAGTGCCATTCCCATGCAATTATAGAAAATACCCACAAGAAAAATGGAGGGAGAGAAAACAAAATCCGCACAGCAGTTGCATTTCTGAATCTCCCCATGGAGTAGAGAAGCTACAAATCCCCTGCACACCAACATAATTCGTAAAAACCAGGAAACATTACAAAGATGACCACTAAATTCTCCAAATGTAAGGTTTTTAAACAAAGGGGGACGGAGCTTTGGTTTTTAGATTTGTCTATTATAAACCAGATAGACAAACAGTGAAAGTAAAAATTGGAAACAAGGGGTTGCACAGAGTCAGTGCCTCTGGAATGTCCGAGGAAAATCAGAAAGATTCTGCCCAGTTGTGGGACGTGCTGGAGGATCAGCTTTGTGTAAAGGTGAACTTTAGATTGCACCATTTAGAACTGATGGCTCACAGCCACAAGGACAAATCGATCTGTTTGTCAGCAGGTGCAGTGATAATGGGAAGGACTGTGATTTTCTTGGAAGTGGAGATGTCTGAACAACTAATACAGCTGGTTAAAGCTTCAGCAGCCACTGAGCTTTCCAGAAAGATACTTTTGAGAAAAACAAAGATCATAATATTGACGTACTGCAAAAACGTGGCAGAATATATGAAGCCATTGTAGCTGGACAACAGCCCCTGCAAGCATTCGGGGCAAATACCAGTGTTGGCGTGGTAACCAGGATTCAGAAAGCAAAGAAGTCATATGGGAAGTGCAGTCTGCTGCAGCCACTGAAAAGGTGTCCTGCATGCTGAGATTTTTGTAAGGCAAATGATGAAATGAACAGCCCATAGGCTGCATGCAGCCCACAAAGTCCCTCAGTGTGGCCCCTAGAAGTATTTTCAAAAATACCAGTAAGTGCAATGGAAGCTTCAGAAAGAAATTGCTCTTCTAATCATAGGCCATTCCTTTCTCATGTTTGCTGCTGATAAGCTGACAAGAAAGACAGCCAGCCTGGTCAGGGTCTGCATTGACCCAGTTCACCTAAGTAAGGCACTGCTGAGACGCCATCATCCCATGGAAACACCCGGACAGGTCATAGCCACTATGCCCAACTCTCAGGTTTTCAGTATCCTGATACAAAATAAATCCTGTGGGTGAAGAATCTTTGAAGTTTGGTATGTTCATCTCTTCGGTGGCAGATCCTGCTTCTGCTGAATGCCTGTTGAGCTCTCCAATGTTAGTCAGATCCTTCAATAGTCTATGGAACAGCTTGTTGCAGGCCAACCCTTTGAAACCATCATTGCTGACATCCTGGCCTGGGGTTGTATGATGTAAAAACATGACGCATGTTTGCATTTGGTCCTCAATAGAATTAGGACTATACAGTTGAAGCTCAACCCTGCTCAGTGGAGATTCAGGGTTGACCAGGTTCCTTACATGGGCCATCTGCTCACAGCCAGTAATGCAAAGCTAGATCCAGGTATGACAATGGCTACTGAAAATGTCCACTCCAGAAGACAAGCATACCTTGCAGTGTTTCGGTATGACAAATTACTTACCTAAGTTCATTCTCTGCTACAGTGAGGTAACTAGGATCCTAGGTCAGCTTCTTTACCAGGAAGTCAGGTTTTGTTGGCAGAAGCTTCACACTCAAGGATTTGGTCACAGTCCTGCAGTACTACAATAATTTAATATTTGAGCCCCTGTAATCTTATCAACAGGCATCTCCCAGCACACACTGCATGCAAAATGACTGACCAATACCCTTCTCATCAAGGGTTTTGACTGACGCTTAAACTTGTTATGCCTAGATCGAGAAGGAACTTCTTGACTTAGACTTTGCATGTCAGTAATTTCATGACTTAATCTATGGCTGCCCTGCCAACATTATAATTGATCACCAGCCATTCATAACTATACTTAAAAGGCCTCTTCTTACTGTATCACCTGCAGCAGATGATATTGTAACTACAGTGCAACAGACTCAGAGTCCTTTATAAGCGCAGTAAGGAGTTACAGCTCACTGATGCCCTCTCCAGGGCTTACCTAGCCACCACTGATCAGGCAGATCATGAGGTACACATTGATATCATGATAATTCAAGTGCTGTTGTCCCATAAAACTAACAAACTCAAAGCTGCCCTTCAGGCAGATCTCACATGCAGGCAGCTACAAGACATCGTCATGAAGGGCTAGCCCAAGTCATCAATGGAGCTTCCCACAAGCTCCACATCTTTTTCGCTACGAGAGAGGAGTTAACTGTGCGAGATGGACTGTTACTGCTTGGCCAGTGATTCATCACTCCACCATTCTGCAGAGGTATTACACGCCAACTCCACCAAGGGCACTAAAGATTGGAAGCAACAAGATATACAGCAAAGGAATCCTTGATTTGGCCCTCCTCGTATGGGGTCATGGAAAGGGAAGTGTCCAAATGTGCTCAATGTAACATATGCAGGTCTCATCAAACCAAACAACCATTGCACCTACATGTAGTCCTGGGTCCATGACCATTCACGGCAGCAGACATGTTTGAAAGGAACGGTACACAGCACTTGGTCCTGGTTGACTTGCATTCTGATTGGTATGAAATTAATAATCTGGCTGATCTGAAAAGCAACACAGTCATCAGCAAGTTGAACATACATTACCACACCTGACATTCCCAAGGGGATGATGATGGAATCACTCAGCACTTTGTCTTCAAGGAGTTCAATGACACAAACATGGGACTTTGTGCTCATAAGTTGAATGGTCTGACAAAAGAGGCAGTTCAAACCATTCTTGGCTATGACAAACTGGCCAAATGTTGCCCAAGTTTGGGCCCTGTACATTGTAAGTAGTTTATAATCTGTCAATGTTGTCTTCATTGTCATATGCCTACAATACTGGTTGTGCCAAACTTAAAGAGGGATGATGTAGACAGTGTGGTCACATGTAGATCAGAGTGATATGGACACAGAAAGTTACATGTCAGAAGTGAGGGAGTTCTTCTACAGCATGGGCAAACACACAACATGTAAGAGCTGCTAAAATTGTTGAATAAACCTTTCTGCTTTTTAGTGCCTTGTCATCATTCTCTACATTCCAGTAACCTCTGCACAGATGTCACAACATAGCATTTAAAATGAGGCTGCATATCAGTTTAACCTGGATTTCCTCAATTCAGACTATGCAGATTTAACTGCAGTAAAGCACATGTGTAATCCCTTTACGATTTTAGGTTGTTTTTTGATGTTAACACACGGAGGCACCATGGATCTAAAAATTGAAACCAGATTACACCTTTATGCTGACACACTGTTCACAGCTGGAATTGCAGGTGCAGGCTGGCAAATCTTAGATGTTGTACTGCATATTTCTATGAATAACAGAATGTTCCTCATGGTATCTGTTTATGCAATTAGTGCATTTTTGTGTTAATTGAGTTTAGTGCATTTGATTCCATTATTGAATTCATTTATATTCCCTCTTAATGGTGCTCAATGTAGAGTACCTATCTCTAGACAGGAAAAAACAACATTTTTAAAAACATTTTTTAAAAGCATCACCCTTGCTACTCCACATCAGTGGTGTTAATTTCTGGCAATATTCCCAGGAAAGCCACATTAGCTGAAACATAATCAATGGGCAGCTTCAGAGTCAATCAAGAATCTAGGCAATAGGAAATCATGTTAAGGGCTAACAAAGTTTATTTCCCACCCTGGGTGGCTTTCTCCAGTCAAACACTTCTCCCTACAATTGGTGCAATGGAGTAATGACAATCATTTCTCTTTCTAACAGATAAAACTGAAAAGCCTTACACTGGAGGGATGTTCTGCACCAAGAAGGCCTCTAGTTAAGGATAGAACATTTACACATTTTTACAAGCATTTATTTACAGAGTTATGTATTACAAGCAGACAGCTCCTAACACAATAATTATAGTTTTCACCTTTTCAACTTATAGGGACATAACTGAATTCCCACCTAATGCCCACTATCTGCATACAACTAAACACAATTAACAAGGAATATTATAACCTGTTATAAAATAAAAGCATTTTAAAATAATAAATTTAGAATATAGGTCAATTATATTTTTCACAATGTACTCTGAAAAGTTTTACTTCAGCTGTGATACTGCATAATACTTCAAAAACTGAATAATTAAAATGTTGGTTATAGTGAATCCAAAACAGCATACTGTAATAGTTAATGACCTACATTGTGTAGGTTGGATTGTGTATGTGCTTGACTACATTATCACATTGGAGTGCTTGGAATATATCTGTTGGCAACAGGAAATCCTGTCACTTCTGATGACTAAATTTGTAAATTAGTAAGATAACCTCTACATTTTAGTGAGCAATTGGAACATCATTTATGCTCATTTGCTCTTAACATCCTAAGTGTGGGATTGAAGAAGTGAGCTTACTGTCCAATTTTACATTCACAGTTGTATGATCCAGCTGTATAAACCATATAAACAAGTTGCAATACAGGAAGTATAGACCTTGCCAGGTGAGCCAAGGCATGTCCTGCACCTTAACCACACTAACTCTGTCATTTCCTCACAGGTTTTTCGTATTTGTCTGTTAGGCAGCAAGGGAGATGTTAGGAGGGCTCTACTACATTGTCAATAGCTATCATCCCAACAACAGCTCTCTCTTGTAACTATATGTTGTTTCTTCCTCTCATCCTGCACACTGTGTTCAGTGGGTTGGTAGAGAAAAAGACTGAGTACATTTTTGTCAATGAAAATTATTTCTCCCCTTCAAATCTTCTTTCATTAGTACAGTCTATAAAAAGGGGAGAATGCCAATCCCTGCCTTCTTACTGCCTTTAAGAAGCTGTGTTGGTAGTGATGGACAGGGACAACACAAGGGAATTAGGATATGTGGAAGCTGAAAACATTGGCTGACTTTTCTGCCTCTTTTTCTAATGTACCAAAGCTTCATTTGCTGATTCACTCACTGCAGCCACACTAGCAAATAAAAACCATGACAGGGAATGTTCTAGGAGCTGTTCCCAGTCTGTCTCCATGATTTTGCCTGAAATGCAGCTGAAAATCAGTTTACACTTCTCAACAAGGTTTTATCCCCAAGGACAAGGAATGAAGAAAGTATACTGCAAAGAGCAATCGGTTATTTTTATCACTCCACATTCAGTTCAGAAACATATACATTGTGCAATTTAGCCACTGAATTTGACAGGAATGCACTCAGTGATCTATAGAACCTGACAGAGCAAAAGCAGAAGGTATGACAATGAGGATGAAAAAAACAAGCTATTCAAATGATAGCTTTTATCTTTTCATAGAATCCCAGGAAGAGGCCATTTGGCCCATTGAGTCTGCACTGATCACAATTTCACCCAGGCCCTATCCCCATAACCCCATGTATTTATCCTAGCTAGTCCCCATAACACAAAGGGACAATTTAGCGTAGCCAATCCACCTAAGCTGCATATCTTTGAACTGCGGGAGGAAACTGGAGCATCCAGAGGAAACCCATGCAGACACAGGGAGAATGTGCAAATTCCACACAGACAGTGATCCAAGTCAGGAATTGAACCCAGGTCCCTGGCATTGTGAGGCAGCAGTGCTAACTACTGCACCACTGTGCCACCCTCTTCTGAAGAGGGAAGAAATGTAGAACTTTGCAATCCAGCTTTTAAGCAAAGAGTTATTTCTGAGCATGGTGAATTATCTAGATATTTTCACCACATGATGGCGAGTTTGAAGATTTAATAGCCTGCACGTGTATCAATCTGATGCATAGGATTTAAACTCTGTAGCCTGGAAAAGATGGTGTGTTTACTCAAGGGCCATTTGCACACAAACCTACTCTCCCTTTGCATGGTGTGTATCACCAGTAATAGCACCACCCTGTAGCTATGTTCCATTTACTCCTGATAGGAGATGGTATAGTCAAGCTCTGGATCTCCATGGGTATGGTCTCCTGCGTGTCAGTGGACACCTTGAGCTGCAGTGCAGTAACAGAAAATGCAAATGTTATGGATAATATTTATGTGAAGATCAAAAATGGATATCTCATCCACCACTCCCACTGAAACTACAGCAGGAGTTCAATGGAACGATTGTAAATCAATCTAACATTATGATGCACAAGGTGTCGACTCTCCCTACAATTTCTATAAAGCCTTGTTAAAAGTGCTGTAATGGTATCTCCAAATTAAAACTTGCCATGATTTAACAGTGTTGGGATATCAGTGATCTGGCACAGTTGTTAGCTCTGCTACCCCACAGTGCTAAAACCCAGGTTCCATTCCTACCTTGAGTCACTGTCTGTGTGGAGTTTGCACATTCTCCCTGTCTATGCAGAGGTTTCCTCCAGGTACTCTGGTTTCCTTCCACAGTCAGAAAGACTGGTTACGTGCATTGGCCATGCTAAATTCTCCTTCAGTGTACCCGAACAGGTGCCAGAGTGTGGCACCTGTGGCTTCATTGCATTGTTAATATGAGCCTACTTGTGGCACTAATAAAAAAAACTTCAAAACTTCACAGACTAATAAATAAAGTTTAAAAACTTCAAACTTTTAATCTGGTGTGTTGAATGAAATTAGGCATACCAGCCAGAGAAATAGCAAACATTTGTCTCTTTAGGAGGTCCAGACCTGGATGTGGTCTGAATCCTCAAAGAGATAAGATATTTTACTCAAAAACAGAAAATGCTGGGAAATCTCAGCAGGTTTGAGAACACCTGTGGAGAGAGAAAATAGAGCTAATGTTCGATGATCCTTTGTCAGAACTCTGAACGGATGCTACTAGAAATGCTGAAATTTTCTAGTATTTTCTGTTTTTGTTTCAGATTCCAGTACCCATAGTATTGTGCCCTTAAGATAGTTTAATTTTTCCTATGTACTTGAGAGCAAATAGGCATTCAAGAAGTGTTTATAGTGGTTCAGAGCAGGCACCTACCTTGTTTAGGTGAAATGAGTACCCTCCATCTGACTTTATATACTTCGGGAAATCAATGCCAGAGATCATTGTCATTGCAGAATCTGATGTTTATGTCAGACTGAAAGACCTGAGAGCATCAACTCCTATTTTTGGACTTGTTGGACATCATGAGGCAAATGGTACTTTCCTTGTTCCATGTGTTTTTTATTGTAACTTTTCACCTTATAGCACCATAAATATAGGGAAATTTATCATGACCAATGCACCTAACCAACACATCTTTCAGACTGTGGGAAGAAACCAGAGCATCTGGAGGAAACCCATGTAGTCACAGGGAGAATGTATAGACTCTGCACTGACAATGACCCGAAGCCGGAATTGAACCAGGGTCCCTGGAACTGTGAGGCGACGATGCTAACCACTGTGCCACCGTGGTTATGGGTGAATGGTTTGCACATAAATCCTAAGTAAACAATTTTCCCTCTAACTCTTTTCCACACCCTCACCACATCTCTTGCTTCACCCGTTTTAGTTTATTCCAGGGCTTCTTGTTAATTGCATAAAGTCATATAGAGCTATGATCCCAATCTCTCAGATTCCAGTAAAGAGAAACAGAAGCTCAATTAGGAAGCACGCATCATCATCCATAGTATGAACAAAACATATCCTTAAAATTACGATCCTATTATCGTTAATAAGGCTTTTAAAGAGACTGCCTAATTATCTAATTCAAAAAATTGAAAAAACACAGGTCAGATACATTTCAAATGTAAAGCAACTCAGGAAGAAGTCTGTAATGTTGCACTTTCAAAGACTTCACCAATGAACAATATAGGATTTATTTAGTCAGATCTACAAAAGCATGTGTGCAGCTATTTCTGGAATGTCTCCTGCCTGAAAGAACTCTTCCCCTGAGTGATTTCATCAATGACTGTAACACTACTTTGTGCACTCTTGTTGTGTCCTTCTCTATGAACGGTGTATTTTGTCTGTATAGCTTGCAAAAAACAATACTTTTCACTGTATATTAATACATGGGACAATAATAAATCAGATCAAATCAAATCAAATCAGATTTTGCATTCTGAGTCCTGATTGGTTACCCAAGCCAGGTGATCCTTACTTTGCTGTGTTGAAGTTAAAAAGTTTATTTAGTAGTCACAAGTAAGGCTTACATTAATACTGCAGTGAAATTACTGTAAAATTCCCCTAGTCGCCACACTCTGGCACCTGTTCGGGTCAATGCACCTAACCAGCACATCTTTCATAATGTGAGAGGAAACCAGAGGAAATCCATGCAGACACGGGGAAGAATGTGCAACTCCATATATATATAGTGACCCAAGCCAGGAATCGAACCCCGATTCCTGGCACTATGAAGCAGCAGTGCTAACCACTGTGCTACCATGTTGCCTTTAAAGGGGTGATCATCACATCCCTTCCTCTTTGATTCCTTTGTAAAATCTTCAATAACTAATTTACTCAATCCTAAATTCTAACTAAACATAACATACAAGAGTTGAACAATTACAAATTGAGTCTGAGAGGTTTTCTGTTTCTTGTAGAGCAGTGCACTTCTATAGTCTGGATGATTCCACAGGATTGACATTAACAGATATCATATATAACAATAAAGGGACTTCTTCTGGCTTGGGCAGTTCATCACTACATGCTTCCATGGTCACATCAATTATATCCATGACAGGTTAACCAGATACTTTGTGTTTAAGGGCTCAGAAATATTTGTTGATGGCAATACTGACTGTTAGAGCGTTTGTTTACTCCTCAAGTGATCCATATGTTTATGAACAATCCATCCTTCCATATCCACTTGGTATGAAAAGGATATAGTCATAAAGACAATAATTCCGTGGATACAACTTGATCCACTGCTGAAGTTTTTCACATACCTGAACAGACACTGGAGTGTGGCTGGCCGCTAGGAGATTTTCACAGTAACTTTGTTGCAGTGTACAATTATACAACTTCATTGACTGTAAGTGATCGTGCTGTATTATGTAAATTATGGCTTGGTTCCTAATTACTTTGGTTAGTCTCTACCTGCCCCAGCAAATTTGGAAAGATGAGGCTCAGTGCTGTTCTGGAACGACATTTCATTAGCAGCTCTGTGCTATTATTGCACATGGAGTGGTATGAAGCAGCGGAATTGTGAGATTCCGGTTCCCAAGGTTTCTCCTAACCTTTTCCTTAAGCCAGACTCGAAAGTTTGGATGGCTCTCTCGGCTAGGCCATTTGATGCTGGGGTGGCAATGTTAATGTGTTTAATACTGTTGAGTGAGATGAAGTTTGAACACTTCATCTTGTGAATAATTGTTTGATACCATAAATTCAGGTAATCCATAAGCTGAAAAGCATTGGTATAATCTTTCAATGCTACTATGCAATGTAGATGATTTCACCTCAAAAATGTCCATGTATTTAGAGTGTGCATCAATCCTGAGCAAAGACATTGTGCCCCAGGATGGGCCAACATAACCAATATGGATTTGTACCCATTGCCGACCAAGCCATTCCCAAGGCTGCAGTGGAGCTATAGCAGCTCACTTTTGTGGTAGAGCATTGTGGAGAAAAGTAATCATAATGTCTCTTAAATTGTCATTGAAACCTAAATTTTATTTGTATGTTGGGCCAGTAAAATTCCACGGGTGGAATAAGATAATGCTCATTTTACTCCATAATTTGCAGATCTCTGATGAAGCTGCATACACAATATTGTATTTCCAATAATGGATCTTTAAACAGAGAGAAAAAGACATTCATGCACTGTTTGTCACAGATGAAATTTTGGACCATCGTTATGTATTTTAAATACTATACACTTCTTACATTTTTTCAAAGCTAATGTTTTCTTTCTTTTTCTCATAACTGAAATTGATGAAATATTAAACATTTTATAATTTTTTTATGCACAGTGGTACAATGTTATAGAATTTGACAGTCTAAATACACTAAATTGTACCACTTAGCTAATGGATTTCTTCATTTTAATATGTTGACTGTTGTTTGCCTCAAACTGGTGACTTTTGTCACTTACTTGTTTTAGTAATTTGTGATCTTTAACCTTACTTTGAAAGCTAGTTACATATTGATTTACTTGAAGGCAGCAAAGCGTGCATTGTGGAACCTTATTAGCCTCATGGAGATGGGGCTTGAGGCAGGACCTCAGGCAAAACCTGAAAATAGCACCTCCCATTGCCTCCCCAAAGCTTTCCTGTCATAAAGCAACCTTGCTATAGGTAAATCAATGCAGCAGCATTAAGCAAACTGAGAGATTAATTGTGAACAAGTTACTGACACCATTGGGTTCTTTCTGAGGCCACAGCATGGAAGGTATCTGGACGTAGCCCCCTGATGGCAGCCCAGGGAGCTATCAATGCCTAGCTCCCCATTATGCAACCACTGGAATGTGCAGATCACAACCAGGGCTACAAACAATCCTACAAAGTGGTTCTTTCCTTGTAATGCTGGCCTGAGAGTTGTGACTATACTTTATTTTGACATTTTCAGGAAGCTTTAGAGAGTCCCTCCATTTTGAGACACCTTCGCAGTCACTTGCCCCTGCAGCACCTAACACTCCTAGTGAAGCTGCTAGGCATCCAGAGCTCCAGACCTCCCAGTTCACCTATTCCTCCTCGGGAACTGACCCACCGCTCTTAATTGGAAAGCAAATCCTAACTGGCTGTCTCCCATAACATTGAAAAGCCATGCAGCCAGACAGCACCAGCAGGTTCTGGTCCTACATATCAGGGGTCAAGCAGGGAGAACCATCCAGAGGACCCTGATGCCCTGAGCCAGCCATAATGTCAGGAAGAAGGTGGGGGAACATACCATCGATTGAGGGGTGGAGTCATCCAGTACAGTGTGAGATTGGGGCACCCTTGTGAAACCTGAGGGCTCTGAGGCCAAGCTCGCTGGCAGCTTTAGTCAATCCCCTCACCCTGTCAACCATCCACTCCCTAATCCTAACACCAACCATCTCCCACCCCCCACTCCCCTCCCCCTTCTGGTGCACAGCAAAACTTCCAAAAAATGTCTTGAGTGTGGGATGGTTGTGGCCAGAGTGCACCTGATGAACTGGTGCCGAGTGCTCTGATACTCTTGCCGTTACGGCACTCACTTTTTTTGGAGGAAAATCCCATCTCTAGTCATGTGAATTTATGATACATGTTATGACAGCACCTACGATATCTGGGATACACCAACATTTCAGGGCTTTGATAAGTATGCGATATTGATGAAAGGCTTGATTCAGCAAACAAAAGATTAGAACTCTGGAGAACATAAAAAATATCAAATAAAAACTTATAGCCTATTGGGACATGGATTCAGAAACATAGAAAGCAGCCATAATTCCCATTGCACTTCGTGATCAGGAGCTGTGATACTTTTCATTCATATTTTTCCAGCAAGAGATTCAATTCCCACAGCAATGAGTAACTTTAGCTGGCAATTCAGTCAGCCAGCCTCCACATACAGTTTCAGTGTTTTGTGAAAGGACAGTTTTTTTCTTTCTTTCTCTCTCCCTTTGTAATGAAAGTATGAAACAATGACCAGGATTTTTTGGCCCTGGCATGGTGGGTGTCACCATCATGAACACAGCAGTGGAGCCATTGTCGTTCGACTTTCAGACTATATCGGTGATGGTCAGTGATAGAAAATCCCACTTCAATAAAACAGAAAATGTTCCACCATCAGTTTTGTAGAATTCAAGTCTCCAAAGATGTGTGAATCGGTACAACCAATAACAGAGAAGGTCAGGTGCCAATAAACTCAGGAAAGCCAGGTTCACTTATAATTGTTGCATATTTTGCATTTTTTTCATATTTTCATTGAATGTAAACATCACTGGCAAGGCCAGCGTTTGTTGCCGAATTCTAGTTGCCCTTGAGAACTGCTTCATTCCATCTTATGGTAGAAGAAGCAGCAGGAATTAATTGAATCTCACTGTAAAAATAGTATTCTGATCACTTACAGTGCAGAGAATATTAACCAGTTTGTTACTTTATAATCATGCCTTGCTCACCAGAGAGCTTCTCTGTCTGCCGTTAGAAAGACAAAAAGAACTCTAACAGTAGCACATATAAAATCTTCATATCCAGGCTTCTATGTTTGGATCCTTAAGGCACACTCCTATCTGAATAAATATTCAGCAGTCAAGGTTCACTCCCGATCATTCTTCTGCCTTTGAGACTGTGATACCAAGCCAGAGTGAACATCTATTGCAGTTTTGTCAAACTTCTCCTGTAATCTTTTTGTTATTTGGGTGAGCTCACATTTGCATAGTGCCTTCTCACTTTCTCAAGACTCAGTTTACAATGCACAAGTTTCTATCAAAATACAGTCTATTGGTAAATGAAACATAATTTTACAAACACAAATGAAACGGGCAATTGATAATCAGTTTTTGCTGGTGTTGGTTGAAGAAAAAATTAAGAAACTTTCCCACTCTTACTGGCTTAAATAACATCTCCGTCAACTACACTTATCGGCTTACCGAAAAATGACATTTCCAACAAGAGCCTTCCTTCATTGTATCAGCTAAAATTGAAGCGGGGTACAATTTTCCAGTTAAGCACTATAGTTACTGGATGAAAAATTATGATGCTTTATCTGTAACCTCCATTTGCAACTGCTAGAGAGGAAAATGACTGGTCAACATTGGAGTAGAAAAAACCCTCAATGGGCAAAGCTTCCCCCATTCTTCAGTTCCTATTTCTTCTTGTTTTTATGAATTGAAAATGGCAAAGCACAAACCTACTTAACCAATTTACATATAAAGATAAAAGCAAAATGCTGCAGATGCTGGAAATGTGAAATAAAAACAGAAAACGGTGGAAAAACTCAGCAAGTCTGACAGCATCAGTTGGGAGATGTTAATGCTCCGACTCCATATCTTTCTTCATCAGAGCTCTGAAGAACAGTCATATGGACTTGAAACTTTAATTATGTATAAAGTTATTAAGGTTATATGTTACATATGCCTTCAGCTTGTCTTGTCCCAAATATTAGAATGGCATTAATTTGATACCACACTGTAAAGGAAGTATTTTTCACATCAAATATTCATTATTAGTGTTTAACCTGTAATAAATAATTGACTATGGTTCTTTACACTACTGTAAATTTGTTCTGCCAGTTATGAAGGTAATAAGAAGGAATATTTCTTGTTTGCTGAGAGTAAAAGCTATACATAATTAAATGCAGCTGATTACATCCTGATTACATACAGGTCTTTAAAGAAAATGTAACCACTGGTTAATGTTTTACTTAACACAGTACAATCACAGCTAAGTAAAATATATCCAATCACATTTAAATTAAAAATCTCATTCCTGGTAAAATATTTCATTCCTGGATCAGACCTGTCATACAAGACTTGCAGACAATTAGTCATTTCTTTTAACTAGTGATGAAAACCTTCCCATGTTAGATATAGCTGAAAACTATTACCAAAAAGCTGACAGCATAAAATTGATAAAGCAGCATGGATACATTATCTGACAATGAGCCGCAGGATCTCAGTTGTTATCTTTAATTTGAAGAAATTAGGTTTATGGTTTCAGCAATCTTCATAAAACAGGCAAAACTTTTCATGTTACAGATTTCAATGAACTAGTGCTTACATCAGTGGTTGATGCATCTATGAAAATGATAGACCATTTTTTGTGGCGTAAATCTTCTGTGAGGTTGCTTTTTAATGTTAAAACTTGAATATTATATTCTTTCCGAAAGGAGTCAGGAACTGCTTCCTCAAAGAAAGATTTGCCAAGTCATGTTTTTTTTTACATTCTAAAACATATGGTAGCATTATTGCAAGAACATTTTTGTCCACAGAAATTATTCAAAAGCACTTAAAATGGAGCTAGCAAAATAAAATCATTTGTTCCTGTTAAATAATCCTGCTGTTGGACTACTGCCAAAAATGTTCAAATACAATTGTTCACATCAAGTTAATTTGACAGAGGATAATATCTTGAATACCATCCAATTTCCAACCTCTCTAAGCTTCTTGAATCAATCATTGCCTAACTTAATGGCCACCTATCTTCAGAACTTTGATGGAATTCTTTCAGTCAGGTTATAGTCACATATACTGGGCGGGACTTTTTGGCTATGCTTGCCCCAAATGGGGAAATTATCCTGAGGTCAACGGACTTTTGCATGGGTGGCCCCTCGCTCGCTACGATTTCTGTGGCGTATCAGATGGGAAACTTTCCACCACTGTACCTAAGTCAAATTGACCAGTGATTTCTTGGTTAAAGTAATGATACTACATAATTATCTTCCATCTTATTTTGTTTTTCCTTTAGTTGACTCCATTTACTCCATTCTCCTTGATTACTTCCCACATGAGTTAAGTTAAGAAAATACCCTTCGTAGCTTTATTTCTACCTATTCCATCATGCACTGTCAGTAAATGAACTGGCCTACTAAACTGCATACCTACAATTATCCTTTAATTAATCTTGCCATTCGATTCAATCACATCTGGTTCATTGCAATTCCCTATTTCCATCTCTGAAACAACCTCCAAACCCTTTGTCACCTTGAATTGCACTTTTCAAATGTCCTCCTTACTGGGTTAGCCGAGCTGAAATCTGCATTGCCCACATGATCTGGGTTACCTTACATTAAATCCAGCACATTCATTCATCACATCGTCCTATCTGATTTCCACAGGCTCCCAAGCCTCCAAAAATAGAATCATAGATTCCCTATGGTACAGAAGGAGGCACCGACCACAATCCTACCCAGGCTCTATTCCTGTAAACCCATATACTTACCCTACTAATCCTCTTGACACCAGGGTCAGTTTAGCATGGTCAATCCAGCTAACCAGCACACCTTTGCTCAGTGGGGAGAAACAGGAGCACCCAGAAGAAACCCACACAGACATGGGGAGAATGTGCAAACTACATACAGACAGAGACAAAGGCCAGTCAATGGCACTGTGTGGCAGCAATGCTAACCACTGTGCCACCCCAAATGAAAAGTGAAAATAGTTTTCAAAATATATGTCCACTTCTAGAAGTCTCACGTTTGCCTGATTCCATATTGTCTCTGCTGCCTTCTCCTGTTCTGCCTCTGAATTTTTGTTTTTCTGAGTCAGGATTGCTGTGAATTTCCTCTCCCTGTTCCAGTATCAATCTCTTCAGTAGACATCTATCTTCCCTTTGAAAGATTTCTTCTAGAAGCTATTTGCTTTGCTTCATCCCTCTGAAACTTTGAGATCTTCCATTGCCTGATCTTGGTCCTATTGTAGCTCAGAGTCTAATCTGCATCTTTGTCAAAAGGTTTAAGTTGTTGTGTAATGTTAAAAGCATCTTTTAATGATGAGCTAATATTGAATAAATTCCAGGAAAAATGGAATTATCTTGCATATGTTTATGTTGATGGTCTCTTCGGATTAACAAAATCAAAAGAACTAATGCCCATTTCTTAAATGTTTCCAGCAAAATGTATGCCAAGAATTCCTGGCTGCTTGTCAGAGCTGGTGCACAGTGCATTGAGCTGGTGCACAATACACTGGGGTCAGCGCATTTGAACAATTAATTTAAGCTTTCTGCACAACGAATGGGAGGTGTAAATCTGGCTGGTTGCTCAAATTTAAAGGGATATCATCACAATCCCATAGAGGCACAAAATTTTTGAAAAGAGCTTCAAACTTCAATTTACAAGTTGAAAAAACGCCATAATAAGATTTCATGTCACAAAACCTTTGCTATAAAAACTGACTAAAAAACACTATTGGCTAAACTCTATTTTGTTTTTACAGTCAGCTTACACTTTAAGTGTAAAAGGAGTGTTTCCCTTTTACACTTACTGCACACCACAGTATTATTGTCCTTTCAGCAAACTTCCAGTTGCTAAGTGCTAACTTTGAGCAATTACCTCTAGGCATTTTTCTCAATTTTTGGAGAATTTCCTAAATCCCCACCAGCAATAAAGCCTCTTTCAATTATTCTTCTTTCCCCCTGATCATGGCAGGATAAATCTCTGGAAATTCTAGATGGCTGCAGAATATATCTTTCTCTAGAAATGTCCTCTTCCCACATCTAATTATGGTGTTCACAAAGCCAAGCTTGCAGACCACATAGAACTTCTACTGCCTATACGTGATGTTTCTTAATTTAGTGGCAGCCTGTAACCTGATCTCAACAATGACTTCCTCTGTCTTCTTCAGCATGGCAACATGAAACTCGTTAACCTTGCATCCAAATGCTGGTTGGCCATTCCTGACTGCAATTCTCTTTCATCTTAGAAATGAAATGGACAGTTTATAGCACAACTGTGTGCGATTCAATATCTTCAACATTTTTCTTTTCCTGGGACATTGGGAGAGTAAGGCCACATTTTATGTGCAAACAATGGCAGGAATTCGTTATCTTCATTCAAGGCTGGAATTTTCCTGCTGAAAGTAAATGGAGTTTTGGCTGGAACACCAAATTTTCTATTCTTGCTGGCAACAGCGGAGACTGAAGAAGGCACTTAGTAGGTTACTAGGGAGACTGTCCTCCGCTTTTCTTGCTGGAGCCAAAGCTTCGAAGCAAAATTGAAAATTCCGCCCATTAACTCTGTTTCTTATTCCATTGATGCTGCCAGACCTGCTGAGATTTTTTTTCAAGCACTTTCTGTTCGTTTTATTCATTTCAGCTATGTCCCCTGTCTCCATGTGCCAATCTTCTTGTTGGAACTACTAGGATCCATGCCTCCTTTTACCATGCACACATGTGTATAGTAACCCTAGTTGAGACTTTAAGGTCAAAATCTTCCCTCCTCATTCACAGCTGGGATTTTCTGGTGCTGCTGAGAATGAATGAAGTTTTGGCTGGAATGTCAAATTTTCCATTCTCACTCACAGTAAGTCCTACCACGGATGAAACTGGAGAATCCCACCCAATTACCATAGAATCCCTACAGAGCAGAAAGAGGCCATTCGACCCATTGAGTCTGCACCGACCACAATCCCACTCATGTCCCATCCCCCAACTCCAGTGCTTACCTTACACTAAGGGGCAATTTAGTATGATCAGTCAACTTAACCCATAGATCTTTGGACTGTGGGAGGAAACCGGAGCATCCGGAGGAAACCCACACAGACAGTGACCTGAGGCCAGAATTGAACCGGGTCCCTGGCACTCTGAGGCAGCAATGCTAACCACTGTGCTACTTGCCTCCTGTACCTTCTCCCTTACACTAAACCCACCTAACAGCTTACTATTTCCTCCACTAGTGCTATCGTAATATCCTGTACATCTTGGTATTCTTCTCTGATATTACTACTTGTTACCGCATACCTGCCAAATTAATTTAAGCCCTCTCTAATAACATGAGCAAGTTGTTCTACGAGGAACTCAGTCCCAACTCCATTTAAGTGCAACCTGTCCAGCCTATACAGCTTCCACCTTCCCTAAAGCTGGTCTCAGTTTCTCAGGAATCTAAATCCCCCACCCTCCTGAAACATCTTTTTAGTCACACATTCAGTTGCTTTACCCTTCCATTTCTATGCTCACTTGCGTGTGGCACTGTCCCAGTGCCACACGCAAGTGAGCATAGAAATGGAAGGGTAAAGAAGATTAATACTTTTGAGGACCTACTTGCCAGTTTCAGAGATAAAAACAAATTGCTGGAATCTGAAATACAAGTTGTAAATACTGGATAATCTTAGCAGATCTGACAGTATCTATGGACAGAGAATGGAGCTAATGTTTTGAATCTGGATGAAACTGTTCTCTCTCCACGGATGATATCAGACCTGCTGAAATTTTCCAGTATTTTCTGTTTTTGTTGCTACTTTGCTCCCCAGTTCCGTAACCTTCGACTGCAGAACTATATGCCACTTTTGTTACTGTATTTGAGGAAAGATGTAGTGGAACTGGAGGCAGTTCAGAGGAGGTTCATTAGATTGATTCCAGAGATGAGGGGTTTGTCGTTATAATGAGAGATTGAACAGTTTAGCCTATACTTTCTGAGATTTAGAAGAATGAGGGGAGATCAAATTGAGATATTCAAGATGATAAAAGGTATGGATAAAATAGATGGGATGCTTCCTCTTAAGGGGCATTCTAGGATGAGCGGTCATTGTCTTAGGACAAGGGATAGCAAATTTAAAACAGAGTTGAGGAGAAACTACTTCTCCCAAAGAGTTGTGAATCTATGGAATTCGCTACTCCAAAGTGTGGTGGATGTTGGGACAGTGAGTAACTTTAAGGAAGAAGTAGAGAGATTTTTAATTGCTAATGGGTTGAAGGTTATGGGGAGGAGGCAGGAAATGGGGATGAGGAGCATATCAGCCATGATCGAATGGTGGAGTGGACTCAGTGGGCTAAATGACCTAATTCTGCTCCTTTATTTTATGAACTTATGAACTTTATGCCTATATTGTTGGTGTCAATGTAGACCACAACTGCTCCCCCCTCATGGTCCTCTTCAATCATTCAGTGGATAAATATTTTCCATATGTGAACAAATCAAATTGAATTTATTCAGATTATCATTCTACATAGTTGTATATTACTTTAAAAACATAAGTATCATCTAAACCTTGCAAATGTTTATGTCTGTGCTGAGGAATATTATGATATTCAAGGCATATGTATTTTGTCTTCAATTTAATGTGCAACACTAATTTGGAGTCTAAATGAATAGAGTGCCTAAGAGGTAGATTCTATCAGGATGTCTTCAACAGAAGGCACTAATGCAGCAGAATGTTAATCCGCATATGCTTTCATTTGGTCATTAATATTCAGAAACTGTGCTGACTTTGATAGTTCAACAACTCTGTCATTCTTGATAATGGTTGAAAAAAAACTTGCATTATCTTGTGTTACTTACATTTTGCAATATAACATTGTACCATTTAATTGTCCACTAAGGTTCTTACACAGAATAATGAACACCAGGGTGTGATCAGAAAATTACAATTCCATCGACTATTTCAGGCAATATTAAATCATTGTCACCTGAATCCCAGATTATAATTTAGTCTTGAAATTACTCCCTGTTGCTGCTATTTTTAATAATATATGCTACGTTGATTTTAGATTGCTGTTTGTGCTGCTGCTGGTCAGTTTTTTGCTGGCAGTATTGTCAAAATTGGCATCAATGGTTAGTGTGCTCTTTGTATGATGACGATCCCACAAGATAGTTAATGATTAAGATGTTGTTATTGCAGATTAAGCAATAAATGTGCAGTTGGTTGCAGGAATTTCCAAAATTGGGATGTAATGGATAAAGAAAGGATTTAGAATTATCGTTAAATTTGTTACCTGTGCAAGAAATGTCCCAAATTATTTTCCATACAATGAAATGCAGCCACTAAGCAAATAAACATGTCTGTCATGTTTTTCACATAAAACCTGTGAGTAGAATGATCAATTTATTTATTTACAGCTGTTGGTTGAGAAAAGTTTTTGATTTAATCAGATCTCCTCCTGGCTTTTCTTCAAATAATGAGTTTAACAAGGTGCTTAACTTCCAAGCAGGACTGGCAGAAAAATCTTCTTGGGTAAGAAGAAGCTTCTTACCCAAAAGACTGGTATGTCAGCCCAGCACTGGACCTCCATTCTAGTTTCTGTCTGAATAAATATACTGAAGGTACGGATCAAGGCAAGGGGTCGACAAGGGGCAGCAAGTGGTTAGCACTGCTGCCTCACAGTGCCAGAGACCTGGGTTCAATTCAGGTCTCAGGTGACTGGGTGGAGTTTGCACATTCTCTCTGTGTCTGTGTGGGTTTCCTCCAGGTGCTCCGGTTTCTTCCTACACTCCAAAGGTTGATTGGCTATGAAAAACTGTCTTTTAGTGTCGGGGGACTGGCAGGGTAGATATGTAGGGTTACAGGGATAGGGTATGGGTGGTATTACAGACAGTGCACATTCGAAGGGTCAAATAGCCATCTTGCGCACTGTAAGGATTCTATGATTCTAGGGAGAGGAGTTCAATAATTTGAAGATTTATCAGTAAGATGCCTACCCAATCATCTTTCCATATGTAAGGTGCAGCTGATCAGCATGGGGAGAGTCAGCAGAAGAACAGTCTTGGTGCCTCAAGCAGCCTCCTTATAACCCTCCAAAAAATTCTGCTTTCCTTACTTCAGAGCTCTCGGTCTCTTCCACCACCAGTTATGCCTACCTAGGCCATTCACACTATATTACAATCGCCCAACATGTACAGTCCTCAGCCCCTTACAATCAATGATCTTTTGGAGGCAGATAAAGGCTTCATTCACAAGGCTGAGCATAACATATTGCTTTAAGGGCCATGTATATCTAGATTCCATCCAAATTTGCAAAATTATGGCACAAGTCACAGATTTTCACAAGCTTTTCACAGTTCATTTCTGGATTGCAGTCTTCTGACTTGAGGCTGAAAATGTTAGCAGCTACATCAAAGCAATTTTACAAAGCATATTTAATTGCAAAGTTTTAATCCACTCGAGTAGCTAAAATTGCAGCAACAATGAAAGAAATGGTATATGTTCCCTGCTAAATCCCTTGATAACTGTCTTAAAATCAGTTAGTCCGCTATGGACTAGAAACATGGCAGTAAATTAAGTTTCCTTAAATAATACTTTCTTTCCTCCTACTTTGCTACCATGTTAAAAATAATTTGGGATATTTTCTTAGATCCCAGAGACCTAGATTTTACTGGCACCATGTAGCATGTCCCCTAAATCCCACCACCACCACCCCCTGCCTCCCCCCTTCAACACCCTCCCATAGCGCCACCTGCCACCCCCCCCCCTCCCCCCCCCCCCCCCTCCTGCAATTATAAAGTCATTCAATGAAAAAGCTGATTGCTCCAGAATGTGAGGAACAATCTTTTGACATTAGGTCTAATCAGTGAGAACCCTTATTGCTGCATGGTTCTCACGATACAAATCTTTGCTTATGTTTCTAGCTTGCTGCCAGGAGTCATGAGTTAGTTGCTAAGGTGATGTCCTTTGTGCCCTAACAGCCAATAATCCACCAACCATCCACATTGGAGATATCTGCAATATGAACTATTGCTAAGAAATGGGGTAGAAAGGCACTGCCTATGGTGTCAAATAAGTTGAAATATGAGCAAATGAAAGCCCCCCTCCCCTTCTTGAGAAATGTAATCGAGGGGGTTTCCCAATAGGATTACACAGAACGATAAGCTTGTAATCAGTGGTAACTTTGGTGATCTTATCCCCTTTGCCCTCCTCATTCAGTCTGTGCATGTCTTAATTGCCAATGCTCTTCCCCTCAATTTAGAATCTTTAATGATAAAGACAGCACTCCCATGTTCAGCAATTCAGAACAAGCAATTTCTGTCAAACAGTTTTTGCCCTCCGTGAATGTACTTCATGCAAATATTAAGTAGAGAAACTTGGCCACACAGCCAGAACTCTCACTTAAAAAGTATCTTAGTGGCATAAAATGATCAAAACTCCCCAATTGTCTGATAAAGGAGTAGCGCTCCGAAAGCTAGTGGCATTTGTTACCAAAAAACCTGTTGGACTTTAACCTGGTGTTGTAAGACTTCTTACTGTATAAAATGTTGAAGCAGAGATACCTAGTGGAGATCCCTTTAAACAAAACATTTGTAAAAGCTATCCATAGGTTGTTCCCACAATGATTTACTGGGTGATTGCAGGAAGTGATATTTCAAGGCTGTATAGATAACAAATTAAATTTCTGACTCAAGTGCAGGAGCCTTGTTGTATATTTAACCAGTTATATTTATATATAACTGGTATATTTAATGCCAGTGTTTGTTGGAAGGCAGTCTGTGTGTATGCCTATCGAGTGCCCAACGGCACTCAATGTGACAGTGTGCAAACATCCCCTGAAGAATTTTGCACTTCTGTACTCAGTGGCTTTGCACCAAATCTGAAGCATGAAAATATGTGAGATGCGTTACAATCTTTCTCTCACATTCCTGATGTTTGTAGATTCAACACACGCCTGACAGTGACTGCACAGCCGGAACTCTCATTTAAAAAGTATCTTAGTGACGTAAAATGATGAAAACTCCCCACTCGCCTGATGAAAAGTTAGTGGCGTTTGTTACCAAATAAAACCTGTTGGACTTTAACCTGGTGTTATGAGACTTCTTATTGTATAAAATGTCCATACAGAGATACCTCGGGGACAAGAATAAGAAGATGATACTTTTGGAAAGCACTCCACATTTGCTGTGCCCTGCTCTTTCTCTGCCAACGTGTCCAACAATGCCCAGGGTTGCTTTCTCAAATAGAATCTGAAATTCACAATGTCTGAGCACATTTGGTTCTGCTCTGCCCCCTTTTCTTATGAATCGTCAGAAATTTTGCTGCAACAATCCCTGACCTGTTCTCAGCTGTAAGAGTGAAATGGTTTAAATGTTCCCTGAGTCACTTTATGACTTTTCCGGTTATCATTCTTGATGTTCTATTTTGTTAGCCTTTGTTAGCTGATAGATCACATGATTTACCCTTCATCTAAAAACAGCAATAAGTGCTTTAAGAGACAAGAGAAAATGCTTCTGAAAACTTTCAGTAAACCAAGGTTAATAAGGAACAGCACATCAGCAATATGTGCATCAAATATTCCTCTTTGTTCAACATTATACTTAAGCTCAATAAAGCAGTGTAGAAAATCACAAAGTAAAATTGCTCTTTTAAGACATTTCTTTTCTTGCATTCTTCACAATATTTGAGAGTAATTTTTTCCAAATAAGTGCAAATATTGTCATCTTTGATGGAATTATATTCTGCAGTTATTGGTCTTTTATGAATAAACAATTGGTACACCAGTATATAATAATTTCAACTGCAGATTGTGATTTAAATTGTATGAGGCTCGTTGCAACAGTTCTGAGGGATGTGTTTTGGAAAGAAGTAGGAGGAGAAACAACACAAACTGAATGGCAGAGTTTCAAAGGGATGTGTAAACAAATGACTGAAGTTCTTCCATATCCCCATTGATGAGTTCAATGGCAAGCAGTAGGAGGACTTTTGGTGAGATTCCAAAATGTTTTTTATGCTGGGTGAATCTCCCGCTGAATTTGATGGTACTTGCCATGGTGGATCAGGAAACTTGCTAAAAGCTGCATGAAACTGATTTGCATCATGCCAATGGAATACAGGCCCAATAAAAATCCACGTTTCACCACTATCCCTCCCCCACCCCCCTACTGCTTGATTCTCTATAACATCAACAGGAAAATCCATTGTGTCCAATTCATGTCAGAAACATTGTGATATGCAGAAATCGGGACTCACCTAAACAATGTCACTGGCTGCCTGCAGAGTTTGGGATGATGGCCACCAGAAACTCTGGAGCACCACAGCAGTGGCTGGATCTTCCAGCTTCAATGTCATTGAGAGATCCATGTTCCAGCCTCAGGATGTTCAAGGAGATCCACCTTCTATTTTCAGGAGATCCATGTTCCAGCCTCAGGGTTTCCTGAGGGTCCATCTTCTGTCTTCAGGAGGTTCATCTTCTTTCTTCAAGGGTATATCCGTGATGCTCAGCTCCTTTTCAATATGGCACCCTCATACGATGATGGGAAGCACACCGCCACAGAATATATCACTAAACTCCCGGTGGATAATTAATGAGTTTGGGGTCAATAGATATGGTGAGGTTTCTCGCCACTATGAGAAACACTCCCTGTTTCCACCCCTGCCAATGGATTTAGTCCCAGATGGGAGATTTCTGCCCTGTGTTTTACATACCCAAATCTTTGAAGGTGATAGGACCTGTTAATCCTGTTGCTAAAATATAAATCAAAACATAGAATGAAAAAGAAAGAAATTAGCTAAAGCTTTAAGAGTTAGTGGTAGCTGGGGTATTGTGTCCAATCCTGATCACCATACTTCAGTCCAGGCCTAGATTTAATTTGATTTATTATTGTCACATGTACTAATATACAGTGAAAATATTGTTTCTTGCATGCTATACAAACAGGTTGTTAGTGATCTGGACACTTAAAGCTCTCAAACATTTCCATTTCTTCCCCTCTGATATAGACAAGGGCATGTTCTCCACTACTTTTCCTGAAGTCGATGAAGATCTTCTTCGTTTTACTGGCATTGAGAGTTAGATTATTGTTGTCACACCATTTCACAAGATTCTCTATCTCTTTCCTGTACTCTGTCTCATCTTGTGGGAGCAGAGAGGATTTATTAGAATGTATCAGGGATGAAGAATAGTTGTGCTATCTGGGAATATTCTCCATAGACCAAAAAATTCAAGAATATTTATATTTTCTTACAGTTAAACAGCACCTAATGTAAGACAAAGATTAAAATAGCACAATACCTATGTATATTCTTTGTTTCTTTCTCTTTTATATATCGATTTCTTCCATTGTAAGACTGATTTTAGTAATTTCCAAGAATTAAAGCATAGATGATAATCAAATCAATATTCATTTCCAGTTTGTTGGGTTATTAGAAAGCCAGCATTCATTGCCCAATTCTGGTTGCTCTGAAATAGTGTGGATTCTTCTTCATAGAATCGCAGAATTGTAACAGTGCAGAAAGAGGCCATCCCTGCCCATCTTCTCTCTCTGAATGAGCAATTCACCCTGTGCCATTCTCCTACCTTCTCCCTGTAATTCTGAATATTCTTTTTAGTACATTCCAGACTTCAACCTTTTGATCCGTGATCAAGCTTTTTTTCATATTGTTTTTACTTCTTTTGCCAGTTATTTTAAATCTGCACTCTCTCATTTTCAATTCTTTAATCAGTGGGAGCAGTTTCTTCCTATTTACTTTATCCCGGCCCTTCGTGATTTTGAATATCTCTATCAAATCTGCTCACTCATCTTCTCTCCAAGGAGAACAGATTCAATTTCTCCAAGCTATCTTCACAACTGAAGTTCCTCATCCTTGGAACCATTCTTGTGAATCTTTCCTGCACTCTCTCCAATGCCTTTATATCATCCCTAAATTGCAGTGCCCAGAATGGGATGCAATACTCCAGCTGAGACTGTACAAGTGTTTTATACAATTTCAACATAATCTTGTTGCTCTTGTACTCTGTGCCTCTATTAATAACACCTAGGGTAATGTATGTTATATTAATTGCACTCTCAACGTGTCCTGTTGTCTTCAATGACTTTTCCAAATACGCATCCAGGTCCCTCTTTTTCTCTGCCTCCTTTAGAACTGCACCCTTTATTTTGCACTGTCTCGCCATATTCTTCCTACATAAATGAATCACTTCACATTTCTCTGAACTGACCTTCATCTGCCAGCTCTCTGCCCCTTCCACCAACTTCCCTATGTTCTTTTGAAGTTCTACACGAATTGCTATTGCATCTATTTTTTTTTAGCCTGACAGCTGCCATATTTCTTCTTCTTTATCTTAATTCCTATCTCTTTTGTTATCCAGTGAGCTCTGCATTTTTTTTGTCTTACCTTTCCTATTTTAGGGAATATATTTTCACAGTACCCAAACTATCTCTTCATTGAGGCAGGTACCACCTTTAACTCCAACTAATTTGGCATAGATTTGTTCTTACCCCTTTGAATTTCATTTTCCCCCAGTTAATTATTCTTCCTCTGGATCGTTTTTCACATTCAGCCTAAATCTTATGATATAATAGTTTGTCTTCTCAATTTTCTTCTTCTTTTAGACATTTAGTCTACTTAGCCCATCTCATTTTCAAGAACCAAATCCAGCAATACTTCATTCCTTGTTTAATTGGAAGCATACTGCAATAGAAAATTATCCTAAACACACTCAAGGAATTTTTGTCTTCTCTGCCTTTTATACTACCACTATCCCCAGTTGATATTTAGATAATTAAGTCTGGCATTATAGTGACTCCATAATCTTTGCATCTCTATGTAATTTCCTTGCAAATTTGTTCCTCCGCTTCTTCCTGGCCAGTTGGAGGCTGTAGGACCCCACTGAGCAATGTAATTATACCTTTGCTGTTCCTCTATTCTAGTCAAATAGATTCTGTCCTTTGCCTGTCTGGGGCATCTTTTTTCTCCAGCACTGCATTGCTCTCCTTGATTAATACCACCATCCCTCACACTTTTTGTCCATTTCTACTTTTCCTGCACATCTTATATCCAGGATATGTTTGCACCTAATAAAAATTATGCAAAGCAAGGAAGAATTCAAATAGAAAAATGTAATGACAAGAGTGGTTTCAGAAAAATGATGGAGAGAAACTCACTGGGCTACAGCACAGGATATGTTGTGAGTTGGTAACAAAGATCCATAAGGCTAATATAAAAGATGGTCAATTGCCTTCACTGCATTGTTCCTCACAATCTATTTACATTATACGAATTCTAAAAGCAAATAAAGAAAAGCTATTAAAAAAAAACAGTGAACGTCAACTGTTTCATACAGTCATAGAGATAGCACAGAAAAAGGAACCTCGGCCCATTGTATCTGTGCCGGTCAAAGACAAACCACCCAACTATTCTGATCATATTTTAGAGCATTTGGCCCATAGCATTGTATGCCTTGGCATTGCAAGTGCATATCTAAATACTAAAATGTTATGAATGTCTCCACCTCCACCAGCCTTTTAGGCATTGAGTTTCAGACTCCCATCTCCCTTTGGTGAAAAAGCTTTTCTTCACATCCCCTCTAAATCTCCTCCCCCTTACCTTAAATTTATGCCCCTAGTCATTGATCCCTCCACACGGGAAGAAGTTTCTTCCTGTCTATTTTATCTCCCTCAAAATTTTATACATCTCAGTCATGTCCCCCTCAGTTTCATCTGCTCCAAGGAAAACAACCCCAGTTTATCCAATCTCTCGTGATAACGAGAATTCTCAAGTCCTGGTAAGCCTTCTCTGCAGACTTTCCAGTGCTATCAAATCTGTCCTATAATGTGAATCCCAGAACTGCACACAGTACTTTAGCTGTGGCCTAATCAATGTTATATATAATTCCAGCAATAACCTCCCTCTTCTTAAACTCTTTGCCTCAGCTAATGAAAGCAAGTACACCACATGTCTTCTTAACCATTTTGTCTGCCTGACCTAGCACCTTAAGGGCCACAAGGCCCTCTTATCCTCAGTAATTCCCAAGGTCCTGCTGTTCATTATGTATTCCCTTGATTTATTTATCCTGTCCAAGTGCATCACCTGACACATATCCAGATTGAATTGCATTTACCACTGTTCAGCCCATCTGACCAGCCTGTTTATATCCTCGTGTCATCCAAGGTTACCCTCCTCAATACTTACCACCATACTAATTTTCATATCATCTGTGAAGCTACTGATCAACACTTGTACATTCAAGTCTAAATTATTTATGTAAATCACAAACAGCAAGGGCACCAACACTGATCTCCGCTTAACCCCCACTGGACACAGTCTACCAGCCTTTCCGCCATCACCCTCTGTTTCCTACCAGTCAGCCAACCCTGGATCCAATTTGCCAAATTTCCTTTGATCCTATGGGTTCTTACCTTCACTGTCAGTTTCCCATGTGGAATCTTGTCAAAAGCTGTGCTGAAGTTCAAGAAGACTGTGTCAAATGTGTTGCCCTCATCTGTATACCTGGTCACCTCTTTGAAAAGTTTAAGTAAGTTGATCAGACATAACTTGCTCTTCACAAAACCACGTTGACTGTTCTTTATTAATCCTGCCTCTCCAAATTCAGGCTAACTCTCTTTCTTTGAAATGCTTCGAACAGTTTCCTCACCACTGAGGTTAGACTGACCAGCCTGTAATTTCCTCCTGTTATGTTCTGAAGAAAGGAGAGTAATAAGCTGTAGTGTTGGTTCTGCCATTTAATGTCTGCTCTGATTTCTAGAATTCTCTGCTTATAGACAGAGATTCAAAAGCTGAACAAAGAAGTGAAAGAAGAGATTTTCTAGTTGGAAGGAGTTAAAAACATAAAGGCCTCACCATTTGGCTTCCTAGCGCCCTTCTGTTTGGTGCTCTGGATGCCAAATTGACAGCAAAGCGTTCCTGTGACATGCACTTACTTCCTGCATCGCCCACAACAGATGCCTTTTTGGCGAGGATGTTAGTGTGGGTGTGAGGAACTTACTGGAACTAAACAGAGTAGGTAAATTGTGATGTCAGTCAACACGTAATACAGACTTGATGCCAGTGTTGTTATTTCTGCTCTTAACACTCCAGCTTTCTTCAATACACACATCTCAAGATGGATTCAGCAGCCGGAAGGATTTCCAACCCATCAGGGCATCAGATAGGGATCATCAACTATTTCAGCTTAGTTGTTGACTGATTTCTACTGAGTCTGCCTGAATTTACAGAAATGTGTGTTTTCAGCTGTTATTTAATGTTGAAAACAAAAGGGGATGGCTGCATGAAGTGAAGACCTTCCTACTGTTAACAAGGAGTCTCCATTTTCTCTCAGTCCTGGATGTAGCTTGCAAGGGAGAATGAGCCAAGGAAACAAACAGAAGGACTGGCTGCTGAACATAGAAGAAAAGGAAAAGGGCTTCCAAAAAGACTGCGCTCAGGTCTCCAGAGAGCATTCCTCTACCTTCATTCATCAAAGAACAATATTTGTGACATCTTGATAGTGTTCACTAAAATCTACCTCCTCTCGCTGGCAAACCTGCAGCAACTTTGAGCCTAATCCAATTTTTTTTCCCAAAAGATGTACAAAATTAAAATATACTTGCATTTATATTGTGTCTTTCCCATAAACTGGACATCACAAAATATCTTACACCCAACAAAGTACTTATGAATGCAATAACTCTTGTCATGTAGGAATTGCAGTAGCCAATTTGCAAACAGCAATCTCCTACAAACCACAATGTGACAATGGCCAAACAATCTGATTTTTGTGATGTTGATTGAAGAATAACTCCCTGCTGTTCTTCAAAAATGGGTGTAATGGGATCTTTTGTATCCAACTAAACAGATAAGTGGGCCTCAACTTAACATTTCACCCAAAAGAAAGCAGCTCAGGCATTTAAATTGCTAATTTAGGATTGTTCCAGCATGATTATACCAATAGTTACCCAGAAGAATTAACAACTTTTCTAACTTCTGGGCAACTATTATACAAGCACAGACCTAGTCCCCATATGACTCCTCGCGCACACCCGGCCCCTGATTGTCCCCATCCACTCACCTCTCAGTCCTTCAATATTCCCTCCCTTTCAGTGTAGGACTCCCTCACTGATGCACATTCCACCACTCTGCAGGCCTGAGTAAATCTGGATTCACCTCCTCGCCTCACCAAACCCAAACTGAATGCCGAACCCCCACCTATCTGATCCAACTGCCCCTGCAAGCCCACCCTGAGACCCACTCCCAACCCATACTTGATCCAACCCTACCCCCAGATATCTGACGTACCTCCCAGTAATCTCTTGTTGTCTCAAACAACTTTCACCTCCATTGCAGGCCCGACCTGAACACCATCCACACTCCCCAGTCCTGTCCCCATACCTACCCAACATTTTTGCCACCATAAGCCTGTCCCAACCCAATCTCACACTACCCCAACACTACTCAGATCCCCCATACCCAACCCAATGCCTGACTCACTCTTTGCCACTGAGATTTGAACCACCCCCCACCACCCACTACCCACTGAGGTCCAGCCCTTCTCCCGAACCTTCTTTCTCTCCGACTCCTGAATCTTATCTACTTAACTTAAACCTCAAGGAATTTACATTTCAACAGAACCTTTAACTTATCTGATTTACGAGAGGTGGTGCCTTACAAATGGAGGCATATCTTCCTTCACTTTGATGGAGTTGGAACTCAACCCTGGGCCTTGGAAATGAGCTATGCTGATTCGACCTTGTCTGGCCTATGTTGGAAAGTATGTTGGGCGAGACAGTATTGGAAAAAGCTCACACGTTTAATTGGAGTCAGGGTAACAATCTGATTGACACTGAGAAAGTTACTGAACAAACTCTAAACTTGAACTTACCATGTGGAGAGCAAAATTTCATCTCCTGCCTAAATAAGTCACCCCATTTGCTAGATTTTTTACTCTGAAGATTCTCATAGAGAATGGGAGAGTTCAAATTTAGTAAGAAAAACAAATAAGTTCAGCTTATCTTTTCCAGTTCAAAATTAACTATTTATTTTTAATTATTGTCGCAAGTAAGCTTACACTGCCCTGTGAAAATCTCCTAGTTGCCACACTCCTGTGTCTGTTCAGGTACACTGAAGGAGAATTTAGCATGGCCAATGCACCTAACCAGCATATCTTTTGGATTGTGGGAGGAAACCAGAGAAAGTCCATGCAGACACAGGGAGAATGTGCAGACTCCACTCAGACAGCAACCCAAGCTGGGAATCAAAACCGGGTCCCTGGTGCTGTGGGGCAGCAATGTTAACCATTGTGCCACCACCCATGCCACTTCTTCATCTCACCACAGTTTCTGTTTGAGCAGAAGACGCCAAGATTCGGAGTTGAAAAGAAGGAGTGACTATCAATAATAAATATTGCCTACATCTCAACTCATAGCAAATATTTTCACTCAATTTTACTTTTCAACTGATTACACCAGACATCATT
Organism: Sphyrna mokarran; assembly: GCA_024679065.1. Lineage (NCBI taxonomy): Eukaryota > Metazoa > Chordata > Chondrichthyes > Carcharhiniformes > Carcharhinidae > Sphyrna > Sphyrna mokarran. Next base: position 112,535,449 of record JAGIQG010000003.1, read on the forward strand.
ATAAAGTTCAAGCTGCGGCTGCTTGATTAGAACCACAAAAACATGGCATTTAAATTGAATTCTAAAATGGTCCACATTAAATACAGTATCTAAACAGCACACCTTTACATGTCCATTGCTGAACTACACTTCTGAATAGATTATCAAAAGTTATAAGATGGTAAAGCATCAACACTGCGTTAATTAACTATTTAGTCAGCATGACATTCTGATGCTGCGGTAATATGGAAATTAGCTTTCATTATCCAGATTAATGCAGCTGGTATTTATATAGACCATGTAGAGGTTGGCAGTAGCTAGCAGGTGGTCAGACTGAAGTCAGGAAGCACTTAGAAAATTCAAATAGCTCGGGTCTGGCCGCAATTCTCCGACATCGCCCGCACTGAGATTCTCCAGTTCCACTGGTGTGAATGGAGATTTGGCAGAACACACATATGTAGGATACAGTAGAATGTCACCAGTATCCTCATGGTGAACAAAATACCGAATCAATTCACCAAGGAGTCATCCAAAAATGCTAAATCAAACTAAAAGCTAGAAATGTAATTTTTTTATATTTCTGATTCAGCGTTATAATAACAAGTCTTGTAAATAGTAAGTATTTTAAAACTTCCTAGGGTTAAGAACATCTTCTATAAGTTCCAATCTAGATGATGTTGCAACCCTAAGAGGGAGGAAAGTGGATTAATTCTATTTTTGGATGAGGGAGCCATGACTTGTGATTACTGTGCACACAGTTCCATTGAGGTAGACAGTATGCCACCTTCATGCTGACTCCTCATTTTAAATGACTGCAGATTGCAGTCCAGTGCAGAACACAATGTTAACTAGCTGGAAGCAATAAAAGGGGTTGAGCAAACATACGTGGATATCTCGTGGTTCAGCTAATTTGCACCTTTTAAAGATGCCCTGCTCTGCTTTAAGGGAAGCTATTTTGATTGTACATTTGCTCCTGCAGAATGTCAGTGGAGACTTAGAGATAAGCAAATAAATGCAGTATGAAACAACAGTTGAGAGACCAGGCTTCCAGGTTTTTGGATGCAACATTAAAGACATTTGTACAGGATGGGGAAAGAAGCACAGACACAATGGGTGTGGGGTGGAGTTCTGCTCAAAACAGTTCAAAACAGCTTCTGCAGGTGCAATTTCCCCACTCATTTGTTTCTGAACTGAAGTTCTTTTGGATTGTGGGAGGAAACCAGAGAAAATCCATGCAGACACAGGGAGAATGTGCAGACTCCACTCAGACAGCAACCCAAGCCGGGAATCAAAACCGGGTCCCTGGCGCTGTGGGGCAGCAATGTTAACCATTGTGCCACCATCCATGCCACTTCTTCATCTCACCACAGTTTCTGTTTGAGCAGAAGACGCCAAGATTCAGAGTTGAAAAGAAGGAGTGACTATCAATAATAAATATTGCCTGCAATGACGTAACTTTAAAAGTCAGGATTCTAATTGATATCTAATTGCCTATCAGGTATTTATGCCTGATTATCCCCAAATATTAGATGTCCATTTGGTTGGCGTGAGGGCACGCTGACATGAATTATGACCCTCATGATGTGCACTTGGCGAACGTCTGATGGTAGGCAGGAGTGGAGATTCTTATGGGGACCAAAAGGTCAGGAAAACTGCCAGTGTAAAATAATGTAGCGATACTCTGAATGGCGGGTTTATGGTGGGTTAGTCTTCCCACTGGCTGGTGGTGTGAATGTCATTTGCATCTCATGAATGTTCATTAAAACAGCTGCCCATTGGCATCCTGTTAAGCCTTCCAATCTTATAAGAGTACATTAGTCTAAAAGCCAGTTGTTAATGTGTAGTGTGCACACAGCTACCTGAGTTTGCCAGAGACTTTAGGGTGAGTGCAACACCTCTATAATGCTGCCAGGACAGAGTGATAAGAGTTCCTGCTCTCTGTCTCCATGCCAAGCCAGTCTTCATGGATAGAAATGTATAGCTGGAACCATGGACCTCTTGTGTTAACATCTGAAGTCAGTACTCTACCTGGGGATGAGAAGTACAGGGATCTCTTTCCCCCTGTGCCATACAAGAGTGTCTATTTGGATAGCACTGTGTTGCAGGACTTGCTCAACTGGGAGTGAAAGCCAGCAGACCTCCACCTGTCGTGTTGCAGCCACTGGGGTAGAACTGTGTAGCAGCACTAGGAGAGGCCCGGAGAACCACATGGGTCCATGGATTGAATAAAGTGAATGTCACTAGCCTGCAAAATCTGAAGCCTGTACCTACTGTTTCTCAGAGAGAAAACAATGAAGTTTTTGTTTCTGCTGGAATACAGATATATGGTGATCTCTCTGAAGCACTAATTCAGCAAACCGTGAGATGTTACTGCTGTTCTGTGCTCCCACCTGGAAGGAGCTATTGATGCAGAAATTATGAGTGCAGTGGTGACCTTGGTGGTTAAAGCAGTGTTGTACTTGTCACGCTGTGAGGCTCACACCAGGTTGCAGAATGTGTTCAACTCCTTGCTGAAACACAAACACCTGACCTGAGGGATGGAGAAGTACTCCCTCAAGGTAGGTAAGGTTTCTCCTCAGCTTATTACTCCCTCTCTATTGATGAAGCTTCATTTGCATATCATGTTGCAGCTCGAAAGCAAATACGACTATGACCTCCGTAACTCAAGCCAAGGTTCTCTTGACAAAGCAAAACAAAACTTCTCTGACCTCCCTGTCAGGATTCACTACCCCTTCCTTAAAAATCCAACATGTTAGCAAATCTCCTCAAGAATGCAACGCAGTACTGCTGTCAATCAAAAAGCACCTCACCTGGAAGTTGAATTGTTGGCCCTTTAAATAACATTCCTTGTTTTGGCGTGTGTATGGTGACACGGAGGGGGAAGGTGGTGCTGTCCCTTGTGCAACTACATCTGCAGCTATGAGTGAATAGTTGGCAATGTTAGTTGCGCCTGCATAGTCCAAATTGGGACACATGCATCAAATCCATTTCAGAGGCTACCTGAAATCACAGTCTGTCCACTCTGCATTTTTTCTGACACACACACGGTATATCTGTAATCGCTGTCTTCATCAGGAGGCACCATACAGGCTATTCCAAAGCTGGCCCAAAGCTTTCTCACCTCCGTTATTTCACTTCTGAGTTTGTGTAGCATTGACACCAATAGCATTACTGAGCCCCATTTCGCAGCCTAACTGTTTGCAAAAAGGCTGCACCAGAATGCAGTTGAGGCACCTGGAACTTCAGCAATAAGTGTGATCTATTCAACTGTACCCATTCCTTGACTATTTCCTGAAACATAATGTGTGAAACGAATTTCTGTTAAGATATATTTTCTTTTGTATCAAAGCATGTGATTTGTGGTTTCAACACAATTCCATAGTTTCCATAGATTCCCTACAGTGCAGAAGGAGACCATTTGGCCCATCGAGTCTGCACTGACCACAATTCTACCCATGTCCTATTCCCATAACCCCACATATTTATCCTGCTAATCCCCTGACACTAAGGTCAATTTGGACTGTGGGGGGGAGACTGGAGCATCTGGAATAAACCCATGCAGACACAGGGAGAATATGCAGACATCATATAGACAGTGACCCAACACCAGTATTGAACCCGGGTCCCTGGCACTGTGAGGCAGCAGTGCTTCCCATTTGTACTTCTCTACGATTTCCTTTCTGTAAGTGTGGATTAAAACTGTTGTATTATTTATGTAAAAATTATATTTACCATGCAATAATTGTTAATGGGACTTCCTTCAATAAAATTGTCAAACAGTTTTATTATAATGCGACCAAACAGAACTGTTTAGGACTTCTCACATTTTCTATATTTGAATAAAGTCATAATTTCCTTTACTGTAGCACTATTTATTAAAAATACTAGACAGTATTCTGTAGTCTTCCACTGATGTGATCACAACAGACTTCTTGGTTGGCAGTAGAGAAGAGTACAAACCTTATTTAATATCACTGTAAAATAACATTTCGGTTTGGCAACCTCTGTTGATGTTTCTAGTAATGGGATATTCAAAGGTATCTTGAATTGGTCAACAAGATGAGTTAAGCTTGAACTGGAGTCTGGAGTCACAGAAAGCATAGATTAACTTGCAGTGGTGGAAAATGGAATCTAGATTGGAGGTTAATGGCAGGGGGAATATCTGAAGGTGAAAGATGCCAGAAAATGGAATTCATAGCCACAAAACTGAAAATCTGGAATCAAACAAGCCAAGAGAGGGTCAAATCATCAGGATTTTGACACCATTGCAAAACAATTCTGCAAGTTTCAACCTTGTTTTAAATTAATTGTGCATTACTATATCGATACATCTCAGAACAGCGGTTGTGGGACGTAAAAAGGTGGGGTAAATTTCATTGGTCCTGGAGGATTACAAGGCATGTATTGTGTGGTATGTAGTTTCCAACCATTTAAGTACTGCCAAATTGAATGGCTCCTGTGCATGACAGTAAGGATATCATTTATCTTGTACCCAGCATAGCAAACGCTTAGGCAGAAAGTGCACATATTCTAATGTAAACAAATTGTACTTGCAGTGTTTCTGCTTGTCCATATTTTAAAATAACATTGCTAATGAGCTTGTAGTCTATTTGCTTGACTATTTCATCTTCATCGATGACAAAAGTAATGGTGTTATTAGACTCGTTGAATAATGTATGTCACATCTTGGATGCATTTTGCGATAGCAAACTGATAGTGAAGATATTTCCAGTGTGAGACAAGAAAGAACCAACATATTAAAAAATCCAAGCTTTTGACAAGTTACAGCTCTATAACTTTCACTCAGTTGCTGAACCTTTTCCTCAGAATAAGTTACTCCTTAACATTGAATTCAGACCTAGGACATCATGACGATTTGATTTATAAGTTCATAAAATATAGGATCAGAATTAGGGCATTTGGCCCATTTAGTGCAAAGATAGCTTAGCGGGTGCCAGAAAAGAACCAATGGATGAGATAGGAATATCCATGATTTCAGATGGAATACTATCAGATCCGACCAGCATGCAATACAGTTAACAAAAAGCAAAGAACAGAGAAAATTACAGCACAGGAACAGGCCTTTCGGCCCTCTAAGCCTACACCAACCATGCTGCCTAACATGACTAAAACCCCCTATCCTTCCGGGGACCATATCCCTCCATTTCCATCCTATTGATGTATATGTCAAGATGCCCCTTAAAAGCCACTACCGCTTCCACTATCTCCCCCAGCAGCAAGTTCCAGGCACCATCACCCTCTATGTAGAAAAACTTACCTTGTACATCTCCTTTAAATCTTGCCCCTCACGCCTTAAACCTGTGCCCTCTAGTAATTGATTTTTACATCTTGGGCACAATCTTCTGACTATCCACTCTGTCAATGCCTCTCACTATCTTGTAGACTTTTATCAGATTGCCCCTCAATCTCTGTTGTTCCAGTGAGAACAAACCAAGTTTCTCCAACCTCTGTACACAGCCAATGCCCTCCATACTAGGCAACATCCTGGTAAATTTTTCTGTACCCTCTTCAAAGCCTTCTGGTAATGTGGTGACCAGAGTTGAACACTATATTTCAAGTGCGGCCTAACTAATGTTTTATAGCCTGGCATTTGTGTTGGACATGCCCCTTGGAAGGTTGAGGTTGATTTAAAATGCTGTAACAGAGCAGACTCAACTTCTTCAGGTTGGTTTGCAAACAGTATCTGATAATGGGCAAAGCAATCACAGCTTTCAATTTTCATGGGTCCAGGCTAGCATTGATGATACCAGCAGTATCACCATGTTTGCTGCCGAGAGATGTCCTGGGAAGTCTCCGTGATACCACGTTCATCACTTCTGACAGCACCAGTGTGACAGAGTAATGTCATTGTACAGATTTACTGGATTTCATGTCTCCGGGGTGTCACTGACTACATGCATGTGGTCATCTGGTTCCCTAAATTGTGTCCTTTGTAAATCAGTGAGGTTTTGTCCTTATAAGATCAAACTGGTATGTGACCACTATATGAATGCCTGTTTCCCCAGAAGCCTTTGGGATAAAGGAGAAGCAGTAGTAAGGAGGAAAAGTGGCAGTAATGACAAGATTCAGATGTCAGCATACTTGTGGAATCTGATATCATGGAGTTGATATTAACCCTTTTTTCCTGTAACAGGTGAGAGACAATTGGATGCAATGGCTGAAAATTTTAAGGTGAGGAACTCAACTGTCAACATTTTACAACATGGCTAACATACTGTGTGTGTGTGTGTGTGTGTGTGTGTGTGTGTGTGTGTGTGTGTGTGTGTGTGTGTGTGTGTGTGTGTGTGTGTGTGTCCCACCAAGGAGAGGTTGGAAACTTCATTAGCATATTGGAATCAAACTTGAACGGTGCAACTGAGAGGCTGATTTAAGTTTAACAGTTGCCAGCCAGGCTGGTACTATCAGCCAAGATGCTTTTTATAGCAGTACCCTTCAGTCAAGAGGAGCTAAAGTGCTTTCGAAGAGAACTGAGGAACTGCTGTGTGCTCTCTTTCATTGAATGTGGCTCACTCCTGTTTCATTGGACCATGCCCTACAAAAAGGGGGCTTCTCAATCCACCAAATGGTGAGGCTGATGGAGGTGGGCTTTGCCTCCTAATCAACATCTTTGGTGTCTAGACATAGCAACCATGGTGGGTTTCTGTTCCCCAGAACTAGAATACCTAGAATGCTAAAATGTCGCCCCTTCCACCTTCCAGGGATTTCACTTCCATTATCCTAACAGCAGTTCACATTCCACCCCATACGAATGTAAAGACTGCGCTGGATGAAATATACATCATTACAAATAGTCTTCAGACAAAACATCCTGAGGCCTTGCTCATCATGGCCGGGGACTTCAGACAGGTCTAGCTTAAGAGTGTTCCACCCAGAAACCATCAACAACGTCTCCTTTTCCACCAGAAGCCTCGACCACTACTACACAAATATCAAACATGCCTACTGCTCTTTTGCGCACCCGCACTTTGGTAAATCAGACCACAAAGTTGTGCTCCTGCTCCTGCCTACAAGCAAAAACTGAAGAGGGAAAATCCAACAAAGAAAGTTGTGCAAATGTTAGTCTGTGGAATCAGATGACCTTCTACAGGACTACTTTGAGTCAGTAGATTGGTCAGCATTTAAAAACTCTGCAAACAGCTTGAATGATAATGCCACTACAATAACTGACTTCATTAGTAATTGTGTAGAAGACAGTGTGCCAAAGAAGCAAATCCACATGTTTCCAACAAGAAACCATAGGATATCCACTGCTTTCTGAAGCCCAGGTCTGAGGTGTTCAGGTCAGGCCACCCTGACCTTTACAAGAAATGTTGTGGAGATGCCAACATTGGACTGGGGTAAAGACTGTAAGAAGTCTCACTACATGAGGTTAAAATCCAACAGGTTTATTTAGTAGCAAAAGCTACTAGCTTTTGGAGCTCTGGTCCTTCTTCAGGTAAGTGGGAGCTCTGTTCACAAATAGGGAATATAAAGATACAAACTCAATTTACAAAATAATGGTTGGAATGCTAGTCTTTACAGGTAATTGATTATAATGCTACATGATGAAGGCATGTCAAATCACAGGCACCAATGCACCCCTCCCTGATAAGCTCAAAACATTCTATGCCTGTTTTGAGCAAGAGGTCAGCCAGAGCACACCCACTAACCTGGAAGCCTCAGATGAACCTGCATCCAAGATAATATCAAGAATATAACCATCACCCTGGTACCAAAGAAAAGCCAGGCAGCATGCCTTAATGACTATTGTCCGGTGGCTTTGACATCCATAATTACGAAGTGTTTCGAAAGGTTAGTCATGGCATGAATCAATTCCAGCCTCCCAGATTCCCTGAATCCACTACAGTTTACTTAGTGCTGCAACAGGTCCACAGCAGATGCCATCTTCCTGGCCCTGAATCCAACACATCAACAACCTGTCCTGGTCCCTCTACGCCAACACTATAATTAAGGAAGTCAACCAATACCTCTACTTTCTCAGAAGAATAAGGAAATTTGGCATGTCCACTACGACTCTCAGCAACCTTTACAGATACACCATAGAAAGCATTTTTTCTGGTTGCATCACAGCTTGGTATGGCTCCTGCTCTGCCCAAGACCACAAGAAACTCTGAAGGGTGCTGAATCTGTTACTCAAACTAGCCTCCCACCCATCGACACTGTCTACACTTCCCACTGCCTCAGCAAAGCAATCAGCATAATTAAGGACCCCATGTAGGCCGGACATACTCCCATCCACTTTCTCCCGTCTGGAAAAAGATACAAAGATCTGAAGTCATGTACCAACCAACTCAAGAATAGCTTCTTCACTGCTGCTATCAGATTTTTGAATGGACCGACATCACATTAAGTTGATCTTGCCCTACTCCTTAACTATGACTGTAACACTACATTCTGCACTCTTACCTTTCCTTCTTTAAGTATGGTACACTTTGTCTATATAGCGTGCAAGAAATAATACTTTTCACTGTATACTAATACATTTGACAGCAATAAATCAACTCAAATCAAAATTCAGACACCTGGAGAAAGCCTTCAGCCTCTCCTTGCTAACCTCTCTCTCCCCCTCTCTAAGACCTAATGTCAAACTCTCTCCCTCCCAATTGCTATCTCTTCCCATCCCTGACACATGCCACTCCCACCCCCACATCAAAGCCTAATCAATGTCTCCTTTGTAATTTCCACTTTTTTTCCATCCCAAAGTGACTCTAGCTGTGGCCCCAAGTCATTGCATTTCCTGTCCATTAGCTGAGCAGCTTGGCGATTTGAGTAGCTGCTGGAAAAGTGAGAAAGTATATGCAATGAGTTCCGTTTGGCAGGTTTTCCTTGTGCTACTGCACTCTCCCACACTATTCCCACCTTCCTGTAAGTATTAAGATCCATGTCTTTGGATGATTTCACCAAAAGGCAGAATATGAGCAATAGGAGTTGGCCAAGGCTGGAAACTTGAATGGTCCCTGAATTAATGTTGTGGGGATATGAAGAAAAGGAATTGCAGGTGTTTTCCTGGCAATGACTGAATAGTTGATAATGGAATCTTAGAAGAGGGCAGTCCTGCCCAGCTGAGCAATACAGGAGATGCATTAGAGGCAGAATATGTGGTCAACTTAGTCAAAGGCTGCAGATAAGTTGAGATTGGTGAGGAGGGATTGTTTAGCACGGTCACAGTTGCAGATTGATTTTGACTGAGGTTACTTCAACATTGTGGTGGGTCAGAAACCTGATGGAAGTGGTTTAAACAGGGTCATGCAAAAGATAATCACAAATCTGGATGGTGACAATACAGTCAAGGACTTTGAGAGGGAAGGGTAAATTGAAATTGGCCCAATGTTTTGTAAGGAGAAAAGAGATCAAAGTACTTTTTAGGAGAGGGGTGAAGATGGCAGATTTGAAACAGAGAGAGTAATACCTGAGGACAAGGAATTATTTACAATATCAGATAGAATGTGGGTAGAGAAGGATCAACAGTTCAGTAGGAGCAGCTGCAAAGGAGTAGGAGTTGGGTCTCATGGGCAAGACGACCTCTAAGGAAGCATGAGAAGAGATAGGAGAGAAAGTTGAAAAAGTTGTGAATTCTGGGTTAGACTAAGGGTAACCTTTGAGAAAGTTTGCCTTGGTAATCAAGGGGAAGGAAGGAGCACAGTGGCTGAGCAATGGTCTTAATCATATTAAGAAGGAGTTTATGAACTTTTTGCATTTGCTTTTGGAGCTGAGGGCAGAGGAAGCAGACCAAAGGGATTGAGATTGTTAATTGTTAAGAAAAGAAGTTATCTTTCCATTCCACACTGATCTTGAAGTAGTGAATAGATGTGGTGTAAGAACACAGGGTCTGATGATGGTTTTTGTCATCCAGTCAGATCAGACAATAAATGGCTAGATCAGTAGTGCAACAGAAATGTGCCAATCTGTGCCTTTAAGACTGAAGCAAGAGGAATGATCAAGATGGCAGAGATTGAAAGCTTGACTGGGATAATTAAGTTTTATTTTATTATTTATTTATTCATAGAATCCCTACAATGCAGAAGGAGGTCATCGAGTCTGCACCAAACACAATCCCCCCTGAACTAATTCCCATAGCCCCATATGTTTACCCAGCTAATCCCATGGCACTAGGGTTAATTTAACATAGCCAATTAATCTAACACTCACATCTTTAGACTGTGAGAGGAAACTGAAGCACTGGAGGAAACCCACACAGACATGGGAAGAATGTGCAAACTCCACACAGACAGTTGCCTGAGGCCAGAATTGGGCCCGGCTTCCTGGCACTGTGAGGCAGTGCTAACCACTGTGCCATGAGTTGATAAAGGGCATCAAAAGTGGAGTGGGGTTGTGACTAAGTGGATCGATTACAATAGTATTATCCTGTTTCCCTGCCTGGAAGGGAACTATGTGGCCATGAAACCTATAAAGTGGGTTTTATTTGCCAGACGGTTCCAGTGCCTGCTTCCCTTTGTCAGCAATACTCCATTCTTCAGCAATATTGATCAGTATACTGCTGCCCTACTTTCCTCAAGTGCTATTTCAGCCGTTTAAATGGATTAGAAGTGAAGGTCACCACTGATTGTTTGCACTGTTTTTTTTTGCCAATTCGTTCAACGGCCCATTGCTCATGTATTAAAATTTCTTTTCACTTTTAAATGGATTAAGAGAAGTGAGAGATATTATAAAACTAAAGGAAATAGCACGGGAAGAAATAATGCAAAACCAAGGGAGTGGAAGAGATATAAAGAACAGCAAAGAAAGATTATTATTTTTTAATTTATTTTATAGGATGTGGGCTAAACCTGTACCCATCTCTAGTTACACTTGAGAAGGTGGTGGTGAGCTGCCTCTTTGAATTGCTGTAGTCCCTGAAGTATAGATATTCCCACAGTTTTGTTAAATACTAAAAGTTACAAAAGGAGTATGGAAAGAAAGGTTAATACAGAATGTATTCATGTCATAGAATCTACAGTCAGAAGGAGGCCATTTGGCCCATTGAGTCTGCACCAATCATCAGGTCCTATCCCTGCAACCCCACATATTTACCCTCCTAATCCCTCTGACAGTAAGGGCAATTTATCGTAGCCAATCTCTGTAACCCCACACATCTTTAGATTGTGAGTGGAAACTGGAGCCCCTGGGCTGTGTGGACGATATCCACACAGACAGAGAATGTGTGGGTTCCACAGAGATGGCAACCTGAAGCCGGAATTCAACTCAGGTCCCTGCTGCTGTGAGGCAGCATGCTAACTACTGTGCCACAGTTATATTGAAAGATAAAAGGTAGTCAAGGAGAATGGGTGCTCTTTGGAAACAACTGTCATTCTCATGCTCCTCAGGGATGAGACACCAGGTGAGTGTGACGGTTCCTCCAGGCTTGATGATATGGACAGGCACGGTGGAGGCTGTGTGGGTGAACAAAGTGCCTTTGTTGCCAAACATTCAAAACAAAATGGTGACCTATCTACACTATATTCATACGTGCCCACTAAAGGCTGGTTTCTGGCGGGATCCTGTGCAATAGATGGAGGGGCAGCAGTAGTGAGATCTAGAAGCCCGCCATGGACTGTCACCAGTGCCTGCACAATGCAGACAAAGCCTTGCAGCATGGTACGGACATCTCCTGCATGGAGCGTGTGTCCTAGACCTCCACCACAGACACACCCTCACAGTGTTGATCTCGGTGTGCTGCAGTGATGGCACCATCTGCTTGGACAGAAGGTGATGGGACTCTGCCTTGCACTCCAAGGAGGGCAACTAACATTCCATCCTGATACTCGTGACTTTGCCTTTGCAGCTTCCGGCAGCTGTGGAATGACTGGGCTCAGGTGCTCATCATTGGCAAGGGACTCAGCAGAGACCCTGACTCTGACAATCCTCCAAATTCCAATTCCCTGCCTCCACGTGCTTGGATTTTTAGCTGTGAGACCTCACCAGTGGGTGACTCAGAAGCCTGCCTACTTAGTGACCCCTCCAACGTGTGAGTATTTGTGCTGGTGCCAAGTGTGGGTAAGAGCTATGATGTCTCTTCAATGGTGGGGTTGGAGAAGACCCCTTTGCCCTATTGGAGTCTGATGGGTCCTCAGGACATGAGAATGGTTTGACCTGTTCTGATGCTCGGCCTGCAAGAGGAGGGACATGACATCAGTGTATTGAGAAGATATGGAGGAAACATTGATTACTCACTTGAGACTTGAAGAATGACAGCATTTGGTTGAAGATTCTCATGTTTCTCTGCTGCCCCCACTTCACCAGGAGTGCAGGCACACTCTTGACCCTCCCCAAACAGGTCAACAGCTCAAAATACGTGCGGGTTCTCAGCTTGGGCATAACTCCAGTTGGCTGTGCCCATTAACGCCTGGTTTGTCCTGCTGAATGGGGAGAGTGTACATGGGAGTGTTGATAGTTAAGATGGTGATGAAGCGTGACAGACATGAGGCTTGGGTGGGAGCTGAGTGTGAGGAACAATAGCAGCTACTGGAGGAACATAGTGAATGTGAGGAGGGGAGGGGGACCTGTTGCCCGTTGTTGCCAAAGGCCAGGATAGCTGATTGAAAGAAAAGATTGGGGATTTTTTTTTTTTTTATTAAGCAACACAGCACGGGAAACAGGCCCTTCGGCCCAACGAGCCCGCGCCACCGTAATACCAAATACATTATCCTATTTTAATATTCCTATATAATAATATATATATTAATCCTAATTTGGAAAATTTTCACCATAGGGACATTTGTTACCCAATCAGCCTAAGAGCGAATTTTTGGGTTGTGGGAGGAAACCGGAGTGCCCGGAGAAAACCCACGCAACCACGGGGAGAACGCGCAAACTCCCGCAGACACCGGCCCAATTCCAAGTGTCTGCACAGCCACATCGATAGTCTCTGAGCTGTCATGGTGCCCTTCAGGTGGTCCACATAAAGCACTCATATACGACATGAGGTACCAGGCAACCCATGAATCAACATCCAAGAGCTGTACCCGCACCACCTGCCGAATGCGTGCTCAAATTATGGACCGAATTACCTGTGGAAAAAAGCCGTAGTTAAACAGTCCTAATATATCCCTCTATCTGCATACCGCTCATGTGGCTGTCCAAGAGACCCTTAAACAGCCCCAGCGTGCCTGCTCCCACCACCTTACTCGCAGTGCATTCCACACCCCCACTACCCTTTGTGTGAAAAACTGCCCTCTAATATTCGTCCTATACATAGCCCCCCTCACCCTATGGCCATGACCTCTCGTCCTATCCATTTCTAAAGGTGGAAAAAGTTTACCTCCATTTACTCTATCTACACCCCTTATAATCTTATACACTTCTATGAGATCCCCTCTAAGCCGACGTCTTTCAAGGGAAAACAACCCCAGTCTACCTAATCGTTCCTCATAGGACAGTCCTTCCATACCAGGCAGCATCCTGGTAAACCTCCTCTGCACTCTCTCCAAGGACTCCACATCCTTCCGATAGTACGGAGACCAGAACTGGGCGCAGTATTCCAAGTGAGGCCTAACCAAAGTTGTATACAACTGCAACATCAAACTCCTACTCTTATATTCTATACCCTTTTCTATGAAAGCTAACATACTATACGCCTTCTTTGTCACCTTCTCCACCTGTGAGGACACCTTCAGAGACTTGTGAACCTGCACCCCCAAGTCTCTCTGCGTCTCTATGCTCCTTATAGTTTTAACTTTTATCCTATAATTCTCTTCTACATTTTTCCGGCCAAAATGCATCACCTCGCAATTTTCCGGATTAAATTCCATTTGCCATCTATCTGCCCAATCTACCAACCTGTCTATGTCCTGTTGTATTGCCTGACACTGCTCTTCTGTACCCGACAATCCAAGCATCTTGGTGTCATCAGCAAATTTGCTGATCTCACCACCTACTCCAACTTCCAAGTCGTTTATGTAAACCACAAATAGAAGAGGACCTAGTACTGAGCCTTGTGGCACTCCACTAGTGACAGGCTTCCAGCTGGAAAAAGAGCCTTCCACTACTACCCTCTGTCTCCTCCTTCCGAGCCAGTTTTCGACCCATCTACATACCCGTCCCTGTATCCCATGCGCCTTCACCTTCTCTATCAGTCTACCATGAGGAACCTTGTCAAACGCCTTACTGAAATCCATGTAGACGACATCAACAGCCTGTCCTTCATCAACTGTTTTTGTCACTTCTTCAAAAAAATTCCACCAGATTCGTAAGACAAGACTTCCCCTTGACGAAGCCATGCTGCGTATCCCTGATCAGATCGCAGCGCTCCAGATGCTCATACATCCTGTCCCTAAGGATCCTCTCCATTAGCTACCTATAACTGAAGTCAAGCTCACCGGCCTATAGTTCCCTGGGTGATCCCTCTGACCTTTTTTAAACAACGGTACTACGTTTGCTATCCTCCAGTCCTCTGGGACCTCACCTGTGGCCAAGGAAGAGACAAAGATTTGCGTCAGAGGCCCAGCCAAGTCTTCCCTCAACTCCCTTAGCAGCCTGGGGTAAATGCCATCAGGCCCCGGAGCTTTATATGTCTTTCAGCTGCCTAACAGCCCCAACACCTCTTTCCTCGTAATCCTTATTTCCCTCAACCAATCCTCAACTTTTTCAACATCAGGCACAGACATCTGTCCAGTCTCCTGCGTGAATACCGACGCAAAGTATTCATTCAGGATCTCCCCCATTCCCTCAGGCTCTAAGCATAGATCCCCTCCACTGTCCATAAGAGGTCCAATCTTGCCTCTAACCATCCTTTTGCTCCTTACATAGGTGTAAAAAGCCTTTGGATTTTCTTTAATCCTACCTGCCAGAGCCACCTCATGGCCCCTTTTTGCCTTTCTAATACCCCTTTTTAGATCCCGTCTACACTCTCTATAAGAGAGTGCTATCTCAGTCCCTAGTTGCCTAGATCTAATGTAAGCCTCTCTCTTTTTCTTGATCAAGTCCTCAATCTCCCTGGTAAGCCAAGGTTCGCTAATCCTACCTTTCCCATCCTTCCTCCTTGCCGGCACATATCTTTCCTGCAGAGAGTTTAGTTTTCCCTTGAAAGACTCCCTCATGTACCTCGTCGACCTGCCCTCAAAAAGCTTATCCCAATCCGTATCTTTAAGATCTTGCCTAATCTGGCCGTATCTAGCCCTCCCCCAGATGTGAGACATGTGCTGGAGTTCTAGTGGGAGACTGGGGTTGGTTCACTTAACCTAATTGAATGAAGAAGGTCATTCATCTTCTTCCAACACTGCTGTCTTGAGCTCTTCTACAGTATGCTTGCACTGACCAGAGCTGCCACTGCATCCCAGGTGGAAATGGTGACTCTGCTGGAAGGCCATTTCCTGGAGTGGGGAGTAGAGTGTGTTCTGCCTGTGCTC
Organism: Sphyrna mokarran; assembly: GCA_024679065.1. Taxonomy (NCBI): domain Eukaryota; kingdom Metazoa; phylum Chordata; class Chondrichthyes; order Carcharhiniformes; family Carcharhinidae; genus Sphyrna; species Sphyrna mokarran. The sequence continues at coordinate 112,550,793 of JAGIQG010000003.1, forward strand.
CACTCCATTCAGCATCCTGGTGAGGGCACTCCTCTGTAAAACATGGATGCTGCTTTATGCCTGTCATCTCCTGCAGTCGTTGTGGAACAAATGCTGGGGAGCTGTTTATATGTAGCTCCCCAGTGTTTGCAGCAATTAAGTTGTTGTGGGGAGGATGAATCAGAGTGAACATGCTGCTGGAGTGATGTGAAACATATGGGAATAAAGATTCGACACGAAAATAGCCTGGTGCCGTCAATGGATATCTCTTTGTTTTTTTGCGCCAGAACCAACACATTGCCATTTTTTGGTAAGATTTTGCCCAATGGCACTAAAGACTGACAAATCCCCAGGACCTGATGATTTCCACCACAGGGTTTCAAAGGATTAGATGAATAAATTACAAATGCTTCAATCAAAATCTTCCAAAACTCTCATGATTGAGGAACTGCCCTCTGATTGTAAAACTGTAAATCTAATTCCATTAAAAGAAAGGTGAGAGACAGAAACCAAGAAATTACAGATTTATTGGTTAAACATCTGTTGAGGGAGAGACTGGAATCTATAGTTAAGGGCAGAGTGACTGAGCGCTGAGAGAAATTTGAGCTGGTTAGGGAGAACCGACATGGAATTGTAAAAGGTAGGTCGTGTCTAATGAAGCTAATTGAATCTTTTGACAAAGTAATTAAAATGGTAGATGAGAATGTCTGTGGAGTAGTTATGTAGAGTTCCAAAAGGCATTCAATGAAGTTCCAAATAAGAAACTGTTAAATAAAATTAAAGCTTGTGGAATTGAAAACAAATTATTGACCTGTTTAGTGGATTGCATTCTACTGCCTAACCAAAGACTGAAGATAATGAGTATTTACTTGAATTGAGAGGAAATGACTGGTGGTGTTCCCACAAGGGTCCTGTCCTCAACTATGCATTATATTCCTAAGATGTGCTGTTTGGAATATTATTTTATAATTTCATCAGCTGGTCACATATGAATATTGAGTGGATACATTTCCTCAGCAAAAAACAGTAACTTCATTGCAATGTGAACTTAAGGCTACATGTGACTAATAAATAAACTCTACTTTACTTGACCTGAAGGCAGTTATTAATTTGCACCTGAAAGTCACGTTCCATTCCATGGAAATGTTAGATCTACGGAGACCCAAACAGGAACAACAGTATCCCTGCAATTCCTTCCCATCTCATTAAAATGGAGGGTGGATCACTTAGGAGTTAATGGCTGGGACATTAAAAAAATTAATTTCCTTGGCTACGAAACAATACTAAAGAGAAGCCATGTGGGATATAAGATAATCCTTTACACAGTCTGGAATATACAACTGACATGGAGAGAGGTCATGTAACACAACCTTTTGTGTGGATGCTGAATTTGGAATTGAAACAAAAAATACACAGGCTGCCATAAGGATCAGGAATCTCTCTCTCTCTCTCGCTCGCTCTTTCTAAATATTTTATTTAAGTTCTGAACCTTGTTTTCCTGAAAAAAAGTGCTGGCATCTCTTCAATGAACAGATTTTACTAAAAAGCCATTGGAGTTTCTGCAACAGTGCTGCTGGAAGAAAAGGAACATATCTGTTGCAATATGGGCTCTTTACATGTCTCAATGATGAGATCTTGTGAGTTATATATTTAAGAATGATCCAATTATTGTTAGTCTCTAACTATTTACACATCCCAAGTTACTGTTTTCATGGCGCTGGTTCTCCATGCAGGTAGGTTTCCAGAGTGTCCTCTCTGAGTCTGTTACCTTGTGACTCTATACATCATACCATGGGAGGTATTATTCTCCAGACCCATGTAAACTCTTGTTCTGACAAGCACCTTTGCATGACATTGGCATGCATGAAATATTACAATAATACCAACCCTAACTGTGATGAACCAACACATCCAAATACAATTAGTGAATCTTCATTGATATTTTCTTTGCAATTTGAACTTTAACTTGGTCAAGTTTGACCTCTGATACTGTAAAGTTGTGTTTTTTCTGGAATGTTTGGGGTTTAAGTGCACATTTACATGTGTTGATGAAAAGAAGGATGAATTGCACATTTTTAATATTTTTACCTGATTGGGTTTTGTACAATAAAATTTCCTACATGTTTAAGTCAAGAAAACCTGTTTTAGCTGGACACAGTCATGTACTCACTGAGTTAGCAACACGACATTCTTTTTTAAATTCAAAGCTTTGGTTCAACCTACCAAGGAGTGTGTTAAGAAGAAAACCAGGCTTTCTCTTCTCACCTGGTTGTAACAATTATATTTTTAAATGGCTGAAATAAAACAATAAAGATCCATCTATCTAATATAATGTATTCAAGAGGCGGCCGGATATAGCACTTGGGGTGAATGGGATCAAAGGTTATAGAGAAAAAGCAGGATTAGGTTATTGAGTTAGATGATCAGCCATGATCGTAATAAGTGATGGAGCAGGTTCAAATGGCCTCCTCCTGCTCCTGTTTTCTATGTTTCAATCCAAGTTTGCAAATAACAAAAGATTAACAGTAAACAGTATGGTCAGGAGCAGAAAACTGTAAAGCACTGAGAATGAACTGAAGGAGCAAAACAATGGCAGATGGATTTTGCTGCAGGTAATTGTGATGTTATCCATTTTGGATCAAATATAGATTCAAATATTATTTAAATAGCAAATAGCAAATAGCAAATAGCTCGGAAAAGTAAAAATTCAATGTTATTCAGGGATCAATGCACAGAAATGGCCAATAGAATTTTAATCATTCTATCTGGAAGGCCTGATTATAAAGGCTGGAAGTTTTGTTACACTTATACAGACCCTGGTTTAACTATATCTGGAGTACTGAGCAAAGTTCTGGGCACTATGCCTTCCATTGATCTTGGAGGTCATGCAACACAGAAGCACCAGGTTTCCAAGTATTAGATTATTTGCATTCCTTCAAATATAGAACATTAGGGGATGATTTGGCTACACTTATTAGGATTTAGAAAGTAAGTGACATGGCAGATAAGAGAGAAATTGGACGGATTTTACGACCTCGCTCATCCCTAAACCATAAAATCCCACCTAAAGGCCTTCTTACTGTCCATTCCTCATACATTCCAATTCCTGTGGTTGGCGGAGCAGTAAAATTCTGGGATTATCTCTGTTAGTGGGGGTGTCCAGGATAGGAGGACATAAACTGAGAGTCAGAAGCTGTCCATTGATTGGGAAACAATTCGTGATAGAGAGACTGGGAGAAATGTGCAATTCCTTCCCGTAGAATGCAATAGATGCCAGCTCAATTAATAATTTAATAGGTGGAATTTTTCCATTTTTGCTGAGATGAGTAGCTTGCTGCCTGTACAGCTGGTTTCTCTCACCAAATAATCCAGCACTCTGTGTAAAAACAATCTACAGGCACAGCCCATGCCATCATGATGCTGGAAAAAGCTACCAACATCAGGAATTCTAAGATCGGATGAGAAATCAGAAACTCCTCTCCCATCCTTGGAACAGTTAAAATGAGGTTAATGAGTCCGTTTCATGATTGAAAATTCCTAGCCAAAGGTAAATTGAGCCCACACAACAATAACCTTTTGTTCAGACACACTCTGGCGTCGCTTTATGCTGATGTTGAAGATATTAAAAAATAGAAAGTATCAAATTCCATAATACTTAGATCATTCAATTTGATATCTCAAAAAGAACTGCCCAAAGTGCAGTATTTAAAAAATGTATTGAATCTTTCAGAGGCTGCAGTCTCCTGCTATCTAACAAGAAATTTTTTGCGCAGGTAAAAATTCCTCCATTTGACTTTATAACCAGATTGTTCCTTGAAATCTAATATTCAGAGCACGAGGAAGGGCAAAATATTCTGATCTTTGAGCAAAAGGATGATATAATCACATTGAAGCATGTTGTTTTTATAATCATGCACAGTAAACTTTTTTTAAGTTTATTTATTCATGTCACAATTCGTGTCACAGCCTTACATTAACAGTGCAATGAAGTCACTGTGAAAATCCCAAAGTCACCGCACTCCGGCATCTGTTCAGTACACTGAGGGAGAATTTAGCATGACCAATGCATCTAACCAGCACGTCTTTTGGATTATGGGAGGAACCCAGAGCACTTGGAGGAAACCCATGCAGACATGAGGAGAACATGCAAATTCCACACAGACAGTGACCCAAGCTAGGAATCAAATCCGGGCCTCTGTCGCTGTGAGGCAGCAGTGTTAACCACTTTTCCACTATGTCACCCTAAATGCATAAATGAGTGGATCTATCTTTTTCATAACAGCCAGGAAATATAATCCATAATAATAGTTGTTCCAAGTGATTAAGTGATTAAGGACCATTGGGATTTTCCAGCTAACTTCCAGATTACTGCAGACAGCAGGGGGCTAATTCAGTTGCTTGGAGGCAGCTATCTGGCAGCACACATGCGGGGAGGGGAGGAGGAGCTGGGGAGACAGCTAGAAGAGGCATACTCTATCTGCTTGGTTATAGCACAAATGGTCTTCTCTCTCAGCTAAAAATAGTGTGCGTGGGATGGGGGGGGAACTGGTTTGTACACGGCGGCAGCAGGGAAATTCCTGTATCTGGTTTGGCAAGGCTGCATGCAAATCAGAGAAAACTAAGTCAGCCAATGGGCATAGTGATAAACTAAAGATTAATGGAATTAAAATGAATTACAAAGTCAGTGATTGAGATTATTACACAAAGACAGGTAAAGGGAGGCATCCTGTGCTGTGTTTGGTTCAGTACAATTGGCAGGACAATAAGTACTAGTTGAAGTTAGCAGATAAGTACTAGTGACTGTTCTGGTGCCCAATTTTGAAATGGAAGCCCCTAGTGGATTTCCAAATACTCCAGTACAACTGTTAACCACTTTGCCATTTCTACAAAAAAATTCAGTTGCAATTACAAAGGCATCAATTCAGATCAGCTGGTGCCAGTTCAGGCTTTCCCTTCTGGTTGGCCAGGCAGCAAAGGCCATTTCTTTAGCTTAAACTGAAAAGACTCACCATGATGTGGAGATGCTGGCATTGAGCTGGGGTGGGCACACTAAGAAGTCTCACAACACCATGTTAAAGTCCAACAAGTTTATTTGGAATTACGCGCTTTCTGAGCGCTGCTCCTTCATCAGGTGAGGAGGTGGATGGATGTAGTGAAACTTCTTACTTAAAAGGTTTGGTGAGAGGGTGCCTCCATTTTGAACAGTGGTCTCCTTTATTTATTTCTTTTACAGCCCAATGCTCCTTTCAATGTATTTTAAGGCATTAGGAATTTTACCACCATGTCTGCTCTGGAATCGGGGCTGGTATGGCTTGCAGAACGGAATTCTCCATTGGCCTTGGGTGGGAGTTTATGAGTCTCACCCAAACTATGGCTCACAAGTTTATTAAGGGACCACGACTCTTTAAAAATTTGTCTGTCTCCGTGAAAATCCCGAGGGAATATGATATAACCATCTCTGCAATGGAACCAGCCAGACAGGGAATGTCCAAAGCGGGTTTACAACAGGAATCAGCCCACATATTTTAAAGGCACTTGTATAAAGTCACACAGCCCAGGGATGGGTCTGGAACCGGGATCCTGCCCGCCATCTTTAAAGGGCTCCTCTGTCAACCTGACTTGGTGAAAATCCATTGTGTGCTTCTGACCCACACTTGAGCTTGCTGCTCAGGTTCTGCAGACTGCAGGGAAAATCCAGCTCACTGGCTCTATTGTGGATGGAGATTTCTGGTAACCTTCTGCATAGTCACTATTTGAGAACCAGTTACTATATTCATTTGTTCGCCAGCACAAGCTTTTCCTTTACCTTTCAAGAAAATGAATTTCTGACTGAGCAGTTCTCATTGAGATTCCTCAGGGATGGAAGCCAAAAAAATGTTTTTTTTTGAAACTCTACCTCAGTCTATTGTACAGATTGGTATAAAAGAAATTGATCCTTCTGAAGTAATTCAGAGCCTGTGCGTCGAAGGTGCTATATAATCTGGATATTGATGCTCTAGCCTTTGCCTGTAAAGTTACTTTGTAAGAAGCTTCCCATTTATCTTTACAGCTGTGTTTTCTTCTCCTTGTCTGAAAGAGGCATGAAACTACATGCTCAGGTAACAGACCATCAAATGCATATCAATTATCGAGTGATTTGATTATGAGAGGTGCATGTTTAATTGCAAGTTTATTTTAAATATTTGTTAATCCTGTAGGGAGTGTTTGTATGGGCTATTTCCTTGTTAAAGTTGCTATTCTGTATGACACACAATTTCTGCTATTTTATCGTCATAGCCTAACTCTGTTTAATTGCCCAATCTGGCATCTGGCTGCCCATGAACTTTGAACTGTCTCTCTTCTTTCTTCAGGAACTGAAAATTTCTAATCACCAATATATGGAATTAATTAAACAGAATTTAAAAATCAAAACATGACATATTTCACAGTGACATGATTGAATTATCAACTGAGTAATCTTTTCAATCTTTAAAGCTTCATTAAAGTTTTATTTAAAAATGTCAGCCAATCCCAAAAACCTAAACTTTGGCTTAAAGGCAAAATACTGCAGATGCTGGAGTCAGAAATCAAAACACAAAGTCAAGCTCTGACAGCATCTGTGGAGAGAGAATAGAGCCAATGTTTCATAGAAACAAAGGAGATAGTAGCAAGGGGAGGCCACTTGGCCCTTTGAGCCGGCTCCATCATTCATTACGATCTTGGCTGATTGCCCAACTCTATCGCCTAATCCCACTTTCTCCTCACAACCTATGGTGCCGTTCGCCTCTTGAATACATTCAATGTATATTCAGTGCGCCATATCTGACCACCTCTTCAATGTTCAATGTTCTGACATCAACTACTTCCTGTGATAATGAATTCCACAGTCAGGATGATTTTATTCACTCTCAGGCCTGCTGAGATTTTCCAGCGTTTTCTATTTCTGTCGAAGTTTTGGCTTGAGACACTGATCTGTGTCCTTGCTAGCTATTGGCTCCCAGGCTCCAAAGCACTGTAGCTAAGATCATCATGCCTATCTTCAAATCTCTTCATGGCTTTGTCTTATCTTATCTGCAATATCTTCTGATCTTTTATCCCACATCAGTCATTTGATTCTGGTGCATTATATCACCCTTCTTGATGGCAAATTCCATAACACCTCAAGGCTGATTTCTGGGATTTCCTCTTTAAACCACTTCACCTCTCCTCTTTACACTATTCAAAACCTTCTCAAAAAGCAACTTTTCTCTCAAGCTTGAGGCCACCTCTTTAATTGCTTTGACCATGTCTATCTATAAGTTATTTCTTAATTCCTATTTTCTCTCTCTTCCATGAAGAGAGAGAATTAAGGGGTGGCACAGTGGCACAGTGGTTAGCGCTGCTGCCTCACAGCACCATGGACCTGGGTTCAATTCCAGCCTATGTCAGTGTGGCATCTGCACATTCTCCCTGTGTCTGCATGGGTTTCTCTGGCTGCTCTAGTTTCCTTCCACAGTTCAAAGATGTGTGAGTTAAGTTGATTGGCCATGCTAAATCAATCCAAATGTCAGGGTGATTAGTACAGTAAATATGTGGAGTTGCAGGAATAGGGCTTAGGTGGGATTGTGGTTGGTGCAGACTCAATGGGCCGAATGGCCTCCTTCTACACTGTAGGGATTCTATAAAGTACATTGTTGGGACATTTTCTATGTTCAAGGTACTATTGAATTGCAAGGTTTTGATCCTGAGTAATTTGGAGTTCAGTAGACCCAACATGGATGTTGGAGTGAGACATGATTTCTTTTAGAAATTATCAATAGACAGTTTTTTTCACTAGCAAATACAATTTGATCAAAATATACCCCTTTGACACTTTCTTTTCAGTTAAATATTCCGAAATGAAATTTTATACCAGAAATCTGTTATTGCAGCCTTTCCCTTACACAATAAACATTCTCGTCTGTGTAAATGGATCTACTTTTTTTTATGTTAGCTTGAACCTTATTGAAGAAAATAACCCGATCAGATTACAAATTATGGAATAATCTGAGGATTACCTTTGTTTCTCAGGGAGTGAACAACTAGAAGGATGAAATTCAAAATGTTTTACTTACAGTAGGACTTGCTCATCTTCGAGCAAGATCTTATTGTACAAATAAACTCTGTGCCAAAAGGGATTATAAAATAATTTGTGAACGGTCTGTGCAAATCAATCAATTTGCAAGTATGAGGTATCCACTTTGGTAAGAATAATGGTAGGAAAGACTGCTATTTAAATGGGGAAAAGCTGCAGCATGCGACGATGCAGAGGGACCTGGGGTCCTTGTGCACGAATCGCAAAAACACAGTATGCAGGTGCAGCAGGAGATTAAGAAGGCGAATGCAATGTTGGCCTTTATAGCTAGGGGGATAGAATATAAAAGTAAGGAAGTTCTGTTGAAGTTGTACAGGGTGCTGGTGAGGCCGCAGCTGGAATACTGTGTGCAGTTTTGGTCGACGGGTTCAAGAAAGGATATATTGGCCTTGGAGGGGGTGCAGAGAAGGTTTACTAGGCTGATACCGGAGATGAGGGCATTGGATTATGAGGAGAGAGACTGAATAGGCTAGGTTTGTACTATTTGGAGTTTAGAAGGCTGAGAGGGGATCTTATAGAGACGTATAAGATAACGAAGGGAATGGATAGGGTAGAGGTTGAGAGACTCTTCCAGCTTAGCAAAGACAGCAGGACTAGAGGGCACAGCCTCAAGATTGGGGGATCGTGGGGGGGAGGTTCAGATTGGAGTTGCGGAGGGGTTTCTTCACGCAAAGGGTGGTGAATCTTTGGAATTCTCTGCCTGATGAGGTGGTGGAGGCTTCCTTACTGAATATGTTCAAGTCAAGAGTGGATAGGTTTTTAATTGACAAGGGAATTAAGGGTTAAGGGAAGAAAGTGGGAAAGTGGTACTAAACAACTACAGATCAGCCATGATCTTATTGAATGGTGGGGCAGGCTCGAGGGGCTGTATGGCCAACTCCTGCTCCTATTTCTTATGTTCTTATGTTCTAATCTTATCACACTATAGAATGTCCTGTGCTTTATTTTCAATTTTGATCAGCTAAACATTTTGGAATCATTCAAATTGCAATCTATTGCCATATTAACCCCTCATCCACACTCTGCCCTTCACCACAACAGGCGAAAATAAAAGATATATTATTCTCACTGTAGTTCACCGGGATTGGCTCGAACACAATTTCTGAACAAGGGATTTGTCACTTTAGTGACTGTTTAACAAGCATTTATCGCAGTTATTCCTTTGTATTTGTAGGTCACAGGTTTGCATGTATATATTATGTGTATTAGGTGGCACATCCAGAAAGATTCAGTAAGGTGTCATTCAAATTTTATCTTATTCAGTGGTTACTGAGATACAAACTTTAAAAAGGAATTAAAATTGTAGGGCTTGTGCAATATCTTGAGGCAGGAGTAGGTTTATTTCATTAAATGTAGACTTTATTTGTGACACACATGGGAGTATTTACAAGCTCAGCACAATCAGCATCCCTGCTGTCAGCAGGTTGAATGGCAGGAGGGGGGAGCAACAACTCCCATTATTACATTCTCTTTCCCTTTAACTTCCTTAAACAACTACACAACATTAACAATGCCTCTTGGTTGTAACATCCCCCTGTCTATAAATCAAGTCCTCAAAGTACTCTGCAGGGATGGTCAGAGTGACGCTACTTCATCAGTGAAGTTTCTATAATAGGAATCACAGCCATAGAAAAAGAAGCATCCCTCGAATTATCCCAAGGGACAGTGTTGGGAACAACCCCGTGCCCACAGCCTGAGCCCATTACCAGGACTCTTGGAGATCTTTTCCCTTCAGCCTGGCAGTAGCAAAGGGCACAAGGCCACTGAACCTACCTCCATGAAACCCCCTCAGGGTCCAACATGCCAGGTCGACACTGGCCATTCCCAGCATTAAATCCTACCCGATGTTGTTCCTGCTGGGGTGGTGGGTGCCTGGTGAGAGACTGCTGATTGGGCCGTCTTGTCCGCTAATTGTATTACAATTAATGGGTTTGCATAACTTTCAGGTTAGTGGGGTGGGTAGGGTGAATTCCCAATTTCCTTCATGCCATGAGGGAATCCTAATTTTTATTTGACACCCCATTCGGAGGTGCTTTGGGATTCCTCTAGACTACTGATTGGGTTGGAGAACTCCACCCCACACTCTCCCACCGTCCTGTCTGGTCTTGCTTGAGAACAGGAATGATGGATGTCGTCAAATCAGAAAACTGGACAGACTGAATTATTCCAGGTTTTCCAAATGACACAACACTGCTTTTTCTCCTAGGAAGTAAGGCATCGGCCAGTCCTTGAAGAAGCATGGTGTTGCCTGGGGTAGAGGGAGAGATGTGGAGGCAGGGTTGGAGGAGGGTTTGGTGGGGTCAATGTGTAATTTAGCTTGCATGCCCTTTAATTTTCCCAATTCATTTTGAAAAACAGTGTCATATTTCTTCAAAAAGTCCAGAATTCTATAGGACATCAAGTGGAAGATTTCAGACTGGTCTAGTTTTATTTATTTTTTAGCCAATCTTGACCAAAAGGGTTGGACCCCTTTCAGTCTACAACCATCGCAAGGAGTTGTGTTATCTGTTGCTAGTAATGGACTGGAACATTAGCAATGCCCTTGAAATAAATGGGCTCTCCAGTATAGGTTCTCAGATGGGTGGACATGTGTTCCAATGTCAATGGCTTGCTCTCTTCACTGAAGTTCTTGAATTGTGCTCTCCACCTGTATCTGCAGTTGCTTGTCATTTACCTGTGTTGGCATTGCAATGGGTGCAGATTTAACACAGTGATACAGAGAGAATGCATCAGCAGTATCAGCTTTTGCAGTGTTAGCTGACTCAGCAGATTTGCATTCTGCTCACAATTGATTTAGTTTTGTGCTACACTGCCTTTCTTATGGCAGTAGTAGCACTCTGCCTCTCTAAATCTGCATGAACTTGCTGCATGATTCCCTCCACACCTATAGCAGCTGCATGCCAGGTTAGCTGCTACATTATGATTAGGCTTCCTGAATTGGCACCTGGTAGATAGGGGACTGAAAATCTGCAGCACAGCTACTCGTGCAATGCTTAGTTGTGGGTTCTACCTAACATGGTACAATGCTCCATTGTTTACATGCTTAAAATCCTGAGAATCTTTTGTGACATTCTCCATGTCAAGGGGACCAACCAGCCTAGCCCAGCGCACACCAGCCTGTCCTGCAGCATATCATTCATGACATTCCCAAACTCACATGAGCTGTTGCCACAAAGGTAGAAATAGATTCTCCTGGAGTATCAACTTCTGTTTTAAACGTGAAACACTGCGTGATTATTGACAGTTTGAGCTAAAAATGGGACTTCACAAGCTCCACTGCCTCGTTGTACTACTTAGTACTGGGTGCATCCAGGATGGCGAGGATTTTGATAAAGTTATACATTTTACTTCCTCAGCAGAATAGCATTACACTTACCATCATCAGTAACTTCATTTGTCTTCAAATAGAACCTGAGCCTCTCAACAAACTGATTCTAATCAGTTGGCATTGGCATCATACAGATCGACCCTCCAGTGCAACAGCATAATCAGTAAAACTTTTTGTTGCCCTTGTGCAGGTACTGGCTGTGTTTTCTTCTGTGTTTACTGCTTGAAGAGTGTTGGCCCTTTAGGAGCTGCCAGTGCAGACTGTTTTTTTTTATTCAGGTGTCTCTATAGTTTGTCAGCTTTCTGTCATTTCCAGTTTCCTGCTCTTTTCAGGATCTGGACAGTCATGGGCCTCTTTTGCTCCTGCATGTGTTTGGCTGCTGCTAATATTGCTTTTGTTGAGGAAAGAGTGCGGCAATCATTGCCTTTAAATTCCACTGGTGTGTGTGTGTGTTGGTGTGTGTGTGTGTTGGTGTGTGTGTGCGTGTGCGTGTGTGTGTGTTGGTGTGTGTGTGTGTGTGTGTGTGTGTTGGTGTGTGTGTTTGGTGTGTGTGTGTGTTGTGTTGTTTGTGTGTATGTGTGTTGGTGTGTGTGTGTGTTGTGTGTGTGTGTGTGTTGTCTGTGTGTGTGTGGTGTGTTGGTGTGTTCGTGTGTGTGTGTGTTGGTCGTGTGTGTGTATGTTTGTGTCTGTGTGTGTGTGTGTGTGGTGGTTTGTGTCTGTGTGTGTGTATGTGTGTTGGTGTGTGTGTGTGTTGGTCTGTGTGTGTGTGTGTGTTGGTGTGTGTGTGTGTTGGTGTGTGTGTGTGTTCATGTGTGTGTGTGTGTGTGTGCTTTGTGGTTGAACTTGAGTGTGTTACCAGTTGAACTTGTAAGTTGCTCGTTTCATGACTTCCCCATGTTTTTTCAGGATCACACACCATTCCTTTTTCGTTTTACTTATATTAAAAATTTCATTGTTTGAACCCTTCGTTGTTTCAAAAAAAGGTGTTCTGATCCTTTTCCTCTGTAGGAACTCCCTACCAGATAAGTCCCAATTTCATGTCCTTTATTAACTGCACTAACCCCACCGACCCTGAATTCCATAGTGCTCACCACCAGGGGGCAATATGCAATTTCAGTCAAATTTATCCTCATCACCAGTGTAATATTTTGAGACAGGAACCAGTCTCTTGCAAATGAATATAAGCTTTTTTGGGTACTGAGACAGAGGTAATTACAAGCTCCTTACCAGCTTGCTGGCAGGGCCAGGCACTGCCAACTCTTTGCCAGCCAATTGGCAGGATTCTGATTTGATTTATTATTGCCACATGTATTGGTATAATGAAAAGTATTGTTTCCTGCTCACTATACAGACAAAGTATACAATTCATGGAGTACATAGGGAATAAAGAAAGAAGAGGGTGCAGAACATAGAGTTACAGTCAGAGTTTAAGAGAGTTAGAGCACAGTTTTAAAATCATAGAATAAGAGCAAAAGAAATGAGTAGAGGGGATGTTGAGGACAGCTCGCAACACTCAAGTACCATCAGGATGGAGGGACAACCCACTCCTATTGCTACAGCTGAGGAAAGGAGCACAAAGTTGCTGGTATGGGTACAATGGACCAATTGATCACCTTCCGTGCTGCATCATTCTATCATTATTGTCCAGCATTTTCATTCCACCCTTCTCACCACCCCCATAAAATGCTGACAAGTATTTAAAATTAAATATTCACAGATTCTAAAAGCTAAAATATTACTTATCCGCGTAAGCAGACATTTACCACTGAAGTGCTTACATGCCTTCCTTCGACATTTCTCTCATCAGCCTTTCTGTATCCCTAATTAGCTTAGCTGGCTGTCCATGAAGTTTTAAGTAATTATTCAAATGAACTGATCACAGAAAACTGGGGACTTTTTAGAAAGGCCTAACAAACTTGGCCTGGTCATTATCGAAGATCTGACCACTGTTAAACCTCTGGATGGTTGCAATATTTTTAAAACCTACATTGTATATTGCAGCATAGGCTTGAGAGGCCTATATCATTGTGAATAGTATTGGTTAATAGCTGTACCAAACAGTAATATGATAACTGAATTATATTAACTGCATATTATAGAAACAGACCATTCAGCCCAACTGATCTATGTTTACATTTATGATTCACATCAGCCTCCTGTCGCTCTAACCAATTAACTTATCCTTCTGTATTCTTCTCCCTCATCTCTGTTGATAAGGATATTAAATTGAACAATCAATAAACTGTTCAAAGCTATGCAATGCCTGACATTACATTGATGACAGCATTAACGTCTGCTTCACCACAACACAAAGGCTTTCTTTATCATCACGCATTGAAGCATTCAACAATCTCTGTTTTAAAAGCACAACTTTATTAATTCTGTTCAGTTGCAAGATCATATCATTCTTCCAATTGGTATAGTAAGCACTCGGTTCATCAAAGGTTATTCTCATGTAATTCTGCATACCTGTGCCGTGTACCTATGTACATGCCTGTGTGAGTGGGATTCTCTGGCCTTTCACAGCCTGCCACACTGCAAGGAAGAACAGAGAATTTGGCGCCCAGCCAAATCTTCATTTACTGGAACGAGACCATAGAATCCTACTAGTATGAATAGCCAAAGAATTCCAGTCAAGCTATATCTATCTGTATTAGGCATTAAGCAAAGATTATGATCCACCTTATATCTGATATTTCTTTTCCATTTTTGATAAAATGTGCCTAGATTTTCCAGCTAATGAGACTATTTTATTTAACTTCTCTCCATAAAATTAGAAGAAAAATATCTGATAAACAATCAAATTATAATATTGGGAGAACTATTGTCACATGTAAGAAAATTTACTTTTAATTGGCTGTTGCAATTTGTGGAAATTGCGTGTTCGTTTTTAACTGAAAAAGATAAAATGTTAGATTAATCCCAGATCAAAATCAGATTGTCACTCCTAAAAATAATGGGGATCAGAGCATTTCAGGTGTTCACAAAGTTGTTAAACATATGATGATAACTGTCGCTTATAATAATTAAGCATACACCCGACAGAAGCACTGAGGGCAAAATCTAGCAAATTTACCCAAGTATCAAAGAATCAAAGACTTCACATAAGTTAACAGTTCTGAGCTGAAGAACTTTTAAACCTGACCTAGCTTCAACAATTAATGCCTTTATATCCTTTTCTTAATCGTGATGTTTCAACATGAATTGATCTTATTTACAGTAAGAAGCTTCAAAACACCAGATTAACGTCCAACAGGCTTATTTGGAATCACAAGCTTTTGGAATGCTGCTGTTTCATCAGGTGAGTGGTGAGGTAAAATTCACAAACACAGTGTACATAGACAAAGACACCATTGCAAGATAATGGTCGGAATGAGAGTCAGTAATCCTGGTTGGAAAGCTTGTGATTCCAAATAAACCTGTTGGACTTTAACCTGGTATTGTGAAACTTTTTACTGTGCCCACCCCAGTCCAATGCCGGCATCTCCACATCATGATCTTATTTAGTAATTTCAGTTCTCTATGCCATTCATTCAGGCTTCTAAGCTTTCAAGAACCTTTTACATGTTAATACAAGACCTATTTATATAAAAGGGAGCTTTTGCAGCTGCAATCAAAATGCTACTAGATACATTTAATATGTTTTTTTTTGAAAAGAGAAAATAATAGTGGTGCTATGTATTTAACAAGGTTATTCCAAACAAGACTTTTGATTTGACTTGATTTATTATTGCCTCATATATTAACATATGATGAAAAGTATTGTTTCTTATGTGCTATACAGACAAAGCATACTGTTCATAGAGAAGGATACGAGAAAGTGCAGAATGTAGTGTTATAGTCATAGCTAGGATGTAGAGAAAGATCAATCATCAGAAATATTGATTTCAAAAACTGAAAAATGATTCTAACTCTAATTTCAGTGTGATGCATGCTACTCATTATTTGCATTGTCTCCAGGGTTACTGGCAGAAGTTGGAGGGAGGAATTTTAACTGCCAGCTCAGATACTCTGGGTCAGGGTGAACTTGATACTTTGGGACCAGTTTTCAATTGCTGAAATCAGCATCAATGGCAGTAACAGCTTCAGAGTGGCATTGATACGCTTACATTCAACACCCTGCCTGTTGCCAACGAGACTGAGGCTTCCAGGATGCCTATTTCGAGCAATAATATGTAAATAGTTGTTCCATGCTATACATGAGACTCCATTTTAAGACAGAAATGGTTGAAGCGTGTCATGTGGAGTTCTACTTACAACAGGGCAAAAAAGTGTCCCAAAAATGGAAGATGTAAATTTAATTCTGAGCCTCACAAACATAATAGTGGTGAGTGTCCCTTTAAAAACAAACAACAGAAGATGGTCACCCAGCTTGAGGGATCAATTGGGACTGAGAGTGGCTAATTACCTAAAGGAGTGGATTCCTCTCTTAGATAGAAGACATCTGGAAGTCATGTACAGATTGGGGCAGCCAATGGGCTGCTCCAGGGCAGCTGTGAGACTGCGAGCCTCTCAGAACAAAGAATAATACAGCACAGGAACAGGTCCTTTGGCTCTCCAAGTCAGCGCCAATCACATCGTCCTAGCTAGACTAACTGCTTATATCCTTCTATTCCCCTCCTCACATCTTTAATATTCTCTATTTCACATCTCTATACAAATTTTTTTTGTAATAAATATCTTTTGTGTTTCTGGCAAAGTCTGTAGCATGCATCGTTGCAATAATCTAGGGATTTCAAGAGGTATATCTGCATTCAATTAGAAGTGGAGGAATATCCACTAATGCTGTAATGTCCCCCTGCTTTAGTGCCTCGAAGGGGCAAGTCAATGGGATCAATTTTAACTTATCTTCAGCAGCCCACATGTTCTACTTTCAAGAAGGCAGGAGCATTCTGAGACCCAGACCTCAGTTAAATGGAGCTCAAGAACTATCCACATTATCTCAGGAAGTAAAGCAAGTCTGGGAATGATGTACAATCATGTTGTAGCAACAGATCACACAATTTTTCATGGGTTTAGAGGAACAGATTTGGTTCTTTTCACACTACAAGAATAACTTAAGACTTAAATTTTGAGGTGCGGACAGCTAAATGACCAGTAAAAGGCATTAAGTCCAACCACTTTTACTGAAAAATGACAATTAATAGTATATGTCTTACACTCCAATTAGCTCATTAAACAGGGTCTAGTACTTTAAACAGGCTAATTCTTTGGCAAGAAAGTGAGGAGCAAATCAATGTTTGCAATTCAGAGGATCTCATATAAACTTATGAAATTTTAACAGGATTAGACTGGGTAGATTAAAAAAAAATTCTTGTGATGCAAAGTCCAGAACTAGAAGTCATAGTTTGAGGATAAAGGGTAAACTTTTTTGAACTGAGGTGGGGAGAAATTTCTTCACCCAATGGGTGGCAAATCTGTGGAATTCACTATCACAGAATATAGTTAAGGCCAAAATGTTGTCTGATTTCAAGAAGAAATTAGATATAGCTCTTTGGGTTAAAGAGATCAAGGGGTATAGGAGAAAAGGGAGGATCAGGATATTGAATTTGATAATCAACAATGATCAAAATGAATGGCAGAGCAGGCCAGAAGGGTCAAATGGCCTCTCCCTGCTTCTAGTTTCCTTAGGGAAGGAACTCTACATCCTCATTTTGACCACCCCACTACTGTCAATTTTGGAAAAGGAAATCAAGTTCAGAGTAAAATAGGGCAGTGATGTCTGTTTCAGTGGTACTGCTCAAAATAAATGTCACCTTTCACAACACCAAAACAGAAACACTATCTGTTTCTTAATAACAGAAACACCTGCATTTTTGAAGAATGCTTCCTTCCTTCCTTCTATGATATTTCACACCTTCTGTAACATTGTATTGATCTCATGCTTCCTACTCTATTTAGGATTATACTATATAATTTACTATTTTGGTGTTCAAAGCAATTTTGACAACCAGCTATACTTAAAGCTAATGAAACTTAAGACCCACACCAATTATTCACAAAACGATGAGAATAAATAACAGAAGATGCAAAAAAAGGGAAAAGATTAGAGAAATGTGAAAGGTGGAACTGTTTTCTCTGAACTTGGTTTCACCAGATGTTTTCAATTTCCATGATCACTGTCATTAAGATAATTATCTCAGCATAAGGTAACCTCCAGATGCAATTCAGATGAGTTTTTGAATGTATTTACCTACCATGTTGTTACACTGCAGAGGTACTTGTTGTCTTTGTGAAATCCTGGAAAGATGCATTACAGAAATGGTTTCTACAAAATGATAAATACATTGCTGTGCGTCTTCTCTTGTTCATCTTTTATATTCTGAACAAATATTTCAGATTGAGTCTTTTTGTATCAAGGAATTGCTTTCTCTGCAACAAAAACATATTTTGCTGGCATTAACCTCGTGTATCGAGGAAAGTATTTTTACCTCCAGAGTGGCATTCTGCAAAGCATCAAACGTAGCAATTGCTGTTCATGCAAGGTTAATTGTGGGTTACTGAGAGGTTTTGGCAGCAATACAACCTGCTGATTTACATGGGAGTTGGTTGTTTTCAGTGTGTGGGCTAAGACGTGGGCACACTCTCTATAGATCAGGGCAGCCAGTGAAAAGGGGAAGCACTAATTCTCTCCGAATCAGCTGTGAACAATATTTAGGAGTTAGTTAACCACCTAAAATAGCACTGGGAAGATACAAACTGATGTTTAAGCAGAAACCCTGCTGCAGAATTGTGTATGATACCTTATGTCCAAATAAATTCTTCAAAAAGTGTAGTAACAACTTGATGTTTTTGTTTCAGGATCCGTGAGAATATTCCAACAAAGAATAACTGAAGCCAAATAAGAGACACCTTGAGAGTGTAATTACTGCAATGTGCTTACTCCTACTAGTCAACAATATGTAAGTATCACAAATACTATTACAGAGTGAGAAGAGCTAGTTTTGCAGACAAATTTGTATTTTCTGGGACTCTACCCCTACCAACCATGCCGCACCTGGATTCCCAGTCACATAGAGATGGCTGGAGCATCAACCAGGCTTCATAGTCAGAGAGACATAGAAGATAGGAGCAAGCCTTCACTCCTTTCAGCCAGCTCCACCATTCATTAAGATCATAGAACATAGAACATTACAGCGCAGAACAGGCCCTTCAGCCTTCGATGTTGCGCCGACCAATTATGAAAAAAGCAATGACCCTCCAAACTAAATCATTCCCTTCTCTTCCATAAACTTATCAACTAACCTCTTAAACACTACCAAACTTGGCGCATCTACAACTGCCGCAGGCAGGGCATTCCTCTCCCTAACCACCCTCCGGGTAAAGAACCTACCTCTGATATCCATCTTATAACTATCACCCCTTAATTTAAAGCTGTGTCCCCTCGTGCTAGCTTTCTCCATCCTAGGAAAAAGGCTGATCATGGCTGATCTTCTATCTCAACACTATATTCCAGGCCTCTTCCCATACCATTTTGCAGATTTAATGCCTAAACATCTATCTATTTCCTTCTTAAATGTATTCAGTGGCATGGCCTGCACAGCCTTCTGCGATAGTCATGATGTGGAGATGCTGGTGTTGGACTAGGGTAAACACAGTAAGAGGTCTGGTATTGTCAGACAATCTTCTGTGATTCAGAGTTCTACAGGTTCACTATCCTCTGAATGAAGAATTTTCTCCTTATCTCAGTCCTAAATTATAGAATTCCTACAATGCAGAATGTCATTCAGCCCATCAAGTCTGCACTGACTCTCCAACCGAGCATCTTGCCCAGGCTCTATTCCCATACTTACCATGCTAATCTACCTAACCTATATTTTTAGACATTATGGGACAATTTAGCATGGCCAGTCGATCTAACCTGCACATCTTTGGACTGTGGGAGGAAACCAGGACACCCGGAGAAAATCCACAGACATGGAGAGACTGCAAACTCCATATAGACAGTCATCAAGGCCAGAACTGAGCCTGGGTCCATGGCACTATGACGCAGCAGTGCTAACCATTGTGCCACTAAATGCCTTACTCTATTTCCTGAGACTATGTCCTTTTGCTCTCAAACTCCCAGCCAGAAGATATAAAGGGATCGATCCTACCAGAATTCAGCAAAGTGTCAGGGTCTGACTGATAATCAGCGTCTCTTCAGGGAAGCTGGCCGGTTTTCTCACCAGATCTTCTAACATGCATCAAAATAACATCGTGCATCTGACATCAGAATAAACAGGTGGGTGTGTTTCCTACCATCATACAGAGGAATGGCGCCTAAACATGTTTGTAAAACCCAGCTGCACTGGGATTGAGGTACCTTTAATAAAAGGGCGTCCCGATCAGAGGAAAAAAAAAATCTCAGTCTCCACATAGAGGTCTCAGGTTCTCCTCCATTCCCATAGTGGTCAGCTGGCACATTTCTGCCTCCCCACTTTCCCCTTCCATAACTACAGTGACTGCTGTTCGATAAGTAATTATTTGGCTGTAAGGGACTTTGAGATGTCCAGTGGGTGTGAAAGTGCAAGTCTGCATTTTTATTTTCAGAAATCTGAAGTAATATAATTTTGTAGGAAGAGCAAGAAAAGGCAATGAGAAAAAGAAAACAATTCTAAAGAGTATAACAGGAAGGAAAGCAATTGTGGCTATGGGTTCACAAATTGTTGAAGATAGCAGGGCAGGTTGGGAAATGGTTTACAGGATCATAAATGGGTGGCATAGTGGCATTGTGGTTAGCACTGTCTCCTCACAATGCCAGGACCCAGGTTTGATGCCAGGACCCAGGTTTGATTCCTGGCTTGGGTGACTATGTGAAAGTTGCACATTCTCCCATATCTGTGTGGATTTCCTTCAGATGCTCTTGTTTCCTCCCATAGACCAAAGATGTGCTGGTTAGGTGCATAGACCATGCTAAATTGTTCCTTAGTATCCTGAGATGTGTAGGTTAGAAGGATTAGAACAAAGCACAAAGAAAATTACAACACAGGAATAAGCCTTCAGTCCTCCAAACCTGCACTGACCATGCTGTCTGACTTAACTAAAACCCCTACCTTTCCAGGGGCCATATATCTCTCCATTCCATTTCATTCATCTACTTGTCAAGATGCCCCTTAAAAGTCATCACCTTATCAGCTTCCACTACCTCCCCCGGCAACGAGTTCCAGGCACCCACTACTCTCTGTGTAAAAAATCTGCCTATATGTCTCTTTTAAACACTGCTTCTCACACCTTAAAACTATGCTGCCTAGTAATTGACTCTTCCACCCTGGAAAAAAACCTTCTGACTATCCACTCTGCCCATACCTCTCATAATCTTGTAGGCTTAGTGGGGTAAATATGGGAGGGTTACTGGGATAGGGCCTGGGTGGGACTGTTGTCAGTGCAAACTCAGTGGGCTGAATGGCTTCTTTCTGCACTGTAGGGATTCTATGATTCTAAACTTTATTGACAAAGGATATCGAGTTCAAATGCAGGGAAGTTCTGGTGAACCTTTAAAATACAATACTTTGCCATCATTTGAAATATTTTGCCTCAGGAACAATACAAAGAGAAGGTGCAAAATAATTTGCATGAATGAATTTAGGGATGAGAACATCAATTAGCTGGAATTACTCTCCTTATACAAGTTTGAGAAGAGATTTGATAGAGATGTTCAAAATCATGAAGGGTCTGGACTGAATAGATAGGGAGAAACTATCTATTGGGAAGAGACCAGAATCAGACTACATAGATTCAAAACAAACAGCTTGCAGTGGGATATGGAACATACTGCCTAAGAGTGCGGTTGAAGTAGCTTAAATTGAGGCTTTCAAAAGGGAATTAGATAATTATCCAAAGAGAAAAAAACATTGCAGAACAACAGGGATAGGACAGAGGAGTGGGACTAGATGAATTAGTCTTGCAGAGAGCCTGCACAGACATGACAGACTGATGTCATGATGGACCTTCTTAGCTGCAACCGTTTTATGATTTTACAGCTGTAAGTAGCAAAGACACATTCATAAATACTGGAATTTTATAGATTCAAAGTAAACTTGAAAAATGGTAAGGGTGCTTTTCAGAATAGCATTGAAGCACCAACTATCCTCCGGGGTTCCCCAACATGTGGTCTTGAACAGAAATACCAGTTTAACTCGTCTTCCTCAACATGTGACATACATGGTACTTGCAAATTGTTAACAGGACACTAGGTGGCCCCCTGATGTGAGTCAGCAGATTATAGTAATTACATTGCAAGGTTTCTCTTGTGTTGCTTTTGTTAGTTTTTGATGGTATATTGCAGCGGATCTAGGAAATAAAAGCAATTGGTTATTATCACACCAAATTTAAATGTTTACTTGAAGGTAACATCAAAGAGTTAGTACTCTTGCTTTGTGCACCAAGCAAATGCTGACAGCAACAATTAAAGTTTCAGTTGATTTGACTTCAAATTATTATGCATGGTCACAAGCATAACACAGTACCAAAACAGTAGCAGCAGATTATCAACACACCATGTCACTGAGGCACTGAATCAATCACCTTAATGATAAGGGCAGCATAGTGGCATAGTGCCTTACAGCGCCAAGGACCCAGGTTTGATTCCCAGCTTGGGTCTCTGCAGAATCTGCACATTCTTTCTCCCTGTCTTCCGGATGCTCCGCTTTCCTCCCACAGTCCAAAAGATGTACTGGTTAGGTGTATTAGCCATGTTAAATTCTCCTTCAGTGCACCCAAAGAGGCACTGGAGTGTGCCAACTGGGGGATTTTCACAGGAACTCAATTGCAGTGTTAATGTAAGCCTATTTGCGACACTAATAAATAAACTTTAAATTTAATTTTCTTTGAAATGGTTTTACCATCATTGAATCCCTCACTGTCAACATCCTTGGGATTACCATTGACCAGAAACTCAACTGGATTCACTACATAAACACTGTGACTACAACAGTAGGTCAGAGATAGAAATGCTGCAATGGGTAACTCACCTTCTGACTCCTCAAAATTTATCCACTATCTACATGGCACAAATTAGGAGTGTGATGGAATACTTCCAATTTGCCTAGATGGATGCAGCTTCAACAACACTCTCAAAGCTTGACACCATCCAGGACAAATGGTGTCCACTTGATTAACACCACATCCACAAATATCCACTCCCTCCATCACGATACTCAGTAGCAGCAGTGTTAGTATCTACAAGGTGCACTGCAGCAACTCAGCAAAGATTCTTTGATAGCACCTTCCAAACCCATGATCACTTCCATCTAGGACAAGAGCAACAGACACATGGGGGCATCATGACTTGGAGGTTCCCCTCCAAGCAATGCGCTTCAATTTGTAAACGTGAGGTTATCCACTTTGGTAGAAATAATAGTCGGAGGGATTATTATTTAAAAAGCAAAAACTGCAGTATGCTACGGTGCAGAGGAACCTGGGGGTCCTTGTGCACGAATTGCAAAAACCCAGTCTGCAGGTGCAGCAGGTGATCAAGAAGGCAAATGGAATGTTGGCCTTTATAGCGAGGAAGACAGAATATAAAAGCAGGGAGGCCTTGCTGCTACTGTTCAGGGCACTGGTGAGGTCGCAACTGGAGTACTGTGCACAGTTTTGGTCACCACATTTGCCAAAGGGTATATTGGCCATGGAGGAGTACAGAGAAGGTTCACTAGGCTGACACTGGAGATGAGGGCATTAGCCTATGAAGAGAGATTGAATAGACTGGGTCTGTACTCGTTAGAGTTTAGAAGGCTGAGGGGGGATCTTATAGAGACATATAAGATAATGAAGGGGCTAGATAGGATAGAGATAGAGAGATACTTCACACTTAGAAAGGATAGCAGAACTAGAGGGCACCACCTCAAAATAAGAGGGAGGGGTTGCAGTTTAGATCAGAGTTGAGGAGGAACTTCTTTACTCAAAGGGTGGTGTGTCTCTGGAATTCTCTGCCCATTGAAGTGATGGAGACTACCTCGCTAAATATATTTAAGTCACAAGTAGATAGGTTTCTGACAGACAAAGGAACTAAAGGTTGTGAGGAAAAAGCGGGAAAGTGGAACTGATCCACTTCAGATCAGCCATGATCTTGTTGAATGGCGAGGCAGGCTCGAAGGGCTAGATGGCCTACTCCTATTTCTTATGTTTTTAAGTTCTTATGCCATCCTGACTTGGAAATATATTGCCATTCCTTCACCGTCACTTGATGAATATCCTGGAATTCCTTCTCTCACAGCATTGTGGATCAATCCCCAGCAGTGGACTGCAGCAATTCAAGAAAACAGCTCACCAACACCTTCTTATAAGCAATGAGGGATAAGCAATAAATGCTGCTTGTGAACACAAGTCCTCACTCACCTGATGAAGGAGCGAGACTCCGAAGGCTTGTGCTGCCAAATGAAACTGTAGGATCTTAACCTAGTGTTGTGAGACTTCTTACTGAGTTTACCCCAGTCCAACGATGGCATCTTCACACAATAAATGCTGGCCAGTTAGCGATATCCATGTTCCACAAATGAATTGAAAAAAAGGCATCAGCAAATGCTGTAATAAGAAAGCTACAAATGACATCAGATCATGTCATGGTGATCCAAGCAGCATCCACTCAAAACTGCACAGAGAAACATAAATGTTGCTTACACAATATAGTCCGAACCAATGATGGTAATGCGAGCATTAAAGCTTAAGTCAAATCTGAAAAAGAAATTTGAAAACTTCACATTACTGAATAACATATATTGAAATAATTGAATTTAATAGAGAAAAATAGAGAACCCTAACAAAAGTGAAAGTATAGAAGAGCACAAGTGATGTTCAGAAAGATTAGTTCTTATTTTAGCCAAAAGTAAAACTCCTTTGGGAGTTATTCTGTGCCTTTGGAAGAAGACAAACAATACAAGACTGAGCAGGCAGCATTGAAGTTGCACAGTTCTCTTTGTTAGCTGTCATTACATTATGTTAGGAAAATGTTTCTTGGAAAATTATCACAGGAAACGAAGAAGACCATTTTAATTTCTTGCGTCATGGGATGTGACAGAGAGCATTTGACACTGTCAACCATTCATATCATGAGCAGTCATTCAATCAATCTTTTACAAGAACCACTTCAAATATATCCATTTTGGGATCTTGAGAGTGATCCAGAAGGAAGTATCCAGGTGAAATAGCATAAAGGTCAATGTTGCTGGCCAGAGGGACAAGTATATAACCCACAGCCGAACAACCTAGAATCTAGAACTTCACAATAACAAACAGCAAGCACCATAGTATACAACATTAGCATGTCAAGCACTCTGAAGAATAAATTTTTCCAATTTTTACATTTTAAAGTGTCAATTTTAAAGTGCCACATAAAAGAGTGCCAATTTTTACATTTTTGCAAAAGATTAATTTACCGTGGGACACATTTTTCATTCTGAGTCTGGGGCTAAATGGAAAAAAATGCATGGTGTAACAGCAAGTGGAGGATAATGGCATGCATGTAATTTGGCACACCAGTTCATTCAAGAGATGTATTACAAAATATATGCAGCACAAAAACAGGCCATTCATCCAAACAGGTCCATGCTAGGCTTCTCCACTCTTCATCTAACTCCTCTTTATTTAAGCGCATCAACATGTCCTTGAATTCATTTCCCCCTTATACTTATTTAACTTCCCCTTGAATGTGCTGATACATTTTCCTTCAAATACTTCTTGTGATAGTGAGTTCTATTTTCGAACCATCATCTCCATAATGAGATTTCTCCTGAATGCCCTATTGGATACATTAGTGAACATTTCATATTTATGGCCCTAGTTCTGACCTTTGCTCATAAGAGCAGAGAGATAATAAGATAACAAGTCCAACTGGGAACAGTGCAAGATCAGGTGAGAAAATAAAAGAACATGCATGAAAGTGTGCAGAGTGAGAATGGAGAGAGGATAAAAAGAGTCTGAGAAGGAAAGGTATGAGCGATATACAAGAATCACATAAGTGAACAATCATTACTCAAATATTGATTGGGATAATGTTAAAGGGTAAGGAGGGGGAGAAATTTCTGAAATATATTCAGGAACTGTTCCTCAATCATTTATATTCTTGGTCCAAATAAGAAAGATGCATGGCTGAATCTGGTATTACGAAACAAGATGGTCCAAATGTCAGTGGAGGAACATTTGAGTAAGAGTGTATTATAAGTTTTAGAGTAGTCAGGAAAAATATTAGTAATGGAGAATCATAGAATCATAGAAATCCTACAGTGCCAAAAGAGATCATTTGGCCCATTGAGTCTGCACCAACCACAATTCCACCCAGGCTCTACTACCATATCACTACATATTTACCCACTAACTTCTCTAACCTACCATTTCAGGACACTAATGGGCAATTTTAGTATGGCTAATCAACCTAACCCGCATATCTTTGGACTATGAAGGAAACTGGAGCACCCAGAGGAAACCCATGCAGACATGAGGAGAATGTGCAAACTCCACATAGACAGTGACGCAAGCCATTGAGCAAAGAACAAATCTAATTGTTTAATAATCACAGAAGAGCAAAGAATAATCAATATAGAACTTCTAAATTGGTTAAGAGCTCATTTCAATGTGATACGATGGGACCTAGCCAGGATAAAATGGATCCAGAGACTAACAAGAAAATCTATAATTGAATAGTTGGTGGTCTTTACGGAACAGGCACTTCAGATACAGGCAGAGTACATTCGAACAAGAATCAAATACAAAGGAGCCACAAACAAGGGTCCTAGGATGATGAATGAATTGGAATTTATGATGAAACAGAAAAGGAGGGTATGTGATGCATGCCAGGAGAGTTCTACAAGTGAAAATCAGGTCAAAAACAATATGTTGCAAAGGGAGATGAAGAGGAAAATAAGACTGTGGAAAAGAGAGTATGAGAATAGAACATAAAAGGGAATGCAAAAATCTTCTACTAGTGTGTAGATAGTAAGCAGGTAGAAGTGGAATGGGTCTTATTAGTAACAAAGGTGATATATGCTTAAAGATGCAGGATACGGCCAGTGTACTTAATGAGTTATTTGTATCAGTGTTTATTAAGAGGATTCTGACAAAACATCGGTTGAAGCAGTGATAGTGGAGGCATTAAAAGTGAAGAAGTACTGGGAAAGACTGTCAATGCTTGGGATAGATAAGTCACCTGCTCTGGATGGCTTGCATCCTAGGTTGCTAAAGCTAATGGAGTGGAGATAGTGAGAGGGCTTGCTTTAATCTTTTAATCTTCCCTAGCTGTGTGAGTGGTGCCAGAGGATTGGGCATGTGACAACCTTATCCAAAAAAAGATGTAAGGTCAGTACTAGCAACTACAAGGTAGTTAGATTAACATCAATGCTGGATAGGATTTTGGGAATTTTAATAAGGGAGAAAAAAATCAACAGGCACTTGAGAGGTTTGAGTTAATTATGGCATGTCAGCTCAGATTTGTAAAAGATAGATCATGCTGGACTAATCTAATTAAATCTTTCAATGATTTGACAGAGAAAGTTGATGAAAGGAATGTGGTGGATATTGTCTCTAAGAATTTTAAGAAATTGTTTGACAAGATAGCTTGATAAAAGGCTGATTAACAAAATGGAGGTTTATGGAATAGGAAGGTCAGTGCCCAATTGGATAAAAAATGTTTGGTTAAGTACAGTACTTAGCAAGTCATAGTGGATGGTTATTTTCCAGACTACAGGATGGTAAAGTGCTGTTCATCAAACAAAGTGCTGGGACCACTGTTTTGACAAAGGATTATCTGGACTCGAAATGTCAATTCTTTTCTCTCCTTACAGATGCTGCCAGACCTGCTGAGATTTTCCAGCACTTACTCTTCTGGTTTTAGATTCCAGCACCTGTGGTAATTTGCCTTTATCCACTGCTTTCATTGTTGTGTATGAATAAATTAGATCTTGAAACAAAGAACAAAATTTCAAAATGTGCTGACAATACCAAACTTAGAGGAATGGGACGAGTGACAATGATATGGATTACCTGAAACATAGATAGGCCAGAAGAATAACCACACACATGCCAGACATTTCTCTGCATTAAATTCTACCCGACACGAGTTAGCACTACTGCTTCACAGCACCAGAGCCCCGGGTTCAATTCTGGCCTTGGTGACTCTCCACATGGGGTTTGCATTTTTCCCCAAGCCTGCATGGATTTCATCTGGGTGCTCTGGTTTCCTCCCACACTCCAAAGATAGGCATGGATCAGCCATGCTAAATATAGCACCAATAGGCTCTCTTCTTTGCCATAAATGGTCTATGGATTTTTGTTCCGGTTTTTCACTCATATTTTCGATGCTCTAACCCTATCTCCTCACACTTCCTCACCTCCACATCTCCCACCTTTCCACAATCCAACCTATTTTATCCCACCCACACTCTATGCCCCATCCATGCCAACATCTTTGATCCAGGCCCTGCTGACCATTTTGGAAGATCCATAGAGGCACCACAATTCCATAGAAATCTGGGCCTGTGACTCCAAAGGGCCCAGCTTTATCATTCTGCCGTGCATGTTTTCGGGCACAAAAACTTGGTAAAGTTGGATATGAGGCCATTATTGTGAACTATGCCCACATCCATGCAGATGCCCACTTTACCAAGGCCTGAAAATTGCTGCAATCTAAACACAAAAACACCAAAACAGGCACAACAGCGATTTAAATGCATTTCCATGCATTTAAATTGAATTAATGGGCTGCCCGCCCAACTTTACCAGCATTTCCCCTTTACCATCATGTTCGCGTGTCCAAATTCGGTGCAAAACAGGCATGCTTGGGAAAGGTCTGTTTTGGGCGCTCCTGCTTCTGAAGAGGTAAGTTCAGAGCTTCCAACAGCTGTTTGATTCAGATAATGGGGAGGACAGACCAGATCATTCACTGGTAAGAGGGTGGAGGAGGGAGGCCCACCCATTTTTTCATGGGAGGGAGTGGGATGTAGTGGTGGGGGAGGACCGATCATTCTCTGGTAGTTGCGAGGGAGAGGTGGGTCAGATATATCTCTGGTGGGGGGTGTGGAGGAGGGAGGAGGGAGGCCAGATCATTCTCTGGTGGAGAGGGAGGGAGGAGGTAGACAGGTCAGACGTATTTCTGGTGAGGTGGGGGGAGGAGAATTGATCGCTCACTGGTTGTGGGGGGAGGTGGAAGGCTAGGTGGATCTTTGGTGGGGGGTGGGGGGTGGGTGGGAGGCGGTGCAGGAGCGTGGGGGGGGAGGGGAACTGCTGCCACTCTGTGGGTGATCGGTGGCTGGGGGGGGAAGAAATGAGGCAAAGGGTCACAATCGGTCTGGGGGACAGTTTTGCTCGGAGGGAGATGATGGGGTGATATCTAGGGGGACAATTGCTGCCAGGCTGCTTTATCTGCTTTTTGCGACCTGGAGCAGTGATAAGGACAGGTTTATTCAAAACTTTTTTCTCACCGCGCACGCGCAGTTCAAAGCTCCAATCAGACCTGCAGCATTTCGGGTGTAATGAGCCCTGCTCACAGCACAATTCAGACCTACTTTTTCTTTCAGGCTGAGTACATATGGAAGCACCTGAGAACAGTTTTCCAAATCGGATCCAAATTGCGCCCAAATTCAGCACTTAGAATCAAAATCGGGTCCCAAGAGTAACAATATTCGCTTATTCAGCAGTATTTAGGCTGGGTTAAATTCCATTGAAATGTTTGCTTTTTAGATATTGTTAGATTTGTTTTCTTTTGTGCATGTGAATTAGAAATCTAGCAAAAGCTAGCCCATAATTTAAAAAAAAACCACAACTGTCTGGGAAGAAAAGTACCTTCATTATCTGGGGAAATGAAGGAGAATGTTGTCTAACTTGAAGTGATTACTTTGCAGACATGTCATGGTGTCTGTCAAGTCAGACCCCATGAGGTAAGCACACCTCCTTAAAAGACAAATTTTCCCCAGCAGAGATTGTTGCAATCAAAAATGAAACTCCTTTCAACGGTAGATAACCAAAAGAATTGCAAGTACAGAATTCAACGTTTATGTGTAAACAATTGCATCTGGCTCAATACAGCAAAAGCAAAGCAAAAAGAAAATAAATTAATAGTAACTCATTCTCTAAGCAACTGGATTTACACACCGTTCAAGTACTCACATTGGAGAGATAAGTAGTCACTTTGGAAACAGTATCACTTTAGTGAGAATGCTGCATCTCAGCGGCAAGCCATGTAAATGTAGGAGAGGGAAGCTCAACCTCATTTACACACATTTCAATCATCAATGTAAACATATTACCTCCTGCATTACCAATGCTATTTTGCTGGACAACATGCTTCCTGCCTATTTTTAGATCAATTACTCTACCCTTAATGTTCTACAGTGCATAACAGGAGAACATAACTTCTTCTTTAATAATAATTAGAAGAATCTGATTTGAACAAAGAATGAAGAAAAGGACAGCACAGGAATAGACCCTTCAGCCCTTCAAGCATGTGCAAATCATGATGCCCTACCAAAATAAAAGTTCTTCTACTTTTCCTTGGTTCATATCCCTCTATTCCCTCCCTGTTCATGTACCCATCCAGATGCTTCTTAAATGTTGCTAATGTGTCTGTTTCCATCACATCCTCTGGCAGCGTGTTGCAGGCAACCACCACTGTCTGCATGAAATACTTCCCCTTCACACCTTGAACTTGTGTCCCCTTGTAATTGACAGTCCTACCCTTAGAAAAAGTCTCTATCTACACTGCCTATACCTCTCATAATTCTGTAGTCTATTAGGTCTCCCCTCAGCCTCTGTCTTTGCAGTGAAAGGTTTGTTATAGAATAAAGCTGCAATTTATAGAAATTCTTATAACAATATATACTGTTTTTGATAAATGAACATGTATTTTATTATGTTTGAAGCAAACATTTGAATTGTCTTCCCCCAAACAGCACTTTCCTAATCAATGGCATTTGTTTAAAATGATAAAGTACAACATGGTAGCATGTTTCTCATATATATCAAAATAATATTCTCAAAATAATATTCTCTGTAGGATGATCTTGTGTGCCACTTTTGTACCTAAATAAATATATATTTGGCCACTACTCTAATGTAACAATGTCTATCATTACTTATAGGGAAGAAATGCAAAATTTTGCCAATAGATTTTCCTTTTGCTTTGTTAAGTTCCAAGAAAGATCATTTCATTTGATGATTAGTTAGTGCAGCAGAGTATTAAACAATTAACCAGAAAAGTTCTTTCATAATACAGAAAAAATTAAATCAATGGAGTAAACATCACATTAAAACAAAGAGGATTGAAAAGCAGCACTACCAAAGCAAAAGGTAATAGGATGTGACTGTCTCACACTGAGGTTTCATGACAAAATTCTTCGACCAATACATCCATAACACATCAGTGAACTGAAGCGTGTGCACACTGGAATTGAATTACTGTACAGTAGCAATTACTTTTCATTCAAAAACAATAATGAGCATCCGTGTCACAGGAAAAGCAGTCAGAAGGCTGTTCTAAATAAAAGGCATTGTGTGCACATTTTTACATCAATTTGTGTTTGTACAAAAAAAAGGTAACCACACCTCTTGAATCTTATAAATTGAATCTATTTTTGACCTTAGTCACATGAGCAAATACTAATTCTTTTGAATTATTATGTTGTAATTGTATATGAGAAAAAAAGATTTTGCATAAAATATTTGCAGTATTTATTGTCGTATTTGCGTCTTCATAATTTATCTGCCTAAATAAGTTTAAATTGTTAAATATTACAAGTTCTGCTGAATAATCATAGGCAGGTTTTGAAGAAATTTGATTATGAAATTCTCAAACACTTTCAGCTGATCATCAGTCACAACAAAATAATTTCCCTTTTCAGCTTTTTGATTTTGATATTCTATTTACTGTGTAATTCCTGTTTTCCATTCTGGACATGCTTAACTTTTATAATCCACATTAAATTCTAACTGCATTCCTTTGCATCAATTTATTTTCTTCTGATAACATTTCAACTTTACCAACTTCACTTCAATGCATAACTTAGCAAACCTTCCAATTTTATGAAAAAAACATATTGTTTTGGAATATTATAAACAAGAAAATGCCAAAATTCCCTGAATAGATATCCATGGATTCCACCCGTCACTGCTTCCAAGCAACCTTGTCCTCTTATGGCATTTTATTTTCTATTATCAAGCTTAGTTTCAATCCACTTAGTCATAATGCCATTGTTTAGTTTTCTTTAATAGTCACTAAGTAGCATTACAATAATACATCAACTATGATAGAAATGATTTTCACCATTAACACATGTTTTGTCATATAGTTAAAATGAATGAGAAACCAGGGTACAGTTTCTATTGATGCACAAAGAACAATTACTGCTGGCAGAAAAATCCACCAATCCCATTTTTAATTTCTGATAAATTTACCAGCTCTCCTATGCAATTTACTTATTTTTAATCTCTGACTGAATGAAATGTGTACATTTAATACTTGCAGCATATTAGTATGCTGATAGGATTTAGTGATAGGGGCTTGATGCTGACAACCTCAGAAGTCAATTTGTGTTTGTTCAACCAAATCTCCACACAGTAGGCATGTTCAGAGCATTTTCCGAGATGCTTTCAGGGTTGGTCAGGTTGTTGAAAAATAAAAATGAGCAAGAGAAGTGCAAGAGATAGATGTCCAGGAAAGAACCCAAAACCAGAAAGTATATGAAAGATGAGGATCTGGCACAAAATTAAACAATATGACAGAAATGTCAAGGAAAATAGCAGTTGGAATGGTAATGATGAGAAGGAAGTTAAAATAATTGTCATATTGAGGGAGGGACTGCAAGTGATAATAAAGAAGAGTGATTCTATGTTTAAATAGTTACCTGTCCAATATTGTAATACATATCTTCCACCCCATATTGTGACTTTCTCAGCACTCGTGAAATGTGTTGCGATTTGTAATTGGTAGTCAGGGGTTAAAAGTACTACCAACTTGGAAAAAAACATTTTAGAGATGAAATTGGTCTTGGGCAGTAACACAGAATTAGTGAAAGCAAATCAACAGCTGGTTTTAGACAATGCCTAATTTTCTCTCTCAGGGGAGTAAAAATGGCAAAGAAATCATGTAGTTACCAGGTGTATAAGAACAGCTAAAATTAATTACAGTACTTAAATGAGTTAACATAACTAACTTTTCAAGGCAACAATAAATATATAAAGTACAGATGATATCGGTAGCCTGATTTGCTTAAATACTTTCAAGTTCATTTTGATTTCCTTTAAGAGGAAAAATTTGCATAAATCATCTAAGATATAAGCACAGGAAAATACATATGTTAAAATGATATGAATAATATCATGTCATGGTGATACACCATGAATCAGGGTTCAATTCAGGTCTACGTCACTGTATGTGTAGAGTTTGCATGTTCTCCCCGTGTCTGTGTGGGTTTAGTCTGCATGCTCTGGTTTCCTCCCACACTCCAAAGATGTGCGGGTTAGGTTCATTGCCTTACTAAATTGCCCCTTAGTATCAGGGGGATCAGCAGGATAAATATGTGGGATTATGGGGATAGGGTGAGTAGGATTGCTGTCAGTGCAGGTTCAATGGGTTGAATGGCCTCCTTCTGCAAGATTCTGTGATTTATGACTCAAATTGATGCTGCAAGTTGTTTCATCTCTTTCTATTTATCTGGGTTCAATTTTAATACTGCTTCACTAGACACATTTTGATTGTATTAAATCTGGGTCCTTTGGATTAATTTTCCAGTTGGGACCATGATCTGAATAATGGATTTAATTCCAAGTCACAAACTCAGAAGTGGCTGCAATTAAATATTGGTCATGATCTTCTTGGAGGTGGCCAATTAAAATACCTTTCATCTAATTAAAGTCAACATCAAACCAGGGATACAAGAATCCCAAGTGAAGGGCCTATAGCAATGTCCATCAGTTCTGCTAGAGTAGATGAATGCTGCTTTGAAAAGTAATTTTTAGCATATCACCCTGACATTGGCCTATCGAATTTCATATGTAGCTGAGATGTAGCCTGGAACTCTATCCCCTGCAGAGTAGATGCATCCACTTGACTGCCTGAATGTATTAGTTAGCTTGATACTCTCTCCTAAAGGGGGGCTAAACAGGATAGTCTCTGAAAATAGTGCAAGGGCAATGATGCTTGATTAGCCCATTCCTTTGTTTGAATTTCAGATTATATATAATTTTCATGCAGCCAATGTGAATAGCACTGTTCATTCAATGTTTCAGTAGATGCAGCATTACTGTAACTTCCAAATAATACTTAGTGCTAAGTTGTGTAATATAAGGGTGTTCAGCAGGGAAAGGGTTAATGTAGAATTGTGAAGACAGTACCACTCATACTGTGATGTAAAGAAATCACATAATTATGCAGTGACTACAGTAGAAGAGTCTGGTAGAAGCCAACGAGAAGCCAGCACTCATGCTGGGCTATAAATTTTATTCTGTTTTTAAAATAGAATTCTATTCGGTTTCTGCTGACGGGGGCGAGTGTCTCTGGACATCCGCCGTTGGAGATAAATATGTATATAGTGATGAATTGTCAACAAACACTTAATGTTCAACAAATCAAGCCCTGAGACCGCTCAGGGAGACATCAAATAAGTTTTACAATGGCTGTTTTGCCTAAAACTAGCCTACACCTTTTAAAGAAGATGTGTTTTGTAGCTGGAATAGGTGCTGTCAGTGAATCTGACTGAGTTTGAAGAATTTCACAACACAGCAGAGAATGGCCTCCCACATGCTCAGATGCGGCAGTGAAGGTCTTAGAGGAAAAAGAGTTGTCCTGTATCCTCAGAGAGCTCTCCAAAGACATGTTGAGAAGACATTGGAAGTGGATGGCTTAATGCCAGAAGTCATGTCTGAGAATTTGAATGCAGTGCTGCAAGAAGGTAAATGGGCTCACACAAGGTCAGTAATTGCATTGTCAAATAGCACATTCTCAACAGGTTCACCAAGAGCTTCAGCCACTTCTCAAATCAGCATCTCCCCCACCCACAGCACTCACCTACCAATAACGTCTATCAATCAGGCCTATACCTAACATGCATATGCTCCACACATCATCAAATACTGATCACTGCTGCAAATTTCACCCTCACAACTCACGCACATTGCCAGCTATTCAATCACGCTCGTTATATCATCCATCAGATTGCAGACACTCATCGACACACACAGCTTTTTTGTTATAGGACATAGTCACACAAAACCAGCAACAGCAAAAGCTAACTACATGATTCAAGATGATGGTTTTTATCATTGCTGAGACATTGGCCAGCAGTAGGGCCGAAAACTTTGAAAGTAGCAGTCTCTTTGTACCTAATCATTCCTTTGCATATCCCACTTGCTGCTCATCCCATAATCTCTTCTGACTCATCACTGCACCTGATGTAAGGAAACTCCTCATGCACTTTTCATTCCCTGCACAACCTGACCTTTGTGTTGTTTTTCTTTCAGATTCCAAGAACAGCCACCTGAACACTCAGAAAATATAGTATTCATGATGAAGACATAACAGCACCACTTGGTTTCAGAGCACAGCCACCAGCTCAGATACATTGCATGTATTTTAAAAGATAGATTGAGGGTGAAATCTGCACATGGTGAGACACTGGGCCTGAATACCCTATAGGCAGGGCATGGGCAAGGATAGTAAGAAGTCTGCATCACCGGTTTTAAATCCAACTGATTTAAAACTGGTGTTGCAGACTTCTTACTGTGCTTACCCCAGTCCAACGCCGGCATCTCTACATCATGGGCAAGGATAGCATGGATGCCAATTCATCAGAGAGTGAGGTTGCAGAGGACTTGGATGAGGATTTCTGTGAGACAGGCTACAGAAAGCTGATGAACATACACAATTTCAGTTGCAGTGTAATGCAGGTCAATTGCAAGCACAGAGACTATTACAAATAGTTATGCCAAGTCAAAATAAATACATTTCGTGGTATTGCAATGTTCCCCCCCCCACTTCATAATTCCAGTCATTGACTTCACCCAAAGCTGAGAGACTTTACTGCCAGGTCTGATGAAGAAGAGTCTATATGCAATACTTATTTTGATTAGGTTAGAATGTGCAGTAGTGGTCTTATAAAATTAATATTTTCCATATTCAAATGCAGCTTGTGGGTAATTCTGAATAGAAGGATTACATTCTTATCAGTGGAATGCAGGTTCAGTTCTCATCAATCATGTGAACAGTGTACCGCTGCACTGCAGCATCTTGTATTTATTTAAGTCTAAGTTTATTTCCATTAACTCAGTTAACCGTCTCATACAGGGCTATGACAGGGCACCTCAAACTAACTCAATACACATCCAGTTCCATATGCCATTGCAGAAAATGTCAACTACATGTGCACGAAGTGTCACCAGCTGGATTTTGAAAAGCTATTACTAGCAAGGCATTCTGGATCTTGAGCTTTATATGCAGAGACATGGAGCTCGATTTTACCATCGTTTTGCACCTGCTTGGTTCCCCCTTTACCAAGGCCCGAAAGTGGCCGTGATCAGGACCACATCTGAAATTGACTTAATGGGCTGCACGCCCGAACTTACCAGCATTTCTCCCTTTACCACTGTGTTTGTGAATCTACAATCAGTGTAAAACAGATATGTCTACAAAAGTCCAATTCGTACGCTCCAACTAATGAGGAGGTAACTGCTGAGAGTCCAATAGCTCTCTGCTTGACCTTGGTAGGGGGATGCTTAGGGGATCCACTGCCACTTTGCTGTGATCAATGAGGGGAAAGGGCGATCAGCTGTCACTTTGTGATCAGTGAAAGGAAAGGGGGGAAGGGCCCTTGATCAATCTAGGTGGTGGGGGTGGAGGGATAAGGGGTCAGCGAATAAGGCAATGCCTGTGGGTGCAGGGAGAGTCATTATCCAGCCTGGGAGGGATGTGATGGGAGCTGCAATCTATCTTTTTTTTTGCACGTAAAAAGTTGGAGGTGCCAATCAGAGCTGCATTATTTTGGGTGCATTAAGCCCTGCCCACAGGTTACTGCATCACGATTTGGAATCGCTGATATGTTTTCAGATGGAGTGCATATGGGGGTGCCTGAAAATGGGTCTAAAACTCCCATCTGAAACATTCCCAATTTCAAGTCTGCCCAGCACTTAGAATTAAAGTTGTAAAATAGGGCCCATGGATTGTAAAAGCGAGGAGGTTATGGTGAAGCTTTATAATAGGCTAGTTCAGCCTGATCTCAAGTCCTGCATCAAATTCGGGACATCACACCTCAGAAAGAATTTAAAGTAAGACAGTACAGAAAAGATGTACAAGAATGGACTTCAATTACATGAATAGATTCGAGAAGCTGAGGCATTTCTCCTTCGAGAAGAGAAGATTGAGAGATGATTTAATAGAGGTCTTCAAAATCATCAGAGCTCTGAAGTGAATAGAAAGTGACAACAGGTGGAGGTTTCCCATCCCGTTGGCATGAGAATCATAGCGGGTAGGGGGAAGCAGACCACGCAAAGGTTCGTTGACCTTAGGCAGGATTTTCTGGTCCTGGGGTGAGCACAGCTGGAAAAATCCCACCAAAGTGTTTCCTTTGGTGGAAGAGTTAAGAACCAGAAGGTAGCGATTTAACATGATTTCTAAAAGAACTAAAGGCAACATAAGGAAAGATATTTCTGTTGATTCAACGAGAGGTCAGGATCTTTCATCTGCTTCCTGAGACTGTGAAGGAGGCAAATACATTTGTGGCTTTCAAAAAGAGAATTTGCAAGGCTACGGGGAAAAATAGGAGAGTGGGACTAGCTGACACAAACATAATGGGCCAAATGGCTTCCTTCTGTGCTGTGAACATTCTCTTATTCTCGGTATGAATTTGCATCAAGGAAATGGTTGTATTTAACAAGTAAGAACTCCACAGTATTACCTTTGAAGGTTTTTGTGCTTGAAAATAGCTAAATGATGTAAACCGAAAAGCAAACAGAATCGTGTTATAATGCGCTGTCAAAAAATTGCTCTACTTCTCTTGTGGATGTACTTACTCTTATTGCTTCAGCTTTATTACGAAATATTCGTTCCATATCCTTTGCCAGTTTTTTGACAAGCTGGAGTCCATCTATTTCCTGAATAGTGACTGTTTTCTCATGCTCTTTATATTTCTGTAAGAAAAGACAAAAGGAGGTCAATTTGTGCTTTTAACGCTATTTTGACTAACGTGTATTTGGGAAAATAAAATGCATCCAGATAGACTGAGCTGTACCTATCTCCTAACCTTCATGCATTAACTTGACTACAACAGTGACTCCACTTCAGAAATATTCAGCGGTTGCAAAACGTTCTGAAGCATGAAAGGAAATGTATAAATGTAAGTTGTTTCTTTCCTTAAGGTGAAACCTGTAGCCTGAAAATTACTGTGACTAATGATATATAAACACTGATATAGTTGTATCAAATTCTTCTCTGCATTGCTTCAATAGTGGCAGTAGCTTATTTCAAACAATTGAGCTAACTTCTTCAAAAGGAGAAAATGATCTGAATTTAATATGCTTGGTGCATCTTTCTGAAGAATCATTTCCTGCTGTAAACAGAACAGATTCAAAATTTGGAAAAAATAAATCCATTTAGCATAAACTTTTAAAAGTTTAGTACATTCCAAAAATGGGTGCAGTTACAGTGGGTGATGGGGCTCCAACAGCATCTTTCCCACTGACCAGAATGGCGGGACTCAGTGTTAGATTCTGCATTGGAACTTCATTGATTATCCAAATGGCAGTTCCCTTCTGAATCACCTAACAGGTTTGCAGCTGCTTCATCCACCTGCTGTCAGATAGCTGATTTGAAAGCTCCTTTGCCATCTTTAAATACCAGCCCAGCACACTCATTATATTCCCTCCAGCCCACCTGTTTTCAGGAGGCCCTCCAAAATGTCAGTACACCAAAGACAAAAGGCAAGTAGCCTCAAGAAGAAGGCAGCAACTGCTTTCAATGCCAAGGCCTTGGGGTCCTTATTTGAGAAGCCCAGGCACCCAGGCATGTACTCTACAGCAGGGATGGCTCAAAGAAGCACATCAACATCATCTCTCTGGCCTAAGAAGCCATTGCTCAGGAGATCAGCGTGGCTGGCACCAGCACACAAAGTGGCATGCAGTGCAGGAAGTGCTTGAACGATTTCATCTGCTCCAGCACAGTAAGCTTCTCGTAGCTCCCTCCGTTATCAGATTCTCAGCATGGCATCGAATACTCAAATGCCTACTCTCTCCAGAGATCTCACACATTCATCCTCTAGAAGGGACTGTCAGTTCAATGATGGAGATACAAAGTCAGGCATTGAAACATCAGGTGGTGTTTTGGGAGTCTCTCAGCAGACTAGAGTGCTCAATGGAGAATTCCATTTGCCTTCTGTTTGATATCCTGGCCACCATAGGAAGGTTGGCAAACAACATGGAGACCTTGGTCCAGCAGCTCCTGTTGGATTTGTGCTCGGTCCTGCACTCCATCATCCACACTCTAGTGGGCACCATCAGGATGTAGACCACATGGGGACCAGGCATCTTGACCTTCCTCTAAGTGTACCCATCTGCTGCAGGAGTCAGGCCTTTGGCACCCAAAGGGAGAATGAGCCATAGCCATACATTCCAAGTGCCTCCACACAGAACACTCTAAGGGTGCGCAGCCACTCACTATTCCCTCTCCCAGTGCCTGCACTAACTCCAGCAATGCAAACCACCAAGGGTGGCTGTTATGTGGCCAGGTCTGCCCAGTGCTCAGTCACCAGAGGTAGTCTGCCAAGGCCATCACAGGCATTAGGCTATAGCAGTCAGCAGGCTACCTCCACTCCTGATGCAGATATCATGACTGTGCCAAGACATCATGATAGGATTAGGAAAGTTGAAAAGTTTTGATGTCATCTCAGGATCATGGGCGTTATATCACTGTAAATAAGTCACAGCTTTTGAAAAACATTCCATGAATACCTGAATATTATGGTCACGGAATCACAGAATGCTACAGTGCAGAAGAGGCCCTTAGGCCCATCAAGTCTGAATTGACGAAGCTCAGCTGGACGTGTTTCCATTTGGTTTTTTGCAATCCTCTTATCCTGAGGTTCACCCTTCACACACTGAGAATGTCCCCTTTAAGACTAATATTCATGTGGACTTGAATTCTCCAGTCTCACATATCCTGCTACCGCTGCCAGGGAAAATTTGGCACTCAGCCAAATCTCCGTTCACTGCAGCGGGACCAGAGAATTCAGCTGTGGGCAAGGTAGGGGAATTTCAGCAGTCATGTTACCCTCAGTACCACATAGTACCGGACTCTTATGTTATCAGGGAGATGTGCGTGCAATTCTTTATTAGGAATGTATGATGGGTGAGTTCTCAATGCTTATACCTCAAGGTTTAGCAACAGCTGAGGAGGATTCATTAACAATGTGACTCTCTACACATCTCTAACGGTTCCCTAACTGATAATGTCCTAAACCAAGATATGCACTTTCAGATAAGAGCCCTACACTGGTCTGTATTTCCTTTGTGGCAGAGTTATAGTGTAAGAAGTGGCTAGCCTTGACTCAAATCACTGTACTTCCTTGCTGGGCTGAATTTTCCCATTGTACCCTCCACAGGAATCGTAGTGGGCTTGGGACGGATGATGGGAAAGTACATTTGACCTCGGGCTTTCCAGTTTCGGGATGAATATGGCCAGAAAATCCCATTCATTATGATAGAATTTCTGCTTTGGGTGCAATGGGAATATTGTGCCTAAAATGAAATTTTAATTGTCCTGGTTAGGTAACCATCATATCCTCATAAAATTCACCTGCCTGATCACAGTCATAAAATCCCTATGAATCAAGACAACTGAACAATGTAAAGGATCACAGTTGTTTATTTTAGGTTCAGCACAACATATTGCATATTATTAATAGTATTGAGACCTTCACCAATGGGCATCCTGATTTAAAATCACTGAAAATTACTTTATAATAAAAATATAGTGAGCTATTGGGTTAAATCAAACATTTCTTCAAAATAAAAATTGTATGGTGAAATC
The DNA here is from genome assembly GCA_024679065.1 of Sphyrna mokarran. Classification (NCBI taxonomy): domain Eukaryota; kingdom Metazoa; phylum Chordata; class Chondrichthyes; order Carcharhiniformes; family Carcharhinidae; genus Sphyrna; species Sphyrna mokarran. The sequence goes on from JAGIQG010000003.1 coordinate 112,591,167, forward strand.
TTTAAAATGTTTCTTCCACTATCTCAGTACTGAAGAAAACTATCACAATTTGAAAAGCTTCCTTGAGCCAGCGCAATCTTAGAAAACTTGCAAGGTAAGTCTGGTTTTAGGGCCTAATTGAGGAAAATTAAACCTTCAGCCAGCATAAAAAGTCACAAACTGGGTGTAACTCACAAATGTTTAAAATTCCTGAATCTTCAGCAAAGCTTTGGCCAGTTGCTCTGGAATCAGGACACAAAACTAGTAGAAGCAAGGAGAAAGATAGCCCAATTGATCAGATTATATGATGAGAACAGGTTCTCTCCCATCTCAGTGGAATTTTCAGTGACGAACCCACTTACTCTTGATCAGTAGTGGACCTTTAAAACTGGTTTGAGGCAGAGTTTCTGTCCATCTCCAGGAGGAACACATCTTATAAAAATGTATTTGGTTCTTTTTTGTGTCCATGTTCAATACATTAGTACATAAGGGTACTTAATTTCTTACTTTCAGAGTGATTAGCCCAATTAAATAAATCCTACAACAAACGTTGTGAGCATGGTTAATTATTACCTTACACTTGCCCCAGGTGGTTAAAAAAATGGCATCTCATTTCTTCAGCTCACACACACTATCATATGTACAAAGATTACAAACATATAATTGTCTCTGTTTCTTTCATGGCAGAACTGTAGTTTCTTTGAAGAGTTGATGCTTTAGTTGAAGTGCAGATCTTAGAAAGATTCTTGATTATTTCTGATACTTCTTATAGTCAAATTTCCAGGAGGTTGATTTCCAGATAAAGTCAAAGTTAAAATAGGTTGGTGGTGGAAGAAGTCTATCTCCCATGTTCATTGTATTGCTGTTTACTACCTTAGCTGTTCAATGATTCACAACTGTTTCAATAGTTTTCATAGGAATCATAGAAACCCCACATACAGGAAGAGGTCATTCGGCCCATTGAGTCTGCACCGACCACAATCCCTCCCAGGCACTACCCCCATATCCATACATACCTTACCCACTCTCTCTAACTAAGCATCTCAGGACACTGAGAGGCAATTTTAGCATGGCCAATCAACCTAACCCGCACATGTTTGGACTGTGGGAGGAAACGCATGCAGACACAAGGAGAGCATGCAAACTCCTCACAGACAGTGACCCAAACTAGAAATCGAAGCCAGCCCTCAGACTGAGCTACCATTTTCTGATACAACACTGGCTGTAATTTTCCACCCCCACTCAACGGGGTTTTCTCATGCAGAGATGGCTCACTATTGGCCACCAATGGAATCTTCCAGTCATGTCAAAGTGTATGGCATTTTGCATGACTCACACAACACATCTCTGGGATACCATGGCAGGGGCTGGCTTCAGATAGACCAGAAGGGAGGGCCAGAAAATCCTGCCATCTGTCTACAGAACAGGTTTTGCTGTTTTTAAAAGCAGACAAAATGTATGGCTGTGTCATCATGTGAATTGTACAAGTCCATTTCCAAGTAAGGTGGTCATGTTGATTATATATCTATGTCATGGATTTCACATCTTGATAATTTGAGACAGCAAGAGCCTTTGTAGCTGAATGACCCATTCAGTTTGAAATTATCCTTTTGAATTAGTTTCAGGAAAATGCATCACATTAATATCAATCTGGAAGGTTCATTTAGTTCCCTCCTGGGGCAGGGTGTTTTTCAATCCCTACAATATAGTCTGTACTGACCACAATCTCACCCAGGTCCTGTTCCGTAACCCCATGCATTTATCCAGCTAATCCCCCGACACTAGGATCAATTTAGCATGGCCAATCAACCTAATCTATGAGTGGCATGGTGGCACAGTAGTTTGCACTGCTGCCTCACAACACCAGGCACCCTGGCATTTGATCCATGGCTTGGGTCACTGTCTATGTGGCGTATGCACATTCTCCCCATGTTTGCGTGAGATTCCTCTGGGTGCTCTGGTTTCCTCCCAGAGTCTGGAAGACGTGCTGGTTATGTGTATTAACCCAAGCAAGCACCTGAGTGTGGCAACTAGGGGAATTTCATAGTAACTCCATTGCAGCGTTACATTTATTACTTGTGACTAATAAATAAATGTTTTTCACCTGCACATTTTTGGACTGTGGGAGGAAACCGTGCACCAAAAGGAAATTCACACAGACATGGGGAGAATGTGCAAACTCTGCACAGACAGTCCCCCAAGGCAGGAATCAAACCCAGGTCGCTGGCGCTGAGAGGTACACAGCAACCGCTGTGCCACTGTGCCATCAGATTGAAGTCAAATGGTCCTTGGGAGGTCATCATTCTGCAGTCAACTGCACTGTCACCCATTTAAAATAAAGAGGTTAGTTTGATGTTCAGAATATACTGGAATACGACAATGTGTTTTCCTTTCTTCTGCCCTCTTAGAACTCACCTGCACTGCACAGCCAGCTTTCCATTATATCATTTTATCCAATATCTCCCAGAATATGTCCAAACAGAGTTGGCAATCTACTTTGGAAGTGTCATGTATGGTGGGGGCAACAGACAAGAGAGAATAGCAAGTGTGATTAACATATGATTTCTTTACTTCTTGTGGGGCAAGGAATTGAGCTAGCATTTGCAGAATAAACCAAAATACTTTAGATTGGAAGGCCCCCATTGGTGGAAAGCACCTTCTGAGAAAGAAATAAATCTGAAAGGCAGGCAATGAAAATAACTGGGTGAATAATAAGATACCTTGTTTAAATATTTTAGTAAATTATTTAAAGTTTGTGACTGTTTTACTACAAGTTGGGTCTTTTAAGGGGTGCATACATAGAATGGTTACAACCTACCATGTCTGTGTCAGCTTTTTCAAAGCTGCCAATCAGGAATCAATGATTGCCACTAAATGATTGACTGAATAACTAAGTTAGTAGCGGAAATGGGCTTAATTTGCTGTGAAAACAACATGATTATCAAATCAACTGGAAACTGAATTGTAATTTGAGTAACTTAATTGTAATCATTTAGTGACAATCATTGATTCCTTATTGGTAGCTTTGAAAAAGAAATAAGCAATTTCATTAATGTGTTTGTATGGTTTAAGATCATAAGACTCAAAGAAACAGGAACAAAGGTAAGTCATTCAGTCCTTCAAGCCTGTTCTGATATTCAATAGGATCATGGCTAATCCAATGTTCTTCACGCCCACTTTCCTACTCTTTCCCCACAACCTTTGATTTCTTTACTTGTCAAAAATCCATTGATCTTAGCCTTAAATATATCAATGACTCTCTCCCACAACTCTTTGTGCAAGGAGTACAAAAAACTCACAATCCTCGGAGAGAAGAAACTTCTTGTCCCAGTCTTAAATTTGCACCCTTTTATTCCAAAGCTATGCATTCCACTCCTAGACTCTCCCATGAGGGGAGACATTATCTCAGCATTAACTCTGTCAAATCCCTTAAGAATCCTACATGTTTCAATGAAGGCACCTCTCATTCTTCTAAATTCCAATGAGTCAAGTCCCAACCTCTTTAAAAATTCCCCAGGACACAATCCCTCCATACTGCGGATCATCCAAGTAAGCCTTTTCCAAACTGTTTCCAATGAAATAATACCTTTCCTTAAATAAGGAGACCAAACTACTCAGATACTCCAGATGTAATCTCACTAGTACCTTGTACAGTTGCAGCAAGATATCCCTGATTTTATACTCCAATTCCCTTGGAATAAGGGCCAACATTTCATTTACCTTGCTGACTACATGCTGCATTTAAATGCTGGTTTTCTGTGTTTTATGCGCAGATACCACTTGTGCACAAATCCCTTTGTATTGCAGCTTTGTGCAGTTTTTCTCCATTTAAATAGTACTCTGTTCTTTTGCCCCCTTCCAAAATGAACAGCTTCACATTATACACCATTTGCCAACATTTTGCCCACTTACTTAACTTATCAATATCTCTTTGTAAATTGTATCCCTCTCGCAACTTGTCTTTCCACCTATTTTTGTGTTATCTGCAAATTTGGCCATAGTATGTTTGTTTCCTTCCCTGACTCATTAACATATGTTGTAAACAGTTGTGGTCCAGCACTGATCTTGTGGAACTCACTGGTTACAGGTTGCCAACATCAAAATGGAACCCTTATGCTCAGTCACTGTTTCCTGCCCAAAAGCCAATTCTCTATTCATACCAATATACTACTCCAAATACCATGGGCTTTTATCTTGTGGTTTAACCTGCTATGAGGTATCTTGTTGAATGCCATCCAGAAATCCAAATGCAACACATTTACTGATTCCCCTCGATCCACACTGGGTTGAGACTTCCTCGAAAAGCTTGTATAAATTAGTTTGATGACTTGTGACTGGTAGCTTTTCCTACCTTTTTAATAATTGAAATCAGCATGATCAGATTATCTTAGATTCAAGTGCTATGGACATTGAGCATTTGTGATGCTTCAGTTGCAATACCAAGTTTCACTCAATAAAAATTAGGCTACATTCAAAATTTTATACCCAATATTTTAAGTACCTTATTTTTTTTTGAAAGAAATTTATTTCCAGCTCACACATGGGGCAGCATAGTGGCACAGTGGTTTAGCACTTCTACCTCACAGCATCAGGGACCTGGGTTTGATTCCTGACTTTACAAAGTCTGCACGTCCTTCTCATGTCTGGGTGGGTTTTCTCCGGTGCTCCAGTTTCCAGTTAGGTGCATTGGCTATGCTAAATTTTCTGTCAGTGCATCTGAACAGGTACCGGAGTATGACGATTAGGGGATTTTCACCGTAACTTCATTGCAGCGTTAACGTAAGCCTACTTGTGACATTAATAAACAAATTTATTAATTGCTGTATATAATAAAAATAGACCATACCCAATGTGCTTTTAACTTACAATTACTACTTTCAACATCCACTCCCTCCAGCACCAACATACGAAGACAGTATGCAGTGTGTACCATCTACAAGATGCACTACAGCAACTCACTGAGGCTCCTTCAACAGTACCTTCCAAACCCACAACCTCTGTCATCTAGAAGGACAAAGGCAACAGTTGCACTTTCAAGCTGCTCTCCAAGCCACACACTAATCTGACTTGGAATATGTCATCTAAAACTTCCTTCTTAAAAGCACTATTAGTGCTTCTGCAACACATAGACGACAGTAGCTCAATACCACCTTGGCAAGGGTAATCAGAGATGGGCAATAAATGCTGATCTAGCCAGGGATGCCCACATTCCCTTGGACAAAAAAATATAAAAAAAAAACTTCAATTTCAATCTAGCAGTGCTAGGACTTCAAAGTAGCTTTTTGTGTCTCCCCCTACATCTCAGGTGGACAAGAACAGCATATCCAAAATGGCTCCTTCCTGTTGAGGAATTCCAACATTTCCTTTACTGGATTATCTCCATGATCCAAGGCACCCCCAGCATGGATTTGACCCTTGGCAAGATTTATGATCAGCAAGAAATTCAGGAATAACCACAGACCAAGAATACTACTCCTTGCCTCTTCAAATGGCTCAATTTGGCCTGCAACTGGTCTGCATGGAGCTGCAGCAACTGGCCCCAGAAATCCCAGGGTTACATGAAGCAGCCTGCCGTTTGACAAAATAAGTCTGCTCCCCACCCTAGCTGCTTTTTCCTGAATCTTGAAACTGGGAAACTTCTTGAATCAAGAGCCAAGAAAATCAATTCTACCATTTCCAAATGTTTGTTAACAGTTGACTTCCTTGAGTAGGCACAAGTTTATTACAACTAAAAATAAAGATCAATAACAAATAAATTATTAATAAAAACTTATTTTGATTATTTGATCCAAAATATTATAGCGTTATGAATATTCCAAGTTTGTTATTGACCTCCTGAATTAAAACTTATAATCCATTAAATATGATTGATAGTAGCACTACATACAGCTTGAGCAGTATGCATCATTTGTTTAATGATTCCTTTAATTGTGTAATACATTAAATTTAGAATATAATTTAACACTTCTGATGGATTAATAATGTTGCTTATTTGAATTAAAAATGAATACATGTCTCTAATTGTAATGTAGTTCTTCAGCAAATCATATTGGTTTTGATAGCACCTAAAGTGTTTCCAAGGATCTGTTTCATTAAATAATTATTGCCTATGTAGTATAATAATCTGTTCATATGTTAGAAATATGTGTATTTCTAAACAAGTAACAGTCACAGTGAAAATGAATGATTTTTGAATGGGTTAAAATTGGGCCTTATGATCTCCCACCCAAACATTGTTCATAACTCTCTAATTTTCTCCTAAATCTCTATTTCTATACTTCACTCCTTAGCCTTTTCCAACAACTTACAGAAATCTTCCTGGACTCGATTTGATCCCCTTCATGCTCAGTCTTCATGCCAACGTTTCTCTCCACTCATTAACTAACTTGAATCTATTCTTGTATTGAGGATTCCATTCTGCATCACTATTCTGATTGCAAATTCACAAACTTAGACTGCACACATGCAATATCTGAATCACTACATCTTGGCAACCGTAGGCCCTATTTTACCATTTTGATTCTAAGTTCTGGACGGACTTGAAACTGGAAGCTTTTCAGATCCAACTTTTAGACCCGTTCTCATGCACACCCATATGCACTCTGCCTGAAAATGTATCAGCAAGACTGAAACCAATGCACAAGCCTGTGGATGGGGCTTAATGTGCCCAAAACCCTGCAGCTCCAATCAATGCCTCCAACGGCATCAGCCAGACCGATTGCGACCCTCTTCCCCGCACCAATTTTCCCCCGCCCTCACTGATCTCAAGCAGAGAGTCTCCTCATTAACTGGAGTGCCCAAATTGAAATTTATGGAGCATGTCTGTTTCACGTCGATTCTGAATAGGCAAACACAGTGGTAAAGGGAAAAGTGCCAGTAAAGTTGGGCATGCAGCCCATTAATTCAATTTAAATGCATGTTGCTTGAGATTGGGCACGATCTCGATTGCAGCCATTTGTGGGCCTTGATGAAGGGGGAACTGGTGTGGAGGCAGGCATGGGGTGATCATGCTACTCATCTCACACCTGACTTTGCCAAATTTTCGCACACAAAAATGGGCACAGTGCGATGTAAAATTGGCCCTTTGTCTCCAATTTTCACTTGTCATTCACTTTCAGGTGGTCCATTTAAACATTTCCCTCCTTTGATTTCTATATCTCAATTTCTTGAGATAGAATGCCAAATAATTTCTACTATAAGCTCACCAACACTCACAGATACCTTGAACGACACTTTCCTTATTCCATTCCTAATCTCCAAATGTTCTGAAAGAACTACCTTCCACACTTCTGTGGGATTTTCACAGTAACTTCACTGAAGCATTAACTTAGCCTACTTGTAACATTAATAATAAATATATTCCCTTTCTGAGGTGTCTTCCTTTTTTTTTCTCAACGTTACCCTTTCACTGCGGCTGACAAGGCCTTCAGCAATGTCCATCCCATTACGCCCATTTCTGCCTCACCCATTCCAAAACCACAGTAGGGTCAGGGAAGAGGTAGGCTTACAATTACTATTCAACATTACAATTACTATTTAACCTTAATTATAAGGCTAACATAGTTTAATGACATTCCCTTTAATAGGGCAACAGAAATTTTGTTAATTTCAGTTTTTCAAGTACTGTTTCTTCATGTCCGTCACGCGTGAATAAGATTCATCATCTATCACCCTTAGTCCTTCACAGAATCAGTAGCATTACAGCTGAAGAGAATGCAATTTTAAACCAGTGTTCTGACCTCCTTATGTTCTTTCATCTTCTGCAAACTAGATCAGAATGTAAATGTGATGAGAAATAATAATTTATATCAGAGTCCTACTTGGCATAGCAAATTAATTTACCTACAATATGTTTCTGATTGTTGAAGTAAAAAATTACGTCACCAGTATTTCCTTTGTTTGATTACATCAGATTTGAAATGCAGTGTTGAACTGACCTTTCAGTACCTCGGCAATTCAGCCATTGAGTAAAGTTCTATCTTTTGAAATGTGCAATCTGATTTGACAGTCTTTTCTCTTGAAGCTCTCAGAGTGCAGCTGAGAAAAGTCCTTCCATAGGAATCTGCAATCCCTGATCACAGCATATAATTGTGTCTTGGATGATTCCGGGGTTTTTGCTTCCATTACTCCATGGAAAGAACCTTTTTCACTTTCCTGCATAGTGCAGTTCTTTGTAATTATTACATGGAAAAGTGCTCCCTGACATTCGTCCTGAACAAGTCTTCTACATTTGACATTTATTTTAAGATGGTTCTTCAGAGCTATCTTTGTCTCTGGTATCTACTAGTATTTCTATAAGGTGACCAAGTATTCATATCCTTTTCAGAGTGAAGGGACATTTTTAGAGCCTACCTAACAGTCAGTCTTCTGACAAGAGTGGAACAGCTATGTGACTCTTCAGTACACTACCTCCAGAGCTTGTGTTTCCTTCCTGCCTCAACGACCATAATGGAATACAATATCCAATGTATATTGATCAAAATATTGTAGTTTCAATATGAAAACTGCAGACTGTACTTTATTGATTGGCACTCTTGCTAATCCCTACTTCCAGAATTACATTAAGGTCTATCTTGTTCAGAATTCTGTTAGCTGAATGCTGAATTTTATGTGTCTTATCACTTGGAGATCATCTTCTGCACTTTCCCAAACAAGTTCAGCATGAGTTTTTCATCATGGATGCCCAATTCCTCTACATGCCATCCCCCCTTTTACAAACCAGGCCTCATGTTTCTTCCTTCATGTCAGTCCTCAAAAACACACACCACCCTTTACCATCTGGCTGGGCTTGTTCCAAATTGAACTATTTTCCTTTTGACTCCACTTACTTCCTCCAAATAAAGACACCACTATGGGAACCTGTACCAGTTATAGCTATGCCTGCCTTTTCCTTGGACATGTGGAATATTTTTCTGTTCCACTATTATTTCAGCCCTTGCCAGTCCTATTTTTTCTAATATAGGTACTAATGCAGTTCCTACACTCTTAACAGAAAATTTCAACAATTTTGTTCCAATTTCACTCCACATACATCCATATATAGTCCACGTCCAATGTTTCCCTCATCCAATTTCTCCATTGCCATTTCTTGAGGTGAAGTATCAACCCACCAACTCCTACAAAAACCTTGAATCACATTTTCCCCAGGATGCTATTCCATTCTCTACATCCAATCATTCTGACAGTGTCACCTTCCAGACTTCAGTTTCTGCTGCGTCTCTTTTTTTCCTCAAACAAGTACACCCTTTCGCTGTGGTTGACAAGGCCTTCAAACATGTCCATCCCATTCATGGATTTCTGCTCAACCTCCATCCAGAACTGCAAGAGAGCCCCCTTTTTCCTCACCTCATATCCAAACAGCTTCCGGATTCAATAGATAATCCTCTGGCATTTCTGCCACTTCCAGCACAATGCCACTCATCATAAAATGAATCTTCTCTATCCATTCCCTTTTGCTATTACAAAGGGACCATTCCCATTGTAAAACATGAATTCACTGTTATTTCATTACTAATTCCACACCCTTTACAATGGTGCCTTTCTATGCCAGTACAGGAAGTACTATACCTATTCTTTCACTTCCTCCTTTCTCACCATCCAGGGTCCCGAAATATTACTTCTAAGTGAAAGAGCAATTATTTGTTAACACTGTTATTTATTTCAATTTAGCATACAGAATTAGATCTTCATACTAATGCTTGAGGGGAGAAGCCCCTTGAGCCACTTTCCCTTTTCAGTAAGATCATGGCTAAACTCTTACAATAAATCCACTTTCTCATCTTATCCCGAAATCACTTGATTCCTTTAGTGATCAAAATTCTATCAATCACAGTCTTAGGCAGACTCAATGACTAAACATCCATAGGCCTCTGCATTGGAGAATTCCAAAGATTCGTAATCCTCTGAAGAGATTTCTCCTCGTTCTGAATCCAAAATGGTTGATCCCTTTACGTGAGGCTACACCCTCTAGTCCTATAGTCTTCAGCCAAGAGAAACAACTTCTCAGCATCTACCCAGTCAAGTCCCTTAAGAGAACATGGGAGAACTTCATCCTTTATGTCCTGTTCACATCTTAATTTACCTCTTGGCTTTGTATCCTCTACAAACTTGGATATATTACATTTGGTTCTCATATTCATTGGCTGATATGCATTGCAAATAGCTAAGGTCTAGGCACTGATCCTATTGTGCTCCCCTAGTTATGCCCAATGGTCCTAAATATGACTTGTTTATTCCTACCCTGTTTTTGGTCAATTAACCAATGCTGAATCTACATTAATATATGACCCAATCATTTGAACATGGATCTTGTTTGTTCATTTATTATATGACAGATTATTAAATATTTGCTGAAAATCCAAATATACTATACGTACTGCTTCTCCTTTATTCACATTGCTATTTACATATTCAAAAAATGTGAAAAGATTTCTCCAACATAATTTTTCTTTCACGTATGGTCTCACAGCAATGGGGACCTGACATGATGGCTTCGCAAGTGGAACCCCTGGTACTACTAGTGAGGCTAATGAGGTCCCCTGCATGGTCATGGGCAAAAGGGACAGTGCCCCTTGGGCAGTGCCAGCCTCAGGATTTGGCAATTTACCAGCTTGGCATCCTGGCACTGCCCACCAGGCATCCTCGTACCAATCACTAGCCAATGGGTGGGGCTAAGGAGATGGGGTGGGGCCTAATAAGAAGAGATAGGCTTTGAAGTGAGGCAGCACGTAGGAAACTGCACACTCTGCAATCGGTGATTGCTAGGATGGTATCAACTGGGGAAGTTGGGGGGGTGGGTTGGAGGTTGAACGGGTACAGTGATTAGCCAGGGGTGTGAACCAGGGTTGCAGTTGGCCAGAGAGATGAATGAGGGCAGCTATCGGCCGGGGTGGCGGGGTGGTTTGATGTGTGACTGGGGAGAGGCAATTGGGGAAATGCAATCGGGGAGGGGAGACACGATTAGTTGCGGGGGTGGGGGGGTAAATCTCCCAAAGTACTATGTACTATTGATATCTGGCGAATGCACAATGATGCTGTCTCAGTCATCTGCTGGCTTCCCAACGTCAATCGACTCTATCCACTCTCCGAGCCAGTGAAAATCACACTTTGCCTCATTTTTTCCCCAAAAAATGGGTCTGAAACTCTTCTACTTTCATGCTTAGAACATTACAGCACAGAACAGGCCCTTTGGCCTTCGATGTTGCGCCGACCAATATAAAAAGCAATGCCCCTCCAAACTAAACCATTTCCTTCTCTTCCATATACTTATCAACTAACCTCTTAAACGCCACCAAACTTGGCGCATCTACAACTGCTGCAGGCAGGGCATTCCACTCCCGAACCACCCTTTGGGCAAAGAACCTACCTCTGATATCCGTCCTATAACTATCACCCCTTAATTTAAAGCTGTGTCCCCTCGTGCTAGCTTTCTCCATCCTAGGAAAAAGGCTATCACTGTCCACCCTATCTAAACCTCTAATCATCTTATATGTTTCGATTAGGTCCCCTCTTAGCCGCCTCCTTTCTAACGAAAACAACCTCAAATCCCTCAGCCTCTCTTCATAAGACCTGCCCTCCATACCAGGCAACATCCTGGTAAACCTCCTCTGTACCCTCTCCAATGCCTCCACATCTTTCTTATAATGTGGGGACCAGAACTGCACACAATACTCCAAGTGCGGCCGCACTAGAGTTTTGTACAGTTGCAACATGACGTTGCGGCTCCGAAATTCAATCCCCCTACCAATAAAAGCTAAGACTCCATATGCCTTCTTAACAACCTTCTCGACTTGACTGCCTACTTTCAGGGATCTATTCACATACACACCAAGATCCCTCTGTTCATCTAGACTACTAAGAATCCTACCATTTGCCCTATACTCTACACATTTATTATTTCTGCCATAGTGCATTACCTCACACTTTTCCACATTAAACTCCATTTGCCACCTCTCGGCCCAGCTCTGCAACTTGTCCAAGTCTCTCTGCAAACTATAACACCCCTCTTCACTATCTACCACTCCACCGACTTTAGTGTCATCTGCAAATTTACTAATCCATCCTTCAATACCCTCATCCAGATCATTTATAAAAATTACAAACAGCAGGGGCCCCAAAACAGACCCCTGAGGTACACCACTTGTCACCGAACTCCACGATGAATATCTCCCATCAACCACACCCTCTGTCTTCTATCTGCTAGCCAATTCCTAATCCAATTAGCTAAATCACCCTCTATCCCATACATCTGCATTTTCTGCAGAAGTCTTCCATGGGCCACCTTATCAAACGCCTTACTAAAGTCCATATATACCACATCAATCGCCTTACCCCCATCCACCTCTTTGGTCACTTTTTCAAAAAACTCAATGAGGTTAGTAAGGCACGACCTACCCTTCACAAAACCATGCTGACTATCCCCAATCAATTCATTTCTCTCTAAATAACTATAAATTCTATCCCTAATAATTCTCTCCAATACTTTGCCCACAACAGAAGTAAGACTCACTGGCCTATAATTCCCTGGAAGGTCTCTCTTCCCCTTCTTGAACAACGGGACCACATTCGCTATCCTCCAGTCCTCCGGAACCACACCCATAACCAACGACGACCTGAAGATCAGAGCCAGAGGCTCTGCAATCTCCTCTCTTGCCTCCCAGGGAATCCTAGGGTAAATCCCGTCCGGCCCAGGGGACTTATCCAACTTCAAACCCTCGAGAATATCTAGCACATCCTCCCTATCTACTTCGATACTTTCCAGTTTGCTACCCTGTACCTCAGTGTTCTCCATAACTACATTTACATCACCCTGTGTGAATACCGAAGAGAAATATTTATTCAGTGCCTCTCCAATCTCTTCAGGCTCCACGCACAACTTCCCACTGCTGTCTATGACTGGCCCTAATCTTGTCCTAACCAATCTTCTATTCTTAACATATCTAAAGAAAGCTTTAGGATTCTCCTTAATCCTATCAGCCAAAGTCTTCTCGTGTCCTCTCTTAGCTCTCCTCAATTCACTCTTTAGCTCCCTCCTGGCTAATCTATAGCTATCCATTGCACTAACCGAGCCTTCAAGCCTCATCCTGACATAAGCCTCCTTTTTCCTTTTAACCAGCAAATCAACTTTTTTCGTACACCAAGGTTCTCTTACTCGACCATTTCCTCCTTGCCTGACAGGGACATACTTATCAAGGACTCGCAGCAGCTGCTCCTTGAATAAGCTCCACATTCCAGATGTTCCCAGTCCCTGTAGTTTCCTAGTCCAATCTATGCACCCTAATTCTCTCCTGATGGCCTCATAATTACCCTTCCCCCAGCTATAACTACTGCCCCCAGCTTCATGTCTATCCCTATCCATCACTAAGGTGAACGTAACCGAATTGTGGTCACTATCACCAAAATGTTCACTAACTTCCAAGCCTAGCACCTGGTCTGGCTCATTGCCCAGCACCAAATCCAATGTAGCCTCACCTCTAGTTGGCCTATCTACATACTGAGTCAAAAAACCTTCCTGCACACTTTGTACAAAAACTGACCCCTCTAACGAGCTAGAGCTATAGCTATTCCAATCAATATTAGTAAAGTTAAAGTCCCCATAACAATTACCCTATTACTTTCACTCCTGACCAGAATTGACTTTGCAATCCTTTCCTCAACCTCTCTAGAACTTTTAGGAGGTCTATAAAAGACTCCCAACAGGGTGACTTCTCCTTTCCTGTTTCTAATCTCAGCCCATACTACCTCAACAGACAAGTCCTCATCAAACTTCTTTTCTGTCACTGTGATACAGTCTTTGACTAATAATGCCACTCCTCCCCCTCTTCTACCTCCTTCTCTACTCCGACTAAAGCATTTGAACCCCGGAACCTGCAACATCCATTCTTGTCCCTGCTCTACCCAAGTCTCTGAAATGGCTTGGGTATTGGCTTGTTCAGCATTTAGAATTTTTTTGGTAAGATTACCCCCAGAATTGAATATCAAGGACATTATAGCAGGGCATGTAGAAAATCTTAATTCTACCAGGCAGAATCAACGTGATTTTGTAAAAGGAAACCTTGTTTCACTAATTTATCAGAGTTCTGTTAAGAATTAACAAATAATGTAGAGAAAGGGGTAGATATAGAACATAGAACATAGAACATTACAGCACAGAACAGGCCCTTCGGCCTTCGATGTTGTGCCGACCAAAATAAAAAGCAATGCCCCTCCAAACTAAACCATTCCCTTCTCTTCCATATACTTATCAACTAACCTCTTAAACGCCACCAAACTTGGCGCATCTACAACTGCTGCAGGCAGGGCATTCCACTCCCGAACCACCCTTTGGGTAAAGAACCTACCTCTGATATCCGTCCTATAACTATCACCCCTTAATTTAAAGCTGTGTCCCCTCGTGCTAGCTTTCTCCATCCTAGGAAAAAGGCTATCACTGTCCACCCTATCTAAACCTCTAATCATCTTATATGCTTCAATAAGATCTCCTCTTAGCCGCCTCCTTTCTAACGAAAACAACCTCAAATCCTTCAACCTCTCTTCATAGGACCTGCCCTCCATACCAGGCAACATCCTGGTAAACCTCCTCTGTACCCTCTCCAATGCCTCCACATCTTTCTTATAATGTGGCGACCAGAACTGCACACAATACTCCAAGTGCGGCCGCACTAGAGTTTTGTACAGTTGCAACATGATGCTGCGGCTCCTAAATTCAATCCCCCTACCAATAAAAGCTAAGACTCCATATGCCTTCTTAACAACTTTATCCACTTGACTGCCTACTTTCAGGATCTATTGACACATACACCAAGATCCTTCTGTTCCTCAACACTATTAAGAGCCCTACCATTAGCCCTATACTCTACACATTTATTGTTCCTGCCAAAGTGCATTACCTCACACTTTTCCACATTAAACTCCATTTGCCACCTCTCGGCCCAGCTCTGCAACTTGTCCAAGTCACTCTGCAAACTAAAACACCCCTCTTCACTATCTACCACTCCACCAACTTTAGTGTCATCTGCAAATTTACTGATCCATACCTCAATACCCTCATCCAGATCATTTATAAAAATTACAAACAGCAGGGGCCCCAAAACAGACCCCTGATGCACACCACTCGTCACCGAACTCCACGATGAATATCTCCCATCAACCACCACCCTCTGTCTTCTATCTGCCAGCCAATTCCTAATCCAATTAGCTAAATCACCCTCTATTCCACACATCTGCATTTTCTGTAGAAGTCTTCCATGGGCCACCTTATCAAAAGCCTTACTAAAGTCCATATATACTACATCAACCGCCTTACCCCCATCCACCTCTTTGGTCACTTTCTCAAAAAACTCAATGAGGTTAGTAAGGCATGACCTACCCTTCACGAAACCATGCTGACTATCCCCAATCAATTCATTTCTCTCTAAATAACTATAAATCCTATCCCTAATAATTCTCTCCAATACCTTGCCCACAACAGAAGTAAGACTCACTGGCCTATAATTCCCTGGAAGGTCTCTCTTCCCCTTCTTAAACAATGGGACCACATTCGCTATCCTCCAGTCCTCCGGAACCACACCCGTAACCAACGAGGACCTGAAGATCAGAGCCAGAGGCTCTGCAATCTCCTCTCTTGCCTCCCAGAGAATCCTAGGGTAAATCCCGTCCGGCCCAGGGGACTTATCCAACTTCAAACCCTCGAGAATTTCTAACACATCCTCCCTATCTACTACAATACTTCCCAATTTGCAACCCTGTACCTCAGTGTTCTCCATAGCTACATTTCCAGCACTCTGCGTGAATACCGAAGAGAAATATTTATTCAGTGCCTCACCAATCTCTTCAGGCTCCACGCACAACTTCCCACTGCTGTCTATGACTGGCCCTAATCTTGCCCTAACCAATCTTCTATTCTTAACATATCGAAAGAAAGCTTTAGGATTCTCCTTAATCCTATCAGCCAACATCTTCTCGTGTCCCCTCTTAGCTCTCCTCAATTCACTTTTTAGCTCCTTCCTGGCTAATCTATCGCTATCCATTGCACTAACTGAGCCTTCAAGCCTCATCCTGACATAAGCCTCCTTTTTCTTCTTAACCAGCAAATCAACTTTTTTCGTACACCAAGGCTCTCTTACTCGACCATTTCCTCCCTGCCTGACAGGGACATACTTATCAAGGACTCGCAGCAGCTGCTCCTTGAATAAGCACCACATTCCAGATGTTCCCAGTCCCTGTAGTTTCCTAGTCCAATCTATGCACCCTAATTCTCTCCTGATGGCCTCATAATTACCCTTCCCCCAGCTATAACTACTGCCCCCAGCTTCATGCCTATCCCTATCCATCACTAAGGTGAACGTAACTGAATTGTGGTCACTATCACCAAAATGTTCACCAACTTCCAAGTCTAACACCTGGTCTGGCTCATTGCCCAGCACCAAATCCAATGTAGCCTCACCTCTAGTTGGCCTATCTACATACTGAGTCAAAAAACCTTCCTGCACACTCTGTACGAAAACTGACCCCTCTAACGAGCTAGAGCTATAGCTATTCCAATCAATATTAGCAAAGTTAAAGTCCCCCATCACAATTACCCTACTACTTTCACTCCTAATCAGAATTGACTTTGCAATCCTTTCCTCAACCTCTCTAGAACTATTAGGAGGTCTGTAAAAGACTCCCAACAGGGTGACCTCTCCTCTCCTGTTTCTAATCTCAGCCCATACTACCTCAACAGACAAGTCCTCATCAAACTTCTTTTCTATCACCGTGATACAGTCTTTGACCAATAATGCCACTCCTCCCCCCCTTCTACCTCCTTCTCTACTCCGACTAAAGCATTTGTACCCCGGAACCTGCAACATCCATTCCTGTCCCTGCTCTACCCAAGTCTCTGAAATGGCCACAACATCGAAGTTCCAGGTACTGATCCAAGCTGCAAGTTCCTCCCCCTTATTGCGAATACTCCTTGCATTAAAGTATACTTTAAGTATGGTGCACTTGGATTTCCAAAATGTGTTAATTAGGTGTCATACCAAAGTTCACTGCACAAAGTAAGAGTTCATCATGTTATGGATAATATGCTGGCATTTTCAGGGGAAGGAGGGAATAGGGATAAATGAGTCTTTTTTGGCAAATTGTACCCAATAGAATGTCATAGGTATCAGTGCTGGGACCCTCAACTTCATACAATCTATATCAATGACTTAGATGAAAGGAGCAAATTTATGGCAGCAAAATTTTCCAATTGCACTAAGATGGGTAGGAAAGTAAGTTGTCAAAAGGAGGTGGAGAGTCTGCAAAGGGATATGGACAGGCTAAGTGAGTGGGCAAAAATTTGACAGATGGAGTATCATGTAGAAAAACAAGTGAACTCGTCCACTTTGGCAGAAAGAATAGAACACCAATTTACTGTTTGAAAAGAGAGAGATTGTTGAACTTGATGATACAAAGCAATATGAATCTCTTGGTACATGAATCATGTAAAATCAGTATGAAGGTATAGCAAGTGATTCAGAAAATAAATGGAATGTTGACGTGCTTTGGCAGAGAAATAGAATGTAAAAGTAGAGATGTTGTATTGCAACTGTATAAGACCTTGGTGAGACCATACTGGAGTGCTGTGTACAGTTTTGGTCTCTGTTTAAAAAAAGACAGAAATGCATTACATGGAATTCAGAGAAGTTTCACTCAACTCATTCCTTGGATGAAATGCTTACCTTATGCAGAAAGGGTGAACATTTTGGGACAATACTCTTCGGTGTTTAGAAGAATGAGGGGTGGTCTTCCTGTAACATATCAAATACTGGGGCAATTGATAAGGTTAATAGAATGTTTCTTCTTGTGAGACTAGAATTAGGAGACACAGTTTCAAATTAAGATGTTTCCCTTTTAAGATGGAGCTCAGGAGAAATGTTTTCCCTTGGATGGCTGTTAGTCTGTGGAATTCTTTTCTCCAGAAAGCAATGGAGACTGGGTCATTGAATCTAGTCAAGGCAGAGTTAGACAGATTTTTGAAAGACAAGGGAGTCAAGGGCTATGGGGACAGATAGGGAAATGAAGTTCAGACCAGAACCAGATCAGCCATAATCTCTTGAATGGCAAAGTAGGATTACAAGGCTGAATGGCCTACTCCTGTTCTAATGTTCCAATTACTAATTAAGCCTTACACATTACACAATACTAGTGTTAAAGTAATGGTGCAAGCTCAAGAGAGTGAATGGCCTATTCCTGCTTCTGATTAGTATGTTCAAATGTTTGTAAAGCAGATTTTCTCTCTAAAGGACATTGGTAAATGAAATGGGTTTTTAAGACAATTGATAGTTTCATGGCCACTGAAACAAGATTTATTACTTGAGTTTAAATTCCATCATTTGCCATTGTGGGATTTGAACCCATATCCCAGGGCATCATCCTAGACCTCTGAATTGCTAGTCTAGTGGCATTACCACTATATTATCGTTTCCCAATATTGCTGTAAAATGTAATAATAATCCTGGCCTGAAATGAGCCATCACACTCTGAGTATTACCACCGGCAAGTAATATCAAATTGAATCTAACTTCTACATTCAAGTAGTTTATACAGAATAGCAATAGTTGGAGACTCTTGATCTTATCCATGGATTACTCTATCCAGTACTTTTCCCAGCCTTTAAGAAATTGGGTGTAATTTTCAATTTACAATTGATGTGTAAAACTGACATTGAAAGTTGGATGATTGCTATAGCAACCATCATTTTTTTTCTATATTGTAAACAATTACACATTGGATAAGATCTTTGAGTCATTGAATGATTTACTGCATTTGTATTTATTTTCCTTTAGTATGTTGCCAGGCCAAATTCCATTGCTAAAATTCAGAACCTAACAGTTAATATGTAACCACAGGTCTGGAAGTTGCAATCCCTGGCAATTATTTGAGTCAGTAATCTCTGTGTGCCATTCTGAATAGTACTTTATCTAAGGTTTTATGGGCTTTAAGTTTGCTTCTGACAAATTTTTCACCTTACCTACCTCCACTGAAGCTATCATGCTTATAATAGACACTATTTTTTCTTCTCTAACCTGGGTGAATAAACAGCTGGAGAAAGAAGAACAGCAACTGAAATAGCCTGAAGATTCAGAATAAGCAGATGGGAGCAGGTGAGGGGGAATTGTTTGTAGATGGTCCTTTCCAGCCCAGAGGGTTTATGGGACAAGTGTAACTTTCTCGGCTATTTCTGAAGAGACCATACTTCACCAGATAATTGCGACCCATACAGCCTCTTGCTGCCAGCCTGGGCCAGGGCAATGCTTTGGCAGGGATTGTCAAAGTTTTTGCCATAGATTTCTGCTGACACACAATGTTCACAAGTCCCAGCCGCATAACTGCTATACTAAGCAGATCACCAGTAGTCTCATTTCCAGTGTAATGCAGTACATTATCTTTGCAATGAATTCCATCAGCTGGAATATAAGATTTCCGGGATTTACAACAGTGGTCAGATTCCCTTATATCAGGTTACAGCAACATGGCTTAATCCATACATTAGCATACCAATATTTTAATATAATCAGCTTCTTTTAGAAAGATAAATGAACTGTAGCTTCTGCAAATGAGAAGTAAATACTCCTTAATCAAGTTTTTTCTTTGATACATTAGAAGCACAGCTGGAAAGTTGCTGTTTTTCAGTGGGAAGTGCTTCTGGTTGGTAGGGATTTCGGCTGAAAGACAAGAACATTTATCACTTTTTGATGGGGGATGCAGTAAAGCATTGCTGCAACAGCATCCACTTTACCAGATCATTTCACACAAACACTTGGAAAAGAAAACCACTACTTCACTGTCAGCACATTTAATGTTTTTCATGCTTTTGAGTCACATTTTTTTTCAAGATAACTGAGCATCTAGTAATAACCTGCCAAAAGTGAGCTAGAGGGAGTTCAAGTTTGAATGATTTTGGCAAATCCAAACAATTCATATTAAAAAATCAGTACAGATGAAAGACAAGTTGAACGGGGGTGCAGTAGAAGATCAGTCACACAGAAAGCAAAGCAATGGGAAAAGACGACAGCAGCTCTTCGTAACAACTATCCTTAAAAACATATTTCTTGAAAAAAGCAAATGCTAAGTGTGAACTCGAGAGTTCCAGGGAATCCAAACTGAGAGGAAGAAAACATTACTTGAATAATGCAACGTTGTTCAATATTGAATGTTTGTACAACTCATTGCACTTAGCAACACCTAAGGTAGACAATTGGTACACTAAAAATGTTGTTGTTTATAGCTTAATTAAAAATCTGTTTTGGACACATCTTTACTTTTCAGAAATCTTGTTCTCAAATGATCAATGATGGAGGAAAGCAATGTCAATTTGGTACGGATCAATGGTCAGCAAGTTTGAATCTATGTTTCAGTAAAACAATTTCAAAAGCTCTATGAGGAAACAGCACATAGGTGTTTTGCCTGCGATGGCAAACCTAATATCATACACGTGAATCATACTTTGCAAACATGGTTGGTCCAAAAGTTTATTTGGTTCATCTGAGTGTAATGTGCTCACACTCTGGTACAGACAAATTTCAATCCTTTCATCTTCCTATTGCCTGATCATCCTTACTGAAGTACTTGCTTTCTTTCCTTTTCTTTCAGGGACACAAAACACAAATCTTTTATATCCTGTAGAATCAGATACCCAAACCAGAGATCAGTACATAAATGTCGGTAACTTAAGAAATTAAACACATGTTAGCACAAAAAAAGCATGGATGTTATGATGTTGTAATCATTACAAAGACCTGACAACAAACACAACATAACTGGAAGCTAAGTATTCCAGAATGTAAGATCTTTAGAAGGAACTTGCAAATTATGAATGGAGGTGGAGTTGTAGCATTGATAAAAGACACATTAGAGCAGAAAGGATCATTGAATCAGACAATCCCTACAGTGCAGAAGAAGGCAAGGTGGCACAGTGGTTAGCACTGCTGTCTCACAGAGTCAGGGACCCGGGTTCGATTCCTAGCTTGGGTCACTGTCTGTGTAAAGTTTGCACATACTGCGTGGGTTTCCTCCAGGTGCTCTGGTTTCCTCTCACAGTCCAAAGATGTGCGGGTTAGATGGATTGGCCATGCTAAATTGCTCCTTAGTGTCAGGGAGACTAGTTAGGGTGAATGCATTGGAGTATGGGGATAGGACCTGGGCAGGATTATGGTTGGTGTAGAATCAATGAACTGAATGTCTTCCTTCTGCACTATAGGGATTCTCTGATTCAATGATTCTTTCTGCTCTGATGGTATCTTTTATTAGTGCTACAACTCCACCTTCATTCGTAACTTGCAAGTTCCTTCTAAAGACCTTACAACCTGGACATCCATGTGTTTTTTTTTGTGCTAATACATTTGTTTTATTTCTAAGCTACCTGCATTTATGTACTGACCTCTGGTTTGGGTATCTGACCCCACAGGATATAAAAGTTTGTATTTTGACATCTAAACTGGAAGATTTTATGAAAGTTTTCTTTAAACAAATAGGATAAGACAACTTGATTCAGCAAACACAAATCTTTGATGTATATCAATGTGTCATTTAACAGTTCAAGTCTCTTAGAACAAGAAGGTATAACAATCCAAAGAAGAACACTATACATGTACAAAGAACAAAGAACAAAACAGCACAGGAAACAGGCCCTTTGGCCTAATGAGTCCGCGCCGCCACCCCGATGTTCCCACCTCTACCCATGATCCCTGTCTCTGTTTATACATCTATGGGTTAAAAACCAAATTTGAATTGCGGTCTGAATATCCTCCTCAGATAATGGCTCTCCTCAGTGTGTCCTTACCATTCTTTCCCCATCCTCTTTATGTAGGTTTAACTCTACCAGAATGAAGGTAACCAATAAATGAAGAAATGCAGTGACTGTGGACAGAGCCTGCAGACATCTCAAAAGATAAATTCAAGGGTGTCAGAGGACAATCGAACCTTCAATTCTGCCAAGTTGATCCTTCAATAACCAAGTTGAATATCATTAAGCTACAGTATTGTTCAAAGAAAGCAATTTAAAAGCAATATACAAAATGCAACATAACATTGTGAAATAAATTGTAATCCTGGGCAACCATGTAATTGTTTTAATGGTTAGCAATCGAAGCCCAGCAAATATTAAGATTTCATATGCATAACAACAGTTAATGCTTATAACAGCCTTAAGACTTTGCAAGTTAACATTTACCCAAATAAGAAGTGTTAATTCAGTGATTAACCTTCTGAAGTTATTAATTATTATCAATGAAATAGTCATAAAATAGTGTAATTCTGCGCTTGTTTTCTGTGAACTTAGCAAGAAATGTTTGATTAGTTCACTCAATAATGCACTGCATCTCTGAGGAGGCTGGTTTGTGTCACAGATGATCTGTTGATATACTTTGGATTGGGTAAAATAATACAGTTCAGAAGCAAGCCAAATATCAAATATTTTTCAGACGTGGATGGTAAACCACCAGCTAATTCGGTGATATGCAATTGAATGAATAATATTTCTTCCATGGCTTATTGTATTACCAGAAACAGCAATATTTGATGGTGTAAAAAAATTGAAATAGTGGCCTAAATTTTCATCCTCAAAGCAGGCAGTGGGATTTGGGAAAATTCTTGGTTTGGCCTAATCATCTCAGGGGAAAGTGCCTGCAGTGATGGGATTTTCATTGGTAGGGGACACATGCAGGCTGGAAGCAAGCCAGCTGACCTGGGAAAATATTTTGGAGTCAACAACAAAGTATGTTGAGTGCAGAGGTGGGCTGTTTAAAGATCTGCCTTGGAGCAGTGGGACAAGTTTGTTAAAATATAAACACAACAGCCCTCCAACCTTTACCCTCACACCCTCACACCCTCTCACCATCCAAACACTTCCCATACCCCATCCATGCTGCCACATGCCCCTGCTCACCTATCATGGCATCTATGTCAAGCCCTTCCATCCATCCCTCCTGTTCCTCATCCTCCCGTTGCCAAGCTATGGCACCTTCATTCCCATTTACCCACTATACACTTTATAGAACCCTACAGTGACAATAGGAGGTGCTTTAAAAAGCTTTAAAATAATACATTCATAACATTTTACATTCTTGAAAAATAGGCATTTCAATGGAAAGCAATGGAAAGGTCAATCATGCAAACTCTTTCAAGTGTCAATAGCAAACAGAAACCCCTGAAGTCACTTACCTTGTGAAAACAGATATTGTGAAATCGACAGCAGAGAGCAGACAGCCTGAGCTGTCAATCAAACAATATTTTTCTGAATGCATGTGTTTCAACGAGCTTAATGGAAGTTTTGAATCTCCAAAGGGCAGATGGAAGGGCAGAGCTTAGTATAAGGGACATGAGAAGAGCATTTTGGCTACATCTTTCAAAAGGTTCCTCATGCAGACCTGGATTCATAATTCTTCTGAGGAGACATTAACCACAACTCTTTAAAATCCCAACCTGATTCCATGAAAATTGAACAAGAGTAGGATATGCCTATCTCTACAATGGAACCGGCAAGGTCGCGAGTGTCAGATGTGGGATTTTGATAGAAACACACCTTTTAAAGGCAACCCAAAAGTCACAATCTGGGAATAGGATTGGGCATCCTGGAATCGGGATGCACTCAACTTCTTTAAAAGACTCCCATTTCATCAGATTCAGTAAAAATCCAAGCCATCATGCTTGGGGAATTCAAAATATAGCTGGCACTATAACATTCATGGTTTCAGTACATTCATGATGCAAATATAATATCTTAAATACTATCTCACTTTCACCAACTGTATTGTCTGGTTCACTTGGAATGTGTACCTTGGAGTGTGTATGCAGCACATTCCTCGATTACAAAATATGCATAAGCAACTTATCAGTGCAAATCTATTTGGCCAAATGGTCCTGGATTATGCGACAACTTTTATGGTTTCATTCAACGTTTGCATTCGTTGGGTGAAATTTTCAGTTGATTGTTTATCAACCGCACTGGGATCATTTCCCGGTCCCAATCCCACAGCGGTCAGAGTTGCAGCAGCAGCAACTGGGAGGTGGAATTATAATGATGCCTCTGAGTTGGAAGTGGTGAGAGTCTGCAGACATCTACATTTTCCTGAGAGAACACTTAGCTGGAGATAGCACAGGAGATCTACAGCTGCATTGTAGATGAAAAGACAACAACGCCATGAGCAATTCAATGACATTCTGAATCTAGCAAGATGAGTGATATCAAATACGCATTTGTCAGAAATAAAGGTTATTTAGCTTTGTTGGCCTCTGCACTGCAAATGCCCAGGTTTTGTAGATTTCAGCAAAAATGAGCCCTGTGTATCCTGGACCATGTAATGAATGAAAGATGTAGTAACAGCACAATCAGCTATGGAAGATGTAGATATCAATCATGTGATGCCATCTCAAACGTCAATGGGAACCATATCATTCATGAAACTTCTCTTGTTCACATGAGGTGCAGAAATGGCCCATACAGCAGGCCTGATGCCAATGGAAGATGTGGCCCTGGTGATTGCAGAATTCACAACCGAGCCTACTATAACAAAAATGAAATATAAGTCTATCTAAGAGAGGGTGAAGTCTGGTGCAGGGAACATGTCATGACCCAAAACTGCATGTTAGATCTTATATGTCAACTTTAAATATTGTGACCAGTAAAAAGCAGTGCAGTGAAAGGGATGCAGAGGTGTCAGATGCATTGACTTGTCCTTTTTTTATACTACGGGACCAATTTCAGAGAAACAGCAGGAGGTAGCAGGTGATTCAGAGAATGCCTCAGAAGATGCAGTGTCACATGACTCAAGCCCATTATCCATCAGCACAGATATAGACACCATGGTGGGGCTTCTGCCACACATGGAATCTTTGTCACATGGTGAGAAACACAACATATGTAAATAAGTGGAAATAGTGGAAGTGGTAGGCAGCCCCCATTGAGTGATGGTGGGTAGTACCAGCATGCATAAGTCACCAAGAAATGCTATGCCTCAGGGGTCGTTCACAAAGAATAAGGACACCTGGCAAAGTTTCCTAAAACTATCTGTACCCTTCGACAGAAAGTTTATCAATGCCAAGTCTTGCTATGTCTCAGTCAAATGAGTGCATTAGTAACTCCATTGAAAGAGTAGCTACCCTCATGGAAATACACACATACACCAATTAATTGTCTTAAAATGCAATGGACTAGGATGTCCATAGAGGCTCTACCAAAGGTGCAGAAAATCTTTCGGAACTTCTCTGTAAGATGTTGGAACAACAGGATGCCTTTGTAAAACAGTTGCAATGATCAGAACCCAGAGCATGCTTTTTACAGCAATTGCATGCAGATGAATGGAAGCACTGACAGGTGCTATCACTCTCTTGCACAGTACCTGACATAGTAGCACAGTGGTTAGCATTGCTGCCTTGCAGCACCAGGGACCGAGGTTTGAACTACTGGCTTGGGTCAGTATCTATGTGGAGTCTGCACGTTCTCCTTGTGTCTGTGTAGGCTTCCTCTAGGTGCCCTGTTTCTTCCCACAATCTGAAAGACATGCTGGTTAGGCACATGGAATTTGGCCATGCTAAATTCTCCCTTGGCATACCTGAACAGGTGCCGGAATGTGGGGATTTTTCCAGTAACTTCATTGTAGTGTAATACATAGTGTTACACTAACACTATGTATTAGTGACACAAATAAATAAACGAAGCGCCTTTAATGAGCTGAGGCAGGTGGGCCAAATGGCAATTGTGGTCCTCCTCAACCCATCCCTCATTCAAAGGTCAACCTCTAAGCTCCTCTTTCAGAGGGATACAGATGCAGGAACTGCTGTCCCCTGACAGAAAAAACCTCTGCACATCTCCAAGTGAGGCAGTGTGCAGCTGAGCCCTTGTGGGTATGGCCTGCCACAGAATGGCAACTTCAGACATCTATTTTGTTAAAGCAGGAAATAGAGCAGGTTGCCTCCATGTGTCGGCCTCAGGCATAAGGAAAACACCATACAGAATTGAATGTAAAAGATCAGACAAAGAACAGTACATACCAATGCTGAATCTTACACAAACAGAATGACCAGAGATAGTGGAGGGGTTAAAGATCAAAGAACAAAGAAAATTACAGCACAGGAATAAGCCCTTCGGCCCTCCAAACCTGCACCAACTATACTGCTTGACTTAACTAAAATCTCCTTTGTTTCCTGTTATTTCCCTTTATTCCTGTTTCATTCATGTACTTATCAAGACGCCCCTTAAAAGTCACTACCATATCCACTTCCAATATTCCCCCGGCAATGAGTTCCAGGCACCCAACACTTTCTGTGTAAAAAATCTGCCTCATACATCTCTTTCAAACCTTGCCCCTCACATCTTAAATCTGTGCTCCCTAGTAATTGACTCTTCCACCCAGTGAAAAAGCTTCTGACTATTCACTCTGTCCATGCCTCTCATAATCTTGTAGACTTCTATCAGGTCTCTCCTCAACCTCCGTCGCTCCAGTGAGAACAAATCAAGTTTCTCCAACCTCTCTTCATAGCTAATGCCCTCAATACCAGGCATCACCCTGGTAAATCTTTTCTGTACCTTCTCCAAAGCCTCCACATCCTTCTGGTAGTGTGGTGACCAGAATTAAACATTATATTTCAAGTGCAGCCTCACTAAGGTTCTATAAAGTTTCTACATGACTTGCCAATTTTTAAAGTCGATACCCTGGCTGATGAAGGCAAGCATGCCGTATGCCTTCTTAATTACCTTCTCCACCTGCATTGCCATTTTCAGTGAGCTGTGCACCTGTACACCCAGATCCCTTTGCCTATCAATACTCCTAAAGGTCCTGCCATTTACTGTACATTTCCTATCTGTATTAGACCTTCCAAAATGCATTACCTCACATTACCCCTACATCTCCCATCTCTCCACCCCAACTCTCCAACTGATCTATATGCTGCTGTATCCTCTAATGGTCCTCAGCGCTATCCGCAAATCCGAGTGGGTTGGCTGATCATTTTAAGTGGCATGGTGCTGAAGTAGAGCTGGGTAGCATCAGTGTACACCAGGACACTGATGTTTCTTTGAATAATGTCACTAAGGAGCATGATGGGAAACAGTAGGAGTAGAGGGATAGATTAGTGCAAAGCATTTGTTAGGAAGACTGACAACATAGCTGTAATACTTCATTGAAGATTGATATTGACAATCAGAATTTTAAAAGTTCTAATAAATTGCTACCAAAACTTTTCCATGTTACATTAGTAAGTTTTCTCAGTCCCAGGAAACCTGTGCGAAAGGTATTCAATTCAAATCCCTTTGATATTATTTGAAAATCGGCTCATACTATGAATTAATGACATAACTATCTATGCCAATGATCAAATCAACTGACAATGATCTAGTCTCTCAGCAAATGATCAACCCTCCTCTGTGAATCATTGACCAACAATTGAGTGCCAATGATCAGCCAACCCACCTGTGTCAATGATCAACCCACCCTGTGCCAATAATCATCCAAAGCACCTGTGCCAATGATTGGCCCACTCTGTGCCAATAATCAATGCACCTGAGCCAATGATCAACATTCAAACCTTCTCTAGTGAAACGTCAAATACATCTCTGTTAAACCAAAAGTAGGGAAGTTGGAGGTGGGTTGCTGTTGTGCTTGAAATGTTTAGTTCCCTTTCACCCCTACCCAACACCTTGTGATTAAAATTCCATCTTTAAATTCTGGAGCAGTCAGCATTACAGCTATTAATACTTTTATCTGTTGAACTATGTCCAGTAAGAAGTCTGACAACACCTGGTTTAAATCCAACTGATTTATTCGATAGTAAACTCACAAGCTTTCGACTCTATGGTCTTCGTCAGGTGAATGAGGTGTTCTGGTCTCCTTTACTATCAAATAAATTGGTTGGATTTAAAACTGATGTTGTCAAACTTCTTACTGTGTTTACCCCAGTCCAACACCAGCATCTCTACATCATAAACTATGTCCAGCCCAGGACATACTGTAACACTTAAAATGATAATAAAGCTTACAACAAATAATTGTCTTCAAATGCTATAGACTAGGATGTCCATGGAGGCTCCACAAAGCTGCAGAAAATCTTTGGAAATTCCTCAGTAAGATGATGAGGAAATCACCACAGAAATTAATGATTCAGAGGGGAGCTTCTGCAGTTGAATGCCCCTGGAATACCATTTAGTGGGAGCCCTAACTAGAAAACCACACTCACCTCTTGATCTCCTGATTGAAGATCAAACAAACTGAGTGGTATTTTCCCAAATTTGTCAGAGTATCAGGTTCAGACTGAAAACTGGCTGTATCTCTCCAGGTGTGCAGTTGAGATTTTGCTCAAGACATTCTGGAACTCAGTGTGCACAGAGTCTGGGGGCATGGTTAGCTCCATTATCCTGGTAGGGCAGGGCCTGATAGAACTGATAAGACCATCTCCACAGAGGTTGGGACACTATCTTTGAAGGGCATCCCAATCTAATTCTGATAATAAAATTCTTAAGCAGAATCAGAGAGATGGCCCCTTTCAGAAGACAAGGTCTTCAATCCATTACTAACACCCTGATCTGGTCCTGCCTCCCCTCGACCCCAGGCTAATCACCAAGAAATGGAGAAGGACGACGCCATCCTCCACACCCAATGCAAGTGTCGGGAAGAAACGGGCTTGAGGGGATAGAATACTATGATGGCCACAGGAGATCATCAATTATTCTCCCCATGGACATTGTTGACTATGATCTCCCTTATTTGGCAAGCGGAGGTTTGTCCTATAGGAAAGGAGCAGGGGATGGAGTGGTAAGGGTTTAAAACCAGCAAGCTCCACTCAGGCCAGCAGTTGATAGACTTGGGATCAATATATACTCTGTAGCTGTTGAAAGACATTCAGGTATCATAAGTCCATAAAATGTAAGAGCAGAATTAGACCATTCAGCCCATTAAGTCCGTAACGCCATTCAATCACAGCTGATATTCTCTTGATCCCCATTTTCCTGCCTTCTCCCCATAACCCTTCAACCTTTTACCAATTAAAAATCTGTCTAACTCTTCCTTAAATTTACTCGTTGCCCCAACATCCACTGCACTTTGGGGAAGGAAATTTCACAGATTCACAACCCTTTGGGAAAAGTAGTTTTTCCTCAACTGTTTTAAATTTGTTATCCCTTATCCAAAGACAATGATCCCTCAACCTAGAATGCCCCACAAGAAGAAATATCCATTCCCCATCTATTTTATCCATATCTTTTATCATTTTGTATACCTCAATTTGACCTCCCCTCATTCTTTTAAATTCCAGAGAGTTTCAGCCTGTTCAATCTCTCTTCATATGACAAACCCCTCATCTCTGGAATCAATCTAGTGAACATCCTCTGAACTATCTCCAATGTCACTACATCTTTCCTCAAATAAGGAGAACAAAACTGTACACAATACTCCAGACACAGTCTCACCAATGCTTTGTATTGTTGCAACAATACTTCCTTACCTTTATATTCTATTCTTTTAGCTATGAATGCCAACATTCCATTCACTTTCTTTGTTATCTGCATGCTAGTTTTCTGTGACTCATGAACAAGGACACTGAGATCCCCCTGCACTGAAGCACTCCAAGTCTCTCCCCATTTAGATAATAAGTTGTCTTTCCATTTTTGTAACCAAAAGGAATAACCTCACATTTATCCATGTATCACTGTAAATAAGAGGGTGATTGATGATGGAAGACAGGCCTCAATAAGATTATTATATTTAACTTGCCACACCCTCTCCAACTCCTACATTGCCATATCCAATTTACCTCCACTCCCTTCCACATTTGCTTACCTGCTTGACAGCTCTTCAGTTCCCCAAGCTGGATGGTTACAGCTGGGCAAGTAAGTCAAAAATGTAACTCAGACCAGAATGCTAAACTGAACAGGTCCTCAAGGGTACTCATTCTTCGGCTTTACTGATGGCTAAATCCTCTTATCACCATCTCACCATTGCATCAGCACTTCCCCCTTCCCCAAACTCTCTCTTACCTATCAGTTGGGCCAGTGGGTCTTTAATTTTCTGGTCAGCGCTTCCTGCAAGCAGCATTCTGCACTCAAGTGCAACAACAGAAACCACCTTTAGATGCCAAGCTTTCAAACCTTAATGATTGAAGAAAATCTTCAACCAACTCTAATGTCTCAGTTATCTGTTTACATGTAAAACCAGGTTATAAATATTTAGTGTTCTGACAAAATGTGTGCTGTACTTTAATTTTCCAATATACATGTCATGTTGTTAGAATGATTTAAAGGCATCAATCACACATAAGGGATTGTGTAAACACACTGTGGGTTTATTTATTTAAACTTGGCACATAAGAACATAGATTGAAATCTCGAGGATATCAGCAGCAGAGCTGTGTGCAGTGCTAAAGAGAAACTGAGGCTGGATCACATGAAATACTTCCCTTTTAGTGATGGCATGCTGATATTTCTCAAAGCCATATTACAACAGTATAATATCCAATTCTGGAATCCATACTTTCGGAAGGATACACAGATTTTGAAGAGGGTAGAGGAGAGATTTACTAGAGCAGTTCAGGGTTAAAGGATTACACTTCCATTGATAAACTATAGAAGCTGAGACTCTCCTCCTGTGAGCAGGTTTGGCCAAGAGCAGATTTCGTTAATTTAGATAGGGTAAGTTTCCCATAGCGGAAGAGTCAACAAACACTGATTTGTTGTGCCAATCATTTTAAACCTGAAGCAACACGAAGCAAAAATTTTTCTTCTAACATAACAAATGTTTAAGATTTGAAACATATAGCATTAGGGATTTAGGTAAAGAGATAGCAAATGGGATTAACTGGATTGTGCTACAAAAGGGCTGGCGCAGATCTGATGGGTTGAATGGTGTCCTTCTGTGTTGAGCTATTCTATAGTTCTATGATGGATTTCCATGACTTTACACAAGGAGAAAGGACAGATAAATCATCATTACTAAAAGCACAATAAACTGTATTGATTAATTTATAACTTTTGTTGTAGCACTTTCAGCTCACAACAAAACTAAGGCTACCTGGAAATCGAGTAAACATGTTTTTAAAGTTTTCTTTAAGAAAGCCAGATTGGGATGCTCAATTAATTTTGAGTTGCCTTACTTGAGAGACACACAATACCATCAATTGTGTCATGGGAAAAAGTAATTAATTTCACTTCCTATCACCATTCCTCTGCCACAACGTAAGTGCACATGATTTAAATATGCTGGAAGCAAAACTACCAAAACGCATACCTGTAAAATAGCTGAGAAACAGCTATTAATGTCATCACTGATAGTGAGAGTAAAACCTTAACCAAAATATTAATGTAGAACTGACAGGAATATCTCAAGCTGCGGCAGTTTTTACAAACCAAAAAAATGCCAATCTGGCAGCAAAGCTGCTTGAATGCAAGTTCATCAATTCCAGCACAAGTTTAACATGGCAGGAAAATCTTTCATGTCAGTGGATTTAAATCACCAATTGGGCCAATTATTGGGGGAAGCAGATGTGATTACCTTGAGTCCCATTGCGAATCAATCATCTCATGGTGTACTCTAACTGTATCATAAATTATACTCAGCTCAAGTCTTACAATATGACAGCAGAGTAAAGTCAATGTGAGTGGAGTAATTTTTTTTCAAATTTCTATCAGAACGTGTCAGAAAAAATGAGTGCATAACACAGTGGTGTACAGGCAGGCATTCCATTGCATACTGCCATATTTGTATCACTGTAAGACAGCTTTCACAAAGTGTTCTGGCTCCACATGCAATTGAATCAAAGTAAAATGACAGCGAAGTACTTCTAACCCAAAGTCGGAGTTTCTGGGGTGTGTGTGTGGCGGGGGGGCGGGTGGTGGTGAGTGGGTGGGTTCATGGGGGTAAGGGGGGAAGGAAAGGAGGGGAACTCTGCTAATTGAAGTGCAGCAAAATCGAGCCTTCATCTCTTTAGCCTTGGCTTAACAGCCCATCCGAAATATCAGGAAGAGAGCAACTTACTTCAGGGTAAATAAACGTCAAGCAGGTTTATCGGGCATGCAAGGCTGCTTTTGCATCATCTATTATGACCTGTCTGCCAACAGGCAAAGCAGCCCAAAGAATGCCCTTAGTGCTAGGTCTGATTGAGTGTTTATTCCCTTACTGTTTCTAAGAATGGTTCACGTCAATTTAGTAAGCGACTGCAAACACACAAAAACAACAGCAAGAAAAGGTACAGTGGGTCCATTGAATGTGCCCTACACAGTTGTGTTGGAACTAAGCTTCATGAGGTATAATGTTCTCAGCAAAGCTCCCTGGGAGATCAGACAAAAATCAACCCTTGGTTCATTCAGGGAAAACATAACTTTTGAAACCCTGCCTCACTCATAAAGGCAAAGTTATGAATCAGGCCCTAGGCAATGGTTGACACCCGATATGCATATAAAGTCATTTAATACTTTCTAGGGAATCCATTCTTGCTTCTGAAATCCATCTTTGGTACTGAACAGAGGGAGATGAAGGGCATTAACTGTGAGTTATCAGTGCATATGTAATGCAAACAATGCACTATTCTAAATTTTAAATTTCTAGCTCATATGGTGGAGTGAAAAGAAAAATGTAGCCATCTTCAGCAATATGCTATGAAGTAGTGTTACATTAAAAATTTCTAAAATTACTTTTCTTGTATAAAGCAATGCAATTCTAAAACTACGATCAGGTAGTTTCACCATTTTTTAATTTCCCAGTGAGAAACAAGAAAGGCATGATGCTGCTAATGGACAAAACTGTTCGAATCCTTCCTAACAGGCTTCAAAAATGCTGCCATATCTTGAAAATGCCAATCAACTGTTGTAAACAGTAATCTAACTGCCATTTTCCAATTATCGTAGATTATTTTGAAGCTCAGTTTAAATACCATTTGCTAAGTACTCCTGAAGACCATGAATCCGAATCATTAGATCCCGACTTACTTCACTTCTTTTGTTCTTTTCAAGCAGATGATAACTATCGCATGAACACCAACTGAATGCTATTAGTAATAAAGGAAGTAGAAGAACACAGCACCCACATGCAAATAACCCGATCTTAATGATAGTTTTTAATGATTAAAAATATTACAGAAATATTTGAGAAATAGCGGATGTTTGAAGAGTGTAGGGACAAATTGAACTTAACTGAAGTAGAAGTTGAACAACTCTTTGACAGAGGTTTAAAATATGCAACTTTAATAAACTTTAACATTGGCTGGATTATATAGGATACCCTTCTAAAAGGCTGCTAAACATACATCAAATATATTCACTGGAATTGAATATTCAGTTAATTCTATCATCAGCACAACATTTCTAATAGAAAATGTATTTCTGGTGAAAGTTTTCACAATCCATTTGAAGTGCTCTATCACACAACTAATATCTGACCACAAACAATTTTTAAGAACATAGTAATTTATAGTTTTTATTTGAAATCAGTTTAATGGGAGGAGAAATTCATCACATTTAACTTTAGAAGTCAGCAAACCAGCCTTGCTTGATGTCAGGACTTAGTAAGTATATTCATAGGATGCCAAAGCAATAACCAGCTTGAGGGATATTATGACATATTTGGCGGGATTTTATGGCCTTGGTAAACAAGACTGGAGATTCCCACTCAAGCTCAATGGGAACTTCTGTTGTCAGACCCTCCTCTACGCCGATTCTGTGGTGGGTGAGGTGGTACATTTCCCGCCAACATTTTTGTAATCAATTGAGCATTAGCAAACCATCTTTGGACTGACAGATGCAATTGCACATTTCTATAGAACTGTGCCTTTAAGTCCATACCACAGAGCTGAATACACCCACTTCCAGCTCCATTGGTTATGGTCATACCTTTGGTGGAAATGTAAGTCCTTCAGCCTTTGGCTAAGAACAAGGGCAGAATCTTCCCATTCTGCCTGTCACGAGAATCGTAGTGGGTGAGGGTGGACTATGCAAAGGTCTATTGACCTCAGGCGAAAATTTCCAGCCTTGGCAAGAATGTGGCCAGAAAATCCCACCCTAAGTGTCAGATCACGCCCAAGATGGGGTGCGATCCCTTATCTTGTCAGCTTAGATGTTGTTTGTCCCTCTTGTGGGGACCATGAATTGGATTAAATTGAATTTGTTTTTTGGAACAAGCATGAATGGATTTGGATTTGCACAGTCCCTTCTGAGCATTGGTTTTGTACCTTTAAGAATGGAGTAAAAAAAAAATAACAGTTGGCTGAATGGCTGTTTCCATTCCATTGAGAGAAACTGCACAATACCTTAAAGTTAACTTAGATTAGAAACCATGACTTAGTATTAGAGCAAGAGGATGGGTTTTATTAATGCTCTATTCAATCCTCAAAATCAATAAAGATTTCAAATGTTACAGTTGTGTATTTGATAGTCAGGCTAACTAAACCTTTCAACATATTAATCATACAAATTGTAACTTCAGATACCTTTCTCTTGCCCTAACTACTTGGCAATTTGCTTCTTTCTACATTACTTGATTATGTCAGAAGGTAAAATACAACTCTGTGTAAGTAGAAAATAATCTCAGTCTACAGTCTGAAGTTTTGGGGAGTCAGGAAGAATCCATGCACCGATGAAAATGGTAGAAATGACAAAGACACAAATGTCTCTCGCCGATTTCTGACAGATGCAATTTTTGAAAGGGAGTAAGACACGATTGACATGAGGAAAATTCAAACACAGTGGGGCTATTTGACTTCAGAGCTGAGTTCAAACAGACTTTATTTCAGCTGCTGCAAGGGTGTTAATCCGCAGTGTGAGAGATGTGAATATGTGGAGTAAATGCTAATGCACCCAAAGTGCTCTTGAATAAGGGGGAAGATTCATTAGCCCCGTTCACTGCTGACGGGAAACCTAATGTCCTGTTGAGTGGGCCAATGGGGTTAAAACGGAATTCCCAATGGGTGTCAAACCCATCGCTATTCACCCAGCCCACCCCGCCAGCCCTTATAAGGTTCACGCCTAAACAGGGCAGAAACCCATTGATTATCAGACAATTTGAATGTAATTAGCAGACTTGAAGGGTGGCATGGTGGCACAGTGGTTAGCATGGCTGCCTCACAGTGCTAGGGACCCAGGTTCAATTCCCGGCTTGCATGACTGTCTGGGTGGACTTTGCACGTTCACCCCATGTCTGTGTGAGTTTCTTGTAGGTGCTCCGGTTTCACCCTACAGTCTAAAAGACGTGCTGGTTAGGTGCATTGGCCAAGCTAAATTCTCCCTCAGTGTACTTGAACGGGTGCCAGAGTGTTACGACTAGGGAATTTTCACAGTAACATCATTGCATTCTTAAGCCTACTTGTGACCCAAATAAGTAAGTAAACTGAAGCCCTATTCAATCCCCTCCCACTGCCATTCACCCACCTCCAGTTGGATCTGCACCGGGCAGACTTTTGTGCTTGTCATGAGCGTCATGGACCTGGCATTGTGGACCCCGAGGGGAGTTAAGGAAGTAAGTTTATCTTTATAAGTTTAAGTTTACTTAATAGTGTCACAAGTAAAGCTTACATGAACATTGCAATGAAGTTCCTGTGAAAATCCTCTAGTCGCCACACTCCGGCACCTGTTTGGGTAAATTGAGGGAGAATTTAACATGGCCAATGCACCTAACATGTGGCAAAAAACCTGAGCACCTGGAAGAAACCCACACAGACACAGGGAGAATGTGTAGAATCTGCACAGACAGTGACCCCAAGCCAGGAATCAAACTCGGATCCCTGGCACTGTGAGGCAGCAGTGCTAACACTGTGCCATTCTGGTAAGTGCCCAAGTGTTCCTCTGCCGCAGTCATGCTGCAAAGGGAGGGTTCTCTAAGGGTCCTCCAGTTGGGTGGGATCAGGCTGGGGGTAAAGGGAGACACTCTCCCCTGGGATGGGGGTCTTGTGGCTGGACGATCCCTTCTAGCCCTGGCAAACCTGAGCATTACTCTTGGCATTATGATTTCAGGTATCTTTCTGACAGAAATCTTCATTCTGGTTTGTGGATTGTGAAAACTTTGAAGTGAGTTGGTCAATTTAATATCAATGCCCCCTGGACAGGTTTCCAAACCACAAGTTACCAAGCGAGTGAATGTTTGTGGAAGTAATACTAATCAAGCAGGCTTCTTTGCCTTGGATGTTGTTGAGCTTGTTGAGTATTGTTGGAACTGCACTTACCCAGACAAATGGAGAGTATCTATTACATTCCTGACAAGCTTTGGGGATTCAGAGGGTGAGTTAATTGCTGCAGATGTCCCAGCCTCTGACCTGCTCTTGTAGCCAAAGTATTTATAAGGTTAGTCCAGTCCAGTTACCAGTCAATGGTAATCTCTAGGATGTTGATAATGAGAGGTAGAGTGATGATAATGTGCTTGAACGTAAGGGGAAATATATTTTTTCCTTGTTGAGTTAATAATTGTCTCTACTCTGTGTGATGCATATGTTACTTGCCATCTATCAGTCTTAGCCTGAAAATTGTCCAGTTCTTGCTGCAAATGGACATGGACTGCTGCAATATCTGAGTCACAGACACTTTGGAAGATTGTGCAATCATCAGCAAACATTCCAATTTCTGACCTTATGATGGAAGGAAGGTCATTGATGAAGCAGCTGAACAGTTGAGCTGAGGATGCTATCCTGAAGGATTCCTGCAGCAATGCTCTAAAGCTGAGGTGATTGACCTCCAACAACCACAACCATTTTCCTTTGTATTAGGTATGATCCAATTAGTGCAGGGTTTCCCCTCAATTGACATAGACTCCAGTTTTCAATAAAATTCAGTTACAGTACTATGAATTCTAGACAATTACCTTTAACCCATTAGCCCTTCATCAACTTTCATTGCTACTTATCATTGCTCATCGCAGATTGATCCTCACCCTGTGGGTTATTATCCTTAACACTAATCACATCAATCATAGTTTGTAATCATAATATGTGCTAAAACC
Organism: Sphyrna mokarran; assembly: GCA_024679065.1. NCBI lineage: Eukaryota > Metazoa > Chordata > Chondrichthyes > Carcharhiniformes > Carcharhinidae > Sphyrna > Sphyrna mokarran. The sequence continues at coordinate 112,628,075 of JAGIQG010000003.1, forward strand.
TAGATTAAGTGGCACAAAAGCAGGTGTTATGGTTCAGGTTAGAAACTCCAAAGTTTCTGAAGCCTGCCTGAATCATAAGTTTTACATCTTGAATTTGACTAAGATATACATGAGATATTTCACTTCAGGTATGATTCAAGTGACCCACTAGGGAGCTTTTATCAAATAAAGTTTGTTTAAGAATATAGTTTAACATGTATAGTAAAAAAAATTAGCAAGAACTTCTTTCAATTACAAACAAAAAACAAACAATCATGGTAATGTATAGCCCTTAACAAGGTACCTACAATGTTCCAATCAAAACACCTTTTTCATAGGTTGAACACAGTACAGAATAATGTTCACGTGATTCTGGAAGTTGAGTCCTTTGATTGGAGAATTAAAAACTCTCAGTCTTGATTCATACAGAACATGGCGAATTCAGAACAGTTTCCCAAAACAACAGTGACTTTAGGCAAACTATTAACAGAAGACATTTTCCTTCAGAAAGATAAAACCTTGCTTTAATTCACCAACAGAATCTCCAAACAAAACCGGGAGAGAGAGACTTCTGTTCAACTTCATATCCCTGTGAAAACCTAACTCTAAATGCAGCCAAACACAAAATAAAACCTTAAACTCACTGAAAAAACAGTCCAAAAACACATGATTGTCTTCCTAACAATGCAGAAATCTAAAACGACTCCAAGAATAAACACAAACAACCTCACTTAAGCCACTTAAGTAGCAATAAAACAACATTTCCAATCAAGATAACAATGACATCACTGAAACTGTGAGCTAAGAGCCACTTAAGTTGTGAGAGTTGCAGAAATTATGTTTTTAAAAAGTTTTTCTTAAAGGTACACTAATGTCACACAGGGATGTGTACAGCTGTGGCTATACTAAACCCATGCTTTTCAAAAGGAGTGAATGGACATATAAGCACACTTATCTGTTTAAGATGTCCATTTTCTTCTATGTTTGGACATATTTATATAATGTGTCTTGTGAGTATATAATTTTAGAACATACCAGTAATTTTGACTAGCATCAATTTCTATTATACCAAAGCCTTCTGAACAGTCCCTGCTGATTATGGAGTGAATTTCTACATGCCATGTGGTCCACCACCTGCTCTATACTGTGCCATCCTCTTAGAATATCATTTTTCTTCAAGCATAATAAAAATTCCCCACCTATGCATGTACAATGTAACTTGTAAAACCAAACTGCTGTATCTTCAGACATGAGACACTAAGCGCTAAATTCAGAAGCCTCCACTTTTGCCTGTGCCTGGCAAGATTGAAGGAGCCACAGACATCAGATAGGAGATTCTAAAGCTAGAGGGCATAGGTTTAAGGTGAGAGGGGAGAGATACAAAAGGGTCCATTTGAACAGTTGTTTCACACAGAGAGTGGTCAGTGTCTGGGACAAGCTGCCAGAGGTAGTAGTAGAAGTGGTATAATTTTGTCTTTTAGAAAGCATTTAGACAATTACATGGATAATATGTGTATAGAAAGGTATAGGCCAAATGCGGGCAACTGCGATTAGCTTTGGGGTTTAAAGAAAAGGGCAGCATGTTCAAGTTGGGCTGAAGGCCCTATTTCCATTCTGTAAACCTCTATGGTTCTATCAAGAAGCTCTTATTGCTTGTAGTAATGCAATATGGGGGCATTCACAAATGAGTACACTTGCTATCAGCTATTTTGGGGCCTTTATAGATTGAAAAGTAGCACTGTCTGTTCCAATTTAATCCCACTATTTGCTACAGCCTTGCTAACATCTGCCTGTGTCAATAACTTTCAATCTTTCTCAAATATTATATTCTTGTTTATATATGTTTGATACTGTTAATTTAAAGTAATACATATTTTGCCTTGTGCTCTTGAAATCATACAGCTTCATTCAGATCTCTCTCTTTTACTAGCTCATTGGAGCAAGAGAGACCGAGTTCGCATACTGCCACACATGGTGCTTCTGCATATTTGCTGGCTGGGATCCCAAACCATAAAATTATTCATGTTGTCTATTATCAGCACTTGCAGGACTTAAATTGGTATTAAATAGGGCGGCATGGTAGCACTGTGGTTAGCATTGCTGCCTGATAGCACTAAGGACCCAGATTCAATAGCGACCCCAGCTGATTTTTGTGTGGAGTTTACAAGTTCTCTTTGTGTCTCCGGGGATTCCTTCAGGTGCTCCAGTTCCCTCTCTCATTCCAAAGATATGCAGGTTAGGTGGATTGGCCATGCTAAATTGTCCCTTAGTGTTAGGTGCACTAGCGGGGTTACTATTTGGGGTTATAGAGATAGGGCCTAGGTGTGATTGTTGTTGGTGCAGTCTCGATGGGCTGAATGGCCTCTTTCAGTACTGTAGAGATACTTTGATCTTCTTAATTATTGTTCAGGTATTTCACCAAAAGCTTCATATTCCACAGCTGGGTTAACAAACTCTTTGATATTTACATCATCCACTGAGAGATTATAGTGGGTAAGGAATAACAGGTAACTGCATTTCATTGTTACTAATGAAGTCACAGCAATGCATACTTTGAAGCCATTAATTACGATAAATTCATTTGTTTTTATTACGCTAAAAACAAGCATTTTGCTATCTTTTGTTAACAAATGTCGGGCTCATCATCTTTAATGTTCTTTAATAATCAATAAATTAAGTAACACTCAGATACAAATAACATTCTTATTGTTACCAACTGTACATCCATAAATTGTGGTCAGTTTTAACAAATTTAGGCAGATTTGGATGATTGCAATTTTATAATATACAGTAGGAAGATTTTGTTTTGTAATCACTTTTTAGTTATTACTAATTAAGCTTGTTTGAATACTTCAGAGTTATCCAATATAAGCAACATAATTAGCATGAAATACATTTTAAATTTATTAGTGTCATAAGTGGGCTTACATTAATACCGCGAATGAAGTGCTATGAAAATCCCTGAGCTCCCACACTCAGGTGCCTGTTCCGGTACAGAGAGAATTTAGCATGGCCAATGCACCTAACCAGCATGTCTTCTGGATTGTGGGAGGAAACTAGAGCACCCAAGGGAAATCCACACAGACACGGGAGAACGTGCAGGCTCAGCTTAGACATTGACCCAAATCAAACCCAAGTCCCTGGGGCTGTGAGACAGTAGTGCTAACCACTGCCCATGTATGGTGGGTTGGTGCTACAAAGATACCCACTGCTGCCAAAGCTTCAAAATGGAACAAAACCACAAATATACGTATATATATTATAAAATATAATTATGAGAGGTGGTGGTGGTTAAAAATGATTCAGGATTTGCTTTAGTAATTTCTAATCTGTACACTTCAATGAGAATCCTTACTTATAATCGCCTCTATTGTTTTCCATGTAACGGGCAAGAAATTGAGTCAGGACTAGTACCGACTTGAATTGAACAAGAATCAATGGAAATTGATCCTCAAGTCTCATCACCTGCTGGTGCTGGTTTTGCCTCCATGACAGAAAGTCCTATTGTCAGCTTGCCTGCCTTGCTATCAGTGGAACTCAATTAAGGTCCTTGAAGGGGATTGGAGTGGGCTTCAGTGGGAGATGGTGGAGGAGAGGAGGGTGAAATCATGACTTATGTGGATTCAGAAATTATTCTGGAGTTGGAAATTATGCTAGAGTTGGTTGATTCTGGAACCACTGAAGGTTCATGGCAGAATTGACATTTATGATGTGGAGATGTCAGCATTGGACTGAGGTAAACACAGTAAGAAGTCTCACAGCACCAGGTTAAAATTCCAACAAGTTTATTTGGTAGCAAAAGCCACTAGCTTTCAGAGTGCCGGCTGCCCCTTTGTCAAGTGAATGGGAGTTTTAATCACAAACAGAACGCATAAAGACATGAACTCAATTTACAGGATAATGATTGGAATGTGATTCTTTTCAGCTAATCAAGTCTTAAGGGTACTGACAATGTGAATGGAGAGTGCATTAAGCACAGGTTAAAGAGATGTGTATTGTCTCAAATAGGACAGTTAGTGAGATTTTGTAAATCCAGGCAAGACGTGGGGGTTACAGATAGTGTGACATGAACCCAAGATCCCAGTTGAGCCCATCCTCATGTGTGTGGAACTTGGCTATGAATCTTTGCTTAGCAACTTGGCTGTCGTGTGTCATGAAGGCCGCGTTGGAGAACACTTATCTGAAGATCAGAGGCCGAATGCACATGACCACTGAAGTGTTCCCCAACTGGAAAAGAACAGTCTTGCCTGGTGATTGTCAACAGTGTCCATTCATCTGTCATCACAGCATCTGCATGGTCTCGCCAATGTACCATGCCTTGGTACAATGTACCTTGTACAATGTGAATAGAGAGAGAGCATTAAGCAACAAATTAAAGAGGTATGTATTGCCTCTAGACAGGACAGTTACTGAGATTTCATAAGTCCAGGCAAGCCATGGGGTTACACATAGTGTGAAATGAACCCAAGATCTCAGTTGAGGCCGTCCTCATGTGTGCGGATTTGGCTATCAATCTCTGCTCAGCGACTCTGCTCTGTCGTGTGTCATGAAAGCCACTTTGGAAAGCCGCTGCCTTTCCTGCAGCGTATCAGGTAGACAATGTAGGCCGAATTGCAAAAATATGTACCATGTTCCTGGTGGAATGGTGTTCTCACTTGAGATGATAGCAACCGTGTCGAACATCCAGCATATCTGCCACAGCAACCTCTGCAAGATGTACCAGATCATCAATACAGATGCCATCATCTCATGCAAGAACATCATCCACCAGGTACACGGGACATACTCTTGCAACTTGGCCAACATTGTCTATCTAATACACTGCAGGAGAGGATGTCCTGAGGCATGGTACATTGGAAGATTATGCAAGCGCTATGACAATGGTTGAATGAACACTGCTCGACAATCACCAGACAAGAACTGTTCCCTACTTGTTGGGGAACACTTCAGTGGTCATGGGCATTCGGCCTCTGATCTTTGGGTAAGTGTTCTCCAAAGCGGCTTTCATGACACACGACAGAGCAGAGTCACTGAGCAGAGATTGATTGCCAAATCCGCACACATGAGGACGGCCTCAACCGAGATCTTGGGTTCATTTCACACTACGTGTAACCCCATGGCTTGCCTGGACTTATGAAATCTCAGTAACTGTCCTGTCTAGACAGGACAATACATACCTCTTTAATTTGTTGCTTAATGCTCTCTCTCTATTCACATTGTCTGTACTTTAAGACTTTGATTAGATGTAAAGAACTGTATTCTAATCATTATTCTGTAAATTGAGTTTGTGTCTTACGTGCTCTGTTTTTGATTAGAACTCCACTCACCTGAGGAAGGGGTAGCCAGCACTCTGAAAGTTAGTGGCTTTTGCTACCAGATAAACCTATTGGATTTTAACCCAGTGTTGTCAGACTTCTTACAGAGTTGACACTTAGCATAGTTGACACTTGCCCCAATATCACTGACAGATTTCAAGTAGAGTTAGACCTGTAATTCTAAAGAACAAAGAACAAAGAAAATAACAGCACAGGAACAGGCCCTTCATCCCTCCAAGCCTGCATCGATCATGCTACCATCTGAGCCAAAATCCCCTACCCTTCCTGGATATCCTATTCATGTATTTGTCAAGATGGCCCTTAAAAATCAGTATTATACTCTTCTATTACCTCCCCCTAGCAGTGGGTTCCAGACACCCACCATTCTCCATGTAAAAATCTTGCCTCGTACATCTCCCTTAAACCTTGTCCCTTGCACCTTTAACCTATGCCCCCTAGTAATTGACTCTTCCACTCTGAAAAAAAGCTTCTAACTATCCATTCCGTGCATGCCTCTCATAATCTTGTAGACCTCAATCAGGTCGCCCCTCAATCTCCTGGAATCTGCATGGGGTGTCAAAACAAAATAACCCCACTGCTAATCTGGCATCATTTGCCTCCATTTTACTTTCAGAAAATTAGTATAGCAATGCATTAGTTTCTACTTCAGTACATTTTCTGCACTCTACTACCACAAAAAAATGAGTATTATTATAATACCACACCAATAATGTGATATTTTTCCAAGTTCCACATAGCTCATCCCTAACTCTTATACTGATCATAAAGAAACTTGGTTCTCCAACAATTGAAGAATGATGGGGAAAGCTGGAACTCAAGTTAAATTTAAAGAAGAAAATTTAAACATTCACTACCTTATATTATACGCAAAACAGGCAGAAGTAGAATCAGTGGTGGGATTGAGATGTGTTGGCGTCAATAAGCCCTTTGCCTTCATCTTTGCAGTTCATGCTAATCTGAACCTCTCAATTCAACCACATTCTTGCCCTTCAGGTTTATAAGAGGACAACGCATAGAAATCCAAAGATACTTGTTGTCCTAGAGCTAACTATAATTGCAGCACACAGTACAAGCAAATCATTATTAGATGGTTTTCTTAAAATATAGTAGAGCTGAGCATTTGGCACCAATGTGAGTGTTTTGTGCTAAGGCTGGCTGGTTTAAATCCATCTTTTTCTACATGTTAAACAACTACAAAAGATTTTTTTAAACCAGGTTAAGTCAATTTAATTTCAAAGCACAGTCTAGTTTCTTACTGGGAGGATAATAGGAAGGAATGTAATTTTTTAAATATATTTTTCAAAGGAAGAATTTTTACTAGAATGTCATGTATCTTATCCAGATTGTGGTTAGCCTCCATTCTGTCGTGCAGTTAAATAGTGGCAACTTTACTTTCTACTCCCCACAAAACCATTTGCATTTTCTGGTATAAAGGCAATCTTGTTTTAATTGGTACAAAGATCTTACTGATGTGTACGATAATATAAAAACAGGCCTTACTATTATGTTACAGGCTTTCACAACTTAGCAGAGAAATAATCATAGCAGTTCTGGTGAACGGTACCAATTTGTCATCATGAATTCTTAATTGTGTTTAGAGCTAGAAGATAATCAAATCTTAATGGAAACTAATTTATTACTAAGAATTTTTATCAGCTTTTATTGGTGGGGGGGGGACAGTTTTCTAATGTTTGCTGAATGCAGAATAGTGCCACGGGCCCACATCTGTTTGTGCAGTTCTAGTTCACTAGTTCAGAGAATGAAATATCACCTCATTATAAAACTGCCATGTATGAGTGAATTTGCAGAGTCTGGCTTCCTCACAGACAGACAAATCTAAACTACAGCTTTGCGCAGTGGCAGGTTGAAGATGAAATGTTAAGCCTATCAGGCTGCATCTGTACTATCACTACCTATGTTAAACCATGGTCATCTATTACTCTGTCATCTTCTTGACTTTAGCCGTTCCAATAGATAAACAAAAATAAAATTACACCTAAAATGACCACTGCATTCAAATTAACCTCCTCATTGAATCCTGAAATTACCAAGTCAAATCCTTTGAGGAGTAATTCTGTACCATTGTGCCCAAACAATTATTATAAAGAATTAAGTTTGAACAAACTGAGGAACATTCAAATTGATCTCAGCTCACCAAGTTTTCAGGTTCAAAATTCAGATTTGGATTTATCTTTCACGATGTTTTATCCATTATTGACTTCTTATAAAACTAATGATATTTCTATTGTGGTTTATTTGATTTCATCTTTACAAGTTCCCAAATCAATATACCACCACACAGTCAATAATCAGATGAAACCATATACTTGAATTAATTAAATGCATCCAACATGAGTGTAATGACACCAGAAACTCAACTCGAAAGGAATATAGTTTATTACAGAATATGAAATAGTGTGGTGTGCACACACTAGACCCTGCCCGGGAGAACAGTTCAGCAGGCCCAGTCCTGTCTTACAAATGGTTCAGGTAATGAGTTCCAGCTGGGCAGGCCACTATCTGTTACCAGGGGAACTCATACTCAGGGAGCCTTACCTGGAGATCAATCAGTGATTCCTCATTGACCTCTTGGGAGTTATCACACCCCTTTGCCCCAAGTCCAAAGGTTCCCCCTCGCTTCCATGATAACGAAATCTTCTCCATCTCTTTAACTGTGGCCTCATCTCCATCACTTGTAGGGTCTGAACAAGGAGCATTAACGGATAGCTGAATGCCGTTTCTACAAAGACTATCAAAATGCCACTGCATAGGATGTCCACTCTTCTGTCTCCACGTGCAAGCCAAAATCTTCATTGTCCACATGACTGAGTCTTGTGTTTTTAGAGGGTGAAATTTCCTGTCCACAGGTCGGCTTGAAGTACGTCACAGTGCTGCACTTATAGAATCAGATGCCTCTGAGGTAGGTGCCCTGTGAAGTAGGTGATTTATGTGCTTCTCTAAGGAGTTTTCCCTGGTTTTTACCATGTAAATCACCAGTTCAGTTTTCTGGAGAATACCTCCTGGAATCTACGGAAAGCTGTTGCCAAAGTTCCTCACGTGGACTGTATCTCCTGGCTTGAAATCTCTATCGAGATCGTTATCATCATGGATCTTTTTCTGGGTTTCTTGTTTCAAGTCAACTTTGCGAATTTTGGGCAAAGCCTAGTCCAAAGTGTCAACCCATTAATAGCTCTGTCGGGGCTATTTTCATAATCATATATGGCATGGTCTAATAATTAAAAAGGAAACGTGAGCTTTGTTTTGAGAGAACCTGTGGTTTGTTGCTTCATGCCACTTTTGAATGTCTAAACCACTCGTTCAGCAGAATATGAGTGGAATTTCTGTATGGTATTCTAGGAGATAGTAGAGGCCAACGTGTGCATGTCGATCCATTTTAAATGAGCTTTAATGAGAATTAAAAACATGGAACCCATAAATCACCCTGGGCAGTCTGCATTTCCTCATGCCTAGAGTCTTCCCAGACATACCCTACTGTGCAATGAGGCTGCTAGTGGGGCCTTCTGGTTTTCCTGACATGTTTTGACCACTTGGCCAGATTTTCCATGTTAAGGTCAATGCCAGAACACCAGACATAGCTGCTTGTGAGCATTTCCCTTTTAGGATTTCCTGGGTGGCTATTGTGTAGTTTTTGAACTAATGGTTGCTGGCCTGGATGTGGGAAATCATGCAGGCACCCCACAAGCTGATGCCATCTTATATAGTCAACTCCTGATATTTAGACAGATAAGCTTCCAATCCTTTGTAGGACATAATTTCAGCAATATAGGTTCCTTTTGGGTCCATGCCTGGATTTGCTTGGTAGATACTGGCAGAGCGTCCCTGAAATTCAGAGTCATGTCTACTTCATCCATCTTTGAAGGAGAGGGTAGATTCATGGGTAGTGGAAGGCTAAAGGCATCCACATTGGTTACATGTTCTCCAGACGATGTTCTAAGGTAGATTCACAGGCACATAATAGTAGTATCCAGCATTGGATCCAGGCTGATGCAATGGGCGGAATTACCTTCACTCCCTTGAAGAGGCCGACAGAGATGTGCATGGACCAAAGTGGAACTTGCTTTTTCAATGTGGACATACTGCCGCCAGGGTTCCTGATGCAAACACGATTGGATGTTCTGTCCTATCAACCTAATGGAATGATAATCCCATTCTTATCCCAAATGGGGATGTATCATAGGTTACAATGAATGGTCTCAGAGGGTCATAATCGGGTAGTTTATTTGCTGACAGCAATTGTTACTTGATGTTTCATAGCATATGCCATTTTTTTTAAACAGTACACAGAGAGGTACCAGCAGGGTCACCAGATTCAGTATGAATTTTCTGCAGTAATTTATGAGACCTAAGAAAGGCTTCAACTCCCTTGTGTTCCTTGGAGTCGGAGCCCCTTTTATGGCTTTCACCTTCTCTTCGACAGGATGTAATCTATTCCTTGTCAACCTATACACAAGGTTGACCTGGAACACACATCTTTCCCTTTTTAATCAGATAGCAGCATTAGAAAAATGCCATAAGATCTCCTCCAAACTTTCCAAAGGTTCTTTTGCAGTAGCTCTTGAGATTAAAACATTATCCAGATAGACTGCCACTCTGGGCACCCCTTAAAGGATGATCTCCATCATCCTTTGGAATATGGCACAAGCGGAAGACACCCCAAAGGACAAGCAAGTATACTCACACAGTTCTTTGTAAGTATTTATGGTGATGTGCTTCCTGGATGACATCTCAAACTCCAGCTGAAGATAGCTACGGCTCATGTCTAATTTGGAAAATATATGACCCCCCACTTCCAGCCAGCTTTGCATACAAATCTTCCTTGTATGCCATAGGGTATTTATCTAAATGGGAGGCTCTGTTGACCGTCAATTTATAATCCCCTCAGAGACAAACTGAATTGTCAGGTTTTAAATTGGGACAACTAGCGCAGCCCATTCAACAAATGTTTCTAGGTATATAACACCTAGTTCCCCAAGACCTTCCAGTTTGGCCCTTATTTTGATGTTTAGGGTGTAGGGATCGGTTGTACCTTGAAATATTTAGATTGGGCCACACAAGCAGCAAGGATGATGTCTTTTTGCCCTTTCTATGTCATTTGCTCAAAGTTTTTCAGCGTACTGGGGGCCAATTCTCTATATCCACATTATAAGTTCCCAGTTTCCCAAACAGCAGCAGTTCCACTATCTCCCCATTACTGTCATACTGGGTTTATTGAAAGACATGGCTGTTTGAAACAATTCTTGTTCCTCGTCGCCAATGTAATGATTCAGGAAGACCGGCTGAAAAGGGACATATTTTATTACAGGATGCAAAGTAAAACCATGACATGGTGTACACACACAAGTCTCTGCAGTTCAGTAGACCCCACAGGAAAATCAGTGATTCCCCATGGATCTCATGGAAATCATCACCATTAGATTACTAAAAATACAAATGCATCTCCTAGACTAGATTGATGTCAACAGGTGAATTTCATTGTACCCGAATTAGATTAAATGCCAAAAAACTCCCAGTTTTTTCTCCCAAAAAACTCTCAGTGACAAATTCACCTAAAGGCTGAAATAAATCCCATTGGTTTTCTCAGCAGGATTTTCAAAATGAATCTCCCATATTCACACATCACCGAATGTCCTAGCTTGAAGCACACTAAAAATCTGTGGGCAGGGCCTATTCCCACTGAAGAAGCCAGCAGCATAGCATATGCGCCGATCTGTCACAGTGGAGATTGGCACATGCACACTAGTGCCTCACTGCTGACCCTCCAATCGCTGGCCAGCTCAATCGCTGGCCATGCAACTTTCCCACCAACCAATCGCTGGCCTCCTGGATGTGTCCGAGCCAGGCTAGTGGAAAGCTGTTGTAAACCCCATTGGAGTGAAACAGGGGAGGTGGAGACGCTATTGGAGACTTTAGTCTCCAGCCCACTAATTATATGTAAATTACATTGAAATTTGCGTATAAATAATTTATTCAGTTCTGTGACAATGCCAGAAATTAGGAGGCCAGAGACAGGTGGAGGCCATAGCACCTAATGGGAAGCCCGCTAAATAGTCTCTGCTTAAGTCTCCTGGCCCGCTGCACTTCGGGAGCAGGCTGGGAGAATTGTCCCCATTTACATATGCACACTTCCTATAATCATCACATTTAATTCCTGTAATATCTTTCCTCTCACATTACTTCCATTGTGCTTTCTGCCATGTTCTTCTGTCATATTAATGCACTCCAATTGATTTTATTTCTGATTGAATGCTTCATGATTGGTTATGGATAGATGGCACTGTTGATTACTTATCTAGGACTCTATGATTCATCTCCAACCTTGGTGGGATTGTGAGCACTCAATTGAATTTTTACAACTTATAGGTAAAATGTTTGAATTTTAAAAAGTTGAAAATATATTTTAAATAAGATTACTGATTAATCTCACCAACATCTATTATTGATCTTGTCACCACCTGTTTTTCCAAGTTCATGCTGTCGCTCTGTGTCCCATTCCTACTGCCTCACACTGCAGCTGCTGTGAGTTCCGACTGTTGCCACAGTTTTTTCAGCCCTCACTTCCGAATGTAGTCTCTGCCCATATACTCTCATCCCCTCACTCCCCTCAGCCCCTCTAACTCCTCCACACGCTCCCTTCCCTTGTACTTCTCCCACATCCTTCTCCTCTCCTTCTGTGAAGGAGAATTGTTCTCCTTCTTCTCCTTGAGTGGCTATTCACAGAGAATGCAGCTTGCAAAGTCACACTGCTCCCCCTCCCACTTTCTATTAGCTTCGCTGCACAATACACTCTGTTGCTGGTACACTATTGACACAAAAGCACAGCAGTGATTATTAGACACAATTGCTATGGTTACAGCTGGCTCTTAGTGTTGCAGAATATCAACCCAGAGCTGTTGAAATGTTCTTTTTCAGCTGCTGATTGGCTAGCTCCTAAGGGAGCATACCCATAAATGTTATTTCATGTATTTATATTGACTAGCTTCTGTTTTCTGATATGAAAATCGTTAATTGCAATTTACTGAAAGTCAAACCAGATGGATAGGCAATCATCTCTGAGGCTTTTGCAGCAATGTCTAACTCCCTTCCCAAAATGTGCTTTTCTGAGTAGGCTGGAAGGAAACCAGTATGATCCTTCTTAAATATGCAGATTGAGCTCCAATAATATCATCAGAGCAAGACTTCTATGTTAGTCAGAGTTCTGCATGGAAAGTTGTTGTGGTTTTCCCACCATGGCAATAGAATAAGGAGAACAATTCAGGTAAAATAGACCCAAAAAAGGAATACTCCAAAGGGCCACACTCAGGCTGTAATGAAAACACCAATAAATTCAGATACAACAGGAGAAATTCAAATTAATCAAATTAATCAAAGACCCCATGCACCCCCGAAATACAGGCTTTTGACAAGTATAACAGGGGTAAGTCTGCGGAGGTATTACTGGAGTACAGAAAGTACAGATGGAGCTTAAGAAATCAATTAAGAGAGTAAAATTGGGATAACAGAAAACTCTGGCTTGTAAAAGTCAGGAAAATCCTAAGATATCTGTAAGTAAATATCAATGCGAAGAGGATAACCAGGGCAAGAGTAGGGCCCATTAGAGATCATGGGGAAAATCTGTGGATAGAGGCAGAAAGCATTAGTAGGGCATTAAATGAAAATTTCATATCCGTCTTCATCATGAGAATGATGGGGTAGTTATGGAACTTGAGGGGACAGACTGTGAGGCTCTAGAGAAAATTATCATAGGGAGTGACAAGATATTGGAAGTATTGGCGGTCTTAAAAGTGGACAGATCTCCAGGTCTGAATGAATTGTGTCCCAGGCCATTGTGGGAGGCAAGGGAGGAAATTGCAGAAGCTCTGACCCAAATTTTTAATTTCTCCCTGGCCACAGGGCAAGTACAGTAAGAAGTTGCACAACACCAGGTTAAAGTCCAACAGGTTTATGTGGTATCACAAGCTTTCAGGGTGTCACTCTTTCTTCAAGTGGAAAAGAAGTAACACTCTGAAAGCTTATGCTACCAAATAAATCTGTTGGACTTTAACCTGGTGTTGTGAGATTTCTTACTGTACAGTCTAATGCCAGCATCTCCACCCACAACGGGGAGGTGCCAGAGGACTAATGTGGCCCCACTATTTATGGAAGGTTGGAGAGACAAGCCAGAGAACTACAGACTGGTGAGTCTCATTGGGAACCAATAGAAAAGATTCTGAAGGAGAGAATCTATCTCCATTTGGAGAGGCAAGGTTTGATCAAGGATAGTCAGCATGGTTTTGTCAAAGGGAGGTCATGTCTAACAAATTTGATTGATTTTTTTTGAGCTTGTAACCAAATGTGTGGATGAGGATAGTGCGGTTGATATAGTTCACATGGATTTCAGTAAAGCCTTTGACGAAATCCCACATGGGAGACTTATTAAGAAGGCTAATGCACATGGGATACAGAGTGATTTGACAAGGTGGATTCATAATTGGCTTAGTAGTAGGAGACAGAGGGTGGTGACAGGTGGCTGCTTTAGTGATTGAAGGCCAGTGATCGTTAGCATACCACAGGGATCCATGCTGGCCCCCGCTTTGTTCGTCATTTATATTAATGACATAGATGACTACATAGGGGGTAAGATCAGTAAATTTGCCAATGACACAAAGACTGGCCATGTGGTTTACAGTGAGATTGAGTGTCTTGAGTTACAGGAAGATATAGACAAGATGGTTAAATGGGTGGATAAGTGGCAGATGGAATTTAATCCTTAAAAGTGTGAAGTGATGCACAGTAATTTGGAAGGAGTAATTTGGCAAGGAAATATACTGTGAAAGGTCTGTCATTGGGAAATTCCAAAGAACAAAGGGATCTTGGTGTGTTTGAAGGCAGAAAAGCAGGCATATGGCATATCAATCAGGTCTTTATAAATCTGGGTATAGATTACAAAAGCAGAGAGATCATGATGGAGTTGTATAGAACTTTGGTGAGGTCACATCTAGATTACTGTTCTGGTCACCACATTATAGGAAGGATGTGAATACACTGGAGGAGGTACAGAGGAGATTCACCAGGATACTGCCTGAGATGGAACATTTCAGTTATAAAGGCAGGATGGATAGGCTTGGGTTGTTTTCTCTGGAGTAGAGAAGGCCAAGGGGCAACCTGATTGAGGTGTTCAAGATTATGAGGCACATAGACAGGGTGAATAGGGAGCAGATATTGCCCTCAGTTGAAGGGTCAGTTTCAAGAGGACACAAATTAAAAGTGAGGGGTGTGAGGTTTTGGGAGGATTTGAGGAAAAATCTGTTTACCCAGGGGGTGGTGACAGTCTGGAATCTACTGCCTGGGAGGATGTGGAGGCAGGATGACTCGCATCCTTTAAACCGTACCTGGATGAGTACTTGACAAGTGAGCAGGTCATGACCTTTCATGCGTCAGTGCAGACTTAATGCACCAAAGGACATCTTCTGCACTGTAGGATTCTGTGATTCTGTGAAATACTCTGTTCACTCTCTCCCATCGGGAAAAAGATACAAAAGCTTAAGATCACATGCAAGTCGACTCAAGAACCACTTCTTCCCTGTTGCCATCAGATTTTCCAATAGATCAATATATTAAACTGATCTTTCACTATAGCCTAGCTATGATTATAACACTATATGCTACAGCCTCTCTCTTCCTTATTCCCATGTGCTCTACGAACTGTATGTATTTTCTGTATAGCACACAAGAAGCAATACTTTTCAGTGCATGTTAATACATGTGACAATAATAAATCAAATCAAATCAAAATGTGTATACCATTCCTCTAGAAAAGCATTAGAGAATAGATCTATAAATTGATCCCTATATCTGACCACTGTAGAAAAAGCCACCTGGTAGCCCTGTGAACATCTTTACCGAGGGCACAGAATTCTATCCACAACTATCACTTAACAGAAAGGAGGGAATACCATTGATAACATTCAATCATGTCTTTGTTTTTGAATGAGTAACTGAATCTGAATTCATACTAAATTAACTTTGCAAATATTTTGAAATTTAAAAAGTGAACCAATTTGTATTCCAACTTTGGCCTTAACGTTTATCATGACGAGGAGTGGAGAAAGGGAAAGAAAATCTGATCCCTGCCTTATGGAAGCTTTGACATTGCATGCAGCAGATAACAGGCAGTCACATATAACCGTAATATTCAGCGCGAGGAATATGAAGTTAATCAGTGTAACAATGCGAGATATCAAATGGATCAGGATATATTGCAGCAGGAGCATCCAGCAGTTGAAAAAGAAAATTTAACCAGCTCTGTGTTGGTAAGCAGCTACATTGAGAGGCAGCTGAAGCCATAGTAATTTGCGTCTAATAATTGCTATTGAGCTTTTGTGTCAATTGCACCAGCAGAGCATACTTGTGCTGCAAAGCCGATGTGACAATAATACTATGGCTCTTAGAATCCTTGAAAATTCTACTCATCACCATGGTAACCATAGTATTTCTCCACAGTATTCGCTTCCATTTGGAAACTATACTAGATCAAAAAACTTCTTTACTTAAGCAGTGACTTTACATCAATTTTCAAAAAAAAAAGGGTAACTGGAACACATGAATAAGAAATGGTATAAATAAGAACCAAGCATATAATTTATATAAATGGATTGAAAGTTGTTCTTCATAAGTAAAGCCTGGGAAGTTCTCTGAGTGCTCACTACCCACTGTTGGTACTTGGTTATATCTCATTTACTCGGATAAATAGGATTTCCACTGATACTCCTGGCCAGGGACCTCTTCAAAGATAAATACCATGTTGAGAACTTTTAATGCAATGCTTTCTCTCGCTCTCTCTTAGATACATATGTTTCCATAATACTTTCACAGTTTCAAAATGATGACCACTTCTTGGAAAGTACATTTACTTGCAATAACTTCCCATCATATCTTTGCTTCCATGTTATTTGTGTCATGCTTAAATTTATCTATTAGTCTGATTGAGTCGTCAGATTCCCAACTGTATGCAGCTAACAAAAATTAAAGTAGTTCATTTCCTTCTAAATGACAGCATAGTGGCATTGCTGCCTCACAGTGCCAGGGACCCGGTTTGATTCCCGACTTAGATCAATGTTTGTGCAGAGTCTGCACATTCTCCCCAATCTGCATGGGTTCCCTCCGGTGCTCCAATTTCTTCCCACAGTCCAAAAGACATGTTGGTTAAGTGTAGTGGTCATGGTAAATTCTCCTTCAGTGTACCTGAACAGGCACTGGAGTGTTGCTTTTAGGGGATTTTTACAGTAACTTCATTGCAGTGTTAATGTAAGCCTACTTGTAACACTAATAAATAAATAAAACTTTAAACTTTTAAGCCTTCTACCACAGAAGAACTGGGTGAAAGATGAAAAGTATCAATAAAGTATCAGGAAGAGTACAACAACACAATCAGAACAGAGAATGAGATATCCTACTTCATAAAAAGACTGAGAGGGATCTTTAGACTCTGATTCTTTTGCTCCCCCTCCCCTAAATCAAGACCCCCCTAAATCCGAGGACTTTCATGTCATTTTCACTGCATAATCATCTCCCATTTCTTAGCTCCAGAAACTTTTCAACAGCCCTTCCAGATTCCTCTGAAAACCTCTAGATTTGGCAAACATTCGCTCACTATCCTTAGACACCGGGAACTTTCCCTCACTATTCACACCACAGCACACAGCCAGGAACATCTCTCTCCAACTCCTGATTCAACAAAATCACGTCACAGCATATCCCAATTCATTCATACCTCAGTATCCAACTGTCCTACATCCTGAGATCTCTTCCAGAGCTCAGAATTCCTGCACTCCCGCTATATAAATTGTGCGCCGACTCAGTAATGAATAAGGAATCACTCTATTGCTAAAGTGAATCTGTTCACCCATAAGATCACAAAGCAAAATTGATGTTAAGACCAAAGAAGTCAAAGTTCAATTGTTCTTCGGTTGCCTGTTCTGTAAAGTACCATTTTGATCAGCGATGCTTGGATCGTTAAGTGAAAAGTCACATTCATGTCATTGTTAAGATCCTATTCCAGACTAATAACATGTAAAGAGAAATCTGAACGTCCAAGAATATAATTAATAGAACTATGCCACAAGATTTCTCGTTTTCCAACAAAAGAGATTAACTAAAACAAGCAATCCTTATACAATAAGTTAAAATTATGTTTGCAATAAGCTGAAGTTTTACTCCCTACTCTCCTCAAGCCTTTTCACACTTAAACCCAGAATTCTACCGCCACGTCCCCATGGAATCGGATAGGACGAGGGCAGACAATGAGAAGGTCTATTGACCCCAGGCAAGACTTTCTAGTTTCGATTTGAATGAGGTCATAAATTCCGACCCATAAATCCTAAAGTTATATACTCTTGCAGGGACCATCCATAAGTATGTCACATCCCCCTGGAAACTACTGCTCACTTCCAGCTATTCTCATTTTCATTTACCATCTCTTTACCTTGATTTCAAGCACCTCAGTCATTGTTACTTACTCAATACTTTAAACTAATCTATTGGCTTCTTTCATTTGCCACAGGACTCTGATGAACACTCTATATTTTTTCACTAACAGCAAGCTAGGGCAGATCTTTCAGTTTCTGTTCCCTCGTGAAATCCAAAATGAGCCTCAGCCTTGCCTGCGTTCCATGCAATTAATAATTAAGTTAACATTTCCTCTCCTTAAACTGCAGGCCTAACCATCTGTCATTTATCTAAATTATCAACTGTAAGTGATACCACACAAAGTCCAACTTGTAACCAACAAACGGTCTCATGAAAAACCCAATAAACTGTAACCAGAGAGTCTTCCTAAACAGTAGCCATCACCATGACAACATGGGGTGCTCTAGGATGTCCCCAAACAATCACTTACATCAATACTTCCTAAACTTTTTTTCATCGTGCACTCATTTTGAGGCTTAGAAGTTGTCATGGCCCCAGAGTGTTAGCAAGGCACAGACAAAGATATGGATGGTGTGGAGGCATTGGTTGAGCTGAGTTTTTGAAAAATCTTTTCACTGGCTTCGTTAGAGTAGGAATCAGGTCTCAGTGACTGGGAGATAAACCTTAAAGAGGGACTACAAAAGCTTCCTTGAAGCTCATGGCCCAAAAGTCCCATCTCACTACTTAGGAAACCGTGCTTTAGATTAAATATTCCTTTTTTGATCGGAAGAAAGAAAAAGATTTTACAACTCTTCAGGATTTGCTGAAGGTTTTCAATTAATTTAGCTCTCAGTCCAAAAATAAAAACATCTCTCCAGAATCACCTTATAGCAAGGATTCATAGAGGTTTACAGCATGGAAACAGGTCCTTCAATCCAATTTGTCCATACCGCCTTTTTTTTTAAACACCTAAGCTAATCCCAATTGTCCACACTTGGCCCATATCCCTCTATATCCATCCTACCCATGTAACTGTCTAAATGCTTTTTAAAAGACAAAATTGTACCCACCTCTACTACCGGCTTGTTCCAGACACTCACCACCTTCTTTCTGAAAAATTTGCCTCTCTGGACTTTTGTATCTCTCTCCTCTCACGTTAAACCTATGCCCTCTAGTTTTAGGCTTCCCCATCTTTTGGCAAAAGACATTGATTATCAAGCTGATCTGTGCCTCTCATTGTTTTATAGATCTCTATAAGATCATCCCGCAACCTTCTATACTCCAGAGAAAAACGTCCCGGTCTATTCAGGCTCTCCTTATAACTCAAATATCAAGTCCCGGTAGCATTGGAGTAAATCTTTTCTGCACTTTTTCTAGTTTAATAATATCCTTTCTATAATAGAGCAACCTGAATTGGACATAGTGTTCCAAGTGTTGCCTTACCAATGTCTTGTACAATTTTAACAAGATGTCCCAACTCCTGTATTCAATGTTCTGACTGATGAAACTAAGCATGCCGAATGTTTTCTTTACCTTTTTGTCCACCTGTGACTCCACTTTCAAGGAGATATAAACATGTACCCCTAAATCACTTTATTCTGTAACTCTCTCCAATACCCTATCATTAACTGAGTAAGTCCTACCCTAGCTCAATCTACCAAAATGCCTCACCTCACATTTATCTAAATTAAACTCCATCTGCCATTTGTCAGCCCACTATGGAGACGTGAAACCAATTACACTGATTATGGACGCAATTAGGTCTGATTTTGTGAGCAGACTAACACATTGCCATCAGTGGCCACAGTCTCCTACCATGTACAAAGGCCACATCTCCATGGCTTCATGGGTGGGATTTTCCACCCAAGGCTAGAAAATCCTGCCCGAGATCAACAGACCTTCCCTTTGTCTGGTCCTTGCCTTCTCCAATTCCTAAGGTGGGCAGGGTGGTAGAATTCAGGTACATGCCTCGGATATGGAGCCACAAGTGCCTGTAATCTAAAAAGGTTGCACCTATTGCCCAATTGATGCAACTGGAGAGTTCCCACACCACTTTGAGGGGGCATACCAGCTTCACTACTGTACTTAAATATATACTTCCAAAGCTGTCTCCCTCTTGAGAATCACAAAGATACCTGCTGCATCCACCAGTGGGGCTAAGGCTACAATTGCAGGCACTGTGATTGTTCAGCAGCATTGGGAGACTACTCACTGTCTTTAACATGATGACAAGTGTAGGAGTAGTGAATTACCACAGGCCCTAAATCATTCTGGAAAATCCAGCTCTCATTGTTATATCAGAGCCAGCAAGTTGCAGGCAGTTCTCTGCCATGCATTCATTAATGTTTGTGTGACCAGTGCAATGTTGAGTTGTCTTATTTTGCCAGCTTCTTTTTGCCCATCACCTGCTTTACCCAGCTATCTTTTTAGCCCCATTCAACATTTGCAAAGATAAATTAAATTTTAAAAACATATAAAGATAAGTATGTGCCCACACTTATCTTTAAATAGCTGCAATTTTATACTTGACTTTTTAGGAGCTGGTATCAGAATAGTTAGTTTCCTGCCTCCAGCCCTGTGGCAAGCTCTCAACATCTTAAGCAATTAATTAATTGATGCCATCTGTGGAAAATATCGAGAGCCTGAGTTTTCAGTGAACATAATTCCAAAGCTTTAATGTGAAACTGGATAATGTATCTTAGAAACTAGAAGCAGGAGTAGGCCATTTGGTCCTTTGGGCAGCTCCACCATTCATTTTTGATCATGGCTATATTATAAAATGTTTATAAAGTTTATTTATTTATTAGTTACAAGTAAGGCTTACACCAACACTGCAATGAAGTTACTGAGAAATTCTTCTGGTCGCCACAGTCTGTTTGGGTCAATGCTCTTAACCAGCACATCTAAGAATGTGCTAATTCTTAGAATAGAATGCACATTCTAAGAATAGAAGATTGGTTAGGGCAAGATTAGGGCCAGTCATAGATAGCAGTGGGAAGTTGTGCGTGGAGCCTGAAGAGATTGGTGAGGCACTGAATAAATATTTCTCTTCGGTGTTCACGCAGAGTGCTGGAAATGTAGCTGTGGAGAGCAGTGAGGTACAGGGTTGCAAATTGGGGAGTATTGTAGTAGATAGGGAGGATGTGTTAGAAATTCTCGAGGGTTTGAAGTTGGATACGTCCCCTGGGCCGGACGGGATTTACCCTAAGATTCTCTGGGAGGCAAGAGAGGAGATTGCAGAGCCTCTGGCTCTGATCTTCAGGTCCTCGTTGGTTACGGGTGTGGTTCCGGAGGACTGGAGGATAGCGAATGTGGTCCCATTGTTTAAGAAAGGGAAGAGAGACCTTCCTGGGAATTATAGGCCAGTGAGTCTTACTTCTGTTGTGGGCAAGGTATTGGAGAGAATTATTAGGGATAGGATTTATAGTTATTTAGAGAGAAATGAATTGATTGGGGATAGTCAGCATGGTTTCGTGAAGGGTAGGTCATGCCTTACTAACCTCATTGATTTTTTTGAGAAAGTGACCAAAGAGGTGGATGGGGGTAAGGCGGTTGATGTAGTATATATGGACTTTAGTAAGGCGTTTGATAAGGTGGCCCATGGAAGACTTCTACAGAAAATGCAGATGTGTGGAATAGAGGGTGATTTAGCTAATTGGATTAGGAATTGGCTGGCAGAAAGACAGAGGGTGGTGGTTGATGGGAGATATTCATCGTGGAGTTCGGTGACGAGTGGTGTGCCTCAGGGGTCTGTTTTGGGGCCCCTGCTGTTTGTAATTTTTATAAATGATCTGGATGAGGGTATTGAGGGCTGGATCAGTAAATTTGCAGATGATACTAAAGTTGGTGGTGTGGTAGATAGTGAAGAGGGGTGTCTTAGTTTACAGAGTGACTTGGACAAGTTGCAGAGCTGGGCCGAGAGGTGGCAAATGGAGTTTAATGTGGAAAAGTGTGAGGTAATGCACTTTGTCAGGAACAATAAATGTGTAGAGTATAGGGCTAATGGTAGGGCTCTTAATAGTGTTGAGGAACAGAAGGATCTTGGTGTATGTGTCAATAGATCCCTGAAAGTAGGCAGTCAAGTGGATAAAGTTGTTAAGAAGGCTTATGGAGTCTTATCTTTTATTGGTAGGGGGATTGAATTTAGGAGCCGCAGCATCATGTTGCAGCTGTACAAAACTCTAGTGCGGCCGCTCTTGGAGTATTGTGTGCAGTTCTGGTCGCCACATTATAAGAAAGATGTGGAGGCATTGGAGAGGGTACAGAGGAGGTTTACTAGGATGTTGCCTGGTATGGAGGGCAGGTCCTATGAAGATAGGTTGAAGGATTTGAGGTTGTTTTCGTTAGAAAGGAGGCGGCTAAGGGGGGATCTTATTGAAGCATATAAGATAATTAGAGGTTTGGATAGGGTGTACAGTGATAGCCTTTTTCCTAGGATGGAGAAAGCTAGCACGAGGGGACACAACTTTAAATTAAGGGGTATGAGTTATAGGACGGATATCAGAGGTAGGTTCTTTACTCAAAGAGTGATTAGGGAGTGGAATGCCCTGCCTGCAGCTGTTGTAATGCGCCAAGTTTGGTGGCGTTTAAGAGGTTAATTGATAAGTATATGGAAGAGAAGGGAATGGTTTAGTTTGGAGGGGCATTGCTTTTTATTTTGGTCGGCACAACATCGAAGGCCGAAGGGCCTGTTCTGTGCTGTATTGTTCTATGTTCTATGTTCTATCTTTCAGAACGCTGAAAGCCCATGCAGACATAGGGAGAACACAGACAGTGACCCGAACCAGGAATCGAACCTGAGTCCTTGGTGCTGTGAAGCAGCAGTGCTACCCCCTGTGCTATATCATGCACATTGTATGAACTTGTAGATTGAGGGAAAACAGACGGGGGGGGGGGGGGGGGGGGGGGGGAATTTTCTAAGCATCGCCCACTGCCCCCCTTCCCCCCAACGTAGAGGCGGATCACCAATGTCCATTCAGTGGGAAATTCTGATGCGGCTGATACCTAAGACATTTTGTGTGGCTCACCAATCCCACTGCCAGGGAACCCGGCAGGACTGCAAAATCCTACAAGCGAGAAGAATACAACCGGAGAATACTGCCCATAGTTTCTCTGATAGAGAACCATGCAAGCTGATTCTTTAGCTTACTTATCACTGGGGAAGAGAATCAGAGACATGAGGGTCAAGATGAGTGAGAATCCATCAATTAATCAATTTTAACTTCTAGGCTTTAACTGCACATCCTGGCATTGAACTCGTACCCAAAACTGGAGGGCAGAAGGGTAAATTTATGGGTGAGTCAAGCAGGATGAGGGAGTATATAAATGCAAGTCTTTTGTTGCTTCCATTTCATTACAAAGACAGTTTTATTAAAATTGTTTAGACTTGTGGAGTACTATTCTTCTGTCCTATTCTTAAAACAGGAGTCAGCTACAAAATCAAAAACAGGAAACAAGTCTGAATTATCAACGTTATCAACTGCCCAATTTATTTCACACGACTTTTACAAAAGGCATACCAATAGAGAATGATTGACTACTGGAATAAAAGAAATGGGCATTCTTCTGGAAACTTTATGCAACTTAATGCTACTGTTCTGAAACAGGATGATCATTAAGAAAAGTACTGATCTTAATCTGTTTAACAAAGAGCTCCCAGAATAATACATTATAATTAAGCACTGTAGCAACTCAGTATTTTTGGCTTCCAATATAAAATTTAACCAAGAAAGTTTCTGGGCCATTTTCCTTTGCTTAATATAGAAGTGCACTAAATTCTGGGGCACTGGACAGAAATAATTGTAGTTGGAACTTGCTTGCTGAGCCAGGTTTCCTTTTCTATGCCTGCCACACACTTGATGTAGAGATGCCGGGGTTGGACTGGGGTAAACACAGTAAGAAGTTCTGAGATTCTGAGAACACCTCATTTGCCTGACCAAGGCCATAGAGCCGAAAGCTTACGAGTTTACTATCAAATAAATCGGTTGGATTTAAAACTGTGTGTTGTCAGACTTCTTACTGTGCCACACACTTCCCAGGAAATATCCCAATGCAGGTAGGAAGGTGGAGTGATCTCACAATGCCTCCTGCATCATTTTCCTACATTTTCATTTGGCAGATACCTACAAGGAGAAAATGTCCATTTCAAGTGAGCTTAAAAAATTATGAGCGGCCTTCTCAGATTTGAGGTTCTTCTTACTGCCTTTGCAAAGTTCGATACGAATTTTTAATGGGACAGAAAAGAAGACTAGTGCATCTCCTTTGTGCACCTTTGGCAGCAGCCACTAAAAGCAAGCAGAAATGAAAGTTCTGCTTTCATTTGCAGAAGCAGAAACTTTCAGGCTCAGACATAGGCTGTAGCTGAACTTGGAAAGTTATCTGGTTTTGCTGCACTGCAGCTACTTGCAGTGCATTACTTGATTTAGGTGAGACTGTAATGAGTGGAAGGGAATTAGAAATTGCTCAAACATGCCCTATTGAGAATATCACAATCAAACAATCCATACACATTGTTATATTCACATTATTTCTGATAATATTTCACTTCTTGAATAATTGAATTCTCACCTGTTAAAAGCCATGCTTTCCCCATGACAAATGGATAGCTGTAGAACACATGGATTTACTCAGAAATTTTGCCTAACAACACAGTAGTAGCTTCAAAAGGCAATTTTAAAATCTGAATACATTCACTTCTGAAGAAGAAATTAGCTCAGTAAACAATGTGACATGATGACATTATTATGGTATAGCAACATCATTTACCACACACTCAATTGCCTTGTTGGCTCTCCAGGCGATGCTAAAGAGATCCCATCGTGATTCAAAATAGCATGAGACAATACAGTGAATTAATATGTTAATCAGACAGTAGTTTTGAATAGGTCTACCTGTTTCCCAGTCCAAACAGAAAAACTTATACGGCCATTTCAGCAAACATTGGCAAAATTAGGGCACATTTATCAACTGATTCTATAATTGAAGCTTACAATGTAACTGTACATATTTAAAGGCATCAATTTGTACTGTAAAATTATTCAAATCTAATTTTACCTTGAGCTAATATTTTCGGCCAACTCCTCTTCTTAACAGATTTGTATTTCTTATTTAGATGCATTTCCAAGAGCAACAATCACCCTCAGCTGCCTAACCAAGTTGCTGTGTTGCTAGGCTGGAATTCACAGGGTACCATATTCCCTACCAACCCCAGACAGAATTCAGTCATCAACCCATTCACAGAAGTCTGGCTGCCCCCACAGCAGTATTACACAGGGAATTGTTTCAGAGCTTGTCCTCCACCTCCATCTGGGAAGAAGCTGTACCCTAGAGATCTGCTGGCCAATCTGAGAAGCCTCTTAGTCCCTGCAGTGTGATGGCCACCATTGGCAGTCACAGAGAAAAAAGTGATGGAGCTGCCAGTTAAAACCCCAAATGTTTGGGATTTTGAACAAGCGTGGATGGCAGAGCCCAGCAAAGGGGGATGAGGGGCTAGGTTTGAGAGGCAAGGGAGGGTCAATGGTACAGTACAATATTTGAAGCATTTTTCCAATGGTTACAGAAAGCATCCCTCATAAAGATTATATCCACCCATCTTGTTCCTGCATGATAACAACCTGCTCAATGAAAATTGCTATACTACCTGCCTGGTCTCCACCTTCCCCTTCTTCTGCTCTTTCTGGACTTCAATAGGCCTTTGGGCAGAAGGACTGTCTGACACCTTCTCTGTCCACTATAACATGAGAGAAGGTCAAGGGTAGTCAGTAAGGCAGTAGAAAATCTAGCCACATTATTTTACAGGCCTTCAAATAAGCTGTCAATGAAACAGTAAAATCCAGCATCATATACATGATCTGGAGAAGTAAATATGGACAGGCTACACAACTACAACGAGCATTATCATCCATATCATCCCCTTCTCATTGGGGTGAAATGTACATTACTTCCAGCAGATGTGGCTGGATAGGAGGAGAAACTACAGCTATATCCTTGGCAAAGACTTCTGTCCCGGAACCATTAGTGAGTTGCAAATAGCAATTCCATATTGTAATCAGCTGGAATCGATATCTAGCACAGAGCTGATTACCCTGGAAATCTTAGTCTCAGAGACTTGCTGAGGCCACAAAGCCCAGCTGCAATCCCATGAAATGGACTCCGCTGATGTCTCCCAGCACAATGAACTACTTGAGCAGTGCAGCGAGTTGGGAGAATCACCCTATCATCTCCTACCATAACCTTTCATCATTCTGAAGGGAATATTCTCTCTATGATACCAGAGGCCACTCCTCCAGCATCCTTTCCCTTTCCCATGGTACCTTTCCCATCTCCTCCTTTCCATCATGCAAGACACCAGACCAGGTGAAAGAGTGACTTACACGTACATCTTTCAATTCAGTGATTCTGATTTGATTTATTATTAGTATACAGAGAAAAGTATTGTTTCTTGTGCTATACAGACAAGGCATACTGTTCATAAAGAAGAGAACAAGAGAGTGCAGAATGTAGTGTTGCAGTCATCGTTGGGGTGCAGAGAAAGATCAACTTAGTACGAGGTAGGTCCATTCAAAAATCTGATGGCAGCAAGGAACAAGTTGTTCTTGAGTCGACTGATACGTGACCTCAGACTTTGGTATCTTTTTCCTGATGGAAGAAGGTGGAAGAGAGAATGTCCGGGATGCGTGGGGTTCTTAATTGCCGAGGCAGCAGGAAGTGTCGACAGATTCCATGGATGGGAGGCTGGTTTGTGTGATGGATTGGGCAATATTCATGATCTTTTGTAGTTTCTTGTGGTCTTGGGCCCTCCACTCCCTGATGTATCACGGAGGCAAAACACAGAGTGAGTTGTTGAAGTGATGTGAGGAAAAAGGGCTAGAAGGCTGAATTGGGACAAATTACCAGAGAACTAAGGCAGGCTTTTTTTAACAAGTTCAGCTTCAAATACATCTTGGCTGCTTATGCTCAGTTTCTGTCGTCAGTAGGTCTGGCTATATGTCTTCCCTCCCCCCAATCCCCGAACCAGCACACCCTGAATCCCAGATCGAAAAGCATGTGATTCAGGGGATTTTTTTTACCAAGTCTGACAAGTCGGAAATTTTCCTGATTTAAGCTATCTCGGCAGATGTATTACTGGCAAGCCTTTGGTGAGGTACTGACAGCAGATGGATAAATATTTCTCTTTCCTTTTGCGGAAACATGAGTGAGAATGATTTATCATGATGCTGTGCTTTATTTCAGTAGATACTGGGGATGTTGCATTCTTTACCTGTCACAGTGGGTATTCTTGACCAGCTTCAGTCCACACACACAGTGGTTAAATGCAGTAATGCTTCATTCGCTCTGTGGCAGACATGTATGATTTCCACTACACCAACCTGCTGTTTCTTCACTTCGTCTTTAATGACAAAATACTTCAGCAATTTATCTTGCCTGTCTTCTGATGCAGACTTTGCTTTTTCTACTCACTGCTCATTGAAATTTTTTTTTGGAATATCACCACTTTTGTGGGTGATTCGGATGGTCCAGAGTAGTACACATAATGCAACAATTCCCCTCTTTCACTTCACAGGACTAATCATAATATTTGGTAGGATATTGCTGTGGATGCTGGAAATGGTAGTATCAATAAGATTCCTTTGGAGAAACACCTCATTTTTAAAAAGCACTAATTACATTTATTAAAACTAAAGTAGTTGTGATATAATATTAGAGTCGGCTATTAGAGTCCTGTTGCGCAGGACATGGTGATGATTAAAGTGCTGCATGCGGACATTGAAGTGTGAAGAGGGATCTGTACACATTGCACTGAAAGTATTTGAAAATATGTTTGCGATTGATATGTACAGCTACAATGACAATTAGCACTTCGTGAATTTTCATGAGGATTTTGGGGCCAATTGGGATTAACTGAGTAAGACAATTTACTATGGTGTGACAAATACACAGAGATAGCACCTGGAATTTTCATGGGTTTCTTCAGCCGATGACCAATTATTCAGGTTCCTGGGTCTAATTGGTAGCGGAGAAGGAAGTTCTTGAAGATCGGGACGGTTTCCAGGTCAGAGAAGAATGTAATCTAAGAGTTTTTAAGTGTTAGCTTTAAGTCCAGGGACCTACGAACATCAATTGTAAGATAGTCATCAAAAAATCCAATCGGAAATTCAGAAGTAACTTCTTTACCCAAAGAAGGGTAAGAATTTGGAACTTGCTATCCAGGAAATAGCATGGATGCATTTAATGTGAAACAGACAATCATTTGAAGCAGGATGGAATGTAAGGTTACAATGGTAGATTTACATGAGAATAAATATGAAGAGCTGCTGTGAGTGAATATCGAGATGGACTACTTGGGCTAAATGATGTCTTTTTTTGTGCTGTATATCTTACATAGACATAATCTGGATTTGAACTCTCACTCAAAGATAATAGAAAAATGAGAGCTAGTACTCTCCACAAAGCAACGTTATGCTAAAGCTACTCTACTAATGCAAAAAATGTGAAAATGTGTGTCTTTTTAATATAATAATGTATATGATATTTTTGTTCAAACATAGGTTAAAATGCATGACTTCTTCATTTCAAAGGGTTAGTTTGTTGATCTTACAAAAAGACTAGCTATTCTGAGAACAACAATAGCAGCTTTCCATTTAGATACTGGTGCCTTTGTGCTTTATTTTTCAATTACAGCAATGATCAGATTGTCCCTTTAGTCCATATTTCAATGGGACTCAGCTGCCACGTTTAAAACAAAATATTAGATACATTATTATTGTGATATTTAGCTACCAAAGATATTTGTACTAATGTTTTGCAAGTATTTCATTGTGGCTTGTTGTCAGATGGTATGCAATTTCTGATTTTCTTATGTATGAAAATGGTTTGGTGGTACACCATTATGTAATTGATGGGTAATGATATTTTCTACAATAATTGGGTTTTTACATCAATGAATTGCCTTTTTTGCTCAAATGAATGAAAGCAATCAAAATTCTTCACTCTAATTGATTTTTAAGGAATATTCAGATAAAGGAGTTCCATAAGAATTGGTCTTATATCTTACATATGAAAGTCCCTAGCTGAAAGATACACCAGCGGTCTGTTTGTATTCTAATATCATGTGGTAAATCACATGATATTGATGATGGGGAAGTCAGTGATAATAATACCATTACATCATCTATTCATTCAAGCTATTGTCATATCAGAAAAATGTGAGGAAACAGTGAACTCTAACAGATCACCAGATTTTAAAATACTGTTTGCATATTCTAATATATATCTATTATTCACTCCTGTCTATAACAAAGGTATAAATGAATTGGACTTGAACTTTTAGCCTCTACAAGTCTAGTTCAGTGTATGATTTTTTTGCTATCTGATGGACAGCCAGGGCGGCACGGTGGCACAGCGGTTAGCACTGCTGCCTCACAGCTCCGGAGACCTGGGTTCAATTCTTCGCTTGGGTCACTGTCTGTGTGGAGTCTGCATGTTCTCCCCACGTATGCATGTGTTTCCTTCACGTGCTCCAGTTTTCTCCCACAGTCCAAAGATGTGTAGATTAGGTGCATTGACCATGCTAAATCACCCGTTAATGTCCTGGGATGTGTAGGTTCGAGGAATTAGTGGGTAAATATGTGGAATTACAGGGATAGGCCTAGGTGGGATTGTTATCGGTGCAGATTCAATGGACCAAATGGCCTTCTTTTGCTCTATAGGAGTTCTATGATTCTAAAGGCATAGTAGGAGTTACACATAAGTACTACTACACCATTTCCTTCAATTAAAGTTAATCATTCAATGGTGATTGCGTTGTCTCTGTAAAGGCACAGAGACAAAATTTTCAGACTGTGGTCTACTTGTAAAAATTGTTGTCAGATTTTTTAAATACATTTTAAATGCCCAACAAATGCATTGTTGATTTACAACTTTTTTTGAAAATAAACAAAGCAAAAATGTCCAGTTGCGATATACTATTCACCAGACATTACAGTTGCAAATATGAGCACCTCCTGATCATCATCTATCATCGGGAATTTTGTAAGATTATCTACCATATAGTGCCAACTTAATTATTTGTGAATAACAGTTAATCTACAGGCATTTAATGACCACTCAGTTTCAACTTTCTAAAGGAATGATATTAGGTGCTTGTCTAGTTAGAAATGTAGCAAAAATGCTATTGTGAAATAAATATAGTCAATGCAGATATGCTTGGATCAATGTAACAACTGATGCACCTTTTCTAAAAATATTTCAGACCAAATTAATATGTAAGTTGCCACTGCCACAACAGACCTCCTCCAGCTATTGTAGTCACATGCCTAAATTTGATATGTATTCATGTATTCAGTGCAATAGTTAAGGTGGCTAAATTGGATAGCCCCCAATAATGAGCAGGAAGCTCACAATGTGTGACAGCAATGCTCTGCAGTCAGCTGTTGACTGCCCATTTGAATAAGACCATAACACCATAAGATAGAGAAGCAAAATTAGACCCTGTCAAGTGTGCTCTGCCATTCAATCACAGCTGATTTTCTTTTCTCATTCCCATTCTCCTGCCTTTTCCCCATAACCCCTGATTCCCTTATTAATCAAGACCTATCTATCTGTCTTAAAGACACTCGATGACCTGGCCTCCACAGCCTTTGTGGCAAAGAGTTCCAAAGATTCACCACTCTCTGACTGAAGGAATTCCTCCTCATCTTAGTTTTAAAGGACCATCTGTTTAACCTGAGGTTGTGGCCTCTGGTTCTATTTTTTCCTATTAGTGGAAACATCCTCTCCATGTCCACTTTATCCAGGCCTCGCAGTATCCTGTGAGTTTCAATAAGATCCCCCCTCATCTTTCTAAATGCCAATGGGTACAGACCCAGAGTCCTCAACCATTTCTTATATGACAAGTTCTTCATTCCAGCAATTATTTTTGTGAACCTCTTCTGGACTCTTTCCAAAGCCAGCACATCCTACCTTAGTAGGATGGGGACTTTAACTTTACTAATATTGATTGGAATAGCTATAGCTCTAGCTCGTTAGAGGGGTCAGTTTTCGTACAAAAAGTGTGCAGGAAGGTTTTTTGACTCAGTATGTGGATAGGCCAACTAGAGGTGAGGCTACATTGGATTTGGTGCTGGGCAATGAGCCAGACCAGGTGTTAGACTTGGAAGTTGGTGAACATTTTGGTGAGAGTGACCACAATTCGGTTACGTTCACCTTAGTGATGGATAGGGATAGGCATGAAGCTGGGGGCAATAGTTATAGCTGGGGGAAGGGTAATTATGAGGCCATAAGGAGAGAATTAGGGTGCATAGGTTGGACTAGGAAACTACAGGGACTGGGAACATCTGAAATGTGGAGCTTATTCAAGGAGCAGCTACTGCAAGTCATTGATAAGTATGTCCCTGTCAGGCAAGGAGGAAATGGTCGAGTAAGGGAACCTTGGTGTACGAAAAAAGTTGATTCGCTGGTTAAAAGAAAAAAGGAGGCTTATGTCAGGATGAGGCTTGAAGGCTCGGTTAGTGCAATGGATAGCT
Organism: Sphyrna mokarran; assembly: GCA_024679065.1. Lineage (NCBI taxonomy): Eukaryota > Metazoa > Chordata > Chondrichthyes > Carcharhiniformes > Carcharhinidae > Sphyrna > Sphyrna mokarran. Next base: position 112,659,318 of record JAGIQG010000003.1, read on the forward strand.
ATAGATTAGCCAGGAGGGAGCTAAAGAGTGAATTGAGGAGAGCAAAGAGAGGACATGAGAAGACTTTGGCTGATAGGATTACGGAGAATCCTAAAGCTTTCTTTAGATATGTTAAGAATAGAAGATTGGTTAGGACAAGATTAGGGCCAGTCATAGACAGCAGTGGGAAGTTGTGCGTGGAGCCTGAAGAGATTGGAGAGGCTTTGAATAAATATTTCTCTTCGGTATTCACACAGGGTGATGTAAATGTAGTTATGGAGAACACTGAGGTACAGGGTAGCAAACTGGAAAGTATCGAAGTAGATAGGGAGGATGTGCTAGATATTCTCGAGGGTTTGAAGTTGGATAAGTCCCCTGGGCCGGACGGGATGTACCCTAGGATTCTCTGGGAGGCAAGAGAGGAGATTGCAGAGCCTCTGGCTCTGATCTTCAGGTCGTCGTTGGTTACGGGTGTGGTTCCGGAGGACTGGCGGATAGCGAATGTGGTCCCATTGTTCAAGAAGGGGAAGAGAGACCTTCCGGGGAATTATAGGCCAGTGAGTCTTACTTCTGTTGTGGGCAAAGTATTGGAGAGAATTATTAGGGATAGGATTTATAGTTATTTTAGAGAGAAATGAATTGATTGGGGATAGTCAGCATGGTTTTGTGAAGGGTAGGTCGTGCCTTACTAACCTCATTGAGTTTTTGAAAAAGTGACTAAAGAGGTGGATGGGGGTAAGGTGGTTGATGTGGTATATATGGACTTTAGTAAGGCGTTTGATAAGGTGGCCCATGGAAGACTTCTGCAGAAAATGCAGATGTATGGGATAGAGGTGATTTAGCTAATTGGGTTAGGAATTGGCTAGCAGATAGAAGACAGAGGGTGGTGGTTGATGGGAGATATTCATCTTGGAGTTCGGTGACAAGTGGTGTACCTCAGGGGTCTGTTTTGGGGCCCCTGCTGTTTTGTAATTTTTATAAATGATCTGGATGAGGGTATTGAAGGATGGATTAGTAAATTTGCGGATGACACTAAATTCGGTGGAGTGGTAGATAGTGAAGAGGGGTGTTATAGTTTGCAGAGAGACTTGGACAGGTTGCAGAGCTGGGCCAAGAGGTGGCAAATGGAGTTTAATGTGGAAAAGTGTGAGGTAATTCACTTTGGCAGGAATAACAAATGTGTAGAGTATAGGGCTAAGGGTAGGACTCTTAATAGTGTTGATGAACAGAGGGATCTTGGTGTATGTGTGCATAGATCCCTGAAAGTTGGCAATCAAGTCGATAAGGTTGTTAAGAAGCATATGGAGTCTTAGCTTTTATTGGTAGGGGGATTGAATTTCGGAGCCGCAACGTCATGTTGCAACTGTACAAAACTCTAGTGCGGTCGCACTTGGAGTATTGTGTGCAGTTTTGGTCCCCGCATTATAAGAAAGATGTGGAGGCATTGGAGAGGGTACAGAGGAGGTTACCAGGATGTTGCCTGGTATGGAGGGCAGGTCTTATGAAGAGAGGCTGAGGGATTTGAGGTTGTTTTCGTTAGAAAGGAGGCGGCGAAGAGGGGACCTAATCAAAACATATAAGATGATTAGAGGTTTAGATAGGTGGACAGTGATAGCCTTTTTCCTAGGATGGAGAAAGCTAGCACGAGGGGACACAGCTTTAAATTAAGGGGTGATAGTTATAGGACGGATGTCAGAGGTAGGTTCTTTACCCAAAGGGTGGTTCGAGAGTGGAATGCCCTGCCTGCAGCAGTTGTGGACGCGCCCAGTTTGGTGGCGTTTAAGAGGTTAGTTGATAAGTATATGGAAGAGAAGGGAATGGTTTAGTTTGGAGGGGCATTGCTTTTTATATTGGTCAGCACAACATCGAAGGCCGAAGGGCCTGTTCTGTGCTGTAGTGTTCTATGTTCTATGTTCTTAGTATCGGACCTAAAACCGCTCACAACACTCCGAATGCGGTCTGAATGATTGGTAGAAGGAACTAGCAATAACCATGATATTTGTACACTGCACACTTCAATGGGGAGCCTGAAATCATAACATTTTAGCATTTATTAAAGATAGCCTGCACTGTTTAAAGCTAACCACCACCTCTTTATAGGAAGCTGTCTTGTGACTGGAGCAGAATCTGGCAGTTATGCAAGAAGTGAATATAACCAAGGCAACAATAAAGAATGGCATTTGGGAGAGAGTGGCTTTCAAGAATTCTGGAGTCTGCACGGAGGCTTTCCGAGAGAAGGTGGAAAATAGGAGAGATGTTCTGCACCACAGATCTCAGGACAGCTTCCGTAAATGTGTCAAAAAAAAGTTGGAGCATGTATCATCATGGTAAATGCCAGGAGTAAAGTTCAGAGAACCAGGACACAGTGCCGTAAGTGAGTTCACAGGAGCCATTAAAATCAATGAATACATCTTCTAATCATAGCTCCCAGCTTAATCACTAACCTCAGACATACTCAAATCACCAAAACTCCATCAGTTCACAAATTCACAGAATTGTTATGGTGGAAAAGGAGGCCATTTGGCCCACAATGTCTATACAGGCTCTCAAAACAAACATTATGGTTTGGTCCCATTCCCCTGCCTTTTCCCTATATTGTTCCTATTCAAATACTCAGCTAATGCCCTCTTGAATGCCTCAATTTGACCAACCTCCACCACACTTCCAGATAATGCATTCCCGATCCGAACCACTTGTTGTGTGAAAGAATAGACCATGAAAGTTACCTATCAATAATCTGTCAAATGATTCCTAACATTTGTATGCCTCAACATGCCCTCACTATGGCAGCCTCATACCCACATCTCAAAGCATGTGCACACTTCCAGCTATTCAATATTAATAACCGCATTAGCTGTACAATTGACACACATCCTTCTCTTGAAGGACAAGATGGTCCCCAACCAGATTCAGCAGGAACTAACGGGACGGTACATATTTGCATATCGTAGACTTCATGGAGGATATAGTGCTGGCCAACATGGGGATCATGATGTGAAGATGCCCGCATTGGACTGGGGTAAAACCCAAAGAAATCCCACAACACCAGTTTTAAGTCTAAACAGGTTTATTTGTAGCAAAAGCCTCGAGTGTTCAGGACAGCCTGATCCTTTGTCAGGTGGCTGGGAATTCTGGCATGGGGATGCCATTTGCTGAGGTCATGGTCAGCAGCAGGGCTGAACCCATCAAAGTTGATAGTTTCTGCTTCCTTTTAACATCCCATTTTCTCCTCATCCCACACTCAATTCTGCTTTAAAAGCTGCAGATGATGTAAGCATGCATCATTTACTTTCCCCTCTTCCCTGCAGTCCAAGATGGAGTTGATTTGCAGCATCTGTAATGTGCATGCAGTCAATAATACTTTGTACAATAAGGAAGCTTGAACTTTCCTTCATGAACTCTTCAAATTTCTAAACAATTTCTCATTGACGATGAATAGAAATCTACTGCCTCCCTTTGTGCTTTACACTATGTTTTTTGTCCCCCATTACATAGTGCAATTATTATAAATGTCATCCAAATAATTGTCAGCTTGCTGTATTTCAAACCAGTGAAAGGAAAATTCAGCAGTCAACATTCTCATGCAGAAAAACCTGAATAATATTTTTGGCTTGAGCTTTTATGTGGCAAGAAACATAAAAACAATACAATCACCAGGCAATGATCGTCTCCTAAAAAGAGAGGAAGAGATATTCCAAGTGATCACAGGCCAGTTAGTCTAACCTCAGTGGTGGGCTAATTACTGGAAAATCTTTGGAGAGATGGAATAAACCTTCATTTTGAGAGACACCGATTAATCATTGGCAGTCAGCATGGATTTATTAAGGAAAGGTTGTATTTGATCAAATTGTGAATTCTCTGAGGAGTTAAGAAGGAGAGTCTGTGAGGGTAGCATTTTTGGTGGAATCTACAGCGGACTGATCAGTAAATTGAAAGTTCATGGAATCCAAGGGATGATGGGTCCAAAATTGGCTCAGTGGCAGGAAGTAAAGGGTTATAATTAATGTGGATGGTTTGTGATTGAAAGACTATTTCCAGTGTGTTTCTATATGCTTCAGTACTGTAGCCCTTTCTGTTACAATCAATAATTCAAACTTAAATGGAGGAGCATGATTAAGAAGTTTGCAAATGACAGAAATTGGTCATGTGGTTGATAAAGAAGAAGAAAGTTGTAGACAGCAAGAAGATATCAAAGGACTAGTCAAGTTGGCAGAGAAGTGACAAATGGAATTAAGTTAAAAAAAAACTGAGATAATACATTTGGGGACTATTAACAAGGCATGAGAATAAATGATAGGATTCTGAAAAGAGTGTGACAGGGCAAAGGAACCCTGGAATGTATGTCCTTATAGCTTGAAAGATAAATAAATGGTCAAGAAGGCATATAAGCTACTTTTCCTCATTGGCTGAGGCCTGGAGTATAAGAGACAGGATGTTATGCTGGATTCTATAAAATACTAGTTAGACTGTATTGCATACAGCTCTGGTCAGTGCATTAAAGGGAGGATGTGTTCACAGTATAGAAGGTACAGAAAAAAATGTTGGCAGGTCTGGAGAATTCCAGCTGTGAGGAAATATTGAATAGGTTGAGCTTGTTTTCCTCAAAATAGAAGATCAAGGGGTAATTTAATTGAGATGCCAAAAGTGTGAGGGACTTGGTTAGAACGAATGGGGAGGAAGGTCTGATTTTCATTAACAGAGAGGTCAGTAATGAGGGGGCATAAATGTAAAGTAATCGATGTGAATGATAGAGGAGGAATTCTTTCATCCAGAAGCCAAAGAGGTCTTAAATCTTTTGCTTAAAATGATGGTAAGTGCAGAAACTCTCATCACATTTTAAAAAAATCACTTGGACATACATTTGAAATGCTGTAGCCTATGGGGCTATGAACCAGGAGCTGGAAAGTGGGGTTAGACTGCATAGCTTATTTTTCACCAGCACATATATGTCAAGCTGATTGGCTTCCTTTGATGTTGTATATTTTTCTAAGAGAGAATCAAACTACCTCATCCTAACATTTGACTGCCTTACCAAACTTCTCACCATCCAGAATCTGGAGTCACCATTGAGCAGAAACCTATCCTTTGGCTGTAAGAACAGATCAGATGCTGGATATTCAGTGTGAATGACTCACCTCTTGTATCCCCAAATCCTTTCCACCATCTCTAAAAGCACATGTCAAGAATGCGCTGGAATAGTCTCCATTACCAGTATAAGTGCAACACTAGCTCCAAAAACATATCATAGCTCAACACCATCCAGGTACACCTCTCAAAGCAATGGCCACCACTGTCTAGAATGTCAAGGACAGTTGCAAGTTGCCCTTCACACACCATTGTACTTGCAAAATATATTGCATTCCTTTGGTAATGAGTCGTGGTATGCCCTTAGACAATGATTTCTGTGCATCAACAGATAGGAAATGATGTGAAATGCTGGACACATTTAGGCACTCAGCAGTTATCCAGGTAAGATGGTAAGATGTGCTAGCAAAAGCTCTCCAAGATTGTATGTGTGCTATTTAACCTTCATGAATGAAGAACACGTACTTGAGTTCATTAATCTCATTTGAGTGGTTGGTGCGTTTATGTTCAGCAGAAGGGAAAAGAAACACAATGCCGTCTTACTTAATAGCATGGTAGGAGTAACTTCACCATACTAATTCCAGTGATTTAAAGGCAGCTCACCATCATCTTATAGATGAGCTATAAATGCTGACCTTGCCAGTGATGCCACTTTGCATGAATGAATAAAAAACATGCTTATTGAGAGCTTTCCTCAATATTAGCCCTGCAGTGATTGGTGATGAAATAGTTCATCAGATCTATCTACTATCAGTGAATTCTGTGAATAGATTCTAATCTAGAACATCCATCCATTCTTAGTCAATAGAGTAATTAATCTTTTTGATGGATTGTTTTATTGTAGAAATAATTACAGAGATGTGGGTACTCACAAAGCATCAAGACTGTCCACTGCGTATGTTAATATGCTGCAAATATCTGATTCAAATCAACATGCCATTGAAACGGAGATGACAAGCGTGAAATTAATTGTTCCACTTCATGTAAGACCGGTGTTCTTTTGTGAGAGCAATTTGCTACTTTGTGTGGAGTGGAGAACAGCTCATTTGCAATGAAGAGAGTCCCTCCCCATTCTGATATCAGGAGCCTTTTGGCTCTTAGAAATAAAAAAAATTGCTTGCCTGAGTAATTCTCTGTAGAAACACTATTTGAACAGTCAACAACAGTATCTTCCTTCAACATTTGAAATGCTGAAATAAAACAAAAAATATCGCAACTGTTTCTCAGTATATATATTTTATATAATTGGCTATTCTATTCAATATTTGTTAAGTGTTTAGAATGTCCAAATAGGTTCCTAGAAGTACTTTCCAACAAATCAAACTCAGATTAAAGGCAGAGTTTACCAAAAAATGACAAAGTGCCATTTTTGATGTGAAAATCAGCATGATTCCTGCTGGCCCCGGCTGTGCAAGCTGGATACAATTTTTAGGCGCTTTGAAAATGATTCCCTCTCCAAACCATTTGAAAAATGCTGTGCTTGAGGTGCAAAGCATCTCATTCACCTGCCCTGGAGTCATCACTGCCCTTAAATAGCCCCATAGCACTTGCTGTTATTCTAGCCAGGAGGAGAGCAGCGAGGAAAACGACTCCTTGATTGTCACCAGTATGTTGGATGCCATGGAAGAGAGACAGGCAGCAATATATCCCAGGCTAGCAGATGACCCTCTAGCAATGTGATAAATCCTGCCTAGGAGACAGTCGCAGCACTGGTTAGTGCCAACAACCTGACCATGTAATGCCGCAAGAATGACCTACTTGTTTCTCCCAGGGTAAATGTTCTGGATTCCTCTCTGCATTTCACCTTTTTGTCACCCCTCAGAATGACACCTCAATCCCGTCTCTGCTGCTCCTAAGCAGGGTCCCAGCACCCAACCTCCCACAAGCTTCCTCAAACACCCGGAACTCCTCATCACAACCTCTCCCTACTTCAGTGCAGTGCCCACCTCCATGCCAGGAACATTAATATCTGACCTACCAGGCAGCCAGCTCAAATCCCCATTTGTGTTCCTGCAAGACAAGCTTGCCCACCCACCGTAAGTGATAGAAGACGGATGGTGGGATGCCTGAGCTCAGGTTCCTGACTCAGTTTGAGGAGAGACCACAGAAGTGCGCCTGTGCTGAGAATCAGACAGGCCTGTGAGAGAAAGTGAGGAGCCACTTCAGCTTCATCCAGATGACCAAACTCCAATGAGTTAGTCAGTGTACTGCAGGGATTCTATGGTTCTGTCAGAAAGACCACATACCCAGGCCCTGCCTTCCACCTTATCTCCATAACCCCATGTATTTACCAAGGCTAATCCACCGAACCTGCACATCATAGGACACTAAGATATCCTTCAACTTCTGGATCCTCAGCGGGCTCTTCCTCGATGCCTCCCTGTATGACATCCTGCTTGGCCAAGAACATGTATTGTTCCTCGAGGTTTTCCTCAGGATCCCGCTGCAAAACCAGGCTGTGTAAGGCATAGCAGACCATGACAATGCAGCAGACCTCTGACCTGCCGAGACATCCAGAACCACATCTTTAACAGGCTGATGCACTGCTCAATGATAGATTGAGTCATGCTGTGAACCTCACTGTACCTGGCCTTCATTGCAATCCATGGCCTCTGCACTTGTATAAGAACATAAGAAATAGGAGCAGGAGTAGACCATCTAGCCCTTCGAGCTTGCCCTGCCATTCAATGATCATGGCTGATCTGAAATGGATTAGTTCCACTTTCCCACTTTCTCCCCATAACCCTTAATTCCCTTGTCTATCAGAAACCTATCTACTCATGATTTAAATATATTCAATGAGGTAGCCTCCACCACTTCAATGGGCAGAGAATTCCAGAGATTCACCACCCTCTGAGTGAAGAAGTTCCTCCTCCACTCCATTCTAAACTGCAGCCCTCCTCCCCCCTCTTATTTTGAGGCTATGCCCTCTAGTTCTGTTTTCCTTTCTAAGCAAGAAGAATTTCTTTATTTCTACCCTATCTAACCCCTTCATTATCTTGTAAGTCTCTATAAGATCCCCCCCACCCCCACTTAGCTTTCTAAATCCAAAGAGTACAGGCTCAGTCTGTTTAATCTCTCCTCATAATCTAACCCCCTCATCTCCGGTATCAACTTGGTGAACCTTCTTTGTACTCCCTCCAAGGCCAATATATCCTTTTGAAAATATAGCCTTGCATCATCAGCCATGACTTATGATAAAATCTCTTGACTCCACCAAGCCACTCCTCTAGCCTAGAAAAAAAATTTCTAAAAAAATTTTTTAAAAATTTAAATTTAAAAAATTTAAAAAAAAAATTCCTCAAAAATTTCAAGGATCTGTGACTGGCCAAGGATGTAGGTATCACACAAACTGCCTGGAAAACAGGCAAACACATGCAAGAAATTATTTGATGGTCACACAGCTGCACATTGAGCGAATAGAATCTTCTCATTTATTAAGGGATTTCCTTGGTCCCACAGGGCACAGGGTGCAGCCTCGGGCCCCTGAGCCTCACCTGTGCCTCCCCCCGCCCCAACTTCATTTGCACAGTCTTAGTGCCAATACTGACGGAGTCTTTGCTCCTTCAGTGCAGTTATTAGTAGGATGGCCAGCTCCTCTGACTCCATTCCAATATCGATCAGAATCTTGTGAGGGATGAATCAGAGGAAGAGACTCAGGTTGGTTTCACAGTTGCTGAACATCAGTGTCTCCATTGACCTATTGGCCTTCCTGGAAGCAGCCAGTTCATGACCTTATCCAGTGGTGAGAACTCACTCAAGCTCGGGTGTTACCCTATCTGACCTCAGCCTATGCCCTCACCACTCAAATATGGCTTTAACCCCCTCCCATCTGGTTCTCCCCTCCTTTATTGGGGATTCTGACGGGAGAATTCTACACTCACTCATCCTGAATGGCCAGGGTCAACTGGATGGTGATGTCCACCCTGGGGAGGGCTAATGCATCCTGACTAGATAGTGATATCTGCCTTGGGGGTCCCTGTAGAGAAGCAAGCCAGGTGCCTTTTGATCCCATTCAACCAAGCATTGAGTCTGAACCCTGATGGTTCATCCCATTTCCTGACTTTGAGACAGCGGACAGTATTACTAAGACTTAACTCTTGGTGCTAGTTGGATGAGCAAGAATCTCAGGAACATTACAGGGTACAATTACTTTAGGCTTCGATAATAGATAAAGGTAATAAGGCATCCTTGTTACTCAGGCTGCACATTTCTAAGATCTCGTTGCTGCTATGTCTCAACACTTAAGCGCACACCACAGCTACCCCCTCAGGGAGGGGACCAATTTGCCTTCTCTTTCAGGGTTTCATCCACCTAGTCCATTAGACCTGGCAGGTTGACTGTCATCACACCCTAACCCCTTCCACTCCATGTGCCCCGCAACCACCTTTGCCCCATATTCCTGCAGACTTACACAGCATCAAAAACAGACAGAAGAAAACAGGACGATCCACATCAACCGTGACCCCCACCCTGCCCACCAAATGAACCCTTATGTCCCAACAGCCACCCACCTCTTTCTCTCTCACACATAATTCCCCTCCAAAGCCTCAACCTACCCCCACCCCCAACAAAGCACCAAGTCCCCTTGAACACTTCCAACAATTCCCCTATCCCCTGCTTCTCTGGAGCTGGTCAGCGGGCTCTGTCCTCTTGGACTCCCTGGTGCTCAATGGAGACAGTGGTGCTTACCTCCTTTGTCCTTCTTAGAGGTCATAGCTCCTGTTTGTAAGAAACAGTAATTCTTCATCCCAGTGGGACATAACACCTGGTGAGTGGGAAAATTCGATGGGAGCTGAGGATGCAATGTTAACCAGGCTAGGTGTTTGGTAATGCATTCAAATTCATGCAAATAAGCTTTTCACCCTTCCTGATTATGAATCTGATCGCATCATTGGGAAGGACCTGAGAAGATCGTGATGGGAAATCTTGCTGGCACAAATCCTCATTTTGGCCTCTTGTGAGGTTAGCGGCCATGGTGGGATTTGCACCCTAGGCTGATGTGGTCGCCATCCCACAGCAAGTCTTTAAACATGCCACATTTGCCAAATCATAATGCATGCAGAACCATACGACACAACAGGATTGTAAAAGGTGGTAACCTTTGGACCGTAAGATGCTTGCCTTTAGGTGAATTTTCAGAGAAGAAAGTGAAAAGTAATAGGTATCCTTCTAGCCCAGAGAATATAATAATAAATTGAATAGAAGACAAATTCAGCAGCTTCTATCACTGACATGTGAGATTCTGATTGGGAACAAATGGAGGTGGGGCTAAAGTTAATGGTCACCAAGCACGGTGGCCTCTGTTCCCACCACCTGGGCAGGATAGGAGCAGGCATCAGAAATTATCCGTTACTATTAAGGAGGCAACTGGCAAAATTGTGAGCTCACTGAGAGCCCTTTCCAGATCAATTTTTTTTTTATTTTTCATGGATGTGACTGGACTTCAACAATGATGGGGTTTTACACCAGCTGCATGGAGGTGTGAAGCAGGAAGAGTTTAAAAGCGTTTGAAAGGTAAGTGAAATGATTTTGCTTTGTTATAGTTCATAATGGTGTAGCATAAGTTGTTTCTGTGTTCATTAGGATAAGTTATGATAATCCTGTGATTGGTAGATGTAATTTCCTAGTGAACATTGTATTTTCCAGATTGCTACTCAACTGGTAAGCTTCAGCTAAAAGATCAACATTATAAGTGTGGAGAAATCTTCAGATGAGTTTTTAAAAAGTTCATCTAATGAATTTCGACAGCAGCATGAACATTTACTTGCCAGAATTTCTGGTTTGCATCCCATCCAGGTGGTGTTTAATGTCTCAGTGGTAAAGATGAACAGTCACTCTGTTGTTTCCTGGCCACTGCTGTCTTTTCCAACAGTGATGTCATCTACATTTATCTATCCATTATCTATCTATCCATCAAATAATCGCAATATTTTAATGCCATTGCTCCTGCAGGCAGTGCTGTGAGCAAAACATTACATGACCATCAATCAACCGAATGGAAGAAATTTAGTTCAAGTCTAACTGCAAATTTAATATTTTTTCAGCAGAACATTTGCAAAAGATTTACAGACATCTTTGTCAAGATAAGTAAAAGCAAGTTGATTAAACTCACGTCAGACCCATTCTGTGTTTTCATGTTCCTCTTTGCTTTTTATTACTGTGTATTAAAAGGCTGGATTTTATGAAGTGAAGGTGGAGTGGGGAGGCAGTATTTTTGCCCACGATAGTGTGACCATCTTTCAAAAGGCTACCTCACAGTGACAGTGTACTCTGGATGGCCTTAAAGAGAATGAGTGAGAGATCTCCGTCCCTTGGCAACAGCAAGTCCTGCCCTTGACAGCTGCCAGCCAATGTGAATCTTGCAGTGATGGAATTCAGTGTTGGCCACAGGAGAAGGCATGGGTGTTGGATGCCAGTCAGGAAGGCACAAAGGGAAGATCTTGATGGAGATGAAGGATGGGAGTGGGAGGGTGGGATGAGAAGTCCCATATGTGCACAGGATACCCCTAAAAGAATGTTTCCCCTTCTTCCTTTCCACCTTTTCACTAACTTTGGTGAAAAAAAATGGCCATCTCACTCTTACTTGCCTTCTTGAGGATTATGGCAGTGGTGCAGACTTAGGCCCTTAATTGGACATTTCAGACTACAATAGCTGAAGGGCAGGACAGCCTAATGGGCACCTTATTCCCACAAGTATTATGGGACAGATAGTATGAGCAACGAAGTGGTGGGCTACCCACCCATCTTATTTTATGTTTCCCCCTACCCTGCCAAAAACATGCTTGTTTGGGGCCATAGAATCCAAAAGGTGCATTCTGTTTCTTGGGGCATATCCAACTCAGTAGTTCCTTCTGTATAATAACTGCATCCCTTTTGTTGCCCGACTCCAGCCATCTGTCTTCCCCACCATTCCCATCACCCCCTCCCCCCAGTGTCTTCCAAAAGCATTTGTCAAATGGTTTTCCTGGCAGCTGAGCCTTTCTGTCTGTCAGTCTTGGCTGCTTGATTGCTCTCACTCAACACTTACTGACGTACACACATGCTTTGCTGGTCTTGCAGTAATGCAGTCCTGTCACTTACTACCAGTGTCCCTGATAACACTGTGATAGTCAAAGAAAAAGGTCCATTGTTTGTGCTGCCTCTCTCTTCATCCCTGCCTATCAGGTTCCTGGTAGCTTTGCATTTAATTATTCTTTCTAAGTGAAGCCCAATCTTTATTTAATAATTTTCCTCAGAGAAGCACCATATTTAATTAATTTTGTAGACTGAAGCCTGGGACACATTTAATTAATGATGCTTATGGGAAAGATCCTTCCAATTTATTAACTTCACAGCCTTATTTAGTTAATTTTATCAACTTTGTCTCCAGTTTATTCAATTCATTTATCCCTATCTTTGCCAACCTTCTCCAAGAAGAATGTTTGTTTTGTGCCACAACATCTCGTTCTGTACAAGATCGCTTAACTTCATTAATCACCCATCTATATTAAGTTCATTTTGCTTAGAGCTATTTTTATTTTTGAATACAGCATCCTCTTCCTTCTCTTCTTCATCCTTGTTTGCTCCCACCTCCTTCCCCAATTCACTAATTTCTTTCCTCTAACCATTTCGCAGGCTTGGAGGGCTGAAGGATCTGTTCCTGTGCTGTACTGTTCTTTGTTTTTTATTTCTCCTCAGTCTTTCTCCAAATACTTCTCCTGCCCATTCTTCCCTTTTCTATGCTTTCCTGTTAGTTCCCCTTCCATTTTCTTTCCCATAGTTTCTCCTGTCAACCATCCACACCCTCTTTGCAAAATCCTCCACACTCTCCCTTCCCCGCCCTATTCCCGTTCTATTTATCTCTCAATCCTCCTTCCAAAGCGCAGTGACTTCTTTTAACATCAAAATCTACTCTGATATGGTCTAGTGACCCTTGGCTGTCTGCCCAGCCTAAACATCCAACCACCATTGCCCCTTCCCTATTATTACCCACCCCCCCAAACCACGCCACACCCATTCATACCCCTAATTTGCCTCTGGCTTGTCACTCTCTCTCACTATCTACTACTACCTTCCCATCCCACCAGCCTTTACACTGCCAAAAACTGCTCTACTTTCCTTCACCTGTCCCCACCCCTCCTTAGAACAGAATCATAGAATGCCTGAAGTACAGAAAGAGGTCATCTGGCTTATCGAGCCTACACCAACAACAATCCCACCGAGGCCTTAAGGCCCTATCTCTGTAACCCCATATATTAACTCTACTAATCCCCCTGACACTAAGGGGCAATTTAGCATGGTCAATCAAGCTAACCTGCACATCTTTGGAATGCAGGAGGAAACTGGAGCACATAGAGGAAACCCACACAGATATAGGGAGAATGTGCAAACTCCACACAGTTATCCAAGGCCGGAATTGAACCTGGGTCCCTGACACTGTGAGGCAGCAGTGCTAAACACTGTGCCACCGTGCTGCCGATACCTCTCTTCTCTACCTATTCTGGCACTTCACAGTCTAATCCCAGTCACACTTTTGGTGCTATAACTCTTTTATGGCTTGAAGTCTTGACTACCTGTATGCAATACCCCAGAAGATATGTTAGTAATATAGTAAATTTGGTATATAGACCACATGGGCTACGAGTGAGGCTGTAAAGCCTCTCCATGATCACTGTTAATTAAGCTAAAGAACTATTGTTTTATAAATCCTTTAATGGCACAACCTGGCAGACAAGTTTCAACAAAATGCTTTTTGAATTTATTTTTCTGGCTGATAGATTTTTGCTGAAGTAAATAACATCTCTAATATATAGAAGGATGCAAACAAATTAAAAATATTATATTTCATCATATATTTACCTATTAGATTTTTTTATTCATTTGTGGAACATGGGTATCACTGGCTAACCAGCATTTATTGCCCATCCCTAGTTGTCTTTGGAGAGCAGTTCAGAGTCAACCACGTTGCTGAGGCTCTAGATCACATGTAGGACTGACCAGATAAAGACGACAGATCTCCTTCCCCAGAAGGACATTAGTGAACCAGATGAGTTTTTCTAACAATGGTTTCATGGTCATCAGTACATTCTTAATTCCAGATATATTTTATTGAATTCAATAATAGTGGGATTCGAACCCGGATCCTCAGAACATTTGCTGAGTTTTTGGATTAATAGTCTAGTGATAATACCATTAGGCCATTGCCATCCCCATAGTGGCTATTTCAGATCTTTTCTGACTTCTGATGTGACATTTTGAGGCAACAATTTTGCTAGAAGACTTCAAGCTACCAAACACCCTGGGTTTGGACCATTTTTTCACCCACTGAATTTGACCGTGAGCTGAATTTGGATTATGCAGTCTCACCAAATGCATTGAATCAGGTTCCCAGAAGGCAGAGACTCTATGTTAGGTCAGATCATTAACACTAAAGTAGGCTACAAATTTGGATGAATCAATAAAACAGTCTACAGGACTGATTTTCCCGTAAAAATGAGCAGTGCAATGGATACCCTCAGATGCCACTTTGCTGCATTGCAATTTTCTACTGGGAATAATTAGTACATGGTGGACATTTCAAGAGTGAGTGCTAAGGTTTCCCATTGCGCCATGATAATACTGGCTTCTGGGACTTGAGCAATTTGTGTGGTGAGGAATAAAGAACCCTATCTCCTATCATGGAGGAAAGGTAAGGAAGGCAGGATAAGAGGTGACTGGGGCTGAAATTGAGGTCAAGGACATGGATGCAATGCTGAAAGATCGTCAATGATCTCTACAGAAGAGAAATAAGTGTAGGCTTTTGTATAGCTTTAAAAATGGTTGTGAGCCATGTGGCAACTATCTAATGTTTCCTATTACACTAATGAGCCTCTTCAATTTCTTTCTATTACACGTAATGAGCGAGTTCAAGCAGCTTCATGCAAATATGGTACTGTTTCATGCACTATATAGGATTGACTCAGTATTCACATGTCACACCATCCTGCACAAATGTGTGCAAGATTCTATATGTCAGAAATCACCTCGACAGTCATTACAATACTGAGTGTAAAGGGGGATGGTATAAATAAATGAATCGAGGAAGTCACCACACATTGGTAAACAGTGACAGAAAGAAGAGAAAACAAATCTCTTTATAGGCATAGGATTGTCTCCGCAAGCCTGATCTTTCTGAATGCACTGTGCCAAGACAATGCAATAAGCCAAGAGGCAGGAGCAGGAAATCCTGCCTCACAATGATATGCAGAACTTTATATATTCTTATCGCAGAGAAGCAGGTTTGTTAATTGTCCATCTAATTTCTCATAACCTTGCAGCTAATCATATGGTGTATATCAATCAGGGAACAAGGTTTCTTAGTGGCTCAAAGAAACATTATGCCTCATATCAGATGTCAAATCATGTATCGTTATAAATACTGACATTTCCTCTATGAATCATGTTAATCTTTAAAATCATTCCTCAAAGTGAAGAGCCAGTGCCAATAAATAGATTTCAATGCCAACTGCCTTCTAAAAAATGCAATACATGCCAGCAACTTGTCAAACACAGCAGAGCTTAATTCCCATTAATCTAAATTCCCTGTAGAGAAGAAAAGTGGCCACAGGATTCCCAGCCCCAGAAAATGACATTAGCAGCTAAATTGGATGTGTTAAGTAACCAAAACTACAGAAGCTATATATGCCCCATTGCTAACGTGGGGAGATTAGTGCTTTTCTATCATTACAATCAAGAAGTGATGATGAAGAAGTAAGCTGGAGCCCTTCAGCTTCAGAAAAAATGGCGTAAAAATAAAACTGCCTTTTACAGCTAGCTTATGTAGCCAGTATTTAACATTAATCTACTCCAAGAACAGTATATAAAATGGCTGAGAAATTAGCATAATTGCATGACTTCACATCAGTCAAATCTGCACACAATAAAGCAAAAAATGTCAGACTTGTTAAAATGACAGTGCTGTGCTACCAAAGTTCATCATACTTATTTTACAAACCCAGTATGTGAACATTGCTGCAAAACTATTGACAATTCCTAACTTTGTTGTTTTATTTCAATGACCCATTAAATAGTGAACTTCCGAATGTTTTAGGATGTGTTTTTGAATGACAGGATTTAATTTTCCAGTGCCTGGATTGTGGAAAATTTCAAACCAGAATTTCAAAGCTTCAAGTGACCTGAATTTATCCAATCTAGTTTTACTCATTTTAATAAATTGTAGTTTTTTTTTTTAATTATTGTGACAAGTAGGCTTACAATGAAGTTATTGTGAGAATCCCCTAGTGTTCAGGTACACTAAGAGAGAATTTACCATGACCAATGTACCTAACCAGCACATCTTTTGACTGTGGAAGGAAATCAGAGTAACCAAAGGTAACCTCGCAGACACAGGGAGAACATACATACGCCACACAGCCAGTAAACCAAGCCGAGAATCGAACCTGGCAGTGTGAGACAGCAGTGCTCACCACTATGCCATCTGTAGGTGCATTGGTATACCTAACAATGTGTTTAAACCTGGAACAAAACTAATTTCTTCAGCCTTCAGTTTTCTAGTTTACTCTGCTCACAAACCAGAATTAACCTCAGTGCTTGTGTTCATGTGGTAACACAGGAAATTTGTAAATCTCTTCACTAGCAAGGTATCTACAAAAATATGTTTAGCCCATTACTTAAAAAAATTGAAAATAACAACTCAGTTATTTTATTTACTCTAATTTTTTGAGAAAGAAAACAGGAAACCAATCGAAAAAGGGATCCATGTTTCTCTCTGGTCCAGTTCAGTTTTTTTTAGCAACAAAGACAAGACAAGCAAGTCATAAGCCCATCACTTTCCAAGTATGAACAGGGCACCCTCATCATCTCTCTGTAAGGAGCAGAGACATTTCTGAATGTAAGTAAATAGGTGTGAATTGTGAACCTTCTTCGTGTTTTGAGAATGCACAAATAAATTAACTCTTTAAGTTCATCCTTTTTCAGGTTTGCTCTGGCATTATTAATACAAAATTGGATCATGAAGAAACTCGGGGGTGAGAAGTATGCACTTATAAAGAGGGAAATAAAACAAAACACCTTTCTGGTTATGGACAGGTGATGAGAGGAGAAATTGGCACTATGTAAATTAACCCCCCTCTTGTCCCAAACACTTTATACAAAGAAGAAGCATTTTAAGAAGGAGATTTCTCACCAACAAATTCACTGATACACATGTGGACAAAATAAGGCAAATGATGGAGGTTTGCTTTTTTAACACTGATACAGTGCGGCCCCATTGGGGTCCATAAAAGGTTATCATGAGAAAAACAGGGTCGTGCTAAATCGGGGTTCAAGGAAATTAGTGTTCAAACTGACCCAAAGTTGTTCCATTTTGATCTCAGAAAACACAAAATTAACTCACCAAAAACTTTTCAGTTTCCCAGAAAGACAAAAAAAAAGGATCTAATGATTTATCGTGTTATATCCGAATTCGTAGTAAATCAGGGCACATAAATTTGGGGTTTCATTGTACTTACCCTCCACAGAAAAGACATGCAACAGACACATGGTAAATGTTATCACCTTCCCGATATAGAAATAACAAAAATTCGATCAAATGGCTTGAACCTAAAGGAGGTTGAAATTCTAGTCAGGCTAAAAAACGTTCAAAACAAATAAATTATTAGGATTAAATGTTTACTCAAAATTCTGAAAGAGCCTTGGGAAGAGATTTGTGAGCCATTAACAGGCATCACGAAATTGTCAATAGTTATTGAGGAAGTACCAGTTGATTGGGAATATGCCAATGTGATGTTTAAATTACAGGAACCAATCGTCACATTAAATGGGCCTACCATTTCAACCAGATCTACTGCAGCCTCACACATCGCAGTGGCAAGAGAAAAGGCAGCAATGAGTGGTTGTGCATAATTTCCGGAACACTAATGCTGCTTTTCTGCTGGTTAGGAGACTTAAAAATCTATCCTTATGTGAAAAAGGTATTAATTTCATTTAGTTTAGCACTGTTGCTGTACAGCAAGGGCTGCTGTAAGTATGTGGATCCCTAAGCCTACCACAGCTGATGCATGTCCCATTTCTCAAAGTCACACATGCTGAAATGCTAAGAATTATAGACTTGCTATTAGATCTGTCACTTTAGATTTATGGAAAACCAGAATGAGCAGGATTAGTGCTCTGCTTAAGCAATTCTGGAGAACAAAGGGGGGGATTGCTTAATTTTTAAACACCGCCATTTAAAATAAGGCATATCCATCCTTCCACTTCAGTAACTGACCAACCTTCCTGTTTCAGGCAAACTTACTAACTGTGGCTGAGGGCCACAATTTTTAGGCATTGACTTGTTCCAAGTGCTGTTTTCATAAACACACAGTCAGAATTATTTTTAACAACAAAATCAGACACCACATCCCCTCAAAAGATTCAGCCTTTCCCCGAGTGTGTTATTTTTAAGAAAAGCAGCCACTTGCTTTTCTTAAATGGATTTTATATAAATAGTCAAGACCTCTATTCTCCACTTGAGACACAACCAAGTTGCTTGCTTCCGATGCATGTCATGCTCTTTAGGAAGACAAGCAGCAGCCGAATGTTCTTCTGTGTTCTTCTCAATGTGTTACCTCAGCTTCCAATTTCACTTGGCTTCCATTTTTATGCATCAATATTAAGAAATGACATAAAGACAAGAGGCTGGATTTGCCCTCTGGGGAGGGTGGCAGGAATCAAGACTGTTTCCTGATCTCAAAACCAGACGAAATAGTCCATCTTGGGGATTTTTACAGAGGTGACCCCTTACTTGTTACGTTGACAGACTCCTTGTCCAATTAAGAGTGCCATGCGTGTTTTCAAAGTGGGGTGTTCAGAGGCGTTCCAACAAGAGAAAAGCAGCAGACAGCCATTGAAGGTCAATAGCTGAGGGTGCTTCAACATGGCGATGTCATTTCGCCAATCTTTTAGAAACTTTATGTAAAAAATAGAAATTGCTGTGTGGGAAATCAGCCCACCACCAATACTCGTGGGCCCTGTCCACCTCTGATCTCAACATCAGTATAGCCTTGAGAGGCAGTTTAATGCAACCAGTCAGTATCAGTTCTAAACCTCCATCTGTGGATTGTCCCAATTTCATATCCCTTCATTCCCTTTCTTCCATCACCTACCTAACCAATCCTTACAATTTTACTTGGTATTTATTTGAATCACTAGTGCTGTTGTTGCATCCAAGTCCATTGTGAGGTTAGCCCAGGTCTCTGTCCTAAATTTCTTATGTTAGTCCTATATCTATGTCCCTTGTTCAAGAATATTCAACAACTAGAAGTAAGTTGTTTCTGTCTCTTCTGCCTTTCTCATCATAATTTTAAACGTCTCTCATCAAATTTCCTCCATTCTGATGAGAAGAGTGCCAATTTTTCAAATCTTTTATTTCTGGTAAGCCAGTTGTATCTTAGCAAATTTGCAATGTACTCTTTTTTACAGCTCAACATCGTTTTAGGGTTTTAAAGATGGTGAGCAATCAGCATTCGTCATCCCGAGAGTTGGTGAATAACACTGCCGATTCTCCAAAGCACACTGCCATTTAAAGCTCACTTATGCATTGCATGGCAGTGGATGGGACTTCAATCCACCCTTCAATTGACCAGGAGGTTCTACCTGGAACTAAGCCCTGGGGGGAGCAATTTGTCAGATAAGTCCCAGGGGGTGATAGGGCAAGAGGGTAGGGAATGCCCTGAGGTGGTGATCAGAACTGGGGGGATAGACCAGGAGGAGGTTGGTCGGGGGTGGGGGGAGGAGGAGGGGGGTACCAATGTTCCAGAGGCAACACTACACCTGCACTGAAGGCCCACCTTCCCTTCTCTCCCAAAATGGAGAAAAGCTTTTTCCTCTGTTTTCTACCCTACTTGTACCCACTCCCACCAGTTTACAAACTTCCCTGGGCAGAAAAGACTCTCATCACAGCATTGCAGAATCACAGAATCTAACAGGGCAGAAGGAAGTCATTCAGCCATCAAGCCTACACTGACATCAATCCCACCCAGACCCTATGCCTGTAACACCACGTATTTACCCTGCTAATCCCCATTGGGCAATTTAGCATAGGTAATCCACCAAATCTGCATACCTTTGGTCATTAAATATCTTCTAAAGGGCCTTAGTAGGTGAAAGCGCTTCCCATCGTAGGTCCCTGCTTGCCTAAGTATGAAATTGCATCTGGGTGGGAAATACTTTCCATTCAATTTCATGCTTTCTCCTCCTCACCTCAGAATGTACTTTGGGGGAAAATTCTACTCACGGAGTTGAGCATTAAACACAATGTCCCAACTGTAGTTTTACTATAATTTTATCATTTCATCCTGATATTTGTTATCCATAACTTTCACCTTTATCTTTCATTGTGATCCAATGGGCTACCTTCATGTCTTGTGAGCCTGAATTCAAACCCTTCTGTTCTTCCATGTCACCCAGCTTTCCTCCTTTTGAAATATAATTCTCAACTTCATTCTTGTTACCAAACTATGCCACATATCTAAATATTGAATTCCATCAGCTAGTTCACTGCCCTTTCTACTCTTCCTAATGTCTTTGTATTTATTTATTATGCTTACTATTCTAATATACCTTATACATTTGGACAACTACCAGTCGAACTCCAAATCCAGATCATTGATATGCACAGTGAACAGAAATGATTCCAAACACAGCCCTCCTGCCATGTCAAACTGCTCTGAGAAATAATCCTTCATTTCTATTCTCTATTTCTTCCCTTTGAATCAGTTTTGAATTCTATTGTTAGCATTTGACTGATTCTACACTCCTTAATCATCTCCACTGTTAAAGGTTTGTGCACACCATCCCATTT
The DNA here is from genome assembly GCA_024679065.1 of Sphyrna mokarran. Taxonomy (NCBI): domain Eukaryota; kingdom Metazoa; phylum Chordata; class Chondrichthyes; order Carcharhiniformes; family Carcharhinidae; genus Sphyrna; species Sphyrna mokarran. Next base: position 112,680,205 of record JAGIQG010000003.1, read on the forward strand.
CCACCATCTACCATCTGTGGGTGGCACGATAGCACAGTAGTTAGCACTGCTGCCTCACAACACGATTCCCGGCTTTGGTCACTGTCTATGTGGAGTTTGCACGTTCTTTCCATGTCTGTGTGGGTTTCTTCCAGATGTTTTGGTTTCCTCCCACAGTCCAAAGATGTGAGGGGTAGATGGATTTACTATGCTAAATTGTCCCTTAGTGTCAGGGGACTAGTTAGAGTAAATGCACGGGGGCATGGGGAAAGGGCCTGGGTGCAATTGTGGTCGGTGGACTTAATGGACCGAATGGCCTCCTTCTGCACTGTAGGATTTTACAATTCTATACTATACCTAGCAACTCCTGAAAGAAATCCGTCAAGTTCAGCAAATATGCAGTAATTGGCAGAAATCCAATAAATTATTAATTTATCAAAATTTTGTGCATAAAACATCATTGATATTTTCAGGATTGGCTGAAACTAGATGGGTAGGCAGTTAAAATTGAAAGGATTACTTCATGCTAACTGAATGTCTTTCTTAACATTGCCCATGTTAACCTCTAGGCAGGTGATACACTTGCTTCAAGCAGGAAGAAATCTCAGGAATTCATTCAAACGAGTGTTCCAATACATCAGAAGGTCCCTGATTTCTTTTTAAACGGGGCCCCAATTATAGAAACTGCAAGGCTGAAGAAGGTCTGCAGCTGATCTGCAAACAGAAGGTGATCCTTCAAGGTCAGTGCAAAACTTTGCTTTAAGAGACCTAGTGTACCAGGACTGTGCTGGACTCTCCTCCCACTGATCTTTCTTCTGATGAAGTTGTCCCAAAATCCAATTCTCAGTAAATTTTCACTTCACAATCACCCAAACTTCCCCTCATACCCAGAAGTCAGCTATATGTTACTGAGCGCAGGACGGCAAGGTGGCATTGTGGTTTGCAATGCATCCTCACAGCACCAGGGACCCAGATTCAATTCCAGTCTTTGATGATTGTCTGTGTGGATTTCCTCCAGGTGCTCTGGTTTCCTCCCACAGTCAAAAAATATGCAGGTTAGGTGGATTGGCCACACTAAATTGTCCCTTAGTGTTTCAAGGTGTGTAGATTAGAGGATGAGTGGGTTACAGGGACTGGATGGCAGGATGCTGCTGGGAAAGATGCTCTTTCAGAGAGTTGGTGCATATTCAATAGGCCGAATGGCCTCCTTCTGCACTGTAGGGATTCTATCATTCTACAAATTTAAATGTTCCAAACTGGGGTCAAGATATTGATTTTGCTCGTCACCTGCTTAACACTCAAGGTCAATTTCACCGTCATTGGTGAAGAGCTTACTTAGTTCTTTCACCAACAATATAGACAGAATTAATCTTAACCCAACCCACCTGGAGGGTAACTGACGGAAACAGAGCCGCCAACTATTTTACAACCCGCCTAGGTTTTGTTTTCAACTGAAGTCAATGTAAAACAAGTCATTCAGACCTTCCTTTTAGTTAATTTACAACATGATTCATCTGCAGCTCTACTTTATTTTCCCACTTTTGATCTTCAGTCTTATTTCACTAAAGTCTGTCCCTCTCCATCTTGGAACATTGAAGTGAATCAGCATCCACTGTCTTTTGGAATAGCAAATTCCACATTACAACTGTGTGAGCACAAGGGCCCATGGACACCTCGAATCATAGAATCATTGAATCCTGCAGTTCAGAAGGAAGCCATTCGGCCCATCGAGTCTGCACCAATGAATATCCCGCTCAGGGCCTATCCCCATAATCTCATGCATTTACTCTAGCTAGTCCCCCTGACACTAAGGGGCAACTTGGCATGGCCAATCCATCTGACCCGCACATCTTCGGACTGTGGGACGAAATCAGAGCACTCAGAGGAAATCCATGCAGATACAGAGAGAATGTGCAAACTCCACACAGACAATCATCTGAGACTGGAATTGAACCTGGGTCCCTGGCCCTGGCCCTGTGAGGCAGCAGTGCTAACCACCCTACCACCGTGCCACCCTGAAGAAAAGAGGATTGGTAGTATAGCGCAGCTCTGCTCAGGAAACCCTAAAACATCCAGCCCAACTGACATCCCCTTCTTGCCTGTGAGCTTCCTGATTGGCCCAGCTGTATAATCTTGACGTTGTGTCCCTGAATTCCTCAAGCTGAGGAAATCCACTCTATCAAATCTGTTTATCATTTCCAGATGCCATGTGAATCTCTCTGCATTCGTGAGTGGCTTCCCACTGATTCACTTGCCTTGGGACAATTTAATCTCTGCAGTCAGTGGAGAGCTTCATATAAACAGCACTTGTTCCAGATCCATTAGAACATATGGCTGCCAGCTAGTAAGCTCCATGATTTTTCAAGGCAGCTCTGTGCAAATTCCATCTGGTAGAGGTGGGATGTTCTCTATCCATGGTCATGCAGGTTTCCTTCTAGCATGTTCACTACCCCTGTCTGGGAGCCTGAGGCAGCTTTAGTCACGATAGCACATTAGAGAAGATGGCAGGACAGCAATGCCACAAGAAGATGGCCAACCTTCTTTGTGGGTAAGTCTGCATCCTCCAGCCTCCTGCTGCACCCCCTCACACCTCCAAGGTGGTCTCTCACCCAGTCACCTCGCAGGTTGCTAATACCTATTGTGCACCCCTTGTTGCCCCCCCATCCCCATCCCCATGGTCCACCTCAGTAGTTATTCTGCGCCTCACACTCCTGTTCCCACTCAAGTCTCACATATGCCAAATCTCATCACCGTCTGAATTGATATGACTCCTCCTGCCTACCCTCTCCCCAGCTGTCTCATTGCAGGACTAGCTGGAGCGTACCTTGCATGAGCAAGCACAGCCAGTTAGATTCATGCCTGAGCTCAGGTGCCTCATGCTGTTGGAGGAAAGAGCCCTTCAGTTGACCAGCAAGGAGCAGGATTGCACCTGTGCTGAGGACAAAGTGGGGATCACAGACAAAAATGAGAACCTTTAAGATACACAGTCATTCTTCAAGCCTTGTGTGAGTAAACTTTCTCCCGTCTGTTATCCACATGTTGCACTAACACCAACTCCCTTCCCTTGCAGGTCTATCAGTCAATCAGCCAGGACCATCCTTGTGCCCTTGCACATGAACTGCTCTGAGAGACACCTCTCGGACTGCCATAGAAGAGAAGTGATATCTATCGTTCGCACCTTTCACCAGCACAAATACTCACAGCTTGGTTGAGTTACTTAGAAGCCTGGCTTCTGGGTGAGCAGCTCACAATCAAATATCCACAGCAGATGAAGGAAGGAATGTGTCATGGAACCAGGGTGTCAGATCCTGGCACTCTGCTGAGCCCCTGACCAATGACAAGCCCTTGGGTCTGATCATCCCAGCGCTGCGGGAACTGCAAAAACAGAGCTGCAAGTATCAGGAAGAGATGACAGCATCTCTCCTTAGAGTGCAAGGCAACTGGAGGAATCCCATCGTCTTCTATCCAATGGGATGGTGTCGTCATACCTATGCAATGAGGGCAACAGTGGTGTTTGCAGTGGAGACCTTGGTGCAGGATATGTAATCCATGGCTGGGAATGTCTGCTCCATGGCTCAGCTCATGCCCTCTATGATTGTAAGGCATGGTGCAGACACTAGTGGATCTCACTCCTGCTGCCCCTCTATCCCATGGGGGAGTACAGGGGCCCTTGAACATCTGAAGGGAAGAGGATCAGCAGGAACACAGTGCAGAGTTCTCCACTCAGAAGACCCTGGAATGTCCAGTCCATCTGTTACCTCTTTCCCTGTGAGCGACACACCTTCAGCCCCGCACACCAAGGGGAGCAGCAATATAACACCTGTGCTGCCTGACGTTAGGTCTGGACCATCAAGGTCCAGTCCCTCAGGGGACACGAAGGTCATCCAATGCAATAGGACATGGAAAACAGCAGGCTGTCTCAACTTGAGCTGTGGATGTTGGGGATACATCCACATGCAATAGCTGGGTAAGAAAAAGTAAAGGCTCGTAATTGGTATGGGTGAACCTAGGCACAAATATAGATAGGTCACCATTGTTGTACACTTCTAGAATTAAACATCATTTTGTTCACCTACAGAGCCTTCACCCTGTCATTTCATGGCACCAAGCATCAGAATCCCAAGCACAATCAGTGCTTCCATCACTGCGCAGTGTGAGAATGGTACGGTCCATCTCTCTCACCTCCCAAACTGGTAATGCAGTCAAGACATACTGCTGTTCGTTTTCCGATTCCCATTGAATTTTCCACCCACATTGCAATTCTCATAAAATGGGCTATCGTGGGCTCGAAATCGACACCTATGTATTTACACCAGCAATATTTATTTTTGTTTATATTTGCTTCAGATCTGTGAAGTAGCAATTACAACAAAATGTTTTAAGTGGAATTGATAGAAAGTTATGGAAGGACTGCACCATGAATGCACCATTATCGATGTTTAGCTATTAATCTCACTTGGCTCTTCAAGGTCACTGCTCAAGTGCTTCCTGTGGGAAAGCAGTCTAAAATAGGTTCTGAACTGGAGTACAGATTAATTGCTGTTGGTGAGGGAATTTTGCAGATTGCTTCATGTTTGTAAATTTCTGTCTGCAAACTCTACTTCCCAACAAAAGTAGGCTGTAATTGATCTCAGCATGAACACTTTTAATACTTTGAAAAATAATATCTGAAATTTGACATCTGCAATGTGACAAGTACATTATGTATAGTATGCATAGTAATGGCCTCCTGTAGTGCTGCAGATAATAAACAGAGAGTGTATTCCCTTTCTCGCCCATCTCTGTTAGCTTTGTGTTGTTATTTCTTTCTCTTTCTATTGTGTTCCTATCTCCCTTTCCTTTTACTGCTCTCTTAAGGCACATCCTTTGGCTTCTTACTTTGCCCTCTTCAGTCTCTATTTAATACTTTCATTTTCCCTTTCACGTGGGAACAGTAGGTAGAAACAGAAAATCAATAACACAGATGGAAGCCATTCAGTCCATCATGTTTGTGCTAATGAAAAAGAGCTTTACAGATGAATCCCACTACAAGCTATTGGCCCGTAATTCTTTATGCTGTAGCATTTCAAGCACAATTCTTCTGCCAATTATTTTAAATTTACACCCCCTGGCTATTGGCCTCTCTGTTAATGAAGAGATCCTTCCTATCCATTCTGTCTAGGCCTCTTGTAATTTTATGCTTCTCAATTAAATCTCCTCTTGGCCTCTTCTGTTCCAAACAAATCCAAGCTCACCAATCTTTCCTCATGGCTACAATTCTCTATTCCTGGCTTGTAATCTCTTCTGTAACCCTCTCTCCTGTACCAAGACCGGAACTGCATGTAACATTCTCAATGTTACCTGATCAGTGTTTGATTCAGTTTCAAAACAGTCTTCCCCCTCTTGTATTCCATGCCTCTGCTAATAAAAGCATCCTGCTTATCTTCTTGACTACCTTATACACTGTTCTGCTACGGTCAAGAATGCGTGGACATACACACCTGGGTCTTATTTTTGCTCCTTAAATCCATCATCTCACATTTCTCTGGACTGAATGCCATTTGCACACTTTTCCAGTCCATTGGTATTTTCCTGCAGTCTCAGTTTTGTTCCACATATTGTGGATGGCATGGTACAGAGCAAAGAAGGAAATAGATGGTTGCATTTTCTATTGGAAGTTGGGAAGAAAGTGGTCGGGGTTTTATCGGCTTGGCTCACCCATCGATAGGCAGAGCGAGCTGGTAAAATCGCGTGAGAAATCAAGATCACGCCCAATTTCTCGGCTCTTGTGATTTTATGAGAGCCAGATTTCCGGTGAGGTCAGCCTCTTGCTGGATATGGGCGAGAGGCTGAACAATTTATTCAAATACGTTTTAATGAGGATTTCCATGTGATTAGCAAGCCCAGTGCTCAACAAGAGGTTCTCTCCAGCGGGGAACAGTCATGTTAGCCTTGCCTATGGTACTGGAAGCCATTGAGGGCTTCCTCAGGAAAGGCAAGGGAGGCTGCCCCTTAGGCGTGTCAGCCTAGCAGTGCCAGAGGTGGGGCCTTTGGGGGCAAGGCCTAAGAAGGAGCAGGGCCTGAAGGGTCAGCCCAATGCAATGGGAGGAAAGCCCACTGCACACTCAGCAATGCAATCTGAATAGGAAGTGAGGGTGCAATTGTCTGTGCAGCAGGGAAGGGAGAGTGGGTGGTAGGAAGCAGCAGAAGCTGCACCTATTGGTTGAAGGGCCCTTCAATTGCATTGGGGGAGGATTTGTGAGGCTGGCTGCAACAGCAGGGTCCTAACAGCTCTCTCTCTCTGTTTTCAAGATCCCTGCTTTTGCTATTACGCACATGCAGCATCAGAGGTTTACATATATGCAATAGCTTCCTCTGCAGGCTGGCTGGAATTAAGCTCAGCCCACTGCCTGAAGCAGTTAGAAACAGTCTAGACCATATTTTCAATGATCAAATTAAATATATAAAATTAGGCCTGAAAAATTGCCCAAAAATGGATCAGAACTGTCCCATTTTCACTCTAGCTGGATAGTTCAACCCAGTATCTTTCTCAGGAGCTCTGTTCCCATTGTCCACCTCATTGCTTTTGCTTTTTTGACTCTTTTGCTTCCATTATGTCCCTTTTGTTTCCCAATTATCACCTCCCTTTCTACCACTTGCCTTGCTTCTCAAATTCAATCTCATCACTAGCCCCATATCTTTACCTTCAAACAAACATTATTTTTGTGCAATCAGGAAATCTCAATTCAGTTTTCCATAGAAATAGAATCCCTATGGTGCAGAAGAATGCCATTTAATCCATGGAGTCTGCACAATACTCCAAAAGCATCCATTCCCATAACCTCGTGCTAATTCACTTAACCTGCATATGTTTGGAGTATGGAAGAAAACTGGAGCACCTGAAGGAAACCCATATATACACAGGGAGAATGCGAAAACCCTAGATTATCACTCAAGGCCAGAATCAAACCGGGTCCCTAGCACTGTGAGGCAGCAGTGCTAACCACTGTGCTGTCCCTTTGTTTTGAAAGCCTACTTGAATTTTTTCCCATTACACAGTGTATTCAGATGAAAAATATTTCATTATTTATTCAATAAATTGATAAAGCATTAGAGATAAAAATACACCTTAGTTAATACACCTTAAACCTTGGGCCTAATTATACCTACTCGCCAGTTTTGGGGAGTGCGGCATTTATTTATATCCCATGTGCTGACATTCCACCCACTTTTGACAGGGATTGTCCAATTCTGCATTTGCTTTCATTGTCCCAACACCTAAAATCTAAACTAAAATCCAGCCGGAATATTCAAATGATCTCCTGGCCAGCCTCCCATTCTCCATCCTCTGTAAACATCAGCTCAATCAAAACTCTGCTGTCTGTATTTAGTATGCAATTATTCTTGCCTACATGCCAACTCTGTTCTCATTAGCCTCTGGCTTCCAACACCTCAAATTCAAAATGATCATTACCATGGGTAAATCCCTGCTTTGTCATTTGACGGGTGGAATTTTACCAAAATTAGTGTGAGGTTCTGATTAAAAACTGGCTTTTATCGCTCCACCAAATTTTCAGGCCAGATTGTCTGGCGCAGAGAATCTAGGGGCATGGTTTGTGCCATAACACTGGTAGGGTGGGGCTTGATAAAGATGGCAAGGCCAAATCCACAGAGATCAGGGTGTCATTTTCAAAGAGCACCCCAATCTGCACAGGAATTGAACCCCATCCCGCCAACACGGACATGATGGACCCCCACCCCCCGCCCCTCCACGTGCATCACACACCACATAAGTATGGGAGCCACTCTCCATTCTCCAACATCCTCTTCCCTCACCTCAGCAATACCATCACCGAGGGCTGTCACCCTCAGAGGCATCAGCTGTCCATTCCCCGCCCAAACGCATGTAAGGGAACCACCCATGTGGCTCTGCAAAGGACCCACACCTGGCACTGCAGCTTCAACAAGGGTCAGTGGCAGGATGCAATGACAGGGCAATCATTACCCAGGCATGTTCTTCTCACCCCAGGGGGCTAGACTTTACTTTGGCACCCAGCCCCAGGAGTTCCCCTCAACATTTTCCGGCTTTTATAGAACTGGTGTAAACCTCCCTGACATGAATATTCAGTGAGGGGGAGGATCACATAGCTGGGAAGTCCTTTAATTATATTTAAAATATATTGAAATGAGGTTCCTGTTGTTATCTCACCAACAAGGAATGGGGAAAACTGGGAAACAAGATCTTGTTGGCCTGAATCTAGTTTCCTAACTCTCGTGGATTTTGGGCAAACGTCACCATTTGTGCTGATAGCAGACACGGGCTCAAAACTTCCCTCCGTATCTCTGAAATCCCACGTCAAACTCTCTGATTGGCCTGTGTGTAGATCTCCGGGTTATCTTTCTATGGAATACCTTAGCACTTTGCTCTATGTTAATGATGTGAAATAAATGCTAATTGTTGCATATATTGTTGCTAATTTCAAACATCATTGAGAAATGTTTCAATATCTAACAGCATAGCAGTAAAGGAAATTAAGCTGTGACGCAATATTGATTGAGTCAGCAGGAGAGTTCACTAAATCTTACATGTTATATGATTATTCAACATTTTGCAGCATAGATATTCCATATGCTTGACAACTAACCAGCAAAATTAATTTCTAAAGGTCTAATTACATTTAAGTTTAGTCTAAAGAATTTGTTTCAGATCATTGAGGGGTACATTTTTTAATATGGATGCATAGATTTTTAATGGATTTCCATTTACATGTCAAAATTAATGCCAATACAATTAGATGTTTGTTTCCCCCTCAGGTTCCTACAAGTATGGAAAAGGAAGATATCAAAATCAAAGGAAAGGCATGGTTGAATTGTTGAACCCACTTTCAACAACAACCTCTTACATTCATGTAGTGCATTTAATGCAGTAAATCATCCCAAGGTCAAAGCAAAAGCCTTATCAATATAAATGTTTTTGACACAATGCCATATGAGATTTTGGGACGGATGATGATGAGATGTTGGATCAAAGAGATAGGTTTAAAGCGTATTTTACAAGGACAGAAAGGGAAAGAGACAGAAAGGTTTAATGAAGAAGGTCCGGAACTTACAGCCAACTTAGCTGCAGTAATGGCTGTCAATTGTGGAACGCTTAAGATCGGGGATGTACAAGAAGTCAGAATTGTCAAATGGCACAAAGTTTATAGGTTTGTTGAGCTTGAGGGAGGTACATAGATATAATGGACAAAGGCGCAATAGGATTTAAAGACAAGGAGAAGGACTTCAAAATTGAGGTGTCATCAGATGGCAATGAAAGTCAGCAAGTATATGGGTAATAGATGGAGGAGATTGGGAGGATGGTAAGGTACAGGTAGCAGAGTTTTGAATAATCTCAAGTCTATGGAAGGTGACAGATGTGAGCACAGCCAAGAGAGTATTTGAATAAGCAGATATCAATGTTACCAAGGCATAAATGAACAATTTAACAGCGAATGAGCTGAGGCAGAGTTTGAGTCAGGCAATGTTACAAAGGTAGAAATCAATAGTCAGTGAGGAATTGTGGTTAGAGAAATTGTGGTTAGAGATCAAAGAAAACATCGAAATTGTCAATGGTCATATTCAGCTAGACAATTGCCAGGGTCAGGAAGGATTGGAAGGGATCAAAGTTAATGGCACCAGTCTTACAAATATTGAATTGAAGAAAGTTTCTGCTGATCTGATATTGGACAAGGAAAGTGATAAATCAGAGAGATGTAAGGAGACAGTGATGAGATAGACTTGAGGTTTATTAGCATTTATGTGGACCCGGATGTGTTTTTGGATGACAACACTAAAGGCTAACACGTGGCCAAAAAGCAAAATGCGGTCAAACATAGGCCCTTTGGGTAGTCCAGAAGTAACAATGCAAGAGTGGGAAGAGAAGCCATCACTACTCAGAGAATCCTACAGTGCAGAAGGAGACCATTTGGCCCAATAAGTCTGCACCAACCACAATCCAAATTAGGACGTACCACCACATCCTCATGCATTTATCCTAGCTAATCCCCCTGACACTAAGGGGCAATTTTGCATGGTACAGAGAGATCAAGAGTAGGTTTTTGAAGAAAAGGCTGTGGATTCCAGCACCTCAGATTATAGAATTATTAGAAATATCAACTAACATCTGACTCAGGAGAAGAAAATGTGGCTGTGTTGGGATTACAGCCTAGTTCATATCAAACTCTAAAAATCCATGTTCCCCTGGAAAAATACTGAATGCTTGCAGAAGAACTAAATATGTGACTTTGGTGGTGTTTTAACTATTTGGGGATTTTTGCGTATTTTGAGACTTTTAAGCCTGGAAATCGTACCAAGAGTTTTTCTGACACACAGCTTCTCATGGAAGTCTTTCTTAAGACCTGCATTGCTTGTAACGGTTTTGTGAGCTATAGACTGCTGACACGTTACCAGATTCTCCTTCTCTTCATCCCATGATTCTTTTCCTCCTTCATATTAATAATGACCATCTTCAGTTCCTACTTCTTTCATAGAATCCCTACAGTGCAGAAGGATGCCATTCAGCCCATCGGATTTGTACTAACTCTGCGAAAAAACATCTTACCCAGGTCCACCCCGCCTACCATATCCCTGTGCATTTACCATAGCCAATCCACCTAAGCTTCTTATTCATTCATGGCACATGGGTATCCTGCTAGCGAGCATTTAATACCCATCCCATTTGTCCTTGGAGGGCAGTCGAGAGTCAATCACATTGCTATGGTTCTGGAGTCACATGCAGACCAGACCAAGTAAGGACGACAGATTTCCTTCCCTGAAGAACATTAATGAACTAGCTGGATTTTTCCAACAATCAACAATGATTTCATGGTCATCAAGATTCTTAATTCCAGATTTTTTTTATTGAATTCAAATTCCACTATCTGCCATGGCAGAATTTGAACCCAGATCCCCAGAACATTAGGTAAGTTCCTAGATTAATAGTCGAGCAATAATACCACTAGACCATCACCTTACAGCTACACATTTTGGGACTGTGGGAGGAAACTGAAGTATCCGGAAGATCCCAGTAAGACACGGGAGGAAAGTGCAAACTCCATTCAGACAGTGACCCAAGGCCAGAATCGAACCCAGGGCATGCACAATAAAATCTGCATCTGATAGCAAAATTGAGTCCTCTAACTAAAGCTCTGTGAACAGTAAAATTTCCAATTTCATTAATCAAAGAATGTCATTTTCCCTGTTTGCTTCAAAGGCCTGTGCGATAATTTTGAGGCTGCCTGCAAGATTAACTGATATATTACATGCTTATATCATCATAAAAAATCCTTTGAAATTATATTAGAAAAGTATATCAGTAAGTTTGGAGTATTATCTTATTCTTCAATCAGTTGTATTGAAGTTGTAAAGTCCAACCCCCATTGTGCAAAAGAATTGCCTGTAAGAAACTCAGAGAAACTCCCAGAATATTTTATAATCAAAAGAAGAATAGACATGGATATAATGAGAGGCAATAGCCCCTGATATTTACTCAGGGCCATAGAGGGAGCACAGTTGGAGGGGGGAGTCACTAGAAGCAAGAGTTTACCTAACATCCTGCTGAAATTAATAGCAAGACAGTGTTGAAATATGTCCTTCAGGGATAGATGCTTGACATCACCAGATAGAAAGTATGTCACAGAATCCCTACAGTGCAGAAGGGAGCCATTCGGCCCATTGAGTCTGCACCAACTCTCTGACAGGTCCCAGCCCCTATTCCCATAATCCCATGTATTTACCCCACTAATCTCAATAATCTACACTTCTCAGGCTACTAAGGGGAAATTAAGCATGGCCAAGCCACTCAACCTGCAAATTTTAGGATCCCGTTTCAGTTTTGCTTTTTCTTTCAGCAGGATACCCACAGACAGTTCTGCAGTTCTGATGTGTTTAAACTTTTTACCTCTGTATGAATGTTACCATGTGCCTAGACACCAATGAACCCACAATATGTTCAGCCAATCTATTATGAGTGATTGTTGCATTTATTTTGTTATAAAAACACAACAGACACAACTGCAATTGTCTGTCTAGGTTAGTTACCTATTAGGCAAGGAAGACTGTCACACAAGAAAGCAACTGGATAACAGAATGAAGAGGAAGAAAGAAGAGATCTTGGAAGAAGGGAGGGAAGATTGTGACAGGACTGGGGAGGATTGGAAAGATACTGTGCAGGATAGACAGCTGGTTGTTGGGGGAGATGATAGGGATATGGGTGCTGGTGCCTGATAACAAGCTCAGTGAAGAAGTTTGCTTGTTGCACCTGGAGTAAATATTACTGCTCTTCCTGGTCGCTCACCTCAACTCATTTTCTGAAGGGGATTGGTCACCTGTCCAGACCAGTCTCCTGAGAGTGGTTTGGACACCCACCCCAACTCATCTCCTCGAAATGATTGGTTGTCTTCTCATACCCATCTCCTGAGGGTGGATTGGTTGCTTGCCCACAAGCCACCTCTTTTAAAACTGGAATCATGCAGGGGTTTGAAGTTATTTAGTCCCTATTTGTGGAGATTAATGTAACACTGAATGAAAAGGGCATATAGTGTGAAACAACGACAATAGGGGCAATTCTCCCATCCTGCTGCGCTAAAAAAATTAGCAGAGCAGGCCTGGAGATTCCAAAGCATCTAATGCGCTGAATCCACGCTGGACATCCTGTCCCGCCAGTGTCTTCTAGCAACAGGTTTCTGGTGGCGTCAGCTCAGCACTGGAAATAGCAAAGAGATGCATAAATTATGACTACGCTCATTATCATATATTTTAAATCCTATTAGCAAGCCCGGAACTGAAGACTCCATGCCACTGCAACTTTCCACTTGGTGGGTGGAAGAAGAAACTTAACTGAAGTTCGCCAGGTTTCACTCCTTGGACTCCTGCAGGAAAGGAGCTATACCTCCTCTACGGGCCCCCCGACCAAGATCCGCACATCTACCAAACATCCATCCCATTTCCAGCATGGGTTTCACCTAACCCACAACAATCATTGCTCCCACTGGCCTGTGCACTACAATCCCCAGTCCCCTCAGCTGTAGCTTAGTGCTGGGGCCTGCTGTCCTGCCTCACCAAAACCCCTTCCCTTCTTCCTTTATCCAGCTCCAGAGATGAAGGGGGGAGGTGGCTATTGCTGAAACCAGAGATCTGCTGGTCATCTGATTGGCTATTAGTTCTAGGAGGTGGGACAGAAGTAGGAGACAAAAGTCCATGCCCTGAGTCACCTCTGCCCCTTTGAGTGTTAAATAGCTGGTGGGTAATCCACCAGTGCAGTAGCAGATTAGCCAGTCGCCCTTTTCATAAGAGGAGGTGGTTTGGTCCTGGGATCAGGGAAAATCCAAGCAAAATTTAAAACCATAGCCATTATGCCAGTTTGTTAATATTTCACCATTGAAATTCTTTTTCAAAGGAGCTGCCAATGAAATTAATCATATCAGTTAGAAGATAGGTGGGGTGGTGCTATCAGATCTGGGAATTATTACATTATCCCATGCCTGATTTGTTCAAACTGTAGGAAAAACATTTCACAGTGAGCTGGAAAATACAATTGCGCTTATGTAATGTTCACTCCAAAGAAGTTTACAAAATGACAATCAAACTGCCTCTAACAACATAATTCTTCTCAAAGCATCCAGCTGTTGATTTACATGAAGGTTCTTTGTTGCTGCCACTTTCCTGTTACAGGTTCCTGATGTATGAACCAGTTTTATACAAACAGCATTGTTACTGCATTTGTGGGATGACTAGAGTTCGAAAATAGGTATTGGTTGGAACAGTAAGAGATACCTACATTTAGGGTTTTACCATAGTGTTGTCCTGCAATGTGCACTATTGATTTGTCAGCATGCATGTTGCACTGCCTGGATATTACTTCGTGAATTAAAAAGTTATTTTCAGATTGCTTTCTGTGCTGTTTGTGGCAGTCCTTTTATTATACAGCAGTAAGCATTGACAGAACCTGCAATGCCCATATTACAGTGGCCAAAATTCATGAAGAAATGCAACTGCTGTATTTCACACCTCACATATGCAAAGATGACATCAATGTCGATGTCTACATGAGAGTTTTATTTCCAATGCTTTTAAAACGTCAGCTCTCATGCTTATAGCTTGCTTGCTTAGTTTAATTTATCTTTATCTATAACTACATCCAGGCTGACTAACAGAACGCAGTAAGAAGCCTCAAAACACCAGGCTAAAGTCCAACAGGTTTATTTGGTAACAAAAGCCACTAGCTTTTGGGGCTCTGCCCCTTCCTGACGAAGAGGCAAAGCCCTGAAAGCTAGTGGCATTGGCTACCAAATAAACCTGTTGGACTTTAACCTGGTGTTGCGAGACTTCTTACTGTGTTTCTCCTAGTCCAATGTCGGCATCTCCACATCATAACAGAACACAGAACAGAGTCACCAGTTCACCAAACAACTGAATAATTGAATACATCATCTCTCCGCCTTGTAAAACAAAAAGATTTTATTTTCAGCTGAACCATTCTAAACAATAAATGTATGTGCATCAATCATTTCTCAGCGTTTGGCATTCTGTTTTCTCTTGTGGTCCTATGGTCAATCGAAGCCCCCACCTTCCCCAAAGCATCAGATGATGGGGATGCCCCTGGGCATTATTACCTGACACTGCCCAAGGGGCAAAGTGGCAATGCCCAGGTGACATCTTGGCACTGCCAATCAGGCATTGGGCAATCCCAAGGGGTGGGGCCAATCAATGGTGGGGGGGAGGGTGGATGGTCCCGCTGTCAGTCTGCATTCGAGTGACAGAAGGTGGAAGAGTCAGCCGGCTGGGGAGGGGGCAGTCAAGGCTGTGGAGGGGGAGGGGGGACGTGTGGAGAAAATTAGGTGGCAGGGGTGCAGGACTGCCTGTGGGAGAGAGGGAAATAGGGTGGCAGGTGACGATCGGGAGATCAAGTTTGCGGGCTGATCTCCTGATTAAGCTGGCCAGCAATCAGGAGGCCGGCAGATAGGGGTCATTGCACGTACACCAACCTCGGAGCTGATCAACACACGCGCAGTGGCCCACTCAGCCCTATGCTGCCGGCCTCTCCAGCAGGAATAGACCCAGCCCACTGATTTTTGGATATTTCACCCTAGTGTACTCAGCAGCGCACAGAGTATGGGAGATACATTTTGAAACTACCACTGAAAAAAACAACACGGTTTACTCCAGTTTTTATGCAAATTCGACATTTAGAATTTTTTTGGAAGAAGTCGCCTCAGTAATCTTTGAGATATGAAGGTCACTATCGACAGAGCAGAGATCCAAGAACATGAAATTGTGGTGCATGTGATCAATTCAGTGAGGTGAATGATCAACATTGCATTCGCTAATTGGAAAAGGAAATGTATCCTCATAACTGCCATTCTCACAATATCCTGGTCTGCTCACTGGCAACTGTCTCCAATTCCACTCTGTGTTGTCATCCAATATATCAGCATTGGGATCAAGCAATCACTTGACTTTCTTTGCTCTCAATAGAGATGATGTGAGTTTGTGGTTACGATGAAGCCTTTCACTGTGATTCCCAGTCTATAGCTTCTAACTGTGGTTTCCTTAAGAGTGTTCACCTGTCCAAGTATGCTTTTGCTTCACCTGATCACTTCTGCAATTTCTGCTACTTTTTTCCTATTGATATTCTCGCAATGATAGCTTCAGTGGTCAGCGGCATGTGAGAGTGACAACTTATATATTTGGCCATTGTTTCTCCAGTCAGCGAGTATGGAATGGATCAATAGGCGCAAACTAGGATATGAATGGATTGTTGAAACATTTTCCTCTCCAACATACTAACTCTCAGATTGCATTTGATCACCAAGGTGAATTGTTCAATCCCTCTCTCCCACCATCACCAATTCAATGCAGATCATATTACAATGTCCAAGAATGATGAATTCTATAATTTGCTTAAAAATCTGTAAATTGACTGGGAACAAACTGCACTCCAAGTCCGTAATAATAGTCTTTGGAAAATCCTATCTCACAATTTGTCTGGAATGTCAATGACCGAAGCGGTGATGATGGAACTTGTTGCAGAGATTTTCATCCATTTGCTAAGTAGATTGTAAGCAACAAGCAAAAAAATGTTGATTGCTAGGGACTGCTTACTTGTCTCTAAAAATATCTACTTCCAATTGTTGCCATTGTACTGTTGGCCATGGTGTCAGTTGTAGAGATGCAGGATATGGTTTAACAGGTCTTTCACTAAGTGTACAAGCTACACAGTTTTTAATGAACACTTCTATTCTGCAATCCATTGTTTCACAGGATCATTGTTTTATTTTAACAACATCCAGATATCCTTCATGAATAAAATCTAATACACGCTGCTGTATAGTTTTGAGACAACCACTCATGACGCAGTTCTCATCGAGCATTTCATGGTGTACTTGGTAGTATAGGACAAGTTCTTCATGTCACAAACAAAATTTGTGCATTACCCTCCTGCCCATGATCAATGTGTTTGCATGTGAGGTGCATGCATCTTTGTACACTCAGGGATTGTCCCAATTTAAATAATTTCAGCAGCAAGCTTTTCTCTGAGATTACAAATGAAGAATGTTAATCATCATCACACATTAAAATTGCACCAGGAGTTTATAAAATACAACATCTCACTCACTCACTTGACGCACACTGTAACTCACACAAGTTTTGGTTAGACCAGATGAAGGGAAAAAAACAAATCTCAGTCTCTCTTTTGTGGCAGTCCTGTAGTTTCTTAGCTGAGGTTTAAATTGAAGTGAAGGGTCTTGTAAGCGGAGGCTTCTCAGTAAGCTGTGAGCTTTCCTGCAACTGTATTTCCAGGAGGTAGATTCTCAGATGAACTTAAAATTAGAATAGGTTGGAGAGAGTCCTTCACCCACATTCAAGGTATTTACATTTCTTACCTTGGCTGCTTAAGTTTATTTATTATTGTCACAAGTATACTGACATTAGCACTGCAATGAAGTTACTGTGGAAATCCCTTAGTTGCCACACACTGGCACCTATTCATATACACTGAGGGAGAATTTAGCATGGCTAATACATCTAACCAGCACATCTTTCAGACTGTGGGGGGAAATATACAGACTTCAGACAGACAGTTACCCAAGCCAGGAATTGAACCCAAGTCCCTAGCGCTGTGAGGCAGCAGTGCTAACCACTGTACCATCATGCTGCCCAAGTTGTTCCGCAGTTAGTTCCATGGCTTTCTGATGAAATCTGAATGAAACCGTCTCTCTTCTGAAAGCATTGTTTGGTGTTTTAAAACAGAAGAAAACATGGCTGTGCTCAGATTTGCCAAATCAAGGCGGGGTGTTATTTACACATCTTGTATTGCCTTTTGACACTTTGAAATTCATCCTGTTTATTTTGGAAGAGAAATTGTCATAATACAGTGGATGGTTGATGGGATCTCTGGCACATTCAACTAACACATATTGGCCCAGAACCCAGGAGGTACCCCATTTCCCTCGGATCTATAATCAGATGATACTCCAGAAGATAATCAATTTACTGCTTTGACATAGACATTTTGCTGAGCCAAATAAGTCAATCTTTTCTTCAGACCCTGTTTTGTTTTTAAGTTCACATTTAATGTTATGCCAAACCAGATCTCTGGCAGTTGTTGTTGAAGCTCTTGCTGACTGGGAATGAAAGGTTCATAAGGATCTTTATGTTGAGGGTAGGCAAAAGGCATTATTTTTGTTCTAATAGGAAAAGGAAGTGATCAGCATACTTGGCGGTGTATGTCCAGAAAGAAAGAGGTTAGTGACCCTTTGTCAGAAGGGGTGTAGATTATGCATTTCAAACATTCACCCTGTTTCTCTCTCTACAGATGCTGCCTAGCCTGCTGAGTATTTCCAGCATTTTCTGTTCCTATTTCAGATTTCCAGCATCTGCACCATTTTGCTGCATGTGCTTCATGCTGAGCATTTGTAAGTGTGTTTAGTTTCAATTAAAAATGTAAAAATATTTATCAGTCAATACCAAAAAGTTATTTTCCTGTTAAAAATGGCTATGCTAAATTATTGGAAAGTTTTGCCAATTTTAAACTTAGAAATGAAAGGAAACATTAAACACCAATAGAAGATGTCACTATTAGTTCAAGATATTCTTTTTGGACATGGGATTGTTGTTTACAGTGCTTGAAATTATGTCTTTTGGATGTAACTGTCTGAATATCACATTGGGCCTCATTTTAAAAAACAGAGCTTGTTGCATAATATGAATGACCAAGTTGTGTTGTAAATGGCTGACTAAGCTGTGCTTATAAAGTGCACCACTCTAAAAACAGAGCTTTCAATGTGCTTTATTAATAGAGCCAAAAAGCTTTGATAAACCTATACAAACAGTTCCACTCCAATGTGACTATGGTTCCCAATTCTGGGCACCAAACTTTGTGATGGGGAGGGTTAAAGGTGGGATGGGTGGGGTGGGTTAGTGCAGAAATAAGAAAAACATCAATGCCTATGATTTTTCTCCCTGGCTCTGTTCACAATGGGCTAGATTTTATATGGAGGTTGTGGTACCACCAACCAGCTGAAAAAATGGAGATGAACCTAACTTGACCAGCCCAGGAAGCCACAACTAGATTTAATAGTCATCAGGCAGCTTATTGCCAATGTTTTCTGTTCCCATGTGAGGGGATGTCCCATCTCCAAAAGATACCACTAATCAGATGGATCAGTTGCCTTGCTGAAACAGCAGTCAGTCCCTGATGAAGAGCCATGAAGGCGATAGGGCTGGAAACTAAGCGACCAGAAAGTGATCAGAGGACACTTTCATTATTTAGACTATGTTTACACAAAAACAACTACAAAATTACTTCTTCAACCTGTCAGAAGTCTGTGTGCAAATCATAAATTTATTTTGGAAATGTTGTTCACTATTACTGACCAGCCCAGTAGACGCCAGTAAGAGGTCCAGGAGCAGAGACTGAGAGGCCAAGGTGGGAAGGGGGGTCAATTGAGGGTAGCCTTTTCTGTAAGAAGTGTTATTCCATTGGGTGCTGGAGGGTACCTCACCTGCAAGCCCACAGTTGAACATGAAGGTTAACCAGGTGGCCTCCTGGTTAGCAAGGTGGTAAAATACCACTGCAGCAGGAGGGGTTCCTAAATAGCCATTTAAGGGCCTCAGTTGGCCTAAGAGCAAGCAGGCTGCCCAGCACTGAGACTACCATTGATAAAATAACAGCAGAGATGGGTTAAGTAAGGGGCATGGCATCTGTCAGTGTCCCACCTAATTTAGGCCTTCCACCCTACCTGCCAGCCTATGTCTGGTGAAATAAAATTACACCTGATAATCATTTCACCATTTTCTTTTATTCACTACATCCATTCACCTGATTTCATCCTCTTAGTCACTGCATCTCATAGTCTTATCACAATACAAACTCACTTCCCCACGCCTCCCACTGTGCACACGAGATGCACACTATGCTGTCATTCTCTAAACACATTACAAGGTTTACATTATTATGCTACTCCTTTATTATGGTTTAAAAATCCAATAGCAGACCATCAACCAGAATTAGAAAAGTTTTCAATGTTGGAAAGTAACAACAACTTGCATTTATATAAAGTCTTTAACATTAATATAAAAATACAATGTGTGCATTTATGAAGTTAAATCTGATACCAAAACACATAAAGAGATATTAGGGCAGATGACCAAAAACTTGATCAAAGAGGTAGGTTTTTACAAGTGACTTAAGAGAGGATAGAGAGTTAGAGAGGCAGAAAGGTAGAGTAAGGGTATTCCAGAACTTAGGGCCTATAGATAACTGAAGGCAATCAAAGATGCAAAAAAACCAGAATAAAAGGATATTGTCAGATATCTCAGGGGATGAGGAGCTGGAGGCAATTCCAGAGACAGCAAAGGGCGAGTCATCAAAGTATTACTTAACTAAGAGCAAAAGTAGGTCAGTGAGAATAGGATTCATGGGCATAATTTGGGGCATTGACAGCAGAATTATGAATAACCTCGAGTTTATGAGGGTAAACATGGAGATCTGGCCAGAAGTGTGTTGGAATAATTGGATCTAGAGGTAATAAAGGCTTCAATGAGGATATCAGCAGCAGATATTGAGACAGAATCAGAATTGAGTGCTTTACAAGGGTAGAATTAGGCAGTCTTGGTGATAGTATAGAGCCCTGATCAGAAGCTCATCATAGCATCAACTATCACATCAAGATTGTGAATACTCCAGTTCAGCCTCAAGACAGTTGACAGGCAGAAGGATAGAGTCAGTGGCTAGGTAATTTAGTTTTGTGGCAGGGTACAACAGAATTGTGCCGAATTTTAATTTTAAAGAAGAGTGGAATTGGATCTGGTGTTAGTTAAAGTTTCAGATATCAGTTTCTAAACCTAAACCTATCCATTCATTGTTTTCACTGAGGCCTGAGGTGACTGGCTAACTAATCCATTCCAAGGAGATGGATGAAGCATTAAATCCAGTAATGAGATACAAACCTCATTGTCACTGAGGGATCAGGGAATTGAATTTGATGATCAGTCATGATCAAAATGAATGGCGGGACAGTCTCGAAGGGTCAAATTCCTACTTCTAGTTGCTATGTTTCTATGTCAGTCTAATTGCAAAATTACACTTCTGTTGACTGGTTTCTTGTGGGTGTGCCTACACCACATGGATTGCAGCGGTTAAGGGAGGCAGCTCACCACCACATTCTCAAGGGCAATTAGGAATGGCCAATAAATGCTGCCCCTAAGGGCAATGCTAGTATCCTATGGATGTATGAAAAAAGATTATGATGGTGGAGGCTCAAGAGAGAGGTGATGGTGAGATCCAGTTGTATAATCAGCACACAAGCAGAAACTGACTGATTTTGAATGACATCACTGAGGGACAGCAAAGAAAGATCAACAATCAATCCTTGGGAGACCAGAGGTCATTGAATGGAAGCTGGCAGAGAAGCTATTGCGGGTGATCAGAAACAGTGAAATTTCCTCTCAATAACGGAAAATAAATTCACAGTATGTGCAAGAATGGATCCTTTTACATCCTGCAGCGGAGAAGGTGGGGGAGTGGGGGACTTCAAACACAACATTTTTTCTCTAAACAACTTACAAAACTCATTCATGACAGATGTACAATTTTACCTATGGAATTTTCTATAAAATGGTTAGAACACATTTTCTATTTCTTTAGTATCACTGTTCTGAGACTTTAGTTTAATAAAACAGAACCAATATGATTAATTGCGACTATATAATAGGTGTCTAATGTCTTTTCAACAGTGAATTCAATTTATTCATAATGTCCCGCCTCACATAATAAATATAGGCCTTGCATGTCTTTACTGACAGCAAGATTAATGTGAGTACATACTAAGCCTTTCACACAATAAGCACAGCCTAAGTATTGTAAATGTCAGCTGCACAGCCCAGCATCAAGGTGATTTTGTTCCCATCATCACTAATAAAGAAGAAAGATTACGGAACCATCTAGTAAAAAAAAAGTTCATTTTAAAATTTTTAATTCTAAGCCTTTTATCTTTATTATAGCAGTTTGTATAGTTTAATGAATATTACAGAGTTTCAACTAAATGCCAAATTGACTAAAGTAGCAGTATTTAACTTATGCAGAATAGGGATAGATTATTTACTGTCCAATGTTTTGAGAAGAGCACTTCACAGACACAAGTTGATAATGTTCTGCTGTTTTCACAGTTCCAAATGTCAATGCAGTTGAAGGAAACAGACAGAAAATAAACCTAAGTTTTAAACTCCCTTAGAGGGAAAGGGCTGGATTTTAAAATTCAACATGCTGGCAGCTGGAAGTCCAGTCGAGTGTGGGAAATCCAGATGTCAGTGTAACATCTCTCAGTGGTTATGTAACCCAGCCACTGCATCAACAGATCATTTCTAGGTTCTCCAACCAAATGATGTCAGCGGCTGTGATGATAATGATCCTTTTGGGACAACTTCAACTGCAGGAAATTTAAGGGCTGCTGCCTCACAGTGCCAGGGAGCCAGGTTCAATTCCAGCCTTGGATCACTGTGCAGAGTTTGCACATTCTCCTTGTGTCAGCATGGGTTTCCTCTGAGTGCTCTGGTTTCCTCCTACTCTCCAAAGATGTGCAGGTTAGGTTGATTGGCCATGCTAAGTTGCCCCTCAGGGTAAATGGGAGGGGGTTACAAGGATAGGGCCTGAGTGGGATTATGGTCGGTGCAGACTTGATGGGTCAAATGGCCTCCTTCTGCACTTTAGGGATTTTATAATTTATGATTCTATAAAATATGCAACTTGATGGCCTTGGGAGTGTGGCCAAAGGAAGGAATTGGAGGAATGGGTGTCAAGAGTTCTGTGAACTCATTATGGATGTGCTGCTAGGCATTGTCAGGAAGCAGGGAAATGTACTCTTCCTAGTGATGGGAAGAACAAGAAGCTGCTGAGAAGCCATGCTTAGAGATGGTGGAAGAAATTCGCAGGAGGTGCCATGGTATTTTCTGGATACTATGTAGAAAGTGGTTCAATGACCTGAACAAACAAAAGAGGTCAGAGCAATGGTCCATTCACCTACATCCTGACAGGCAAATTATTCCAATTATCCATCTCTTTCCCAAGCCTACTCATATTTCTATATCAACTTACCTTGCAGATATACACAAATGTTCCTCTCTATTTAAATACTTCCTCATATATTGATCTGTTTACCACCAGTAATACTGATCATCATCCAAATGCCTCTACCTCATAGTCACTGTGAACAATGTTCTGCATCAATCTGTTCAGCACATGCCATAATTATTACTCACACATCTTTTTTTTCATTATAAGAGAAGAGAGTACAGAAGATGGGGATGAGACAGAGAGGTAAAGATGGCACTTGACATATCTCACAACTAACAAGTGTAAAAGAAAAGATACTGGAAGCAAATGGACTGTCTGTCTGGCCTTTGGGTGGGCATATTGGGTCTCCCAACTACCTAGAGACTGAAATAAATATTGGACATCCAAGTGGTGTATAACACTCAATCATCTTGGTTTGATATCAATGAAATATGATCATATGTATGATGATGATGCCAAACCTTGTAATTTTGACAGTACTCATTTCATGTCTTTTCTCTCTCACAGGGCACTCATGCATCTTGTTAAAAGTGGCCAACAGCCTGCTGAAAACAATGAAGTCACAGGACTCATGCTCAGTTCAGATTTTTGAACTTTGGTGGGACACGACTGGTGATTTATTGTCTCAAGTAACTATGAGCGGATGATGGAATCAGAGACAGCTTTAAGTACTCTGTATCAGATGTTGCAAGACACTCCAGGTAGATGCAGATGTCATTCCTCAGGAACCATTGATTAAAAAGGGTACATGTGAAGCAGCTTGTTTTTAAACATGCTGTGCCTAATATGCATGAATGACCATTAGATGGCTTGAAATTTCTGTTTTCGCACCTGTGAAACAGATATAAGCTGTGCGATTAACATTTCCTTGAGCCCTAATTGTTTATGTTGACATCCTCCAGTTTAGGTCCATTTTTGCATTTCAATCTATACCAGTCAGATTGGAAGGTAATGTGGGTGGGAAGTGTCACCCTCATAATGGCAAAATCCCAAGAATAATTTCCTGATTAGAGTGCTACAGGAAATTCTGCTCTGAGGTTGGCTGCACTGACTCTAATATCATAAGGGGCAGACAAAGTTAGAGTAGAAGGGATTCTCAACGCTCAACACTAACTATGAGTGGGTAAGAAACCCCAAAAAATGAACCTTTAGAAAAATTACGCTGGTGGTTTGGGTTACTGTTCGAGTTCTATTTTCACCTTAATCATTTTGGATTCGATATATTGTAAAGTGAATAATGTAAAATGAAGTAATCAGCTATTAAACCAAGGCAAAATTAGGTGAACCGTGAAATGTCTCATTAGAGCACTATTTTTAACTCTATTATATTTTAATTTGGCAGAACCCAATAATTATAATTGTTTAGACTCTATATATTCTTAAAGAACAAATGGAAATGGCATTCTTATTATTTCAAGGACCTCTATTTCAAGGATTGCTTTTTACTCATTGGAGAGATAGAATGAAAAATCAAATCTACTGGAATTTTTCAGAGTTAAGATATAGAAGTAAAAAAGGGCCAAATAGTAAAATAACAAACCAACAACCAATCTGTACATAGTGAATATGCTTCTTAAACAGCACAGCTAAAGGGTCCTTGCAACTCTTCAGCAAGATAGATTACTTGGCATGTGAAGCACTGGGACAATTTGATTCAGAAAAGTATCCTATAACAAATTTAGGAACTTGCTTTATCATAAAACTCAATGCAGTGTAGAAAAAGACCATTCAGTCCATCTAATTTACATCAACTCTTAAAAAGAGCATTTTACCCAGGCCTAATCCCCACTTTATCCTTTTAAACTCACACATTTAGAATCATAGAATCCTTACATTGCAGAAAGAGGCCATTCGGTCCATCAAGCCTGCACCAACCACAACTTCACCCATGCCCTATTCCTGTAATGCCACATAATTATTCTGCCAACCCGTCTGACACAATGGTCAATTTAACATGGCCGATCAAACTAACCCACACATCTTTGGACCAAAACTAATCCACCTCATCCACACATCTTTGATCACTAAGGTGCAACTTAGAATTGTTGATCCATCTACCTGCGCATCTTTGGGCTGTAGCAGAAAGCCGGAGCACAAGGAAGAAACCCTCATGGGTAAAGGGAAAATGTACAAATTTCACACAGTCACTCAAGCCTGGAATTGAATCCGGGTCCCTAGCACTCTGAAGCAGCAGTGCGAATCACTGTGCCATCACGCCACCCACTTAGACGAGGTTTGTCCAACTCATGGCCAGTGAGCTGGTTATGGTCTCCGAAGCCTCTGAACTCAATCTGCCAAACCTATTAGATATTCAGCTCATGCTGATGAGCAGCTTTACGGAATTTTTCATGGGAGGCTAGTTTCTCTCTGCATTTACAGCTGAGAGAGTCACACCAGTCCTTGATTGGACAAGCAGCAAAGAGTAGGAAGGTGAGTTTTGGAGTTAAGTTCAGGGACCGGAGCATGAAGCAACTTGAACCACAAGGCCCGAGTGAACTTGAATGGAGCATGAAGCCACAGAATTTGGGGGGGTAGGGGCAAGGCCAGCCTGAGTAGAGGGTGAGACAGTGAGATTGGGGTCCTCTGGCAGTTGAGTATACGACTGATTGGAAATGGTGTTTGAAAGAGAAAGTGTCTCAGGATTCTCATTTTCCCTCAACTCCACAAACCAACGTGCACTGAAACCCACTCACACAGTGGCTAAAGCTGTGAGTGTGAGAGACTGGGAGTGTGGCAGCGATACACACACTCACTCTCTAACAATTCAATACTCGTTTTTATTTATTACTCATTGATATTTTGCTGAGCAAGTTATTTCTTTTCATTCCTCAATTTAAAAAAGCAATTCATGTTAAATGTTGTGCCAAGCTTTAGTTTTCTGAAATTTGCTCCTCGGTCCCCGCAAAATTTTGAAATAAGCCCCCCACATGAAAAGATTGGACACGCCTACTTTACGCATTTCAGTTACTATTTTATATATCTCTCATATGCCCTGTCACTTCTGTGAAAGGTCACAATCCAGTATGGAAATGGAGGTCAATTCAGGTGCATGCACATTACCCACCAGACTGAGCACTCGTGTGCTCTTTCTACGCATGTAAGATGGGAGCAGCACCAACTAATTTCTAGGCCCATTACATTTGCTCATCATCTGTGGCTGCTTCACTGCCCCTGTTTATATTGTTAATTTATATCAATGATGGAGCTGTCATAAATACCAAAATAGTAAAGTAAATGAGCCATATGTAATTTCAAACAACTGCTTATGATATTAGAACTTTGTATGATCGGATAGGTATTTTGTTTATATCAGACACTTAGATGGAATGGTACAAAAATTGTGAAATTGTACAAACCTAATAAAAGGGCACAATTTGTTACTCATTGATGTTCCATGGTCCTTTCTAATTCAAACCATTTCAATTCAAGTCCAATCAAAACTAAAAAATTTAAATATTTAGTGGCTAGTAATAGCAAAATAGTTAATGACAAATTAATTTCTTAACGGGGGCAGCTGTTTCAAACAGTCTGAATGTTACAGTCAATTATGTATTTTTAAACATTGGTGTGAAGGAGCCAATTGAGTAGACCTGGCAAAATGGGTTATGACACTTTATGCAGCATGAAGCTGATTTTCACAGATTTGCAAGATCAGATTTTATTCAGGATTTTAATGTATATTTTCCAGAATTGTATGGAATGCAATGAATAGCAGGAGAAGGGAAATCCTTAGCGAAGCTCTTAAAGAGTTGCTTTATACAGTTGGCTACACTACACAGTTAAACAAATCCAAACAATGGGCAGAGCCCAGGTGTTCCTCTACAGTAGATTCTTACAT
This sequence comes from Sphyrna mokarran, assembly GCA_024679065.1. NCBI lineage: Eukaryota > Metazoa > Chordata > Chondrichthyes > Carcharhiniformes > Carcharhinidae > Sphyrna > Sphyrna mokarran. Next base: position 112,706,613 of record JAGIQG010000003.1, read on the forward strand.
TAGAAATCTGCCTATGCAAGTAGCTGAAATTGAAAATAAGCATTTGCACACTCATTTGAAAGTGTTTACATGTGCTTGCACAACAGTCAGAGTTCCAGAACGATTCCTCTGTGCAGTAGTAAGAGAGGGATTGGGAAACATGTATTCACCATACAGCAACTCCATAAACATTTGCAGTGGAACCCTGAGGACCGATCCAAGGAAAAGACCCTATTCCCCTGACAAACACTGTGCCTGTGGCATTTCTGGTTCAGAGACAATAGGATGTGGTCTGAGACAGCCTTTGCAAAGTGATGCCCAAACATCAGTATCCACAGACATTGTTGGACAAGTGATAACCAATATCCAGAGGAAGGCAGGAGGAGGTACAGATAGGACAACAGTCTCTCAGGATGGTGTAATTACTTCTCAGCTAGTCTCTGTGGAATAAATAATCTTTATCTTTCAGCACCTTTACCTTAAAATTATAACTGAAATCTGAGGATGTGGCCCATTCCAGTGTGTCAGAATTGCTTGGTTCTCATCTTTTGTTTCATGGTCAACTGATGAGCAGTATTTCTAAGCTAAATATGTAGCACAAACTCTTATGAAATAGTTCTGAAATATTGCTGATTGTAGCAATTTTTCTGATGGCATACTTGATTCAATGATTGGAGGAAATCTATTCAGACTAATTATGATGAAATCCATAATTTCAAAACTTGTAATTTTTGAGACAGATCTTACTTGAAAAGTGAAACGGGAAGGAGAAAGCGTAAAGAGAAACTGAGAAAAGAAATCAACTTTTCAGAAAACTAAGACTGAAACTGAGATTCAAAACCATAACTTCCAAATGAAACCATATAAAAGGTGACAGAACCATAGAGCTTAGTCATAGATGATGAGTTCAGTGATGCAGACAGACAGGCTATGAAAAGACAGAGGGCAGGATTCTCTGGCCTCCCAGCTCTGTGTCTCTTGGTGACAGGTCAATGGTAATGGAATCTTCTAGTCCACTATTATCAATGAGATTTCCCATTGATTTCACCCCCATGCTGCTGGGAAGAGCATGTGTCATCAGTGGGACTGGAAGATCCTGCTGGCATGAACAGCCAGAGAATTCCAACCAGTGGCTACATCCAGGAACTAAGAATAAAGCATATTGCTGCCAGTGTTTCTGTCATTTGATGGTAACATTGGTGGATTTACACCATTCAGAGCTAAGGAGGGTTTGCAGATGTATGCCATTTTGCATGAAGATTGTGTCTTTCAAACACATGTTGGTTGTGTACTTCTTTCATCTAAGGATCAAATTAAACCCTAGAGGAGAAGAAACTGGAATTCTTTATGAGGAAGGCAGGGTTCTCAAGGATTTTATGACTGAGATTGATGACGTATGTACTGGATGGCCTTCTCAGCTAATTCCTAAGATCTGTCTTAGCTGTATCTGCCATTTACTCTGCAATTAATAATTTATAATCAATTACAATTTGCTTTGCTAATTCACGTTTAACTTATGTTGATTATGCATTTCAGAGTGTCACAGATATTATTTAATGTTTGCTTTGTTTAACTCTCATAGAAGTCATAGAAATTCTACAGTACAAAAAGAGGCCATTCAGCCCATTGCATCTGCACCGCCCAGGCCCTATACTCCTATACATTTATCCACTAATCCCTCTAACCTATGTATCTCAGGACACTGAGAGCAGTTTTTAATAGGGCCGATCAACCTAACTCATATATCTTTGAGCTGTGGGAGGGAAACTGGATTACCTGGGGAAAACTCACTCAGACATAAGCAGAATGTGCAAACTCCACACAGACAATGATCCAAGCTTGGAATCAAACCCAGGTCCCTGGAGCTGTGAAGCAGCAGTGCTAACAACTGTGCTACTGTGCCACCCTTGTATTCTGAATGAAATTGAAAAGCCCAATAAAATTGGGAAAATACAACAAAGAAGAAGAGATATTGAACATTGCTCAATTAAATCCTATTTTAATACTATTCATTCTTCCACCTATTGTTGTCATTTGTCCAAGTTATGAACTATAGGGCTGCACGGTGGCACAATCATTAGCACTTTGTCTCACAGCACCAGGGTCCCAGATTCAATTCCAGCCTAGGGTTACTGTATCTGTGGAGCCTGCACATTCTCCCCGTATGTGTGTGGGTTTGCTCTGGGTGTTCCAGTTTCTTTCCATAGTCCAAAGATGTCTAATTACGTTGATTGGTCATGCTAAATTGATCTAGTATTAGGGGGATTAACATCATAAATATGTGGGGTTACAGGAATAGGACTTGGCTGGGATTTTGGTCAGTACAGACTTGATGGGCTGAATGGTCTCTTTCTGTCCTCTACGGATTCTGTGCAATATAAGGAAGACTGTTTTGAAAGTAAATGTTCTTTTGAGTACCAGAAGCTTTTAACAATTTAAGATAAATTGCTGCTGGGGGAAAAGAACAGGAAAAAAATAACTGATAGGCACTTGAGCTTAATGACAGGATCAGGCAGTTGCTACGACACCAACATATTTATGCCACCAGCCTTTTAAAAAAAACACTATGCCAATAGAATACTGGAGGTGGATGAGGGGAAGAATTCTTCTGAAGTGAAAAGATAAGTACAATTTTTACACATGTGCTTGTGATTTTGGTATACATAGTGCTTAAAATAAATCTTCCCTCAATCCTGCAATGGCCCTGCAAACATTATTTAAGCAAGATGAATTATGATTCACACATGGGGAGGAAACCAATGTAAAAAGTATTTTTTTTTTCAAACATGGCAATATTGAAAGGTTCTTATGATATTCCTGTACTGGTGCATTCCATTTGATGCTGCTGGTGTTGTTGCTTTGAAAGTAACCATAGAAATTTAACGGTCGGCCTAATTGTTTTACTAATGTAAAAGTTTTAATTAGGTTTACTTTAGGTTCATTATGTTGCTACTTGCCTGCATTTCAGAGAAATATTAATCCTCAGCCAATGTGATGTACCTCAAGGCAATTACCACACTGAATGATATTACTGTGACAATCTAAAGTACTTACAAGAACATTGAAGTTGAAGCAATGCTTTCAGCGACCTCAGGCCCACATTCTAACATTCTTTTCCAAAATCTTTCTGCCCTGTTATCCTTCTATCTATAGTCAATAAAGGGGTGCTCTGTCAAATGCCTGTTTCTGTAGCCTCATAGACAAATAGGCAAGTCCCATAAGATTTTGAACAGATCAGTTATGTTCAAAAATAATCGTTCCTAATCTTCATATGACATAATGACCTGGATATTTCAAAAACATATTGAATTCCTTGTTGAACGACTGGAAGAAGTGAGGCAGCCTTCACTACCGCCTTTGTAATTCTGTGTGTTTTATTATGTGGTAATTATTAATCTTTATCACTTGTTCATTGGACTGGAAATTCACACTCAGGACATTAGGAGATTGACTTATAAGGATATGATTGATAGTTTAGTATTGCACTTCTACTCCTGGGATTTGTTTTGTTTTGCACACATCTACTCCACCATTCTGCTTGCTCTGTTACTCACTGCTGGCACTGCAGCTGAAGCAATGCGTTGTGAAATACTCCTTCCAACTTTTTCGCTGATTCATTTAGCAGCAACTAGTGTTCAGAATAGGAAATCTATTGGCATTCAAATGGTAATACTGAATTTTGAGAAAGGAGAAGGGTGCAATCTTACAAAAAAAAGACTTCTATGGGCGCGATTTTGCAACCTCGTCTCGCCCATTGTTTGGCGAGGTGAGGTGGTAAGATTGTTTGAGAGGTGAAAAATTGGGCTCTAGCTGTTTCTGGTGTGAAGCTGATCTTACTGGCAAAACAGTGCCTGTTACATTGCATACGGTGGAAAAACACGAGCAAGCCCCATTTTTTTGCTCCACAAGCAATCTGACCAGCTCACTCCAGCTGGTAAGATTACAACCAAAGAGTTCATACAAAAAGACAAAAAAAAAGTAGACGCTTAAAATGCTGGGGACAGAAGTTCCACCAGCTGAAAGCAGTCTGTTAATCAAAGGCTGGAACTCATCTGTACTCCGCTGCTCCGCTGGGAAGGCAATAACTGCTGAGTAGTACGCCCACTCGAGCTCTGAGATTGAGAAGGGAGCTAGGTACGGCAGAAAGAAGGGTCATAATGGAGCAAAGCTGGTGAGAGCAGAAGACTGGGGTGGGGGCGAGGGGCATTGGTTAGTTATTGACTGTAAGGGTAGGGATTTGGTTCTCAGCAAGCGCAGGCCCCGAACTGATGCTGGACCCCTCGATCAGGCACTGAATGTCTCTGAGCATAAGACACTCCCTGAGAGCTATCCCCTCCTGATGAGCTCCATGCCTGCCACTGGGATAATACCAGCACCACAAGAATGAGGCCACCTAAAGACCTCAATTAGTGGCTGGGCAAGAAGGCCATCCATGGGCCTCATACTACAGACTTATTTACAATGGAAACAGGAAGCTAGTCTTCACCTGCCACCCCCCCACTTGATTAGACTACTCCCAACAGGGAACTCACCATAAGACAACGCACAAGATTCCATTCTGTGAGGGAGCAAATGCATTTGGGTGCCCAGACACCTAACTTACTAACAGCTAGAGTGAATTTTCCCCATCCCACTGGATTCAAAGCAGGTGAGGGTGGACTATGCAATGATCCTTTGATCTTGGGTGGGATTTTCTGATCTTGAGGCAAGTGCACAGGAAGTTAACAAAAATCCTCAGGAGTTCAGCTGTAGATCAGTGGTAACAATCTTGCCTCACTGAGTGAGATGGCTGTTATTCAATTCCTACTACAGGAACTTAAATATGTGGGCCAGAAGCTTAAGTCTTCTCCCATGGTGAGTCCAGGACAGGAAGCATTTAATCAGACAGGAAGGTGGCATATGGATGCACTGCCACCTTTGCTCCAATTTAGTCCAAGCAGGAAAGCCAATTTAGGCACTTAAATGGGCAAAATGCCAACTTAAGGGTCTCATCCTGCTGCTGATATTAATCCAGCAGCAGATAAGGGGCTTTCCATTCAGGAAGCATGACAAGCATTCCAGGTTCCGGCAAGAAGTCTTTCATTCAAAGGCACTCAGTGTACTGATCAAAGAACCTGACATCAGAAAGTGGGTGCCTCTGAAGCCCCATGCCCTTGCTGCTAACGCCCTTCTCCCATGATGCCAATGCACTGACCCACCACCACAGTCCACCATCACTCACCTCTGGGCATGATCTCGTGACAATAGCAGGGTTAGAGCCATCACCTCCCCACTGTCCCAGTAGCACCACTGCAGAGTAGAGCTGTCATTTCAGATTGCCCCGCAGCTCTCAGCGGGCAGGGCCTCTGCCTTCAGATCCCTGAACTGTTTCGATATGTATCTTACTAAAGCACAAATGTTAACCAACACTGGGCTTTGCTGACATTGAAGAATGATGAGAGTGACTATGTGGCCTTTCTTTCTGTGTTCCCAAAGGACTTTGATTCTAGGGCTGAAGCTAATATCAACGGTTGCAATGTGTCTGCAATTGTAATAACATTTGAGGACCTGCCTTGAATCACAATACTGTATTACAGGGCATCCACCATATTTGATAGGATGGTCATTGTTCAGGATAGTGAGAAAAACACACTAAGTGTTTAAATAACTCCACTGACTCAATATATATTCAAATTGTTGGGATTCCGATCCCAATATCTTGGATATTCTCTTCAATAGTTTCCAGTACACTGATATTACTCCCACTCCCACAAACACTGCTTCATTTCCTTCTGTAAATCTCTGATCCACTTTCTGTCTGTCCCTGAATTCTTACAGCTTTAAGCCTGCCATGAAGAATTTTCTGAAAAGCTTTCCAAAATTTCAGCTACACCAAGCCATAGGGTTAAATCTTACCAAAACATGACAGTATTGTTTCTAGCATGAAAACTGGCATGTTTCTCTCCAGATCTTATGACACTCTATCAATAAAAATGAAGAGGGCAGGGGAGGACAGTTATACTATCATACAGGGTATAGGGCCTCAAAACCCAGCCATACAGAGACGGGGGCGGGGGGGGCGCACCTTTAAAGGACGTACTGATTATAACCTCAGTAAACCTCCCCCTGTGCCCCAATGGCATGTGCCTCAGGAGCTCCCTTCCTCACACCCAGAGTTGGCACTTCTCACCCCTAACCAATGTTAGACCCTTTCTTCCTATGCCCCCAGCCCAACAATAGTCTGCTCTAGCACCCACCTCTCTTCTCTCCCTCATCCTGCACCCCTCCTCCCCCTACCCTCCGCCCTCTCAACAGCCATTACTGGCATCTCCAGATTCCCTGTCTGCTTGCAACCAACACCATATGTAAGTGATTTCCCTGCCCCTTCCCAATGGGGCTCCCATTGGGGCCTGCCCCTTAGTACAGGTTGGCCCTGTCAAGTTGGCAAGTTGTCAATATACAGCAGAAAACCACTATTTGGTGAGGGGTGGGTTAATTAGATTAAAATCTATTCAAATGCATGTAAAGCAGGTGAACGGGTGTGAACCTGATGACATCGACAGAGAGGGAGTGGGGAAGATCTGAGATTGTGCACTCATCGGCGAGAGCTGCCGCATCCAGATCCCTAGCCTCACTGGCATTTCACACAGACGGTAAGTGTGGACTCAAAAATCACCTGAGAAATCAAACAGATTCTCAGGTAAATCCTTTGAGAACACTTTAAAAAGGGACAAAGAAAGCTTTGTTTGCAGTGACTATTTGAAGACATGTTGGGCCCAATTGTAACATCAAATTTTGGGTGTGAAAATACTCAGTAAAATGTCGAGCGCCCACCTCCTCGCTGGTTCCCTCTTTATCAAAGCTCAAAAATGGCCGTGATTGGGACCGGTCCGAAACAGATATTAACTTGAAGGGCTGTACACCCCAACTTTACCAGCACTTCCCCTTTTACCACTGCATTTGCCCATCCAGAATCGGTGCAAAACAGACATACTCCACAAAAATCCAATTTGGTTGCTCCAGTTAGTGAAGAGGTAAGTGCCGAGCATCTGACGACTCTCTGTTTGAGATCAATGGGACGGAGGGAAATGGGGGTCCACTGTCACTTTGTCTGTGATCAATGAGGGGAAAGGGGGGGTCTACTGCCACTCTGCCTGTGATCAGTGGGGGAGAAAGAATGGGTCTACTCCACTCTGCCTGTAATCAATAGAGTGAAAGTGGAGATCTACTGCCACTCTGCCTAAGATTGGGAGGAAGGGATGAGTGGGAGGGGCCCTCAATTGGTCTGGGAGGTGGAAGGGATGGGGTGGTATAAGGAGGACAGTAATGTTGTGGAGGTGGGACAATGTCCGTGGGGGCTGGGGAGGGGGCGGGTATTTTCCAGCATGGGAGGGATGTGATGGGAGCTGCATTCTATCATTTTTTTTCTGCGCATACATGGTTGGAAGCACTGATGGGAACTGTAGGATTTCAGGTGCATTAATCCCACCCATAGGCTTGTGCAGCACGATTCAAAATTGCTGATTTTTTTTCAGTCAAAGTGCCTATGGGGAGGCACCTGAGAACAAATCTAAAAGGCAGGTCTGAAACACTCCCAGATTCAAGTCCACCTGGCAGTTAGAATCAAAATAGTAAAGTAGGGTCTATTGACTGTTTTTTGATAGGACTGAAGTTATAAAACACACAAAAGCTGAGAATGTCTATTTGAAATTCCCTCTCCAATACAAAGGTGGAGATATTAATATATCTCCCTTAAAAGAATAGACGTAGAAATTCCAGGCAAATACATTAACCATTGATCTTGCAATCTATTTTCAGGCCCAAGATTATTATATTCGAGATAACTGTCCTGGCAACGATTCAATCATTTAACCTGTTTCTGATGTAAGACTAATGGTTCTGTGATTTTCTGAACTAGGTTGGAGATGTTTATTAATACGGTATGAAATTAGCTTGTTTCACATCCAGTAATCAATAACTGTCTTATGATGATGATTAGCAGTTCATTAACCTTCATCTTTTGATATCAAAGTCCACAAGTATGCTTTAATTATTTCCATTTATGAAAATAGTAGAATCATCTACCTAGTGAAATTTTTAATAAAGTAATGACTGAGTATTTTAACTATTTTGTGTTCTTCAGTTACATTCCCATTAACATTCTTAAAGATTGCCAATTCTTGCATGACTGTTACAGTGCTGGAATAGTTTCCTTTTACCATTATCTGAATAAAAAAATTTCAGTTTATTGTTTTTTTCTGGTCCTATTTCTCCAATCCAGCCATCCTTTAAACTGTATCTCAAGGTTCTTATGGTCTTGATATTTTGATTCTTTATCTTTTTCCTTACAGGTTTTCTTTCATATTCCATTTTGAGAGTTCTGATAACTAGCTAGAGTTGTGTTTGTTTAATAAATGCTTACTGGTCCTAGCTATATTCTATATATGCCTTTATAGACATTTGTTCTCAATTCATGGGTTATTAAACAATTTCTCCCAGTCAATCTGTTTCCGTTCTTTCATCATTTCCTTGGATGTTGACCTTTCAAAAATTACACAAGGCAGTTTGATCTTTAGGAACCCTGAGTTCCAGGTTGCATCAATCATCTTCATCCTTTGTGATTGTTATGACCTGCTATCACCACAATAGTTCTCTTAATGGTTTCAGGGTCATTTACCATTGTCAAGTTGAACAGAGAGCTGTGTCTCATGGCTTCTAGTTCTAGTTCACAATAAGAAAATCTAGTTCACATTCATAAATTGTGAATTAGATTTACTAATTCAGACTGGATAATTTCCAAAAGATGGGAGGTTGATTAAAAATTTAAATCTTAGGTTCACATAAGCGTAATGGTTGCGGTTTCAGTTACTTTTATCCGTACTTTTGCAGTAGGTAGAAAAATAACCTTATTTCACATAATTGAAAATGCAGTTAACGTTTAAAAATGCTGACTTTACGTGTTAAATTGAAAATATCTACCCCGCTAATATGCAGGACTAGAGATTCCACTCATCTTCCAATGGAAAATGGCATGGATAAGGAGTTTGAAGTTGTGCTGTTTAAGTTAGGTCCATTTCTGCTAAAATTCATTTGATAATCACAAATGGAAAAACTTCCCACAAAGCAGCACAATAAAGCTGTGTAATCAATTGTTCCTTTGTTTTTCTCTGCATTAAAAATGCTGTATTTATAAGGGGCAACTTGATGGAGTTAAAAAAACTGAAATGGAAAATAAGTATTATTCAATAGGTATGCTCACTCATCTTATAAGCAACTGGATTTAAAAATCATTAACAATTACATACATAAAAGAAAGTGCATCATCTAATAATTTTTTGGTGTACATTAGTCAGTTTGTTTATAAGTTAAATTTTTTTCTATATTAAAAACTTTAAAAATGTGTCAATTAACACACATGTGCCTAAGAAAATGAATGCCATTTGAAAAGTCTTCCCAGACTTGTGCGATTGTCAGGATTTTGCAATTTGAATTTTGGGTAAGATCAGAATTTATTGCTCATCCCTAGAAAATGGTGTGAGCTGCCTTCTTGAACTACTGCAGTCTATACAGCTGAGAATGTCTATTTGAAATTCCCTCTCTAAAACAAAGGTGGAGATATTAATATACCTCCCTTAAAAGAATAGAGGTAGAAATTCCAGGCAAACACATTAACCATTGATGAGTAGGTCCACCTACAACACTGTTAGGGAGAAGATTCCAGGATTTTGACTAAGCAAATAGTGAAGGAACCATAATTATTTGCAAATCAGCTAGGAGGGGAACTTGCTGGTGGCAATTTTCCCATGTACGTGCTATACTTGTTTTCTAGGCAGTGCTTTCAAGAGTTGGAAGATGAAATCAAGCCTTGGTAATTGCCAGAGTACACCATATAGATGGTACTCATTGCTGTTATGATGTACCAGTGGTGAAGAGAGAGAATATTTAAAGTAACTAATAAAGCAGTCTGTTTCATCCTTGATAGTGTCAAGCTTCTTAGAGTTGTAGGAATTCATCCAAATAGGTGGAAACTATTCCACCACACTTCTTATTTATGTCTTGGTTGGAGTGTCAGAAGGTAAGCTACTGCTACAGAATTCCTGTCCTCTGATCTTAATTGTCACCATTTTATTTATGGTCCAATTTAATTTCTGTTCAATGGTAACCCCAGGATATTGGTGGTGTTTCAGTAATGATGATGCAATTAAAATGGCAAGGGATATGATCAGACCTTCCCTTGTTGGAAGTGATCATTACCTATCACTTGTGTAGCACAAATGTTACTTAAAACTTATCAGTTCAAGCCTGAATTTTGTCCAGTTCTTGTTGCATATGGATATGGACTACTTCATCATCCGAGCAGTCATGGTACTGAGCACTGTTCATGTATCAGCAAACATTCCTACTTTCGACCTTATGATAGAAAAGTTCATTGATGAAGCAGCTGAAGATGGTTGGGCTCAGGACACAATCTGAGGAACGCCTGCAGCAAAGTCCTGGGACTGAAATGATTGGCCCCAATAACAATTATCATAAAATGTTTTGCAAATTAGAACTAAAGAGATTTTCCCTTATTACCAATGACTTCAGTTTTACTAAAGCTTCTAGGCACCTCATTTCATCAAATGGGCCTTGACTCTCTCCTTACTTCTGCACTTTAGGCGTTTTATCAATGTTTGGATAAAGGATGTAATTAGGATCTGGAGCCAAATAATCATGGTGGAACTCAAACTGAGCATCAGTGAGTCAGTTACTGATGAGTAACTGCCTGTTAACAGTACTGTCACCAACACATTGCACTATGCTGATGGTCAGGAGTGGCAATTAGTTGGATTGGAATTGTCCTGATCTTGTGAATAGGACATATCTGGGCAACATTCTACATTGTTGAGTAAATGCCAGTGGCTGTGCTGGAACAACTTCACTAGAGATGTGGCTAGATCTGGAGCAGAAGTATTCAGCTAGGTGATGCAACTTTTGCTGCAACTTGCACACTCAGTCTTTTCTACTTACGACAAGCAAGGAATCAAATTTAAAAATAAACCTTACAAAACTACAAAGCAGGAGTGCATGCTAAACAGTGAAAGTAGCAATTAAGTGAAGACTATTCCATCACATTCCTTACTTATGCCTTGGTTGGCGGGATAGACCTTGGGAAATCAGAAGGTGCTCAATGCAGTTGTAGCCATAGTGGCCAGAATTCCCCAGCCATTTATGCCTCATCATCACTGCCAGCAAGATTGGAGAATTTGGTGCTCAGCCAAATCTCCATTCACTGCAGCGCGATGAGGAAAGATGAGGTCGGAGAATCCTGCTCTGTATTTAAAGCTGGAAAAACAAAACTCTTCGAAAGAGCAAAGTGATCATCCCCACCATTGGATCAGTTCGAAGCTCTGCAATCCTGCCACTTTCATGAATGAAATTGGATGATTAACAACTGATGGAAAGAAGGGCTCCATGAACATCCCCAACATTGACAATGGTGGAGTCCAGCACCTAAGTGTAAAAGACAAGATTGAATTGTATATAAATATCTTCAACCAGAATGTTGAGTGGATAATTGATTTGATCTCCTATCATTAGAGATATTTGCATTCATAAGGTTTTTTTAAAAAATTTGTTCATGTAATGTGGGCACTAGTGCTGACCCTTCTTTTTGAATTGCTACGAGAATAGCGATTGGACTAAACCGAGTGGCTTACAAGGCCATTTAAAAGACCTATTAAAAGTCAACCACTTCACAGTGAGCATGGAGTCCCATAAAGACCACATTGGATAAGAACAACAGGATTTCTTCATTAAAGGACATTTGTGACGCAGACAGATTATGAAAATAGTCCAGTTGTTTTACAGCCACCATGACTGATACTAGTTTTTTATTCCAGATTTATCTAAATTTTAACTAAATTACAACCAAAGATGTGTAGGTTAGGTTGATTAGCCATGTTAAATTGATTCTAGTGTCAGAGGGATTAGCAGGGTAAATACAGGAATAGGGCGTAGGTGGTACTGTGATCGGTGCAGACTCGATGGGCCAAATGGCCTCCTCCTCCACAGTAGGGATTCTCTGCTTCGATGATTCAAATGACATTGACAATGATGTGATCAGATGATCCTAGCAGATGCCAGTGGTGGGCAGTTTCCTGCAGCAGAGAATTCCACTTATTAGTTTTTTATTCAAGATTTATTTAATTAATTCTTCAGCTGCCATGGTGGGATTTGAAATCAAGCCTCTATATTATTAGTCCCAATCTCTGGAATTACCAGTTCAGTGATTTTATGTTCACCATATCAGCTCAAGGCCTGTTTTGAAGGAATTGAATCTTGAACCAACATAAAATCTTTCAGAAAATACTAATATAAGTGATCTTAGGTGTAACTCGTTTACATTTAAAATTCCCTGATCCTTTGCGTTTGTTCAACTATGGGTTACACTGATAAATTAATGAAAACAGAGATGACATCCTGCAATGTTTCCATGTTGTAATTATAAAACAAGAACTTTCTGTATTCAGTATTTCCACAAAAAAATGACCACCCTGTGGTAGTTTCCAGCTACTGCATTAAACCATTATAAGTTGTCGAGAAATTATTTTAAACCAATATAGTGTTTAATTTCCGCATAAAACAGATCTTGTGGCATTTGTCATTATCTTGAAACTCTATGTTAATTCATAATGAATCATCCTTTACTATTTGATCAGCTAATAATGTGTGTGGGTCTCCAAGATACTATATAACTGAAATAGGTGAGATTAAAGTACCCGTACTTCATGGCAGCCAATGATTAATAAATACCGAACATAATTTTGAAAAATAAATGCTAGAATATTGTCATTTGGTTGCAAAGTTGATTCAAAATATATATTAGAATATTCACTTCTATATTGTCTCCAACTACCTATCATCTTTACTATGAATGGAATGTGCTGAGCCCCACATCAATGGCTTGGCCTTGCAAACATTAGCTGATTTATCAGAAAACTGCAGATGTATTGCTCAAGATACCTCTCTCATTAATGTCAATGCATGGAAAATTGTTGACAATGTAACCCCAATAAACCAATATGTCATCTTCTGAGTCTAGGTGGTGGGGTCCTTAAAAAGTTTTTTTTAATATTTATATTACTTTATTGTAAACTATTTTAGTATATTACTTAAGTGCTAAAAACAATGGTGTACTATTTTGGAAAAGTCAATAGCAGGAATGTCTGAAGAGATTCAAGTGGAGAAATAACGTACCTACAAGTATGTTGTATGTTGAGGGCAGCATGGTAGCACAGTGTTTAGCACTGCTGCCACACAGCACCAGGGACTCGGGTTCAATTTCGGCCTCAGGTCACTGTCTGTGCGGAGTTCGCACGTTCTCCCGGTGTCTGTGTGGTTTTCCTCTGTGTGCTTCAGTGTCTTCCCACAGTCCAAAGATGTGTGGGTTAGGTTGATCAGCTATACTAAATTGACCTTAGTGTTAGGGGGATTACCAGTGTAAATATGTGGGGTTATAGGAATAGAACCTGGATAGGATCGTCGTTGGTGCAGACTCAATGGGCTGAATGGCCTCCTTCTGTGCTGTAGGAAATCGATGAATCTATGAAAGTCTAAAGTAAACATTTCTGCTTTAGTAATATAGAATTTAGTACACTCCTTGAGGTAAAGTTGAAGGTGGTGGGGCATTTAATTGGACTGAAGGGTGCAACATGTGGACCCCATCACATTCCTGTTCCTGTCCTAATTAAATCCAAAGCAGGGCTGGTTTCTACGAATGGCTTCTTGTGCCAATACCGATTAAAGCCCTTCATGGTCTTTGCCTACTGCGGCTTGTATTCAACCAACAACAAACAGGAAGTTGCTATGTAGGAATTCCGAAAAGCATAACCCTATTGTGTTTGCTTGCTGAGTCCTGGGTGGAGGGCCCTCGTTGTCGGGCATTTGGAGTCTGATAAAAGGAGGAATTGGTATCATAAATGGGGAAGTATTGCTCTGTCTTTTGACATCCCCCCCCCCCATGCCACCCACCGCCTCCTCCCCATGCTCCCTCCTCCCCACCCAGCTAATGACATCTGTGGCCTGGATCCCTCTGCATCCTAGGCATCAAGTGGTTGCATTGCTGACAGCTACAATTGCTCCTATCAGTCTCTGAGCAAATGAAATTTTTCAGGGAGGCAAGATTTCTGCCCCGCCAGCCCCTGCCATGGGTCTTTAATCCTGGGGAAGGTCAGTCAATATGGTGGGTCATCCTTGAAGGAGGAACTATGGTGCTTATGCAAACTCTCCAGCTAGTAGGTCTGGATTAAATCATCTCATTAGAATATAGATGATTGTCCATGCTGCTATCAAAGTAAACAAGTATAATTTAGCTTATCAGATATATCTCTTGCTAGTGACAAAATCAAATTTATTAGCTATTTAGTTTTGTCAAATCACATATGCAGAATCAGCTTAAAAATGTTAAATATAAGCCAGCACCATGTAGTCTATCATTGAACATATAACATATTGAGTTGAGGTAATTTAATTTTGAGATCTTATCGACATTCGTTGACTGGTCAAAGATTTGCTTTTGCGATTTATTATATCATTGAAACCATTAGATTGAATTACTGCCCTGTGCCTCATTGTCAACTATCCAGTTGCAAGATGTATTTTCATTAAGCTTTTATCCAAACATCTGATCAGAACATTTTTAAATGTTTGAGCTTTATTTTAGATCACTGAAGTCAATTATCAGTCTGAAATGTAACTGAGGTGTGGATTTGTTTTCGACCAACAAGTCAATATTAAACCATGAGAGTGGTACGTGTAAATAGGGGAACATCAATGTGGGAGTGAAATTCCAAAAATAGAAAATTCACTGTTTCCGGCTGGGGGAAACAAGGGAAGAGAGAGCTCCTCTGAAACAGCCTAGGCTTCAGTGAGAAATGAAAAAGAGAAAAAGAGTCCTTGAATGCCCTGCTTCTCATTTCAAGTACATGTATTTAGGGTTTTCAATGAGGTTTGTACTACTGAATAATGGATGTCCAGGGTTTCAAAGGATCAGCTATAATGTTTAGTTCATTTAATGAGTACAGTAAATAAATTGACTGCGCAATTTTAAATCCACTTTCGGGTCTAACGTTTTTGTCTGCTTAAGTTTTAATTTAGCTCCATGGAGTTCTTTTGTGCCCATTTAATCACTACTGACACATCCTTTATGGTTGACAATAAGAATTCTCCTATCTGATATGTTCAGAAGAAGGAGTGGACGATTAGATGGACACCAGGCAGGTCACATTGTTTCAGAGACATTCGATTCCTGCTCCAAATATCTATAATCCAGGTTGAATGTCCCTCACATTAAAAAACAATTACAGAGGGTAACCTCCCAAAGCAATCACAGACATAAGTAGTTGGGGAAGCTTCAAAAATGCAAAAAGCAAAGAAAAAACTTACATTTATACAGCATTTTTTTGATTCAGAATGTCTTAAAGCAGTGACTGCTGTGATGTATGAAACACAGCATCTAAGTTGTGCACAGAAAGTCCCCAAAACCATGAGAAAATAAATAAATAAATTGGGAAAGATCTGAAAAATTTATCAATAAAAGATGATTTATTCGGTTGTCTAAAAGTTGTTTCCCTGCTACGTCCTAATTTCTCAACTTTTAAGTAACCAAAGTTCCAGAGGAGGAGGAAGAAAATGCAGAGAAGTCAGGCTCTAATTGGTGAGACTAAAGAGCGGGAAAACAGTGGTCGAGCTATACGAACAGTTAACTTGAGATGTGTGCATATAAGGGACGAAGAAAGGCGATGAAGTGAGGAGGAAGAGGCAGAGGCTGATGAGGTGTTACTGTTTATGTGAAAGATGACCAGGTTTGTGGCTCAACCTAGGTGGAGGGCAGCCAGAAACAACAAGGTGTGAGGTGCTGAAAGCCACCACAGGTGAGATCAGCCACCTTATGGAGCAGGTAAGGTAAGACAAACAGGTTTACAAAGTGACCCAGGGCAGACCAGTAATAGAGAGACACCAGACACTGCATCAAGCCTTATTCATAGGGAGACAATGAGTGAGGCAAGAAGCTGTCTTGAAGATCCCAGGCAGGTGAGATTGTGACCATGGAGATACTGTGGAAGCTGTGAGGTTGGGTGAGATGGTGAGGGGTGAGTAGTGCAGAAATGGGAATGAGCGCGAGCCCATGAACTATAAATGTCCCTCTGTGCAAGGATCTTGCTACCATTCATTCAAAAGAGTATCAATTTGTCCATAAAACTGCATCACTCCTTGATTCACAACCTCTTAATGATAAGGCTGAGTTACTGCAGAGAAGGAAAGCTGAGAAAGCAAATTCTGTTCTCCAGATGCCATATCCTTCCCCTCTGCCCTAATACCTGCAGGTCAAGAATCATTCTATTCAGTCAGCTGAATACGCTGGTCAGAAATCCATGACGCCCTGTAGACATCATTATCAAACTGAGGGACAGCTGTCATCACCATCGACAATGAGTAAAAGATGATTTTCATTGGTCAATTAAGTGGTGACAATTAGGCATGAAAGCAACTATTATTACTAGAAATGTAAAGGGAGAGACTGGAAGAAATATTTTCATTCAAGAGAGTTACTACACATCCATTGAAGTATAACAAATTATTAATAGGAAATTAGACAGCATTATATAATTACAACAAGAAATTAAAGTAACAAAAATGATGAATAATAAACTTTAGTGGGAAAGCTTAAATGAGAACAATGTACCAAACAACCCATACTTTCTACCACAGCTACATTCGTGGCCAGGAGCCCCTGGAGAGGGAGCATGTGGTGTCCTTGTGCACAGTCGACACCTTCCGTGCCCGCTGGGCGCCACAGGGGCTGGTGTGTGTTATAGACCCTTATAATCACATTTTGATTTAATGTTTTAAGTTTCCTTTGAATTTTGGTTTCTATTCAGGCTGTCCCTCCTTCCTTTTTGGGGGGCTGTCCCTTTTAATTTGTCCCTAAATTAATCTGAGTTTGTTTTACTTGTTGGGTCATTGAAAGAACTACCAAATAACCCACATCTGTAAGGAATCAACTATAATTCTGCGATGCTAAACTTAAATGATCATACAATTGGTTCCATACTAATTTATTATACTTTTCATTGTTCATTTCAATAGAAATCAATTTGTTTGAGTGGTACCTATTATAAGTCAAATGAGCTATAAAATTCAAATGTCTTAGGAATTGAAAACCAATGTTTAAGGTTTATGGTGGATAAGACTAATTTTCTTCTTTTCAAACTGATGGCTGCCAGTGTTAACAAAATGAACTATTTCCCACTTAAGGCAACAGGTATCAGAAACAAATGCTTCTGGACCATACTTTCAGTACAAGTCAAAATAAAATAAATTAGTATCTTTCCTGAAACAGGGCTCAATTGATAATGTTACTGCTATTTAAAGATGAATCTAATCTATCTAGCAACATCAAAAGAAACCTCTCTTCTGCCCATTTCCAAAAATAACTTCAGAAAGCTTTTTAGTATAAGTTTAGTATTACTACCTTTCCCCCACAACATACTTAATTTTAATCTCTGTCATGATAAACACATACAAAGGATTGTTCCAATACATGTGCCTATCTTTTGGTGTGTCTTCACCAAGTGCAATTTTCCAGAGGACAATGGAGATTCAACTGCAGGAGCCACTAATTGCTGTATACCTTGGTGATGTTCTCATAACTGGATTGGCAGAAACCGAAAATCTAGCAAAGTTAGAGGAGGTGCTGAAAAAGTTTCAGGAGGTTGGAGTTTGCCTCATGGAGAAGAAATGTGGCTTTAAAACCAACGAGGTAATCTAGCTGAAATATCATGTAGATGGACAAGGATTGCAATCCTTGGAAGGCAAGGTATTAGAGAACTTCTAAATACTCTGGGATTTAAAACACTAATAAGGGCTAATAAAACAGAGTGGATTAACTTAGGGTAAGAACCACAGATGCCTTATACATATATTTCACAGAGGTACTGTTTGCATAGAAACACATATAACACAGTTAGAGATTTTAAACTGTATTTCTGAAAAATGTGTTACAGCTTGGCTAATAACATAGAATTTTAAGGCATCATGGGAAGTGAACCACATTTTTTTTTTTACAACAATACACTCACAGAGGCATATCTCTGATCAGCATCGACCTAGACAGTCTTTAGGAATAGAAAATTCATAAGCCAAGGAAAAAGCTAGCAAACTCAGATGGACTAATGAATTGACAAAGCCTTCAACCAGATAAGGGAGTCTAGAACAGGCAACAGGTGACCATGGGAAAGTCAGGCAGAAACATATTGTTCCTATGTTATCAGAAAACATCTGTAATTGGTCAAGGTATATGACATTTACTAATGATGATTGGTTCATTTCCAACTGTGGATGTGCAGAATTATATAGCTGTATTGCCACTGTGATGTAACTTCAGACCGTCCAATCCTTCTCTCCCAGTGTACGTTGGTCAATAGAGAATGCCTTTTACTTGGATAATGTAGTCGCAAGTCTTTGTATTAACTAAAGTTAAGCTCAATACTTAGCCTCCGAAAAAGCCTCTACACAAGGTCAAGGCCATTAAGGAAACACCAACTCCCAAAAATACATTTGAGCACAAGACATTTTTGGGAACATGTTTAAAAGATGCACCAATCACTGGGTAAAAAAGTTAATCTCCATCCCCCCACCACAGAGGTTTTTGTGTGGCTGACAGTCCCCTTCTCCCAGATCATTCCAGCATCCCCACCCCTTCCGATTAATGCTGGCAGCCCCCCTTACCCCCAGTCCTGCTCTCACCCTTGAATTTACCAGGGCACTGCTTGGCCACGTCTCTCCCTCTGGGGGGATCCGCACGACAAGTTCATGTGTATAATGTTGGGTCACATCAGAGAGGTGCAAATATTTAGTAAGGGGTAAGATCTGGCAAGGAAAGCGTTTAATTAGATTGAAATTTGTTAAAATGAATTCAAATCAAATTCTCGCCCATTGTGGGCATAAAACCAGAAGTTGGATATTGCGATTTTGCCAGTGAGATTTGGCATTTCTGGGTTTCACCGGATCTTGAGCCCTTGCCAGTCATCTCACAGATGAAGAATGTGGGCTCAAGATCCTACCCATGGCATCTGTCAATGGATCAGTATTTACAAGTGACGAGTTTCAAAACTTCACAATACTCTATTACATAATGCACATTATAACCGGACGGACTAGCTGTGCAAGCCGTCTAAACTTTTAGGTCTGGTCTAAAGAAGCAGTCAGGAGAAACTTGAGACCAGAGTCTCACATTTCCTTCTTGGCTACAAGGTCACTCCCTAGGAACAACAAGAGTCCCACCTGCAGAGTTGTCAATGAACCATCATTTGTGAACAAGACTAAGCCTCGTATTTCCAAATTTGCCGGGGAGTGTTGAGGCCAATCAAGGCCATCGGATTAATGGCAGTCAACATGTCCTTTATGATGGATGATCCATGAGGTATCTTAGAAGTAGTTGAGTTGGGTCCCTGGAATTGTTGTCTCTAAAACTGGACTTCTGTCCTATCAAGTGACCATAGAAGAAAGGATTGGCCGAAAACACAGACTATTTGAGCAAACAGTTTTGCCATCAGGAAGTATATAGCCATCAGGGAATGTTGCCAACTGCTTTAGCACTAATTACCTGGTCATCTTGTGGCAAGCACAATGTTTCTCTATGGAAACAGATAGAACTAAATTACTTGTGCCTGAAGAGGCTCTGGGGTTTCAGTTGACAGCAATCCTGTGGATGTGCCCCAGCAAGAAGGCTTATTTCCCTGTTACACAAGGATTCAGAAAGATTTGGACTGAAACTCTCCCATTTCGTCAACTGCGGGAATCGGAATCATAACGAGTGAGGCAGAAAGTTCAGTGGACCACATGAAGGTGGGCAAGTCTTGAGGCCAGAGAATCCCACCCTTGATTTATAAGTGCCTAAATCCATATACTAAATATTTAATTATCTGGGACGGTATAACTTGAGTAGTGACATTTACATAAAGGGAAATTATGGAGGGGGAGGAGTGAGGTGATTGTCCCTTTAAGGATCAATTTGCTGAGTAAGGGTCACATGATCCTGGAAATTGAGGAGTAGAGTAGACATCACCTGTAAGCACAGGCATCTGCACCCAGTCACCTCGGGAGCTGATTGCAGCGACAAGGCTACAAGTTTCTGCGTAGTTTAACTATAAATAAACCAGTAGTATTTTCTCAAAATTGGTGAATGAGTATCTTTATAGTGGGTTAAATTTGCAGCATCACCATCTGGGTGATTTCAAGCAGGGCTGATTGTTCAATTGTCATAGACCCCCACTCAAATTATATCCCAAATGGAATGAAACCCAAATGTAAGACTTTGCCACACTGCATCTCTATTGAAAGATTCTTCAGCTGAGTGCATGCTCAAAAGAATTCAACATTCAAGTCATAAAAGCCACAAAGGTAATCAATCTATCTTCAGCTATTTTATGACAGAGCCTACAGTAGGTGAAAAATTTGCTTCAAGATTAACTACTCCTTAGATATGGAATTATCTATATCTGCTGTGGTGGGGGAAGAGGGGAATTGTCAATTTCTTTAGCAGACAGAATTTTTCAAGCAAAACTACAAATAGCCAGTATTCAAATTAATTCCCTGAAAACACACATAACTCCACCTAAGTTACCTTAAAAAATGCACTTCACTGAACCTGATTCACCTTGAACCTCTTAAATTAATCAATAGTATTGTGCTCAATAAGCACAGCAGCTGCAAGACTAGCACTTTCTAGTTGTCAATACTGCCATTGTATTTGAACTACTAATGTATCACAATATAATTGGTCATTAGAAAATACATTACTTGTTGGGCAATCACAATCGGCTTTCCGGTAAAGTAAAACACATTTCTTACTGGATTTCTTATTCCCAAAGCAGCACTGCATAAAATTGCCTCACTATTACAAAGATGATGCTGCCATCATTTCATTATTATACAGCAAGCTACAGTTAGCACAGGTTCCCCCTACCTAATCTCAAAATGATAAGAATTACAAAAATCCAAATTTTGCCCTGTACCTTCATGTGTGGGAGACAAAGGTTTTGAGCATCCAGGAGGCTACACAACTTAGTTTAAGTGTTCTTGACACCTGCTAATCCTATTAAAGACTGCTAGATCTGGGGAGATCTTGAGACTTAAATACCTTCAGCAGAGACAGAGTATATGGGGCACTACCCTAAATATGGAATCGTGAAATCATACAGTACAGAAGAGGCCTTTGGCCCCTCCAGTCTGCACTGACACTAAACAGCCAGAATGTCAATTTGAATAATCAAGGTTAGGGATTATGTTCAAATCCACTCTCTTCACACCATCAAAGAAAATGATAACTCTCAGCTTCTCTTGCAATTTAAAAATATAATGATGACCAGATTTTCAGGGCCTTAAAACATGTTGATCCCATGGCCATCAATGAGCCCCCCCAATTCCTACCCTGAGTGCACCTGCCACTCACACATGTCAATTAACATGTCAGAAGGCAGTAGCTCTATCCCAACCAGGCCTTTGTAAAAATATGGGTGCAAAGCTGTGACCTTGTACCTGGTCTGGTTTCCACTAAAGCAGGAATATATTGCAAAAGCTGCACATTTTCAAGAGCAATACTGTGCTGAGACTTACTGAAAAAATACACAATATACTACATCAGTGATAGCTTGAATTAAATAATCCTAATGACTATGTTTGAAAAGATTACTTTAGGAAATAGAAAATGCTGGAAATTGACTGAATGTCACAGAAGATCATAGAATTCCAACAGTGCAGAAGGAGGCCCATTGAGTCTTCACTGACCACAACCCCACCCAGTCCCTATTGCCGTAACTCCACGTATTTATCCTGCTCATCCCTCTGGCATTAGAGTTAATTTAACATGGCCAATCAACCTAACCCCCACAGCTTTGGACTATGGATGAAACTAGAGCACCCAGAGGAAAACCACACAGACATGGGGAGAATGGGCTAACTCCACACAGACAGTGACCTGAAGCCAGAATTGAACCTGGGTTCTTGGTGCTATGAGGTAGCAGTGCTAACCACTGTGCCACTGTGCTGCCCAAATTAGTGTCTATGGAAAGCAAAGACTTAATTAATATTTTGGGTATAACTCTGGAGTCAGTATTGTAAATATTGACCTTTCTATTCTGACAGAATGTATATTTTCAGAAATTTCCTGTTTTTGGTTCATTTCTCCAGTGTTTACATATTTTTCTTTTTATTGTACCTTTAGTATATGCATACATCGATCTACAATTTTTAAAATTCAAAACAATAACATTAATTGGTTTTAGTTTCATTAGTTCCTCTTTGTATGACTTATTAAAGCTTCGCTCAAGAGTGACTCACGTTGTCAGCTTATTATTATCTGCCCATTTACTGAATAAAATAGTCTTAAAAACAGAAGGCTAAATCTTCTAAACTTGTGCTCAGAATTTCTAAGAAAAATTCAATGAATCACTGAAGAACAATATTTACCATCATTGAAATATTTTTTGGGGTTGAAAGAATGCAGTAAAAAGTAGCATTACTAAACTGAGAATGAACTGATAATCCCATTGAGAATAGTGTAAATCATTATTCATTTCTTTTACTATTCCACGCTCATTCTCAAAATGTGTCATTGATATGAATTAAGCTGTTGGGCGGCTGATTTCATGTTTGTCACAAAGAAGGATCATAGGTCCGAGAAAGATTTTTTAAAAAGTGACTAAAGCACAATTGCAATTCGAGTATACTGAACGAGTTCTAGTAAATGACAATAAAATTATGTTACAAGAATTCCCTTTCTTATAAAATGTCAATAAAACAGCAAACAAAGTTACAATCTCTTTCTGGAATTATCTGGGGAAGGCATCAAGCAGAACTGAAATGTTACATTAGAGGAAATGAAAGTGGCCAGTGTAATCAGCTCTCGTGCACCTCCCAGTGGCTTGTTGCACAACTGCACAGACAGGAAAAGCTCTTTTAACTACTTTTCGGCTGGGAATGTGGTTAGGTGCTTTGATTAAAGAGGTGGGAAGGAAGAAGGAAATATTTTAGTGCGAGAAAGATATTGGAGGTTAAAGACAAAAAGTTGTTAAAAGAAAGGGGAACCACACAACTCTGCTACACCAAAACAAGGGTATCTAATTTGATTTGGACTGTTCAAATGTGTCTAATTAGCCAATTATGTTATTTTGACACTTAAATATCAATTACAAAATAGTATTGCCAGTTGCTATTTGAGAATGCATTGGTTCCCAGAAAAAATTGTATAAATCCATGCCAAAATTAAATATTCAGATATTTTTCTGTGTCAGCTTGGGCTGTGAGGGGGGACTTAGAGCACAAGGTATAGGGCACATATGACTTGTGGTCGGTATTAGCCCAAGCAGCAGGTGTATCACCTGGGATTGATTAGGAGTTTATAGATGAGGGGTTTTAGGCTCACCTGATCCAGGAAGACCTGCGGGGACAGTTAACCTGCTGTGCACTACCATTGAAGTTCACCACAAAGAAAAAGCAAGCAGACTGCATCAAGTATCAAAAGTAATTTAATTTTATTGCATTTTCAATGCTTGTCCTGCAGGTATCTCATGCTTTTTCTGTTGTGTCTGTCTGTAGTGTGTCATGAACTTTATATTGGCAGTCCACATGCATTGTGACTAAATATTTCCTCAGGTGGATGAATGAACAGAGGAAATAGGGAGTTGCAAGGGTGATTAAATCTGAGCACATCTTCTGCTGGAGTTGCTGTGGGCTCACCGCTTCCAGAATCAGCATCAACTCTCACTTATACAGGCTCTGTGATGACACTGAACATCTGCTGATAGCAGTATTATCCCAGCAGCTTTTGCACTGCTCCGTGTATTCCACTGCTAAAGGGCATCTCCTGATGATATCCACTGATCTCTCTTACAAGTAAGCGCCAGAACAATGTTGTCCCAGTGAACTGACAACAGCAAAAAGTATCCACAGCAATTGCAAAACAACCAATGAGAAATGATCTTCATGTGCCTGCGTGTCACAAAAGAATCCCATTGGCAGATGCCACTGGTGTTGCAAATGGTAGGACAAATAAATGTTGCACGACATTGCATGTATTAAAGGTGACAGTGAATACCTAAGGCTATGAATTTGCTTTCATTAATGTCTAATTTACAGTATATACTGCTGCTTGATTCATATCATCAACTGGAATGTTAACCTAGTAAGGTATGTATCCCCTACTACTAACCAATTGTCTTAATGTTAATCACTGCCACTACCTTTTCTCCAGAGCTCACTGACTCAACATATGCCTGCTCCTCAGCATTGGTGATTTTCTCCAATAATCAGGTTTATTATCCCTGTTCTCTGGCCACCAACTCCATCCCTCAGCTTGGAAATTGTCTGAAGTTACATCAGCTGCTCTCAGCTTTGCTTTATTACTGATCCCAGATGAGCTTTTGAACACACAACAGCTCCAACATTAAGAAAACTTATTTGCATCTTTAGGGTTATAGGTTGGTAGGAATCCCACCGAAACTGGCAGCATCCCTGCCGACTTGATCTGGGAACCCCCAAGTTAATCATTAGTGGAGGCTCTGACATTGTGGCATTATCACAGGATTAATAATCCAGAAACCCAGGATAATGTTCTAAGATCTTAGGTTCAAATCTTGCCACGACAAGTGGTGAAATCTGAATTCAGTAAAAACCTGGAATTAAAAGTCTAATGGTGACTATGAAACTATTTTTGATTGTCCTAAAAACCCAACAGGTTCACTAACGTCCTGAAGGAAGGAAATCTGCCAGTCTTATCTAGTCTGGTCTTACGTGACTCCAGATCCATTCTTGGCTCCTTAGGGAATGCCCGCATGGAATGAAAGTCCTTCTCCAGGGAGCGATTGTCCAATCAGAAGCTGGCAAATTACATTGCACTGGAAAGTGACAGCAGATGGCAGGGAGGTGGGAGTTCACAGCTAAGGGTAAAGAATGTGGCTTTAAGTGTACCTCCAATCCACTCTTTCTAATGTTGAATCCCATGATTAGGTACACACCAACCCCAACACCATCCCCCCCCAATCTCAGTTGACCACAAAGTTACCCAATAAGTCTCCTGCCTATTACTGGTTTTCAAACAGCCTTTAAGTGGGCATTAACACACACTCTGTACATTCTAGATCCTAACCACTCTCTGTGAAATACTATTTTCTCATGTCACTGTTGGTTGCAGCCATTCATCTTAAATCAATGTCTCTGGTTCTTGAACCTTCCAATAATGGGTACAATTTATCCCTATCTAGACTGTTAAACCGCCTCAGGATTTTGAATTTTAGTTGCAGCATTGCCTGATTCCAGCCCACCTCAGTTTAACCGAAAGCCTCACCCATATCTTTGTTAACTTCACACTGACTGTTCCATTGCACTTCTGGTCAGCCTTCATGTTTTTCCCTCTGTTAACTTATGGCCATTCAAAGCTTCCTGCATGCAAAGTCACACCAAGTTCCATTCACCCATCATCCCTGTCTTCACTAACCTACAGTAATTCTGGGTAAGCAATACCTCAATCTTAAGATTCACTTCTTTGTTTTTGAATTCTTCCTTGGCCTCAGCCCTCTCTATCTCTATGATCTCCTCCAGCTGCATAACTCTCCAAAATATCTATGTTTTATTAATTCTGGCCTCTTGAGCATCCCCAATTGCTTCACCACTGGCAGTCATTCTCTCCATTGCTAAGCCTCAATGCTGAGGAGTTCTTTCCCTAAACCCCACTGCCTCTCTTTTATCTTCTGGTATACTTTAAACCTACCTCTTTGACCAAGATTTTAGTCATTGGCTCTAAATATTTCTTAAGGTTGTTTGTTTTCAAATTTTGCTTTAAGCAAATGGACACTTGAGTATTGTGTTATAATTAAATGCACTTTTTACACTCGTGTACAGTTTGTCGGTAACATACTTTGATGCAGCATATCATTCAAACTATAGGATATAGGACAATTATTTTCAAATATTAATCACTGTGTATCCAGCCAATCTCCACAATTCCAAAACTTGCTTTTTTTTTTAATGTGAAAATTCTAATTAATTCCTTATATGGAATGGAATTGTTTCAAATCATGGCTTTCACAAGGTAGTGTGCATAGTTATGAGCGCAAGTTTACATTCAACATAAATGCAATGGAGAAGAGACTCCAACAGAATAATCTGAGTCATGGAAATTTATCTCTCCAATGTATTTTTTCTATCATTGCATGTATATTGTATTTTGCATTTCCCTGTTATTCTCATTTTAACTATCTTAATTGTTGCAAGATTATTAATGTTTCACTCAAACTTAATTTCTGTTATGAACATTCACACTGGCAGGATTTTCCCATCCCGCTTGAGTGAACAGAGATTTGACTGGAAGTCAAATTCTCCGACCTCACTGCAGCGGAAGCATATCATAAACAGCCAGTAAGATCACGCTTGACACCTTTTTCTTTTCTTTAATTTATGAGCTAATGCGACAAAAGTCAGATCTGCTGCAATGTCTTCCAGATAGTTGATAATGTGTTCACACAACTATTAGAGAGAATACTGAAAACAATGTTTAACATACAAGAGTACAAGAGCTGACCTTTAATGTTGCAGTTGGATAAAACGCTGGTTAGACCTCATTTGGAATACTGCATCCAGTTCTGGTCGCCTTACTACAGGAAGGACGTGGAGACTCTAGAGAGAGTGCAGAGGAGGTTTACCAGGATGCTGCCTGGTATGGAAGGTCTGAGTTATGAGAAGAGATTAGGCAAGTTGGGACTGTTTTCCTTAGAAAGACATAGACTTAGAGGAGATCTAATAGAGGTGAACAAGATTATGAAGGGGATAGATAGAGTAAACAGGGTTAAGCTTTTTCCTAGGATGGACTCAAATAGCACGAGGGGTCACAGGCTTAGGGTGAGGGGGGTAAGGTATAATTTGGATGTTAGAGGGAGTTTTTTCACACAGAGGGTGATGGGGGTATGGAATGCACTGCCAAGTAAAGTGGTGGAGGCATGTATTCTGGAGTTATTTAAGAAATACTTAGATGGGCACATGAACAGAATGGGAATGGAGGGGTATAGAAAACCGATTTAAAATAGGGATCATGAGCCTTGGGAGTCGCTGGGAAGTGTGTAAATAGATGATGATATTGATGGACTTGTTTTTATCCTACAGGTACTTTGGTCCACCTTGTTGTCTAACGAGGGGCATACACGCGATGGTTCGTGAGACGGCTGCTCTTGGATCTTTTTCGAGAGTATCCTAGTGCTTCACGTCGTTAGTGTACGCTTGACCTGGACCATTTGATGGGCAACACGACAGCTCAGTGACTTTCGCTGTGCTGAGCGGATACATAGATTTGGGCCTGTGTCTGTGGGAGTTTGTGCATTCTCCCCGTGCTTGCGTGGGTTTTCTCCAGGTGCTCCGGTTTCCTCCCACATCCCAAAGATGTGTTCTTAGGCTAATTGGCAAAACAAATTCTCCCTAAGTTGTCTCAAATTTGGTATTTAATCCATAGATCTATAAACATGGACAGGGATCACGGGTAGAGGTGGGAACATCGGGGTGGCGGCGCGGGCTCGTTGGGCTGAAAGGCCTGTTTCCCATGCTGTTTTGTTCTTTATAAACTTTCCACAAAATTGATTTATGTGTATATATGCATTAATTTTGCACGCCCTGACATTTAAAAAATATAAATAAATAGCTCTTAAAACAAGAAATTCAGGACTATAAATCATCACAATGTTATCAAATCAGTTTTACTTTAAGGTTATTTATAGTCTCAAGTAAGCTTACATTACTACTGCAATGAAGTTACTGTGAAAATCCTCTAGTTGCCAAACTCCGGTACCTGTTCGGATACACTGAAGGAGAATTTAGCACGGCCAATCCAATTAATCAGTGTGTCTTTCAGACTGAGAGGAAACCAAAGCATCCAAAGGAAACCCATGCAGACAGGGGGAGACTGTGCAGACTTCGCACAGGCAGTGACCCAAACCAGGAATCGAACCCAGTTCCCTGGCAACAGTGCTAATCATTGTGCCATGGTGCTGTCCTAGCACCATGAACATCAACCTAACAAAAGATAAGTCAGGTAATACTTTAACACTTTGTGTTCTGTGCACCGCTAGGCATTACACTAACTGGTGCTGTTTATCTTAAAACCCTTTTTATTGTCACATCAAAAAGTTTGTGTATAAATATTTGCTTTATCTTTCATAGTAAATGGTAAAACAAACTGAATAGCTAATGGACCAGAGAGAAATTATTAATTACAATTATGAATGCCGTCTATAAAAAAGAACACCAAACAGTTTGACTGTTTAATCCAATAGATTGTGAAGGAGAGTGAGCAACCTAATAGCAGGGCCAGTGTGGTAGGTACATGTCCCATTCCAAAACCTGTGAGGTGGAAATAGGGAAATCCAGCACTTAGTAACCAGTTCATAAAATGTAACACTGAATGAAAAATAAGTATCACTGTGTAGCTATAGAGAAACCACTTAGATAACTATGCAGGGAAAATTCCTCTGTGTATTAGTTATAGCAAAATTGTGAACAGTATCATTCTAAAGTAATTTACCAGTTCACTATACCAAATATACAAAAGAACATCTCTGCGATATTATATATGTTTTATTGCATTTTGAAAATTTTCATACATGGCTAAAGCATAATATTGCAACCTACAAATTATGTAAAACCATAATTGATTTACAAGTGTAATGTTTTCTAATTATTTTCTTTTTGCTTCTCTTTAAATTTTGTATTTTTATATTTCCTCTCATTTAGATCAAAGCACTGAAAACTTATACCTTGAAAATAAGGCATGTCTTCACTTTTTCTGGCAGAGACACATATTCAAGAGTAAAGTTAAATAACTGTGCTTTATAAATAATTATGCATCTTGGTAATGATATCTGCACAAAGATCTAAAGCAGGATCTTCCAGTCTCCCTGTAGCATGTTTTCCAGTTGTGGAGACATCTTACCATTGATGGCTAATAGTAGTTTCTGGTCCTGCTGATGGCTAAGCATTTTGCGTAGCTTACCTGTCTTGCAATCAGGGAACCAGCCATGCAGGAGTCTCCTCCAGTGGGACTGAAAGATCCCACTGATGAAAACAGCTGAAAAATTCCACCCAACAGCTATGAAGGAGAGAATGGAAGCAGGTGGGCAGGCAATTTTCCAGCTCAGAGTCACTTTAGAAGTGGATGATTGGTAGACTGAAGGATGGTGATGTCTACCTTGCTAACTGCAAGCATTGATTAGCTAATTAAAGACGTTAATGGACCTATTGAGGGTACAGTGCAGACCAGGGGGACCGGAGCTTTATCCACCATTTCTGAACACAACAACCACCATCCCACTTCCTGTCTGCCCCAAAACCACAATTGTGAGATAGCCATAGCTGCAGCCACAGGCTGCCTCAAGAAGAAGTGCTCTCCACAGAACTGGTCTGGCATCTGTAGCCAGTTTTATCCTCATATTTTAACAAAGTCTTTTGACGGTGCTTCTTACCACCTTACCCTCTCCTGTTTGCATTGGCAGCTCTCACTCGTGATGATTAGGCTTACTGATACCTCATTGTTGGAGGGCCTGCGAATGATCCTCAGACCTCAGGAACTTGCCCACTGTCCTTAACTGGATAGCAAGTGTACTTTCTGGCCACTAATTGACCATCCTTCAAAAATCATATTGGGAATTTGATGCCAATGTCTCACGGGTTCAGACCAAAATGTAGCAAATTCAAGAACAAACATTCTGACCTAGGAATCTGTGGGTGATTCTCCCATCCCATTGTGCTAATTTATTACTGCAGTGGGCTGGGAGATTTCAGCAGGTCTGGGTTAGCCCGATCCACGCTGAGCATCTGGACCTGAGCACCTCCTCCGGTGACAGATTTCTGGTGCCATCAGTTCTGTGCCGAGCAGATTTGCTTTAGGTATGCAAGGGAAGATTTTAATATAAGTTAAATATGATTAGCGGACCAGGGGTTAAAGCCGCTGGGCCCGCTAGCCTCTCCCTCAACACTCCTTCTACTCTCCCCATCCCTCCCACCATGACCCCAGCTTGGAGTATTTCACTCCAGCTGAGTTTATAGTAATTCCTCACTTTCAGGGAGCTGATGGCCTTATCCCGCTGGAGTGAAGGGGGGGGAGGGAGAAAGGGATGCAATCAGGGCCCTCAGAGGATTGAGCAGCAGGGGGTGCCACTGGGCATTAGCACCCTGTCAGTGCCAGTCTATGCCCCCAGATCTGACTAAGGGGGAAAATGCCAATGACTAGGGGGCATCTTGGCACTGCCCATCAGGTATGGGGCAGTGCCAAGGATGCAGGGCATATGAGGGGGGGCTAGGGAGTGGGTGAGGCCTGATAGGGGCAGAGGCTGAATATATATGAAATCCAAGGCAACGATATATTGAAAGGAGAGTTTGAAATCCTGGATGTGGATCCCTGGTGAAGATACCTAATAGAAAACATTGGTGGGGCGATCGGTGGCCCCGGCTGCCAGTCAGCAGATAGCATTGGTGAGGAAGTCAGCGATCAGGGCAGTCGGGGGTAGGGGTGAGAGACTGCAGGTGGGGAGGGTTGGTACTGCAGCGGTGGTATTTAGGAGGAAGGGGTTTGTGGCTCAGCCTGGATATGGTCTAGGATCCAGTGATTGGGCCATGGGGGAGTCACACAGCCAGCAATGTAGGAAGGGTGGTCACAGGGCTAGCCAATGATCGAGCTAGCCAGCGATGGGGAGGCTGGTAGGCAAGGGCTGATCCCTGTGCTGCCAGATTGGGGCATGCATCATGATACACTCAGAACTTTGCTGCCAGCCTCTCCAGCAGAAAAAGTCCCTACCTACTGGTTTTCAGTGTGATTTATGCTAGTGCACTTTGTAGTGCACGGAATGTGGGAGATCCATTTTCAAACTCCCACTGAAACAAGCAGCATGATTTATTCCAATTTTCACACAAATTTGACACTTAGAATTTCTTTGGGAGAATCCACTGCCCCCCCCCTCATTTTCCCTTGCGTAAATAAACTTGCATTATCTGGGATATGCAACTATTGCTTTGTTTCCATCAATTGATTCATGTGTACTGTTATTTTTAACAACATGCCATAATTAAAAGAAGTTAGCCCTGCAACTGCTTACATTGTTGATGTCAGTTACTTAAATGGTGTTACGGTCCCAGCTGATATTATTGCTGGACAGTCAGATCTCGGAACAGAATCCTGGCTCAATAGATCATAACTTCTATTTTTTGTTTAGAGATCTATATGAACAGACATTTAACAAAATAATAAAACTTTTCATAGAATCCCTACAGTGCAGAGAGAATTGATTTAGCCCACAGAGTCTGCACCAATTTTCCAAAAGAAAATTTTACCCAGGCTCTATCCCTGCTAATCCCCATAAAATCTGTAAATTTTAGGACACTATAGAGGAGTTTGGCATGATTAATCCATCTGACCTGCACGACTTTGGACTTTTATTCGACAAGTAAAGATTAACAATAATACACTACTCCTTCACTTCCACTAAAACTTCACAGATACACACAGATCTATAAGGATTATTCAAGATACAAGATATCTTAAACTCTAATGCTGTCAGTAAATGCACAGTCCAGGTAAACCAATAAGTGAAATGTGGCCAGGCATATTACACTCTGAAACAAAATGACAGATGCTACCAATTCAACTTCTGTGGATTTCTCATCAAATCCTCCCAGATGTTTGTCACATTGTGAACCAACTGTCTCACTGCAATTTTAACTTACACACACCAGTTTCCAATCACCAGTCTCAAAGAACACACTTTGAAATCTTCTGCCATACAACATTTTTTATTAGGTGTCTTCACCAGGGATCCATATCCAGGATTTCAAACCCTCCTTTCAGTATATTTCGGCCTTGGGTTTCACATGTATTCGAGCTTCTTGAAATCTTGCAGGTACTCCGCCATGTCAATAGAACACCACTGTTGCACAGGTTAAATTAAGGTATCACTGACTTTAAGATTTCTTCAAGTGTCTTGAATATTGCTAACTGACTTCATCAGGTTTACACATTGCAGCTCTATCTTTAATTGAAAGCCTCTCTCTCTACCCCTTTATTTAACTTTAGTGAACAGTATCTTGTTCAAATTCTAGTTCTTGGTCCCTTGGACTCAGTTTTCCTGGGGCTCCTCTTTCATCCCCTGGTTTCTAGAACTAGCTGTTCTTTAGCTTCTGGGATTTGGTTTCTATCCCTTATTGCAGGTAGTTTCTCTGAAAGTTATATTCTCAGATACCTGGTTCCAAAGTAAACCCAAATGCTTCTACTCTTCAGTGTGGGCCTCTGGTTGTTTTACCTGTATAATTGATTTTATATCATAAACCTTTGATTACAAAGCAGGCATGGTTTAAATTGAGACCAAAACCCAGAGATATGCAGGTACCTTTGTTCAACATGAAGCTAACTGAAGTTTTAGTCTTTTCTTAGTACACGATTCCAGTGCCGGAATTGTCTGAGTGTTCATGCTGGTGGGATCTCCTGCACCCACCAATAATGTACCACTATCATGGACTTCCCAGAGACATAGGGTGCAATCAATAGGAAATTCCATTGACAGCAGTGACCAGAAGATCCTGTTGCTGGAAAATGGAGCACCACTTCCTGTGTGCAAAACACGTTGAGGATTGGCCAAAGAATCCTCCCTCCTCACCAGCCCCCCCGTGCCAAGAAATACAAATTAGTTTAACTTATACTTTATTCTAATAAACACAAATACTAATTATTTAAGCAAGCTCTCTTTCCTAACACCATTCAATGCATAACACCATTGTATCTTTCATTGAAGTAATCGTTCCCCCTTATTTCATAAACTATGCATCATATTGAATCATTACAAAGATTTAACCACAACAAAGGCAATAAACCTAACAACAATTTTGCAATACAAGTCTTTTTCTTCTTATTCCAAGTTTTTTTTTTAACTCAGAAAAGAATGTTTCACTTAAATTCACTGTCCACTCATCCTTTTTGTTTACTGTAGGCATAGTTCCATTCTTTGGTGCATTTGTTGAACTCACGTGTGGTAAACCATAATATTAATTTAGGAAAGTCACTTATTTTCTGGTCAAAGTCTGTTAGCTGTTTCAAGGATGTTGCTATGAAATTTCTTATATTCACTCAAAAGTCTTTTGTATTTCAGCTCAGTTTGAACTTATAAATCATTTTTTTGTTTCTCCAAATCCCATCATCTTTTCAAATTCTTTTCAGCATCATCAATTACCTTCTCTCTCTGAAGTTTCATGGTTTTGTCCTAACTCTTCAACTCTTTTGCATAATGAATAAATTACATCAGTCCAGTCCTCAACAGGTTTTGAATGATTTTTTGCAAACTGACCATTTGCCTGTATCCAAACATCTACATCATGAGTACTTGTCCTGACAAGCATCTTTAAATCAGTGTCCTGGGTCATTGACCTGGAGGGCAGAATTCTCCAGCTACGCTAGTCTAGAAGCTGGAAATTCCCACCTGATTGTCAGAGGGATTTCACATTGCCCTCAACCCAACCAATAAAATTCCAGTGGCAGGTGGGATGAGAGATTCTGTTTGATATTATAATTTCAGACTCTTTCGTTGCCTTTTTGTAACTTCTAATTTTGCAGGTACTTGAGCTGTTTTCCTATTGTCCATTGCTGATGTATCCACCTCAGTAATATTACTTCCATCAATTCTTTGTTCAAATTGTTTTTATTCACAGGATCAACTTTAAAACTGCTCAATCCGAACCTCCCTCCCCATCTTCTCTTTCATTTTCTCCAGTTCAAGGATCTCATTATTCTTTTCATGACAAAGTTCTAACAGTTCACCAAACCTGTTTTTCAATTCTGCATTTAACCAAGTACCAAAACATAAGATGCTGCAAAATCTCAGCAGGTCTGATAGCATCTGTGGGGAGGGAATAGAGCCAATGTTCTGAGTTTAGATGACACTTTGTTAGAACTGCTGTCAGATCTGCTGAGATTTTCCAGCATTTCCTTTTCTTGTTTCAGATTCCAGCATCCGCAGTATTTTTCTTTTATTCAATGAAGTATGCTGATTTACCAGCAATTCCTATCCTGTTCAAGACATTTTGTACAGTACTTCATAGAGACTTATGATACTTTTAACTTCATCAAGTTTTAACTGAAGATCAACCTTGCTAACTTTGCTTTTCCAAGTTCATCATTTAGACAATTCAAGTGCTCAGTCAAGTATTCCACTTTCCATGATTGCTTCTCAATTATTCTCATCAATTCTCTTTTTCTTCATTAGCAAACTCCTCTTTCACACATGAAAATTAATTTTCTATGTTAATCAGATTTTCTTTCAATTGTTTGTTATCAGCAACAAGTGTCTCATTTTGTCTACATTAATTTTGAAAAATCAGTTAAGATCAACTATCTTTTGCAATAGTATTATCGCCACACTACAATCTTCACTAGCCAAATCATTACCCAAGATAACATTTATTCCCCCACAGGTGATTTTAAAATAATTCTCATTATAACAATTCCTTCTACAAAGTCACTTCTTAAATTAAGTTGACACATTCAATTAATATTCCTTATTAATATAAAGCTATTTAGAATATAAGCTGTATTCTCAGGCACAAAAGTTCTTTACCAACATATCTCAGAAAATTGGTTTGTCTACTTATTTTGTTGGAGGAGTAAAGGAACACATCTCTCTTCAAAACAAAATCTCCAAGACCTCTAATAACCTGATCTCACTCACCAACATTCGAGGGATTCTCTAAAGTATCATGAACCATATTCCCCCTTTCTCAGAGATTCTGAGGGAGAATGTTTCACGTGTACCACTGCTATAATTTTAACAGATATTTCCTTTTCAGGTGCTACCTTTCCAGTTACTGCAATTCGCCTCCCATTTAGTTTCCAGCAATCAGCCCAAATATGTCCTACTTTCTTACAGTGGAAACATTTAGGTCTCTGAATGGCACTTCCACCCTCAGCGCTTCCTTTTTTGATCTGAGCAGAATTTTCTTGACCATTCCTAACTGTTTCTTCTGTTCCCGAGCTACCTCCCTTCCTTTCACCATTCCATTTCCTATCTTTCTCAGGTTTATAAAGATGAGGGGAGAAAGGTTTGGTTCTATGGACCAGTTAATATTCACAGCCACATTTATTGCCTGTCTTGCCATTTTAATGCTGCTATTCTTCAACATGGGTCCCAGCTGCCAAAGAAAGTGAATCTTTAAATTCTTCCAAGATAAGTACTTTCCTCAGAGCTTCCCATGTAATTTCTACCTTTAATTCTAGCATCCAATGGTCAAAATTATTTTGCTTTATTCTTTTGCATTCGATGTTGTCTTTTTGGGCTATTTCCTTATATTCCGAAA
Organism: Sphyrna mokarran; assembly: GCA_024679065.1. Lineage (NCBI taxonomy): Eukaryota > Metazoa > Chordata > Chondrichthyes > Carcharhiniformes > Carcharhinidae > Sphyrna > Sphyrna mokarran. The sequence continues at coordinate 112,741,983 of JAGIQG010000003.1, forward strand.
TTTCTGTCTGAATATCTCAAGAACCAATTCATACAAATTAAAGATAGTTTTTTTTAATTGCATTATATTTTATAAATGCCTCTTCTGGTAGTGATGCATACACTTCATGAATTCTACAAACCTACTTTGTAATAGTAATGTCTACATTTCTTTTTATCACTTCATTTGTTTAGCTACTTTTTCAAATATAATGAAGAATCCTCTATATCATTTTCCTCAAATTTGGAAGAACTTTTATAAATTTAAACAGTTGCTCACAGGTCTCTTACCTGGAAATAAGTTTTACCTCACCTCTGGTCTTTCTCCTTCTCTCATTCCTCCTTAGCTAGCTCTGCAAGTTAAGTTTTCACATGTCGAATTCCCTTTCCTTTGTTTTTCTTTCTCTTGCCCTTTTATTTGTTCCATTTGAAGTGCTTTCTCTTTTTCCTTTTCTTTTGCCTCCAATTCAAATTTTCTTTTCATTGTTAATTAAATCCTAGCCAATTCAAGTGCATCATCTCTTGGAAAAGTTTGTCTCTCAGGTATACCTTGCCATTTCAATTGCTGCACTTTTATTTTAACTACGTCTGCTTTACTTGTCCCTATAGGTAATTCTAACTAACTGATCTACTAACTCCATTAATTGGCTCTTTATTACTTTCCATAAATAAGGCAGGATTGCATCTTCCATCTTTAGAAAAGCCTTAGCAACTTCCAATGCCATTTTGGATTCCAACCCATATAATTTAACAGTAACTCTAGTTCCTATGTCCACTACTCCCATGGACCTTTTCTTTAAGGATTCACAGAACTCACCGAATGACAATAAATCCCATACCCAGTTTTGCTACTTAGTGTCCAGTAACTTATTGCCCACATATTGAAAGATCCTGATGAATTATTATTAATCAGCATCCAAAACTCTGCTCCCAAATTTCAGAAAATCCCGCATGAGTACCTGCTTCTGTTATAATTTTCAGCTGACGTTACTATTGAACAGTCAGATCCCAGAGCAGAACATTGGCTTAGTGGATCATTATTTCTACTTTTTTGTTCAGAGGTATTTATGAACAGAGTCACAGGACTACAGATTGACTTTTAACAAAAGAACAAAACAATTATTCAGCAAGAAAAAAATAACTATAATACACAACTTCTTCATTTCCATACACTTTCACAGATATACACAGATCTATAGGCATTACACAGGGTACAAATGTCTAATGTTCTACTTTAATATTCTCAATATTAAACTGTGTATGTAAACCAATAGGCAAAATGTGGTCAAACACCCCACACTATGAAATCAAGTGACAGATGCCACCTAATTCAACGTCTATAGATTTCTCATCAAATCCTCCAAATACCTGGTACCTCATCATGCCAACAAAACACCACTGCTTTACAAGCTGTATTAAGTGTCCGGAATGTTAGGATTACTTCAGATGCCTGACTTCTTGCTAACCACTTCATCAAATCTGCACCATGCAGCTCTGTCTTTGACTGGGAGTGTCTTGACTTCAGTGAACAGTAACTGGTTTAGATTCCAGTTCTTCATCCCTTGACTCAGTCTTCCTGTGACTCCACTTTCACCATCTGGTTTCTAGAACGAATTAGTCTTTAGCTTCTGGGACTTAGAACTACCTTCAAACTGAACCCAACTGCTTCTATTCTTCAGTGTGTGTCTCATGTTTGCTAAGCAACACTTAGTATTTTTCACACTGTAACTGATTTTGTGTCATAAATCTTTGATTACAATGCAGGCTCAGTTTAAAGTGAAATCAAATCCATTGACATGCAGGCATCTTTGTGTAACATAAAGCTATCACAAGTTTTAACTGAAAATTAATCTTAAGCTTGATCTTTTACCCCATTTCTAATATTCACAAATACAGCTATCAGTTCTTTAAAGCAGCACTATTTCCAATCAATGAGAATATATCCACAGTCCATTTGGCAGTAAATATATGGTGTAACAACCTATCTGAAATCACCTGCCCTGTAAACCACCATCAAAAGTCTCCCTTCAAATTTCCTTAACTGTTCCAGAATGTTCATCTGTGGGAAGGATTCCATGATTTTACCATTTTGATTCTAAGTGCTGATTCTGGGTGTAGTACAAATCTGATTTAGAACCTGCTTTCAGATGCCCCATACGCTCTCAACCATCTCCAGCCCGATTCACACTGTGCGTTGGGCTTAGCACTGCAGGAACAATCGGAGCTCTGAACTGCAGTTAAAAAAAATTAGGAAAAGCACACCTGTGTCAGATCACTCCTGAGTCGCAGAAAGCTGAGAAAGTAGGCCAGGAGCGAAAAGTGAGAGTGAGGATGTATCTAGGGTAGGGGAGAGGAGGGAGGTGGTAAGATGTATCTTGGGAGGTGCAGTTGGATCTCTGGTGGGGGCAGGGGGATCTGCTTCCACTCTGAGGGCAATCGATGAAGGGGAGAGGGGACAGGGATGGCAATCAGTCTGGATAGTCAAGGGTGGATATGGGGGGGCATTGATATTGTGAGTAATGAAGGGGTATATAAGGGGGACACACACACACACACATCATTGCCCCCTTAGCCACCACTAGATTGATTGCCTGCCTCTCCCCACCAGAGATCCATCTGACTCACCTCCCTCCTCCCCACCCCCCCTGCCAAAAACAATGATCTGGGCCTTACTTCCACTTCTCTGACAACAAACCTGCCTCACTCCCCCCCACCTCCCAGAGAATGGTCTGACCTCACTTTCCCTCCCCTCCAGAAGATCATCTGACCTATCTCCTACACCCCATCCCCCAACCACCAGACAACTATCAGGTCTCCCGCCCACCAACAGGCAATGATCAGCCCTTCCCATCCCCCACCAGAGATACATCTGACCCATCTCCTCCTCCTCCCCCCTCCTACCAGGGAATGATCCAACCCACCTCTGCTCCCACCCCCACCACTGATCTGGGTCAGACAGCCTTTGGAATTACTGAATGCTCTCTTCAGGAGCTGGAGTACCAGACTCAGACTTTTATTCAGCAGGTCCCTAATGGTGTGGTTCTGGATCGGCAAACGCAGTGGTAAAAGGGGAAATGCTGATAGAGTTGAGCTGGCAGTTCATTAATTAATTCAACTTAAATGTATACAAATGTCCAATTTGGATGCGGAATGGATCCATTCGCTGGTCTCGATAAAGTGGCAATCTGCGTGGACACGGGTGCAGATCGCAATAAAGGCCTCATACCCAACTTTACCATGGTTTCGCATTAGAAAACAGTAACAAATTGTTGGTAAAATCAGGCCCAATATCCTTCCAAAAAAAGGCTACAAACCAAGGAGGGCAAAGTCTTGAAAAAATGGTGCCTCTCCCTTGGCAGAATTTATAGCCTTCAGAGTCGATATAACAAACTAATTTGTAATTCCCAGGCAGATATTGAGAAGAACTTCAAACAAGGAGTAGTTTCCAGACATTACTTCCTTTTGAGTAGTTACGATTCTGTTGAAAGGACTATTGATTTTCTCAGGAAAAATACCAATTTCAAATACAGTGAATAAAGAATTTGTCACCATTTTACTTGGAAATTTTCAAGTACTAATTTATTTTTTTAAGGAACCACCGGGCCAGATTTTATTCACCTCCCAACAATGTATTTTCAGCAGTGCAGGCAGCTCACCATTGGCCATTGGCTGTTGTTCCTGTTCAACCAAAATCTATGGTGTTTTATGTGGCCCAACTGTCCTGCTGCCAGGAACACATCATGGGGAGTGAGGGATCTCCCTTCAGTGGGACCAGAAGATTCCATCAACAGTAAGGGCCCGAAAACCCCATCCAGCAATATTCTTTAAGACAATATCAATGGTGCTGAGCTTGAGCCCATGTCGGCATAGGCTCAAGTTCTGGAAGTTACAGTTCTTGCCGGCAGGTTTGCAATTTAATGGGCATGAACCTGCTTTACATGCATTTGAATGGATTTTAATAAAATTAACTTGCCCCTTGCCAGATGCTGACAGCTTCACTGTATATTGACACTGTGGTAAAGTGACAGATGCCACCCAATTCAACTTCTATGGATTTCTGGCAATTTCCCTGGCACTACCCCTTGGCACAGGTTGACACTACCAAGGCAGTGCCAATCTGTTCCAAGGGGCATGCCTTAGTGGGAGTCTCATACAGGGTATTCATTTAGATGTAGCAGCAACTGGGAGCGTATGAAGGACTTGGGGATTTCGGCAATGACTTGGTGGGGGAGTGGTTAGGAGGAGGTATGCAGATAGGACAATGTGAGTGCTGGCTCAGACTGTGTGATGTAGGGGATTGGGGGGGGGGGGGGGTGCGGTGTAGTGAAAAGGGCCAAAGATAGAGGAGTAAGTAGAGAAGTGCTGATTCTAATCAAGGATGTGGAAGGGAGCACCTGACACCTCCATGGTGGACTTGGAGAAAGATTTACTCAAGTTATGTTCAGGGCGCCCTTTAAAGATGGTACCCTGATCACTGTACAGCCAAGTTTTACCAGCTTGCTGAGGTTCTGCACTATAATACCACCTCCGCCCTCCCTCCCTCCCACATATGATGACATGTCACATTGATTTTTTTTGGTAAGCTGTTGTAAGATCTGGAGTGAAATCTCACCAGAAACACGACAGCCATTTTTGGTAAGATCTAGCACATTATATTATATGTTCCCAAGACAATGGAAAAGCTTAACATTGCCAAACCCTTGAGGAAATATTGGAATTTGAGAATTATCCATTCATCAGAGATTAACCATTATTTTTATTTTTAGCTATGTATATTCACATGAAGCAATCATTTTATAATTAACATAGGACAGAATCATCCCTCGTACACAATACATTTTTATAGAATGTATATTTACTTTATTTATAGCGCGTACATTTACAAAGTACATACGTTGCTGCTAAATTTATTTATTTTTAAGTTTATTTCCTGTCAGGCTATGATAATAGAACAAGCCAGATGACAGATGATCATAGTAAATTATCAAAAATAAGATGTTTAAAAGGGCCCTGTTCAAATCTATTCATCTTTTAATCACACAAAAAATAATCAGCAGGTAAGAAATTAGTTGTACAATCAAAGCAATCAAGTTATATTCAAGTCCCACCTGGGATCAAGTTCAGTTCTTCTTTCACATTATCTGAAACTCAAAACTATGTTACTAACTTTGACATACATGAACAGGCCCAGATTTCGAATTTTGATTTGATATACTATTGTCACATGTATTAATATACAGTTAAAAGTATTGTTCCTGGTGTGCTATACAGACAAAACATACCATTCATAGAGAAGGAAATGAGTCGGTGCAGAATGTAGTGTTACAGTCATAGCTAGAGTGTCGAGAAAGATCTACTTAATGTGAGATAGTCCATGCAAAAGTCTCACAGCAACAGAGAAGAAGCTGTTCTTGAGACGGTTGGTATGTGACCTCAGACTTTTATATCTTGTTCCCGAAGGAAGAAAGTGGAAGAGAGAATGTCTGCAAGGTGCGGGGTCCTTAATTATGCTGGCTGCTTTGCTGAGGCAGCAGGAAGTATCGACAGAGTCAGTAGATGGATTTTACTGTGATATTAAAGGTGAGGCTATCAAAACTTACCACCTTTGCAGGATAAACCTGAAAGCAAATTCCAGCATCTGCACAAATTAGATATACATGAAAATCCAGAAGTTTAGAATTGACTTACTCCTCCAAATGACATGCTGTTGTAATCTTTGCTAATAGAGTCAGCACAGTAATGGAGTGAACTTTGGAGACTTTGTTCATTAATTCTACACAGATGTTGGCTGAGAAAGGTAAAGGTGACACATTTAGTAGTGAGTTTTTAACTGATTAATTCAAGTGATATATATTGCTGAACAACTCTCCGGCTCTGAAAAATTATTTTTATTAGTGTAGACTCTCATTCCCTCAACAGAAAATTGATGTTGCAAATTTAAATACTAAATAATTTTTTTTGCTTTTTTTCTGCTTATCTCTTTAGCTGTATTTCACATTTAATTTTCTTCTAATCTCCATTTCACTTTCTCTACATCATGAAAATCTACTTTATATTTCATGTTTTATATTTTTTAGTTTTGAAGCTGTGTGTCTCAGTAAAAATTTTTCAACCTGATTGCTTGAAAAGCCTCATTATTGTTGCCTGTTCACAGTGCCACAGATACAATGTAGAGGAAGCCACTTTGGAAAAGATACGGGATTCATGGAATTCTCCACTGATAAGCCTGCAAAGGTTTGTGACAAAACCAGCAAAAGCCATTCCTTTGCTGCTGAGAGAAAAATCCATGACATTATATTTGATGCAACTGTTTTTTTCAACAACTCACCAATTTCCATAAATGCAGAACACATACAAGTAATGAGATATTATCAAACATATGTCTTTGATTATGACTAAGAAAAAGTGAGGTATTGAGTTATTCATCATGTTATATATATCACCCTGTGATATCATTTACTGGTATTATACTTTGCAAAGTTCCACTGATGATTCAAATGTTCAACTAATATAATCTTATGCATTTTCCAACTCAAGTATGATCATTTTATTATCTGTTATACTATAAACACAATGATATTTTTCTCATTTATCCCAGTTTCTGCTAATGCTATTATTATAACCCACATTATCTTGCTGATAGTCAACAGTGTTATTAAACCATTCAAAAACTGATAATAAATGCTAAGCAAAAGATTGATCAAGAAATTTAAAAAGTGAAAGAAAAAAACTGTTTCTGAATAAACAATGTATCTGATTGCAACATTATCACACTCATTCTGTGCAAAACTCAATAATTGCTCTTCTAATGCATTTTTTTCTCAATAAAAGGAAGGAGAACTAACTTGTAAAATGGCAACAGTATGATAGTTGCAATTTTAAGTATTCTCAGGCATTATTTGAAAACTCCACACTTACTCTTGAAATTAGTAGTTTGAGATGGTGCTTTGTATGCAAATTTATTTGTGTATATATATTGTCAAAGATGCATTAGTTAGCAGGGATGGTTTTACCAAGTCTTTTGCAATGTAAGCTTGGCCTTCTGTGGGAGGCTGACAATCTCTTGCACACTGTGAAATCTACATGACAACTGTAAAAACCTTGTAAATTAGCTATGTTTGTTTCATAGAAAAATATATATATGAAGAGAGAAACACAGAGAGAGAAGAGAATATCTAATATTGAAGCAGTTTTCCATAAATCTGTTCTCTGGTATATTACCCAGAATCATCACACCAATGCATAAGTCGACAGTTTATAAATCAAGATAAAATTTGTTTGAGCGATTGAATCTGAGACTGTAGTTAAGGTGATGCCCATAATAATACGCAACATGCTGGAAACATACAGGAGGTCTGTCACATCCATCAGCGGAAAAGATAGGTTTACATTTCTGGTGTAACCCTGCAAGCAGCAAGGGCCTGTCACAATTTCCACCATTTTATCCCATTATATTTGCAACGCTTACAATGTTGCATTTAAGAAATATTATTCTAGATTTAGACCAACATCTATTTGGCCTAGTACATTTTTCCATCTTGAATCGCTCTCTTTATGTATTTCATTATTTTTGTATTTCCATAAAAGCATTCCTTGGCAATACAGAACCACTTAAGTGGCATTCTGAAATACTAAAATATAAGATGCTCCAAATACTTTAACTTTTCTCTTTTTATGACGTAGGTTGCACCACATGTGTTCCAAGAGATTAAAAAATGCTTCTTCATAGTTTAATACTCTTACATTCACAATTATTATCAGCACATCATTATACAATCTTATAAAATAACACAAAGCTGGGACATCACGGTAAGAAATGAGAAACGTATCTTTCTGGTATTGGACATTTTCCATTTTTGAGTATAACACAGGAGAACAGCCAAAACTATTTGCAGACTAATGGTAAGGATAAGGTAAAATCATCAAAACTGACTATATGTTTTATATGTTTAAATTAATCACATGGATTCTATTAATATTTTCATTATTCTGGGTTAGTGATTGTAAAAGTAAAATAGCCTAACTATTGCTAGTCACCAACTAACTAAATCACTTATCACATGTACTTCAGACCGTGTTTAAAAATACACCATGTAATAAATAAATCACCATATCACCCCCATAGTATAATTACTTGTGAAAAGAGCATACTTTATTATGATATTCTCTCATTCATGTGAAGCATGATCTTATACTACTAATGCTTTGATCTGTGTGACATATGGGTCCTTCACGCTTTGTGAAAAATCCCCACAATGCATCATTATGCATTTATGGTATTGTGAATTGGCCTGTTTACACTTATTTAATTCAGTTATTTTATTTTATAAAATCATATTCTAATGTTGGCATTTTAATTGCCCAACATTTCGATGTATCTTAAACAATAGGCCGACTAAAAACATGCAATTCATTCTGTTTACAATTACTATAGCACATAATTATTTTGCGATAAAGTTACTTATTTGACATAGGTTTTAACTCCTATTCTTCATTTCAATAGCATTTTAATGGACTGTGCAACAATTCTTTTTCAGAGTCCTGTAGCAGTGCACCAGAATATTATCCAGCTATGCACCTGAACAGTTAGATAAGATACTCATTTCTCTTATCTGTAATGGTGTAATACATCCCAGCGCTGGGGCGAAATGACAGCGGGATGAAGTCAGCGCACTGTATGGGCTGCAAAAATCACACACTAACTATGTATGTGGCTAGTTTTTCCAAACTAAAATATATTGAAAAACTCAAGTGAAAAGTAAACGGTTGCCGGTCAGAACAATGAAAGTTAGCCCTAGACTCTGCTAACTGAGCCAAGAATGGTCAATTAAATCAGTATCAGTCATGATAGGATGACATAAATCTTAGCTTCTGCAAGCGGACAGCTATCGAAAGGACTGCCAAACATGTTCAATTAAATACGCATCAGTTAAAATGGAATGATAAATATCACAGCTTATTGAAGAGGGTCAGTTACTTAAAATCCAAATAACTGTTAAGTGACTATTAAGTTCTAAAACAATCAGACAATAATTCTAACATTAAAAAATGAAAAGAGGTTGTTTACCTTCTGCAGGAATTGTGAGCCTGAATATTTGGCTGAAATAGATTTGATTTCCCCTCCAAAGGCTGAAGCCCATAGTTTTACCCTAAAAAAGACATTAATATATGGATGGTAACATTGGAAAGAGAGAGAACAATTTGATTTCCAGTTGTAATCAATAGGAAGTAATCCTGTTGTTTCTTCTTTAATTAATTTTGTCATATCACACAAGATTTTTTTTTACCTATCAAGCATTTTTGAGATCCAAATGTTGGTGTGCAATACATCAGATCAGACTAAACTATAGATTTCGGGCTATTACGCAGAACATGAGGTTATGTTTTATGAACCATAGAGATTCTGCAGCGTTGCAAAACACTAGTATTAAACCAAGTTTAAATTTAATCCAACGTGCATTCACTTAACTGCAGACACAATCAACTGACTGGACATGAAATGCAAAAAGAACAGAAATCAAGACTTACACATTTAGGGGAATTTGTTGCTGAGATTCTTTCGCTTGTGTCAGTGTAATACTGAAAGATGTCCACACGATTACAGAAAAGCTACAGAAAGCTTGTAAAATATGCATGTCTCTCTGCATTTTTTTTGTACTTCCACAGATCAGAACGAAGTGCACAATTAGAATAAAGCTGATTACTAATGGTATACCGCGCTGTGTCTCGGGGTTTAAAATAGATTGTCAGTTCATTTTCATTTCTGGGACATCCCAGATAAAAGAGAGACAAAAAAAAACGGGGAAGCAACTGAAAAGCTTCAGTGAGTTCAAAATGTTGCTGCTGGTATTAGATCCTCGGTAGTCAGACCGATTCTACCTTTACTGCAGGCAGTTGCATTTACTTCTTAACAACTCTGCAGTATGCAGTCCCCTGTATAATATCATCATTCAGTGACCTACTGCCGGTCCGGTGTGCCCTCTGCTACAGGCCACAAGAGTCTATTGATTTCAACAGAGTAAGCTATCTTCGCACAATTAATGTTCACTGTATAGATGTAAAGCTGCCTGCAGGCTCCCTTTATCTTCCTGGTAACCTCGAGCATTCATCCCACATCAAGTCATGCAGCGCTGGTTCACCGGAGCAGGCATTAATGGAAAGTGCTGATGAAAGGCAGTAAGAGCACTGGGAGAAAAAAAATTGTGACACAATGCCTCTTCCAGGACTGATAGCAGGGCTGAGTGAGAAGCACTTTGCTGTAGGGCTGACAGGGGGGTTGAGCTCAAAGTGACTCACGGACCTTACACTTGAGATGGTGAACACCCACTGGAGACGTCCCAATTCATTTCGTGCGCCGCTGCTCGAAATCTTTTCGTATTCAGCTGACGGGGTGGAGTTGACTACAAAGTGAATCGAGTAACTCTCAAGACAAAAATAAGCGCACGCACTCAGAGGAGAATTATCACAGGGGAAAATAGTACCGAGCCACGTTAAAATCATCTTTAAAACAGCAGACCCTTTTCAGGTGCACAGTCTGGTCTGCAACAAATTCAATTAAGTCTTGTAGTACAGAATGACTGCATTGGAGTGTTAAGGGAAAAAATGAAGACTTGAAAAGACTTATGAATGAAAGGAAATGCAACATAAGTAAATCAATGCGGGCTAAATGACTCAACACTGCGAATGAATAATTAATTGCTTCATGTAGAGGAATCCCTTTGGTAAAGTATGTATAAGATCACAAGCTAACACAACGTAATATCTGTTCATTTGGGACATCTCTCTCGCCTGTTCATTGCCGTTACACAATGTATCTGTACATTTCAATTATTCTCTATGTGAACAATTTCCTGACAAGTGTCTTATTTAAAGGTTGGACTCCAAGAAATTATTAACAAAATTACCCTGACAATTCACTCTCTCAACTACAGTAACAGCTTGGCAAATGTACTGCATATCGGTGGTCAGACTGGATCTCACCAGAGGAACTTATTCGCTTTTTAACTCCTTTTGATCTCATGTTGCCGCAATTGAGTAAACGGACCCCTTCGGACTTTGATTATAAGGAAGTCCTGCAGACAGTATCATCATCATCAGATGTTAGTTATCAATCGCCTGGATTTTGTCATTATTGTAAAGTAAATTATTGTTGTAATTGCGTTGTTCATCCTTGCCCAAGTGGTGCAAAATTCAAGCTGGTCTTTTATTAGATTTCAATTGTGCGGGCGCTGTTCCCTCATCAAAAATACTGTTACCGGCCCTCTTTCTTTAATACAACCTCAATTTCTTCATGCTCCCCAACTATAGTGTTATGTGTCATATATAGTACCAACCGACTGAAGAACAGTTTCTTTCCTGCTGTGGTCAGACTTTTGAATGGACCTAGTTTGTATTAAGTTAATCTTTCTCTACACCCTAACTATAACACTACATTCTGCCTTCGTTTCCTTCTCTATAAAATGTAAGCTTTGTCTGTAGAGCGCACAAGAAACAATACTTTTCACTGTATGCTAATACATGTGATAATAAATCAAATCAAATGTGAAAGGTTCCCTCCGTTCCCTTCTCAAAGGTGTTTTCATCATTAAACTCCAGGCTCAATAATCCTATTATTTGCTGTTCAAATTGTTTCCATCCGATTTTTCGACTGTGCAGCACTGAGATTAGCCTAGTTAATGCCAATTATATCCTTTGTGAATGCATCTGGAGTGCATTTTCCCTTCTTGTACTCCGCAATCTACCTGTGCTATTCAGAACAGTCTACTGCTCCATTACTTGGCCTTTATGGTACATCACTGTCATAACACTTCACATAATTCCACCGCACTTGTCCAAATTAGCTAACACACGTCCTGTAATTTCTGCTTTTTGCCTTCCATGTGTGACCACTTTCAGCATCTCCCAAGACACAAAGCTTATTCATCTTTTAGGCTTGTTCTGCGTGTTTCGTTCAGTGACAGAACGTGTTACGTTCTGCCAACGTAATTCCACAATTATTGTACCTTGTTTGCAAAATATGAAAAAAAATTCCATACTGATTCCATCGCCCTTTGTGGAGTCTGCTCAAATTAAACAGGGAACAACTTTGCCATTCTACTTGACACTGATCTAAACTTCACGGCCCAAAATCTGTCCTTTATTGAGCTAGCTTATTTCATAGAGTGTAAGAGAATTTACCTCTATCCTTACTTTAATACCCTTGTTAGTGCTCTGCACATTGTTTGTCCACCTCCATAAACTGAAACTCATCCAAAGACTTGGTGCATGGATCCATCTATTGTGGTCTTGCACTGTAAAAATCTATTTCTGAACTCTTTCTCATTAACATGCTGCCCTTTGGCTACATCATCTGTAGATACGAGCTCAACGTCCACCTGTTTGCTGATGATACCCAATTCTACCTTTCCGCCATCTCATTTAACTTATTTTCTGCTTCTGTTCTATCAGGCTTCTTGACTGATAAACTTGAATGAGTTGCAATTTCTTTTAAATAAACGTTGAGAAGATAAAGTCAATGTCTGTCTACCCCCCAACACAAACTATGTAGCATTATTATTAATCGCATTCTTCATCTCCTTCCACTGAATCAAACTTTGAGAATCCTGTTAAACCACAAGTTGAATTTACTTTTTATCACAAAGATCACCTATTTTTGCCTGTGTAACATTATCCATCCCCACTTCTACATCAGTCCATTTAATACTAAAATCTTAATCCTTTTGTCATCTCAAGAATTGATATTCCAATGCTCACTTGGCTGACCCTTCCGTTGTCCACACTCCATGAACTTCAGGACATCCCATATTGCCCATATCCTCCCATGCCAAGTCATGCTCACCCATTACTTCTGTCTTTGCCCCAATATCTCAAATGAAAAGACTTCATCCTCATGTTTACACTCTTCAAGGGTGCACCCATCCTAATGTGAAACATTTAATTGTAAATTATTGTTATAAATTTCCCTGCTTGTACATCTCTTTAGCTTCAAAAACTTTATCAAAACCTATGTCTTATGTCATATACTTCAGTTACTTGTTCAAACAGTAATCCTAACTTCATTTTTTGTGTTAGTTTCCAAACCCCCTTTATTTGTGTGAGGTATCTTTTGCAACACAAATGGTTCATAAATGCAAATAGCTGTTTCACTGCATTTGTATAATTCTGCCGTTCATAAGCTAGAAAGTGCAAGATCTTCATGCCAGCTCCATCTAAATTCTTGCTCCTGCTTCATTTCATTAGCATTTATTTACATGTTCTGTAACCAAGTGGCACCTTTGTATTTTTGGCACTGGTCTTGCAGTGAATATTGCAAATACTTCATTTTCTATATTGGACTTCACCCATTTTCCACATTCATTAGCCTGTTCCATTTACATTTCACTGCATTTGGTAATGACACTTAACATTTGTTTCTGTTCATCTGATGGATTATGGCTGTTTATATTTGTTCAATTTACAGACAAACATCACATATCCTTAGAATTGTTAAAGGAAAAGATTAATGGAATTCACACTGCTTTGCATGTCTCATTCATCTTTAACAAAGCTAAAGGTTTCTGATGAAGGGCCTGATCCCTCACATCTGAATAAAATCAAAGATTCAATTGTCACACAGGACCACTCTTTATAAATGTGGACAGAACTATTGAACTAAATTATTGCATTGGTATGTTAAGCAAGAATTAAGCTTTAAATGACTTGCGAACGAAAGGAAATGCAACGTAAGTAAATCAATGTAGGCTAAGTGATTCAAGCCTGTGAATAAATAATTAATTTGTTAATGTGGAGGAATCTCCTTGGTAAAGTAGACATACGATCACAATCTGGCATATTATGCAGTATTCATCCAGATGGGATATCTCCATAACATGTTTGTCCCTGCTACTCAGTCAATCTATCTGCACATTCTGATAATTTTCTGTCACTACCAAGTGTCTTTTCAAAGAGTGAACATCAATAAGTTGCTGACGAAGCTACCCTGAAAATTCCTGGCCTCAAAGACAGTAAAAGTGAATCATGATATATCTTCTTTGACTCAGCACAAGCTGGATGTTTAGTATGTGCAATGTTGATTTATTATTGGGTTGGAAGGCATTTGAGAGACACTACAAAGGTTACTGCACAATGGAAAGTACACTGATCCTTATTCTTGGAGAAATAATTTCCTTTGAGAAACCTACCCTGATACTATATAGAGGTTGACTTGCATTTGAAGATGCACTTCCATGCTTTTTTTTTATTCTTATGTAATATTCGTATCTGATTGAGGATAAAGCCAAAACTGGGTCAAAGTAAGATGGAATGATCAATTCTGAAGAAGGGTCATTCTGACTTGAAATGTTGGCTCTATTCTCCTCTCACAGATGCTGTCAGACCTGCTAAAATTTTCCAACATTTTGTTTTTGTTTCAAAGTACAATGACTTAGTTCATTTTCATATTTCAGTGAATCAGGGCAAATCTATGTTTTGCTCAGCAAGAGTCAACTAAGTTTGGGATTTTGAAAGTGTCAGTGGTTTTTCAGTTGCATAATCTCATGATTTTCTGTGTTCACTTCCTGAAATAAATAAGTAAAATGAAGATTTAATATACTTCTGATAATTTTCCCTCCTTTCCGGAGCTAAAATAATCACTTATACAAAAATAATAGAACTAAATGCCATGTATATTGGCTCTATGATAGTATTTCTGCCTCAGAATCTTCTATGCAAGAGCTGAGCTTCAGAAGACAGTGATCCAATCTCTGAGTGCTGGGTTGACATCCAGTGGAGGACTTTGAAGTGGAGCGTTGAGACCACACTTCACTGTATTTAAGTAGCTCCTCTAAGTCAGTTAAATGAAGTATTAAGTAGCCTTTATCATAGAAGCAATACAAAGCATCATCTGCTGAATATAAAAGCAATGGAAATGGTAAGCCTCATACGCTACCGTTATGGCAAAGAAGAATGTTGATGCACCATTCTTGTCCCTCTCAACTTTGTCTTTTTGTCTCTTAAAAGTGCTTTGAGATGCTAAGAAACAACTCAACAGGCACTGATAAAATTCTAGTATTTGTCTGCATAATGTTTATTTATGCCCAGTGTTGTGTTAGAGTATGGATTAGAAACCCTAAGCTATATTACGAAGTTAAATTAGACCACAACAATTTTCTATTTTGGCATTAATTGAGGACATGATGTTTCACTTCAGGTACAATTCTACTGACAAATTGGGAAGCTTTTATCAAAACAAATTTTATTTAACAACACAGTTAAATTATAACAAATGAATTAGCTTAACATTTTACAACTGAACAATATTTAAATATAATAGGACATAAATCTTAACTGCTTACCTATCACTACAAGTTCTAATTAAAGCAATATCTCTCTTACAGACTTAAAATCCCTCTTCAAAATCAGTTACGCAAACACAGGCCTACATGCCTGAACTTAGGGTGCCAGACCTAGTGTTCTCAAAGTACTTTGAGAAAGAGAGGAGAAGACATACGTTTTACTTCTTTCAGAACAAGGCAACAAACTACTTGTTTTTTTAAAAAATGAAAGAGGAACTAGGTATCTTCCCTGAAAACTTAGCTCCTCTCATTAGTACATGATTCAGTCCCTGTTATCAATCTAACCAAAACCCTACTCTGAAATCCCAGGGTAAAAACCAAGTTAACAAATGTATTAACTATATTTAGACAAAAACACTATTAGTGAAATGAGTTATTAACCTGCAATCTCAGCATGGAGCTCTATATTCTTTCAGACAAATCAACTCCTTGTAACAAAATACTGTCTCCTACAAGAAACATAATATAACTATATTTCTTAAAGGCACAGTATCATCAAAGATGACAAGTTATTCAACCAAGGACAAAATCATAGATGAACCTGATGTGCCTCTACCCAACTTCCCCATATAAACACTTTATAGCAGATCTTTCCTTGTGTCTCCTGGTTCTTGTCTCCCCAACAAGAGGAAACATCCTTCCAGAATCCACTTGCCCATGTAGCCTTGCCAGGAAGAGTGCTCTCTGGCAAGAATCACAGCTAGTCCCCAGCAACAGTCATGATGGCCACACTGGTAGAATCAGAGACCACTGAAACCCCCCAGGGAAGTTAGGGGCAGGAGGTTACCCTTTGGGCAATGCCAGCCTATACCTTGGCAGTAACCACAGTGAATTGCCAAGGGGCATGAAGAGATTGGGGTGGATGGTCAGTAGTGTGAGGGACTGGCTGTTGTATACTCTGCATCAGGGGTTGATAGAGGGAGGGAGGGGGATGATTGGGGCTGGCCATGGGGGTCACCCTGATCACAGGGTTGATCAGTTGGGGCAGATGGGGTAGTTACAGCAGGCCATGATCTCCCACAGTAATTGGGGAGGGGTGCAGGTATTTGCTGCTAGAGACATGCATATGCGCATTTGCACTCTCTGCTGCTCTCAGCCTGAGGATTTTTTAACTCTAAGTGGAAAAATCACCCAGAAATAGGATTTGATTTTCACTCCTATCCTAAACTTCAAATTTTTTCAGAAAGGTCATCCCCAGAGTGTATGATCAGCTTGGATTCCAAACAAAATTTTAGTTTGGAAAGTATAATTCGTGAAATTTAATTTCGCATCCTAAATGCATTTGTACTAAATATCTATCTATGCTTTTTATACAGACATTTGATATTCCCAAATAAATAGAATCATAGAATGGTTTCAACACAGAAGGCCATTTGACACATGATGCCTCTGCTGACCCTCTGAAGTAACATTTCACCAAGTGCCACTCCCCTATCATTTTCCATAGCCCTAAAATATTTTCTTTTTCACATAATGATCTATTCCTTGATAAAAGTTGTAATTGACCCTGCTTCCACCATACTCTCAGATACTATATTTCAGATCCCAACCACTCACTGCATGAAAAGACTTTTCTTCATGTCATCATTGCTTCCTTTGCCAATTACCTTAAATCTATATCTTCGCAGAGTTTTTCCTCTGCCCATATTGCTCATGATTTTGAAGACCTCTATCAGATCTCCTCTCAACCTTCTTTTCACCACATAGAACAGTCATGATTTCTCCAATCTTTCTATGTAACAGAAGTTTTCTCTGCTCTTACAGCCCTTTTAGATTTGTACCTCTTACTTTGTATTGTCTCTCGTGTTCTTCCTAACAACATTAATACTTCACATTTCTCTGCATTAAATTCCATCTCAATCCACTCAACTAACCTAGATGTATTCTTTTGATGCTCTGCACTATCCATCTAATACTTCCAAGTTTCATATCATCTGCAAATTTTGAAGTTGTGCTCTGTACGCCAAGGTCCAGGTCACTAATGTATAATAAGAAGAGCAGGGATCTTAACACTAATTGCTAGGGAACTCCACTATAAATCATTCTTCACTTCAAAAAAAAAGCAACTATTCACCACAACTCAGTCACTCAGCCAATTTCATATCCATGTTGTTACTGTCCCTTTATTCCATGAGCTATAACTTTGCTCACAAGTCTGTTGTGTAGCAGTTTATCTGCCTTTTGGGAGTCCAAAACCTCATCAACGGCATTACCCTCATCAACCCTCTGTTATCTTAACAAAAGAAAGTCAAAAAGTCAATTAAACATGATTTTTTTTCCTCAGCAAATCCATACTGGCTTTTCTTAATTAAATTACACTTGCCAAAGTACTGTAACAATTATTTTTTTCCTAAATTGTCACTTCTGAAAGCTTTCTTACCATTACCAAGCCAACATTAACTATCCTGTAGTTACTGGGCCTATCCTAATACCCATTTTTAAACAGAGTATAATATTTGCATTCCTCCAATCCTCTGATATCACCCTGTATCTAAGGAAGATTGGGAAATTAAGGTCCATGCCTCCACAATTCCCGTTCTCACTTCCTCCAATATCATTCGATGCACCTCATCCAATCCTGGTCCCTTATAAACTTTAGCCTATCCAATATCTTTTGCTTAACAATTATAAAACCTTTTTCACCATCACCTGGATAGCAATTTCTTCCTTGATAAGAACAGGTGTAAAATATTAATTTAATACCTTAGCCATGGCCCTTAAGATTCCCTGTCTTGCTCAAAATCCTCTTCCAACCATTCTTACTATTTATTTGCCTGGAGAAGACTTTTGGATTCCTGTTTATGTTAGCTGGCAATCTCTTTTCATACTCTTTGGTTAATTTATTTGATTTTTCAATTCCTATCAGAATCTTTTATATTCGCATTGGTTTTCAATTGTATTATCCACCTGATTTCTGTTGTTCACACACTCTTTCTTCTTCATCTTAATCTCTCTTTGTCATCCAGAGAGCTCTCGATTTGTTTGCTCTTCATGGAAATATACCTTGACTGTTGAATTAGCTCTTTTTTAAAACAGTACGTTGTTCAGTTACAATTTGGCCTGCTAATCTTTCATTCCACTTCATCTTAGCCAGATCCTTTCTTACCCATTGAAGTTGGCATCCCTCCAGTTCACTATTCTTACGCTGGATTATTTCTTACCCTTTTTCATAGCTAATTTAAACCTTATGATACAATAATCACTGTCAATGAAATGTTCCCCCACTTCATTTCCAAGAACCAGGTTCAGCAGTGCCTCCTCTCTTGTTAGTCTGGAAATATACTTCCTGAGAAAATTCCTCTGAACACACTCTAGGAACTCTGGCTCCTCTTTACCCTTTATATTATTATTATCCCCACCTATATTTGGATAATTAAAGTCATCCATTGTAACTGCTCTATTAATCTTGCATGTCTCTGTAATTCCTTTACAAACGTCTTCCTCTATATCTTTCCCATGACCTGATGGCTGATAGACTACACCGAGAAACGTGACTGCACTTTGTTCCTTAGCTCTGGTCAACTTGACCATTAAATGAAACCATTTCTCTCTAGCACTGCAATGCTGTCCCTAAACAACACCACCCTCCCTCCTCTTTTCCTTAACATCTTGTATACAGGAATATTTAATACCCAATCCCGCCTTTCCTTGAGCTAAGTCCTCGTTATTGCCATATCATCATAATTCCACATGCTTATCTGCATCTGCAATTCAGCAAGTACATGCACCAAAATCCTGATGTTTTCCTTATTACTTTCTCTCCAGCAATTAACCCAACCAATACCTTACTATTTCATACTCAACTACAATTTGTCTCTCCCAATACTCATTGCATCTTGCTGTCCCTCTCTAATATTACATCCTGCTTTCCCCACCCTGCTTAGTATTTCTCCAATAGCAGGAAGAAATTGCTTTGCAAGGAAATTGGTCTGTTTAGTGCAACCCATCTATTCCGTACATGTCCATTTTCCTGCAGACTGCAGCCATGGGAATGACTGATTCCCTATTAAATCTCCTTTCACTGCTGCTCTTCTAGTTACCTTCCTGTGGCCCTGTATACAGCTGAGTTACCTGTGGTGTCATGGACTTGACTTTGGCTGCACTTCACAGATGAACCATCACTTTCATCGGTATTTTAGAATTGAGAACTGGTTGGAAAATGAGATTTTCTGTACCTTTGCCTATTCCTTTTTGACTGCCTGGTGGTCATCCATTCCCTCTCTCTATATATTCCTATGCTGTGGGGTGCCACATCTATGAATGTGCTATTCACAAAGTTCTCAACATCACAAATGTGGTGCCAGCTGCTGCTCAAGGTTGAAAACTGCAGCTCCTGCAACAATGCTTCCTTCAATTATGTTTATCCAAGACACAGGAAATGTCCCACATTCACACATGGAATGTCATATGCACCCCAGTGACATTAATGTGGCAAGTGTTTCTACATTAACTTGTTTTAATCAGACCCTTTACTCCATTTGCTCCAAGTACAAATCCTGTTATGGCCACAAACTCTTGCAATATGGCGATAACAAGATCACTTCTTGGCCTTTTGGTTAAGATCAAGCATCATGTCAGGTCAAGCCCAACATGGGGTGTAATTTCTTATCTTATATGTCTCTCTTACGTGGATCATGAATTAGATTTTGAATTTGGTTTTTGGAGTGAGCAAGGAAAGGATTTGGGTTTGACCAGTCCACGCTGAAAATGTGTAACTTCAAGGATCAATTAAAAAACAAAAAACAAAATAAGATTTGCATTGGGGAGATCTCAAAATGAAATCACCCTCCACTGGTGGTGTCAGATGATCCCTCCCGCTGGCATGATATCAGTGTTGTTCTCCAGCAGTCAAGATGATCACTTCAGGGGCATGGAGCTATTGTAGTGCCTGGGTGGTCAAGGACATGCCAGGGCATTATAATGGTGCCAGCCTGGCTTACCATTATGTTTGGGGAGGAGACAACGATAGTGGGGGGAGAAGTGGAGTGGGGTGAATCTGTTGCACTAGTGCCGGCAATAACAGTGGGGGAGGGGGTCACATTGGTACTGGCGATGATTAGTGGGGGGGGGAGAAGTTTCCCTTCTGTGGGGTCAAGGGTTGGGGATGGCAGGGCTGGGTCATTGGGACATCCCCACCCCACTTCTTACCAGATGTGTCAATCTCAGTGGAACCAGCCTTGCTGACTTTAGCCTGCCCCTCAGGAACATTGGCGCTAAACATGCCAGTTTTGAGAAAGCCTGGCTCTTCCTCCAGGAAAAGCAGACTGGTTTTCCATTGGAACCTAACACTTTGCCCTTTTTCAATAAATTAAGCCCTTTATTTTTGGTTTATTTTGTTTAAAACGTTCAATTATGTAAGGTTATTTCTTAATATACCACTCAAGAGGACTGACATTTCTATTTTTTGAAATGAATGACAAAAATGCCTGCTTTTTGACAAAACTGATGAAGCATTAACAAAATCACCAGAATTCACGCTTCAAATACTATGATTCTTACGGAAGCAATTTCATTAACAGTAACAAAAGAATAGCAGTCAATCACAATGCACATGCAATTATGCTCCTTCAACACATCAGAAGCAGCTAATGAGCTATTCAGTTGGTATATATGTCAGAAAGTTCATTCATCCAGCTGTGGATTGTACAATGAAGAAGAAAATTACTAAATAGCCAGTCTGAAGATTCAAAAAGAAAACACCTCCCCTTTTTAGATTACCAAAATTTAAATTACACAGCTATGACCCTTCAGTCACTCTCACAACTCACTTGAGTTGCTACTTAAATTAGCCTGCCCAAGTATGCCACCATGTCTTTATCAACAAAAATTCAGTTCCAAATCTTCTATTTTCATTGACCAATTAGATGTAAATTCTTCTTTTAACTGCTCCTTTGGGTCCCTACAGGACACATTAACAGTTCAAACAAGGATTTGAATTTTATCTTTCCCCCTGGGGGCAGGGGTGTTAGCTGAGGGTGTATAAAATTAGGTGCCATAGGAGTGTTGCCAGGCCTCCCTCCATGAATTTCTCAACCCTCCCTGACATGGTCCCAAAAGGTATTTTAGCCAAATGTGGGGAAGGTGTCATGCAACTCACTCCTCCATGGGTCAACTGAGGCCTTAGATGACCAGATAATGGCCACTTAAGGGCCTCCTCCTGCCACTGCTCTGATTCTATCCATGACAGGGAAAGTCAACATCACATATCCAGGACAAACATTAAAAGCTGCCATGCTTTGTGGCTGTGCTGGGCATGGTGTTTCCTGGTTGGGCATCCCAGCTGTGGCCACACTTCCAAGACTGCAAGAAACTACAAAGGGCCATGAACAAAGCCAGTCCACCACACAAGTCAGCCTCCCACTCATTAATACTATCTACACTTTCACTGCCTTGGAAAAGCAGTCAGCATAATTAAGAACCCTATGCACCCTGGACATATTCTTTTCCACCCTCTTACGTCAGGAAAAAGATAAAAAAGTCTGAAGCATATACCAACTGATTCAAGAACAGCTTCTTCCCTGCTGCTATCAGACTTTTGAATGGACCTACCTTGTATTAAGTTGATCTTTCTCTACATCCAAGCTATGAATGTAACACTACATTTTGCACTCTCTTGTTTCCTTCTGTATGAATGGTATGCTTTGTCTGTATAGTGTGCAAGAAACAATACTTTTCAATATATAGCAATGCATATGACAATAAGAAATCAAATCAAATCAAATAGTGCCGCTGGCTCTTTGATTGGCTGATAAATCTTAGAGGCAGGACATTCTCTCCAACAGCAGCAGAAAGATCACCTTGATCCAATTAAAGGCCAGGCAGCTGTTAAATGTAAATGTGGGGACCTTTCCACTCACATCTAATTCAACCCATGATTCAAAGTCTCCACCACACTGTACAAGAATACTTGTAACCAACATAACTCTATAATCTATTGGCTTCTATTCTCCTACAACATCCAAATCAGTATAGCAAAGCCTCCAAAGAGGCTTCACAACTGAAGAACTGATCTGACCATCAGCGCAACTTCATCAAATTAATTCAGTGTAAATCTCCATTTGCGGCTGTGATTCTTCCTCAGTGTAATAATTCAGGAAGCCTGACTGGAAAGGAATGGTATTTATTGTTGAACACCAAATAAAGCCTCTATGTGCCATACATAAATGCCAACCAGAAGAACAGTTCTGCAACCTCTTCCCGGTATCTGCCTCATAAAGGACTCGGGTGACATGTTCCACCTGGGCAAACCATTGCCTGTTACTAGGGGAACTCGTATTCAACAGGCCCCACAGAGAAACCAATTAGAGATTCCCCATGGAATTCGGGAGGGGGGCAGTTATCACACACGGTCAGAAAATGCATCATTTGTTGTTTAAACAAAATGAATATATAATACACAACAAAAACAAAAATTTAGTAAATAGTAGTACCATGATTGCAAATATGAACAAAAGACAACAATATCATCATATTTATGTCATATCTGTATGGAAGAAAAGACCCATAGGTGTTTCACAGGAACATTATTTTTAAAAATGATACCACAACACATAAAGGGATATTTCATGGGTTAGATGTTGATCAAACTGATTGATTTGAAAAATTAAAGGAGGAAAGCTAGTGGGGAGGCAGAAGGGTAGAGCGATCGTATTTTAGAGCTTAGGATCTGGGCAACTGAAGGCACAGCCACCAATGATGGTGCAATTAAAATTATTTCTGATGAAGAGTCATCCAGACGCAAAGGATGGAATGCTCCTCAAAGAATTATAAGTGTTGAATTCCAATGAAAATTGGTGTAATTCATGCTATTTTCTCAGTGGGAGTTCAGTGAACTGCAGAGGCCATTAACATCAATATCATTAAATTTCAGGGGATGGAGCCTATCCCCACTGGAGAGGCTCAAATCAGTGCACTGAGCGGGCACTGCGCATGCACCAATCTGTCAATGCCAAGATCGGCGCATGCACAGTGGTCCCAAACTACTGGCCTCTCAATTGCTGACCAGCTCGACCGCTAGCCAACCGCCCGACCCTCACAATGTTGGTTCTCCAGCATCCCCCCCAACCCATGGCTCAATCGTTCACCCTCCCAGACCATTCCCGAGCTCAGCCCCAACCCTCCTGGCCCACCAAGATCTCCAGCCCCACCCCCACCCCCGGCCCCTCACCCCCACCCTCAGATAATGCACTGCTGAATCTTCCTAGCAGGCTGGCTTCTCCCCTATTGAACACTCCTCATCCCTCAGCCAGTCCTGATCACTGGCCTCCCTCCTTCCCCCATTGATCCTGACTACAGACTGGTAGCTGGACCCCCCACCACCCCCCCCCACCACCCCCCCCACCCCACCCCACCCCCCCCCCACCCCCCCCCCACCCCCCCACCCCCCCCCGCCCCCCCCACCCCCCCACCCCCCACCAGCCCCCCCCCCCCCCCCCCCACCCCCACCCCCCCCACCCCCCCCCCCCCCCCCCCCCCCCCCCCCACCCCCCACCAATGCGCTTTAGGCACTGCCACTGCCATTGGTATTTTTGCCTGTTGGGTTGTATTAGGGGGGTCAGACTGCCACAGCAAGGGTGCCAATACCCAAGGGCACCACCCCCTTACCACCCTGCCTGGGAGGGCTCCGATTGTCCCCTCTCTTCACTTCAGTGGGGGTGGGCCACTAGGCTCCCCGAAAGTGGGGAGCTAGTGTAATTCCCACTGGAATGAAACATTTTGGAAGAGTGGGAGGCTTCAGTCAGAGGCTCGCTAATGATATTGAAATAATATTAAAATGACCATCTAAATTGTCTGTGCAGTCTCCCCACCGACTTCCAGCATGGCGCAGACACCACCGGAAATCCAGTACTAGGAGACACAAAAGGGGCGAGAGCGCTTGCGCATACTCTGCAAATTGTGAATAAAAAAATTGGTACAGCGAGATGGGAGAATCGTGGCCAAAATGTTAGCTCCATCCACTCTCCACAATTGCTGTCAGACCTGCTGAGATTTTCCAGTATATTCTGTTTCGGAATTAGAATTGGGAATGCACTAGAGGCCAGAATAAAAGAAATTCAGATATTTGAGGGTTGTAGAACTGGAGTACATGACACAGATGTGGAGGAATTTGAAAACAAGCATGAGAATTTTAAACAAAACCAAAAGCTTCTAATTGTTTTGTTAGCTGTAATAGTTGGGCAATGAGACCCTGATTCTCTTGTGTATCTGCCTGCAATAGTTAGCCTGTGCTGGTTTAACTAAAATGCTTGTAACAGGGTGCATGATTGATACGCATTTCAATTGCTTCTCAACCTTCTGGCTAAGTTCAAGCATCAGACAAAACCCAAATTGGGGTGTTTTGCCTCAGGCTTGTCAGCTTGGATCCTGTTTGTCTTCCTTGTGGGAACCTTGAACTGTATTCAATTGGAGTTTGAATTTAGTTTTTGGAGCAAATAAGGAATGGATTTGGGTTTCTCTGCGTATTGGCTTTGTAACTTTAAGAATGGGCCAATTTTTAAAAAAAGTCCCCTTAGCAACACAGGTTGAATTTCTGTGAGTGTCTGAAAATCTCTTGTAGTATAAATTTTGAGGTCAGTTGTGACCTTAACAGCCATTGGCAATAAATGGCAGATGGTTGGCTATCCCTCAAGGTCTTTCTGGACCAGATGGCACATTTCTGTTATAACTTCTTGCTGAGCAACATCAGGCACTGATCCTTCAGCATACTCACTCATTTAGTTGATCAATTAAGCTAGGCCCACTGCCTAAAATTCACGTGTCTCCAATTGTCTCTTCATTCCCGAATTCCCTGCTCATCTCCCACTTGACTTGCCTAAAAATTTTGCTTCTGTGTATCTTTGGTCAAAATTCAGCTATAATTCCTGCTTTCCTAATGTTCACAAATCATTGCAATCACAATCCACATTTATATCAACTCTGTAAAATATTTGCTATTCAATGTGCTGTTATTGCTGTAAAATTATGTCATATTCATTATCTTTAACAAATTCAATTGACCTTCTTTTCAAGTTTTTACAAGTACACGTGTTTGAGAAAGGAAAGGCTCAACAATTAACCTGGTGTCATTTTCTGCGAACATTTAGCCATTCTAGGTTTCTCTGTATAGCTTCACAAATAAATATTCACTTTCAAGATCTTTGGTGCCATGAGATATTCAGAGCCTTTCAGTGTTCTGAAAATTATTATACAACCTGATGTACCACAATTAGTGCTTAATATCCCAATTACTGCTTTTCTAATCTAGAAGAGCACGTGTTTGGGTTTTCCAACATCTCATCGCAACTTCAAAAGAATTTGCTTCCATTTTCTTCCTAAACAGAGATTCCAAATGTTCTTTGTTAAGAGCAGTAAAGTACACTACAGAGATAATTAACTAGAAATAATTATAGTGCAGTTGGAAAATTACAGCTTCACTCCAGCAGAAAAGAGCAGCATTTCATTTGTGTCTTCTTCCACTGCCATCATGATTGATCCATTTTCAACAAAATTGTTTGAAAGCGAAACAAAATGCTGGATAGTGCCTTAATATCGTAAGCTGCATTTACAAAATGATTGAAAACTCGTATGTATAGGAAGCAGACTATTCACAATCCACATTATTACAGCCTAATTTGATATTTTCAGAGGGGCGGATGAACAGCACAAGGGTACCAGCTTAGTACCAACTGATGCATTAACTGAAGAATTGAGTCAGTACCGCATTAGTCTATAAATGGCCTCTGCAGACCTATGCAGTCAACATAGCTAAAATATTCTTTTTTTCTAACTGAACAATCTAAGATTATTTGTTGTCTATAGATGCAGTTTATTAAGTGTTGTGCATCAAACTACAACCGCTCTGCCTTGAAATTATTTTTGACAGTAATACCAAATGAACACTTGTGTGACATTCTTTTGCCTGCCTTTTTATAGAAGAGTCAGTACTGATTAAAAATAAACCAGTTTTTTTTTGTATTGAAATAATGAATAGAAAAAGTATTGTGAGAATACAATGTGTGTTCATCTGCTAGTACTGCCAAGACTGAATCATTTTCAGTTTGCTGTGCAGTATCTTAAATGAAAGTCTGTTATAAAAACAGAAAATGGCAGTCATTTTAATTACAGTATTGTTGCTATCTTTTGTGCTTATTACTTTAAAAAATATTGAGATGAAATTAATTAAGAAACTTAAACATCCATTCTAACCCAGCACAGGAAGGGGCATGTGGGAAGACCCCATGTTGTCACCAGTCTGAGGTCCAGATAAGGTTAAGATTGATGGTCTGCTCATCCAATGGCATTAATTTATTGACACACCACCCTCTTACACAACATAATGTCTATTCAAAGATGAGTACAGGGACAGCATGGTGGTTAGCACTGCTGCTTCACAGCGCCAGGGACCAGGTTTGATTCCTGGCTTGGGTCACTATGCAGAATCTGCAAATTCTCCCCGTGTCTGTATGGATTTCTTCCAGGTGCACCAGTTTCCTCCCACAGACTGAAAAAACATGCTGCTTAGATGTACTGGACATGCTAAGTTCTCCCTCAGTGTGCCAGAACAGGTGTCAGAATGTGGCGACTAGGGAATTTTCACAGTAACTTCATTGCAGTATTAATGTAAGCCTTACTAGTGACACTGATAAATAAACTTCAAAACACCTCCTAGAAGTGAAGTTTTATTTCCTTCTGGAACATTCCAATGGAAAAATCTGAATCAGTGCACTATTAACCTATCTCTTAAATTTATTGCTGCAAAATATTGAGTGTTCCTTCTTCAGCTATTTCCTTACCTTCATCATGGACTTGCTGAGGAAATTTGAAGCTTCTCTAGCTGAAAGGCTATTGGCTGGGATTTTCCTGCCTTGCCTGGAGGTGGGATCTTCCCGTCCCACTGAAGGTGACCCCGCCTCCCCCAGCGGCTGTTTCCCCAGGGGCCCGGCTGGCAAGTGATACAAATGACCACTGACTTTGACAGAATCGGCAACAGCCAATGGTGAGCAGTCTCTGGAAAACATGTTGTGGGAGACTGGAAAATGTCAGCCAATATGTTGTCTTTATTAAAGAAACCTCTGTGTTTGTCTTTCTCAAAAGTGTTAACTGATTTTGTGATGGACTTTTGGATCACAGGATGGTCACACATGAGCACAGAAATATGAATCGGCCATTCAGTCCCTTGATCTATTCCACCCCTAAATTAAATCACATTGATCTGTACCTCAACTGTGTTCACCTGCCATTTTCCTACATCCCTCGATACCTTTACCCATCAGAAACCCATCAACCTCAGCCTTAAAAACTTCAATTAATCCAACATTTTGTGGTAGGGAGCTGGGTTGCACAATTCACAAGGTGTTGCCCTCAGAGATAATGATGTGTGGATTTTCCTAAAACTGTCGGTGGCTTCTATTGATCAGGGGTCAAAAACATAGGAAGGGATTCTTAGTGGCAGGAGATCATGCACCATCGGCCAGTAGCAGGTTTTTTTGGCCTCGTTACTGGCCACTGTCAATACAATTTCCTATTAAATCCCCCCCTCAAGTCACCTGCAAACCTGCAGCAGGGAGCGTGTTGTCAGTGGGACCAGAAGATCTCACTGGTGGGAAGGATGAAAAAATCCCATCTGCAATTTCAGCCATTTTAAAACATGTTTGTTCAGTTTTTAAAGCTTTCAAAATAGCAATGAACATTGCTCATATCTTATACAAAATAGAGACAGCGTGATATCTGAGTCTGTGACACTAAGTTCTGATAATTCAGGCATCAGTCCAGTTTACAAGAGATACCTGTCTTTTGCCTGGTGGAAGAATCTATGTAGGTTGGTACATGCCAATCAATTTAATGCTCAAGGCGCCAAAACCTAAAGCTGCATATAAGAATTAATTACCGACAGTTTAACGAGAACATACAAGAAGCATTCACAATGAGATAGATTCAAAATGAACAGAATTCACTCTTCAAGGTTCTTAGTATCAAGACTTGTACACCAGAATCTCATTTATTTGCATTCACAGAATTCCTACAGGGCAGAAGGAGACCATTCAGCTCATCGAGTCTGCACCACAATCCTACTAAGACCCTAATCCCATAAACCCTCATATTTTATCTTGCTAATGCCTTTGGCACTAGGGTTAATTTAGCATGGCCAATCACATAACCCCTCTCATCTTTGTACTGTGGAAGGGAACTGGAGCACCTGGAGGAAACTCACACAAATACAGAGAACATACAAACTCCACACAGACAGTGACCCAACACCAGAAACAAATCTGGGACACCGGCGCTATCAGCCAGCAATGCTAACCACTATGCCATTTTGCCACCCTGTTCATTTCTTCTTTTTATTGCAAGTGTATCTCATACTTTGCACTTGAACTCAGATATGGGATTTTGCATTCTGAGGAGCCTGGAAAAACAAAACACATAAAAACCACACCATGATACCAAGCACAGGACTTTACCTGCAGTTTCAGCACCCTGCTGTCAGGGTCAAATGGGGATCAGAATGGCACACAATCTGAGGAATAGCAACTCACTCATCTGTGATCTTGGCTAATTAGTGGCCAGAGGAGCTTGTCTGGTTCTTGAAGCTAAAGGGTCAATAGGAAGCTGTCTAGCTCTGAAACATAGTAGGATGTTCTTACAAGTAAACGAGGAAGAGGGCATCCAAGTTAGAGGCTCCAGCTATCCAACATTTTAAAATCTAAAATAAAAATGCCTTTCCAGCCTGGCCAGCATCTTCATCAGGTGTGGTGTTCCTGTAAGCTGCCCTGTTCCCTGCCACTTGCAGAGGCCTGCAGGCTGACTGGAAATCCCAACTGGCCTTCAACAATATACCTCAGGAGATCTTTATTCATCTTAATTGAATGCCCCTCTAGTAACGGCAGGTAAACCTGCTGCAACGTCCTCCCGCATTCCACTTGCAGGATGGATCTAGAGAATGGCATGCCAAGAATAGCACAAAATTCAACACTCGCCTCTACACTTGTCCTGTTGTGCGCTAAAAAAAAAATCAATCCTGTGACCTTGTTACAGAATGTTAAAATAATCCAAGATGAGTCAGCAAATCAATCTAAAGTATCCTTTGTTCTTTCTAAATGAGAAACTATCCAAATCAATCCTGGCATCCACCAGGATTCCTAAGTAAAGATATAAATTAACAGTCGAAATATTTACTAATTTTACTGTCCACTTAATACTTTACCTGTTTGAGTCATCCAAACCCATAATACTGCGCTAAGGCTCACTTCCCACCATATTCGGATTAGCGAGTGCATTGTTCAAGATGATGAGTAAAGCACGCCATATTTCTTATTAAGCCTGCCAACAACACAGCATCACCTGAATAAGGGTTATCAAAAATCTTCCAGAAATGTCTGTAGCAATCATTTTGAAATTGTCCTTTGAAATGCATTCCAATACGTCATCAACAACAACATCAAAGAGAATAATTTTGCCTTACTCCTTTTTTGATGACAAGTAGGGGTAAAATTTACACTTGGGAATCGTCGCACTGCTCCCCACACTTATATAAAATCCAACATGATGTCGTCGGGTTGGGAACCCAAGTTACCATATCGATCATCGAACGGGCACCAAGATTGGTAGCTCATCCTTTTTTTAAAAAAATGAATTTACAAGCTATTAAGCTTGTTAACAACTCAGTAGACTGCCTTTTTACACTGCCCATGACATTTCGCGGTGGGCGCATGTGACAAACAATCAGAATGCTTTATGCTAGATATGAGGAGGAGTTGCTAAGGCAGAAAGAAAGGCTGAAAGCAGAAATATTGCTGTATTTAGCTGGTGAAGGTGGGAGTGTTTTTCAGTGTTTTAAGTTCCTTTAATAATCTACAGTCTGAAATAGGAGATATTGTGAGGGAAAGGCATCTACAGACAAGAGTAAGCTAAAATTTATAGAATTCTCCCCCCCCCCACCCCCACCCCGCCCCTGCCCCATCTTGAACCCAGAGATTGTTGTCTACCATGGACTTTGCCCTTTCAGGAGGTGAGAGGAAGGGTATGCCAGCCAGGAAAAGGCACATTCTATGATCCAGTAATGTGAGGAACCTGCTGCTCTGGAAGGGCCTGTGAAGGAAGGACAAGAGCAACAAGCAGGCTGAAGTAGGAGAAGGCACTATTCTCCAACAAAGTCTACAGGGTTAGGGTGACTTATCTCTAAATTTCAGAGTACCAGTGTCTTTGAAGACAATGCCCCTCCAGGGAAACCATCACATTGTTCTGTTACATGTTGAATGGAGAGATTGCTTTGAATTGTATCATGGCCACCCTTTATCTGTGGCATTGAAGGTTACAGTAGCTTTGATTTTCATTGCTTCTGGACCTTTCTAGTCATTGGCTGGGGATCTTTGCAGTCAGCAGCCCATCATTGTAAGGTTCAGCAACCCATCAAAGTTTTCAAGGTTTCCCATGAATTTACATTAATCAATGTCTGCAACACTAGTCAAGCAGGCAGAAACCATCGTTGGATTCCCAAAAGTGGAAGAGATTATGATTTACACATGGGTGGAAATCAGGGCAACATTGGGACTGTCAGGGGATTTTGTGGACAGAAAGATGTTCCATTCGATCAATATGCAATTTGTCAGTGTTGTAGAAAAACAATTATGCAGATACATGCATGGTATTCTAGGAGCAGTCATGATTTATACATGCATAGATATTCCCAGGTACCAGCGATGTTCTGTGCACCAGAAGCTTTAGATGGCTGGCCTCTAGGAGACAGGAATTCCTGCTCAAGAGATGGTTTATGAGCCCACTCAGAAATCCACACATAGAACCTAAGAAGCCGTATAACATAGCTACGCTTCCACTCAGGCCAACATTGAGCAGATCCGGTCTGCTGTGTGTTACACAACCTGACGCTTTGTAGAGGGGAGGCCCAAAAAGAACAAGCCAGATTCTTTGATGAGGAGAAGCCAAAGGATGAGCCTGATTATGAGGATGGTAATCTATGCCTGCTAGCTGTGGAAGCCTCAGCATTGGAGTGTTGGATGTTAGCAAGATGCAAAGATTTACCTAATTATGTGAAATGCCTTCTACTGCCGTCTTCCTTGTCCCAGCCAAGCTTCAACACCAGATCCACCTGTGAATGTTGCACAGGTGAAGGATCAAATGAGGCTCAGAGGAGCCACATGAGCACAAACTCCAGTGTGGGAGTTTAATCAATCCAAAATCAGACCACTAATCACATGCATAAAACACCAATGAAGCAGGAGCAGAAAGTGAATACAGCAGTAATTTAGTACATAATTAAAACATCATCTTTTATATCTATCAGAACTACCCAGCCTTGTGAATCCATTTGTTGTTAATGAGGTGTTTTCTTAAATCTTTTCCAGATGCTCCAATCCAATGTACTGGAGACAGACTTTTATGCCTGTTTGTGTGGAATGACTTTGGCAGTCATACTCTGATTGCCTGAGCTTGCAAAGTTAGCGTCTCCTAGTGGTAGGAGTCTCATCTGCTGCCATGGCACTCTGCAGCAAGCTGCCTACATCAAAACCACCCTGAACAGTAACCACTGCTGACAACAACGAATACTCATTCATTGCCATGAGGTCCATTTGGCCCTCCCTACTTTCCTGAGAGGAATTAGGATTTAGATGTTACTCCAAGTGCCTTGTCACCTCCTTGCCTCAACTTTGGGCACCAGAGGCCAGCTTCAAGGTGATCAAATGCAAATGAGAACATAAATCCAATGTACTATCAATGGCCTGCTGGGTCTGACCCTCTGTGACAATCACTGGTCTCTCATTAGAGAAAGCCATTTGTTCTGAAGTGCATGTGATTGCAGCATTCATGGTCTGCATGGATGCCTCCACTATCTCTGCCAGTGCACACAACCTCTCTGGAAATTCTGCCACATCTCTATGTACATCCTATATCTCATGGATGACTCCATGAGTCATCATCATCAGCCTGGGGCCCAGAATCAAGGTCACCTCCGGCACTCCTTCAGATACTTGAACTATCTCTGAGTAATATCTTGCAAATACTACTCAAGTATTTGCAGTAGTAGATTCTGATTGAGTTCCCTTCTCCGTGGACAAACAAATAGAGTTAAAGTGTCTTTTTTCTGAGCACTCCATTTTCAAAATCAGAATGGAGCAGGTATGTTCAGATGCTCTTTCAACTCTGATAAGACACAGCTGGCACAACAGGCACTAAGAATGTTCTTAGCTCTTGTTTCTCCAATACTTCAGTAGCTTCCAAAACAGTCTTCCAGCAATGTACACAATTCCTGAATACCTTGATGGAGAGTACACATTCCTCCGGATGCTCCAGTTTCCTCCCATAGTCCAAAAGATGTGCTGGTTAGGTGCATTGGCTGCGATAAATTCTTCCTCGGTGTACCCGAACAAGCGCCAGAGTGTCGCAACTAGGCGGTTTTCACAGTAACTTAATTGCAGAGTTAATGTATGCCTATTTGTGACATTAATAAATAAAACAGCAATCAGTACCAGACTGTTTTTAAATGGGTGGCTTTGACCGACTTTCAGTTCATAGCCTGGCCTCTCCCTGGGAGCCCAATTGGCTGCACTATCCATACTTTCCTCACCTCATTGGCCACCTTCCGGCTGCTCATCTGCAAACTAGCCGTAATGTCCTTTATCCAGGATGTATAAAGGGCAGAAGCAAGGGCTGGCAGACAACACAGTTCTAATAAGCTTTCTTCACTCCAGCCAAAAATATAAAATTCATCCTCTCAGTGAATTTCCTGCATGCAAGTCTCACTGAGGGAGGCTGGTTGGCTCAGTTGGCTAGACTGAGATCAGATTAATGGCAAGAACACAGGATTTGATGCGTAATCCAGAAGAGTAAACTCAGGGCTGCCTCCTCGCTCTACCATTAATAAAACGTATCACGGTTTGGTAAATAATCTTCAAGGACCTAAGATCTCACGAAGAAGAAGGCTGACTGTTCAACACAAGTTCATTATTGGTTGAAAACCTAATAAAAATGAATGGTAGCAATATAATTGTGTTTTTTCTAGAATTATGATATTCCATCATCTCCTGTGAAGCCAAAACCTGCCTTGCACATTCCTTACAAAAGCAAACTCCTACAGACGTCCAAATAATCAAATATATGCCACAACATCCCAAAATAATTTAAGGGTGACTTTACAAATTTCTTTTTGTACATTTGAATGGTGTTCCCTGTGCATATTCAATCATTTTCATACTATACCACTTCTGGCGGTTTCATTTTTCCTTCTTTTCATCCCTCAGTTTTCCTTTCATTTACTTGTCCTAATTTTTATTTGTCTTCATTTCCTTGTTTATTGCCATTCTATATTTTTCATCTTTTTTTTCTTCACTTGTGCATCTACTTTCTTCTTCCCAAGTGTCTAAAACCTGGAGTTATTTGTTAACATGTGCTTTGTCATATCTTGAACTTTAGTGATACCAATGCCAGCAGCATTTTAAACATGCTGATAGCAGTGAAGACAGACATGTATTCCTATTTAACTGCTGCAGCTTATATTAAATATTTGAGCAACTAAAGCAAGGTGTCCCTGGGTTATGTGTGGTGGGGATGACTAGGAAGGTACTAGCCCATTGTCGTATCGGGACGCCATATTTAAAGAGCATCCACACATCGTTGATTGAGGAGATGGCCAGGAGTAGGTAGGGAGCTTCGGTGCCCAAATTCTGTGATGCTTCCCTGGACATCCTCCTTGATCAAGTGGAGGCCAGGAGGAATGACCTATTTCCAGTGGATGGTAGGAGCAGGCCCAGCAGGGATACAAATCCAGCATGGAAGTGAGTCTCCAGACCTGCTGGGGCCTAGGACTGCTCTGTTAGACTGAAAAAGGATAAATGACTCATCTGTGCTGGCAGGATAAGTGGACTTTCAACTCTTCACACTCACTTCACTGAATTTTACAGGGAACATGGATCCCAACATGATAAGATGATGCCTCACAACCCTACTGCAATCCATCTACTCTGCAGGTGGATGGGCTACTGTGGGCTCCTCAGCCTTCCACAGTGAACTCAAATGTTGTCTAGGAGAAGGCTGGGATGAGGAAGGGGCTCAGGCATTGAGTACATCTTCAAGCTAGGGCAGCACAGTGACACAGTGGTTAGTGCTGCTGTCTCACAGTCCCAGGGACCAGGTTTGATTCCTGGTTGGGGAGTTACTCCCTGTTTGGAGTTAGCATGTTCTCCTTGTATCTGAGTGGGCTTCCTCCTGGTGCTCCAGTTTCCTCTTGCAGTCTAAAGATGTGCAGGTTAGGTTGATTGGCCATGTTAAACTGTCCCTTAGTGTCAGGAAAATTAGCAGGGTGAATACGCAGGCTTCTGGGGTTTGAGCTTGAGTGCAATTGTTTGGCTCAATAGGCCAAATGGTCTCCTTCTGCACTATCGGGATTTTATGAAGCACCACTAATGACATGTCTCTGATAGAGACTTCTGGATGAGTACATGGGATTTAATGGTATTGAGAGTTATAGATAGGCCTGGTAGGTATGGATATGATCGGTGCAACTTGTGGGCCGAAGGGCCTGTTTGTGCTGTAGTATTCTATGTTCTATATTTGCATTGCCTCATTGTTCTGGAAGTGCTGCCGCAGAACCCTTCTGAACAACCCACAAGGCATCAATCAGATGGTACACAATCCAGTGGGTTTAATGTAAGAATAGAAGCATGAGAAAGATATATGAAACCCAATTGCTTTCAATGCCATCTTCTTCCTTTGTACAAGAGAAGTTAAACCTCCATGTCATCTTCATCTTTGCAAACTGCCCCAGGCCTTCTTCAGGCAAGTATTGATGCGTACATACCACATTGGTCCTGACGTGTTCTGAACTACGTGATTTCTTGCCAGCATGGACAATTGGGGTAGGAGAGCCATTCCAGTCAGGCCAACATCTGCATTCCATAATCAGGATCTAAGTCAGTTTCGTGCCGACAAGGATTGTGATCCACCATGAAGGGTGACAGCGGAAGAACTCACTGTCATTCTATGCTGCAGAAACTGACTGTTCAGCTCCTGCCATATTTCTTCCCTCCACTCCCAACTCTTCCACCACGGTCATTGAAACAACAGGGAGAAATATTAATAATATTTATACGCAGATCTTAGCCTTTTACTACAGCAGGAACAAGTTATTTGAGTGCAATTGTACATTGATATAACAGGACTCCCAAAACACAACACCACTTATGTCTTCCAATAGCCATGATTAGTTCTTCTTATACTTGGCGACTGTCCTTGAACTGTATTTGGCAAGTCTTCTGTTTAACATTCTCCCTTCAGTATGTTGATGAAGCCATTATTGAATGTACCACTGATCAACACTTACTTAGAAGCAGTTTAAACTGCTGAGTAATATATCATAGTCTGAAGGCTGAGATTTGCCAATTAGATTACAAGTGCAATTGATGAGTACAATGTGAAAAGTCATGAACAACAGAAACCATTAATATAAATGTTATAAATAGGATTATGTGATTAGGAGGTGCGTCCCACCAAGGCTTTACTAGAGTAGTATTTGAGAGTTTGTAACACATTTCTTAAAATACTTCACACAGCGTGTCTGAGAAGAAACATTATAAATTGTTGTTTCCTATTCTGCTTGCGTATTTTCTAGCATTAAAGAATAATGTATCATGATACTGTGCCCTAAATAGAGACTAGGAATTGTTGCATGAGTACTATGCATGAGTCAACTGAGCGCCACATATGAACTTTTGAGCATAATAAGCACATTCGGCATTTCATTGTTGATTAAAGTAACTAAGTCACCTACACCATGAACCTTCAACAGAATGGCAAGGTCAATAATGGGGACAAGAACTGTTAACAACAACAAATGGGCAAGAATCTGGTACAGTCAGAGAAGAGAGCAGGACAACTTCCGATATTCTATTTCTCTTCAGCTCTGGTGACTGTTAGACCCAGAAAAATTAAATAAATCGATTCACCACTGGAACCATTCCTACAGGGAACGGGAGAAAGGTAAAAAGTAATTAGCTGACAAAAACCACCACCTTATTCAATGTGTCCAATACAGCAGATGTGGAAAAAAGCTGCAACAAACAGAACAGAAGTAAAAAGACATAAGGAGGGAAGAAGTTCATATTCCAATGCAGCAAGAGCTGGACAATATCCAGAATAGCGTCGACAAGTGCCAAGTAGCATTTTTGCCACTCAAGTGCCAGTCAATGACCTTCTCCAACAAGAGAGGATCTAACCGTCACACTTTCACATTCAATGGCATTACCAATGTTGAATCCCCCACTCATTGTTGAATACCTAGTATCAACTCTGGGGGGTAATCATTGATCAGAAACTGAACTGGACTACCCATATAATTACAGTGGCTACCAGAGCAGGTCAAAGGCTAGGAATCCTGCAGTGACTCATTTGTCTTCTGACCTCCCCATAACCTGTCCACCATCTACAAAGCACAAATTAGGCATGTAATGGAATACTCTCTGCTTGCCTGGATGAGTATAGCTCCAACAATGCCCAAGAAACTCAACAAAAAGCAATCCACTTGATTGCTATTCCTTCCGCAAACATTCCCTCCCTTTATCACTGACAAATAGTGGCAGCTGTGTGTACCATCTACAAGATGCACTGCAGAAACTCACCAAGGCTTCTTAGGTATCATTTTCTAAATCGATGACCACTATAATCTAGGACAACAGCAGTAAGTACATGGAAATACTACCAACT
Source organism: Sphyrna mokarran (assembly GCA_024679065.1). NCBI lineage: Eukaryota > Metazoa > Chordata > Chondrichthyes > Carcharhiniformes > Carcharhinidae > Sphyrna > Sphyrna mokarran. The sequence goes on from JAGIQG010000003.1 coordinate 112,778,983, forward strand.
GGGAATTTCCCTCCTGATTTGGAAATACATCACCATTTCTTGCCTGTTGCTGGGTCAAAATCCTGGAATTCCCTCCCTAACAGCACTGTGGGTGTCCCCACACCTCAGGGACTGCAGTGGTTCAAGAAGGCAGCTCACCACCACCTTCTGATGGGCAAAATAAATGCTGGTCTAGCCAGTGAAGCCCGCATCCCAAAAATGAATTAAAAAATATAAACCTTCTGGTCACTATTCCTGGAGCTACTATAACAGAATTAGAGTTGGAAGAGAGGTCAGAAAATCTTGAAAGAATCTAATTTATTCTGTGCCACATGCAAATTTTTGATTAGGCTTAATTTGAGCCTTAGGAGCTTTAACTAAAAGCTGGCAAAGAGTTCATTTCAATAAGATAATAGATTGTAATATACATAATGTCCTATAATTTTCCCAGGTGCTGAAATATGCCCTGGAAGCAGCCACATCCTGGGCTAATTTCTATCTAAAATTGTAAATTTTTACAATTTGATCTTATTTCCAAGATATTAAAAATCAGCCTTTCTCTTAATTTCTCTTTACCCAAAGTTTTGGAAGTTGCCTGTTTAGTTCTAATGGCTTTGTTTTTTAATCAGCATTCTTGCCAAGAATTGCCCATTGCCTTCTGTGTTATTCGACGAATAACGAAGAGGTTGAAATGGAGATTGTGAAACAAAGTTCAATACATCAAAGGGAGATTTCTTTGCCCACCTTTATATATGAAGCCCCATCAACAGACCAAAGTTAGGCTTGGGTAAACCCTGATATCCAATGATTTGTTGTTGATTGATTTGTTGTTGATCCAGATTGGTTGCATTGAATTAAACTTAAATTTAACTCCATCCAACCCAAGTCAGACTTGATAAATTACAGTACCTGAGCATGAGATTAAAAAGTATAATTGAGAGTTATTTTACCCAACTTATGTTGTGGGTAGAAGTTGTAGTGACAAGAGTCTGTGCCTTTTTATCAGGATATAGAAATGCCGGCACTGGACTGGGGTAAACACAGTAAGAAGTCTCACAACAGCAGGTTAGAGCCCAACCAGTTTATTTGATAGTAATCTTACAAGCATTCGGAAATGGTGTTCCTTCATCAGGTGACATAAATAGGATGCAAGACTGGGCAGAGAAGTGGCAGATGGACTTCAACGCAAATAAATGTCCATTTTGGCAGGTTCAATGGGATGAAGGAGTACAATATCGGGAGTAGGACTCTTAGCAGTGTTGAGGAGCAAAAGGACCTTGGGGTCCGAGTCCATAAGACTCTTAAATTAGCCTCGCAGGTGGAGGATGTGGTCAAGAAGGCTTATAGTGTGCTAGCCTTCATTAATCGAGGGTTTGAGTTTAGGAGTTGGGAGGTAATACTGCAACTTTATAAGACCTTTGTCAGACCCCACTTGGAGTAATGTGCATAGTTCTGGTCACCCCACTACATGAAGGATGTGGAAGCTATTGAGGGTGCAGAGGAGATTTACAAGGATGTTGCCTGGATTGAGAGCATGCCCTATGAAGATAGGTTGAGAAAGCTAGGCCTCTTCTCCCTGTTGAGATGAAGGTTGAGAGGCAACCTGATAGAGATTTATAAAATGGTGAGAGGTATAGATAGAATGGATTCTCGGAGGCTATTTTCCAGGGCTGAAATGGTAGCTACAAGAGGACACAGGTTTAAGGTGGTGGGGAGAAGGTACAGAGGAGATGTCAGGGGTAAGTTTTTCACTCAGAGGGTGGTGAGTGAGTGGAATCGGCTGCTGTTGGTAGTGGTGGAGGCAAATTCACTGGGGTCTTTTGAAAGACTTCTGGATGAGTACATGGGATTTAATGTGATTGGGAGTTAGAGATAATTCTATAGCCTGGTAGGTATGGATATGATCGGCGCAACTTGTGGGCTGAAGGGCCTGTTTGTTCTATAGTGTTCTATGTTCTATGTTCTATGTGTGTGGAAGGCTCTGATCAGAGAAGCGCATATGAAGTCACACACAGTTTTCAGAATACTGATTAGAATGCAATTCTTTACAGTTAACCTGCTATTCAAGTTTTAAAGATGCAGACAATGTGAGTGGAGATGGTAATAGCTTAGGTTAAAGAGATGCGTATTGTCTCCAGACAGGACAGTAACTGAGATTTTACAAGCCCAGGCAAGTCATGGGGGTTACAGATAGTGCAACATGAACGTAAAATTCCGGTTGAGGCCATGCTCGTGTGTGCAAAACTTGGCTATAAGTCTCTGCTCAGCAACTCTGCACTGTCATGTGTCATGAAGGCCGCCTTGGAGAACACTTACCCAAAGATCAGAGACCGAATGCCCATGACCGCTGAAGTGTTCGCCCAACAGGAAGGGAACAGTCTTGCCTGGTGATTGTAGAGCGGTGTTCATTATGCATTGTTGTAATATCATCTTATCAGCCCAGAGGTCTGATAAGCATTTTCTGACATCATTCTCTCATTTGCGCCACTGATCCCTCCTCTGAGTCTCTCTCAAATTTCTTGAATTCTCACTGAGGTCTTCTACATCTTTGTTCATTGGAAACCCCCTTATTATTTCTATAATGCAAATCTATTGAGCTTCGTTAGATCCATCATTGGCTTATACCCATCATCTTCCAATCCAGTTACAGAAACACTGCACGTACAATGTTCTTGTTTGCTCAGGTTTCAGCCTTATGACAGTTGGAGTTGTTATCAGGTGCAGTAATGGTTGTACAAAGGGCCTATTTCTGCACTAGAGCTATATGGCATCTTTGCAGGCTCTTGTGACTTGAGTTAACGTGTTGAATTTTAATTGCAGTTGCATTCACATTGTAATATGTATTACACCTTTGTGCGAGGGTGCCGGCCAAAATGTCAGGTGGTAGAAGGATCCTGCCATGATTACAGCTAAAATTGTAAAGACCTTTGCTTTCAGAATGTCTTCGTTAATAATTTTGAAGGCATAAATGTACTTCTTAAAGTAATTAAAATCATATAAGTGTAAGCAGCTTTCCCACTAAAACTTGCAGATACTTTCAAGCATGCTCCTGATAGTAAACCATGTCCTTGTACTGCCTTACATCATGATCATGTAAAAGGCATTCTCTCAAAGTGGTCTTTGAGCTAGAAATGTGTATGTGCATATGTATGCATGTATGTGTCCATGTACATGCATGTGTGTTAGCTCTTTTTAAATTTTGTGACTGATTGAATTGAAAATTAACATCAATAAGGTTTTAGAGGGCAATCTTACCAAAAACAACCTAAACCCTGAATGAGCCTGAAAATGAGAGTTTCAGATCTTTTGACAAGGCTACAAGTCCAATCTGTTAAAAAAAATGCTAAATCTGTTACTGTCAATAGAGGGAAGAAATGAGGCCTAAGCTCACGAGAAAACCAACAGCTGACAGTGGATAGTGCAATCAAACAATGTGCAGATCTCTGTTCTGTGCAACAGGATAGAGAGATCAGTCAGTCACCTCCATTTCCCTATATGTTTCACACCTTCTGTTTTTGGGTGCAAGGTCGATCTCCCCGGATATCCAGGCCTGGTAAGGGCACGATAGGCGACAAATTGGTCGCAAACTTGATTTTTCGCCTCTCTTGTGATCTTACTGGCCTGCCCTACCTATTGACCAATGGTATAAGAAGGTAAAATTGCCCCCTTAGGCTTAAGTATGATAAATGTTTGTTTATTACAAGGCTACTGATATAAGTTACTTAAGTAATAAAGTTTAAATACGGGTAAAAATAAAAGATATTCATAAAGGATGAAATTTAGTTCAGTCCTTTAAGATTTTATTGCAGGTCAGTAGCTTGCAGTTGAAGTTTGACTGGTCTGGTGTAAAGGGCAAAGGTTGAAGAGCTGTGTTTATCAGTTGCAATGTAGCCAATTAGTCAGTGTTTGCTTTTTCAAGTGGATTTAGTAGGTCACATAGGGTTTGTGAGAGAAGGTTTCTTGTTTGTCACCAGTTCTGTGATTACAACATTTAAAAATTGACCAGATTCTCGCCACAAAACAGTTGATTTCTGGATTGTGGAAGTACTGGGTTGCAATAATTGGCAACCAGGAATGAACAATAATGAAGATTCATTAATAATACTGAGCAGACCTTACATGCTGTGTGTCCACCCACGCCCCGTGGAGAACTCTCATGCTACTGACTGTGTGACACTTTTTGTACCAGTATCATCTCAACATTCATGTGACCCCCGCTCTACATATTCCTCATTCAAGTTGAGACAACTGGTCGTACTGAGGTGTAACATTCTAAGTCCTGAACGAGCGCGAAAACTGTAGAGTTTCAGATCCACTCCTTTGGAAAGGCCACAAGTCCAATATTATGCATTCAGTTCAAAAATAATGTGAAATTTGTTTCCCACCAATAGGAGGGAAGGAGTCACCAGAGAGCCAGCAGCTGACAGCAGAGTCCACAATCACGCACGCGCAGATCTCTCTGTTCCGTGCAACAGAATAAAGCTGTCAGTTATCTCTACTTCCCTGTATGTCACACACCCTATAACAGAACATTCATAAGGTGTAAACTATTTACGATATACAAAGTTGAACAAGGCTAACAACACATAACTATTTACATTGTGCAAAACACTGATTGAGCGTCTGTAGCTAGTGCATAATCTACACTCTCCTTTTGCTCCATTTTAGAAAAAATGTCCACTTATAGATTAGTTCGTCACCTAATACTGAACTTTGTATTTTGTTGACTCATATGCCCTGACTGTTTGATTTTGCCAGCTAGCTGTGTTTAGGATGTCCTTGGGTTGTTGGCCTCACTGCAGACGATATCAGGCACCTTTTTGATATACGCAGTAGCTGTGGGGCTTGATGCTTTGGCCTTTGGAGGAGTCTCAATTTCCATTGGTGAGAGGGCCTGGATTGCAGGCTGGCTGCAATGGGGTACTCTGTTGGTTGATGGTGCTGGTTCAGATACCTGCAGTAGATGATGACAGGTTTGTATGTAATGAGCATTGTTTGAGGCAACCACATAGGTGTTGGTTGTGAAACATGGCTGTGCAGCATCGCCAGTTTGTCATGGTCATGTGTGATCTAGATCCTGACCATCTGACCAGGTTTTATAAATAAAATAAATTTATAAATAAATAAATCGGTTGGATTTAAAATTGGTGTTGCCAGACCTCTTACTGAGTTTACCCCAGGTTTTATAGGGCAGAGTCTATGAGCACTTCAATCATAATATCTCTTTCTTCTTCATCACTGCTTCACAATTTTGGTTTTGACTTTCAGTTGCAAGAAAGCCTTTGCATGGGAATCAAGACCCTGATGCATCTAGAGAGTTTTACGCTGTACTAACAAGGGCAGACTCTGTCTCAGCACATTTCACAGGCTGAGAAATGTGTGGTTGCGGGCACATTTCTCAAGTATGTGCTTGGCTGAGCACATCACCTGTTCTTCCATGCCATTGGACTGTGGGCGCAGGGGACCATTCATAAGGTGTTCAAAATGCATGTGTGTACAAAATCTCTGAACGCCCTGGAGACTGGCATCATTATCCTCTGAGGAATGCCATGAGTGGAGAAATATCTCTTGAGCTTGCCTATGACCGTGTTGCTCTTCATGTCCGGCAAGTGGTCAAGTTTAAACAAATCAGAATGCGAGTCAACTAAAATCAAGTGCAGTTTACCACTCTATTCAAATATTATCAGCTACCTTGAACAACCATTGAAGGTCTGGGACCTCATGTAGATAGATACAGTGGTTCTTTGGCTTGATGCAGCTTGAACATGTTGCATGGTGCATACCTGAATATTTCTCTCTCCATATCCGCATACATTGAGCGCCAAAGGGATTCCTTTGCTCTATATCTGTAGTTTGCAGCCTGAGTGTCCTTGTATAGTTGCTGGACATGTTACCTACGCAGTGAGGTGGGATGATAACTCCCCCACTCACCAAACTCTGTAATATACACTCAGTTCCAAACTGCATGTGTTTTCAACAATTTTCAAAGAATCACAACTGTTTACAATACAGGTTTATGTTTAGCTACCAATTCGTAAGTGTATAAGACTAGTGAATCCATGCATGTCTAAAGCATAGAGATAATCTGTTGGTGCCCAGATCTTGTAATGGTAACCTTGCCTGCAATTGTCTTTAATTGCTCACAGATAGTTGTCTTTGAATGTTATTCTTGGAATCACTGGAATCTAGCAATAAAACTGATGGTGATTGAGTAACCAGAATGGATCTGATTCATCCTTGGTTATGCTTCACCATTCTGATTTTGTGAGTAATCACTTCATCTGATCCAGGTTGTGAATACATCCTTGTCACCCTGGCTGGTTTCTATTTATTTTCTGTGGGATTCTGGATGCAAACTTTTTGCAGCTTTGGAAATGGTAATTCTGTAGCAACATTTTAATCATGTACATTGGTCATCTTCCCTTGCAAACCTACAAGTTGTTCTCTAGTTTCTGAGAGAAACTAGAATTGGTAAGAGTAGGCAAACTGGTATACACTGGTCTGTCAAACATGAGCTCTGCCAGTGATGGAATAGTTACATGTAAAGGTGTCACTCACAGATGTAATATTGCAATGTGAAAATCTTATTTGATCCATTTACTTTGGGAAGTAAGGATTTCATCTTGAAAATTATTTGTTTAGTTAGGCCATTAGATCTAGGGCATTGAAGAGTAGTAGTAGTGTGGTCAATATTCCACTTCTCACACATATCCTGAAATAATTTACTAATAAGTTCCAGACTGTTTTCCATAAAATCCCTCAGATATACCAAAAAACCTGAAGATAGCACTGAGATTCTGTGTCATGTTTGTGCTTGATGCATTGTGCAATTGCTGAATAAAGGGGTACTTGATAGTCAATGAGACAAATACATCAGTGCCATGGATATGAAAGGGAATGGAAATGAAGATTCGTCATCAATTCTGGGCTCATAGATTGCCTGGATCCACTACAGTTCACCTATCACTGCAACAGATTCCATTTCCCTGGTCTTATACTCAACCCTGGAATGCCTGGATAACAAAGACACCTATGTCAGACTTTTATTTATTGACTACAGCTCAGCCTTGAACACTATTATTCCTACAAAACTCATTTCCAAGCTCTATGGCCTGGGGCTTGGCTTCCCTCATCTGCAATTGGATCCTAGACTTCCTAACCCACAGATTACAATCAGTAAAGACGGGCAACAACACCTGCTCCACGATTATCCTCAACACTAGTGCCCTGCAAGGCTGTGTCCCCGGCTCCATATATAATCCTTATACGCCTATGACTGTGTGGTCAAGTTCCCCCTCAACTCGATTTTCAAGTTTGCTGATGACCCCACCATTGTGGGTCAGATATCAAACAATGATAAGACGGAGTACAGGAATGAGATAGAAAATGTAGTGAACTGGTATGACAATAATAATCTCTCCCTCAATGTCAGCAAAATGAAAGAGATAGTCATTGACCTCAGGAAGCATCATGGAGGACATGCCCCTGTCTACATCAATAGGGATGAAGTGGAAATGGTCAAGAGCTTCAAGTGTCCAGATCACCAACAATCCTCCACACTGACACTATATATAAACCTGACTGCTTTAAAAGCTAGGCGTCTCATCTCCATAAGATGTCTGGCTTATCCCAATAAGACTAAGATGATCTCATGTGTTGTTGGACATGCTGAATTAAAGCAGGTCCTCCTTCGATAATAGTTTTCAACTGCTTTTGTAGCATGAAATCATGTGTCATTTTGTTATACATGCTTTAATTTAAGCACCTTCCAAGCATTCCAGTTTAATGAAACAAACAAGGACAGTAATTTAATTATTTCTTTATTCCACACTTTTGTAGCAACTCAAACATAAACAGTTATAATTCATTAACAATCTTCTGAACTTAACTCTAACTGGACATCAACTTTCAATTGAATTTTAACTCCTCAATTGCACTTTAACTTTAACTGAACATCAAATTGAACTAAACATCAATTTTAACTATTTAAGTGAAAATAAATACTACCGAGCTAAGGAAATCCTTGGCCAAGAAATGTCCTCAATGTCGAATCGATCTTCTCCTTCTCTGAAGCATCCTTCAGGGCACAGGTCTTCTTGTAATGGTTGGTCTCTTTCAGTTATCACTGCCAAACAAAGGCTCATATGTCACTTTATCTACAACTCTCCAGTGCCTCCAGAGGATTCTCTGTCATGCAGCCAATGAAGTGATCAGAAACCTCCAATTGCATCATTTGATTAGATCGATCAAATGAAGGCAGAACAGTGGCAGTGGTCACTTTAGGCTGTATCATACCTTGGCCTCTTAAGTGCATATTCCCATGTCCAGATCAGGAACACTAGCTCCAAGGGTCTGTTTGTAATGCTTCTCTACCAAGGGCAATCTGAATTGTTGAATCTGACATCTTCTGTCCTTTGACAAATTCCTAGTCACTAGCCACAAGAAATACTAGCATGGTGAAAAACCAACTTTAAATCCACTATTGCCAATATTGTTGTTAAATTATTGTTGAAGTCCTTCTCTATCCACAGTTTCTTCTTGTAACTGCTAGCAATTACATTTCATAAAATACACCAGATTAGTTGACAGACTTGAATTCTCCTGTAAATATAATATTCTATCTTTTTTGAAACTGCCAATTTTGTCAAACATTCTATTTCAATGTTATTTCAATGGCAGGTCATTAACTGAGGAAATGAGAGTGGTTTCTGAGATTGAGCTGCCTTGTGAAGTTTCACAAATTCACGGGTTTGTAATAGTATGTGGTCGCATCTTGCCCATAGGTCTGCAGTTGCCGAGCTTTTAGTCTCAACCATGTAGAGTACCTGTGACTCTCAGGCAGATTGATTGTACTTGCACTCCAGGACAATGGATTCTGCGTAAGTGAACCATTGCATGCTGCAATTTATTCAGTTGTAGCCCTCTATGTCTGTAGTTTTGTATCTTTTATGATTGTCAGGGGTAGTATGTTGATGCTTGCTCCTGTGTCAATTTTGGCCAAGAACACTTTTCAAGCAGGCAGTTCATCATATCAGAATCTTTGCAGTTTGAAATTCTGCAACAACTTTATCATTCAAACATGGACTTTCATTGGGTGTAAAGACTTGCAAGTGACAGTCTATTGGCCAAATATGAAAAATTACACTGAAGTCATTGTCAAGAAGTGAGCAGCATGGTGGATAGGCAGCACAGTGGCACAATTGTTAACACTGCTGTCTCAGCGTCAGGGAGCTGTGTTCAATTCCTGGCATGGGTCACTCTTGTCATGTCTGCATGGGTTTCCTCCAGGTGTTCAGGTTTGTTTCCGCAATTCAAAAGATGTGTTAATTAGAACATAGAACATAGAACACTACAGCACAAACAGGCCCTTCGGCCCATGAGTTGCGCCGATCACATCTATGCCTACCAATCCACAGACCTATCTATAACCCCCTATCCCATTAGTTCCCATATATTCATCCAGAAGACTTTTAAAAGACCCCAGCGTGTTCGCCTCTACCACCTCCGATGGCAGCCGATTCCATTCATTCACCATCCTCTGAGTGAAAAACTTATCCCTAACATCCCCTCTGTATTTGCTTCCCTGCACCTTAAATTTGTGTCCTCTTGTCGTGACCATGTCAGCTCAGGGAAATAGCCTCTGAGAATCCACCCTATCTATTCCTCTCAAGATTTTATAAACCTCTATCAAGTCGCCTCTCAACCTACGTCACTCCAGGGAGAAGAGTCCCAGGTCCCTCAACCTATCTTCATAAGGCATGCCTCCCAATCCTGGCAGCATCTTTGTAAATCTCCTCTGCACTCTTTCAATAGCTTCTACATCCTTCCTACAGTAAGGCGACGAGAACTGCGCACAGTACTCCAAGTGGGGTCTGGCAAAGGTCTTATAAAGCTGCATCATTACCTCCTGACTCCTAAACTCAATTCGTCGATTAATGAAGGCCAGTACACCATACGCCTTCTTGACCACTTCCTCCACCTGCGAGGCCGATTTAAGAGTTCTATGGACCCAGACCCCAAGGTCCTTCTGCTCTACAACACAGCGAAGACTCCTACCCTTGATATTGTACTATTTCATCCCATTATTCTTGCCAAAATGGACCACTACACATTTATCTGCACTGAAGTCCATCTGCCACTTCTCCACAATTAGGTACATTAGCCATGCTAAATTCTCTCTCAGTGTACCCAAACAGGCAGCAAGGTGTGGCAGCTAAGGAAATTTTCACAATAACTTCATTGCAATGTTAATGTAAGCCTACTTGTGACACTTAAAATTAAACTTTAAGCAAACATTTACCGGCTTTTCAGGAAAGATAATTTGAAACTTGATAAACACTTTGGATGGTGAGATGGTTTCTATATTTTCCATGAGATTGGCCATGAAATATGTGTTTACTGCACTTTGTCTTTTTGTGCACATTTTTCTGCATTATCAATTATCTCAAGTGTATGTTTTTTACAGGATACTCGATAATCATTCTTACTGCATGAAGTTATCTGTTGTATACAGTCTGTATATATCAGTACAGGGCTCTTTGTAGTTGCATCAGTCCTTGTTATGGTACACTACTGCTGTCAATGGCACTTTCTGCCACATATCTTGTAGAATTGATTAAAAGCTGGACACTTCCTTGTTGTGTGCAGGAGGCCACAACTCCAACATGCCTTGCTATATTTAGAAGTTCTGATAAGTGCACCAACAACTACAGTTATATTTAGGAGCTCTAAACTTTGTTGACCTGCCGGGATCACTTTGTACTTACGACCATCTTTGAGTAGGTCTTTATATATATTGGGCTTGTCCAACAGATCTTTCTGGAATTCTTCCCTGAGATTACATGCAATCACCAACTCAACCAAGTGTCTGCTAGCTCTGCATCTGAAAAATCACAGTATGTACCCTTTTTTCTGCATTTGCTATGAAGTGGCCGATGGATTCTGCAAATTGCTGTCAAAATAACATAAATTCCAGTCAATGAACAAATAAATGTAACCTGATACTAAAAGACAATAAGAAGTCTGACAACACCAGGTTTAAATCCAACCGATTTATTTGATTGAAAACTTGTAAGTTTACTATCTGTGGCCTTCGTCAGGTGAATGAGATGTTCTGGTCTCCAACAGCACGCGGTCTGTGCTGGTATGTGTGCTGTTGGAGACCAGAACACCTCATTCACCTGACGAAGGCCATAGGTCAAAAACTTGTGAGTTTACTATCAAATAAATCAGTTGGATTTAAACCTGATGTTGTCAGATTTCTTACTGTGTTTACCCCAGTCCAACACCGGCATCTCCACATCATGACCTGATACTTAACCAGTCTTCCAATAAGGTCATTTGGGTATCCTTTCATTCATACATGTTGGGCTTGTATAGACCGTCATGCTCAATTGCTAGATGGATTTTTGTGGCTTTTTGTTCTGCTTCCGATAGGCCTGAATCAAGAACATATAGCTCTGTATGTGGTCTAAAAAATTTGAATTTGGATATGAGGTTAGCTGCATCCTAGTCTGAATTGGGGAATATAGTGGCCATTTTGGTGAGATCTCTTTGACCTTCCTTCTCCTAAAACCCCTGGGATGAATATTACTGTTGCCACTTCCACATGTTTTTCAAAGCTCCATCCATTATAGTCACAACTTTCTCTGACTCAATTATTGTGATATATTTGTTTGTTTGTTTTGAACTCTCCCTCATTCACTCACCATCAATTCAGCCCACACTCCAGTCATTCACCTTTCCTACTGAGCTACCCTGGTGCTGGTCCTCTCCATGCTCTGTAGCACTCACTTCAATGGGTTTAGCAGCTTACCAATTTATTAATTTGAGCACAATCCTGGCATGGCACCTTCAAAACTTTGCTGCACCCTCATCACTATACGGTTGCAACATTCTTAACAATAAGGGATTGTGCAAACACATTGTTGGGTTCATTTATTAATTCTACACATATGTGAACTTATAAAAATAAACAGGAAACCTGAAGGTATAAGAGCTGTGTCTGTGTGTGTGCGTGCATGTGCATCTGTTTGTGTGTATGCATGTCTATGTGTGCATATGTCTCTGTGTGGCGTGTGTGGCGTGTGTATCTGTCTGTGGTGTATATGTGTGCGTGTATTTTTGTGTGTGGGGACATGTGTGTGTATGCATGTGTGTGTGGGTGTATGTGGATATGTGTGGGTGTGCGTATGCATGTGTGCTCTTCTGAAAGCAGAAGTCCAAAAAAACAACAAACAAACTATCACAATAATTGAGCCAGAGATAATTGCAATTATAATGGATGGAGCTTTGAAAAATGCCCGAAAGTGGCGACAGCAACATTCATCCCAGATACTTTGGGAGAAAGAAAGTCAAAAGGATATTGTCAAAATGTTCACTCAATTCCCCAGTTCAAACTGAGATGCAGCTAACCTCATACCCAAATTCAATTCTTTTTTAAATAGACTACAGAGCTTAAAATTAACCTAAATCACATGATATGCTTCCTTTAAAGATATATTACAACAAACACAACCTTCGATGCATAGATAATCAGACTAATTGTACAAAAGTCAGAGCATTGGCATGCCTTTGGCTTCTTTCTTGGCATGCTCATTATCATCTACATGAAGTCCTCTGGCCATTCTCCAGGTAAGTAAATACCTTTGCACAGCTTAGTAAACATTGATATTAATATCTTTCCTGTGTTTTGATTCAACTCCGTAGGTATTTCATCTATTCCAGCTGTTTTTTTTTTCAGTTTTTAATTGCATTTATTGCTGCTCTTATCTTGCTGTCAAATATTTCAGGACCAAAGAAATTCATGACAACATTACCCTCTTCTTCTAGCTCGATCATTTCAGGCTTTTCATTTTTAAATACAGTTCTTCGATATGTTTTTTTCCATCTGTTTCTTATTTCATCAGGGTATGTTAATAAAACACTTTCCTTACTCCCGATTGATGTTTGAGACCTTTGTGCTCAGTGCAGTAATCTCTGTTGTTTTTGCATCTATAAGGTTTACCCTTCCTAGCCAATCCAATTCTTCAAGTATAACAAATTGCTCTTTTAAGCATTGTTGCTGTGCATTTCCTGTTTTTCTTCATAGCTCATTATTTAAGAGTCTGTACTTCAGCTTCTCTCCTCCCTTCCCTCTCTCTGTCAATCCCTCAGTATTGATTTTCTTATATTTTCTCCTTTCTTTCACCTTTTGCAATAATACAGTTGTAACCTACTGCTAGTTGTTTGATCCCTATTCCTCATGAAAATCGTCTGGTGTTTGCCCCTCCTCCCTTTACGGATTCTTTAATGTCTCTCCTTTTGCCCATTTATGTTGGTTGTGTCCTTGTCGTTTCTAACCAGCGCTTTGTTTACTTCATTTACGAATTGTTCACTTAATTTTTTCATCCTCTCTCAGTACCAATGTTTTCTGCATATTACACCTTCAATCTTCTTCAGACAGGGTATAGTCTCCATTTTTTACAAGATGATGATCTGAGACTGCATCGGCTTCTGAATTCTTAACACTATTTCTGTATCTTTGTCTGACAATTCTATAGTCCAGTTGAAATCTTCCTGGATTGCCAAACATTTTCATGTATATCATCTTCTTTTATGATGCTTAAACTGTGTACTTGTTGTCATGTGTACTGTTCTTCTTCAAACATCTAACAGTTTTTGGCCTTATTCTTTTTCCAAGACCATATGATTCAATTTCTTTGTCATCTCTTGCTTCCACAACAGTTTTATTTCAATCTCCCATAACAATCAAGACCTCTTCTTATTTGTCTGTTTGATTAGTTTTTCAATTCTATCATACACTTTACCAATCTCATAACTGGGATGAGGATGTGAGTATGTATATTTGAATGATAGTAATAGCCGCCAGTTGTCACTTTAGTTTCATCAGCATTAGTTTATCTGAATCACATTTTGCCTTACTCACCTTATAGACAGCTTCCTGGTCTAGCATTACTAATACTGGTATCATGGTAGCCCAGTACTATCTGTCACAATGTTTAAGTTGTCAGCAAAACTAAACTGAAAGGATAGTACAAACCAATGGTGAACCAAGACTGAAATTTGTTTAGAAAGCACTCAGGGTGACATCAGCAAAAATAAACACCAACAGCAAAGGTGGGAATTCCTGTCAAAGAACAGTTGAGGTCACACTTGGTAAGAAGGAAATGAGGTCAATCATGTAGCCATCCAGCAAAATCCTCATTTGTACAAGCTTGGTGATATTAAAAGAATAAGGACATAAAACGTACAAGGAAAAGCTTGTGAATGAATAGGAAAGGAAAGTTGGAGAACCTAGAGAAATGGAAAAGGAGAAATTAATCATTTTAGTGTTACGTGAAGTACGGTGGACAGGGAAAAGCAACTTCAGGTTGATAGAAATGCTCATGTGAAAGTCAAATGTCCAGTTGACCTGCAGTGTGCCAAGCATCTGGAGGGATTTGATGAGAAAGCCATAGAATTTATATTGGGTGGCATCTGCTACTTGGTTTCAGAGTATGATGTATCTGTCCACAGTTAGCTTGTTTGCTTACATGGCCTGTGAGCTTACTGAGAATATTGGAGTATAAGTTTAATTTTGTAACTTGCATTATCCTTACAAACTCTTAAATATCTATAAAGATATAGGTGTGATAAAGGAGTAGGTTATTATAGTTAATCTTACCTTGTTTAATAAATGTTCTACTTTTTTGTTAAAAGTTAATCAGCAGTCCTGCGACTCTCTTCATCTATGTCTCTGAACAAAAATAAAAGTTACAACCTATTAATTGGGATTCTGTTCTGGGGCCTGACTGTCCAATAGGTACAGCATCTAGGATCGTAACAAGGTCCACAGATGCATTGTTACGAAACCCTGCTGATGTTATGTGTGAGAGTGTTCTAACCTGAAAAACTGGTTTCCCGTGGCATACTGTTCAACTTTTTGGAAATTAGAAACAAGTATTTGTGGAAATAGTGAGAACTCAGACCTTTTGTTTGTTAAATAACAAATAGAAGTACTTATTAAAGTAGAAGAAAGATAATAAAACATCACAAAGGATGATCTTTTACTTTGGCAAAATAACACTGTGGACTTTGTCCCTCAGTGACTGAAAACCCATATGTATATTTTCCCATAATCTTAAACTCTGCTGAGACCTCCTTTTCAAAACAACTGCCATAAAGCATCTGGTCAAATATCGCCAGTGATTACCACATGGTACAGTTTAAGTGACCAGAACTTGGAAATGGTCTTCAATTCAGAATGATCTTTTGTACAAATTGTCTTTTGCCTTCAGCATTTCATCTCTAGTTGTGCTATTTCCTGAGAATGGCTGCCCCTTAATCCTATTCTTCTTCTGCCTTCAGTCTCTAATCACTAGCTGAACTAGTTGCTAGAGATGGCTGCTTCTCTCTCGCTCTTTCTCTGTCTCTCTCTTGCTGCTGCTTCTTCGACACCTCATCAATGTCAAAACTGCTTCTTGGCTCACAATCACTAATTGTATTAATTGCAAAGAACACCCTGTTCCCTATTATTTCTTTCTATTTATTATTTTCTTTTAATTAGTTGCTGCCCAGATATAGTTTACAAAATACATGGCAGTTTGATTTTATTTGTGCAAAAAAACATTCATTTTAATAGCATTCATGGCAACATCAAGAGGCAATTTATGTGTTGTACACAGGGACAATTTAATCCTTTTCCCCATGTGCATCCAGCAGCAGAATGATAATAAAACTTCTGTGCATCCACGTTAACAAGAAAGGCCTGCAAGTCAAATGCTACTACATATACAATCATAGCATCTTACAGTACAAAAGGCCATTCATTCATAATACTTTCCTTTGAAAGAGCAATCCAATTAATTTCATCCTACTGCTCTTCCCCCATAGTCCGAGATTTCATTTTTTCAATTACTTATCTAATTCTGTTTTGAAACTTACTATTGAATCACCACCCTTCCATGCCATGCATTCCAGATCCTAACAATTCATTCCCAAATTCCTAAAATTCTCATCTCCCTTGTGGTTATTTTGTCACTTAATTTAAACCTGTGCCCCCATCATTATCAACTTCCTCCTGTCAAAGTATCTGCCTCTTATTGACTCTATCAGGATCCTTCATAATGTAACTCTATTAAATCACCTTATAACCATTTCTGCTTTAAAGAGAACAATCCCAGTCTCATCATATATCTCTCAGTCCTGGTACCATTCAATGTCTTCATATCCTTCCTTTAATGTAGTAATGTTTACAAAATGACTGCAAGGCAAGTAGATTTGTTTTTTTCAGCAGTATCAGCTTGGCACACTCCTTCCTATATGAAACCTCATTTCCCTGGCATTCAAAGTTCCATTTTTTTTCAGGTACACTAAACCCAGCTTGTCCATCCTTCTTGTGCCAAGAGACACATTTCAATCTTTTTCTGAAGCAAAAGGCTATAACAGTTTGGTGAAATATTAGACATGAAAAAATGTTGAGGTATGAAGGAAAGAAACAGCTTGTGGGAGGCTAGGGAGGAAATTGCGGCTCCCCTAGCCGAGATACTTGAATCATCGATAGTCACGGGTGAGGTGCTTGAAAATTGGAGAGTGGCAAATGTTGTAGCTTTGTTTAAAAAGGGCTGCAGGGAAAAACCTGGAAACTACAGGCCCATGAGCCTCACATCAGTGATGAGTAAGTTGTTGGCAGGTATTTTGAAAGACAGGATCTACAGGCATTTAGAGATGCAAGGACTGATTAGGGACACTCAGCATGACTTTGTGAGTGGAAAATCATGTCTCACAAATTTAATTGAGTTTTTTGAAGGATTAACTCAGGAGGTAGATGAGGGGCAGTGCAATTGATATAAGAACATAAGAAATAGGAGCAGGAGTAGGCCATCTAGCTCTTTGAGCCTGCCCACTATTTAATAAGATCATGGCTGATCTGAAGCGGATCAGTTCCATTTTCCCGCTTTCTCCCCATAACCCTTAATTCCCTTGTCTACTAGAAATCTATCTACCCATGATTTAAATATATTCAGTGAGGTAGCCTCCACCACTTCAATGGGCAGGGAATTCCAGAGATTCACCACCCTTTGAGTGAAGGAGTTCCTTCTCAACTCTGTTCTAAACTGCCCCACCCACTTATTTTGGGGCTGTGCCCTCTAGTTCTGTTTTCCTTTCGAAGCAGGAAGAATCTCTCTACCTCTATCCTATCTAGCCCCTTCATTATCTTGTAAGTTTCTATAAGATCCTCCCTCAGCCTTCTAAACTCTAATGAGTATAGACCTATTGTTTACATGGACTTTAGCAAGGCCTTTGACAAGGTACTGCATGGTAGGTTGTAGGATAAAGTTAAATCTCATGGGATCCAGGGTAGGTATCTAAACGGACACAAAATTGGCTTCTTGACAGAAGCCAGAGGATGGTTGGAGAGAATTGTTTTTCAAACTGGAGGCCTGTGACCAGCGGTGTGCCTCAGGAATCAGTACTGGTTCCACTGTTATTTTCCATTTATATTAATGATTTGGATGAGAATGTAGGGAGCATGGTTAGTAAGTTTGCAGATGACACCAAGATTTGTGGCATAATGGACTGCGAAGAAAGTTATCTCCAATTGCAACGGGATCTTGATCAATTGGGCCAGTGAGCTAATGAATGGCAGGCGGAGTTTAATTTAGACAAATGCGAGGTGATGCATTTTGGCAGATTGAACCAGGTCAGGACTTACTCAGTTAATGTCAGGGTGTTAGGGAGAGTTACAGAACAAAGAGATCTGGGGGTATATGTTCATAGGTCCTTGAAAGTGGAGTCAGGGATGAACAAAATGGTGAAGAAGGTATTCGGCATGCTTGGTTTCATCAGTCAGAACATTCAATGCAAAAGTTGGGATGTCTTGTTGAAGTTGTACAAGACATTGTTAAGGTCACACTTGGAATACTGTATGCAATTCTGGTCACGCTATTATAGAAAGGATTTATTAAACTAAAAAGAATGCAGAAAAGATTTACTAGGATGCTACCAGGACTTGATGGATTGAGTTAAAAGGAGAGGCTGAACAGACTGAAACTTTTCTGTCCAGATGCGAAGGAGGCTGAGGGATTTATAAAATAATGAGGGGCATAGACAAGGTTGATAGTCAATATCTTTTCCCAAAGGTAGGGGAGTCTAAAACTAGAGACAGTAAGTTTAAAGTGAGAGGGGAGAGATACAAAAGTATCCAGAGGGGCAATTTTTTCCACACAGAGTATGTTGAGTGCCTGGAACAAGCTGCCAGATGTAGTAGTAGAGGTGGGTACAATTTTATCCTTTAAAAAGCATTCAGACAGTTACATGGGAACAATGGATATAGAGGAATATGGGTCAAATGTGGGCAATTGGGATTATCTTAAGAGTTTAAAAAAAAGGGCAGCATGGACAAGTTGGGCTGAAGGGCTTGTTTCCATGCTGTAAACCTCTGTATCTCTATGACTCTAATTTGCTGAGTCTGCAATGTCAAAGCAATAAATTGATCATTTAAACTATTGATAAAGATGACCAATAGAGCTAAGAGGGTCAAATTATGTTTTATTAGCTCACTCAGGCTGGAATTTTCCAGCATCTCAGCACCTTCCATGGTGGAGGTGGCTCACCATTGGTCACTGGCTGGATCTTCTGGTCCCACCAAATTCTACAGCACTTTGCATGGTTCACCCATTTCACTGCCAGGCAACCCACCACAGGGGTCAACTTTGATGGAACCAGCAGATAGCACCAATTGGAAGGGCAGGAAAATCCCAGCCTCTGTCTTAAGGTAGTTACTCACTTACCCTCACCCAAACTGAATGGAATTTTCCAATATTTTTTCAAAGTGTCAGTTTCAATGAGAAAGCCAGAGAGAATCCTGCTGGCATCATTGGCAAGAAAAATTGCCATATCCTCAGCCAATTAAAGAAAAAAAATGAGTTTCACCCAGTTCTTGTGCTCTGATTCACTCATGGCATCATTTGAGCTCATCAATCAGAGGATGCAACTTTTAAATACCTTTCCAGTACTTATTCCAAGTCCAATCAAGAGGATGGCAGCCAGGAAGATAGCCCCAAGTTTCTCTGAGGGAGCCCAAGATGATGAATGGGTTAGTGCAGAACCGTGATGTCTTGCACTCTCAGATGGGCAGATGGCCTGCCAATAGTAATCACCAACCACATGTGAGGCATTGTCAGAGCTAGTGAGTGCAAGTTCACAAAATAAGATGATATGAACTGGTGCAGCAAAAAGGTGAATGACATGGCTCGTGCAGATAATGTAGGTCACTCTTCTTATTTGTCACTATGCATCCACTTACACGCCCATCACACTTCCACAGGGACCTCACTCACAGCCACCTCACAAGCTTCCAACACTCATCCTTCTACTCCCTTCCTTACCCCAAGTGGCTCTCGTACACCGAGCAAAAAGCAAGTGCTTTTCTTGATTGGAAGAGCAGAGAATCTTCAAATTCGCTCATCAAAATTTTGAACACAGATCTGCAGGCCAGATAGACAGCCCTGGTAAGCCTGGTCATGGCCTACAGGCCACGTGTAGGAAAAGTATCAACTAAAGTATAATGGAATCCCAAAAGACACACTTTTGTGAATCTGTCATTCTGCTACGCTTATTTTTTTAGCACAGCAGGCTGGGAAAATCATGTATTGGCCAATTCACGAGATTCCCGTGAGTGTTTGCAACATTCTTGTGTCTTCTAGGGCCAGATTTCCAGTGGTGGCTGCGCCATGCTGAAAATCAGCTGGAAAGTGGAGTCAGCATTTAAATAGTATTAAGCACACTATTTAAATGCTATTAGCATTAACGGGGAACTAGCAGCCTGACCCCACTGGAGTGAAGGAGACAATCGAGGTCCCCCAAGAAGTCAGGTGATTGAGGGGAGGATTGGTACCTCCTGAGCCTGGGCACCCTCATGTGCCCCAACACTGCTCAATGGGCAAAATACTAATGCCTAGAAGACATCTTCACACAGCCCCTTGGGCATAGGGCAGGGGCAATGAGGCAGCTGGACCACCTACAATGGGGGTAGGCAGTCCAATTGCCACTCTGCTATTGATGGGAAGTGGGACATAAGAGGGAGGCCAGAGAGCAGGATGGACGGGTCTGCAATGCGGGGGGCGTTGGGGAGGATTGGCACTGTGGGGGGGAGGAACGCTGAAAATCATAGCAGTTTGGGAAGAGTATGGATAGGGGAGAGTAAGGATGTCGAGGTTGGCCCGGAAATGGATAGGAGGGCTGCGATTGGACCTTGGGATGTTGGGGGGGTGGGTGGGTAGTACTGCAGGGGTCCTGGTCTGGCCAGCAATTGAACTGACCAGCAGTCAGGAGGCTGACAGTGTGGGGTCACTATGCATGTACAGTGGTCGACTGGTTTTGGCCTCTCCAGTAGGAATAGGCCCTGTCCCCTGAAATCTAATAATATTCATGCTGGTGGCCTCTGCAGTGCACAGATGGTGGGAGATTCTAGTTTGAACTCCCACTGAAAAAGACAGCATGAATTACTCCTGTTATCTCCTGAATTTAACACTTAGAACTTCGTTGGAAGAATCCTGAATCCTCTGTGTTCAAAAGCATGTCACCCTCTAATTCTTTTTCATATGAAGTACAAAGTTTGATTATATTTTGCTTCTCTAGTGCGGCAAAGTTTATAAATATCAGAAAATGTTTAATCTAAAAACATCCTTTAACAGTAACATGCTGCTAAAATACAATTTTCCATGTCCAATTCTCAACTTGTATGAACAAAACAGGAGGAGCTGGTTAAGGTCACAGTTGTGTCAATTGTAACGCTGTACCATTTGAATTACAATGCTTCATTGAGTCACAAGGAAATGAGTTTTCAAAAACAGCAGCCAGAAACACATGGCAGTGCAACTGGTGTAGAGATCTAGCACAATCGGTCTCCAACAATGATTTTCTACTGTTTACTCCCAAAAAAAGGGGCACCTGGGATGCGCAATAGAGAAAATTGGCCACATCATTCAAAAATAAAACAGGAAATGCTGGAAAAACTCTACCGGTCCAGCAGTATCTGCGGAGAAATGTTGACAATGGAAAAACTCTTCTTCAAAAGGTTAACTCTTTCTCCAAGGATGCTGCTAGACTTCCTGAATTTGCCCAGCATTTTCTGTTTTTGTTTCAGTTTTCCAGCAACCACAGTATTTTGCTTTTATTCTCATGGCCTTATTATTATTTTGGGTTTGCCATTGCTCATTTCTTCTAATTTCTTTAGCAACTGATGAAGTTCTTAAATTCAGTGGTGAAGAATTTTTTAAGATTATAATATGCACCAGCCACCCTCTAAATGATTAAGGGTGGAATTATCACATCATGCAGACACAGTGTTGAAAGCAAGGCCTGGAGGGAGATAGAATGGGGAGACATTGTTTAAGTGAGCCAACAAACTCCCACTTCCAGTGATGTTAGCAATGACTGAATGGAGATGGCAACCAGCACCTGCTCAGTTGAGGTCGAGAGCCACTTTGAATAACTAAAAGCCCAGTTCTAGGCAGACTGAGTACATTACCAGGATCTTCCCAGGAGTGGATGAACTCCTGACGTTAAAATCCAGCAAGTGTCTAGAAGCCCCTCTGGGCATTTGCAGAGCGCCAGTAGGGCTTCCTACACCAGAGCCACATGGATCAGGAAATCATAGACATGACCACAAGACAACCCTGTGGAGAGGATCTCTCTAAAATGGCAGTCTGGCAGCTAAAGCCACAGTTCATATAAACAAAATTGAGATTTGGTCAGTGGACAGCTCAAAATGACAGCACCCTCGCTGACTCCATTCCTAAAGGGTCAGCATCCACCCTTTCCAGTGAGGCTGCCACATTGCCAAGGCTGAAGGCCCTCAGATTGAACTGCATCCTCAGGAACGCACCCACTGGACAGAAGACAAGGTGGTGGCCACCCCCTGTAAGATCATGCCAGCTTCAAATAGTATGAGAAAGTGACTGTTGGGGCCTGGAAATGATCCCAACCTTAAATATTTTTAAAGATGCATTCTTAGGCTTACAAAATGTCTTTTTAACTGCAAGAATGGAGATTCCTGAGTGAAAAAAAGGCACGACTTAAATGTAGATTTCCTTTTTCTACAGATAGCTTTATATCAAACATTTTCCTTCTAGCTACTTTGCCAGCACGGAAAACAAATCTAGCTTGACGTCTTTAGGATTAAAATGTTTATTGAAAGTTGATTTGTAGCTTCGGGCAACAGCTGAGCAAATCAGTTTCTACAAAATAAACAGAAGTGCAAGTGATCAAGCAGTGGCAGCCTTTTGCCTCTATGTCAATGGATTGCACCCTGGTGTTTAAATCTATGCTAAACTTAACCTGTTGGGGTTCAGGAACCCCATTTTGGCAAGACCATCTCAGTTACATTTGCTGCTGAGAAAGGCCTTTGGGGCTGAGAACGTATAGGATACACTGGCCTCTGTTTCCTCAGGACTCTCTTTCCCAAATGCGGCTGAACTTTATGTTTCAGCTCACCTCTTCCAGTGCACTTCCAAATAGTCAGACTTCAGAGGACAAGGTGGTCTATGACTGACTCACACTATTGCCTGTGTCAATACTTACCATCTTTATATATCACTTGCAGGTGTTGTTACGACCACGTAAGGAAATAGTTACCCTATTTGTTGTCTCCTCGTTTGAGAAGGGTATATTTTCCAATTCAGTGTGTACTTGACTATTTACACAATCAGCATAAAAGAACCAATAGTAGAGGCTTTCTTGAGTTTAATAAGGAAAAAGATCAGCTTTATTATGCTTAAACTGATCACAGTAAAATAATAAAACATCTCCCAACTTTCACTTGAATTTCACACATGCACAAATATAGATTACAGAGTGGTGAAGGATAGATTGACCTAATTAATATCCATAAAAGTTGAAAGAATTCAGTCTATAATTTGGTCACTCAGCTGGCCTTCAGGCTAAATCCTGAAGTCTTGCTGTTTTCATGTAGTAGTTTCTGCTTTCAGTATCAAGGCAGTTTAAACTGCAGATGGATCTATCTGTACTTCTGGAGATACTACATTGGAGTTGATTTCTCTCTTTAAAATTTCCATCTGCTACACATGGAGAGACAGTCAAATAATAGTCCAAAAGCTTGTGAGTTGGGTGGAAAGAGAGGGAGGAAGATTCTCGCTCAGTGTCTCAGCTGTTAGTCCTTAGTTCTGCTGAGAAAACACAAGCCTAAAACATACAGGGGCTTAGTTTCTCATGTGACCGCCCTCTCCAACTGACCAGTGTTTCAAACACAATTGTGTATTTGAATTGCAACTTGATTAGGTTAGTTCTGAGAATGCCCCCTCTTAGCCATGGTACCATTGTTCAAGTGATTATGTTTGTTGCTTTGTCTCCACTCAGTTGAATATCTGGACCTTGCACCAATGAGTTGGGAAATATGATTCATTCACATTCCTCTCAGTCTCTGAGATCACTGTCTTTGATAGATTTTTGCAAACACACTTTCACTACAACCCACGTCCATTCCTGGGCCAGTCCTGGCACCTCCTGTCACAGAACAACCCCTGTAAGTAACAGTGTCCCCCATCTACCCAAACAACTGGCAGATCCCCCCACATGATGCAGACACCCCCCACCCTTCAGCAGAACTCCCAACCCCGGCAGAGTCTCCCCACTGGCAGCAAAACCCCCAATCGCTGGCCTCCCCCCAGTCCTGCCCCATTCCCACAGAGTGGCAGCAGGAACCCCCACCAATCACCCCTAAACTCTGCCTGCTAAGCGCCACTCTCTTTGCACTGCCCCATGCCCAATGGGTAGTGCCAAGGTGCCCCCCTGAGCATGGACACTGTGCCCCTTGGGCAGCAAAGAGCACAGGTAGGGTGCCTGTGCCCATGCAGCAATCCCCACTGCCTTAACCCCGTGGGGGCCCCCAATTGCCCCTCTTCACTGGATCAGGCAACTAGTTTCCCGAAAGTGGGGAACCCGCCAGAGTGAAATTGTACTGGCAGAGTGAACATAGAACATAGAACATAGAACATAGAACATAGAACAATACAGCACAGAACAGGCCCTTCGGCCCTCGATGTTGTGCCGACCAAAATAAAAAGCAATGCCCCTCCTAACTAAACCATTCCCTTCTCATCCATATACTTATCAACTAACCTCTTAAACGCCACCAAACTTGGCGCATCTACAACAGCTGCAGGCAGGGCATTCCACTCCCTAATCACTCTTTGAGTAAAGAACCTACCTCTGATATCCGTCCTATAACTCATACCCCTTAATTTAAAGCTGTGTCCCCTCGTGCTAGCTTTCTCCATCCTAGGAAAAAGGCTATCACTGTCCACCCTATCTAAACCTCTAATCATCTTATATGCTTCAATAAGATCCCCTCTTAGCCGCCTCCTTTCTAACGAAAACAACCTCAAATCCTTCAACCTCTCTTCATAGGACCTGCCCTCCATACCAGGCAACATCCTAGTAAACCTCCTCTGTACCCTCTCCAATGCCTCCACATCTTTCTTATAATGTGGCGACCAGAACTGCACACAATACTCCAAGTGCGGCCGCACTAGAGTTTTGTACAGCTGCAACATGATGCTGCGGCTCCTAAATTCAATCCCCCTACCAATAAAAGCTAAGACTCCATAAGCCTTCTTAACAACTTTATCCACTTGACTGCCTACTTGTGGATAAAGTTGTTAAGAAGGCTTATGGAGTCTTAGCTTTTATTTTAGTGGGAGATGCTATCAGGCCAGGAGACTTCAGTCCCAGGCCATTGATGACATTAAGATTATATTCAACTGAGATTAACATAACTTACTGCTGTTCCTGTCATCTTCCAATGTGGTCCTGTCAGAGCTGGATATCCATCAGTGCGAGATGCACGCATGTTGGGAACGCATGCGTGAATTGGTACACGCATGATTCTCCTGTACCAACCCGCCAAAAAATTAAGTCAGAATAGGAGAGGTGAGGTAAGGGAGGGGTGGTCTGCTGCCACTCTGCCTGCATTCGGTGGAATAAGGGAAGGAGGTGCCTGTTGCCACTTTGCATCGGATCAGTGGGGATGAGGGGGGAGGGCAGGAGTTACGTTTCCAGGCAGTGTGGGGCTCGCGATCGACCATGAGTCCCTGCAATGGCAGGTTGGGACTTGGTTGAGGTGAGCTCGAACAGCAGAGGCCTGACAACTCTCTGTCTCTCTCTATCAGGCTTCTGCTGTGCTATTGGGCATGTGCAGCATCATAGGTCAGCATATGCACAAAGGCTCTCTTTGCTGTTGCTATTGCTCATGTGCAGATACATGCAATAGCTCCCTCTGCTGCTGGCTGGTGAATTAAGCCACCCACTTTCTGTAGCAGCTAGAAACAATCTGGCCCATTTTTTCATGCACTATATGCACACAATTGGGCATAATGACACACCCAAAAATAGATTTGCAACTCACCCATTTTCACGCTTAGCTGGACACTTAGAGTTATTAAGGTAGATAAACCCATAGTGTCTGATGGAATAAACCCATAGAATACACACAAATACATGAGAAGCAAGCAAAGAAATTGCTCAAGCCCTGAGAGAGATCTTTTCATCCTCATTGGCTACAGAGGAGGTCCCAGAAGTTTAGAGAAGAGCCAATATTGTTCCTTTCTTTAAAAAGGGTAGCCAGAATAATCCAGCTAATTACAGGCTGGTGAGCATTACATCAGTAGTAGGGAAATATTGGAGAGGATTCCTGGAGTCAGGATTTATTCCCACTTGGAAATAAGTGGATGTATTAGCGAGAAGCTTTATGGTTTTGTGAAGGGCATGTTGTGCTTGACTGAGTTTTTTGAGGACATGACAAAGATGATTGATGAGGTAGGGGAGTGGATCTTGTCTACATGGACTTCAGTAAAGACTTTGACAAGGTCTTAATGGCAGACTGGTGCAGAAAGTGAAGTTGCATGGGACTAGAGGTAAGTTGGCAAGGTGGATACAAAACTGGCTTGGTCATAGAAGACAGAGGGTAGCAGTGGAAGGGTACATTTCTGAATGGAAGGCTGTGACAAGTATATTCTCGAGGGTTTGAAGTTGGATAAGTCCCCTGGGCCAGACGGGATTTACCCTAGGATTCTCTGGGAGGCAAGAGAGGAGATTGCAGAGCCTCTGGCTCTGATCTTCAGGTCGTCGTTGGTTACGGGTGTGGTTCCGGAGGACTGGAGGATAGCGAATGTGGTCCCATTGTTCAAGAAGGGGAAGAGAGACCTTCCAGGGAATTATAGGCCAGTGAGTCTTACTTCTGTTGTGGGCAAAGTATTGGAGAGAATTATTAGGGATAGGATTTATAGTTATTTAGAGAGAAATGAATTGATTGGGGATAGTCAGCATGGTTTTGTGAAGGGTAGGTCGTGCCTTACTAACCTCATTGAGTTTTTTGAAAAAGTGACTAAGGAGGTGGATGGGGGTAAGGCGGTTGATGTGGTATATATGGACTTTAGTAAGGCGTTTGATAAGGTGGCCCATGGAAGACTTCTGCAGAAAATGCAGATGTATGGGATAGAGGGTGATTTAGCTAATTGGGTTAGGAATTGGCTAGCAGATAGAAGACAGAGGGTGGTGGTTGATGGGAGATATTCATCGTGGAGTTCGGTGACAAGTGGTGTACCTCAGGGGTCTGTTTTGGGGCCCCTGCTGTTTGTAATTTTTATAAATGATCTGGATGAGGGTATTGAAGGATGGATTAGTAAATTTGCAGATGACACTAAAGTCGGTGGAGTGGTAGATAGTGAAGAGGAGTGTTATAGTTTGCAGAGGGACTTGGACAAGTTGCAGAGCTGGGCCGAGAGGTGGCAAATGGATTTAATGTGGAAAAGTGTGAGGTAATGCACTATGGCAGAAATAATAAATGTGTAGAGTATCGGGCAAATGGTAGGATTCTTAGCAGTCCAGATGAACAGAGGGATCTTGGTGTGCATGTGCATAGATCCCTGAAAGTAGGCAGTCAAGTCGAGAAGGTTGTTAAGAAGGCATATGGAGTCTTAGCTTTTATTGGTAGGGGGATTGAATTTCGGAGCCGCAACGTCATGTTGCAACTGTACAAAACTCTAGTGCGGCCGCACTTGGAGTATTGTGTGCAGTTCTGGTCCCCACATTATAAGAAAGATGTGGAGGCATTGGAGAGGGTACAGAGGAGGTTTACCAGGATGTTGCCTGGTATGGAGGGCAGGTCTTATGAAGAGAGGCTGAGGGATTTGAGGTTGTTTTCGTTAGAAAGGAGGCGGCTAAGAGGGGACCTAATCGAAACATATAAGATGATTAGAGGTTTAGATAGGGTGGACAGTGATAGCCTTTTTCCTAGGATGGAAAAAGCTAGCACGAGGGGACACAGCTTTAAATTAAGGGGTGATAGTTATAGGACGGATATCAGAGGCAGGTTCTTTACCCAAAGGGTGGTTCGGGAGTGGAATGCCCTGCCTGCAGCAGTTGTAGATGCGCCAAGTTTGGTGGCGTTTAAGAGGTTAGTTGATAAGTATATGGAAGAGAAGGGAATGGTTTAGTTTGGAGGGGCATTGCTTTTTATATTGGTCGGCGCAACATCGAAGGCCAAAGGGCCTGTTCTGTGCTGTAGTGTTCTATGTTCTGTGTTCTAAGTGGCTTTCCTCAGGGATCAATGCTGGGACCATTGCTGTTTGTAACATATAAAAGATTGAGGGAAATGTAATTGGTTTGATTAGTAAGTTTGCAAATGACACACAAGTTGGTGGAGTTGTGGATAGTGATGAAGACCATCAGAGGATACAGCAGAATATAGACAAGTTGGAGACTTGGGCAAAGAGATGGCAGATGAGTTTAATCCAGAAAATGTGAGGTAATGCATTTTGGAAGGTCCAGTACAAATAGAAAAAATGTCGTAAATGGCAGAACTCTCAAGAGTATTGATAGGCAGAGGGACCTGGGTGTACAGGTACACAGGTCACTGAAAGTGGCGACACAGGTGTAGAAGGTAGTCATGAAAACACACAGCATGCTTGCCTTCATTGGCCGGACTATGAGTTTAAAAATTCTCAAGTCATGCTGCAGCTTTATAGAAACTTTATTAGGCCGCACTTGGAATATAGTGTTCAATTCTTGTCACCATACTAATCAGAAGAATGTGGAGATTTTGGAGAGGGTACAGAAAAGATTTACCATGATGTCGCCTGCCCTTACCATGATGAAGGGCATTGGCTATGAGGAGAGGTTGGAGAAACTTGGTTTGTTCTCACTGGAATGATGGGCACTCTGATAGAAGTCTACAAGATTATGACAGACGTGAACAGAATGGATAGCCAAAAGCTTTTTCCCAGGGTGGAAGAGTCGATTACAAGGAGGCATAGATTTAAAATGTGAGAGCCAATGTTTAAAGGAGATGTACGAGGCAGGTTTTTTTTTACACAGAGAATGGTGGACACCTGGAACTTGCTGCTGGGGAAGGTAGTGGAAGCAGGTACAATAGTGACATTTAAAGGGCATTTTGACAAATACATGAATAGAATGGGAATGGAAAGATGTGATCCATGGAAGGGTAGTGGGTTTTTGTTGAGTTGGGCAGTGTGGTCAGTGCAGAATTGAAAGGCCAAAGGGCCTATTCCTGTGTTGTAATTTTCTTTTTTTTTTGTTATAAAATTCTGCCCATCATGTCTGCCCTAGACAGAAAAGAGATTAAAAAGAAACAAAACTAGCCTCTCATTTTAATTCAACTTTCCACCTGGCCTGGCCTAACCTAACTTGAGTATTGCACAACGGGGTTGGAATTTTACCACCTTACCTGCCATGGAAATTGGAATGGCTAAGGGATGGACAATGGAAAGTCCATTGACCTTGGGTGGGATTTTATGGTTTCAGGATGAAAAAAGCCGTAAAATCCCATTCTAGATTCTTCAGTCTGATGCTAGGGAAGAGCAGCTGAGATGGATTCCTATTGCCACCCTTGAGTTTTAATCTTCAGATTATCTTTCCCTAAGTGACCTGGCATCCCCAGATCCCTGTCAACCCTAGGACCAGACCAGGAGAGGACATTAGTGAACCAGATGGGTTTTTCCAACAATCAACAATGGTTACCAGTAGATTCTTAATTCCAGATATCTCTTATTGAATTCAAATTCCACCATCTGCCGTGGCGGGATTTGAACCTGATCCCCAGAACATTAGTTGAGTTTCTGGATTAATAGTCTAGCAATAATATCACTAAGCCATTGCCTTTTCATACAGTGCCACTGCTTTTAATTTTTCCAATTGTTTTAATGTTCCTCCTAATAAACTTGCATTCAAAAAAATTCCACATTTCAAAACAGAAATTTCTGCCATATTTTGGAAGTATATACGTAAGAGAGTAAAAGGAGGCACCTAATCATCATTTAGAGGAATAAGAAAAAAAACCCATTTCAACCAGATATACAGATAGATCTTTTAAAGGAGTTGATTGACAGAGAACCAATTGCTTTTTCTGCCTGTTTATTCCTCATATTCAACATTTTAAAAGTTAAGTGGTGCTTGTTTGGTTTGTAGGTTTCAGAATTATTCAGAAATGGTTCTTGGGTATGGTTTTAACATATATGTGATGACAGTGTCAGTCCACTGAACTGACCAGTTTCAGTCTTCTGTTTTAAAGAACAAAAATTAAGATTAGTTCTTATGGCTTTATATGTGTATTACAAGCCAAATAATAAACTTAACTTCCTATTTAAGTTTTTTATTTCCATCTTTTTATTCAGGAGTATGTCCTGCTCAGTGAATCAATTCAGCTGTTATCTGGCTAATTATGATGTACATCTGAAATGTCTGATGTCCTTAAGTAACTGGAATGAATTAGTGACATTGAAGTTGAGTGCTGTCATCATCTTCAATCATTGTACTACCAGCACATAAGACAATGCGTCTCTAAATTCAACCTTAATTCTGCACATAAGTGAAAAAGGGCCTGGGATCATTACCTGGGCATGCTTAATTAAGATTAAGCAGTAAACCTCTTCAGCACTAATGTATGATGTGGAGATGCCAGAATTGGACTAAGGTGGGTAAAGTTTCACAACAGCAGATTAAAGTCCAACAGGTTCATTTGGTAGCACAAGCTTTTGGAGAGCTCTTCACTCACCTGAAGAAGGAGCAGTGCTCCAAAAGTTCATGCTACTGAATAAACCTGTTGACTTTAACCTGGTGTTATGAGACTTCTTACTGCACTAACATAGTGTGTAGGCTAAACACAGATAATCTATCTCACTCCACGATCTTGTCTTGCTAGAACAGTTCATTTTCAAGCCATCCACACTTTTCATCCAATCATTTCTATCTAGTTAAAAAAAGGAGTAAAGCATATTTAGTATAGGCACACCTATTTGAGTACAGTCAGAAGAAAAGATTTATTGCAAAGAAAATAGCACCAGCTCGGCAGGAAATGGAGCAGCCATTTTAGCACAGGCACATATTTCAGATCTCAGAAATAAATGCAGATTTGTGTCGGTGCAAATTGCTTTCTTTTCACAATACAAGAAATTGTCCTTATTCCTATTTGAAACATTCAGTATTATCATCATGTCTTAATATGTTTGCCTACATAATTTTAAAATCTGCATGAAAGTGTATTTGGTAGCAAAATACCTTTACAATACATTTATAAGAGGGAATTCTTCCACTTCATGTTTACAAATCCAGTATGCTTTATGCAATCAACGTTAATGCATTGTCAATTATTTCATTGTATAAAGCTTTGCTTGGAAACCCGAGCAAGTATTTCACAAGATGCATTACCAGATGCAAGTACCCTTTAAAATGTTTCACAATCTACCAAACAGCATTTTCAAACTTGCAATGACATTAGGGTATTATAGTGAAATCCGATAGCAGATATGACGCACGTCCTCCACCAGCAACTGTATTGATGCTTTATTTATGGAATTATTCTTATCCACTTGGCTAGAGGTGCTAAAGTTATCTTAATGTATACAGGCTACTTTGGGAAATTCTTCAGGCAACAAGCACCGATGCACCAGATAAAAGCAAAAACAATGTCCGTTTGAAAATCATAATTCAGGATTTTATTTCCAGCTGCTTAACATTAGAGAGCGAGTTCAACAATCACCCACATTAATGTTATATTTCAAGCAAAAATTTGAAAACTGAAAACATTGCTTTAGGCTACCTAATTTAAATATTGTGGAAAAACTCATTAGTGCTTTTTAAGACCACTAAAACCATTTAACTTGTTTATACAGTTTTAAGCAATTGCACGTTTATCCAATTCCCATTAAATACTACTCCAACAGAAAAGGATGCATTTTCGTATATATCTTTTTAAGGCTTTAACAAATGTAATTATACACCTCAATTAATTGCACAACATAAAGGTGATAGGTGGCAAATGAAGAAGTTGTTCATTCCAATATTAGGCACTAAAGCTGTATTTGTCCATATGCTCCATTTTACAAATTACATTTGTCAAGCCCCATGACAATGACTGCCTACATAGTTGTTATATCCTAGGCCATAAAATTACGCTAACATGCTGATGGCGTCCATATTATATTCTCGTTATCTGAACAGATCTGCAGTTATTCAGCACTCATGAAGACAGCATGTTGGGTCTTTTTTAAAGGGGTATTCTTTGTTCTCGTAACTTTACGATTTAATTTGCGCAATTAAATATTTAAACTCTGTGCATTTTCCCAAGTTGGACCAACTCTCTCATCTGGTGAGATTTGACAAGGGACCTGCAATTACACAGAACTTACGTAGCATCAATGTGCAGGTTATGAGAGGGAAGTGGGGAGAGGGCGGTGGTGCAGTTTCTGGGTTCACAGGCTTCTGGGGATGCCATGCCAGATTTGTGACCCAGTAGGTCTGCAGAGCACTCGCAGCTGGCACTGTTCATCCTGAGTGCTTGGATTGTCATGACATTCGTGGTTATACCACAGATGCTTGGATATGGGGATCACATTACCAGTGGGTCAAAAAGGCCTCCCCCATGCTGAACAATGTTCAGAGCCCCTCTGGGTTAGGTCAGGGCACAGTCATCCCTATGGGAGTTAATCACAGACGTATTAGCCATAGTTGCACAGTGCAATAACATTCATTGGTGAATGTAACAGTGCAATAACTTGCAGTGCTGATACTTAATAGTGCAATAAGACAAATGGAGGTGATTAATGATATTTCCTAATTCCTTTAGCATAACTGGTGCAGCCCTGCATTGTGACCCTATAACTTCCTAATCTTACGTGTCCTGATGTTACGTCAATGTATTCCCTCAGGATGCACATTAGAGCTGGAGGCAGTCAGCTGCATTCTGCACACCATTGTCCTTAATGCCCTTGGCAGGTGTCCCCTGGAATATTGGGACCTAAAGGGCCTCAATTGACTTTCTGGTAACAGGATGTATCCATACCACCCTGTTCATCCTGCTGCCCTTAGATGCACTGGTGTCAGAGGCCTTGGACATTCCCACCTCTACCTAATGTACATCAATGAATGTGTCATGTGCACTTAGAAGCCTCACCACTAAACTGTCTATAATAGTGTTTTGACCAGTTGTCAAAAGTGAGTTCCCGGATATTGTGGTTAGCACTGCTGTCTCTCAGAGCCAGGGACCTGGGTTCAATTCCCAGCATGGGTCATTGTGTGGAGTTTGCATGTTCTTCTGATTGGGTTTCCTAAAGGTGCTCTGGTTTCCTCCTACAGTCCAATGATGTGTGGAGCAGGTTGATTGGCTATACTAAATTGTCCCTAGTTTCAGGGAGATGAGCAGAGTAAATATGTGGGGCTATGGGGATAGGGTGGAATTGTTGTTGGTGCCTGCTCGATGAGCCGAATGACCTCCTTTCGTACTTTAGGGATTCTATGATCGCATCGTCCAGAAGGTTTTGATAACTGGAGAGATGCAACAATAATGGGTTGGGCAGGAAAATTTACTGAAAAATATAACATTTGGCTGAATGTCCAGGATGATAGACAAATGGTGAAGACAATGGACACAATCATCAAGTACAAGAATGGAAAATGGAAATTGATTCTACAGGGACTTGCCTGAATGTTTGTGTGCTCAATGCTCTATCAAAGAGCAGCAAAGTGTTATTGCCCACAATATTGCACTAAGACCCATTCTCCCAAATGATCTAATCCCACTGCAGCTCAGATGAAACTTTGACAGCTTGTACCAGATAAATCATATAAAATTTTCCTTAACCATGTGTACTGTAGGTGTGCTCAGTGAATTGTCTTCTTGCATTTCCTTGCAGTGACAATATATGGTTTTTGTAGGTTTTAGTATCCTAACAAATATATACACAAGAAACAACAAATCCTTAATATCCTCCTTTAATTCCTTATTAAAGGAGTTTTATCTCCCTGAATAGGTGTAAAGATATAATACCTCATCCTGCTCACCAAACTAACTTATAGTTAAACATTTCAGGATCATAATGAATTTATAAACCTTTAGTTTGGGTAATACTCCAGTTGAGTGAGTTAATTGAATGTTTGCCAAAACACCAAGAAAAAGTCCTAAACTCATGCTCTAAACTCTCTCTATTGGATTCAAAAAATAATTTAAAGTTCTAAAATGCAATCACTTAATAGACAAGCCTAAATACGATAAAAATTATCTACTAATGGACAGAGTTACTGAGTGAAACAAGTGACAAATGTTTCAAAGGCAACTAATGAACCCTATACTGGCTACCAGAATTTGAGATCATATGAGATAAATAACATTAAGAGCAATTCTTTAGATAAATGACAAGTTAACAATCTGAAACAGCTAGTCTATCAAAAGTGCCAGGGAATTGGGTTCGATTCTGGCCTTTGGTGACTGTGCAAACTCCACACACACATTCTCCCTGTGTCTGTGTGGGTTTCCTCCAGATGCTCCAGTTTTCTCCCATACTCCAAAAATGTGTGGGTTAGGTTGATTAGTGATGCCAAATTGCTCTTTAGTGTCAAAGGGAATTATCAGGATAAATTCTTGGGATTACAAGAATAAGGCCCGAGTGAGATTGCTCAGGCTCATTAAGCCAAAGGGCCTCCATCTGCAGTGTAGAAATTCAATGATTACATGTAATTAGTAATATTCAGAACTTACAAATCCATTTTCATGAAGGGCTTAAACTTTGTTGAGCCAATCCTTTTTAAGTAACCCTTCATGGCAAGGTTACCTATTCCACTTGAATCTCTGGTCCTGACTGAACCTATTTTACTCTTACAGTACCTGGGCTAGTTTCACTGTCACATTTCCCTAATCTTGGACTCACTAAACTAAATAGCATCGTCCTCAGCCTGAAACTGGCTAGTACAATCCAACGAGAAATTTTATATTCTACTTGGTGTCTTAATATGCTATGCTTGCAATGTTACCTTTCTGCACCTGCTAGGTAAAGGTTCTCTCAGAACAAAGAGAACCAAAGTGAACTAACTGAGAGATATCTAATTCTCCAAAGAGGGAGAAAATGTTTACTCCAGACTACTGATTATCAAACATAGATCTACCTAAGAGCTGCAGAACCTTCCACTTTTATACCTCAACTGTAAAAGGAGGATTCCTTATGTTCACTTAACCAATCATGATGATACTGATGTCAAAAGGTCTTGTATCTCTTTACTACCAATTAAATATATCTGGAATCTTATAGTGGTATTGAGTGACTGGAGTGTGCCTTTCTCCAAGCAATTTTTACTACTGATCTTGCCATTCCCAGGATTTTTTTTCACTCAAAAGGGAAGAAGTAGCATTGTTAAGATCCTATAAGAGTTAGATCTGACTTAAAGATAATAGATAACAGCTGTTCTGAAGGCCTGTAGTATAAACCAGTCATTTCTTGAATCATTACTTAGGACCTTTTATGGCCTTAAGTGCTTTAGTTTGGAAGACTTTATGCTCAAATTATCCAGGAAATTCAGGGGAGTAAAATCTGAATGATAGTTCTCTTCATCTGTGTTAGGTAAAAGCCTTTTCATTGTATACAGTTCAATAACTGAATTCCACTTGTGTGGTCAGCTTCAAACTAAAGCTCCATTTTAAGTAATTTATCTTATGAGCCTTGATGGAATCCTTAAGGCAATTTATGGTGACTTCTTACTGTTCTTCCTAAACATATAAACCTTCTCAATATTTTACCATTGGGAATTGCACATCTAATTTCTAGGAATGGAGATAATCGAATGCACCATTGTGCTGACTTAATGCTTAATCCTGAAATAAATGATGCTGATGTGACAGCTAAGTGGGGTCTATATGCTTTTGATATAATTGAGAGTGGAATCAGAATATTACAGATGTGGCACCTCCCTGAGAGACATGTATTTCATCTTTGCCAGCTTCTGCCATTCCACTATTGCTGGAGCTTTCCACACCATGGCGAAAGATTTATATGGAAGCAGATTACTGGCCAGCAACTAGCCTGTTCAGGCCTGCATAACGGCTGCCTCAAACTGATTTTTTTACATGATTAAAGCAATCTCAGGGGCAGATGGGGTGTAATAGACCATGAAATAGGGCAGATATCAGTTCCGCTTGATTTCTGCCCAGTTTGCACCATGCCCGATTTCCTGTCCATGTCTTTGACAGCAGTGAAAGCTGATCTCTGAAACAGAGAAAAGCTTCTTCAATATTTGTCAATGCAAGCCACATTATTTCACTGGATGTCAGCATAATTTTGCATCCTTTATCCCTTCATCAGACTAATCCCTGTTCTGACCCTCAAAGTGCTAGTGACATATGAAGTCAAGCATTTAAGAGATCCAGTTATTGAAACCAGGAACAATTTACATTTTTTTTTAAGATTACAACAAGAGGTTTGCCAATTATTCTGGCAGGTGAAAGAGGAAGGTATGATTCACACATGAGGGAAACAAAGTCAGCAGGGCCATTTGAATTCAATACCGAGTTCAAACAGACCCCATTTCTTCGATAGAAATAGCCTTAACCTAGAGTGTCGGTATCACAAATTCTCTGAGTAGACCCAAATGCTCTTGAAGGAAAGTATATGGATAGAGTCTGGAAAAAGCAGAAACCTATGTATCCTATTCTTTATTGTCTGCACCTAATGTGGTTTTGAAGTGGAAGATGTGTGCGTTTCTTAGCCAACTGAGTGTATAGCAAATTTAAATAATAGCAGCAAGGTTTTGCAGGTTTAAATAAAGATGATTACTTATTCATGCATTCACCCCGAAATTCTAAATATTACATCTTGCATACATGCACAGCCATGAAAAAGATGCTGTTCAAGCAAATAGTACACTTTTTACAAGTTCATATATTTGCTTATCATAGAAAGACAGTTAGTGCAGGCTCAGTGAAGGTGGCAGTTTCATTCCACAAAAGGCAGTTTAGGTGGTTTTAATCGTTGTAGTTGCACATTAAGGATTCTTGTAAGATTCCATTGAAGAAATGGATGTTCAACTTACTGCAAAGTTAGTCACTTGTAGTTTCTTCTTAGCAAGTGATCAATGATTTTTTTTTACAGATGGGCTTGGAATTAGAGTCAAGTGAGGAGTCTTTTTTATCTAATAGTGTCAGGTTTAAAAGACATGTGTTGACTGCTTTTTCTGTTGCTGATGTCATCCAGTTGTTGCTGTCTGGTTCTTGAAATGATAAATTTATTACCTGTAGTCAGTCACATGACTAATGCTTCTACTGACCACATATTGGATTGGTGCCAGTGTGATTAATACACAATGGAGAATGATTAATAATTCATCAATCTACCAGCTATGATTATCAGACTAGAAGACCTTATTTGACATTCTAGCCTCACTGCTCCAACATGTCTGGTGCTCATTATTTGTTCAATCTCTTCCACTGAGCTGGTATGGATGGACCCTTTGAACATGAGAAACCTAATTGCATTTAATAACTTTGCAGACATTTTCAGATATAAGCCTTTGTCTATACAACCAGCTTAACAACCTTGGTCATGTTCATTTGCAAATGAAAGACAGTCCCAGAAAATTTACTGAGTGCAGTACATGTTTAAAGTTATGGATATGATACATCTTTGCTGGGCAAAACAGAGGAAACGATCTGCAGAACAGTCATAACGTGAAGTTATTGAAATATCCATCTCTTTAAAAGTAAAAAAAACTGCCTGCATCAGTGAGAGTCAAAAATATTATGTCCTAGCAGTCTCAATAGCTATTTGTTGACATTTCCTAAAGAGATGTCATGATATAATTATGAATGCTTGGCTGCCTTCCACAAACTCAGCAAGGAGTTCTACTTTCACAGTTTGATTGGCAATCAAAAGAAGATATTAAAGGATTATCTATCTTTGTTTGTTTTTTTTAATGATATTAAGTACTTTTAAAAGTTTTGAATGGGTGTTCTTTTAATATAGTGAAGGCTGTGTAAGATATTTAAATCTTTATTTTATTAATCTCACCACTGCTTCCGAGGTCCACCATGGTGGATACTGAATGAGTTGACATGGAGTGTATAAAGGCAAAGGTGGCAGTTTGGTTAACATGAGTTGACATTAGGTTGGCATCAAGGGCTATAAGAGGCATAGGGGTGAGTGGGAATGCGGGTTGACATTAAATTGGAGGTGACAGGGATGATAGGGCATGAGGGTGAGGAAAAGAGTGTCTAAGATGTAACAAAATAAATTGGACAAATTCCCAGAGAATTAAGGGGGGCCTTTTAAACAGTGCACAGTGGAGTCAGTAGCCTCTATGGCTGCTAAATTTCTATTTAGAGTCAATGGACCTGAATTTATTAGGCTGCTAAGACTCACACAGAACGCAAATCACACTATTGGTGGAACTTCTCCCAAGGTGGATGTGCCAAGCCAGGAGTGAAAATCTGGATCCATTTTCCAAATTCTGCATATGGAATCATTTGCATATCTAGAGTGATCACATTAGCTTTTTTTAGAAATATATTTTGCTATGTGTTTGCCACTGGTAAAATTGACATTACTTGTCTACCCTCAGATACAACTAAGTGACTCTCTATGTATAAACATCCCCATGATTTTTCAGTTGGTTAGGTCCTGTTTCAGTGATGTTCTGAGATAGTACTCTCCTAACACATTGGTAAATAAGAGATTGTTCTGTACCTGAGGGCTCCTGAGATTATTTTGCATCTGCTCCACAACACCATCACCATAAAGACTATTGTCATTAAGGAAGAAAGCTTACAACAAATAAGAGAATCATAGAAACCCTACAATCCAGAAAGAGGCCATTCAGCCCATCCCATCTGCAACAACTGCAATCCCACCCAGGACCCATCCCCGACACATTTACCCGCTAATCCCTCTAACCTATGCATCCGAGGACACTAAGGAGAAATTTAGCAAGGCTGATCAATCTAACCTGAACATTTTTGGACTCTAGGAGGAAACTGGAGCACCCGGGAGGAAATACATTCTGACATAGGGAGAATGTGCAAACTCCACACAGATAGTGGCCCAAGCCAGGTATTGAACCCAGGTCCCTGGAGCTGGGAAGCAGCAGTGCTAACCACTGTGCCACCCTAATCAATGGGACCTTGTAACATTGCCCACATCCCAAGCACAAGTAAACGAAAGTCAGCATTAATTTAACTGTTCTCTGCAAATTTTTCCAATATACATAAAATATGACTATTTCAATAATCTGTCTCAACTGTCAGAATACATTCTTCTGAATTTCTGAGTTAATACTCTGTAGAAGCTTTTTTTCCCAGAAACCAATATTAAGCTGGCTTTCATGAGAGATTTCTCTTCTTAATTACAGCACAGCAAATATAAAAGAGTCATGGATACAGCATTCTGGTTGAAGATGTTCTCTATTGGCCAAGCTTGGTCGACACACGTGGGAAAGCAATTTGAGGCAGCATGAATTACTCTGAATTGCATTATTTCAGTACTATAATTATACAATTTTCAAAAGTCATTTGGTTGCCTTTTTTGGGGTCATGTCTGGCTGGGTTGAGCAATTATTATTCGTATGGATTATTTACTTTGGCCAATAACATTTTACTCTGACATTATAGGAATATGTGGGAAATTGGGTTTTGAAAGTTTTCACAATTTCAAAATTTCCTAGCATTCTCTACATTCTTCCTTATCTTGTGTACTATATGGCCTATTCATTAAACTATCTGTGACTAACAGTCGTCCAGAGTCTATACCTAAAAGAACTGTTCTCTGTAGCTGCATTAAACAAAATGGTTCTTTTTACTTGACTAGTCCCTTTATGTCTTACAGTATTGTGCCATTAGCCAAAGTGTGTGCTTTTAATACACAATACAATATATTTTCAAAGAATACACGTTCAAATTTTCTAACAATGTTCTATGTGTCTCTATGCATAATGTACCTTTGTAAGATATATATCAGACTCTGATTTTATTATAAAATTAATCTACTCTGATTTATTAGTCTTTTTAGTCCCAGGTTATTCTAAACAACCTTTTACACATCCTGTTTTTGTTTATTCTAGCATGATTTTCAAATATTATTTAACATAATATTGGTAGTGTTGGGGAACATTAAGAGTGTAGCAAGAATTAATTAAATTTATATCACCAGTATGTGGATCATGTACGCTGATACATGGCAAACAAGTCATCAATAAATGAGATGAGTGAAACAATTAGTTTACAACTAAAACTATAATCAACTCGAGTAATTACGCCCTCGCTGAAGACAAAACTACAAATACATTCTTTTGAAGCAATGCCATCTAAAAAGAATGAATAGACACACTCCAATAGACATCACAGCTTGCAGGTCCTGATTCCCTGTTGTTGTTATATCACTGATGTTTATTTGCCTAGAGGGCACTGAACACATCTGCTACTTCAACATACTTCCATTCTTATCTTCTAATTCAGTCAGAAAATCAAGTTACTATACTTCATCATATATGCCTGCAGTTCATCCCATATTCCTGTTTATTTTCCAATAAATAGCTGCAACTCATAACCATAATATCCATTTTTCTTACTTTCATTTCAGAGAAGCATTTTGCTGAGAACAATTTGCTGTTTTTTTGTCAAATGTCTAGGCTTTATCTTTTCTCTTTTTTCGCTCAGTGCCCTTTATAATCTGTCTTTTTGAGTTATTAGATTACAAAGAAAAATGCTTGCTGGAGCAGTCAAGAAACTACCTTATTTATATTATGATGCCACCAGTGATAGCTGTATGGCTGCAATTCTATTTCAGTGTGTTTTGGTCTGCAATGTAAAATTATTATGCTGAGGAAAACAATTACATTTTTATGAATGAATAAGTACTAGGAGGCTTAATTCCTATTAGTGGCTCATATTATTTAGAAATATTTACTTTTCGTAGATTGTACTTTGGCAAATTTTACACTTTGTTTGAGAATGCATTTGTGACATTTAACTCAGTAATAACTGACCCTGCAAGCATATCTATAGAAATGGTTTTATTTGATAACACTTTCTATCAAAAGGAGGGACAATTCAGAAATTTTACAGTAAAATAGATTCCCTAGTAGGAATGATTTGCATTCATAATTAAGGTTTATCACGTTACTACGCAGCTTTCAAACATAACAGATTTCTCAAGCTCCAAATTTATTCCTGGTAGTTATGTTGGGATTACAGCCACTCATGGCATCCAGTGCTGATCCCACTAAAAAGCAGTAAAAGGGCAGCAGCCACAAGACTATGAACACATTTCAGTCTCTCAACATTGCTGCAGACCCTGAAAGTTATTGAAAGGGGAATTAAAACACATCACATCACTGAAGCCTTAGTATATCTTCAACAAAGGAGCCATGCTTCCTTCTCCACCACCTTCAAATGAAGGAACATTCCCTCAGTCCAGTACCATCTTAGAGCATGGCAAAAGATCAGCACTTCTTTGCCTTTGCAGGATTGTGGCAGTAATCATCACTTGGTTAAAGTAGTTGGCAGAACATAATTGCACTCTTCATCTAGTTCTGTAAATGCTATGAATTCAAGGTATGATCTGAGTGAACATTCCATTTTATTAAAATGATGGCCAAAGCAAGCACAAGCCAACCTACTTTTCCCCGTAGCACAATGCTTCTTCACCTGGATATCTACAAGTGTTTTTCACCTATTCTCCTACATGAAACCTGAAGGTCACAAACAGCTGGATAGCTACTTATGTTTTACAGAAGGAAGGTTCATGAAATTATTGTAGCTCTGTTCTCATGACAGCTTGTGTTTGCAAATAGAAACTGCTGGTCCAGTTTCATAACCACCAACTCCATCCTTTTCCCTGGTGAATGTCTGAGGCTGAACCAGTCTGTTTAAAATCTCCGTGTCGTATCTGACTCCAAGGTGAGCTGCTAACCATTTATTCATGCCATTACCAAAATTGTTTGCATTTCCTTACTCCCCTCCAGCTTCAGCTTATCTGCTGCTGAAACCCTCATCCATGTCTCAGTTACCACTGACTATTTCAGTGCTTTGCTGGTTGGCCTCCCATGTTCCAAGCTCCAAGCTCCATATACATAAATTCATCCAAAATGCAGCTGCCCATGTTCTAACACACCCAGTTCCAGCCACACGTTTGTTGATATCTACTGGCTCCTGAATCAGCGTTGCTGAATGTTAGAATTCTCTCAATCATTTCCAAATTCCTTCATGATCTCATGCCTCCCTACTTCGCCATCCCACCAAGATCTCTGCACTATGCCAATTCCAGCATCGAGAATATCCAATTTTTATCATTCCTCCATTGATGGCTGTATATTTAGCCACCAAAGCCATGGAATTTTCTCCTTAAATCGCTTGCTCTACTCCTTATGTTGCTCTTTCAAACCTACCTCTTTGAAAAAGCTTTTGATCATCTGTCCCAATATCTCTTTACATTATCTCCTATGTTCCATTGGCAGAACAAGAAAGCCAGAGATCAAAAGCTGCTATCTTGCGAGATGCTGTTATGATTCCTTATTTAGCTACAAGTGCCAGCTGTTCTGGTAAAGAGTCTTTTAAAAATGGCGCGAAAATATCTATGGAAAATACAGTTAACATTTTTGCACTCATTTCTTTATGTAAAACTAGCAGATTACTCTTATTTTACCATAGGTCTTACTTCAGTCTAATAACTTACTTCAATTTAATCAGTTGATCCAAGAAATTCCCAAATATCTCTTCACATCATTAAAGGGTACAGTTGATTTTCTATTGGAATTGAATCAGCGTAGCTCAGCACATGGAAAGTATGGGAAACAGATATTAATTGGTGTTGACCATGCAATTCCAAAAACTGTATGACTTTGTACACCCTCAGCCAAATTGCTGAATAAACCTAATCGTACTTATACTCTTTAATCAACTTGAACACAACATAGATCATAAGCCAGTCCTGATGTTTATCTTTACATAGAAACATTGAAAATGGAGCAGGAGGAGGCCATTTGGCCCTTTGAGCCTGCTCCACCTTTCATCCCAATCATGGCTAATTGTCCTACTCAATAACCTAATCCTACTTTCTCCCTATGACCTTTGATTCCATTCACCCCAAGTATAATATCTAACAGTCACTCGAATATATTCAACATTTTGGCATCAACTACTTCCTTTGGTATTGAATTCTACAGGCTCACCGCTCTTTAGGTGAAAAAAACATCTCCTCACATCCATCCTAAATGGTCTATCTGGAATCCTAAATCTGTAACCCCTGGTTCTAGACTGCCCACTATCAGGAATATCCTCCCTGCATTGACCCTGTCTAGTCCTGTTAGAATTTTATCAGTCTCTACTAGATCCTTCCTCATTCATCTGAACTCCAGTGAGAACAATTTCTCCTTACACATTAATCCTCCCATCCCTGAAATCAGCCCGGTAAACGTTTGCTGAACTCCCTCAAGAATAAGAACATTCTTTCTCAGAAAAAGGAGACCAAAACTGCACACAATACTCTAGGTGTATTACAATATATATATTTATAATAATAATAATAAATTAATATAATAATTCAACATATTAAGATATTTGTATCTTTGTATTTTCTCAATGTAT
This sequence comes from Sphyrna mokarran, assembly GCA_024679065.1. NCBI lineage: Eukaryota > Metazoa > Chordata > Chondrichthyes > Carcharhiniformes > Carcharhinidae > Sphyrna > Sphyrna mokarran. Next base: position 112,821,875 of record JAGIQG010000003.1, read on the forward strand.
ATTCACAAAATGTTTGTGAAATGGAATTCAGCATAAGTCAATAAACATATTGCTATCTTAAAATGTTAGATTATTGTTCTTCCTTGCACCCATTATTCTAAGGCTCTTGCAAAGTTTAAACATGTCAAAAACAACCATTGCCCCCTAGTGGCATATAGTGCTAACATTTCTGAAATTAGTCTCATCTATTTGCCCCACAAAACAATTCTATATTGCACCAAATACATTAATCAATCTTATCCAAACTACATTTAATGAGAATTTTGTTCAATTAGCATGAATGTCATACATTATCTCTATATTATGAATGTCCATGCATAACTTTGATAACAATTACAAATATAGACATAAAGACACTTCAGAACCAAATAATGATGCTGTGTATCTGAAATAAAATTACAGTAAAAGAAAAAGTTACAAATCCCAGTCTATAGAACAGCATCCCATTTTTACAATTATAAAGAAATAAGTTTAATATTCACCCATCTCACATCTCTGGGAACGAAGAGTGTATCAATCACTTAGACCCAAAGGTTATTTTGAAAATCCAGAAGCCAATTTTCAGAAGCAAAATCACACTTATTTTTCAATTAAACTCCTAATTAATCCTTTTCTAAAGGATGAATAGTATTTTCTAAAATTCTTAACTACCAAATGTTAAGTAGATGCTTGAAAAGTAGTTTCTAATTAAACATTAAGTCAATTAAGAAAACATGTCTGAAGCTTGCTATTATTATTTTTATTTGTTGGCGGGAAACACTTAAAGTTGCCTTTTTTTATTCCACCTCTGCCTAATTTTCACAACAGCAATTCCAATAATTTGCAGAGATGAACTGAGATTACGAATGGAACATGTGTAATTACAGAGTAAAGCAACATTTTGCTTCAAATTTATTACTGTATTTTGAATTAATTGTTTATTCTTACCCTAAGTATGGTTTTGCATTTCATGATATTTATTTGATTGCATCAAAAAGACCAAGGCAAATTAATTTTTAGAAAATGTATAATTTAAACAGCTTTGTTGTAGAACACAGAATGATTAGAGGCTACGTTAGCACTATTTGTCACCATGCTTCAACAACTTTGATCTGTTTTGAAGTAGAAATCACAAAGAAAAATTCTCCCAGGTAAAGGACACCTCACTGCATATCACCCACCAATCCCATCAGCCAACGTCACTACTGGGGATCTCTTTTAGCCAATTTCACCCTAATAGGGTCAGTCCCAAACCTTCCACTACCATTAAATGGGAACCTAATTTACCATTTCCCATGAGCAACTGGCACAGGGGTTGTACCCATCACTTTCAGTAGTTCCCTCATATTGGTCCTCAGCCTTACTGAAATTTTGGTCAGGGCCAAGAGTTGGAGTCCAGTATGTATCTTATTAAACCATTTCCCCTCTGACCGATACAGCTGCACCTGTACTGACCAACTACTAAGGAAGTCTATTAAGTCCTTGGGTCCATGAAAAATCCAGTTAGCATTCAGCCTGCAACCAGCACCTGCCTGAAGAAAGCAGGATGACCATATATAGCTACTGGAATACTGTATTCAAGTAACAACTGATCCCAAACCAAACTGACTTCCATTTGAATATGGGGACCACCAGCAATCAATGAAGCATGTTGTGAAGGAGAGAGTTCCAGGAATTTGAATCAGTAACAGTGAAGGACTGGTGATTTAGTTTCAAGTCCGGATGATATGTGTCTATGAGAGGAATTTGCAGATGGCAGTGTTCCATGCACCTGCTGCCCTTCTTCTAGTGGAAGAGCTGTCAAAAGAATCTTGGTGAGTTACTCCAAAGCAATATTTTTTAATGAATACTGTCTTGGATACATGGATCTGCACCGTGTAGATTAATGGGGATGAGGCCAACTACGTTTTCTCTCTTGTTGGTTCCTTCACCTGCCAGAAACCCAGTCTGTCTAAGTTAAGTTCTCTAAGGCGCTCCAGAGGCACAAATCAGGAGTGTGATGAAATAGTCTTCATTTGCCTGGATGAACGTAGCTCCAAAAGATCACACTCAAAATGTCTGACACCATACAAGAAAAAACCCTGCTTGATTAACACCCATCACCACCAATGCACAGTAGTAACAGTATGTACCATTTATGAGATGCACTGCAATGACTCAGCAAGACTCTTTGGACAACAACTTTCAAACCCATGATCATTACCATCTAGAAGAACAGGGGCAGAAAATACATGGAAACTCAATCACCTACATGTTTTCCTTCTAGCTACTCACCACTCTGACTTGAAGGATCACATGATATAGAGATTCCAGCATTGGACTGGGGGTAAACACAGTAAGAAGTCTCACAACATCAAGTTTAAGTGAAATGGTTAGACTTAAACCTGGTGTTATGAGGCTTTGTATTTGGAAATATGTCACCATACTTTTGTTGTTCAGTCAAAATCCTGGAATTCTCTTTCCATCAGCATGGTGGAATACCTACACCATATGGACAGCAGTGGTTCAAGAGGGTGGCTCACCACAATATTCAAAAAGGCAATTAAAAATGGGCAATAAACACAGGCTGAGATAGTAAGTCTATGCCCCTTCAATGTATGTTATAAAACAAATTCATCAAAAATAAACAATGATACTGCTGTAAAAGAAATAAGTCAAAAGCATCTCACGTGCAAGTTGCATGGCTGACCCTTTTAAATAATGTTAATGGGCGATCCCTCATGCAGCTGGGAATGATTAGCACTGGCTAATTAGTACACCTGCGCAGTCCACAGTTTGAAAACATGAAACAAATCAGCTGGAACAGCTGTTTGACATCACAATCCAATGACCACTGACACTCTGAGCAGACAACTGCACCTGGTGCTTGCTTTCCCACAAAAGGCACTGCAAGACCTGACTGAAAGTAGTCAGAAACTTGGTGATGCCATTGTCAGACTTTGGGACCTCTGTAGTGACAGCATCAATGTTGTAGAATCATAGAATCCTGCAGCTCAGAATCCCCCTCCCTGGGTCCGTTGCCCCACAGCATGAGCCGTCTCGCGGAAACGTCCTCTGTGCCTTTTTCCAGCGTGCGGAGGCGTTTCCTGTATGGGCTACTGCTGCACACCTTCCACTACCGCATCCTCGCCTGTCGCCCGGATATACCTTGGCGGGCCTTGTTGCTGCCGGGCGGCGGATGTCCCCAATGGAGGTCACTCTACAGAGGGATCTCCTACAATTACGTCGGGGACCTGGGGTGGAGGCTGCTGCACGCAGCAGTTCCGCACAACCATAGGATGCATTGGTTCATGGGCTCCCGAGACTGCCCTTTCCGCGGACTCGGAGTCCACAGACCACGTCTATGTTTCGTGTTATAGATTGCACACCTTTTTGTTTTTCTGAAGAACATTTTATTTGCACTTCAGTCCCACGCTCCTGATCTACGGACACCCGGTGCAGAGAGGGGAGGGGAGGGATGCTGATCTCCTTGTAAACCTGCTCCTGGGCCTGGTGAGATGTGCCATCAGTAGGTCCAGGCAGCAGGCGATCGGGGAGGCCATCCATCCCGACTGTCTGCCCTTCTACTGCGGCTACATTCACGGCCAGGTGTCCCTGGAGAGGAGCATGCGGTGTCTGTGGGCACAGTTGATGCCTTTTATGCCCACTGGGCACCACAGGGGCTGAGTTGCGTTATAGACCCCGAAAATCACATTTTGATTTGACGTGTCTTAAGTTTCCTTTGGACTTTTTGTTTTTATTTGGGCCGTTCCCCCTTCCTTTTGGGGAGCCGCCCCTTTTACTTTGTCCTAACGTACTTTGAGTTTGTTTACTTAGTTTGACCTAAAAGAACCCCCCACCACCCCGCATTTGGGGGCCATTTGGCCCATCAAGTCTGCACTGATCACAATCTCACCCAGGCCCCATCCCCATAATTCCATGCATTTACCCTAGCTTGTCCCTCTGATACAAAGAGGCAATTTAGTATGGCCAATCCCCCCAATGGCACATCTTTGGAACGTGAGATGAAGCCAGAGCACCAAGAGGAAACCTATGCAGAAATGGGGAAAATGTGCAAATTCCATACAGACAGTGATCTAAGCCAGGAATCGAACTTGAGTCCCTGGTGCTGTGAGGCAACAGTGTTAACAACTATGCCACTGTGCCGCTCCAGTACTGTGGCGTTTAATTTCCAGCCCAAATACCTCAGTTTTATCATTTGTGCCTGAAATGTGAGCATCACTTGCAAGGTCTGCATTTGCTGCTGAGCCCTTTTTGACTTTGAGAAGGTGAAGCACCTTTGTGAGTAACTGCAGTCTATCTGGTGTAGATACAGTACGATAAGGTTATGAAGGGAGTCCCAGGATTTTGACACAATAACAGTGAAGGAAATATGATATATTTCCAAGTCAGGATAGTGCATAACATTGAAGGGAACATGCAGATGTTCTCTTGCATCTACTGCTGTTGTGCTTTTGTCGGTAAATGTTATGAATTTTTATGATGCTGTCAAAGAAGCCTTGTTGAGTTGCTGCAATGTTATTGTTGGTACACATGGTTACCATTGTGCACTATTGATGGAATGAGTGAATGTTTAAGGCGGTAGATGGAGTGCTGATCAAGCAGGATGCATTGCCCTAGAAGGTGTTGTGCTTCTGAGTGTTGTGAAGCTGCACTCATTCAGGAAGGCAGCAAGAGTTCCATCACAGTGTCGACTTGTGTCCTGTAGATATTCAATGGGTTTTGGAGGGTCATGAGACAATTTGCTCACTGCAAACTTTCCAGTCTTTGACTGTAGTCACAATATTATTTTAGCTGGTCCAGTTCAGATTCTGGTCAATGGTAACCTTCTGTTAGGGATTAAACAAGTTGGGGCTTCTGGAGATGATTCTGAGAACTAATTTCAAAATAATTATAATTGATCAGTTTGATGTCACTAAGCTTGTTCATCTTTGGTTTGAACCGTGTAAGAAATTGGATCTGTTTTTGCTAAAACTATGGCTGGTACCTGTTTCTCATTCATGGTATAATTACACTCTAACACTCAACCTCCTTGTTGAGATTGTTGTTGATGCTTTCCTATCTCTGAAATTTTTGGAAGTTATAACAAATCAAATATAGTTCTCAACTTTCTCTTTAAGAGTAGTAATATAGGTGAACTTTGAGTTGTTGCATGATTAGTGTTTCTTTAAAATGCCAAAAAGCCATTTACTCAATGCGGTAAGGAATCTTGTTGTCTTGAAGCATTTAAAGATTGTTTCAAGGGTTGTACAAACCTTTCAGATAATCCATTGATTGATACATGGTAAGATATGGATTTTATATGTTGAATAACATTTACTTTGAGATAATCTTCAAAGTCTGATGAAGTAAACTATGAACCGTTATGACAAACAATTTCTTCTGGTTTACCAAATCTTATAAACATTTCATCAAGCTTTTCAATGGTTTGTTCAATTGTTGTAGATCTCAAGCTAACAATTTCTGGACACTCTGAATGTGCCTCAATTATGACTAAAAACATATAACCCTCAAATCAACCAGCAAAATCAACATTCAATCATTGCATTGGCATTTTAGGCCACCTAAGGGTGTAAAGGAGTCAATGATGCTGTATTTCTTATTCATGCACAGGATTGACCCTTCCCACTTTTTCTTCAATCTGAGCATCCTGAACCGGTCACCAAAAATAACTGTGTGATTTACACATAATGTCTTCAACATCATATCAAAGTTAAGAACAAATTTGTCATAGTCTACTAATCCTAGAAACTACCTCAATTGCTTCATATTCATTGGATGCGATGCTTCTAAAATAGCTTCCATTTTTTAGATGCTTTATGTAGGCCTTTGCTATCAGTAATGTGACCAAATATTGAAAGACATCTGGAAAAAAAAATCACATCTTTCTTTCTTCATGCACAGATCATGTTAAGACATTCCAATGTTGCTTCTAAATTATTTGTGTGTTCCTGTTCATTGGACCCTGTAATTAGAATATCATCCAGGTAACAATGCAACCACACTTAAAAGCTGCTCCATTGATCTTTGGAGTAGAATAATGGATCCTTGGACTGGTGTAAATGTTATTCCAAAAGGCAATCTTTTACAATAAAAAAGACCTTTATGAGTAACAATGGTAAGCAATGGCTGGGCTTCAGCAATGACATTCTTGTATTTATTCAGAAAATGCTTTAGGTCTGTTTTGACATTGACCAGTCTGTTGACAGCACTCCAGTTAAGCTTTATCTTTTCCAACCATGATCTCCTAGACAGAGCTAGAAATTTGCTATGGACCAAAAGGAGTGCCCAAATTTACATTGACCTTTTAATGATACAATCTCTTCCATGTATGTCCTTAAAATCACATGAGCTGGTATAAAAGGAAAATGTTTTAGCTTTTGTTGGTATGTTGTCTTGGAAATTAAAAATACAGCAGCACTATTTAACTTTGGAATCACCCAGAATCTATGTGACTCACCCCTGTATGAATTAGACTTTCAGTTGGAGTTCTTTATCATACTTTTGGACATTCTCTTCTTCACAGTTGTATTTCTTTTCTTCCCTGGTGTAAATTCATTTTGTAGAATGCAACTTGTACTTTTTCTTCTTCTGAATATTCTTCTCAGACAAAGCTGGTCTAGCCAAACAAGCTTTTGCCACAATTCTTGCATTGACTATGCTTCTTTCAGCAGTCACCCACTGAATGCTCTATTTTGGCACAGCTCTGACATGTGTACTGCTGTTCTGACTTCTTCTGTGCAATTTCTAACTTGTGAATTTTCATTCCTGCATCAAATTGTGAAGCCTCTTTGGCAACCAATTCCATCAACATGGAAATTTTGACAACTGCCTTTAAAGTCAAAGAATGTTATGTGAGCAATCTTCTTTGGGAAACCTCATTTTGGATACAACAAATGAGATTATCTTGAAGAATATCTTTTAATGGCTCTCCAAACTCTCAATGTTGTGCCAGCCCTTATAATGTTGCCATAAACTGAGCAAAGATTTCACCTTCCACCTGATTCCTTCAGTTGAATCTGAACTGTTCCACAATGACCAATGATTTTGGAGATTAGTGTTCTTCAAGGATCTTTGTCAAGTCATCATAAGTTTTGGTTCCTGGCTTTGCTGGATGAACCAAGTTCTGGAGCAAACTGAAGGTTCTATTTCTTGTTGTATTAATAAATGCTCATACAAGTAACTCATTTGTATGAAGAACTAAAAATGCTCTGCATAGGAGCTCCAGCATTCATTTTCTTCATTGAAAGGACTCATGAATCCTAATTAATCTGTCATTTCTCTTGCAGACACTAGCCACTCACAACTGCTCAGTATATTTTTAAAAAATGGCCCCAGCTTACAGTAAAGCATTCCTTCATTTTAAATATGCTATATGCTGTCCAGAATCCGATTCTGCTCTAATCAGAAAAAAAAACTTTCTTTCAAAATCAAAGAGAGCTTCCACTCTTTTTTTTTCTCAATCGGCCTTTCTTTACTGGCAGTTTAATTTTTAATCCTGTTGTTGAATTTCCCAGCCTTTTACTATTTGAAGTGTAAGGACCAATGATGCTTTTTTCTCCTAGTTAGGATCTTTTCTCAATGTTCTCAATTAAGCAAAATCCTGACTATCATCAATTTTATTTTGATAATGCTCTAACTACGTTAGGGATTGTTGGCTTACACAAAAGTAAAAGATGTTTTTGCACACATAGATTCAAAGTAACACATAATAAGTTTATTCTAAGAGCTCTTGCCTATATGGAGATGAAATTGAAACTAAAAGCAGGAGCCTCTGAAATACCCTATATGTCATCACCCATCAAATTATGTGATCTGCTTTTAAGGCAATCATGCAACCAGTTAAGCATATAACACCCGCTTTTGACTTTGTGATGGAAGGAGGTGAACAAGAAGGAGGTGATAGAGGAGGTGAACAAGGTTGGGTCTGGAGGAGCTTCTTCAGCAATATCTTGGGGGATGAGATAATTGGCCTCCAATAATCAAAACTATTTCGCTTTGTTTAGGTATTGTAGAAAAAAATTGTTTTAATAATCATTTTTCAGTTAGTTTGTAATTATGTACAATGATTACATAATTGAAGTTATTTTAACCCAATATGATATTCTGCTTAAAGCTGTAAAAGAGTCATTTAGATCTGAAATGTTAACTGTGTTTCCCTCCACAGATGCTGTCATACCCATTGTCTTCATTTCATAATACTCTGCTTAATTTGAATCAATGCAGAGCACTGATACATAGAGCCATAGAAAGGCTATGAAGCAGAAAGAGGCCATCAGCCCATCATGTGTGCACCAGTCAAAAAAAAAGAAAAATAGAAACTAGCCACTCATTTTAATCCCACTTTTCAATCCATGACCAGGTCTTAATTAGAAGCCACATTCGTGTTTGACAAGTGAAAAACATTGCATTGTCCGAAGCCAGTGCTGCAAGAATATCAAAGTTGAGCAGTCCTGGTCTGGGGGCATCATATCCCCCAGCAATTAAAATGTATCAAAGGTACTCGTACTTATGACTCAGAGGGGTATTAGGACATAAAGTTGAATATTTAACACTTGTTTTCTTTACGCAATAAACTTTTCTAAGTTAGTGTAGTTTTAATTGGAATGTTTTAAGTGAAGGGACAATCACTTTCTTTCATAATTTGTATGGTTCTATAAGCTTGGAGTTAAATTCTGTAATAAATTTTTGTAACTATGTACAGAGGCAAGCTCAGCAGGTCTTCCAGCATCCATCAAGAGAGAAACATAATTAATGTTTTGAATCATGGAACTGAAAGAAGGGCAAATTTGAATAAAAAATAACATCTTCCAAAACAACAGAGGATCAGGTGTGAGAGGGGAAGAGGGTGTTTTGCAGAGGCAATACTAGTATGGGATATTTTTTAAAAAGAGTGTAAGATGGAAGAGAAAGGTCAGAATCTAAAGTTACCAAATTCGACATTGAATCCTGAGGATCACAATGTGCCCAACTGGAAAATGAGATGCTGCTCCTGCAGTTTGTGCCAGGCTTCACTGAAGCATTGCAGCAGACCAAGGACAGAGACATGTAGGCATAACAGCAAAGTGCTGAATTAAAATGGCAAGCAACAGGAAAGTTGGGTCATGCTAGCAAACTGAGCAAAGGTGTTCAGCAAAATGGTTGCTCAGTCTGTGTTTAGACCCCCAGTGTGGAGGAGACTACAGCGGGAGCAACCAATATAATAAACCAAATTGAAATTTAGTAGCAAAACACTATTTTACCTGAAAGGTGTGTATTTGGAGCCTTGAACAGTGAGGAGAGAGGAGGTAAAGGAGCGGGTGTTATACTTCTGCCATTGCAAGGGATAGTGCTACAGGAAGGGGATGGGGAGTTGGGCACAATAGACCTGGAGTCACAGAGGGAGCAGTCCGTGTAGAATGCTGATGGAAGATATGTTTAGCAGTGGCAGAAATGGAGGATGATCCTTTGAATGTGGAAGCTTGTGGTGTGAAAAATGAAAACAAGGAGGACCCTATCCTGGTTCTGGGAGGGAGGGGAAGGGATGAAGGCTGAGATGCGGAAAATGGGTCAAACCCACTTGTGCCCAGTTAACCACAGATGGAAGGGAAACCTTGGTTAAAAAAAGAAACAGGCACGTCAGAGCACCACTTTTGAATGTGGCATCCTCAGAACAGATGCAACAGAAGTGGAGAAACTAGGAGAACGGGATGGAGTCTTTAAAGGGAGCAGGGTGTGAGGGGCTGTAGTTGCTCTGGAAATTTGTGTATCTGTAATAAAACTTGTTGTCAGTTCATCATCAGAAATGGAGACAGAGAGATAAAGAAAGGGAAGTGAAGTTTTGGAGATGGACCATGAAAAGATGAGGGGGGGGGGGTGGAAATTGGAAACAAAATCAATGATGAGAGCATGAAGCAGCACCAAAACAGTCATCACTATAAAGGAAAAAGATTTCAGAATGAGACAGGAACAGTAGTCTGAGAGTGCTGTGTATCCCAGAAATACCTATAATCCTGGGAAGATTCAAATCATGAGACATGGAACTTGAGTTGGAATCCACATGGAGTGAATCTTAATTCAGCACTTTTCTTCTGTGCCCACATGTCTGTATTTGGTTTGCTGTAGTGCTCCAGTGAAGCTCAGTGCTTAACAACGAGTTTGACAACTTTAAATTTTGACTTTTCTGCTCCATCTTAAACCCATTCCCCCTTTCCTTTTTTTCTAAAATATACCACATGTGTATTGCCTCAATGCAAAATACCATTCTCAGAGTAGGCCTTCTGTCATTTGTTCCTAAAGTTGTTACTTTTTGTTGCAGTTTCTTTTGCTCCAACATTCACCTTTCTTTCAATTCCAAATAAGAGTCCATGACATGAAACCTTATCTGTGTTTCTCTCCTGATCGATGCTGGCAAACGTGCTGAGTTTTTCCAGCTTCCTTGGTTCTTGTTTCAGATTCCAGCATTGACAATATTTTGCTTATTTTTGTAATTATGTAGTTCTTTTGACTACTATGTCTTATTAACAAATAATGTATTATAACATATTTGTGTACGTACCCTATCACTTCAGTTTTAACACAACAGGCTCCCTATGTATTTGTTTTCTATGTATTCCATATAGATTTTAAGTTAATTTCTGTAACTTGGTAATTTCTGCAACTCTGTGCTCTTTTAGTATTTTTAATTAATTTGTTCCAAGAATTGGCAGATACTACAAAAACATATAATAACAAAGCTGTTCTCTCAACCAAAACAAACTGATAAGCACCTGTTTTACTGACACTCCTGCAGGACATAGAATTTTGATACCTATACATTAATTAGGAGTTGAGACAATAAGTCAAATCATTGAGTATTATTGACATCATACTCTCTCTTATCTCAAACAAACAGACATCAAAACTACCTTAAGGCCCCCATTATCTCAGTAGAAAGTCATAAAATTTAATGAAAGCACAGAAAAAGCTATAACAAGAGGGACAATCCCATGAGTAATTAACACATAATCGGGCCAAGCAGGAGTCAACAGGAAATAACATCAATAGAATACCATCAGTCTCAAGAAACCAATCAGAAACTGATCATGCATTATCTAAACCAATCATAGATTGATTATGCACTGTCTGGCCAATCAGAATTCAAAACTAATTGATCATGCAAATTGTTTGGAAAGTGTTAAAATAAAACACCATGTTTGAGCTGAATTTTAAATGAGTGAGCTTTCCAACTGGGAGCAGAAAACCCTAGAATTGATAGAAAAATAAACAGAAGGGTATGCGTCTTCCTTGGCTGAATCAGGAAGCAAGAATCTCTGAGCCAATAATGTCACTATCTAGCCTCCTAAATATCTCTTGTTACTTAATAAATGTTTTCTGAGTTACATTACTAGATTACCTCCTATTACTTGAATGGTCAAAGTCTCAAATGAACAAATATTGATTGGATACAGATTTGTAAATTTGGAGGTTAAACTTCCCCAAAAAAATTTTAGTGTGACTCCAACTAGTATTCCCCCTGATTCCCATTAGCTTCAATTCTGGTTAGAGCTGCTTAACGCTATACTTGAATGGGATTTTCTGGCTGCACTTGTCCCAAAACCAGAAAATCCTACCTGAGGTCAATGAACCTGTACAAGGTATCTCTCCCTGCCGCTTGCCAGTGGGCTGGATGGGAAAACTCCCACCTTGTTGTCAACTCATTTCATCTCTGAACTTTGGTTTCTTCATTTTGTTTCCAGGTTTGAATAAAGGTTGTACTGATGCCTGGACATCAATGTGGTCTTGACAGAATCCAAATTGAGCATCGGTGACTGTGTTGTTGCTAAATAAGTGCTGCTTGATAATATTGCCATCAATACTTTTCAACAATTTGCTGATGACTAAGAGTAGAATAATGGATTAATAACTGACCAGATTCAATTTGTCCTGCTTTCTGTGGACTAGACACACCTGGACAATTTTCCACATTGTTGAGTAGATGCCAGTATTGTAATTCTATTGTGGTAACTTGGCTGGGGGCATGCTGGTTCTAAGGCAAAAGTCTTCAACACCTTCAAGAATCATTTGCTTTTGCCATGCTGCACCTAGATTTTTGGGTATAAATGTACACATGTGGATTATTTACATGAAGACACAAAGCTTACATGAGCTGTTGTTTTACTTGGCTACCAATGTGAGACTGAGGGATTCTGAGATGAATATATCTTACAAACCATGAAAATAATCCTGGAATCTTCTCATGCAGTGATATTTAGGTCTATGTTGGTTAGACACAAATTATATTGGTTAAGAATGTCGCTCTTCCATTAATAATCTGTAAGTATGCAGAAAGTTTCCAGCAAATTCCTAGTAAATTTATAAACATCTGAGGCAAGGGATTTTTGCTTTTCAAGTTTATAGCAGTTTAAAGATCAGAGTGACTATAGCATCCTTAAATATGCACATAATTGTATTATAGGTCATATATATTAGGGATGATGGCACAGTGGTTAGTACGGCTGCCTCGCAACATCAGTGACAGGGGTTTGATTAACTGCCTGTGTGGAGTCTGCACGTTCTCCCCCTGTATGCGTGCAAAAGAAGTCCTGGTTATGTGCATTGACTATGCTAAAATTCTCTCTGTGTATCTGAATAGATACAGACTGTGGTGATTAAGGGATTTTCACAGTAACTTCATTGCAGTGTTGATGTCAGCCTACATGTGATACTATTTAATAAACTTTAAAAGAAAGGTTAACAGGTTATATTCCTCTTCTCAAGATGGCATCAGTGTGACAACTTCTTACAAACTGTGCCAAGCATACCCTCTAATTCTAACTTTTACGGTCATTCTATGAACATAGAACATAGAACAATACAGCACAAACAGGCCCTTAGGCCCACGAGTTGCACCGATCACATCTACCAATCCACAGACCTATCTATAACCCCCTATCTTATTCTTTTCCATATACTCATCCAGAAGTCTCTTAAAAGACCCCAGTGAGTTTGCCTCAACAACCTCCGACGGCAGTCGGTTCCATTCACTCACCACCCTCTAAGTGAAAAACCTATCCCTGACATCTCCTTTGTATTTGCTTCCCTGCACCTTAAATCTGTGTCCTCTCGTAGTGACCATTTCAGCTCGGGGAAATAGTCTCTGAGAGTCCACCCTATCTATTCCTCTCAACATTTTATAAACCTCTATCAGGTCGCCTCTCAACCTACGTCTCTCCAGTGAGAAGAGTCCCAGCTCCCTCAACCTATCTTCATAAGGCCTGCCTCCCAATCCAGGCAGCATCCTTGTAAATCTCCTCTGAACTCTCTCAATAGCCTCTACATCCTTCCTATAATGAGGCGACCAGAACTGCGCACAATACTCCAACTGGGGTCTGACAAGAGTCTGATAGAGCTGCATCATTACCTCCTGACTCCTAAACTCTATTCCTTGATTAATGAAGGTCAGTACACCATACGCCTTCTTGACCACTTCCTCCACCTGCAAGGCCGATTTAAGAGTCCTATGGACCCGGAACCCGAGATCCTTCTGCTCTACAACAGCTAAGACTCCTACCCCTTATATTGTACTCCTTCATCCCATTATTCCTGCCAAAATGGACCACTACACATTTATCCGCGTTGAAGTCCATTTGCCACTTCTCCGCCCATTCTTGCATCCTGTCTATGTCCCGCTGCAACTTTTGGCATCCTTCCAGACCATCCACAACACCACGGACCTTTGTATCATCGGCGAACTTACTAACCCATCCCTCCACTTCCTCATCCAGGTCATTTATGAAAATGACAAACAGCAGGGGTCTCAGAACAGATCCCTGGGGCACTCCACTGGTTACCGACCTCCATGCTGAACAAGACCCATCCACAACCACTCTCTGCCTTTTGCCGGCAAGCCAGTTCTGGATGCACGAGGCCAAAGCCCCTTGGATCCCACGTCCTCTCACCTTCTCCAGAAGCCTTGCATGGGGGATCTTATCAAATGCCTTACTAAAGTCCAAGTACACTACGTCCACCACCCTTCCTTCGTCAATGTGTTCAGTCACATTTTCGAAGAACTCAACTAGGCTCGTAAGGCATGAACTGCCCTTGACAAAACCATACTGACTATTTCTAATCAGTCCAAACTTCTCCAAATGTTCATATATCTTATCCCTCAGAAGCTTCTCCATCAGCTTACCAACCACTGAAGTCAAACTCACCGCTCGGTAATTTCCTGGACTATCCCTGTTCTCTTTCTTAAAGATAGGAACCACATCCGCAATCCTCCGGAACCTCTCCCGTTTCCATGGACGACGCAAAGATCATCGCCAGGGGCTCTGCAACCACTTCCCTCACTTCCCACAATAACCTATGCTTTTAAAACTCCATTTTAACTATTTCCTATTAAGTTGATCTTTCTTTACACCGCAGGTAAGACTGTAACACTACATTCTGACCCTCTCCTTTTCTTCTCTGTGCACGGTACACTTTGGTGAGAAACAATACTTTCCACTGTATACTAATACATGTGACAATAATAAATCAAATATTTGGTCTTGAAACTAGAAGTCTGTATGGGAATGAGGTCATGATGTAGAGATGCTGGCGTTAGACTGGGGTAGTAAGAACTCAGTAAGAACCTAGCAACACCAGTTTTAAATCCAACCGATTTATTTGATAGTAAATCTGCGAGCTTTCGACTTTCGTCTTCGTCAGGCAAATGCAGTGTTCTGGTCTAGCACACATCAGCACAGACAGTCACAGGTTGCTGATTAGAATGCGAATCCTTACATAATGAGGTGACATAAGTTAAGACTTCGTTATTTAACGTCCAGCAAGACTAATTGTCGATTATCTTTCGATTGGAGGAAGAAATGGTTTCGTGGGCTTTTTAACTATATTCTGGACAGTTCAATGGGAGCTTGAGCCCTTCAGCATAACCGGAACTGACGTTCTCCAACATGGCGGTTGTGAACCCGCTCTATTCCCCACCCCCTGACCGGAAGGGGCCGGCGGTCGGCCGGAATCGGAAATAGTTCTGTGCAAAATGGTGTACGTGTCTAACGGTGAGCGAGTGGCGAAGCTGTGTTTGAGGGGGGGCTGAATGTCTGTCACTGAGGGGTTATAGTAAGTTGTCTGTGTTTACACTGACCGGCTGGTTTCGTTCTTTGGGCGGGATTGTCCGGCAGCGTTCGCCCCCCAAGGCCGGAAAATCCTGTCCGAGGCCGAGCGGACCGTTGCCTAGTTTCCCTCGAGCCGCTGCTATTTCCGTGGCTGGGAGGCGGGAAGGGGAGAGTTTTCCCCTTAGCCTGAGGATATTAACCTGGTGCAGCCCCTCTTCCCCATCACCGAGAAGGTGACTAGTCGGCGGAATGTGGGTGAATTGAGGTGTGGAATGGGCGCTGGACAGTGTCTCATACGCAATAAAGGCCGGCAGGTTAAAGCGGGCGGCGCTCCAGCAGCAGACTGAGGCTGCTCACTGCCACTTGTTTGGGTTGAATCTGTAGCCAGGCGACACCCACAGCCAATGTCCCTGTGGCGGTTTTACCTTTGTTCAGGGTGAATTGTTGGCCAAGACATAGTATCATGAGATCCGGAGTCTTCAATTACTTGTTCTGAGAAATAGTGACCCTCGATTTTGGTCAAGTCTTGGGTGGGTATTGGTTCCTTGGTTGGCGGCCACTAAACGTCCATGTCGAAGCTCGCAGAGGTTTTGGCTCCTGGCCTCCTTTTAAATATCCAGGCTTGGACTGCTGCCAGAGCCTGGTAGTCATCACTTGCCTCTATCATGCGTGCGGGCTGTAGACCCCTGCCACAATCCTATGGAAATTATACTTGGTTCTCAGGTCAGTGGTAAATGAGAAGTCTAGAGATGAGCAAGGAGTGAAGCCTAACCTAAGGGAACCACAAGTTCTTTTTTTTTGTGCACGGAGCCAGATGAACTCTGGCCTTTGTCTGAAGGGAAACTTAAAAATCAACTAAAACTTGCCTCGCTGACTTCTTAGTCCAACCCCTTAAAGATGTTTTGCCACCTGCAATTTAATGCCAGATGGGAGGTTAAAGTCTAAATGAGTTGTGTGCTTTTCCGTTGGTGCTGTACTTCAAACACAACTGTAGATTTTCAGGGATTGTCCATTGTAACTTTAATACAAGAGTTGCAAGTACTCTAGAAAACAATTATGCCACCATCCCTGCAGGTTTCATAGTTGCAAATTTGTAACCGATTTGAAGGATCCCTTGCCAGAATTTATCCGCTTCGGTCATATGCAATGCACGGAGTGGAGCTTGAGTCCTCATTTTCCAGATCCAGTACTGGTATTGGTAAATGTGCCAAATATAGTCAAGCTGAGATGTCCAGCTTGGATTAGTTTTTGTCTCTGTAGAAACAGATACTTTCCTGTTGGAAGTCCTATTTTATCTGCTATTCTTTTCACTAGCTGATTCCTCTCTTTTAACAACCACCTTTTCGAGGACAATTTAGGATGGCCAATGAATGCTGCCCTCACCAGTGAAGCCCACATCCCATGAATGAATTATTTGTTAGGTTAAAGTTTAGGAGTCAGGAATCAGTGCTTGCTGCTTTACTTTATATTTTCATTTTCCAATAGGTCCATATAACTGTTAGATATCTAATTCCCTTATTAATCTTACTGCACAGGTTTGGCACCCAAATTCCTCACCATTTCACTCAGCATGTTGTGTTTTGGACTTTTTGAACAAATTGGGAACTATTAAACTATTTTTCTAATGCAACAGAAGATTTAATGTTCAACGACTGAGTAATGGAAAATATTATTTATTACATGGCGGTCCAGGATCTTTGTCGGTGCATTTGAGTGACTTGTGCAAATAATGCATTAGTCTGCCTTATGTTAAGTTGTACTGTTTGTGTTTTATAAACCATGATTGGGATTATGGGATTTGTCCGTGTAATCTTCAAAAAGTTTCAGTTATACTATGCATAGAACTTGTGGTCCCAAGAAATCTTGGGTTTAAACTTTTACCATTTGTGCTTTATTTTTGAACTATTTACACTTGCATTATGGGGGGGGGAGGGTGACAGGAATGTTCTCATTTACATTACTGTAAACTTGTGTTTCTGCGTGTTTTTTTTTAAATGGAGGTTTTGTTGCAATTGTACTGGTTGTTGGTAAGGTCTCACCTGGAATACCGTGTATAGTTTTGGCCCCCTTGCCTGAAAACAGATATAATACTTTATACAGTCCAAAAAAGATTCACCAGACTAATTCCTGAGATTAGATTGTTGCTCCATCGGGAAATACTAAATAGTTTGGGTCTATATTACATGGAGTTTAGAAGAGTGAGGGGTGACAAGATCCTGCAGGGGCTTGACAGGATAGATGATGAGATATTTTTACTGCTGGGAGAGCCCCCAACAAGAGGACAAACTAAAGGGCCAGCCATTTAAAATTTGAGATGTGTAGAAATTTCTTAGGGTGGTGAATCTAAGGAATTCTCTGTTTCAAAGGCTGACAGAAACTGGATCATTAAAAGTATTCAAAGTGGAAGTGGATAAATATTTGAAGAATAGGGTACTCTGGGGAAATGGCACAGAAAAAGAATTGAGACCAGCATTATCAGCTATGATTGTTTGAATGGTGGGGCAGGATTGAAGTACTTAGTGATCTACTCCCATTTCTTGTGTTCAGTGCAGTAGATGTATAAATGTGAAAACCGATATTGAATTAATTAGTGGTAGGCAGCGTAACCTCTGGTACCACATTCAATTGAATTGTAATACTTCACTTAGATCATGGATGTCCTACAATTTTGGGTTGTCACTGAGAAAGCTGTTTTTAAATATGTTTGATGCATTCATTTCCTAAAATATTCACACGTGGTAAAATACGTACATTTCTTTTAACATACTGGTATCGTTACGCTTAACATAAATTTAAATTCACGAAAATGATTCTATGAATGAAAAGCTTGATGTATGAGGAGCGTCTGAGGACTCAATGGAGCTTTGAAGGATGCGGGGGGTCTCATTAAAACTTACAGATTATTGAAATGCCTGGATACAGTGGGCATGGAGAAGAGGTTTCCATTATTAGGTGAGATTCTGATTTGAGGGCACAACATCAGAATAACCCTTTAGAACTGAGTTGAGGAGGAATTTCTTGCCAGAGGTGGTGAATCTTTGGAATTCATTGCCACAGAAAGCTTTGGAGGCCACATCATTCTGTATGTTTCAGACAGAGAAAAGTTCTTGATTGATAAGGAAATCAAAGGTTATGGGGAAAAGGTCAGAGAATGAGATTGAATGGTAGGGGAGACATGATGTGCTGAATTAAGGTCTAAATATGACTGTGGTGAAAATAAATTATTGTGATGCTAACACCAGGAAATGCAACCATTTTTTTCTTATGTATTTAGTTTTTTTTTCTCATTTGCCTTCAAATGTTTCTACTGGAGCAGGGGCAAGTCCATCATCCTGCTAATAATTACCAATATTCTCTGCAGGTATTTACTGGCTGAGGTTGACATATGTTTACAGATCTTTCTCATTTAATGATCTAATGCATGATGGATTATCAAATAGAAAATATGTTCTTAAAAATATATATAAAATTGATCTTTAAGCAGTATTTTTCCCTAGCATTTAATCTTTTAGAGATGAACTTTCAAAATTGTGGTCAGCAGACCCTCCCTGAATGGAGTACAGAGTCTTTGCTATTCTATTGGAAGATTATTTGTATAGTTCATGTAAGGCGGTTGTCTAGGCAACAGCTAGCTATATTTCTTTTGGATATTATCAGGCCTTTCAACATTGTTGTAAAATATATACGAAAGAAGCTTATGGCTGATTTTGATCGTTGGAGCTTTGTAACAGCTGTAAAATGGTCAAAGCTTTGCCTGTTCAGTGAAATTACATTCTAGGATTTGAATTGGTCATTATAAACTGTGGGGGCTAAGGAGGAACAGAGCTTTTAAATATTTATTCTATGATTCACTGTATGTTGACTAAAATACGTAACAGTATATACTGTAATTTTCTTTTTCAGGACAAGTTGTGGATAGCAGGAGTCAGGCACCATGGAGTTTATCATCAATAATTCAGTTTTTCTGGGGAATAGTGGAGTTTATTTCCTTTTTGTAAGTTTCAATCTGCATTTATGATCAGTCTTAAATATACATAATCTACTGATGAAAGCACAATTGGTTCTAATGAATAATCAACAATTGTGTTCCATATTTAGCTTTCGGACATTGATCAACCCAGCTGGAACTGAATATAAAAGAACTGGAAGTCAGTCATCCTGGGGTAGACCTGACGATGGAAGAGGGTAATTCAATGTTAAGTGCATGTAGGGGGTTATTTCAGTGAAATTCCTTTTTCATTGTTCTTTTCAAAGGTTCTCATTCACCTGCTTTCCTCCAATTTCTGTTTCCGTATACCTGCTGTGCTGTAAATGGAAGTCCAGCCAAGTGATCATTTGTTACATGTCAATCATTTGATGGTGGAAGGGAATCATCACAGCTCAATTCAACCTGTCATTTGAATTAACTATATAGCACAAGGAGGTATTAGAGAAAGATTTGCCCGGGTTCTCGTAAAAACAAAAAAATTCATGTGCATTAACCATAATGCTATGGTAAATAGAACAAATAATCTTGGGCTTTTTAGGATTTAATTTTAAGTTTCAAATGTCTATTGCCTATGCCCATAATGATACAAAAAAAATTAAAGAGCCTCTGCTGTGTTTAATGTCAAAAGCAAACGGATTTACACTTTTGTTTAAAAGACATTTTGTATATCCACATCTGCCACTCAATGTAAACACTAGCTCTTTTGATGAAAAATAATTTTAAATACTTTACTGACAGTCATTTGTAATGTTCATTTTTTTTGTCTTGCATACAAATTGGCTCAGTTTTGGATGCTAATCTTGGAATACATCTGAAATGTTAAAATACATAATAACAGCTTTGACACACGTACATAAAAATCCTTTGTGTGAAACTAATAATGCAGTTCTTAAAATGTGATTTCAAGGTGTGTATAAAATACCAATATTTGTGCATCCCTCCATTATTGTACACTACTTGGCATTCTTCGTAGAATCCCTGCAGTGGAGAAGACCATTTGACCCAAGGAGCCTGTACCAACAAAAAGCCTACCCAGGCCCTATCCCTGTAATCCCACAATTTATCCTGCTAGTTCCCCTGATACTAGAGGCAATTTAGCATGACCAATCCACCTAACCTGCGCATCTTGGACACTCTGGAATTCTGTAGAATGACTCTTTCCATAAATCCATATTAAACCAATGTTACATTTGTAGAATTGAATGCACAGACAACAAATAGTAAATATGAAAGGTGTATAGCCACAAAACATTTTGGTCATGTGCTAAGTATGTACTGTGCTTCAATTGTGAAGACAGGTGGATAAACAAATATATCCAGAGTCTAGTACTAACCATGCAAAAAAGTGTTTGGGGGTAAGAAAAGAGAGAAAAAAAAGTATATAAAAGGTTCAGAGAGCTAGGGGATGTTAGGGATCTAGAGGAGTATAAGGTGTGTAGAAGGGAACCTAAAAAGGAAATTAGGAGAGCCAGAAGGGGTCATGAGAAGGTCTTGGCAGGTAAGATTAAGGAGAATCCCAAGGCCTTCTACAAATATGTGAAAAGTAAAAGGATGAGAAGAGAAGGGATAGGGCCTATAAAAGGTGAAGGGGGAAAAGTCTGTGTGAATCTGGAAGAAATGGCAGAGGTGCTTAACGAGTACTTTGCCTCGGTATTCACAGTGGAAAGTGAACTGGGAGATTGCACTGCAGGTTTGAGGCATATGGAAAAGATTGAGTATGTGGATGTTAGGAAAGAGGATGTGTTAGACCTGTTAAATTCTATCAAGATAGACAAGTCACCAGGACCGGATGGGATGTACCCCAGGTTATTGTGGGAGGTGAGGGAAGTGGTTGCAGAGCCCCGGCGATGATATTTGCGTCGTCCATGGAAACAGAAGAGGTTCCGGAGAATTGCGGATGTGGTTCCTATCTTTAAGAAAGGGAACAGGGTTAGTCCAGGAAATTACCGACTGGTGGGTCTGACTTCAGTGGTTGGTAAGCTGATGGAGAGGCTTCTGAGGGATAAGATATGTGAACATTTGGAGAAGTTTGGACTGATTAGAAATAGTCAGCATAGTTTTGTCAAGGGCAGGTCATGCCTTACGAGCCTAGTTGAGTTCTTCGAAAATGTGACTGAACACATTGATGAAGGAAGGGCGGTGGACATAGTGTACATGGACTTTAGTAAGGCGTTTGATAAGGTCCCACATGCAAGGCTTCTGGAGAAGGTGAGAGGGCATGGGATCCAAGGGGCTTTGGCCTCGTGGATCCAGAACTGGCTTGCCGGCAGAAGCAGAGAGTGGTTGTGGATGGGTCTTGTTCTGCATGGAGGTTGGTAACCAGTGGACTGCCCCAGAGATCTGTTCTGGGACCCCCGCTGTTTGTCATTTTCATAAATGACCTGGATGAGGAAGTGGAGGGATGGGTTAGCAAGTTCGCCGACGATACAAAGATCGGTGGTGTTGGGGATGGTCTGGAGGGATGCCAAAAGTTGCAGCGGGACATAGACAGGATGCAAGACTGGGTGGAGAAGTGGCAGATGGACTTCAACGCAGATAAATGTGTATTGGTCCATTTTGGCAGGAATAATGGGATGAAGGAGTACAATATAAGGGGTAGGAGTCTTAGCTGTGTTGTAGAGCAGAAGGATCTCGGGGTCCGGGTCCATAGGACTCTTAAATCGGCCTCGCAGGTGGAGGAAATGGTCAAGAAGGCGTACGGTGTACTGGCCTTCATTAATCGAGGAATAGAGTTTAGGAGTCAGGAGGTGATGATGCAGCTCTATAAGACTCTTGTCAGACCCCAGTTGGAGTATTGTGCGCAGTTCTGGTCGCCTCATTATAGGAAGGCTGTAGAGGCTATTGAGAGAGTGCAGAGGAGATTTACAAGGATGCTGCCTGGATTGGGAGGCAGGCCTTATGAAGATAGGTTGAGGGAGCTGGACTCTTCTCACTGGAGAGACGTAGGTTGAGAGGCGACCTGATAGAGGTTTATAAAATGTTGAGAGGAATAGATAGGGTGGACTCTCAGAGACTATTTCCCTGAGCGGAAATGGTCACTACGGGAGGACACAGATTTAAGGTGCAGGGAAGCAAATACAAAGGAGATGTCAGGGGTAGGTTTTTCACTCAGAGGGTGGTGAGTGAATGGAACCGACTGCTGTCAGAGGTTGTTGAGGCAAACTCACTGGGGTCTTTTAAAAGACTTCTGGATGAGTATATGGAAAAGAATAGGATGGGTGTTATAGATAGGTCTGTGGATTGGTAGATGTGATCGGTGCAACTCGTGGGCCGAAGGGCCTGTTTGTGCTGTGTTGTTCTATGTACTAAACAAGCTATAGATGTAATTGAAAGTGTTAAAAGCATTGAGTCATTTAAAATCTTGAATGTGGGAAGATAAAATGACAACTTTAGCACTTACAAGAATTATACTTATTTCCAAGTGTGACTTGTGATTTTCTTTTCTCTACTGGTACTGTTAGGTGGGCAAAACCTGAGTGGGTAAGGAATAATTTCTAAGTGATTGTTGGCATGTTTTCATTGCATTTTTGAGGAAATTTTTTAAATGTTGCTTTTGTTGGTCTTGAATGATCAGTAGCCAGGCAAGAAATAAAATAGGATGCTTATTATTTGACCAGTGTCACCTGTAGTGTAGACCTCTTGTTGCTATTAAGAGAATCTTTTAAACTAGTGAGAAGACTGTCCACTTGTTTTTCCTGAATGCAATCTCACTCTCAATGGGGATGAATAAATGTGCTACTGCAGTGGCACTGTTGTAGCATCCAGAGAAACCTATGAACTCTTTAATTGCAGTAATCTATTATGATCCTTGCTGATACGACCTGATGAGTCAGATCTCAGAGTGGAACCCAGCCTCGTAGATTTGAAGTTTTTTTTTGAATAGGGACCTGATGAACAAATTACAAAGTTGAAGAACCTTTAACAATGTCACTTAGTCTGTACCTTGCAGCCCCTTTAATTGGGAGCCTCTCTGTCCCCTAACTTCAGTAACAGTACCTTGTTCAGATTCCAGTTCTGTCTTCCTGTTGATTGGGACTTTTTTCTCTTTCATTGCCTGGTTTCTGGGTCTTTTGATTTTTAAATTGGGACTGACCCTGTACATCATCCTACCTGTTCGAGCAGTTTTTGTGGAATGTTTCTTGCCTGCGTTATCTGGTTTCAAACTGAAACTGCTTTAGTGTAGACCTCTTGTTGCTAAGTAGGCCTCCTTTACATAGGAGATGTTAGGGGTACGTTTTTCACTCAGAGGTGGTGAGTGATTGAAATCGGCTGCTGTCGGTGGTGGCGAAGGCAAATCCGCTGGGGTCTTTAAAAGACTTCTGATCAGTACGTGGGATTAAATGGGATTGGGAGTTGCAGATAGTTCTATGGCCTAGTAGGTATGGGTATGATCGGCGCAGCTTGTGGGCCGAAGGGCCTGTTTGTGCTGTAGTGTTCATGTTCTAAGCAACAGCTTAGAGTTTTTTTTTAACCCTGTAATTGCATTTGCTTTCATTTAAATGCAGGCAAAACGTAAAGTGAAATTAAACCCACAGACTTGCAAGCACCTTTATTTCACATGAAGCTAAAGTGAAGTTTTAACCATTGTTTAGCATGTAACTACAGAAACACAAATTAAACTTGCATCCACAATGCAAATATTAACTATTTAAATAATCTCTATTTCCTAAAAAATATGAACTGGTCAGAATGTTATTTCCAATCAATGCACACGCCTCTGCTTTTGTCACTGGAGAATGGGGCGATGAGTAATGCAATTTAAAAGTAAATTCAAAAAAGATGCAGTCCCATTCCCCCCCTCACTTGCTGAACAGTCTTAATGTAGATGGAGGTAATTTCCCTGGTTGAAAATCTAGAACGTGGGTGCAGTCTCAGGATTAAAGGCCAATCATGAAGGACTGTGATAGAGAGAAATTTCTTGACTCTGAATCATTGTAATTATCTATCCCAGAGGTTTATGGATGCTCAATAATTGAATATATTTAAGGGTGAGATGGACAGATTTTTGGTCTCAGTCAAAGGATATGGAGAGAAGATAGGAACGTGGAATTGAGGCAGGAGATCAATCATGATCCGATTTAATGGTGCAGCAGGCAATGCAAGATCATTTCTGTTGCAGGTGAAATAATACCTTTGAAACTTTTAGTGAGTCAAAATACAGTAGCTTTTATTTCAAAACTCTGGCATTTATTCCAGACTTTTGGGAGAAACTGGTTCCTTACAATGGACTACCAAACTTCTCAGAACACAAATACAAGTGAGCATTTATACACCATGAGTCTTAAGTGTCAATCACAACACAAGTTTCCCATTCCGGCCAGAACTTCGGGTCTTTTTTCCTTCCTTGGCCGTGATACAACCCTCGATTTAATCATGATTCACAGTCCAGCTGGCAGCTGCAGTCATGACACAGGCTTAATCCAGTCACGATTCAAAACTCTTCTGCAGCAGTACCAGCATCTGTCTTTGAAGTTACTTGTGCGATCACGGCTATCCCAGCAGGACTCTTTTTCTGTTAAAAAGTCGGTATCACGACCTGCCATCAGCAGCTATCAAAAGCCAGTATTGTAAACTACCATCTCTGTAATGATGTCTAACTAACACGAATAAGTAAGATTTGCAAAGTCTGCAAAACTACAAAACAGCCACATTAAACTACCTGTCTTTATGAAAATGAGTTAAAGCATGTAAGACATGAACAAATAACTTGTATTAATGCCAGCATCAATATAAGCCTGCGAAGATCAGCCATGATGAAGAGTTATGTTTGTGACATATTCTAGGTACAAAATCCATTAACCCTTTCCATACTTTAATTTCCTATCTCTATATTCTCATTCAGTCTCGGCTGTTATGAATGTGGAGGGAGGGGTGGGGAGTTGCTTCTACAGTACTTATGTTCAGCCTGGATTATTTGCTGCAATAGAAGTTAGCTATCTATATGAATCCTATTATAGTAGTTCTTATTTAATTTCTTTGCATAAGTGGATTTGTTTTTTGTGTAGGCCACCAGGAGCTCCACGGAGAAAAATGGGTCGAATAAACCATGGTGGTGGAGGGCCTGCACCACCCCCGATGTCAGGAGGATGAGGAAGGTACGTGTCTGTTTTTAAACAAGAATGTGTTTACAATTAACATTATGAAGTTTGGTATGTGGAGTGATTATTTGCTGACAACTTAAGTTTGAATTCTGGTCAATTGTTTTAAATATGTTTCACCTTCATTGCAAATCAATTATTTTATAACAGGCATGAGTATAACTCCACAAAACACTTTTTTTTTTCTTGTAAACAAATATAGTTAAGCAAGTCAGTTAAGCGTTTTTTCACTACAAGGAAATTTGACTTAGTTGGCTGTTCTTCTTTGGATCTTTAGATTTTTATTTGTGCATTGCTAAAGAGGCCAGAATTTGTTGCTCATCCCTAATTACCCTTGAAGGTTGTAGTGAATTATCCACTTGAACTATTCTGGTCCTTGATGTATAGGTACACCATGTTGTTTAGGAGCGATATCCATGATTTTTAACACAGCTACAGTGAAGGAAAGGCAATATAGTCAACACTGTGTGTAACATGGGAAGTATTGTACCAATATATCAACTGCTCTTGTTCTCGTCAATGGCACCTCCCAAGATGTTGATTGTGGATAATCCAGCAATGGTGATGCCATTGAATGTCAAGCAAAGATAAATGTCAGGCCATCTTCAACAAAAATTACATGGCTCAGATATTACTTGCCACTTAACCCAGCCTGAATGTAGTCCACATCTCAGTGTCCTTTACCTGAGGAGCTTGAGAGAGATGGAACATTGTGCAATCATAAGCAAACATCCTGACTGGGTATCTTTTATTATGGAAGCGTAGTCATAGAATTTCATGCTGTAGTGGTCCATATTTCAGTCAAACAGTGCTCTTTCACCATCTGTCTTTGGTTTGTCAGCATGATCAGTAATGCATTTATAATTGTTGCAGACTGCATTAAACACTTCTCCAATTGATTTTGGGGAATTTCAACTGCGAAATCATACTTTACTACTTTTTCTCCGCACACTGTAGT
Organism: Sphyrna mokarran; assembly: GCA_024679065.1. Taxonomy (NCBI): domain Eukaryota; kingdom Metazoa; phylum Chordata; class Chondrichthyes; order Carcharhiniformes; family Carcharhinidae; genus Sphyrna; species Sphyrna mokarran. The sequence goes on from JAGIQG010000003.1 coordinate 112,847,975, forward strand.
GAATTGTCTTTTCTGGAACAAGTAACTAGCCTGATGTTGGAGGTTTGTAGCTTAAGGGGCTCCATTCCACACCAAGCATGGTGTCTGTCCCACTCCTACCACCTGAGGTTGGTGTGTGTTGAAAGGATCTTGCAAATTGATATTTAACCTGCTGGTTAAGTTATGAATGCATCTTCCTTGGCCATCAAGCCCTAAGGTGGAACTCAAACCCTGAACTTCTGGCTTAGGCAGGGATGCTACTGATCGCACCGCAAGACATCATATTATTATATGGCAGTGTTTTAAACAAACTTCATTAAAATGTAATTTATGCAATTGTTACACTTAGATTTTGGATTGATTATTGGGAGAAAAACATGAGTAACAAATATATATTGTATAATTTCTTTACAGGTAAATGCCTGCTTTCCAAAGCAGGCATTTGGACATGCGTTCACAAGGTGATGTTCAAGAACATACAAGAAGATGGGAAAATTGGAAAGACCAGGTGTTAATGATGTGAATGTAATTGTCCACCCACAAGTGTTGCTCAGTGTTAAATACTGATTCATGATGTTGTGCTGGGAATACCTGAACTTAAAGGCACTAGCACAATGGAAAGGCAACTGTGCAATATTTTGTGTTTAATAAAATTAACTTTTCAAGCATTCCTCTCAAAACTTATAATCCTGCATTGAACTTGGCTTTTGTTCTTCAGGTCTAGGCATTAGTAAGTTAGTTTAATGTTTTGCTTTGTAGACTAAAAATGCCCAATACAAGAGGTGGAGCAGAAACATCTGATATCACACCAATATTTTTGTTAGTAATATGTCTATTGTGTGTAATCTGCTTAATGGTCTCCAAGTAAAGCTATTGAGAAAATGACAAGTAATTTTTTTTTTGTTGAACACATTACCAGGAAGTAAGTCCCAGAAACCTTTTTCTTTATATAGAAATACTACTGAAATTATTCTGAAAATGCAAATAATCTTACTAGTGCAAAGCACTGAATTTTCCTGCTAGGATTCCTGGATGCCCGATGAGAATAATCACCAGCTTTTTTTTCAGTAACTTTGAACATTTATTTGAATCCTCTCATGGCAGAGAAAAGATAAGTGAATCTGCTTCTTAAAGAGCATGGTGGGCTGCACAACTCAAGTTGTTAGGTGTATAATTCCACTTATAGGATTGTGGATAAGATGCATCACTCCCAGTTTCATACTCACCGTATTATATTTGTCATGCAGAACTTCAGAGGTAACTGTCTCCCTGTAACCCAGTCTAGGAAATCATTACTTATATGCGTTTCCTGACAGTGAGTCTTCCCACACCTAGTCACAAGCCTCCAGTTTCCTTATTTGCTATATAATTTATATTTGTCAAGAAAGTAGGATGGACCTTAAGACAGCTTGTGACAAATCAGCCACTTATTGTTCTAAACAGAAGTACGGTATCGCACACACTAATACCAGGTATTTAGGCAGGGTTTTGCTAAGTGATATGCCTATTTAGGAAAACAAATATGCCATTCAGCTCTGAAGTAGGTTCCACTGTTCTTTGATCAAGCCTTGTCCATTTACCTATCTTCCATATCATTTGATCCCCTCCCCCATCAAAACTCTATCACTGTCTTTCAATCAACCTATCATCCATGGTCTCTTGGGGATAAGAGTGAAGAAATATGTTTTGTGATATCATGCCTAACTGGTTTAGTTAATGGTGTGAAGTTAATGGGATAATAAACATAAAATATTAACATAGTAGTAGACTCTACGTGAATACCTTGTTTATATGGTTATCATGTCATCATAGATTTCTAGATATAGAAGCCCATCAAGTCTGCATTGACTCTCAAAGTATCTTATCCAAGCCCACTCCTATGTCTTAAATCTATAACCCCACAAACTTCCCAAGGCCAATCCATCAAACCTGTACATCTTTCAACAGAGAGGAAACACATGGAGAGAATGTGCAAACTCCAAACAGTGACTTCAGACCAGAATTAAATCTGAAGCAGCAGTGCCAACCACTGCTGCCAAGACCAGATTCTTTTATTTTTTCAGAGAGTTTTCCTGGATTTCTTACAGTTCAAAATAACGTTGAACTCCCATCTTATAAAACTTCCACCAAGAGGGAAAAGAGGGACAAATGTATATATTTGAAAGAAATGTTCTTTTGTTCATCTTGTTTTATTTTACCCCAGTAGCCAGGACTTCAACAAAAGCTTTTTTTCCTCCCCTGTATCATTATGTATGGAACACACAAGGGTCTATCCTTGGCCCTTTCTCATTTATTCATTGTCCTTTTATCAAAATTATTGGTTAAAGTGAATAATTTTCTACATATGATGTAATGCTACCCAGTTCTTTCTCTCTCTCAACAGCTCAGTTGCCTCTGAGCAGCAGTTTTCTCAATTTGAACTTTGGGATAATCATATCGCTTGTCTTTAGATCTGAATTTCATTCCCCGCTCAGCCACTGTCTCAAACTAGTGCTGGTATTATAATGACCTATTTCCTGAGTTGAGCCTCGACTCCCATATACTGTTGATCTGAAAGACTGTTGATTAGTGTTTTAAAGTAACTTAGACGATTTAAATAGCCCAACATGCTTTGCTTTCGCATTTAAGCCAGAAGTGAAATGTGGAGGAGAGAGAACAATGAATTTTGCTTCAGTGTGAATAAAGACCAAATGATAAATTCTCAGGTCAAGAATAACTTATACAGATATATGACAACAATTGATGAGACACCATCTACTGTACTTTGAGATATTGAGATACTGCTAAGGAAATCTGAACAGAAAGCCAAGGCAATTTGGCTGATATCATTAAAAGTACAATAATGATGTAGAAGAGGAGGAAGCCAAAAGATTAGAAGCATGATAAACAATTAACAGCCTCAGCAAATGTGCACTTATGTTGCATGGGTGCAGCCTGAGCTAGTCGAATAATACAAGTTAGAGTACTATTGAGACAGCTGGAAGTGCATTTGCCTTAATTGTGACTCATGGCAGTTGCAAGTCTAATCATCTTGAATGATACTTTATGGATAAACAGGTTGCATTAATTGCTCATGTTGAATACTGTAGAACATTTGTGCAAAATACAATGTCAATGTATATTAAGTTTTTAATCAGTTAAATCTGTCATGCAGGGGATTTTATTTCATGATGACCAACCGTTTTACAAGAAATCCAGAAACTATCTATTTCCATCGATGTAACATTGCTTGCCTCTATCCTTGCCTGAGCTTATCACTTGCTATACACTCATCCCTTCATATGTGTCATCAATAGACTATTTCAATGTTTTCCTGGACTGTTACATGAATTCAACCCACCATGAGCTTCCGTTCTAGACATGCTCAGCCAACAGCTGGTCCCCCCCAATTTAAAATGTCCACATGTAATTAATTCTGCGTGGATTAAAGAAATCTTTACAGACTAAAGATCATTATTGTGTAACTACCTCCAATCCTACAATACTCCAAAAACTCTTCATTTCTCTGCTTCTGCCTGCTGTGTTTTTACTCTTTTTGCCCCAGCTTTGTTTGCTGTCACAAAGGAAATCTTTAAAGAGCAGATGATGTATGATTTTAAACCCCACCTATTTGACTTACTTTTTGATCTCATCCATTGTATTTCTCTGAAGAGCCCAGAATGTGTTTTTCTACACTAGCGGCACTATTATAGGTGTATGTTTTTGTTGTACTGTATATTAAATGTAAATAAATTGAACTCATTATTTTAGCCTGTATTGGTCTGCTTTAGTGTGATTCTCATTATTCAATAGACAACACAATGCAGGATTCTTTATAGTATGTAATTTACTATGAGGCTTAATTGTCAGTCCATATTTCTATTAAAGGTAGAAAGTAAAGGTTGAAGTGGTAACCTCGTAAATGTACACTTACCAAAACCATTGTCAGGCTGTTTGAATGTTAAAACATTGTAACTCAAGCTTTTGAAAACAAAGTTAATGGCAAATTCTGTTTCATTCATTGTATCCACTAATTCTGACCAAATGTTCAAGTGTCTTGACCTCCCACTGAGATCATCTGGGCCCTTGTGTACTTCAGTTGTTCTGGAGGGAAGTCAAAAGCATGTATGCTGTGGTGTGGGACGATTGCATGCTTGGTGAGAACAAACTTCTCCCATTAAGGCCAAAAGCCAATTATTTTAAATACAGCTTTCATTACAACTAATTTAGTTAAGTCATCTTGTTTTATTACTTTTCACTGACAATCAAAAATAAAACATTTGCAACTCAAATGTTACTGACAAGAAAAATGTTGAGACAAAATGTATAATACTTACTTTTGGTAGTGAATGGATGCAAGGGTATACAGTGCACAAACAAAAATATACATTTGATTTATCATGTGTTTGCAATTCTGAACATAGATTTGCGCCAGGAGAAGACAGCATCGACACACTGCAAATAAAAGTCAAAGTTTATTACTCACAAGTAAGGCTTACATTAACACCAATGAAGTTACTGTGTAGTGCTGCTCAGCTCAATAGAGAAGAGCTGCAGCAGAGCCAGGCCTCGGCCTTCAGCCCCCCGACCCTCAGCCCCCAACCCTTTAAGAATGTGAGAGTAAACTAGGGCACCCACTGGAAACCCACACAGACATGGGTAGAACGTGCAAACTCCATACAGACCGTGACTCAACCTGGAATCGAACCCAGGTCCCTGATGCTGTGAGGCAGCAGCGATAACCACTGTGCCGCACAGGCTCTTCACAGAAAGTAGCACACGCACACAGCAGGGAGCAAAACACATCGCAGCAGCACTGCCACAGGATCTATAGACACGCAGAGATTAACATTGCCACAGGATCTACAAACAGGCTCTGGAGCAGAACTGCTACAGGATCTACACACACACGGGAAACAACACTGCCACAGGAGAGGGGCTGGGTGGCCCATTCACAGGTCGGTTAAATGACTCAAGTAGAACAGGACAACGGCAAAGAAAAAGAGAAAGAAAAGGAGAAGGAGCAGCGCGGGGTGAAGCGACCGATTGTGCCCGCCGCCATCCCGGAGTCGGTGCTGGAGGTGAGTGGCTCGGAGCAAAGAGCGAGAGCCGGCAGAGGAGCGGCCTGAGGCGGAGAGAGGCCGACTTCACATCCCTATAACCCGGGCCCCAGCCTGCAGACTGCGGCCGGAGCCCGGGATCGGGGAGCTGGAGGCCGGGGCCCGGCATCGGGGAGCTGGAGGCCGGGGCCCGGCATCGGGGAGCTGGAGGCCGGGGCCCGGCATCGGGGAGCTGGAGGCCGGGGCCCGGCATCGGGGAGCTGGAGGCCGGGTCCTGACTTTGATCCGAGGCCTGGCTCTCTTGCAGCCCCTTTCCACTGAGCTGGGCAGCACTGCATACAATTAGTCTGTGAATGCAGCAATGTAAATTAAATATCTATGTACTGTAATTAGAATATGAATAATTAAAATCTGAACAGAATGTGACTGTCCCAGTAATGGGGATCAATAGTAAATGTTGAGGTTAAATTAGCATAAAAAAGCTGCTCTAATTTATTCGTTATAATTATTTTCACAATGTTACAGCTATGTTTTCCCCTAAATTTCTCTGACAAACAGGTAGACTGTCTCCTTCAACTCTAGCTATGATATTCATAGAATCCCTACAATGCAGAAGGAGGCCATTCGGCCATTGAGTTTGTACTGACCACAATCCCATTTAGGCCCTATTCCTGTAACCCCACACATTTACCTTGCTAAACTATTCACGCAGAGTATTCACGCAGAGTGCTGGAAATGTAGCTGTGGAGAGCACTGAGGTACAGGGTTGCAAATTGGGGAGTATTGTAGTAGATAGGGAGGATGTGTTAGAAATTCTCGAGGGTTTGAAGTTGGATAAGTCCCCTGGGCCGGACGGGATTTACCCTAGGATTCTCTGGGAGGCAAGAGAGGAGATTGCAGAGCCTCTGGCTCTGATCTTCAGGTCCTCGTTGGTTACGGGTGTGGTTCCGGAGGACTGGAGGATGGCGAATGTGGTCCCATTGTTTAAGAAGGGGAAGAGAGACCTTCCTGGGAATTATAGGCCAGTGAGTCTTACTTCTGTGGTGGGCAAGGTATTGGAGAGAATTATTAGGGATAGGATTTATAGTTATTTAGAGAGAAATGAATTGATTGGGGATAGTCAGCATGGTTTCGTGAAGGGTAGGTCATGCCTTACTAACCTCATTGAGTTTTTTGAGAAAGTGACCAGAGAGGTGGATGGGGGTAAGGCGGTTGATGTAGTATATATGGACTTTAGTAAGGCTTTTGATAAGGTGGCCCATGGAAGACTTCTACAGAAAATGCAGATGTGTGGAATAGAGGGTGATTTAGCTAATTGGATTAGAAATTGGCTGGCAGATAGAAGACAGAGGGTGGTGGTTGATGGGAGATTTTCTTCGTGGAGTTCGGTGACGAGTGGTGTGCCTCAGGGGTCTGTTTTGGGGCCCCTGCTGTTTGTAATTTTTATAAATGATCTGGATGAGGGTATTGAGGGATGGATCAGTAAATTTGCAGATGATACTAAAGTTGGTGGTGTGGTAGATAGTGAAGAGGGGTGTTTTAGTTTACAGAGTGACTTGGACAAGTTGCAGAGCTGGGCCGAGAGGTGGCAAATGGAGTTTAATGTGGAAAAGTGTGAGGTAATGCACTTTGGCAGGAACAATAAATGTGTAGAGTATAGGGCTAATGGTAGGGCTCTTAATAGTGTTGAGGAACAGAAGGATCTTGGTGTATGTGTCAATAGATCCCTGAAAGTAGGCAGTCAAGTGGATAAAGTTGTTAAGAAGGCATATGGAGTCTTAGCTTTTATTGGTAGGGGGATTGAATTTAGGAGCCGCAGCATCATGTTGCAGCTGTACAAAACTCTAGTGCGGCCGCACTTGGAGTATTGTGTGCAGTTCTGGTCGCCACATTATAAGAAAGATGTGGAGGCATTGGAGAGGGTACAGAGGAGGTTTACTAGGATGTTGCCTGGTATGGAGGGCAGGTCCTATGAAGAGAGGTTGAAGGATTTGAGGCTGTTTTCGTTAGAAAGGAGGCGGCTAAGGGGGGATCTTATTGAAACATATAAGATAATTAGAGGTTTGGATAGGGTGGACAGTGATAGCCTTTTTCCTAGGATGGAAAAAGCTAGCACGAGGGGACACAACTTTAAATTAAGGGGTATGAGTTATAGGACGGATATCAGAGGTAGGTTCTTTACTCAAAGAGTGATTAGGGAGTGGAATGCCCTGCCTGCAGCTGTTGTAGATGCGCCAAGTTTGGTGGCGTTTAAGAGGTTAGTTGATAAGTATATGGATGAGAAGGGAATGGTTTAGTTAGGAGGGGCATTGCTTTTTATTTTGGTCGGCACAACATCGAAGGCCGAAGGGCCTGTTCTGTGCTGTATTGTTCTATTCTATTCTATTCTATTCTATAACTCCCCCCCCCCCCCCCCCCCATTAAGGGGCAATTTAGCATGCCAATCAATCTAACCCGCTCATCTTTGGACTGTGAGTGGAAACTGGAGCACCTAGAGGAAACACATGCAGATACAGGGAGAAAGTGCAAACTCCACACAGACAGTGACCCAAGGCTGGAATTGGCTTGTCTGCAGAAGGCAGAGAGTGGTTCTGGATAGGTCTTTGTCTGCATTGAAATTGGTCACCAATGGAGTGTCCCAGGGATCTGTTCTGTGACCCTTGCTGTTCGTCATTTTCATAAATGACCTGGATGAGGAAGTGGAGAGATGGGTTGGTAAGTTTGCCAACGACATGAAGGTTGGTGGTGTTGTGGATAGTCTGGAGGGATGTCAGAAGTTGCAGCAAGACATAGATAGGATGCAAGACTGGGCGGAGAAGTGGCAGATGGATTTCAATGCGGATAACTGTATTGGTTTCCATTTTGGCAGGTCGAATGGGATGAAGGAATATAATATCAAGGCTAGAACTCTTAGCAGTGTAGAGGATCAGAAGGACTTTGGTGTCTGGATCCATAGGACTTTTAAATCAGCCTCGCAGGTGGAGAATGTAGTCAAGAAGACGTATGGTGTAGTGGCGTTCATAAATCGGGGTGTTGAGTTTAGGAGTCGGGAGATAACGTTGCAACTTTATAAGACTCTTGTCAGACCCCATTTGGAGTACTGTGTGCAGTTCTGGTCGCCTCATTACAAGAATGATGTGGAAGTTATTGAGAGGGTGCAGAGGAGATTTACAAGGTTGTAGCCTGGATTGGGTGACATGCCTTATGAGGATAGATTGAGAGAGCTGGGTCTTTTCTCCCTGGAGAGACGAAAGATAAGAGGTGACCTGATAGAGGTTTGTAAGATGTTGAGAGGTATAGATAGGGCAGATTCTCAGAGGCTGTTTCCCAGAGTTGAAATGGTCGCTATGAGAGGACACAGGTTTAGGGTGCTGTGGAGTAGTTACAGAGGAGATGTCAGGGGTAAGTTTTTCACTCAGGATGGTGAATTGAGTGGAATTGGCTGCCGTCAGTGATGGTGGAGGCGAATTCGTTGGGGTCTTTTAAGAGACTTCTGGATGAGTACGTGGGATTTAATGGGATTGAGGGTTATAGATAGGCCTGGTAAGTAGGGATATGATCGGCGCAACTTGTGAGCTGAAGGGCCTGTTTGTGCTGTAGTGTTCTATGAACCTGGGTTTCCAGCGCTATGAGGCTGCAGTGCTAACCACTATGTCACCTGTGGTGGTGTGAGAGAAACAATTTGGGAATTTTGATTCAGTTACAATAAAGGAATTGCAGACAATTTATGTTGAAGTCAGGTCATGTGTGACAGAAATTATGTTGTCCCTATCACATTATTGCCCCTAATGTCTTCAGTGCTGGAAATTACAGTCTGGGAGATGGCACTAAGATAAGGTTGTTCTGTTGCTGCAGTATATGTTACATATTACAGTCAGGAGCAGCAGCAATTTGGGAAGTTGATACTGAATCCAGTGGCAAGGGCCAATCAAATTGACTGCTGTATTATTAATGTGATTGAGTTATGTAGCTACAGCCACTGACTCATATAGATGAGTAACACTTATTTGATCACTCTCTTGACTTAAGCCTATTAGATAATGGAAAAGTTTTGAAATCAGGAGGTGAGCTATCATCATATTCCCACAACTCCTGACTAATTCCTGTCATTGATACAGTAAGCTTTTAGTTAGTGATTCCCCCTTTCTCCAAAATGTTGATAAGGGATTTGTCTGTGATGGTGCTATTTTGAGCTCCTTAGTGATGACTGTTGCTTGTCACTTATAAGTACAACTTTCATGTTCAGTTTCATTTGCTTCATTATCAGAGTAGCTGAGTACTGGAATTGTCAACAAACAATGAGTTTGGGGTTGAAGGAAACTTAGATAAGCATACATATTGGAGAGGATGTACAGGCAGATGACATAAATAGAACATAGAACATAGAACATTACAGCACAGAACAGGCCCTTCGGCCTTCGATGTTGCGCCGACCAATATAAAAAGCAATGCCCCTCCAAACTAAACCATTCCCTTCTCTTCCATATACTTATCAACTAACCTCTTAAACGCCACCAAACTTGGCGCATCTACAACTGCTGCAGGCAGGGCATTCCACTCCCGAACCACCCTTTGGGTAAAGAACCTACCTCTGATATCCGTCCTATAACTATCACCCCTTAATTTAAAGCTGTGTCCCCTCGTGCTAGCTTTCTCCATCCTAGGAAAAAGGCTATCACTGTCCACCCTATCTAAACCTCTAATCATCTTATATGTTTCGATAAGGTCCCCTCTTAGCCGCCTCCTTTCTAACGAAAACAACCTCAAATCCCTCAGCCTCTCTTCATAAGACCTGCCCTCCATACCAGGCAACATCCTGGTAAACCTCCTCTGTACCCTCTCCAATGCCTCCACATCTTTCTTATAATGTGGGGACCAGAACTGCACACAATACTCCAAGTGCGGCCGCACTAGAGTTTTGTACAGTTGCAACATGACGTTGCGGCTCCGAAATTCAATCCCTCTACCAATAAAAGCCAAGACTCCATATGCCTTCCTAACAACCTTCTCGACCTGAGTGCCTACTTTCAGGGATCTATGCACATACACACCAAGATCCCTCTCTTCATCTAGACTACTAAGAATCCTACCATTTGCCCTATACTCTACACATTTATTATTTCTGCCATAGTGCATTACCTCACACTTTTCCACATTAAACTCCATTTGCCACCTCTCGGCCCAGCTCTGCAACTTGTCCAAGTCCCTCTGCAAACTATAACACCCCTCTTCACTATCTACCACTCCACCGACTTTAGTGTCATCTGCAAATTTACTAATCCATCCTTCAATACCCTCATCCAGATCATTTATAAAAATTACAAACAACAGTCTCAACTGTTTACATTCTAAATCAATGACTTGGAAGGGACCAAACATATGGTAGCTTTTTTTTATTCATTTGTGAGACATTGGTGTCCCTGGCTGGCCAAATTTTATTGCCCATCCTTAGTTGCCCTTGAAGGGCAGTTGAGAATCAACGACATTGTTGTGGCCCTGGAGTCAAATGTAGGCCAGATCACATAATAGTCACCAAATACGCATAGGATGAGTTATGACTGAGAATAACAGTTATGTAGCACTTTCAGCATAATGCAAGTTATCCAATTTGAGCTGTAAGATCTGAAAGGAAGACAGAAAAGAGAGGTATTCTTAATTAATCACTTTCTGTTTGCCTTATTCAAGTCAGGAAAATAGGATTTGATATTTTAAGTTAAATTTAGTGAAGAGTGAGTGAAACTGTTGGATAAAACTTTATCCAGTGATTAATTCATGTTTGGAATGAAACCAGTGAGGATGGGATACTAAAAGATTGAATTTTAAATACTTTTTCCTCACCCTTAACTTTGATTGTATATATTCTGAAGATGGGTTATGAACTGAATATGTACTCTTTAATTTTGAAGCCAATCCAGAGTAACTTCATTGTGGTGATTCATCCTGGTTCATCCACGCTAAGGATTGGTAGAGCTGCAGATACACTTCCTGTTGGTGTACCTCATATCATCGCCCGAAGACATAAACAGCCAGGACAGATTAGATATGAAGATCCATGGTTACACAGGGATGGTCTCAATGTAAGTTTGATCTTGTTTTTTGCTGTGTCCTTTATCTTTTGGTGCCTATTAACATTCATGTTGTAGATATGGTGAAAAAGAAATGGCCCCAGCTTTCTAGTCAACAGCATAAACAAACATACTCAATGCTGATATCAAAGAAAGCTGGTGATAATGATCAAGTAAGCTCTGTGATGTGAATTTCCCTGTTTCCCAATGTTAGGTTCTGAGTCAAGCAATCACCTGGCTCGATGTCATCAAACAGGGTAAATAGCCAATCATATTGAAGTATTTCCACAGACTAGGAAGCTAAGAAGTAAAGTGCACTAATTATCCTTCACTTTTAATTCAATTTGAGGGAAATAGATGACTGAGACATACACGAGATTAGGTTAGAGACTAAAGTAACAATTTTTAAATAGTTAATTTAGACATGTAACATTCCACAAATATACAATTACTTTTCAAGAGTTGGAGAGGTTTTCAGCAATAATTATGAACTTAGTACACCATTAAAAACCCAGTCACACCTCATTCAACAAGGTACAATTTTTTCAAAGTTTTTAAAGTGAAATCAATAACATGAAAGGACAATTCCTGTCAGTTTAATGATTTGTACTTGATTGCAGTAGGAAGGCACAATAGCCCGTGCACCCTGTGGAGAAGCTTTGAATCACTTTTGATTTGCAACTTTGCGACTTCCATGTTTAATTGCATGTATGTGTACTCCATAAGTGACTGTCTGTTTCAGAGAAATGTTGACAGGTTTGCTGCATTATGCCACAAAATTTAGGTCGATGTTTAGGATTAATTACTATCAGACAATCTTTTGTCCAAGAAGGCAAATTTCATCTTCGGTTTCATTTAAGTAATGTGTTTTTTTTATCTAATGATTAACTTGCATCGCTAATCTACAATTGAAAATTGACAAAACTATGATTTTTTTTAAGAAACCAGAAAGTAATGAGCAAAGACAGAATGGCCTTAAAATGGTTGATCAAGCCATTTGGTCCAAAAAGATGTCTAATGGTGCAAGGCGAATACCAGCTCCTCCAGATCAGGTACAGTAATGCAGTTTTCTGCAGTAAGATTTCATCATAGCATCAATTTTACACATTGGAAATGATGGGGGAATCTCTTGCTCTTTAACATGAACATGGATAGAACTTACAATCTTCATTGCAGTATAATTTTGGTACAGTACAATTTGATCGACAATCAGAAGATCATATGTTATATATAACTCTTTATTGTTGGATGTTTTCCATAGAATTTGCGTTAAATTTTAGTGCATAGAAAATTTATTTGAAATCTCATATAATTTAAAAGAAGTAGGTGGCAGAGCACATGTTTCCTCAGTACACAAGTAATTTGAGAGCTTTATGACTAGTGGATGGCATATTATAACAGTTTTTATACTTTGCAGGTGAGGGCATATAACAAACAGATGAGATCTGCAGTCTTGGACACCAATTCTGGGGTCAGATGGACAAACACCTCACATCAACCTGAGTTTCTTGTAGGAGAAGAGGTATTTGTGATTTATTTGATAAGTAAACTTTGTGTTAATATGCATGATTATTCTTTGCAAGAAAAAATCTACCACTGATACAAAATACTACAGACTTCTAGAAATGATCTAGCATTCTATAATCTCAGATGTGGCTGGTTATTGATCAGAAACAAAATCAGAAAGGAAAGTATTTCTTAAAGTCTAATCTTTTGTGTATATAGGGAGCAAAATAGTTGGGCATTAATGTGTCAAATAAAAATGCTTGGATATTATATCAAAGTCAAAACTTAATGCAACTTAAACCATGGTTATTAAGCCGTCTGATTAAGTTCCCCCTAATTATTCCCTGGACTTTGTCACTCAAGATTTTGATTTTTTGATTTTGATTTCATTTATTATTTTCACATGTATTAACATAGAGTGAAAAGTATTGTTTCTTGTGTGCTATACTGACAAAACGTTCATAGAGAAGGAAACGAGAAAGTGCAGAATGTAGTATTACAGCCATAGTTAAGGCATAGAGAAAGATCAACTTAATGCAAGGCAAGTCCATTCAAAAGTCTGACAGCAGCAGGAAAGAAGCTGTTCTTGAGTCGACTGCACATGATTTCAGACGTTTGTATCTTTTTTCCTACAAAAGAAGCTGAAAAAAATGTCCGAGGTGCATGGGGTCCTTAATTATGTTGGCAGCTTTGCTGAGACGGTGGGAAATGTAAATAGAGTCAGTGGTTTGTGTGATGGATTGGGCTACATTCACAACTTTTTGTAGTTCCTTGCGGTCTTGGGCAGAGCAAGAACCATACTAAGCTGTGATACAACCAGAAAGACTGTGTTTTATGATGCATTGGTAAAGTTTGGTGAGAATCATCGCTGACATGCTAAATTTCCTTGGTCTTCTGAGAAAGTAAAGGCATTTGCTGAACTAGCCTTTGATTATCCATTTATTGGTGGTGATTTTAATTGCCATCTTAACCCACTGATAAACTCTCTGTCCCTAGAAACCCTCCTATACAGTAAGCTAGGGCATTGGCCCCAGCTTGTGGGTTATTTGATGTGTGGAGAACTTTGCATTCCAAGCATAAAGAGTTTGTTCTTTTTTCTAGCTTCTCATTTATGTTACACCAGAATTGACTACATGTTCATGCCAAAGGTGATCCTGCAGTCGGTTCCTCTTGTGTTATAGGTTGTACGGTTTGCAATCTATATAAATGATCTGCGAGCAGGGACAGTGTGTAACGTAGCAAAATTTGTGGATGGCACTAAAATAGGCAGTGAAGAGAATATAAAGATTCTACAGATGGATATAGATCGGCTAGGAGAATGGGCCAAAATTTGGCAGATGGAGTTTAATGTGGATAAGTGCAAGGTTGTCCATTTTGAAAGAAAAATTAGGGAAATTATTACCTAAATGGAAGACAGAGGAATGTGAGTGTCCATGTTTATGAATCGCAGGAAGTCGATGTGCAGGTGCAGCACCTAATAAAAAAAAGACAAATGGGATATTGGCATTTATCACACAAGGACTGGAATTTAAAAAGTAATACTGTTGCAATTGTATAAGATGTTGGGGAGATCACATCTAGAATATTGTGTCCAGTTTTGGACTCTTTATTTGAGGAAGGATGTGGTGGCAATGGAGGCAATCCAGGGGAGGTTCACCAGATTGATTCTGGGGATGAAGGGGTTGATGTATGAGGAGAGATTAAACAGTTTAGGATTGTACTCGCTGGAGTTTAGAAGGATGAGAGGGGATCTGATTGATGTATATAAAATTGTAAAAATTGATAAAGTAAATGTAGACCAAATATTTCCTCTTATGGGGCAATCTAGAACAAGAGGTCAAAGATATAAATTGACAGGCAGTAGATTTAAAACTAAGATGAGGAGGAATCAATTCTCACAGATTGGAAAGGTGGATCTGTGATCAGGGAGAGACCAGCCATGATCTGATTGAATGGTACAGCAGACTCGAAGGGCTGAATTTGCCTGTTTCTGCTCCTGATTCCTATGTTCCTAAGTTTTGTGATCTCTGACCGTGCTCCAGTCTTTTTAAAATTTCTTCTTAAGGGGGTGCCACCCTCACCTCAGATGCTGGAGATTTGATGTATCTTAAAAAAAAATCACAACTTCATCTCATATTTCAAGACCGAATTTGATGCTTTTTATTCTCTGATGTGAACTCCTCTATTCTGTGGGAGATCTGCAAGGCCTTTGCTAGAGAGCTGGTCATCTCATTCTTGGCTAGTGCAGATTGATGGAGCAGCAGCATCAGTTGGAGATTCAGCTGCCAATTTGGTTCATCATTAGGCAATACTGACATAGTTTTTTCAAAGGTGAAAGGACTATAGCCTATCCCAATCATTGCAGCATCTGATTCACTAATCTTCTAATCCATAATGGTATTAATAATCTCTTTGGTTCTTGTCGTCGTTACTATTTTTACACCAAATTTACAACAGAGAATCAGGCCATTTGCACCAAATTAGGCTATGCCGTGTTGCTAGAATTTTGATCTGTCTAGTTTTTGAGTCAGTTTAGTAATGGATAGAGCAACTACTTGGTGTCATAGAAGCTGAAATTATACAATCCAATGTTAAGTTATATGAATAATATTATCATCTCGTTCTCTTCCAACAGGCATTATATGTAAATCCATCAGACTGCTACAATGTACACTGGCCAATTCGCAGAGGTCAGTTTAATCTCCATGCAGGACCTGGAGGCTCTCTCACTGCAGTGCTGGCTGATCTGGAAACTATATGGACATATGCTATTCAGAAGTTCCTAGAAATTCCCCGTAAAGATTTAAAGGTTAACAACAAATTTCTCGGTGAAAACAATAAAACCTTGAAATGGATAAAAGCAAATTACTGCAGATGCTGGAATCTGAAACCAAAAGAGAAAACGCTGAAAAATCTCAGCAGGTCTGGCAGCAAGTTAAGAAAAGAAAAGAACTGACATTTCAAGTCATATGACAAAGAGTTATCTGGATTCAAAACATGAACTCTTTTCCTCCTTACAGATGCTGCCAGACCTGAGATTTTCCAAAACTTTGAAATGCTTTAGATGTTTTTCTGTAATGAAATAATTCACTTATTGGTTGTTTTGCCATAAATCATGTATGGTGCAAATATTTTGTTATACAACTGCATTTTAACTTTAAGAAATCATGTGGATAGTGAGCTATTAACTTTTGTTTCATAATTCTCCAATTAAGTTATGCCATTAAGTCTTGGTGAGTCTGTACCAAAAATTCATAAAAAGTTCAGTGAAACAGCAGTTAAAATTCTTTAGAGTAAAATATGTACTTTTTTATTGTGACCTGTACTTTTACTGATGTGGAGATGTCAGCGTTGGACTGGGCTGGGCACAGTAAGAAGTCTCACAACATCAGGTTAAAGACCAGCAGGTTTATTTGGAATCACAAGCTTTTAGAACGGTGCTCCTTCCTCGGGTGTGTGAGGAAGGAGCAGCACTCCAAAATCTCGTGGTTCCAAACAAACCTGTTGGACTTCAACCTGGTTTCCTGAGACTTCTTATTGTACTTTACTAATTGTGTGCCGTTTCCACTTTTAACCAGTAGATTCTCAGCAAACGAAGGAAGTAATACACTGAGAGGGTGGGACAGAACTAATGCAATTTGCAAGACTAAAATTAACACGGCATGAAAGAAATTTAATTCAGATTAAAAATAAATATTTAGGGTGGGGAGGAGGTGAAATTAGCCTGTGCGGCAGCACAAAATAACAAACAACAACTGATTTTGCAGTTTATTCTCACTGACTTGCTAAATATTAGCAAGATTTTTAATTTGAACTCCAGTAAAAGCAACAGTGAGATTAGGAACTAGGTCCCCAAACAGAGTTTAAACTATTATTCTGTGAGCATGTAGTAAACAGATTAGGCCTGGTGAAGAATCATCTGCCACTTATATACATATCCATTACCACCTTCCACCAAACATTAATTTCACACCTTTGAATGCTAATTCTTCCTTTTTCTCCTCCCTCTTTTTTAAAATTTCATTCCTTTAATCTAACTTCATCTGTCTTTACACTACTTATTCCCTCCTGATTTCCATTAACCATTTTGTAGGTGTCATTGCAAGCCACGACATTATCTGTCTACGAAAAAATAGGACAAATCCTACCAAACCAATTACTGCCCCATTGGTCTACACTCGACCATCAGCAGAACAATGGGAGGGGTCATTGGCACAGCCATCGAATGGCACTTCCTCATCAATAGCTTGCTCGATGACGCTCAGTTTGAGTTCTGCCAGGGTTGCTCAGCTCCTGATTTCGTTACACCTCTGTCCAAAATTTGGACAAAAGAAATGAACCCTGAAGATGAACTGAGATTGACTGCTGTTGACATCAAGATAATATTTGACTCGAGTGTGATATCAAGGAGCCCAAATAAAACTGAGGTCAATGGAAATTGGGAGTCAGAATGTTGCACCCATTCATTTTTTTTAACCTATAATAGATAAGACACTTTTGTATTGCACCTTTAAAAAATATTTTTCTCATTGTGAAATTTATTTAATTTTGTTTTGTTTTGACTATACCAGTATTACAGGTGTATTCTGCTAATCCCAGATATCTACAACAGACAACATGTTAAAGAGCTGATAAACCTCCTTTTGAATAATATAGGATTTTCAGGTAAGCATATAGAGTATATTTATTATTGCAGGGGACATGGCTGCAAGGCTGTAATTTTAATGTGACCTGTTACAAAATGTTCAGCAAAGCGTGCTTTAAATCATTTTTATAAAAGAAAAGGTAAAGTATACATTATAGTATAATTGGTGCAGAGAAGACCGTACATCCCATGGAGCTGCTCCCTCATTCATTACGATCATGGCTGATTTTGGGCTTCAGCCCCTTTTCACACGAGTTCCCATATGTTTTGATTCTCTGAGAAACTATGTCAGAACCATAAATATATGGTACATTCACAACTCTGTGGGAAAACAATACCTTCTCAGAATCTCAAATTTTAATTTTACTTTCCTTTTCACATGCTGATGAATTTGCCATGCATTTCCTGTTTTATTTCACAATTATGAGGTGGAATTCTCCCCCAAAAATTTGAAATGCCGAATTCAAGTCAAAACTGGAGTAAATCCTGCTGGTAATGCCCTTGAGGTAGCCCTTCCCCTTACCTCCAACTTCCGTGGGGGACCTCCACAGCCCCACTCTTTCACTCCTATGGGGTTAAGCCGCCTGCTCCCTGTCAGTGGGAAATTGTTATTAACCCCGCTGTATACATGGAGGCCGTGGCACCCAGAGGGAAACCTGCTAACACCCTTTGCTTATGTCTCCCAGCTTGCTGCGCAGCAGGCTGGAAAAATCGCCCCCATGATTTCCCATTTTAAAATTAGAATAATTTTCCTATTAAAATTAATAAAAGTACAGTTTCTCAAAGTCGACAACCTTGAGTAGAGGCATTGTCAGATTTTGGATCCTGACGGACTTTGGGTTGGGAAGTTTAGATCATGATGTAAAGATGCCGGCGTTGGATTGGGGTGGTAAGAACTCAGTAAGAATTTAGCAACACCAATTTTTAATCCAACCGATTTATTTGATAGTAAAATTGCGAGCTTTCAACACTCCATGTCTTCCTCAGGCAAATGCAGTGTTCTGGTCTGCAATAGCACACATCAGCACAGACGGTCAGAGATTGCTGATTAGAATGCGAATCCTTACATCTAACCTGCTATTCAAGTGTTAAAGTGGCTAACAATGTGTGTGAAGGGAATCCTGAGCATTGGTTAGAGAATTGTGTATTTTCTCCAGACAGCACAGTAAGTGAGGTTTGTTGCTAACCCAGGCAAGTTACGGGGATTACAGATAGTGTGTCATGAAGCCAAGATCCCTGTTAAGACCGTCCTCATGTGTGCGGAGCTTGACTATCAGTCTCTGCTCAGCGACTCTGCGCTGTCATGTATCACGAAAGCCCCCTTGAAGAACATTTACCCGCAGGTCGTTGGCCGAATGCCCATGACTGCTGAAGTGTTCGCCCACAGGAAGGGAACTGTTTTGCCTGGTGATTGTTGAGCGATGCTCATTCATCCGCTGTCGTAGTGTTTGCATGGTCGCCCCAATATACCATGCTTCGGGACATCCTTTCTTGCAACGTATTAGGTAGACAACGTTGGCCGAGTTGCAAGAGTATGTACCGTGTACCTGGTGAATGGTATCCCCACGTTTGATGATGTCTTCCATGTCTATGATCTGGCATGTCTTGCAGAGTTTGCTGTGGCAGGGTTGTGTGGTATTGTGGTCACTGTTCTCCTGAAGGCTGGGTAGTTTGCTGCAAACAATGATTTGTTTGAGGTTGTGCGGTTGTCTGAAAGCAAGAAGTGGGGGGGTGGGGATGGCCCTAGCGAGATGTTCATCGTCATCAATGATATGTTGAAGATTCCGGAGAAGATGTCGTAGCTTCTCCGCTCCAGGGAAGTACTGGACAACAAAGGGTACTCTGTCCACCGTGTCCCGTGTTCGTCTTCTGAGGAGGTCAGTGCTGTTTATCGTTGTGGCACGTCGGAACTGTTGATCGACGAGTCGAGCGCCATATCCTGTTCTCACGAGGGCATCCTTCAGTGTCTGGAGGTGTCTGTCACGATCCTCCTCATCTGAGCAAATTCTGTGTATATGGAGGGCTTGTCCATAGGGAATGGCTTCTTTAACGTGTCTAGGGTGGAAGCTGAAGAAGTGGAGCATTGTGAGGTTGTCTGTCGGTTTGCGGTACAGTGAGGTGCTGAGGTGACCGTCCTTGATGGAGATGCGTGTGTCCAAGAATGCAACTGATTCTGGACAATAGTCCATGGTGAGTCTGATGGTGGGATGGAACTTGTTGATATCATCATACAGTTGTTTCAATGATTGTTCACCATGAGTCCAAAGGAAAAAGATGTCATCAATGTATCTAGTATATAACCTTGGTTGGAGATCTCGTGTGGTGAAGAAGTCTTGTTCGAATCTGTGCATGAAGATGTTGGCATACTGAGGTGCGAATTTGGTCCCCATGGCTGTTCCTTGTGTCTGGATGAAAAGCTGATTGTTGAAGGTGAAGACATTGTGGTCCAAGATGAAGCGGATGAGTTGTAAAATTGCATCAGGAAACTGGCAGTTGTTGGCATTGAGTACTGAGGCAGTTGCAGCAATACCATCGTCGTGGGGGATGTTGGTGTAGAGCGCCGAGACATCCATTGTGACAAGGAGTGTCCCTGGTTCAACTGCTCCACGTGTGCTGAGTTTCTGTAGGAAGTCCGTAGTGTCAAGACAAAAGCTGGGGGTTCTTTGTACGATGGGTTTCAGGATGCCCTCGATATAGCCGGAGAGGTTCTCACACAGGGTCCCATTGCCTGATACAATGGGACGGCCGGGTATGTTTGCCTTGTGTATCTTTGGGAGGCAGTAGAAATCTCCAATGCAGGGAGTACGTGGAATGAGAGTCCGGAGGGTGTTCTGAAGGTCCGGATCAAAGGTTTTGATCAGAGTGTTGAGTTGACGAGTGTGTTCTTTGATCGGATCCGCTGGTAACTGTCTGTAGTGTTTCTCATTGTTTAGTTGTCGGTACACTTCTTCACAGTAGTCTGTTCTGTTCAGTATGACGGTGGCACCTCCTTTGCTGGTTTGATGACAATGTTGCGGTTGGTCTTCAGAGCACAGATGGCCTTGCGTTGTGCTTGGGTGATGTTCGGGACTGTCTTGTAAGTGCGGTTGATAAATCTGGTGTTCACGGACCTCCTGATGGCTTGGGCATACATGTCCAGTCGGGGGCAGCGGCCTTCCAGAGGAGTCCAATTGGATTCATTCCTCTTCGGTTGCTGCACTGCGGATCCCTCTGTCGGCTGTTCTGGTTCATTAGCTGTCTCATAGATACACAAAGATATCCCAAAGATACACAAGGCAAACATACCCGGCCGTCCCATCGTATCGGGCAATGGGACCCTGTGTGAGAACCTCTCCGGCTATATCGAGGGCATCCTGAAACCCATTGTACAAAGAACCCCCAGCTTTTGTCTTGACACTACGGACTTCCTACAGAAACTCAGCACACATGGAGCAGTGAACCAGGGACACTCCTTGTCACAATGGATGTCTCGGCGCTCTACACCAACATCCTCCACGACAATGGTATTGCTGCAACTGCCTCAGTACTCAATGCCAACAACTGCCAGTTTCCAGATGCAATTTTACAACTCATCCGCTTCATCTTGGACCACAATGTCTTCACCTTCAACAATCAGCTTTTCATCCAGACACACGGAACAGCCATGGGGACCAAATTCGCACCTCAGTATGCCAACATCTTCATGCACAGGTTCGAACAAGACTTCTTCACCACACGAGATCTCCAACCAATGTTATATACTAGATACATTGATGACATCTTTTTCCTTTGGACTCATGGTGAACAATCATTGAAACAACTGTATGATGATATCAACAAGTTCCATCCCACCATCAGACTCACCATGGACTATTCTCCAGAATCAGTTGCATTCTTGGACACACGCATCTCCATCAAGGACGGTCACCTCAGCACCTCACTGTACCGCAAACCGACAGACAACCTCACAATGCTCCACTTCTCCAGCTTCCACCCTAGACACGTTAAAGAAGCCATTCCCTATGGACAAGCCCTCCATATACACAGAATTTGCTCAGATGAGGAGGATCGTGACAGACACCTCCAGACACTGAAGGATGCCCTCGTGAGAACAGGATATGGCACTCGACTCATCGATCGACAGTTCCGACGTGCCACAACGATAAACCGCACTGACCTCCTCAGAAGACGAACACGGGACATGGTGGACAGAGTACCCTTTGTTGTCCAGTACTTCCCCGGAGCGGAGAAGCTACGACATCTTCTCCGGAGTCTTCAACATATCATTGATGACGATGAACATCTCGCTAGGGCCATCCCCACCCCCCCACTTCTTGCTTTCAGACAACCGCACAACCTCAAACAGATCATTGTTCGCAGCAAACTACCCAACCTTCAGGAGAACAGTGACCACAATACCACACAACCCTGCCACAGCAACCTCTGCAAGACATGCCGGATCACAGACATGGACGACATCATCAAACGTGAGGATACCATTCACCAGGTACACGGTACATACTCTTGCAACTCGGCCAACGTTGTCTACCTAATACGTTGCAAGAAAGGATGTCCCGAAGCATGGTACATTGGGGAGACCATGCAGACACTACGACAGCGGATGAATGAGCATCGCTCAACAATCACCAGGCAAAACAGTTCCCTTCCTGTGGGCGAACACTTCAGCAGTCATGGGCATTCGGCCTCCGACCTGCGGGTAAATGTTCTTCAAGGGGGCTTTCGTGATACATGACAGCGCAGAGTCGCTGAGCAGAGACTGATAGCCAAGCTCCGCACACATGAGGACGGTCTTAACAGGGATCTTGGCTTCATGACACACTATCTGTAACCCCCGTAACTTGCCTGGGTTAGCAAAAAACCTCACTTACTGTGCTGTCTGGAGAAAATACACAATTCTCTAACCAATGCTCAGGATTCCCTTCACACACATTGTTAGCCACTTTAACACTTGAATAGCAGGTTAGATGTAAGGATTCACATTCTAATCAGCAATCTCTCACTGTCTGTGCTGATGTGTGCTGTTGCAGACCAGAACACTGCATTTGCCTGAGGAAGACACAGAGTGTTGAAAGCTCGCAATTTTACTATCAAATAAATCGGTTGGATTAAAACTTGGTGTTGCTAAATTCTTACTAAGTTTAGATCATGCCAGGTAAAGTGAAATCAAGGATTACTTGGAATAGACTGGCGCATAAATGGCAAAGCAGGTAATTAGTTGAATGCCAAGCCAAACAGCGCATAGATAAATTGTCCAGATAAGATTTTTTTTACCTCAATTAAAATTTATGCATGGTGCATTCGAGAAATGTCTAATTTTTTTTGGACAGCCAGATTTGGGACTGTATCAGCACTGTTGTGTTATTCAAGAATATATAAGAAACTGTTTGTTGAGTCATGTATTAATTTTAAATCCTTTTGATTATGTTAATCTTTGCCTTTATTCTTTCTATAATGTTTTCCAGGTGTTGTTGTCCATCAGGAATCAATCTGTGCTACATTTGGAAGTGGCTTAAGTAGTGCTTGTGTTGTGGATGTCGGAGAACAGAAGACTAGTGTATGCTGTGTAGAGGATGGAGTGTCACAACGAAATACCAGGTCAGGCCGATGTTTCACTTTCAAAGTTGGATTGAAGATTTTTGATTCATAAGTCCAAATTCAATTAACAAAGTAATCAGTGGGGTATCCAAACTTGCTGTGCATTTTACCAAATGAAGTGTTTGAACGTAAGTGTTGATTTTTAATCAGTCACAAATTACAGAAAGGAAGTACCTGCAATCCCTATATTTAAAGTCTCAGTCATTTGGTGTACAACTCAACGTATCAGTCTGATATGCTAACAGTTTAATGTATGCCACTTTCAATATGAAATACAGTTCCATATACTTAAATAGTTTTGCAATTTGGCTTGCCTTTTTGGTCATGAATTGTCCTAATGTTTTCCTGATGTTAACATTGCCACCACTTGTGGCTTTAAGTCACAGTGATGACAGTTGATAAAGAGTAGATGCTCCAGTGCTGCTGTAATGTCAAAATAAACTCTTGTTTCGTAATCGGCTACAGGTGGCACAGTAACAAAAGTATTAGATAGTTGCTGAGAAGTTACTTGTATTTGTTCAAAAGATCGTATTTACCAGTTTGGTCTGACACATTTGAGGATAAATATTATTTGTGTCTTTTCACTCTTCACTCTTTGTGCAAGGACT
Source organism: Sphyrna mokarran (assembly GCA_024679065.1). NCBI lineage: Eukaryota > Metazoa > Chordata > Chondrichthyes > Carcharhiniformes > Carcharhinidae > Sphyrna > Sphyrna mokarran. The sequence goes on from JAGIQG010000003.1 coordinate 112,871,412, forward strand.
TTCCATGACTGGATTACTCTGACTATGTAACAAAGGTTAATGGTGCAGATTTGGGGTGGGGCAACAAAATGGGATTGAAGTGCACACTGGCATCTCTCTATACATGTGCATTAATGTCCATGGAGATGTGTGTTCTTGGCTATTCTTCAACTTGTTTTCATTTTTTTAAAACGTATTTGGCTTTATTGAACTAAGTACTAATGCAGTATTTCTTAAAAGAATATTTTTTTCAATTTTTTTTTATTTGTTCATAGGATGTGAGCATCACTAACAAGCATTTGGTATCTGTCCCTAATTACTCTTATGATGGTGGTGGTGAGCTGCCTTCTTGAACTGCTGCAGCCTCTGTGGTGAGCTGTTAGGGAGAGAGTTCCAGGATTTTGACTCAGTGACAGTGAAGCGGAGTGATATGTTTCCAAGCCAAGATGCTGTTTGACTTGGAGAGGACTTGAATATGGCGGGATTCTCAGGCATCTGATATCCATGTTTGTCTGTGGTAGAAGTTCCAGATTTGAACGATGCTGTTGAAGGTGCCTTGGAGAGTTGATGTGTTGCATCTTGTAGAGGGTACACTGATGCCAATGTGTGCCAGTGTTGGGGAAATGAAAACTTTAGGTGGTGGAAGAGCACTGATCAAGCGGGCTTCAAGGCGAGGTTTCTTCAGAATCGGTTTGATTAGATTTCTACATTTTTCTTAATATTGTGTCACTTATAAACATAGATACGGAATGGTATTGTTGACTGATTTCTCTATGTCTGGCAGGTTGCGTTTGGCATATGGAGGATCTGATGTGACCAGATGTTTCTTCTGGCTTATGCAGCGGTCTGGCTTCCCTTATAGAACTTGCCAAATATTCAATCGAATGGACTGCCTTCTTCTTCAGCAGCTTAAAGAGACATTTTGCCATCTAGACCAGGTCTGACTTGGCTCCAATAAAAGTTCAAATAGGTTAAAATAAGTTTTAAAAGTTTACCTCGGTCATCCGGAGACCCACAAAAATGTCCCTTTGTAACCAATAATCTGCTCTCAGATAATTGCAGGGCTGGAAGAAAAGACTATTTCATTCCAACATATGGGTATGCCATTGGAATAATGTTATATAAATGACATCTGTCAAGCCTTCATAGAATGGCAACAACTTGCATTTATGTGGCTCTTTCAACTTGGTATGATGACCCAAGCTGTTTCACAGAAGTGTTATCAAACAACATATGGCGTGGAACCCCAAAAAGAGATGCAAGACAGATTGAGAAGTGGAGAACTTTAGGGATAAAATTCCTTAGTTAGGGACCTTGGCTGCACAGCTCTTAATGATGGCATGATTAAAATCAGGGATGGTCACGAGGCCAGAATTGGAAGAGCCACAGAGATCCCAGTGATTGTAGAACTGAAGAAAATTACAGAAATAGGAAGAGGTGAATCCGTGGAAAGACTTGAAGATGAGGATGAGAATTTTAAATCAGGTTTTTGAGGGCCAGTATAGATTAGCAGAACTAGGTGAGTTTACAGAGGGTTAGAACTTGGAAGAATAGTACTGCTGTGCTGTATTTTTCTTTGTTCTTACCAGCCATGTTCAATAGAATAATCAAGAATAACCTTTAAAATACTTAATTTCACCTTAGCTGTTTTCTCAGACTCCATATTGAAAAACATTTTTAATAAAGATACAGATTAAAGTGGGAATTTCTCAGGTCCAATTTCACCCCATTATCCCCTGCATCCAACTCTCAACCTCCCATAGTTTTAAAGGAGACGATTTGATAACAACATTTGAATGCTGATGTTAAATTGAATGTTTTATAAAGGTGTGAAGTAAAACTTTGCTCTTGTCCCATTTCACTAAACAGGATATCTCTGGCATTCAAGATCATGAATTCAAAGTTCGCCAACCAGATTCTCCCGCATTATTATTCCAGTTGCGACAAGGAGATGAAAAGCTGCAGGTGACTGAAACGTGTATTTTAAAGATACTTCCTTTGGGTAATTTTATCATTTGTAATGAAAGAAGAATTGCCATCTGTCTCCTAAAGAAGAATTTCAAGTTTAGTCTGAGCTCATGTGGTCAAGACTGAGGACTCGATTTCTTTGTCCAAAAGAATGCTGGCTAGATGCGTTGGACATACTAAATTCTCCCTCCATGTACCCGAATAAGTACTGGAGTGTGGCAACTAGGGATTTTCACAATAACTTCATTGCAGTATTAATGTAAGCCTATTTGTGACACTAAAAAAAACAAACTTTAAAAACTTCTTTGATGGGCACTTGGGGATTTTGGCTTGTAACCTTCCATTCAGCTGCTAATTCAGAACCAGGTAAGACAAACACTTTTGAGCTATGAATGCCAGTTAATAAATGTAATATTCACGCACAATAGGCACCAATGGCACTGTTCTATCCAGCTATGTTTGGAATTGTGGGACAGAAGATAACCTCATTGCAACACAGATCTCATGGTGATTCAGAAGATCCACATGATGAACATTACTTAGTGGCAACCCAGAGTAAACAAGAGCAGGTAAGGATTATTAATTTAATAATACTTAACGGGAAAGTCTGTTTAAATTGAGAGATAAGCAGTAAAATATAAGAGGGACAAATAGATCCTTTTTTATTACAAAATAATATATTAGTTTGCTAAAGAACCTGCAGAGACAATAATGGTTCTGTACTTGTAAAACCTTTGAACTAATTACGTATGTTATATCAAGCCATTTCATGTGTTATTATTGCTATTACCTTAGGCTGCCAAAGCTATTGCCGAGAGGAAGGCATTAGCTAAGTATGCTGGATTTGAAGGAGAATCAGGTGCTCAGAATACCGACAGTGCAGAGAAAAGTCATTCTCATGAATTAGAACTTGGAACTTCTCAGCATGATTGCCTTTTGAGCGGAAATGATTCTGAGGATCTCCCAGCAGCTCTGATGGCCAGAAAAACAACTGTATCACAATTTGAAGGGAAGGCTTTGGGACTCGATAAATCAATACTGCATAGTATTGATTGCTGTGGTAAGAATAACTATGAAAGTTTTATAAAAATAAACAATAGACATTAGGGTTAAAAACTGGTTTCAACCCTTCTTACATTCACAGGGCGGTATGTATTTAAAGCAAAAAGTAAATAGCGTTTTGGGTCATCAGACACAAGGATAATGATTACTGTGCCATTTTGAACATCTCATTATAGGAAAAACATTAAAGCTGTAGAGATTTTCTAGCATTCACTGAATAATTCCTGAAATGGGCAACTAGAATTAAACTTGAGATGTTTTGAATGTTTTCAATACAGCAGAGAAGCTGAGGAGATTTAACAAGAGTTTTGCTTCAATGTTACGAAGGATTTTTTTGAGTGGTTGGGGAAATATCATTTCCTCTGTCTTAGATGTCAGTGAAGAGGGATCATCAGTTTAAAATGATCACAGAATGAGGGCAAATGTGAAAAAAAATTCTTAATGTGGGGCATTGGTAGTCTACAAAATACTTTGTCACAAGTAATGGTTAAGCAAAGACCCTAGCACTTCTGAGGGAAAAGTTGTATAAATATTTGAATAATAGTTATTAGATGAACAGAAATTTCTTCCAATTAAATTATAACATTAAAGCATTGTTTCTGTACACACCATTGTACCCCACTGTACACACCATTCCTCAATTAATAACTCCATCGCTCTCGCTGGCATCCCTCTTGCTGACAACAGCCTGAGATTATGCCTGTCTATTTGTAACCTTGATTCGGGATGAAATTCTGGCCTCATTGTGCCTATCGCAATGACCAAGTCTGTTCATTTCCATCTAACATTGCCTAACTGACCCTCTCAACCTTCCATCTCACTTCAGGTGCTGCTGCAATCCTCAATTCTAGTTTATCTCTAAATTCAGCTATGCCAGTGCACTGCTGGCTAATCTCCTAATTCTATCCTCCTTGATGCGAGACAAGATATCAGCATTTTGGATTACTTCAAGTCCTGTTCATCACAACCCCTGTGCTCACTAATCTGCATTAACTACCAATCAAACAACATGTTGATTTTTATAATTCTCATCTTCTTTTCAAAAACTCACTCATCCCTTTGTAACATCCTTCAACCCCACAATGTTGCAGGATAACTGTGCTTCTCTAATTCCGATCTCTTGTGCAAATTGCTCCATCATTGGCCGTGCTTTCAGTTACCTAGGCCCCCATTAATCAAATGGTCTTCTCCTGTGCTGGGTGGTTCTATGATTCTGAACTTCAACAAAGAGCTATTTGAGTCATTTATATGTGATTTACAAGCGTAAGGTTAGAAGTATGGTTAAATTGACTTATAGCAATTGAGTGACACATTGTACTTGTATATGCTATCTCATAGAGCAACCAAGTTCAGGTTTCTGTCTGACATTCCAAACTTATAGAATTGAGCTTTTTTTTGAAATTACAAGAATCAAATGATTAAACTTGCCTTGAATCTGATTGTTGAATTAAGTTTGATTATGTAACTCTTAATTGATTCATTCATTAAAACTGTTGTGAACAAAAGCTCCCGATACAATTTGAGAAATAAACATTTTCTTGCTATTGGAAATCACATAAGAAAAAATGTACACTTTCAGGCTCTGATGAAACAAAAAAGAAAATGTACAGTTCCATTTTGGTGGTTGGAGGAGGCCTAATGTTCCATGGGGCCCAAGAATTTCTACAACACAGAATTCTTAACAAGATGCCACCATCATTCCGCAGAATAGTAGAGAATGTCGAAGTTATCACAAGACCCAAGGTGAGAAAAACATGTTTTGTACCAAAGTATTACGTGGTATAATTATTAAAAGATCTGTTTAAACCTCCATCTGATCAAAATTACTGACAGATTAAAAGGCCATCAAAGACGCGTGGTTTTACGTTGTTTTTTTTTATTCTTTCGTAAGATGTGGCAAGGTCAACATTTCCATAGAATCCCAGTAGTATAGAAGGAGGTCATGCGGTCCATTGAGTCTAACCTAAGAGATCAGCATTTACCCTGCTAATCTCTTGGACTAGGGTCAATTTAGCATGGCCAATCAACCTAACCCATATATCTTTGGACTGTGGGAGGAAACTGGAGCACCTGGAGGAAACCCATGCAGTCAAGGAGAGCACGTGCAAACTCCACACAAACAGTGACCCAACACCAAAATTGAGCCCAAGTTTTGGCGCTGTGAGGCAATAGTGCTAACCACTGTGCCACCGTGCTGCCTAAGGTTTTATAAGATTGTTACCCCATCCTTAATTATCCTTGAACTGAGTGGCTTGCCACATCATTTCAGATGTTAGTTCAGAGTTGACCACTGTGCTGTGGATCTGGAGTCTCATGTAAGCCATGCTAGGTCGGGTCCATGAGTTTCCTTTTGTAAAACACATTAGTGGAATAGATGGGTTTTTGTGATAATCAACAATGGTTTCATGGTCAACATTATAAAAGATGAGGGGGTAAATTTGGAGGAAAAGAAAATTGCTGCAATCCAGATGACTTTTCAGTTTCTTCACCTAATTGCCATCCAATGATGCTACAGTACAGCAGCAATATTTTCTTCTGTTTTTGTTGTGAAACATTATGTGCCGAGAACTTATTTCTTTGTAATTTTCTCCACAGCTGGGATATATTTTGTAGTGGCAAAGGATAATGGCCTGTGTTTTTTGATGTATTTTTAATATTGATTGTTTTAGTTTTGAAGATTTTTTGAGCTTTGCAAGTCTTGAGTTGGTCACAGTAGTGGAAATATATTCTGTGCTTTCTGAAGAAGAAGTGGTCACCATATCATTCTCTGGGCAAAATATATTAATCTATAGGAATCAAGTTGCATATCTCAAATAGAATTGTTGGAAAAACTTTATTCCTGTTCACTCTTATTTTTATTCTAATTTGACATTCAACCAAGCTTTAAAATTACACAGTAGTGTTTCTAGGAAATGCAAAGCAGTTACAGCATAGTTTTAACTTGCCTTTCACCAATCTGATTAATCTCTGCTGGGGAGAGGTTCTTAGTCTGATTCTTTTTGACTTGATATCTTTTTGTAATTAGGACATGGATCCACGATTGATAGCATGGAAAGGTGGTGCTGTTCTGGCTTGTCTGGATACTACACAGGAACTGTGGATACACCAGCGTGAGTGGCAGCGGTTTGGAGTGCGCATGCTACGGGAGAGAGCACCATTTGTATGGTGAAAAGTCTATCACAAAGACTCTTGCAAAATATGACTGATTTTTCTCAGCTTGGGCATGTATCAATATTGACGTTTTTAATAAGCTGTTTGTCCCTTTTTGTTTTGGGAACCTTATGCAATTGTAAAATTATTACGGAAATTAAAGGTCTACTGCTATCTGTATAGTATTTTGGGAAAAAACTAAGAGGAATTTATGTCTGCTGCAAAACCATTTTCCAGATGATGCTGTTATGTGCAAATATTTTGTATCACATAGAAGAGAAATGCTGTCTAAGCTGTTTGTCGTTCATTCAGGGCAGAATTGCAAAAGTACCAAATTTCAAAAGCTACAACAGATTTATACTGCATGAGGAAAGGTGCTTTATTGATGGGCAAGGTTAAAGCGATACATTTGATAGTGCACCAAGGAACAGTTTTCCCCCCAAACTTTGGTTTAGTTGAAAGAGGCATGATGCTTTGACATGTTCCTTTTGTTTGCAGCATACTGGGTCCTATATATGAATATATGTAGCTTCTAACAAGCTACATTTGTATATTTTGTATTCATTATAAATAAAGTTTTTCTAACCTAACTTGTCCTAAATTTTAAGCATATCTGCCAAGCTATTTAATTTTAAATTTAAAAGATAATTTGTAATGTGTAGAAGATATGAAATGCTGATTCCTTGTTTCAGACACCATTTAAAAGAATTTCAATCAGATAGCCTTAGTTGTCCTTGACAGTCAAGGAATACCTGGCAATGAAGTATCTTAGCAGCTGCAGGATGTTTTTGCTTCTCCCAGTCCACTTCGCTGAGAATTTTAGAACCTTTTTAGCTGAAGGTGAAATATTCAAGTTATAAATAAAACATCATTCTCATCTTCATTTTGAAGACAACTAGCTGGAAATGTACTTGTCAATATGCAGCAGCATCATAGAAAGCTTTGTGCTGGTGTGAGAGAAATAAAGTCCATAGAACTACATACATAACAACAGGGGTAAGCTATTCAGCTATTGAGCCTGCTTCACCATCTACTTCTTGGGTGTGTATATCCACCCACTATTCTGATGTCAATTTATCATTGGTAGTTGGAAATCTGTCAATCTCTACTTTAAATATACTCAATGACAGCTCCCACAGCCCTCTGGGCTAGAGAATTTCAAAGATTCACAACCTCTGCGTAAAAGCATTTCTCCTCATCTCAATCCTAAGTGGCTTCCTCCTCATTTTGAAACTTTGTCCCCTGGTTCTATACTCTCTAACCAGGGGAAACATTGTGGATGGAACTTTACTAATGAAGCTAATGAACCAGGACAGGTGATGGATCTCTCGGTAGGAGAGCATCTTGGGGATGGAGATCATAATTCTATCTCCTTCACCCTTGCATTGGAAAAGGATAGGATCAGGCAGGCTAGGAAGGTGTTTGTCTGGAATAAGGGGAAAATATGAAGACATCAGCAGATGTTGGGGTGAATAAACTGGAAGGTGTTGTTCTTGGGGGAAAAAAGCACAGAAGGAAGGTGGCAGGTATTCAAGGAATGCTTGTCTGGAGCTTTGCACGACAACGTTCCGGTGAGACAAGGAGGTTTTGGTAGGACGCGGGAACCGTGGTGCACGAAGGCTGTGGTGAACATAGTCAGGAAGAAAAGAAAGTTGTATAAAAGGTTCAAAGAGCTAGGAGATGTTGGGGATCTAGAGAAGTATAAGGCTTATAGAAGAGAGCTTAAAAAAGAAATTAGGAGAGCCAGAAGGGGTCATGAGAAGGCCTTGGCTGGTAGGATTAAGGAGAATCCCAAGGCCTTCTACAAATATGTGAAAAGTAAAAGGATGAGAAGAGAAGGGATAGGACCTATAAAAGGTGAAGGGGGAAAAGTCTGTATGGAACCGGAAGAAATGGCAGAGGTGCTTAATGAGTACTTTACCTCAGTATTCACGGTGGAAAGTGATCTGGGAGGATGCACTACAAGTTTGCGGCAGACTGAAAAGATTGAGTACGTAGATATTAAGGAAGCGGATGTGTTAGAACTTTTAAATGCTATCAAGATAGACAAGTCTCCGGGACCAGATGGGATGTACCCCGGGTTATTGTGGGAGGTGAGGGATGTCATTGCAGAGCCCCTGGCAATGATCTTTGCGTCATCGATGGAGACGGGAGAGGTTCCAGAGGATTGGAGGATTGCGGGTGTGGTCCCTATTTTCAAGAAAGGGAACAGGGATAGTCCTGGAAATTACCGACCGGTGAGTCTGACCTCAGTGGTTGGTAAGCTGATGGAGATGCTTCTGAGGGACAAGATTTACGAGCATTTGGAGAAGTTTAGGTTGATGAGAAATAGCATGGTTTTGTAAAAGGCAGGTCGTGCCTTACGAGCTTAATTGAGTTCTTCGAAAATGTGACTGAACACATTGACGAAGGAAGAACAGTGGACGTGGTGTACATGGACTTCAGCAAGGCATTTGACAAGGTCCCCCATGCAAGACTTCTTGAGAAGGTGAGAGGGCATGGGATCCAAGGGGCTTTGGCCTTGTGGATCCAGAACTGGCTTGCCTGCAGAAGGCAGAGGGTGGTTGTGGATGGCTCTTTTTCTGCATGGAGGTCGGTCACCAGTGGGTCACCAGTGCCCCAGGGATCTGTTCTAGGACCCTTGCTGTTTGTCATTTTCATAAATGACCTGGATGAGGAAGTGGAGGGATGGGTAAGTTCGCCGATGACACAAAGGTCGGTGGTGTTGTGGATGGTCTGGAGGGATGTTAAAAGTTGCAGCATGACATCAACAGGATGCAAGACTGGGCGGAGAAGTGGCAGATGGACTTCAACGCAGATAAATGTGTTGTGGTCCATTTTGGCAGATCCAACGGGATGAATGAGTACACTATCAAAGGTAGGAGTCTTAGCTGTGTGGAAGAGCAGAGGGATCTTGGGGTCCGGTCCATAAGACTCTCAAATCGGCCTCCCAGGTGGAGGATGTGGTTAAGAAAGCTTACGGTGTACTGGCCTTCATTCATCGAGGGATTGAGTTCATGAGTCAGGAGGTAATGCTGCAGCTTTATAGGATCCTTGTCAGACCACACTTGGAGTACTGTGCACAGTTCTGGTCACCTCACTATAGGAAGGACGTGGAAGCTATTAAAAGGGTGCAGAGGAGATTTACAAGGATGTTGCCTGGATTGGGAGGCATGCCTTATGAAGACAGGTTGAGGGAGCTGGGACTGTTCTCCCCGGAGAGACGATGGTTGAGAGGCGATCTGATAGAGGTTTACAAGATGTTGAGAGGAATAGATAGGGTGGACTCTCAGAGACTATTTCCCAGGGCTGAAATGGTCGCGACGAGAGGGCACAGATTTAAGGTGCAGGGAAGCAAGTACAGAGAGGATGCTAGGGGAAAGTTTTTCACTCAGAAGGTGGTGAGTGAATGGAATCGGCTGCCATCGGTGGTGGTCGAGGCGAACTCGCTGGGGTCTTTTAAAAGACTTCTGGATGAGTATATGGGATCCAATGGGATTGGGGGTTATAGATAGGTCTGTGGCTGGGTAGGTTTTGATGTGTTCGGCACAACTTGTGGGCCGAAGGGCCTGTTTGTGCTGTAGTGTTCTATGTTTTATGTTCTATGTTTACAGCCTCACTCATCTCAAAACCGTAAATCCCACCCAAGGTCAATGGACCTTTCCGTTGTCCGCCTCTCGCCTGCGCTGATTCTTGTGGCAATTGGGATGGCAAAATTCCAGCCTGTACCTCCATCCATCCAGCCTATTCCTTTACTTATTTGGCAGATTTTAATGAGGCCACCTCTTATTCTTTGAAATTAGACAATAAGGGTCCAGTTTCCCCAGTGTTTCTTCATAGGATAGTCCTGCCATCTGGGAACAAGTGTCATAAACTTTTGTTACTACCTCTCTGATATTCTTATAATGCTTATGCACTGGTATTCTAGTATTCTCTAAGTATTCTTACTGCACACAGTGTTCAAGATGGACACTAACCAATGTTGTATATAATTTAAGCAAGACTGCTACTCTTGCACACAAATCCTGTTGTGATTGAAGGCTAACATAAGTTTGTTAAAGTTATTTTTATCACAAGTAGGCTTAACACTGCAATGAAGTTACAAGAAAATCCCCTAGTTATCACACTCTTGTGCCTGTTTGAGTATGCTGAGGGAGATCCCTTAGTGCACCTATACTTTCAAAGCTTTTAAAATTGAAGAACTGCACTGCATCTCTGTTCCTCAGACCAAATTTTTCCACATTTTTCATTTACCATGTTGCCCACTCACTAAGTCTATCCAAATCATCCCGCAGCCTCAGCCTAAGATAACTAACATCTACAACCCAGCTGTCTCCTGACCCCATCCTACTCTCCCCTAACCCTCAAATACACCCTGACTATCCTCATCACGTGACTGCCCCGACCAAGTTGACTGACCTCCTCAACTAACTCCCCTTAGATTCCCCCCAACCTCTCCTGAATTGACAACTTTCTGACCTACTTTGTCACCTTACCACTGTGTTGTCCTATCTGCCTACCACCCTACCTACTTGCCGTCCTACCCATTTACCTACTCACTTACATAATATATGTTCAAACATTCACTAAACATTATCTCATAAACCAAAATAATTAAGTAATGATTTTGCATCAGGATTTACCAGAGAGAGAATAAGAACTGGGATTGCAATGGGATCTTGATCAATTGGAGTGGGCTGATGAATGATAGACGGAGTTTAGTATAGATAAATGTGTGGTGATGCATTTTGGTAGATCAAATTGGGGCAGGACTATTCAGTTAATGGTAGGACATTGAGGAGAATTATAGAATAAAGATTTAGGCGTACAGGGTCATAGCTCCTTGAAAGTGGAATTACAGGTGGTGAAGAAGGCATTCAGCATGCTTGGTTTCATTGGTCAGAACATTGAAAACGGGAGTTGGGATGTCTTGTTGAAGTTGCACAAGATGTTGGTAAGACTGTATACAGTTTTGGTCACCCTATTGTATAGTATAGAAAGGACATTATTATTAAACTAGAAAGAATGCAGAGAAGATTTACTAGGATGCTATCGGGATTTGATAATTTGAGTTATAAGGAAAAGTGAGATAGACTGGGACTTTTTCCCTAGAGCGTAGGGGGGTTAAGGGTGATCTTATAGAGATCTATGAAATAATGATTTAAAAAATTAATAGCTTAATAGTCAAGGTTGATATTCAACGTCTTTTCCCAAAGATAGGGGAGTTTAAAACTAGAGGGCATAGGTTTAAGGTGAGAGGGGAGAGATACAAAATGGTGCAGAGAGGCAATTTTTTAATCTGTGAGTATCTGGAACGAGCTTCCAGAGGCAATAGTAGAGGTGGCTACAATTTTGTCTTTTAAAAAGCATCTAGACAGTTACATGGGTAAGATGGGCATAGAGGGATATGGGCCAAAGGTGGGCAGTTCGGATTAGCTTAGTGATAAAAACTGGGCAGCATGGACAAGTTGGGTCAAAGGGCCTGTTTCCATGCAGTAAGCTCCTAAGTAGAGATGACATTGAACCATGAGTTGAGTAAAAATACATGTGCACTTGCTTATGCTACTTTTTACATTGAGATATGTAACAAACCTAACTTTTGGTACTGGTTATCAATTAAACCATCACAGAATATTAAGTGCAGTCAATGATTATTCTACGAGTAAGTTGAAGAGACATGAACTCTGATAATTAGCAAGAAAGGATTATTTAACTTAGTCTCAGTAATTTGGGCACATCCTAATGGGAGATTAGTAGTGTAAGTACTAATATAATCCTTGCTTGTTAATATTGGCCATTCAGCACACTGATAGTATGAACAGACTTGGTTATAAATGACAATTCTTTGACCAGGAGTTCTAGGTTAGTATGGCACGTATGATATTCTTGGTGGGATATTGATTTGAGTTTTTTTTTAACAAGAGACATCTTAAAGTACCAGTTTACAGTGACACTTAACACATTATAATGCTGGTTGTGTTTTTTCCATTCCTTTTGTCATTAATTTTGTTTAGGATTATTATAACCTCTTATACCACTAGAGGGGGCCATTGTATGGTTAGTTAGAAACTTCACTCCTCGAACTTTAGCGCAATCTTTTTTTAGTTATGCAATATTCTAGCAATAGTCCTGAAGACAATCGCAGTACAGCTACAACACTGGCATCTACCTGCCATTGTGGAAAATTGGCCAAGCGTGTCCTGTACACAAGACACAGAACAAATCCAACCTGGCCAATTACTACCCAATCAGAATATTCTCGATCATCAACAAAGTGATGGAAGGGGCCATCACAGTGCTATCAAGCACCACTTTCTCAGCAATAACCTGCTCAGTGACGCCTATTTTGGGTTTCGCCAAGATCACTCAGTTCCTGATCTCATTACAGCCTTGATTCAAACAGAGACAAAAGAGTTGAATGTCAGAGCTGAGGTAAGAGTTACTGCCCCTGAAACTAAAGCAACATTTGAACAAGTATGTCTCCAAGGAATCCTAGCAAAACTGGATTCAATGGCAATCAGAAACAAAACTCTCTACTTGTTGGAGCCATACCTGACACAAAGGAAGCTGGTTGTGGTGGTTGGAGGTCATTCATCTCACGTCCAGGGCATTACAAGATAGTGTTCTAGACTCAACCGTCTTTGGTTGCTTCATCAATGATTTTCCTTCCATCACAAGGTCAGAAGTGGGGATGTTTGCAGATGATCACACAATGTTCAGCACCATTTGCAACTCTTCAAATACAAAAGCAGTCGATATCCAAATGCAGCAGAGCTTGGATAATATCCAAGCTTGGGCTGACAAGTGGATAGAAACATTCTTGCCACATAACTGGCAGGCAATAACCATCTCCAACTGCAGGGCCTAACCATCGCTCCTAACATTTGGTATTGGTTATCAATTAAACCATCACAGAATAGTTTCAGGTCTCGATGTTTAAATGCAGTCAATGATTATTCTACAATTAAGTTGAAGAGACATGAATTCTGATAATTGGCAAGAAAAGATTATTTAATTTATTCTCAGTAATTTGTGCACATCCAATGGCATTACCAATGGCATTACCCATCAGTGAATCCTCCATTATCAACTTCCTGAGGGTTATCATTGACAGAATGTTCGTGGATTTCTCCTTACAATTCTTTGTGATGTGCTGGAGATGACCTCCAACCACCACAACCATTTTTCTTGGTGCCAGGTATGACTTGTTCCTGATTGCCTTGACTCCAGTTTTGCTAGGATTCCTTGAAGATATTCTTGGTCTAATGTTGCCTTTTTCTCAGGAGCAGTAACTCTCACCTCAGTTTTGACGTTCAACTCTTTTGTTTCTGTTTGAATCAAGGCTGTAATGAGATCAGGAATTGAGTGACTCTGGTAAAACCCAGGTTATTGCCGAGAAAGTTCCACTTAATAGTACCTTGGAAAGAATGTCATGAAGCATTCCTGTTTTTGATTAATTAAACTATTAGTGTTAAAAATTAATTGTTTTGGAATAGGCATTATGACATACTAACATGATGCATTACGTTAGAATTTTTTATTTCTTTTAATTCAACAAGTCAGGCAATAAACAATACTTGAAAATGTTAATATTTGACCAGGCATATCACAATTGATGCAAATGAGGGAAGATAAAACATTTGATCTATTACAGAGAAATCACAATTGCATGTTAATTACTATAATACATACGGCAGATTCTGTAATTCACTCTATCAGGAATGTTTTGCATACTGGTTTGTTTGCATTTGTAAATTATCAACTTATTTGTTCTGCCCACTCTTCAAGGGAAAGAAATACTTAGAAGAGGCAGATTCATCCTTTGTAGACGATCAGCTGTTCATGTGGACTTGTGTTTCCAATTTCCTATATTGATCAGAACTATTTTAGAATGTTCTGAGTTATTTCACATGTACGATCCTCTTAAAATTATATTGTTAAAAGTTATTTACAAGTGAATTATGTTGACAATGGACAGATTTTAGCATAATCCACTGGAAGCAGAAGTAGGTAGCAATGGCATTCCCACTACTCCGATCATTGAGTGCCTGCTAGCTAATTGGCATAGCCATTGATGCAGAGAGGCACAGATGGGGTGGGGGAATTCATGCAGCAGAGGGGTTGGGTGGTGATTTGGAAGAAGGTGCTGGCTGTCTCACAGATCATAAAGCATCAGCTCTATGTGTAGGACTGGAATTTTTTCTAAGAAAGCAGTTAAGCTAGCAAGATTTTAAAGAAGTGCTGCAATAGTTCTTTCAGCATGACCGGACCACTCCCTTCTGGAAAACCAGCAACCCCTGGTCATCTTGAGATTATCTTCCAAGCCGCTTGGTCCACCCCCTTATTAACCAATCACTAAATGGGCAGCCCACTGGTTCCACAGCATGCCCCATGCCACCGCCTACCCCCCCCCCACTCTATCCCCACACATGCACACACACCACTCTCTACCTTGACTATCCTCTTGCTATCAATGTGCTGATTAAAAACAATTTTTATTGGCTTTTACATTTCCCTCATCCGTGCCCCTAATTTTTTCTAATTTCCTTTTTGCAACTATGCAAACATAGTAACCAACCTTATTATCTGTTCAGTTTTCACCAATTGCTTCTTTTAAAGAAAGGAATTTGTATTAAGTATAGTGACTAATTCTGTTCTTGAGATGTCTCAAAGCATTTTATAATTAATTAGTTAATTTGTAAGTGCAGTCACCATTGTTATGTTGGCAACCATGGCAATGACTTCACAACAAGGACCCACAAACTACAAATGAGTGGAAGGCTAAATAGTTTCCTGTCGCAGGCTCATAAGATCATAAGAAATAGGAGCAGGAGTCAGGCCATTCAACCTATTGAGCCTGCTCCACTATTTGGTAAAATAGGATTGATATGATTGAGGCCTTAACTCTATTTTCTTGCCTGTCTCCATACAACCCTTCATGTAACATGGGAGACCAATGGAATTTTTACCCACCTGCTGTATCATTCCATCAGGTAAAGTTGTCATTAAACCAGTGAGGCCACTGAAAACGATTTTTAAAAGAACGTTTTGGAAGGGACTGATGGTGCAAGAGTCCAGTTTTCTGTTCATGCTGGTTAGGTGCATTGGCCATGCTAAATTCTCCCTCAGTGTACCCGAACAGGTGCTGGAGAATGGCGACCACGGGATTTTCACAGTAACTTCATTGCAGTGTTAATGTAAGCTTACTTGTGACTAATAAGTAAGTTTTAACTTTTAATGAATAAAAAACAAACTTTCTTGTCAAGATATGTGAACCAAATGAAGCTTTATAGAACATAGAACATAGAACATTACAGCACAGAACAGGCCCTTCGGCCTTCGATGTTGCGCCGACCAATATAAAAAGCAATGCCCCTCCAAACTAAACCATTCCCTTTTCATCCGTAAACTTATCAACTAACCTCTTAAACGCCACCAAACTTGGCGCATCTACAACCACTGCAGGCAGGGCATTCCACTCCCGAACCACCCTTTGGGTAAAGAACCTACCTCTGATATCCGTCCTATAACTATCACCCCTTACTTTAAAGCTGTGTCCCCTCGTGCTAGCTTTCTCCATCCTAGGAAAAAGGCTATCACTTTCCACCCTATCTAAACCTCTAATCATCTTATATGCTTCAATAAGATCCCCTCTTAGCCGCCTCCTTTCTAACGAAAACAACCTCAAATCCTTCAACCTCTCTTCATAGGACCTGCCCTCCATACCAGGCACATCCTGGTAAACCTCCTCTGTACCCTCTCCAATGCCTCCACATCTTTCTTATAATGTGGGGACCAGAACTGCACACAATACTCCAAGTGCGGTCGCACTAGAGTTTTGTACAGTTGCAACATGGTGTTGCGGCTCCGAAATTCAATCCCCCTACCAATAAAAGCTAAGACTCCATATGCCTTCTTAACAACCTTCTCGACTTGACTGCCTACTTTCAGGGATCTTGCACATACACACCAAGATCCCTCTGTTCATCAAGACTACTAAGAATCCTACCATTAGCCCTATACTCTACACATTTATTATTTCTGCCATAGTGCATTACCTCCCACTTTTCCACCTTAAACTCCATTTGCCACCTCTCGGCCCAGCTCTGCAACTTGTCCAAGTCCCTCTGCAAACTATAACACCCCTCTTCACTATCTACCACTCACCGACTTTAGTGTCATCCGCAAATTTACTAATCCATCCTTCAATACCCTCATCCAGATCATTTATAAAAATTACAAACAGCAGGGGCCCCAAAACAGACCCCTGAGGTACACCACTCAGGGGTCTGAGTGGTGTGAATTTTATGAATTCAGTAAAATAAAGGTTAAAAAATGTTTGGGTAAAATGAAGTTTAAAGAATGGGATGAAAGAGAAATTGATAAGAGTGCAACGGTTTGAAGGGTTTTTGATATGTTAATGAGCTTAACAGCAGCAAAACACGTGTTTGTCTAAGTGAATGGGGGGTAGTGAACAATGGAATATTTAAGTAGGTGTTAGAACTATGGAAGAAGTGAGTTCAATGTGGAGAGGTAAGAATACAATTTACACCTATATGCTAAAAGCATAGTCGAAGGAAATATTTAGATAGAATAACATCAAAGAGAAAAAAAGCAATATTTCCATACAGCAAGAGATAAAGAGAGGATAAGAGCTGACATGCGGTTAAGAATGATCCTGGGAGCACCACATTTCAGCATATTGCTACTGTGTGCATTGTTTATCAGCACATAAAGTATGCTAGCACTTGGCAATTAAGTTTCATTTATGGTTTAGAAAGCACAAAAGACAAATTGTACAACACTATAAAATGGGTTGCTGTGGGAAAGTAGTAGTTATTTCTCACTTATGCACAGATTAATAGAACAAAATCACAATAGTTCTCCTTCAAGTTAATTGAATGGTGTTGGCCTCTAAAACACACTCAAGTTAAATTAGGACAAAGTAAAAGGGGCAGCTCCCCAAAAAGAGAGGGAAAACCCAACAAAATCAAAGTACAAAGGAAACTTGAAACATCAAATTATAATGTGATTATTAAGGTCAAGTTGGAACTTGCAGGAACTTTGCAGTAGACTGATATAACTTGATTCATTTTTGATCATATCTCAGATTTTGCAGCTCATAGTTTAATCTGCAAGCCAAATTACATGAGTAATGAGTGAGGTTGGAAATTCATAGTAAACTGATTTAATCGCTTTCAGTTTTTTTAATCTGAAATCTCATGTTTAACAAGTTATGCTTTAGCATTCTACCACTCAGGGAAATAACTTTGCCATGAACAAGTTTGTCTGTGTAATGTTCTTAGATTTCAGTCCCAGTATCAGGAAACTGAGCTAGAAGATAAGAGCTTCTTAAAAGCAAGTTATTCAGAATGGTTTCTTACATTACCATGCCTTTGGTAGCAAAATACAACAAAATAAAAACTATTATAAAGAATCTAATGCAAATGTATGTAGAAATATTTCATAAGTGCCAATTTGTAGCTATGTAATAACGGTCACCTGAGTGTAAACTTGCGTTTGAACTGATTCTTTGGGATATCGCTTGGTAATATAGAACTTGAGGGTTGCTTAAAAGAGAGAAATGCTGTTGAAGCTTTTCCTCTTGCACTCATCAGAACAGATAACAAGAATACCAAATTTCAAAAGGAACAACAATTCATACTACATGAGAAGTGGGTGCTGATTGGTCGGCACATGGATTCTGATTTGTAGAGACATTGCCTTGGAGAATGTACTAGGGAACAGTTGCCTGCCAAGCTTTGTTTAAGTTTAAACCAGCCGGTTTGAATCTGATTCTGAAGTAGCTAGTGGTGCAGTGATAATATTACTGAGCTGGTAATCCTGAGGCCAAGGCTCATGTTTTGGGAATATGGATTCAAATCCTACCACAGTAGCTGGTGGAACTTAAATTCAATTAAATACATCTGGAATATAAAGCTCATCTCAGATCATAAAACAATCACTAATTCCCTTACAAACATATCTGATTCACTAGAATACTTTAGGGACAGAAATCTGGCATATTTTCCTTGTCTGGCCAACATGTGATGCCAGATCCACAGCAATGTGATTTACTCTTAACCATCCTCTGAAATGGTCTTACAGGCCACTTAGTTTAAGGGTAAAATGGAGCAGGGAAGCAAATGCTGGACTTGCCAATGATGCTCATATCCCATGAAGAATAAATGAAAAGAAAAAATGATGAGAACAAAGAACAACACAGCACAGGAAACAGGTCCTTCGACCCAACAAGCCTGCACTGCCATTTTAACATTGTGAGTGCCCTCTTCTACCTATAATCTTTGTCTACACATATTGGACTCCACAATAAAGGAATTATAACCAGATTGAGGGATGCCTAATTTAGGGACAATGTGTTAACACCAATCAGCCTAAGAGCATGTTTTTGGGGTATGGGAGGAAACCGGGAACGCCCAGATAAAAACCCACGCAAGCATGGGGAGAATTTGCAAACTCCCACAGACAGTGCCAGAGAGAATGAAGCAGGGAATGGCCGGCCTCACCCACCCCAAGCTTTTATTTAGTTGAAAAAGGTGCGATGCATGGGCATGTTCTTTATTTCTGTAAGGATAGAGGCCACTGTATGAATACCTATAGCTTCAAGCAAATGAGCTATAGTGGGAGCTCAACTGATAATCTTAAATTGGTTGACACGTTAGGCACTATGTTCTGAATTTTGAAGCAAGAACTGGTTGTGTGTAATCAGCATTTTCCCTGTTATAAACAACCAAAGAGTGCTGTTTGATAAACCGCATTCATTAGTGGATTGTATGACCTATATATCTGGCCTCTCAACAGTACTGTAATTCATATACCACATGACTCACTTGTGGTTGACAGAATATCCTTTTTGGTTTAACAGCGGCGTTCTGTGAATGGAAAATTCACAGTAGTAGCTAGCTTCAACTGTTGCTCAAATGTGGAGACTCCTGACCCTTCTCAGAGTAATCTGAGATGGATACCTTTCAGGAATGTAATATCTGAGATGGATACCTTTCCATCTCTTTCTATGATGGGTATGGGCATCAATGGCAAGTCCAGCATTTGACCTTAGGCCTGTTCATAAAGTTTGCGTGGCATATTGGGAACAGTAATCCAATTGGGGTAAACATTATCCCACAGGATAACTTGGATGCATCAAGCATCATTTCGGCATCAAGCTTGCATAGTATACAAATAGCTCAGGCCCTATTTATAAGGATGTTAAAAGGCCAATCTTACAATGCGTGGAACTGTGCAATTTCCGAAGTACATAATGGCCAGTGAAGCTTGGCTCGCAGTTGAAAACTGCAGAGAATCCACTGGTGGGTTTCTCAACTAGCACATTAAGCAAAGGGAGCTAATTTCACTGCCCTATTTCAAATCTGAATCTGAGCACAGGATGGAGCTCATTAAGGTGTGTAAATAAATTCTTACATGCAGCTGCAATTCAAATATAGTAAATGTATCATCTATGTATTTTGGAAATTTGTTCGGGGGTACGCTATTCGGAAGCTGGGGATCATTCAATCAAAAATGCATCTGTGGTGGAAACCAACAAAAGCTGTTAGCAAGGGCTGGGCCTAGGCCTAGGGGGATCCCATGGTAACACCATCTACTTGGGTATACATGTTGTTGTTAAAACTGAATTCAACTGCACAAGATGCTGAATTCATAAGCAATCGAGAGTACAAGTAATTAACCGATGAGAGTCAACTTCAATGGTGCAAGTAAAGAGCTGGACTGTTTAGAATGGAAAGAAAAGTTGGTGAGAAAAAAACAGTAGCTGAACATCTGGGATGGCTTTGAAATTGCCCCCTGCACACCATAATTTAGATCATTAAGATATATCAGGAAAAGAAATGGTAGCACAATGGTTAGCACTGCTGCTTCACAGCTCCAGGAACCTGGGTTCGATTCCCGACTCGGATCACTGTCTGTGTGGAGTTTGCACATTCTCCTTGTGTCTACATGGGTTTCCTCCTGCAGTCCAAAGATGTGTGTGTTAGATTGATTGGCCATGCTAAAAAATTGCCCCTTAGTGTCCTGGGATGCTTTTGTTAGAGGGATTAGTGGGTAAAATATCTAAGGATATGAGAGTAGGGCCTGGTGGGATTGTGTTCAGTGCAGACTCGATGGACCGATGGGCCTCTTTCTACTGTAGGGTTCTATGATTCAATGATTTGGATTACCTTCAAAACAGAAATGGTCCAGACACTGTCAAGGTATATTCCTTTAAAAGCGAAAGGTAGGGCAAATAAACCTAGACTCCTGAGAAGGAAAAGGAAGAGAAGAAGTGTGCTTGTGACAGGTGTCAAGTGGAAAACACATTTGAGAATCTAGAGACACATCAAAGGTAAAGAGGGGAGGAAGGTTTGTAGTGATGTTGCCCAAGTGTCTGTGCTGGGACCATTTCTTTTCCTGATATATCTTAATGATCTAAATTATGGTGTGCAGAGGGCAATTTCAAAGTTTGAGGAAGGCACAGAAGTCAGAAACACTGTAAACTGTAAAAACAGTGCAGAAAAGGACATCAACAAGTTGATGAAGTAGGCAGATAGATGGCAGATGAAATTCAATGTGGAGAAACATGAAGTGATCCATTTTTGTAGGAAGATCATAGAAGGACAAAGTCAAGGTGAATGAATAGATTTAATAAAAGTGGAGATAGATCTAACACCCTGCATTAGAGTAAAAAGAACACATGCTTGTTAAATGTTTATAGCCAGAGAACCTCTCGCACCCATCAGGGAGATCACCGACAAGATTGTTTATTTGATAGAAGAACAGATAAGTCTCTAGCTAGAAGGAAATAATAGTCCTGCTTTTGGGTGAAAGGTTTTTAAACTTTATTTATTAGTGTCACAAGAAGGCTTATATTAACACTGCAATGAAGTTACTGTGAAAAATCTTGTAATCACTACACTCAATGCCAGTTCAGGTACACTTAGGGAGAACTTAGCATGGCCGATGCACCTAACCAGCATGTCTTTCAGACAGTGGGAGGAAACCGGAGCACCTGAAGGAAACTATGCAGCCACAGAGGGAAGTGCAGATTCCACACAGATAACAACCCAAGCAGAGAATCTAACCTGGGTTCCTGGTGCTATGAGGCAGCAGTACTAACCACTGTGCCAATGTGCCACCTACATTGACCAATAAGCCATGCTGTAGGCAAGATCAGAATTTTAAATAATATCTTCCATATTGACAGTCAGGTTCTTCTCTCTACCCTACCACCGTAACCCATGCATTTATCACGACCAATCCACCTAACCTACACATCTTTGGACACTAAAGGGTAATTTAACATGGCAAGTTCACTCAACTTGCATATCATTAGACTGTGGGAGGAAGCTGGGGTGCCTGTAGGAAACCCACACAGACATAAAGATGTTAATGCTTCTATTCCCCTGTAAATCTACTAACACAGAAGCACAATTTTAACTATTTATATCTATCTAATGAACCTGTAGGGATGTCTTTATCCACTCATGTTGGCCAGGCATGGAGATAGACTTCATTAAGTTTAAAGTTTGAGGTTCCTTTCTTCTATTCTATGGTTCTTCTCTTCTGATTTTGCTTTTTATAAAACTCTAGATTGGTTAAAGCACATGCAGTTCCACATGTATGCACTAATCATAGGCATATCATCCAAATTGATTTATTGCAGCTACTTGATGTTAAGTCAGTGTCCCGAATCAGACATCTGGCTCCATTTATATTTGGTTTATGTCCATTTGATTGATCAGAATGACTTTCTTATCATGTTGTTACTGCTTTCCTTAAAAGTAATCATTGTCTAGTATCCTGCTAACTTTATTACCCATCATAAAACCAAGGCCATTTGTCACAAGTAAACTAAAATCATTTCTTCTCAGTGCCACACACTGTCAGCCTGGAGATTATAATCTCTTATCTTGAAGGTTGCTGTATTTCTCATCAGGCCAAAATAGTGTTCTTTTCTTTACTCGGCCATTTTTGTATTAAGACAACAGCTTGCTGGCTACAGGGAGAACGTGCAACCTCCACATGAATGTTCACCAAAGGCCAAAATTGAACCTGGGTCCCTGATGCTGTGAGCCAGCAGCGCTAACCACCTGTTGAACAAAGCTCTGGGATATATATTCATTCTGATAACCTGCTTATTCATTAAAGCCAAAGGTGCCATTCTTGGTGTGCTGATAGTGGGGACAACACTGTGTTTTCTATGCTACTTTATCGTCTTCCTCTGCACAAACCTTTGAGACTCCCTTCACTTAATGGAACCCTAAGTTCCAGACATGTCTCTGCTCTCTTTGAGCCCAGTCCAATGCCTCAGCAACTTAAGTAGGTTTCAGCTCAGCATTGTGGCAGATTCCATCTGTTTCCCCACACCCAATAGTTCCAGATGTGTCTATGCTGTTTTGGAAGTTGAGCCAATGATGATCTTGTCTTTTGCAATGTAATTGGCTTAACAATGTAATGTAGTTGCTGAAGAATCACAGAATTCATACAGTGCAGAAGGAGGCTGCTGGGTCCATTGAGCCTACACCAACAACAATCCCACCCGGGCCCTATCCCCATAACACCATGTATTTACCCTGCTAATCCCCCTGACACTAAGGGGCAATCTGGTGTGGTCAATCCAGTTAATCTATGCATCACTGGACTGAGGGAGGATCTGGAGCATCCAAAGGAAACCCATGTAGACACAGGAAGAATATGCAAACTCCACACTGATAGTGACTCAAGGGCAAAATTGAATCCAGGTCCCTGATGCTGTGAAGCAACAGTGCTAACCATTGAATCACCGTGCCACCCTAAGCATGCAATTACTGATACGTTCACAGATACCCCTCCCTTTCTTTTATGTTTCACATTTTTAAAACAAACAGAAATAATGTCATGGGGGACAATTTTCCCAAAAAATATAAGTGCCCAACAGGCAGGAAGATGGGTGATCTTCTGAGCTATTTGTTGAGTATATTTAGTCAAGTGAATTTCCTGTACTTTGTACATCATAGAATTCGCCAGGGGATTCACACTGGTATGGGGAGGAGGGGGATGCGGGGGGGAATGTGAAGAGGGGGTGACTAATCTTGCCCGAGAGGCTGGCATGAGCACACTGAGTGGGCCACCATGCTTGGAGCTAATCTGTCAATAGGGTGATCAGCACACGTGCACTGGTTCCCCCCCCCCCTTTGCTGGCTTCCCAATGTCTTCCCCTCCTCCTTCCCCACTTCCCCCACATGCCAACCACATGCCACACCACCCTACTGGGCCAGCCTTAACCCTCCCCCTCGCCCAGCCCTGAACCTCCTTCCCCATGGTTAGGCCAGATTTCCCCCCTCCAAATGGAGAGTGGGCAGTGGTTCCCCTGACAACCACCAGTTGGACCTCCCCTTCCTTTGAAGGTCATGCTCCATCAGGCCCTGCACCCTTGGCGTTGTCCGGTGACCAGTAGGAAATGCCAGAGTGCCTGTTGATGGGGACCAGCTTGAATCCTTCCAAAGGGAAGGAGTGTGTTGAGGGGGTGGTGGAAACATTACTGAGCCCAGAAGATACCATTCCCAGGCTCGTTAATGACATTGAAAGGACAATTCAAATAGTGTAATCAAACTCACACTATTTTTCAGTAAGACTGATTATACTATTAAATATGACCCAGGAAAGTCACAAACAGCTGGATGCCAGTTGTGAATCCTACTACAGCCTCCCTGCTGACATTTTATGGCCTGCTGCATTACTACATTACATGTGCTTTAATGTTATAGATCCCACATTCCATTTACCACATTTATAGGTAAACATAACTGCAAAGCAAAAAAGGTAACTTTTCATTATAACATAAGATGCCCCTCTTTCAATACATTTAGCAATTTCTTGAAACAGCCTGATTTGTGTCAATCCTTAGAGATTTCCCTTCTCTCTAATATTTATTTTACGTGAGCCAGATTTATTCTTCGACTTTTTTTAGCGACACTTTTCAATGAATGGGCATCATTCCACAGGAATTGGTTATCAACAAAGCATTCCATGGGCAAATTTTGATCACTTTTTCTTTTTGTTTAGTATGTCTGTTGGTATATTGGATAAGTAGATCCTCATATCTATTACTTCTATTAATGACAGTGCTTCAGCAGCTAAAGTGCTTTTCAAAACCCTTTAAATTTTCTTGGATTTCCAAGACATTTATCTTCTTTCCCACCAAGAATATGATAAACCCTGCTGTGCAAGAACATCCATCAGCTATGTGAAAATGACCAATCTCATATCAAATGGTTCCCACAAGGCTGGAAACTTGAGTATGCATTTCTCTAAATTTAATTTCTTTAATATCTTGTTTGCTCTCAGAACTCCCTTTACTATAGCATGCTTCTTCACAGCACTCAGTTCCAACACATAAGACCATAAGATATAGAAGCAGAATTAGGCCATTCAATTATGGCGGATAAGTTTCTCAACCCCACTCTCCTTCTTCTTCCCTTTGATCCTCTTATCAATCAAAAATCTATGTATCTCTGTCTTAAATATATTCAATGACTTGTTCTCCACAGCTTTCTGTGGCAATGATTTCATAAAGTAGCATCAAGTCTAGTCTGAGAAAACAACCAGTTCAACTATTCAACCAAACATTTCAGTTGATCTCTTTCTTCCTTGGACTCTGAATCCTCTTCTTGTGAGAATCCAACCCAATTTATTGGAATACGTACAACATTTTCTAGATACAATAGTTAATACACTATCACACCTGACTTGTTTTGCTTAATGTCTAAACTTAAGTAAAATAAAGGCACCTGAAGCCTGGCTTCCAAAATCAGAATATAGGAATTGAAATGGCTCATTCAGTTTGCCCTGCCTCTCATGCAATCATGGCTGATTAGACACTTCAATGCCTTTTACATCTACTATATCATCATAACCCTTTACATTTTCGGTATTCCCTTGAAAGACTCCCACATGCCCATTTGGACTTACCCTCGAACAACCGTTCCCAATCAGTTTCCGTAAGTTCCTGCCTTCCCCCAATTCAGTAACCAACCCACCCACCCCCACCCCCCCCCCCTCCTCACCCCACCCAGGGCAACAAGCATCCTTTTCCATCTGTATCCTAAAGTAGACAGAATTGTGGTCACTGTTAGCCACATGTTCCCCTACTACAACATCAACCACCTGCCCAGCTCATTACTCAGAACTAAATCCAATATAGCCCCCTCTCTAGTCGGGCTAGCCACATACTGCTCTAAGATCCTTCCAATACACATTTTACAAATTCCTCCCCATCTGAACCCGCAGCCTTAGTTACCTTCCCATCCAGCTCAGGGAGATTAAAATCTCCCACCATAATGACTCTGTTCTTTCTGCACCTATCCAAAGTGTCTTTACATATGCCTTCTTCAACTACCCTTGAGCTGTTGGGTGGCCTATAATAAACCCCTAGCATAGTAATCCCTATTCCTCAACTCCACCCACAGCAACCTCACTCCTAACTCCTCTGTATTGTCCTCCCTCTACACCGCTGAGATGCTCTCCCCATCTAACAACGCCACTCCCCCACTTCTTCTGGA
This sequence comes from Sphyrna mokarran, assembly GCA_024679065.1. Taxonomy (NCBI): domain Eukaryota; kingdom Metazoa; phylum Chordata; class Chondrichthyes; order Carcharhiniformes; family Carcharhinidae; genus Sphyrna; species Sphyrna mokarran. The sequence goes on from JAGIQG010000003.1 coordinate 112,897,124, forward strand.
CCCTCCTCTGTCACGCCTGAAACACTTACACCCAGGAATATTCAGCTGCCACTGCTCCCCTTCCTTTAACCATGTCTCCGTCACTGCAACCATATGATAAACCCTGCTGTGCAAGAACATCCATCAGCCAGGTGAAAATGACCAACCTCATATCAAATGGTTCCCATAAGGCTGGAAACTTGAGTATGCATTTCTCTAAATTTAATTTCTTTAATATCTTGTTTGCTCTCAGAACTCCCTTTACTATAGCATGCTTCTTCACAGCACTCAGTTCCAACACATAAGACCATAAGATATAGAAGCAGAATTAGGCCATTCAATTATGGCGGATAAGTTTCTCAACCCCACTCTCCTTCTTCTTCCCTTTGATCCTCTTATCAATCAAAAATCTATGTATCTCTGTCTTAAATATATTCAATGACTTGCTCCTCGCAAACATTAAGGCCCTAAGTTCATCCATTTTTCCTGTTATGCTCCTTGCATTGAAACAGACGCACTCCAGACCTCCAAGCCCATTCAGAACCTCCTTCTTCTTCATCCAAACTTACTCTATCTTCCATCTTGCTCCCTACTGAGCTATCAGTCTCAGCCCCTTCCCCACTCCATGTTAGTTTAAACCCTGCTGAAACACCCCAGCTCACCTGCCAGCTAAGATATTCACGCCCTTCCCATTTAAGTGTTCCCCGTCCCTTCTATACAAGTGCCCCCTTTCACAAATACTTCCCAGTTATCCACAAGTATGAAACCCTCTGCCCTACACCAGTCCTTCAGTCATACATTCAGCTGTAGGATCTCATTTCTCCTGGCCCCACTGTTACCTTGCACTGGTAGCAGCCCTGAGATCGCCACTCTAGAGGACCTGCTCTTCAGCCTACCCCCCAACTCCCTGAACTACCTTTGTATATCTTCCCTGCTCTTCCTTCCTACATCCTTCTCTCCTACGTGAATAATCACGTCCGCCTGGGTCCCCTCACCCTTCAAAATGCCCTCTGTCAGACACATCTTGCACCCCTGCTCCAGGGAGGCAAACTACCATCCTGGAGTCCCGCCTTGGACCACAGAAGCACCTATCTATTCCTTTAACCCTCCCATTCCCCACCACTATCTGCCTTCTAACGCCCTTTCTCCCCTCTGAGGTACTCTGGTCCTCCTGCCTTACCTTCTTTACCCCTCAGCCCTCGATATTTTGGGGGACCATGGGAAAGGTAGGATTAGAAAGCCATGGATTACTAGGGATATTGAAGACTTGGTTAGGAAGAAGAGAGAGGTGTATGTTAGGTCAAAGCAGCTGGGAATGGAGAGAGCATTGGAGGAATATAGAGAGAGTAGGAGAGAGCTCAAACAGGGAGTTAGAAGGGCAAAATGGGGCATAAAATGGTTTTGGCGGATAGGATTAAGGAAAATCCAAAGGCTTTTTACTCCTATGTTAGGAATAAAAGGGTGGTTAGAGGAAAAATGAGACCACTTAGAGACAGAGGAGGGGAACTGTGCTTAGAGCCCGAGGGAATGGTGGAGATCCTGAATGAATACTTTGCGTCGGTATTCACGAAGGAGAGGGGCTTGTTGACAGCTCCTGTCTCTGAGGGAGCTGTGGACCAATTGAAGGAAATATCCATACCGAGGGAGGAGGTAGCATTAAAACTGATAAATCTCCAGGGCCTGATGGCATTTATCCCAGACTGCTTAGGAAGGTGCGAGGTGAAATTGCTGGGCCTCTGATGCAAATCTTTGTCTCTTCTTTGGACACAGGTGAGGTCCCAGAGGACTAGAGAATAGCTAATGTTATACCGTTGTTTAAAAAGGTAGCAGGGATAACCCTGGAAATTATTGACTGGTGAGTTTGACATCAGTGGTAGGGAAGTTGTTGGAGGGGATCCTTAGAGATAGGATGTAAAGGCACTTAGAGCATTGCAATTTGATTAGGGATACGCAGCATGGATTTGTTAAAGGGAGGTCGTGTCTTACGAATCTGGTAGAATTTTTTGAGGAAGTGACAAAAACGGTCACCGAAATGCGAGCCATTGATGTCGTCTATATGGATTTCAGTAAGGCATTTGACAAAGTCCCTCCTGGGAGGTTAGTTGAAAAGGTCAAGGCTACTGGGATACAAGGACAGTTAGCTAGATGGATAAGTAACTGGCTTGTTAATAGGAGACAGAGGGTAATAGTGGAAGGGTGTTTTTCTAGCTGGAAGTCGGTCACTAGTGGTGTGCCGCAGGGCTCAGTACTGGGACCTCTTCATTTTGTAAGATACATAAATGACTTGGAAGAGGGAGTAAGTAGACTGATCAGGAAGTTTGCAGACGATACAAAGATGGCTGGACTTGCAGATAGTGAGGAGCATTGTCAGGCGATGCAGCAAGACATAGATAGGCTGGTAGCTTGGGCAGATAGATGGCAGATGGAATTCAATCCTGATAAATGCAAGGTGATGCATTTCAGAAGAAAGAAAGTAGAGGGGAGGTAAATGATAAAGGGTAGACCTATTAAGAGTATAGAAAAGCAGAGGGACCTGGGGGTGCAGGTGCACAAGTCTCTGAAGGTGGCAGAGCGTGGAGAAGGTTGTGAAGAAAGCATATGGTATGCTAGCCTTTATAGGAAGGGGTATAGAGTACAACAGCTGGCCTTTAATGTTGCAGTTGTATAAAACGTTGGTTAGACCTCATTTGGAATACTGCGCCCAGTTCTGGTCACCTTACTACCGGAAAGACGTGAAGACTGTGGAGAGAGTGCAGAGGAGGTTTACCAGGATACTGCCTGGTATGGAAAGTCTGATCTACAAGGACAGGTTAGGCAAATTGGGATTGTTTTCCTTAGAAAGACGTAGACTTAGAGGAGATCTAATAGAAATGTACAAGATTATGAGGGGTATAGATAGAATAAATAGGGCTAAACTTTTTCCTAGGATGGACTCAAATAGCATGAGGGGCTTAGGGTGAGAGGGGTAAGGTATAATTTGGATGTTAGAGGGAGTTTTTTCACACAGAGAGTAGTGAGAGTATGGAATGTGCTGCCAAGTAAAGTGGTGGAGGCAGACACTCTGGAGTTATTTAAGAGATACTTAGATGGGCACATGAACAGAATGGGAATGGAGGGATATAGAAAACGGATTTTGGCAGAACAAATTCTCCCTAAATTGTCTCAAATTTGGTTTCAATGCATATTTTGTCGTTGTTCCCCAGGACGACAATGCACTTTTAGCTTATTAAATGAGAGTCTGAGCCTTGATTTTCCAGGTAGTAAGACTTTATTCTCCAGCACACGAGAATAAAGCCGGGATGTCCGGAACAATCCAACGAACGACGCGCTTACAGTCTTTTTATGCTCACTACAGCTGCATACCCTTATCTCATCCTCAAGGTTGGCTTTCTTAGCCACCATTGTTGTTGAGCCCATCCTTTATCTACCTTTTCTGTGATTGGTCACTAATTGATGCATCTCTTACTCTATGAAACCATTATAGTTACAATCTTTGTCCTTGACCAAATCATTCTGTTCCTACAATAATTGTGGCTTAGTTTAGCTGACTTGAGTCAAATAATAAAAAAGAGCATATTTACTTCATTCTTTTCTTTTAGTTATAATCATATTGAGTCATTTCACATTTTACTGCTTATACTACAATATTCTCTCACAAGATCTATAAACATAGACAGGGATCACGGGTAGAAGAGGGAACATCGAGGTGGCAGCGTGAGCTCATTGGGCCGAAGGGCCTGTTTCCCATGCTGTTTTGTTCTTTGTTCTTTGATCTTCATTCTTTATGTTATCGTTAATCAGAAGTCTTCAATTTCTATCCTAAACATACTCAATGAATAAGCTTCCACAACCTTCTTGGGTATAGAGTTCCAAAGATTCACAACCCTCTGTCTAAAGAAGTTTCTCTTCATCTCACTCCAAAGTGGCTTCCCTCCTATTTTGAAATTGTGTCACGGCAGTTCTGGACTCTCCGTCCAAAGGAAAAATCTTACCTGCATCTATCCTGTCAATTCCTTTAGCTATTTTGGAAGTATTAATCTGATCACCTCTCATTTTTGAAAGTATAGGGAATACAGGACTAGTTTGCCCAATCTCTCTTTAAAAGATAGTCTTGTCATTCCTGAAAAAAGTTTGGCAAACATTTGTAGCATTTTTTCTATGGCAATAACGATCTTTCCGAGGTTATGGGACCAAAGTTTCACACTGTACTGCGGTCTAACCAACCTTCTTTACATTTGATGCAAGATCTCACTACAATCTTAGATTCCTTCTTGTTTTTATTCAATCACACAATAATCAAATTTGACAGAACTCACCACAGGAAATCATTAACATGATAATGATTCTTGCTAGCCTCTACTTGTGCTGCCAGTAAAACATTGTAGGGCCTACCTTTAACTGGAACCAGGTGTTTTCAGTAGAACCAATTTCATGGTAAATTACCATACTCTGACACATCATTCAATTCATAAACATACTTGTTTAACTTCCACAGTTTTCCTTCCAAATCACAGCCTTCTTTAGGTGGTTTCAAAAATACTTCCCTCTGAAATTTCTCATCCTGCAAAAACTCAGTAAAGTCGGGCATGAGGTGAGTAGTGCAATCTGGACCTGCCTCCACACCGGTTTCCCCTTTGGCAAGGCCTGAAAATGGCCACAATTGGGACCGTGCCCGAAATAGGCGTGAATGGCCTTTTAAATGTATTTAAATTGATTTAGTGAGATGAACACCCAATTTTACCAGCAGTTATCACTGCGTTTATCCATTCAGAATTGGCATGAAACAGATATGCTCCATATAAGTCTGATTCAGGTGCTGCAATTATTGAGGAGGTAAATGTGGAAGGTGGTGGGTGGGCAGAGTTTGCTGACTCTGTGCTTGAGATTTTTGGAAGGGGAAGGGGGCTCAGCTGCCATTCTGCCTGAGATCAGTGGAGGAGAACAGGCGTTTGCTGCCACTCTGCTTGAGGTCAGTTGGGGGGAGGGGTCGTTGCCACTCTGTCTGAGATCGGCATGGGGGGTGGGGGGGGTGTGGTTGGTGGTGTTGGTGTGTGTGTGGGGGGGGGGGGTGTCTGCCGCCACTCTGCCTAAGATCAATGGAGGTGAAAGGGGGGTCACTGTTGGCTGAGATCGGTGGAGGGGGAAAGGGGGGAAGGGGCCAGTGATCGCTCTGGATGGCTGAGGGGGTGAGGGAATAAGGAGTTCAATAATGTTGTGGAGATGGGGCAAAGGGAACGCATTATCAGGTCTGGGAAGGAGGTGGCAGGGGAGCAGCATTCTAAAATTTTATTTCTGCGCATGTGCAGTTGGAGGTGCTGATCAGAGCTACAGAATTTTGGGCACGTTAAGACCCGTCCACAGGCTTGTGCATTATAATTTGCACTCATGGATATTTTTTCAGGCAGAATGTGTATGAGGGGCCTGAGAATGGATCTAAAAGTCAGATCTGAAACACTCACAATTTCAAGCCTGCCCAGCACTTAGAATCAAAATGGTAAAATAGGAACATCTATGTCTTGTTGCAGTCCTGTAAAGATATAGTTAGTGCCGATTAGTTTTGAAGAATGAACCACTGCCTAACACTCTACCAGGATCTTTCTCTTCTTTCTGACTTTCTATTCTGTAATATACTAGATATCCCTGTTTAAACAGAATTCCCAATGGCCTTGTGCAGTGCTGTTAGGTTCATCGAATTTACTCTGAAATCTTTGCATTAAGGAAAGCCATTCTACTTACTTGCAGAGCATTCTAATGTGCAGAAAGCAGAGCTATTTGCTAATCCCTTCTAGATCAGGGGAGCATCTGATACGATTGAAAGCAGTTTCAGATTCCTTCTGCACGCCAATTGGTAAGGACTGTATACCCAACCATAATTCTTTTCATGTACTGCTCATGCCAGTGCCACTTGTAATTAACAACCCAGTTGATCAGCCAATATTTTATGTAACATGCTGTCTATTACTACATGGTTTCACTTGCACAGACGTTTACTTAATGGGCTCCCAGCTGTTGAGCACATAAATATGATGTTCAAATCTTCTCACATTTTGAAATTTCTCATTGGCAGATTCTGTCAGAAATGTCATTGGTGTTCCTAATTTTGTTCATATTCATTTCTCCATGACCTGATCAACAACAGTCCATTTGTTCCTACCATTTATTGCAGTAGACATGCTAAATTTCGTACCATAGCTACACAATATATATGAAAATACCCCTATCTTTGTTCCATACTGAATTGTTTAACTCCCTGACTAGCAGCAAGCTCACAACAAAAGTGGTGTCTTTCTATGTATTATTCAAATTTCATACCATACCAATACTTGCTCAATTCTTTATCGAGCACTCAAGCAAAATGATTCCTTGACTCACACTGATAACATTGATCAACTATTTACTATGCATTTCTCAGAATTTAGCAACTGCAATCACCATCCCAGACAACTTTCTGTTTTGACACACAAATTGTTCAAAAGTACAGTTACTTTCAGACTGTCTATCAATAACCTCAACTACATACTGAAATCAGTTTTTAATGTTTTGGCGATCTTGAAACCAGCTCCATTCTTAGCTTTATCACAGTCACTTGAATTCAATAGGAAAGTACAGGAAATGATAATCTTCCGAGAAATTTTTGGATAACAATCATTTGAACCAGAATTCTCTCCGAAAGGTTCTAAGTCCCCAGCTCGCATGAAAGTTGGAGTAACTCCCACTGGTTCTTTTAATGGGCTTGTCATATTGTAATCTCTGACACTCTGAGCACTGCAGAGTGCCTCAGTAGGATTCTTGAAAATCAGGGAACAGGGCTTATTCCCACCCGAGAGGCCAGTAGCATTATATTCTCAGCAATACTCTTTGTGCTTAGTGAGGCAAGAAATAGGAAGATAGTGTAGCTTAATAAGTGACTTGAAAGTCAGTGCCCAGGAGGGAGAGCTTCAGATTTTTAGACCACAGCAGATGGGACCTGTACAAAAAGGGCAAGTTGCATCTTAACTGGAAGGGCACCAACATCCTAGCGGGGAGATTTGATTGTACAGTTTGGGTGATTTAAACAAATAATGCAGAGGGGTGGGATCCACAACAATAGGTCAGAGAGTACTCACTATTTGGAGAACTCAGTGAATGGGTCCACATAAAATAAAACACAGGGAGAATGTACAAAACACGACAGGACAGATAGTCTGAAGGTGCTTGCTTCAACGCAATGAATATGACAGGTAAAGCAGATGAAATTAAAGCTTAGATTACTATGTGGAACTGTGATGTTGTGGCAATTACGGAGACTTGGATGAAAGAAGGGCTTAGCATTCCAAGATTATCAATGCCAGCTTAGCATTCCAGGATTTAGATGCTTCAGGCCAGATAGGATGACAAAACAGGTGAGGGTGTTACTTTACTGATTAGGGAGAATGTCACAATTATACAGAAGGAAGACACCTCGGTGGGATCATGCAGTGAGGCCATATGGATCAAACTCAGAAAAGGGGCAGTGCAACCACAGTGTTGGGGTTGTGCTCCAGACCTTCCAACAGCCAGTGTAAAGTGGAGGAACTAATATGTCAGCAGATTATGGGAAGATGTAAAGACAACAGGGTTGTTGTAATGGGCAATTTTAACTTCTCCAATATAGACTGGGATTCCTTTATTGCCAGGGGCTTGAACAGAGTTGAGTTTGTTCAGAGGCTTCTTGAGGTAATATGTTGATAGTCCAGCTCACGAAAGGGCTATCCTAGACCTGGTTTGGGGAAACAAGCCCTTACAGGTGATTGATGTCTCCGTGGGAACCATTTTGGGAACAGTGATCATAATTCCATAAGTTTCAAGGTACTTGTAGAAAAAGATAGAAGTCGTCCCAGAGTGGAAGTACTAAACTGGAGTAAGGGTAACTACAACGGTATTAGACAGGAGCCAGGTAATGTAGACTGGGATGGTTTGTTTGAGGGTAAATCCACATCCAATAAGTGGGAATCTTCTAAAAGTCAGTTGTTAATAATTCAAAACAAGTATGTCTTTGTAAAAATGAAGGATAAGGATGGCAAGATTTGGGAACCCTGGATGACAGGAGAGATTGGGAGCTTAGTGAAAAAGAAGAAGGAGGTACGCATAAATCTCAGAAATGAAAAACAGATGAGTCTCCTGAGGAATACAAAGATAGCAGGAAAGAGTTTAAACAGGGACTTACAAGGGCAAAAAGGGACCATGAAATGTCCTTGGCAGTCAGAGTTAAGGAGAATCCCAGGTTTTTTATGTGTATATAAGGAGGAAGAGGACAGCTAAGGAAAGAGTAGGTCCACACAAGGACAGCGGACTGAATTTGTGTGTGGAGCCAGATGAAGTGGGTGAGGTCCATAGTGAGTACTTTGCACCAGTATTCACAAAGGAGAACGATGTGGTAGATTGTAAGTGTAAAAGGAGGATGTTGACATTCTAGGACATGATGAGATAAAAAGGGAGGAGATATTGGAGGTTTTGAAAAACATTAATGTGGACAAGTTCCCAGGGCCAGATAGGGTGTCTCCCAGAATACTTAGAGAGGTGAGGGAAGAAATTGCTGAAGCCTTGGCCAAAATTGCTGTATCCTCTTCAGTCATGGGTGAGGTACCAGAGGATTGGAGAGTGTCGTTGTTCCCCGATACAACAATGAACTGCGGGCGCTCCGCACAGAGAGTCTGAGTCTTGATTCTTCAAGTAGTAGACTTTATTTTCAGTACAAGAAAGTAAAGCCGGGATGTCCGGAGCAATCCAGTGAAATGCTCACTTACAGCCTTTTTTATACAGTTTACAGATACATGCCCTGAGATCCTTATCTCATCCTCAAGGTTGGCTTTTCTTTAACCACCATTATTGCTGAACCTGCTAATTATCTATCTTGTCTTGGATTGGTCACTAATCGATGCATTGACTACTTTGTGAAACCAGTGTGGTTCCGACCTTTGTTCTCACCCCAATAACTTTGTTTATACTACAATAGTGGCTTAGCTAAACTTTAAACTGAGTAACAAAGAGAATGTATGTACTACATCCCTTCTTCTTTAGTCATGGTCATGTTACTGAGCAACAACCATTGTTTCCCAGGGCTGTTTACTGCTTATACTGCCTACAGCTGCTTACACTCATTGTTTAATAAATGATTATCATCCTGATTTCATCACATTGGTCAACATACATTCAATTACATTGATTAACATACTGCGCTCATTACATTTCAACATCCTGCCCATCGCATGTTGATGAGACTACATTTCACATTTTACTGCTTATACTACAATATTCTCTCACAAGAGTAGCCAATATTGTTCCTCTGTTTCAGAATGTCAGAAGAGACAATCTGGAAAATTACAGACTTATGAGCCTTACATGAATGGTGGGGAAATTATTGGGGAAGATTCTTAGGGACAGGATGTACTTATATCTGGAAAAGAATAAGCTTATTAGCAATAGGCAACATGTGAAGGGGAGGTTGTGCCTAATAACTTGATTGTGGAAGTAACAAAAATAATTGATCAAGGCAAGGCAGTGGATATTGTATATATGGACATCAGTAAAGCCTTCGATAAGTTTCCTTATGGCAGGCTGATACAAAAGGTGAAGTCATGTGAATTTTAGCTGAGCTGATAAGCTGGATACAAAGTTGGTTTGGCATAGAAAGCAGGGATGAGCAATGGAAGGGTACTTTATTAACTGGAGGTCTGTGACAAGCAATGTTCCACAAGGAATCAGTGTTGGAACCTCTGCTGTTTGTAGTATATATAAATGATTTGAATAAAAATGTACATAGTCTGATCAGTAAATTTGCAGATAGTACAAAAATTGGGGGAGTAGCAGATGGCAAAGAGGATTGTCAGAGGATACAGCAGGATATAAATCAGCTAGAGACCTGGGCTGAAAGATGGCATTTGGAATTCAACCTGGACAAATCTGAGGTGAAGCAATTTGGAGTGTCTACTGCGGAAGGAAAGTATATGGTAAGTAGTAGAGCCTTTGAAATATTAGCATACAGAGTGATCTATGCATGCAGATTCACAGTTCCCTGAATGTGGCTACTCAGGTAATCAAGGTGATCAAGAAGGCATATGGCATGCTGGCCTTCATCGGTCAGGGCATTGAGTATAGGAATTGCAAAATCACGTTGCAGCTGTAAAGGACTTTGGTTAGGCTGCATTTGGAGTATTGTGTACAATTCTGGTCATCATACCGCTATTGGATAATTGGATAAGAAATTAACCAGATGTTGCCTGTTTTGAGGATATGGACTATAAAGAAAGGCTGAGCAAACTTGGATTGTTTTCATTGGAGCACCAGAGGATGTGGGGAACCTGATAGAGGTTTACAAGATTATGACAAGCTTGGATAGAGTGGATACTCAGAGTCTTTTTCCTAGGGTCAATTATTTGGGGGCATAGGTTGAAAGTGGGAGGGGAAATGTTTAAAAGAAATGTAAGGAGCAGTTTTTTCATATAGAGAATAGTGAATGACTGGAATGTACTGTTGAAGGAGGTGGTTGAAGCAAATTTTATAACAACTTTCAAGAAGTAACTGAATAGATATTGAATAGACAGGGAATAGAAGGATATTGTCCACTAAACACAAGAAACTGTTCGATTAGAGAGGCATTTATATTGGCACAGACTTGTGGTTTGAAGGGCCTGCTTCTGCACTGTACTGTTTTTTTTAACCTTTATTCTTTGAGCAGGCCACTGCACATGCGCCAATTTATCAGTGCCAAAATTGGTTTATGCGCAGTGGCCTAATGCTGCTAGCCTCCAAATTGCTGGCCAATCCCACAAACCCCCATCACTGGCCTTCTGATCCCAACATGCTGCATACCGCTACTCTCTGTCCCCACCCTGTTCCCCATCCCCACTCAAACCACTGGTCTCCCGGATCACCCTGGGCAAACTCCTTGGGCATTGTCAGTTTGCCCCTTGGGCAGAGCCACAGTGCCAGTTTAGCACTGCCAAGCTGCCACTACCCAAGGGATATGCCCCCCTTATCCCCAACATCCTGGGGAGGCTTCAATGGTCTCTGTCCCCTCCAGCGGGGTCAGCCTGCTCCCCATTAGTGGAGATTAGTTGTAAATCCCATTAGTGTAAACCAGACACTAGCAGGCCTGGAGACATCAGTCCTGGGCCTTCTAATGGATTGCAAACATTATTTTAAATATTGAAATCAGCTCCACGCCTGAAGAAAAGCTGGAGGCCTGGGCTGAAAGGTGGCATTTGGAATTTAACCTGGACAAATTTGGGGTGATATTTCTTTGGATGTTGAGCCAATAATCATCACCTATTTTTAAAAATAGAATTCTCTTAACAGTGTAATTTCCAAAGGATATATTCTTGCTGCTGTGCCACACACCCAATGATGAAGTCCCCCACCTAGACATTCTGTTCCCTTGCCATCCTCAGCTACAAGTTTTTGGGGCAACTTGCAGAAGAAACCTCAGCTTGGACAGAATCGTTAGCAAACAAGAAGGAAAATATGCTCACAAATTTCAGCATGGAATGCCCTTAATGAGAGGCAAGTTGCCAAAATACGCATAACCATGCTTCTATTGTGCAATGTATTCTTGTGTAGGGAGTGGCAGTAACTGGGAGACAGATTGGTGGGAATAACTATGACTTTCTTAGAACATAGAACATAGAACAAAGAACAATACAGCACAAACAGGCCCTTCGGCCTACAAGTTGCGCCGATCACATCTACCGATCCACAGACCTATCTATAACCCCCATCCTATTCTTTTCCATATACTCATCCAGAAGTCTCTTAAAAGACCCCAGTGAGTTTGCCTCAACAACCTCCGACGGCAGTCGGTTCCATTCACTCACCACCCTCTGAGTGAAAACCTACCCCTGACATCTCCTTTGTATTTGCTTCCCTGCACCTTAAATCTGTGTCCTCTCGTATTGACCATTTCCGCTCGGGAAATAGTCTCTGAGAGTCCACCCTATCTATTCCTCTCAACATTTTATAAACCTCTATCAGGTCGCCTCTCAACCTACGTCTCTCCAGTGAGAAGAGTCCCAGCTCCCTCAACCTATCTTCATAAGGCCTGCCTCCCAATCCAGGCAGCATCCTTGTAAATCTCCTCTGAACTCTCTCAATAGCCTCTACATCCTTCCTATAATGAGGCGACCAGAACTGTGCACAATACTCCAACTGGGGTCTGACAAGAGTCTTATAGAGCTGCATCATTACCTCCTGACTCCTAAACTCTATTCTTCGATTAATGAAGGCCAGTACACCGTACGCCTTCTTGACCACTTCCTCCACCTGCGAGGCCGATTTAAGAGTCCTATGGACCCGGACCCCGAGATCTTTCTGCTCTACAACACAGCTAAGACTCCTACCCCTTATATTGTACTCCTTCATCCCATTATTCCTGCCAAAATGGACCACTACACATTTATCTGCATTGAAGTCCATCTGCCACTTCTCCGCCCAGTCTTGCATCCTGTCTATGTCCCGCTGCAACTTTTGGCATCCCTCCAGACCATCCACAACACCACCGATCTTTGTATCGTCAGCGAACTTGCTAACCCATCCCTCCACTTCCTCATCCAGGTCATTTATGAAAATGGCAAACAGCAGGGGTCCCAGAACAGATCCCTGGGGCACTCCACTGGTTACCGACCTCCATGCAGAACAAGACCCATCCACAACCACTCTCTGCCTTCTGCCGGCAAGCCAGTTCTGGATCCACGAGGCCAAAGCCCCTTGGATCCCATGCCCTCTCACCTTCTCCAGAAGCCTTGCATGTGGGACCTTATCAAACGCCTTACTAAAGTCCATGTACACTACGTCCACCGCCCTTCCTTCGTCAATGTGTTCAGTCACATTTTTGAAGAACTCAGTTAGGTTCGTAAGACATGACCTGCCCTTGACAAAACCATGCTGACTATTTCTAATCAGTCCAAACTTCTCCAAATGTTCATATATCTTATCCCTCAGAAACCTCTCCATCAGCTTACCAACCACTGAAGTCAAACTCACCGGTCTGTAATTTCCTGGATTATCCCTGTTCCCTTTCTTAAAGATAGGAACCACATCTGCAATCCTCCAATCCTCCGGAACCTCTCCCATTTCCATGGACGACGCAAAGATCATCGCCAGGGACTCTGCAACCACTTCCCTCACCTCCCACAATAACCTGGGGTACATCCTATCCGGTCCCGGCGACTTGTCTATCTTGATAGAATTTAACAGGTCTAACACATCCTCTTTCCTAACATCCACATACTCAATCTTTTCCGTATGCCGCAAACCTGCAGTGCAATCTCCCAGTTCACTTTCCACCGTGAATACCGAGGCAAAGTACTCGTTAAGCACCTCTGTCATTTCTTCCGGATTCACACAGACTTTTCCCCCTTCACCTTTTATAGGCCCTATCCCTTCTCTTCTCATCCTTTTACTTTTCACATATTTGTAGAAGGCCTTGGGATTCTCCTTAATCTTCCCTGCCAAGGCCTTCTCATGACCCCTTCTGGCTCTCCTAATTTCCTTTTTAAGTTCCCTTCTACACACCTTATACTCCTCTAGATCCCTAACATCCCCTAGCTCTCTGAACCTTTTATATACCATTTTTTTCTTCCTAACTAGGTTCACCACTATCTTCGTGCACTACGGTTCCCGCGTCCTACCTGAACCTCCTTGACTCCTCGGGACGTTGTCTTGCAGTGCCCTAGACAAACATTACTTGAAAAACCGCCACTTCCTTTCTGTACTCTCCCCCAAGAACATCTCCTTCCAGTTTATGCGTCCAATTACCTGCCTAATGTTTTCATATTTCCCCTTACTCCAGACATACACCTTCCTAGCCTGCCTGATCCTATCTCTTTCCATCGTTATCATGAAAGAGATAGAATTATGATCTCCATTCCTGAGATGCTCACCTACCGTGGGATCCAACACCTGTCCTGGCTCATTAGTAAGCACCAGGTCAAGTACAGCCTCTCCTCTCGTAGGCTTTTCCACGTACTGTGTCAGGAAACCTTCCTGAACACACCTAACAAACTCCACACCATCCAAACCCCTTACCCTTGGGATATTCCTGTCGATGTTTGGGAAATTGCAATCTCCCATCACGACAACCCTGTTATTTCTACATCTGTCTAGGATCTGTTTCCCTATCTGCACCTCAAGTTCCCTGCTGCTGTTGGGCGGCCTATAGAATACACCCAGCAATGGGAAAGAGAGTCACAATTACAGTAGCTGTGTGAATTTTCTCGCTTCTATAACACAGTGAGTTGCACCTCCCGATGGTCCCGCTGGGAAACATCACTGCTAGTTCGAGTGAGTAGCGACGGCTAAAGCAACTGGCCGAGAATTGAATGCAGATGTAATTGCATGTCTGTGCCCAGTCAGACTGCACTTGCAAACAGAAGTGTTGAGATTGGCTTTTTATCCATTCATGCACATTCAGAATTGCCAATCTCAAGCAGCAATGTGAAATTTCTGGTTTCTATAGCACAGTGAGTCAAGCTGTTCCACAGGAACCACCTGGCATCATCTCTGAGGACACAGGAGATGATATTTGTTGACTGGTTGAGAAACAAATAGCGGGAGCAACTCAACCCTGTGACCACTATCAGCCAAATGCCAGCTTGATACAGATGGTATTGCTGGAGTAGTACATGACTGAGATGCATAACTGTGGTTATCTTGGCATTCTAGACCACAGTGAGTTGAAACCTAGCCAATGGTTCTGCAGGGTATGCAAGGAATTCGACTAGCCAAGAATTGCCAACATGCTTCTGTACCTGTAAACCCAGTAATTTAAAGAAACTTTGATTGGACAGGCCCCGCCTTGTCCCGGGGATAGTTGGTGATATGCACTCGACCCGAAGTTTGCAATTGCACCAATCAAGGTAGCAGAAGCCTGAGTGAGACCTCCAGCCCAGATAATTGGCTTAGAGGGAAGTCGCTTTTACCCATACCTGGTGTGAGGCAGCGAATGGACATTGACACCCTGTCACAAGCCAAATGATGATGAAAAGGAAAAGGTTTGCAGGAACTTCTAAAAACTGTTGAAAGGGACATTAGTCTTCCATGCCCTGAGGGGTCGGGTATGATCAGACAGCGATTGGTGCAGTTCCCGGTTTGTGCGAGTGTGTTTCATGTTATGGTTGCATTGTCGGAATTGTCGTGTTGCTTGTTGTACCGTTGTTTGTGTTACTTAATAAACACCGCTTTATAACTCAAATGATGTTTTTGGGTAAACAGCTCCAAACAAACGAGCAATAACTAACAGTCATAACTAACATTTCCAGTAGTATGATTCAGTCTGCTTGTCTGCAGCTATGGTGGTTGTGGCCGTATCATATTGTGATCAATTTCCCGTTTCTGTCAATTGCCAAAGGGCTGTGATAACATCTGGTGGATGACGCTCTGATTCCTTTCAGAAGTGCAAGGTACATTGTCGACGAGCGACAATAATACTGGGATAAGACGCTCTTCAGAATGTCTCTTGGAAAAGCCATACTTTTGAGTAAGTGGCAGCACATCTCATTCATGCCCCACATGTAGGTCAGAATTTTATATGATGAAAGTAAGCGCACATCCAACATGAACTTACATGAGTCTGAATAGACAAAGGTATGCACCTCAATGTTGTTGTGCATGTATGTAGTATTATGGCTGATGAACAAATGTAGGATTTGGATCTATGCCTGCTGATAATTAACAGTCAGTTAAGACCATTAAATATCCTATTTCAAGTGATTAAATGCTGCTTATGCAATTTTGTAATTATCGCACAGTCAACATGGAAAGACGACCAAAACGTTTTCATCAATTCCTTATTCAAGTGAAGGATAAGAGGCCATAGACACTGTTGGTTTCAGTGAGAGATTGGTGCTGTTTATGAGATATCAGATTTTATTTTGGACTAAACTCCATTCACAACTTTGTGAGAGGATCCCAGCAGAGCACACAGCAGTACTCCATCCCTAATCACCCACCCCAACCCAACACCTCCCTAGGTACAAGAGATAATGCTTTGTACATTTCTGCGAATGGGGATTGTACACTCAGCTGGCGGGAACCCCCCCCCACCTCTGAAAAGGAAGAGAGAAGAAGAGGAAGGGAAGGCAGGTAAGTGTCCGTGGGAGTGATCTATGGCAGGGGAGGTGCAGGAAGAGGGGATGCAGGGCCAGTAAGGAGTGTAAGGCAGAAAGGTCTGCAGATGATTCTGCAACCACAGTGTGCAAGCAGCACTCAATCCACCTCAACATTTCTGAGGTCCAGTGCCATAGGAGGCTTCACTTCTCTTGGGACGCAGCCACCGCCATAAGCCAGGTGATGGGGCTGGAGATCATCTCTAACTTCCTATTGCCATTGGGTTTGAAGTTCACAATGACTTTCAGCTTTTCTATGTCAGGTTCATTCCAGTATGGGGTCTGTGTGGTGTGTCGCAATCTGCTGTTCACATTTGTGTCAAGCTCATTACTCCCACTCTCTTCAAGTCATGACACTCCCCATTACTGCATTAGAAAGGTCAGCCAGGCTGAGGGAGCCAGAAACTTTGCAGGCTTCCCCAACATCCAGCATGCCACTAACTACACTCATTAGGACATTGAGATACCAGCAGGTGAGCTGGGAGCCTTTGTGAACTGAAAGGGGATCCACTCAATGAATGTTCAGATTATCTGTGACTATAAGACTCAAGTCTGTATTCGCTACCCTGACAGCTGACATGATGCCTACATCCTACGACATGCAGAGGTACCAAGGGTGTTCGTCTCTCCAGGTCATTTGGATAGGTGGCTCCTGTGTGATAAGAAATATCCCTTGAAAAGATGGCCCCACTCTGGCACCCAAGAATAGAAGCAAGGGAAAGGTACAATAGGAGTCATGTCTCCACAAGGGCAGAGGTAGAGAGGACTGATGGAGATGTGGTCCAGTTAGGTGAAGCAATACAAAATCCTCTAGAGTACATGTCGCTTATAATCATCGTGGGATGCATTCCACACACTTCGGCTCTAGCAAGGGATGAAGATAGTGAGGTAGCTCCATATGCCATGGAGGATGACTCTACTGAGGAAGGTACAGAGTGAGGACATGAGGCAGAAGTGAGGAATCTCCAGGTATGCCTTGATGTTGAGTACTTCAGCTAGACTGCCATGCATCGAAGCTACCTCATGTCAAGAGCACTGTCCCCTTCCCAGGCATTTATGAAGAGCAAACCACAAAGTCCATTCATAGCCAATGCATTGCAATTACAAGCCCTTGCTAGGCCCTGCACCTATGATAACCATCAAGTATATAGAGGCCATTAGAAGAAAATCAATCTTCATCTCATATGCAAAATAACAAAAAAACAAACAACAGTTTTTGGTGTTAACTATCACTATAAAGAAAGTTCACAATGGCGTGTCACCTAGGAGAAGTCCCTGTTGTTCTCAAGGTGCCTTAACCTTACATTTGCGGTTGTTGTATCTTGATGCCTTACCATCACTGGCAGGAGCACTGGAGGCAGCCCACTGACTCTGCTGTCATGTCAGCTCTGATGGCCTTGGTGGTCATCCTCTGACTGGCAGATCCTGAGTGGGCTGTGCACAGGAGGGCGCATCCAGCTGAGTACTTTTCAGTTATCAAATTTCATTGGGTGTGACAGATACTGGCAGAAGGGTGAAGAAGCTGCTGCCCTCATCCAGAGTGCCCTGAGAGGAGCCCACGGGGCGACAGACAGCTTGTTTGCCGGCATGACAAACGCTTTGATTTCCCTGCTCATCAATGATGGATGGGCATTTACCAGAGGGATGAGATACCTCATTCATTTCTCATAATGGCAGTGTCATCCTGAGGTCTTTGTGAGTAAACTATGGGCGGCACGGTAGCACAGTGGTTAACATTGTTGCCTCACCATGCCAGGGACCCGGGTTCAATTTCGGCCTTGGGTCACTGTTTGTGAGGAGGTTGCACATTTTCCCTGTGTCTACATAGGTTTCCTCCAGGTGTTCCGGTTTCTTCCCACAGTCCAAAGATGTGCAGGTTAGGTGGATTGGCCATAAATTGACCATAATATCAGGGGATTAACAGGGAAAATATGTAGGTTATGGAATAGAACATAGGTGGGATCATGGTCGGTGCGGACCTGATAGGCCCAGTTGGCATTGTAGGGATTCTATGATCTATGGTTTTATAATCTAAACTCCAGGATAGTATGTCTATTCTTTAGGGAATGCTGATTTAGAGTCCATTTTTCAACTTTGATGCATTATAGTGCTATTTGTGTCTCATTTTTGTTACAGATTTTCTGCAATACAATTGAACTTGGAAAAGGTAAAAGTTGTCCTCATAACTTTTCTAGGAACTTCCATTCACAGTTTTGGTTTCTGCTACATGTACTATGCCCCAGTCCATCCATTCTGTTTACTACCAGATATTTCTCATTAGTTCCAAGAAGGCATAAGCCTGGATAATTCACTTGACTACTGTCAACATCTGCCCAGAGTTTTATTTCTGTTTGTTTGGGTGGGCCCTTTTCAAATACCATAGGTAAATTCAGCTGTCAACTATCAAAACGTTTTTGTTCTTCTCTTGAGATAAATTTACCATTCAGTAAGTGAAACATGTTCACTTTTTGATGTTGGAATGATCCCATATTTTTTGCATGAATATTCCTGCGATTACCTTTTTGAATACAACGCAAAGGTATGTAATTTAATAGAAACTCTGGGATTTTGGGGGAATAACATCTTCTTCATGATAAAATTTACTTATATGGCTCCTATAAGTTAAGTAGTCATGATGCAGTGCAGACCTCTGATTGATGATTCTAAATCCCTATTTAGGCAGGTCATATATCCATACATGATTGTGAAACCATCAACCTTTCTTCTTAAGATAAAGGCAAAATACTGCAAATATTGAACTCTGAAACAAAAACAGAAAATGCTGGAAAACCTCAGCGTTCTGACAGCATTTGTGGAGAGAGTGTAGAGCCAACATTTTGCATCTGGATGACCCTTTGTCAGAACTTCTGTGGAGAGAGAATAGAGCCAACTGGAAGACTTGAAACATTAGCTCTATTCTCTCTCCACAGATGCTGTCAGATTTGCTGAGATTTTCCAGCATTTTCTGTTTTTGTTTCTGCTTTCTTTCCATGATGTATCAGAAGTTAGATTACCAATCTGATTTCTGAGTTACATTTAGCCTTTTGTGTTTCTGCACAAGTAGATTCAAGCAAAAGATTCTTTATTGAAGTCATTTTTTTGAAAATAGATCAAACATTAATGTAGGCTGAAACTGTAAAAATAATTACTTTCAGTTATATACTGGCTTTTTAAACAAAGTGGGCAATAACCTTAGAAAATAAATGCAGTAACTTTGAAACAATGCCTTTTTTGAAAATATCAGCACTTTGAAAATATACTTATGTCTGAAGATTTCCAAGATCATACAATTATATCTTAGCCAAGTGATTGTCATTACTATTGACATTTAAACATCATGCTTTCAGCATTTATGGAGGCACATTAGTTAGTTGTTGCTGACTGAAGGCAACCAAAAGAAGTATCTTCTCTCTTAACATTTCTTAATGCAATCTTCTTTCTTCTCCTGAAGACATTGACTCAGACTGTGCGGTGTGATTCCTGAGGCAACAATTTGTTCAAACGGCAACAGATTATCTTGATTTCTAATGTCATCTTCATCCCAACTTTGTCCAAAAGACCATTCTAACTTCCCTACAAAAAGAGCACAGTAAAAAATCTCACAACATCAGGTCAATGTCAACAAGTGTATTAGAAATCACGAGCCTTTGGAGCACTGGTCCCCCTCTGAAAGTAGTAAGAAGTCTGACAACATCATGTTCAAGACCAAATGATTGATTTGATAGTAAAGTCACAAGCTTTCGAAGTGTTTCGACCTCTTCATCAGGTGAATGAAGTGTTCTGGTTTCAGACAGCACATATAACAGCACAGATAGTTTACAGATTACTGATTAGAATTCGAATCTTTATACCCTAACCTGCTATTCAAGTCTTACATGGTTGACAATGTGAGTGGAAGGAGCACTGGGCACAGATTAAAGAGGTGTGCATTGTTTCCAGACAAGGACTCGCCATGGACTATTCTCCAGAATCAGTTGTATTCTTGGATACACGCATCTCCATCAAGGACAGTCACCTCAGCACCTCACTGTACTGCAAGCCCACAGACAACCTCACAATGCTCCACTTCTCCAGCTTCCACCCTAAATATGTTAAAGAAGCCATCCCTTACAGACAAGCCCTCCATGTACACAGAGTTTGCTCAGATGAGGAAGATCATGATGGACACCTCCAGACACTGAAAGATGCCCTATGAGAACAGGATATGGTGCTCAACTCATTGATCGACAGTTCCGATACGCCACAGCGAAAAACCACACCGACCTCCTCAGAAGACAAGGACAGGACATGGTAGACAGAGTACCCTTCATCATCCAGTACTTCCCCAGAGCGGAGAAGCTACGACATCTTCTCAGGAGTCTTCAACATATCATTGATGAAGTTGAACATCTCGCCAGGGCCATCCCCACATCCCCACTTCTTGCCTTCAGACAACCATGCAACCTCAAACAGACCATTGTCCGCAGCAAACTACCCAGTCTTCAGGAGAACAGTGACCACAATACCACACAACCCTACCACAGCAACCTCTGCAAGACATACCGGATCATCGACATGGATTACATC
This sequence comes from Sphyrna mokarran, assembly GCA_024679065.1. Taxonomy (NCBI): domain Eukaryota; kingdom Metazoa; phylum Chordata; class Chondrichthyes; order Carcharhiniformes; family Carcharhinidae; genus Sphyrna; species Sphyrna mokarran. Next base: position 112,917,787 of record JAGIQG010000003.1, read on the forward strand.
ACCACACGTGAGAATACCATCCACCAGATACATGGTACATACTCTTGTAACTCAGCCAATGTTGTTTACCTAATACATCGCAAGAAAGGATGTTCCAAAGCATGGTACACTGGAGAGACCATGCAGACACTACGACAGTGGATGAATGAACATCGCTCGACAATCACCAGGCAAGACTGTTCTCTTCCTGTTGCCAAACAATTCAGCAGTCTCGGGCATCCGGCATCCGACCTTCAGATAAGCATTCTCCAAGGTGGCCTTCACGGACACGACAGCACTGAGTCACTGAGCAGAGACTGATAGCCAAGTTCCGCACACATGAGGACGGTCTCAACAGAGATCTTGGGTTCATGTCACACTATCTGTAACCCCCATGATTTGCCTGGGTTTGCAAAACCTCACTTGCTGCACTGTTTGGAGACAATACACCTGTGCCTAGTGCTCCTGCCATTCACATTGTCAGCTATTTTAAGACTTGAATAGCAGGTTAGGTATAAAAATTCACATTCTAATCAGTAATCTGTAAACTATCTGTGCTGTTATATGTGCTGTCTGAGACCAGAACACCTTATTCACCTGATGAAGAGGTCAAAATACCTCGAAAGCTTGTGAGTTTACTCTCAAATAAATCAGCTGGACTTAAACCTGGTGTTGTCAGACTTCTTACTGTGTTTATCCCAGTCCAACGCTGGCATCTCTACATCATCCCCCTCTGAAAGCTCATAATTCCAAATAAAGCAGTTGGAGTTTAACTTGATGTTGTGAGACTTCTCACTGTGCCCACCCCAATGCAACGCCAGCATCTCCACATCATGGCTTCCCTAAAGAAGGATGGTCAATAGTTTGCTGTTGGCAAACTGGAGGCATAGATTATGTGATATCAGGAAATCCGCATGAATGGTATATTGAGCAGGACCATTTATGATAAAATTAATTACCGCAACGGCAATGCCTTCCTGACCACAGCATGGAAACATCCATCAATATCTCATTGAAAAGTTGTTTCGCCAATTGGACGTGCAAAATACGCTTGTTTCTTTGTAATGCAATCCCAATAAGCATCAGCGCATGGATCTATGAGTTCACATTCTCATCTCCTGTTTCCAACTAATGTCTTTTCAGTCTTAAAATTCCTTCATTAACTACAGACAGGATACCTCCAAAAGAGTGGATAGGACTAGAGCTGGCTACCTTCAACTGGCTACCATCACTCAAACCAGCCTCCCATCCATTAACATTGTCTACAATTTCCACTGCCTCGGGAGAGCAGTTATCATAATCAAGGACCCACACACCCCAGATAATACTCTCTTCCATCAGGAAAAAGATATAAAAGGCTGAGGACACATACTAACTTATTCCAAAACAACTTCTTTCCTGCCACTATAAGACTTTTGAATGGACTTGCCTTGCATTAAGTTAATCTTTTGCTACACCTGAGCTATGACTGTCATACTTCATTCTGCATTCCCTCCTTTCTTTCATATACAGCATGCAAGAAGCAATACTTTTCACTTTTTACGAATACACGTGGCAATAATAAATCAAATTAAATCAACCTTTACTGTTCAGTGCAGACTAGGCTAACTCATTGTCAAATGCTAATCTAGGTCAACATGAGAAAAACTTTGGCAAAAAGCAATGCTCACCAGTTGATGTTCTCCTTTACATATAGATATTTTTCATTTTGCCACAAAATCCCCCTCACAGCTTACTCTTGGATCTTGCACATGGACTGCAAAAAGTTATTTTTGCAACATATCTTGGAATTCAAAACCATAAGGAAAAACTGCTTGAATTCACGCCTTGTACCCTGAATTAAGACATTGTTCTCGTTGAAGAAAGATTAAAGTATCCTTCACACTTTCTCAAAATGACCATAAAGCTTTGTGTCTAGGCTGAGGTTGATAAGTACCAAGATTCCCAAATATAGATATTGTCATGGCAACATGATGTATGCATGTATAATACTAATCCTTAATTTCATTGGCTGGTCAAAGATATTTAAGAGGACTTTTAAGACCATCAAAGACACTGAAAGATGGCTGCCACAGATGGAATTTGAATTTGAATTACATAAAAATATCTAGAGCAAAGAATCTACTGATGACCCTGAAACCATTGTCAATTGTCAGAAAAACCCCATCTGTTTACTAAAGTCCTTTGTTCTTGTGTGCATTGCAAAGGTCAGAGCATGGATTTACCTTTTAAGATATCTTTACCTGTGATTTTTTTGGTGCATAAAAACCCCTCTTGTCTAAATTTAAATTCTAGAAACCATGTTGGACTGAGTTCTTTGCAATCAGTCAGCACATACACTGAATTTCTAAATTTCTAAAAACCCTGACACAATCATTGGAGGAGTGGAAAATAAGGACAAGTCCTGACAGCCACCCGAATCTTTGAGAACAATATGAATCAGTAGTTGAAACAACTGTTTTGTTGACTTCAAATCAATATTTATAGTACACCTGAATTTTTATGTAATTTATTAGTCATCACCTGATCTTTTGAGCTACTGATGAAGTCATTCCTTGTAAAAGAATTCCATTGTCCCTGAATTTGCCTATCTTCTTACAGAGAATACGTGTGTGTATTCATCAGATCAATTTGATAGATAAAATCAAAACTATATTTTTAGAACCTCCTACTTTTTATGCATTGTCATAACATCATAAGAAATAGTAGGAATTAACCTTTTGAATCTGCTCTGCCATTTAATAAGATTATAGACGTTCTGACTGTAGCTTTAATTCCAGTTTCTTGCCTGCCTCTCATGACCTTTAGTCAAAAATCTGTCTGTCTAATTCAGCTTTGAAAATATTCAATGACCCAGCCTTCAGCTCTCAGGGAGATGAGTTCCAGAGGTTATTGACCTTCTGAGAGAAGAAAGTCCTCCTTACCTCTGGCTTAAATTGGAGACTGCCTTATTTTAAACTTTGCCTCCTACTTCAAGATTCCTAAACAAAGGGAAACATTCTCTCAGCATCTACCCTGTCAAGCGACTTCAGAATCCTAAGGATAGGCAACAATACCTCCTCCACGATCATTGTCAACACCGGTGCCCCACAAGGCTGTATCCTCAGTCCCTTACTAAACTTCTTACACACGTATGATTGCATGGGCAAATTCCCCTCCAAATCGACTTTCAAGTTTGCTGATGACACCACCATAATGGGTCGGATCTCAAACAATGACAAGACAGAGTACAGGAATGAGATAGAGAATCTGGTGAACTGGTGCAGCAACAATAATCCCTCTCTCAATGTCAACAAAATGAAGGAGTTTGTCATTAACTTCAGGAAGCACGGTGGAGAACACACCCATGTCTACATCAACAGGGACAAAGTAGAAAGAGTCAAGAGCTTCAAGCTTTTAAGTGTCCAGATCATCAACAACTGTCCTGGTACTTCCATGAGAACACTGTATTTAAGAAAGCCCACCAATGTCTCTCCTATCTCAGGAAATTTGGCATGTCACCATATAGAAGCACCATAGAAAGGTTGTTGGTGATCTGGGCACTTAAGCTTGAAGTTCTCAACCATTTTCATTTTGCCCCTGTTAATATAAATGGAGACATGCCATCCACTATGCTTCTTAAAGTCAAAGACTACACAGTGCCAGATATTTAATTCTATTGATTACAATGGAGTTGAAAATCAAACCTTTAACAGGTAACCATTTGATACCACCCAGAGTCATATTTATACCCCCTCATCCAAAATGGCTTCTATTTGACACCACTCTCTTTCTCCCTTTGTGAAGTCTCCTAAAAAAAAACCTTCTTTGACTGTTTTAGCTTCTATCATTTCATTTCCTCTTCCTTTTTTCAAAACCACATTGGCAAACGCCCTGGTATACTTTTGTTGTGTCAATGAGCTATAAATATTTAAAATCTTGGCACTGAACTGGTCTTTTTGATAATAAATGCAGCTTCTTTCAATTGCAATATAGCATGGCAGGAACATGCACCATTAAGATTTAGCGTGTGTTGAAGCTGATTTAACAAAGGCTGTTTGTTGAAACCTTTGTGCACTTTTCAGAACATGAGCAGCTGGTTTTTCTAAAGATATAGATGCTATAAGATGCTGGAAATCTGAAATAATAACAGAAAATGCTGGAAATATTTATGAGATAGGCAACACCTCTGACAACAAACAAAGTTAATGGCCAGATTTTTTGCTAAGTGTCCGTGTTGTTCACATTGTAGCTGCCTGCAAAGATTCCTGAAAAACCCAATCTTTATTCAATCATCAAATGGTTAGATATTAGCACAGAAAATTGTCGGGTGCCAAGGAAAAGAATAAAGACAGGGCAGACCTTTATACAACAGCAGCTGTTCCATTCTGGTACATTTTTAAAGGTGCAAGTCTTATAGTAAAAGATAAAGTTTATTTGTGTCACAATTAGGCTTACATTAACACTGCAATTAATAGATTGGTGATGGGTAGTCAAGTAGGGGACAGTTGAGTCAGGAGGGTACCTGGGATTCTATTGTTTGGGGGTAAGTCAGGTAGTTGAGGTGTTGCAGTCAGGTAATCGGGATAATTGGCTGGATGGGGGAGTAGTGGGACAGACAGGCAGAGGTTGTTAAGTGAACCAGAAGGGTAGTTGTGTGAGGAAATCATTGGATGCGGTTGCGCGGGGGGGGATGGTGGCACTCATTGAGGGGTGCAGTTTGGTTGTGGCTTTCAGTTGAGTTAGGCTGGCTGATCGCATTAACCAGCATGGCTCATCCTGGGTAATAATTCAGGTAAGTCATTGTTCTCTGGGACAGAATGTTTGGAAGTGCTGGTGTCTGAGTGTGAATTTTCCAATTTGCTTTTTTTTCTCTCTCTCTTTTTGAGTGCTTTTTGCTGCTGTAGTTAGTCCTGGGGCTAGCTGGGAAGGAAACCAGGGAGTATAAAAAGAAAGTGGCAGTAGACAGCGTGCAGCGTTGGGAGCGGGCAGTGTGAGTGAGTAGGGAAGCAGAGTGAGAGGTATAAGGGCTTTGGCTCGCGGGGCTTGGGCAAGAGCAGGCTTAGGCACAGTGTGCTACTGGTTTTTCCATTGGAATTCACACCTCCAAAGGTGTTCATGACAATGGCAGGGATTAAGGGAAGACACCTCACCTGTGTACGGTGTCATATGTGGGAGTTCCTGGAGGCAAGACCTCTCCCGAAAGTCCACGTATGCGTCAAGTGTTTGGAGCTACAGCATCTGAGGGCTCGGGTCAAGCAACTAAAGTGCCAATTGGGAGATGCATTTTTAGTCAGGGAGAACGAGGCAATCATGGAAGGGAGGCAGAATAAGGTGGCAGAGCCAGAGCCTAAGGGGGGGGGGAACCTGACCCTTACAGGTGGATTACTGTCAGGAAGGGGAAAAAGGAGAGGGGAGACAGTCCAAAGACTTCCCCTGTGGCAGCCCCCCAAAATATCAAGGACAGAGGGTTAAAAAAGGCAAGGCATGAGGACCAGAGTACCTCAAAGGGGAGGAAAGGGGCTAGAAGGGAGATAGTGGTGGGGGATGGGAGGGTTAAAGGAATAGATAGACGTTCTGTGGTCCAAGGCGGGACTCTAGGATGGTAGTTTGCCTCCCTGGAGCAGGGGTGCAAGATGTGTCGGACAGGGTAGAGGGCATTTTGAACGGTGAGGGGGCCCAGGCGGATGTGATTATTCACATAGGAGAGAAGAATGTAGGAAGGAAGTGCAGGGAGGATATATGAAAGCAGTTCAGAGAGTTGGGGGGTAGGCTGAAGAGCAGGGCCTCTACAGTGGTGACCTCAGAGCTGCTTCCAGGGCCGGGTAATAACGGAGCCAGGAGAAATGAGATCCTACAGCTGAATGCATGGCTGGTGTAGGGCAGAGAGTTTCGTATTTGTGGATAATCGGGAAGTCTTTGTGAAAGAAGGGCACCTATATAGAAGGGACGGGGAACACTTGAATGGGAAGGATGTAATATCTTAGCTGGGAGGTTAGCTGGACTGTTTCGGCAGGATTTAAACTAATATGGAGGGGGGGAGGGGCTGAGACCAATAGCTCGGTAGAGAGCAAGATGGAAGATAGAGTAAGCTTGGATGAGAAGTGATGCACCGGGGAGAAGGAGGTTCCGAGTGGGCTTGGAGGCCTGGAGTGTGTCTGTTTCAATGCGAGAAGCGTAACGGGAAAAATGGATGAACTTAGGGCCTTAATGTTTGCGAGGAACTTTGGATGTGGTTGCGGTGACGGAGACGTGGTTAAAGGAAAGGGAGCAGTGGCAACTGAACATTCCTGGGTATAAGTGTTTCAGGCATGACAGAGGAGAGTCCAGAAGAGTTGGAGGAGTGGCATTGTTAGTTAGGGAGAGCATCACGGCGGTGCAGAGGGAGGACAATACAGAGGAGTTAGGAGTGGAGTCGCTGTGGGTGGAGTTGAGGAATAGAAAGGGGGCGATTACTATGCTAGGGGTTTATTATAGGCCACCCAACAGCCCGCGGATAGTTGAAGAAGGCATATGTAAAGACATTTTGGATAGGAGCAGAAAGAACAGAGTCGTTATAGTGGGAGATTTTAATCTCCTGAGGGTGGATTGGAAAGTACCTAGAGCTGGGGGTTTGGACGGGCAGGAATTTGTAAAATGTGTACTGGAAGGATCGTTGGAGCAGTATGTAGCTAGCCCGACTAGAGAAGGGGCTATATTGGATTTAGTTCTGAGTAATGAGCCAGGTCAGGTGATTGATGTTGTAGTGGGGGAACATGTGGCTAACAGTGGCCACAATTCTGTCTACTTTAGGATACAGATGGAAAAGATGCTTGTTGCCCTAGGGGCAGGGTGCTGAATTGGGGGAAGGCTAACTACGGTCGGATTAGGCAGGAACTTAGGGAAACTGATTGGGAACGGTTGTTCAAGGGTAAGTCCACGCTAGGCATGTGGGACTCTTTCAAGGGAATACTGAAAATGTTGCAAGATAAGTACATGCCAGCCAAGAGGAAAGATGGGAAAGGTGGGATTAGAGAGCCGTGGATTACTAGAGATATTGAAGATTTGGTTAGGAAGAAAAGAGAGGCATATGATAGGTCAAAGCAGCTGGGAACCGAGACAGCATTGAAGGAATATAGAGAGAGTAGGAGGGAGCTCAAACAGGGAGTTAGAAGGGCAAAAAGGTGGCATGAAATAATTTTGGCGGATAGGATTAAGGAAAATCCAAAGGTTTTTTACTCCTATGTTAGGAATAAAAGAGTGGTTAGAGGAAAAATCATACCTCTTAGGGACGGAGGAGGGGAAGTGTGCTTAGAGCCCGAGGGAATGGCGGAGATCCTGAATGAATACTCTGCGTCGGTATTCATGAAGGAGAGGGGCTTGTTGACAGCTCCTGTCTCTGAGGGAGCTGTGGACCAGTTGAGAGAAATATCCATACCGAGGGAGGAAGTGTTAGAGCTTCGAGGTAGCATTAAAACTGATAAATCTCTGGGGCCTGATGGCATTTATCCCAGGCTGCTTAGGGAGGTGCGAGGTGAAATTGCTGGGCTTCTGACGCAAATCTTTGTCTCTTCTTTGGACACAGGTAAAGTCCCAGAAGACTGGAGAATAGCTAATGTTATACCGTTGTTTAAAAAGGGTAACAGGGATAACCCTGGAAATTATAGACCGGTGAGTTTGATGTCAGTGGTAGGGACATTGTTGGAGGGGATCTTTAGAGATAGGATGTATAGGCACTTAGAGCGTTGCAATCTGATTAGGGATACGCAGCATGGATTTGTTAAGTGGAGGTCGAGCCTTACAAATCTGGTAGAATTTTTTGAGGAGGTGACGAAAACAGTGGACGAAGGGCAAGCCATTGATGTTGTCTATATGGATTTTAGTAAGGCGTTTGACAAAGTCCCTCATGGGAGGTTAGTTGAGAAGGTCAAGGCTAATGGGATACAATGACAGGTAGCTAGATGGATAAGTAACTGGCTTGGTAATAGGAGACAGAGAGTAATAGTGGAAGGGTATTTCTCTAGCTGGATGTCGGTCACTAGTGGTGTGCCGCAGGGCTCGGTACTGGGACCTCTTCTATTTGTAATATATATAAATGAGTTGGAAAAGGGAGTAAGTGGAGTGATCAGCAAGTTTGCAGATGATACAAAGATGGCTGGACTTGCAGATAGTGAGGAGCATTGTCAGGCGATGCAGCAGGACATAGATAGGCTGGTAGCTTGGGCAGATAGACGGCAGATGGAATTCAATCCTGATAAATGTGAGGTGATGCATTTGGGGAGAAAGAATGTAGGGGGGAGGTATATGATAAAGGGTAGACCTATTAAGAGTATAGAAACGCAGAGGGACCTGGGGGTGCAGGTGAACAAGTCTCTGAAGGTGGCAGAGCAAGTGGAGAAGGTTGTGAAGAAAGCATATAATATGCTAGCCTTTATAGGAAGGGGTATAGAGTACAAGAGCTGGCCTTTAATGTTGCAGTTGTATAAAACACTGGTTAGACCTCATTTGGAATACTGCGTCCAGTTCTGGTCGCCCTACTACCGGAAGGACGTAGAGAGTCTGGAGAGAGTGCAGAGGAGGTTTACCAGGATGCTGCCTGGTATGGAAGGTCTGAGTTACGAGGAGAGATTAGGCAAATTGGGACTGTTCTCCTTAGAAAGACGAAGACTTAGAGGAGATCTAATAGAGGTGTACAAGATTATGAAGGGGATAGGTAGAGTAAACAGGGTTAAGCTTTTTCCTAGGATGGACTCAAATAGCACGAGGGGTCACGGGCTTAGGGTGAGGGGGGGGGGTAAGGTATAATTTGGATGCTAGAGGGAGATTTTTCACACAGAGGGTGGTGGGGATATGGAATGTGCTGCCCAGTAAAGTGGTGGAGGTAGGTACTTGGGAGTTATTTAAGAAATACTTAGATGGGCACATGAACAGAATGGGAATGGAAGGGTATAGAAAACTGATTTAAAATAGGGATCATGAGCTTTGGAGTCCCTGGGAAGTGTGTAAATAGATGATGATATTGATGTACTTGTTTTTATCCTACAGGTGTTTTTGTCCACCTTATTGTCTAATGAGGGGCATACACGTGACGGGTCATGAGAGGGCTGCTCTTGGATCTTTTTCGAGAGTATCCTAGTGCTTCACATCGTTAGTGTACGCTTGACCTGGACCATTTGATGGGCAACACGACAGCTCAGTGACTATCATTGTGCTGTGCAGATACACGGATTTGGGCCTGTGTCTGTGGGAGTTTGCGCGTTCTCCCTGTACTTGCGTGGGTTTTCTCCGGGCACTCCGGTTTCCTCCCACATACCAAAAATGTGCTCTTAGGCTAATTGGCAAAACAAATTTTTCCTAAATTGTCTCAAATTTGGTTTTTAATCCATAGATTTATAAACATGGACAGGGATCGTGGGTAGAGGTGGGAACATCGGAGTGGCGGCGCGGGCTCGTTGGGCCGAAGGGCTTGTTTCCCGTGCTGTTTTGTTCTTTGTTCTTTGTTCTAAGTCCTGTGTACCTGGCCCAAGGCTTTGACACTGAGCTCAGTATCAGAGACATTCACGGAGGGTCTCAGACATTGAAATCAGTTCATCAGAAGTTTAAACTTCCTGTGCAATGTCTGCACATGTTTGCATGACTGGACTTACATAAAAACCTGATGCTAATCACTCAACATAAGTCTGAATAATGACAATCTGGATATCAGAAGATTTGGGCCAAAGTCTCAGGTTTCTAATCTTTCATTAGAACTGACAGGCAGTCTTGTTGTGACAGTTGTTAGCATCCTGTCAATATTTTCTTATCTTTACAAGACTTATCAGATAATTTGCAAGAAGATCAGATTATGACATTTCCATTTACAGGATGTTCTTTTTTTTAATGTTATCACCTTCAAAAATCTTAAACTCAAAATGGGCATTTATATATTTGAAAAGTTAAGAAAATATCTTCTTTGAAACCATTAAAGACAAATCACCTATATTGAGATTTGTCCAGTGATAAACTGGCAGAACATGCACAAGGCTTGTTGATGGACAGCCAATAATAATATGGTTGTTTGTACAGGAAAATGACGAAAGATAATGCTGAATATTCAAAACTACAAGGATTTCTGAGTACATCATCCATTTGTTTTTGAAAGCTGGATGATTTATCAATATGTCGCAATCTCAGATATTTTCTCTTCCTCTATGCCCATTACAACAAAACTGAGGACTGGATTTTCACCTGTGACTTGGGAGAATGTTTGACTCCGTGAACCTGACTTTTCAAAAGGGTTGCCATGGCGTCAGATGTTTGATCCATGGGGCATGGAGGGAGTGCGATATTACAAGTCAGAGTAGTTATATGCCTAGTAGTAGTATGAACTAGCGATGAAGTAGCGATGAACAGGCTGGGTACTGAAGGCTCCAACACTGGGACCAATTTTACCGTTGCATTGCACCCATTTTCAGGCAAAAGAAAAACTTGGTAAAGTCAGGCATGAGGCGAGTAGTTCAATCCACGTCCATCTCTGTGCCAGCTTCCCCTTTACCAAAGCCCGAAAATGATTGTGATCAGGACCACACTCAAAATGGACGTGACAGCCATTTCAATGCATTTGCATGTATTTAAATTGATTTCATGGACTGCATGCCCAACTTTACCAGAACTACCCCCTTTACCATCGCATTCACCCGTGCAGAATTGGCACAAAACAAACATACTCCATAAAAGATTCAGATGCTCCAATTAGTGAGGAGTAAGTGCCTAGCATCCAATCGCACTCTGCTTGAGTAAGAAATCTGACAACATCAGATTTAGTCCAATTGATTTATTTGATAGTAAACTCACAAGCTTTTGGGATTTCTCCCTTCATCAGGTGAATGGAGTTTGGAGGCCTGAACTCTCCATTCACCTGACAAAGGGAGAAACTCCGAAAGCTTGTGAGTTTACTATCAAATGAATCGGTTGGACTTAACCTGATGTTGTCAGATTTCTTATTGTGTTTACCCCAGTCCAACGCCGGCATCTCCACATCATGACTCTGCTTGAAATCAGCGGAACAGAGGTGAGGGGATCCGCTGCCACTCTGCTTGAGATCTGAGATTGGTGGTGGAGAAGGGGCCTGTGCTTGGACTGAGTGGCAGGTAGTATGGGTGCGGGGGGAGTGGGGGGGGAAATAAGGGGTCAGTAATGTTGGGGGGGTGGTGGGGGAGGTAGTAATGTCTGTGGAAGCAGGAGGAGGCATTAGCTAGCCCAGGAGGAACGTGACAGGAGAACCACATGCTGTCATTTCTTTCTGTGCGTGTGCAGTTAGAGGCACCGATTGGAGCTGCACATTTCGTACACGTTAAGCCCCACCCATAGACTTCTGCAACATGATTCGGAATTGCTGATTCTTTTATCAAGCAGGATGCTTGTGGGGACGCTTGAGGATTGGTCTAAAAAAGTCAGATTTGAAACATTCCCAGTTTCAAGCCCACTCAACACTTAGAATTAAAAAAGGTAAAATAGTGTCCTGTGTCCAAAATTTTAAAAAACCCTTTATCCCTATACACATCCACATCCCATTTATGCCGACCCACAATTGCCTCTTGTCCTGTACCTACAACCCATAATCCCTCATATCTTTCATGTTAACTTATGTCTCATACCTAAATCCCATGGCCTTTCATAACTCCTATCCCAACTTGGTATCAACTCATGCCAACCCATGCCCTCTATCCAATACCTTTTATCTTTAGGCCTACCATGCCAACTCACTATGGGAAGCATTAAGGATCCTTCCAAAGAATAAAGTTCCACAAATTAAAATTGCAAGTGTCTTTCACAGATTTCACTAAATTGAAGAAAACCTCATTCATAAAGACCCCCTGACTACATTTTACATTCAATCAACTACATGAAGCAATATAAGAATGAAATAAGTGCACAATCCCTTATATCAAGCATTGGAATTCACAGGCACACTTCAAAAGAACCTACAGCTACAATCAGTTGTCAAACTGTGAAATGACAGACACCCTACTATAATAGTGGGTAATAGCAAAATCAGCAAGCAATAATATATTTTAACACTACAGACACTTTTTCGAAGAGTTATAGGACAGGGCCTTCAAATGCCTTGACAGCTTGGAAGTCCCATGTTTAACAGCAGCAAAACCTGCAATTTCCATGCTTGTCAACCATTTTTCATTGCCCATCATGATGAAAATCCAGATTTGAATTTATTTTAGTATATTGCATGTAATAATGCAATTTATAAAAAACAGCTGAAATTATTTTATACATTCTGTTGGATGCTTGGTGTGGTTCAAACGTCCATAAGTAGCAAGGACAGCAATACATTTTATTTTTGTAAATATTTAATAATATCTGAATAAATAACTCAATGGTTTATGGTAACAGATACCTGCTTTTGGATTATTTTTATTTAGTATAGATGAAATTGGACTTTCCGCCTTGAATCTGGAGAGACTATGAGTGAGCAATTCAGATGTTTTCAGCTATGGGAAAATTTGTGTGCAGACTCTGTCTTATCCTTTGGAAGTTCATGCAAAAGTCAATATTTAAGGAAACTAACATTAAAAGAATCAAAATAGAAAATAGAAAGAAGACTACAACATCACAAATACTTATATTTTTATTGCATATAATTGCATTTGTTTTTATTTTACGTACAGAATGAGATCATTTCAGAAAATGTATTTCAATATACACTACCATAGTATTCTTAATAGTAAAATAAGCAAAATGATACAATTTTAAAGGGGTAAAGGAACTCTGAAACCATTGTGTGTATATACACACACGCAATATTTACACTGACCAGACACATTGTAAAAGCCATTAAAAATGTTTATTGAATCCTTGACTTTATTAATAATGTACAAAAGCTAAGTCATGTTAAACTATTATAACATTGAATACATCCAGTTGAGGCCGAACCAATTCTGAGCTCAATATTTAAGGAAGGATGTCAGTGCCTTAGGGAAGATAGAAAAGATCAAGCTACTGGAATGCTAACAGGGTTGTGGGATTTCAATTATGTGGATGTAGACTCTGGAGTTGTCCCTTGAGAGCAGAAATAGTCCAAAGCAGTAAGTGCCTGTAGAATATTTGACCTGGAATCTGATCTTTTGGTATTCATACACATATAATTCCAGCACGAGATGCTCAATTGACAACAGTTTGTCTGGACAGTTTTCCCCTCCCTACAAGGACATTGAAGTCACAGAGTCAATGATCAAGATTGGTAACCTCAGTACAGAACAAGATACTGCAGACTCAGGTCTTTAGATAGAATTCAGGAGCAAAACAAAACATTCTGTATCAATTTGAATTTGTTTTTGCTTATAGGGACTCTTAACTCTTCCAGTGTGATCTCAAATGCACTTCAAATTGGATTAATGTTTAGCCAATGCTTTAATTCCAAAATTGCAAATTTCATCTTCTGATTATATTGAATTTTATAATTATGGTATGGCATCAGAATAGCATGTTTACCACTTGTATTCTGTGAGACGCCATATAGGTCTTTGTAAAATTTATTGATGTCTTTCCCCAGGCAGTACTTCACACATGAACTGAAAATACTAGGAATATCTTTTGCTGAGCTTATTTCAACAAAGTGGACAATGCTATACTTATGCAGATGTGAACCATTTTGCAAATCACTACAAAACATATTTAAGGCAATAGAATACATGTTTTCCGAACTATTCATTTTCTGAATCAAGTTTGTTTTGTGACAAATGGCATCCCACTTCATTTTGGTACCTTTGGAACATACAATGATGACTTTATCTGCATTCTCCTTCTGGTAGGCAAGCCATTGAGCAGGCCCCATTTCAGCAATGTTTCTCTTTTGCCACATGTCAATGATTACCTGGATACCGTTGGAACTCTGAAGTAATTCAGCAAAATTCAGAACAACGCTTTGGAAGAGTGTACAATCCATAGAGTAAACAATCAAGACTTTAACCGGTTGCAGTAGTTGTGCATCATTGTTGAATAAAATTCTTCTATTGGCTCTGCCTGTTCAAAAAAAAAAAATTCCCCCTTTGAAGTTTTAATTGGATTTAGAAATGTAGATTCAGTTCACAAATTGAGTAGCATTTCATCCAGCTTGACATCAAAATTATACATGGATCCAAATGTTACAACTAAAAACCAAGTCCAAACTATAATAATTATTTTATGTCAAGGATTTGATTTGATGATAAAGTTATGAGGGTAGAGATGAATTAGGTTGCCTTCCAGACACTTGGATTTTCTGGCAGAGATTACAGAAGTACAGAGGTAGTTATTACTACAAAGTAATGCTTTACTGATGCCAGAATTTGAGATTATGTAAATTATAACATTAATTGCTTTGAAATGACAATGTCAACCTGAAAAAAGCTTTGGCATGTGCACCAACTTTCATTTCTGGAGTCATGTTTCAACTCTAATCCTCAAACAAATTCACAAAAACATCGCTTAGTTTCATTTAAGAGAATTCAAATAACTTACCTAGTATATAAACAACAAACAGCCCAGCTCCCAAAGCAAATAGGAGCACACTGAGTACAGTGAAACCGAAGATCATCTCTCCATGTCCTATATAGAAAGAAAAATATTTTTATACAAAGCAAGTGCACATTTGGGTGGCTCACTGGTTAGTGTTGCTGCCTCACAGCACCAGAGACCTGGGTTCAATTCCAGTTTGGTTACTGTATGTGTGGAGTTTGCACATTCACCCCATGTCTGTGTGGGCTTCCTCCAGGTGCTCCAGTTTCTTTTCACAGTCTGAAAGGCACGCTGGTTTGGTGCATTGGCCATGCTAAATTCTCCCTCAGTATACCCAAACAAGCAGTGTGTGGCAAGTAGGCGATTTCCATAATAACTTCATTGCGGTATTAATGTAAGCCTTACTTGTGACTAATAAATAAACTACTAATTTTTTGCAATTTTTAAATATTGGTCTGCTCTTACAACATTTCATACCAAATTTATGTGAAGGTAAAATGCTACCTGGAGAAAGATGCTGTATTTTGACAAAATAATTTCTATCTATTTCATTGTGTGGCTGCATTCTTGGCAAGAAACTCAACTAATGGAATTATAGGCAACATAGCCAACAGAGATGGCTGGCCAGCCCCAGTGGGACATTATTGTGGATGGCTATGAAAACAGCATGGAAACTTACAAAACCACCTTCCACCCAGTGGCCACCAGGAATGTGAAGAACCCCTCCTCTTTGAAGAGGTTTGAAGTTGAGACCTTTGCCCCCAATAATTCTGCTGGATTGCAGGGTCTAGTTTATTTCCACTGTAATGTAGCAGTATGTGACTCAAGGAATCCAGATTCTTCTCATGGAAAGAACCCTACTTTAACCAATATTTTAACTAGTCAAACTTCGTACAAAATGCTGCAAAATTACCGCATCATGTAAATCAAGAGATATCTAACTAGTTGAGCTTTTGGAATCAATTTAAGTGCTATGCCATGAGTTGATACAATCCCTACAGCCCAAGAGGCCATTCAGCCCATTGAGCCTGCACTGACATCAATGCCACCCAAGCCCTGTAACTCCACATATTTACTCTGTTAGTCCCCCAACACTAAGGGGCAGTTTAGCATGGTCAATCAACTTAACCCGCACATCTTTGGATTATGAGAGGAAACTGAAACACCTGGAGGAAACCCACGCAGACATGGGGAGAACAAGCACACTTCACACAGACAGACAGTGACCCGAGGCTGGAATTGAACCTGGGACCCTGGCACTGTGAGGCAACAATACTAACCACTAAATCACATTTAGAACTATAAATAAAATATTTACCCAGCCAAAAGCAGATTCAGCTTCATCAACTATTCAATCTGAATTTCTGTCTGTAGCTATTTATGTTTGCTGTATTCCAGGCTGGCTACCCAAAATGTACTGGCTGAAAAATTCAGCTCTGCAATATTTGGATGCAGATAAAATGTTTTCCTTTGAACACAGCACAACCTGAGGACATCAACATAGAATAGTCACCTGGCCATCTAATAGGGAATTCAGAAACTTATTTGTCCAAGGAATGGTGAGAATGTGGAACTTATTGCCATAAGAACTACTGGAATAATTATTCTAGATTCACTTAAAGGGAGCTAAACAGGCAATGAGGGATAAGACAATGACAGATTTAGATCAGAACAGATGTAAGAATGTCCAGTGGTGCATAAATGTTGATTAGCCCAAACAGTGATATATCCTATTTAAACTGATGGTTCTGATTACAATATTCTGATCAGACCACTTGTTTCCAAGTCTTCACTGCTGTAGTTACTATTCCCCTTGGCCTGCAGGATGAGAGAGAAAGATCAAACTGAAACAGAAGAGGACTAGCTGCTCAGAGTGGGAGGAGGAGCGGTAAAAGGAGTTTATCCATCAAGAATCTTTAGGGAGCAATCAAGCAAATTTCAGCCTCAGCGAGTAACAGTGGGCAGAACAATAAGTAAATAATGGGATCTTGGCCATCACTTGGAGCCTCTGAGATCCCTTGTGTGCTTCTTTTTGAGAAGGCTGACTGCATCTTGTGCCAATCCTGCACTTACCAGATCAGAAACAGGCTTTTCTCAGGCCTAAGGACTCCAGGTCAGAAATCCTACCCAGGATTGAGGGGCTGACGGGAATGTAGCAGTGCCACCAGGGAGTTGGTGGTGACCATTGGTACTACAACACAAGGCCTCAGATCAGTAAAGCCCCAGGCACAGTTGAGTGATGGCTGGAGGGGGGTTCAGGTAAGGTGAATGCGGGACAGGGGGTGTAGTGCAGGGATGTGGCTGTCAATAGATCCCCCTCTTCCTTTACAGGAAGGCAGGATCTGGATATTGAATTTGATAATCAGCCATAATCGTATTTAATGGTGGAGCACACTCCAGGTGCTGAATGGCCTCCTCCTGCTCTTAGCTACTATGTTTTTATGTTTCCCCAGTGCCAGGCCCTCAATGAGGCACTTTGAAAGACACACTCACTGGAAACCTGTAAGCAGTATTGTTCATGCTCTCTGCATGATGAGCCACCTGCCCATCACTGGGTATATCAGCAGCAGCAGGATGAGGCCCTTAATTGGACATTAATTAGGGTGTGGACTGAAAGGCAGCAGGGTCCCCATCTGCCACCCAAGTGCCCAATTAAATCACCCTAACCATCAAACTTGCCTCAGGAGAAGGCACATGATTCCATCCAGTGTATGACAATACATTTTACAAAGGTGATCACTAAAATCTGTTAGCTTTCACAGGCAGACTTACAGCTTCAGGACGTGGTGAGGACATGACTTCCAGCGGTTGTGAAGATAACTGTAGCCATGAACTTTTCCACATCAGGATCTTTTAAGGTGAGGCCAGGGGACATTGAGTTATAAATATTTACAGCATGGAAACAAGCTCTTCAGCTCAACTTGTCCATGCCACCCAATTTTTCCACTAAGCTATTCCCAATTGCCCATGTTTGGCCCATATCCCTCTATACCAATCTTACCCTGCAACTGTCTAAATGCTTTTTAAAGACAAAATTGTACCCATTTCTATTGCCATATCTGGTAGCTCGTTCTAGATGCTCACCACCCTCTGAAAAAAATTGCTCCCACATCTCTTTGTATCTCTCCCCTCTCAGTTTAAACCTATGCCATCTAGTTTTAGACTCCTCTATCTTTGGAAAAAGATGTTGACTATCTATTTTATTTGTATCCCTCATTATTTTCTAGACCTCTGCAAGATCACCCCAAAGTCTCCTTCTCACCAGGGAAAAAATATCCCAGTCTATCCAGCCTCTCCTTACAATTCAAACCTTCAAGACTCGGTAGCATCCTACTAAATCTTTTCTGCACTCTTTCTAGTTTAATAATGCATTTTCCATAATAGGGTGACCAAAACTGTACAAAGTATTCCAAGGGTGGCCTTACCAATGTCTTGTACAACTTCAGCAAGACATCCCAACTCCTGTTTTCAATGTTCTGGCAACGAAACCAAGCATGCTGAGTGCCTTCACCTGTAATTCCACTTTCAAGTAGCTATGAACCTGTACCCCTAGATCTCTAAACCCTTCCCAATGCCTTACCATTAACTGAGTAAATGCTGTCCTGGTTCAATCTACCAAAACACATCACCTCACATTTACCTAAATTAAATGGCAGATGGGAGTTTATCAGCCCACTAGCCCAATTGATCAAGATCCTGTTGCAGTTCCAGGTAACTTTCTTCCATGTCCACAATGCCACCAATCTTAGCACTACCTGCAAATTTGCTAATCATGCCTCCTAAATTCTCATTCAAATCATTAATATAAATAACAAATAACAGTGGACCAAGCACCAATCCTGAGGCTCACCATTAGTCACAGGTCTCCAGATTGAAAAACAACCCTTTACAACCATTTTCTGTCATCAAGCCAATTTTGCATCAATGGGCCACCTCACCCTGCATCCCATGCAATTTAACTTTATGCAACAACCTACCATGCAGTACCCTGTCAAATACCTTGCTAAAGTCCATATAGACAATGTCAATGCACTACCCTCATCTGTCTTCTTAGACATCTTTAACACGTCCCAGTTTTCTGTCTGTGCTCTATGAAGGAAATCAATATATGTCATACTATGTGTCTTTAAGAGCCAAATACAGATATGCAGATATACCATTTTAAATGTTCTGCTGATGAATGGCCATATTCAGAACATCATGCAAGTGAATACTTGGTATCCTGGCAGAAGGCAGTTCTATTAACCACATCAAACTGGACAAAGACTCACCACACTCATGACTCTGCTGTAGTGCGCAACCCATGCACTTGTGGGCAGCAAACACGTAGGAAGAACTGTGATATCTCATGGGGTGTCATTGGTTCAGCCTACAAAGTATTGGCTGCTCATTCTGGAGGAATCCAGCAATAAAGTTATGTAAATGATTGATTAGGACACATTTTGAATTTTGTGTCCAATTCTGGTCACCACACTACTGGAAGGATGTGGTGGCTTAGGAGAGAGTATAGAAAAGGTTTACCAGGATGTTGCTTGGTATGAAGGTCATTAGCTGTGAGGAGAGATTGAATGAACTGGGACTGTTCTCCCTGGAAAGATGGAGGCTGAGGGGGCATCCTGATAGAAGTTTATAAAATTATGAAGGGCATAGATAAAGTGAACAGTTGGAAGCTTTTCCCTTGGGCAGAAATGACAATGACAAGGGGACCAAAATCAAGGTAAAGGGGAGAAAAGTTCAGTAGAGATGTGCGGAGGAAGTCTTGTTTAAAAAAAACAGAAGGTGGTGGGGGCCTGGAATGTACTGCCAAATGAGATGGTTGAGGCAGTTACGTTAGCCACATTTAAGACTGAGCTGGATAGACACAAACAGGTAGGGAGTAGAGGGATACAAAGTGTTGGTCTAAGTAGGACAATGTGAACAGCACAGCTTGGTCGGTCTGTTTCTGTGCTGTACTGTTCTTTGTATTCGCTAGAGTGGGTGTTGTGATTCATCATGGTTTGCTGCACCCTGCACAACATCTCCACAGGAGCCTGGGTTCAATTCCAGTCTCAGGTGACTATGGGGAGCTTGTACATTCTCCCTTTATCAGCATGGGTTCTTGCTGGGTTTTCCGGTATACTCCCATCGTCCAAAAGATGTGCAGCTTAGATGGATTGGTCATGCCAAATTGCCCCTTAATTTCTCCGAGTGTGGTTATGCTCAATGGGATGTAATACTGCTTGAGCTATAAGTTCTTGGTGACAGACTAGTGACCAGGAATAATTATCTACAGAAACAGACAAAAATCTGACCTACACGCTGCCAGGAAAGGTTAAGAGAGAGAATTGAAAAGCTGGCAGTGTATGTGAAATGTGGTTGTGAAGCTTACAGCTGTATTAAATACGAGAGTGGGGTAAAGCTATGAATATGAGGTAAGACTTGGCATTGACTGAGATTGTTAATAGTTCAGAGATGTAGTGCATTGAGTCTCGTGTAATGTTAGCAGTGGAGTTCATTGGACTTAACATGTTTTAAAAGATATATTCATTAGCCTTAATCATTTGAGTATGGTGATTAGAACACTCATTGCCTTCTTAGAATTCATCTAAGGCCTCCTAATATCTCCTGCCAACCCTTCCTGCACAAAGGCCTTAGAATCCATAGAATTCCTATAGAAGAAGGCCATTTAGCCCATTGAGTCTGAAAGAGCATTTTACCATATCAGGCTAGCTGGAATTTGTGCTAATCTCTCAAGCCTTTGCACCACCAACTCAGGTTACAACCACGCAATCAACGGACTGGCTGCAAAGTGTAATCATTATAGTGAGCAGATAACAATAAGTTGGCTTGCTGTCTGCATGACAACCAATCATGCATTACTATCACCTTGTCATCTCTTAGATCTTGAATATCTTTTTTTGTGGCTTTTCTGGAATCCTCCACAGGATTATTTTCATGTTAGTTCGCTTCAGGGATAGAAGTTAGAACATGTCAGGTAGGATTCTCCCAGAAAACTGGAGCAAATCACACTGATTTTTTTCCAGTGGGAACACATTTAAAAGTGAATCTCCCACACACTGTGCACTGCAGAGAGTGCTCTTGTGTAAATCACGTTAAAAATCAGGGGGCGGTGCCCATTCCCGCCAGGGAGATCAGCAGCATAGCACTGAAAGGGCCGAGTCAGCCCTGAGATAGCGCATGCGCAGTGACCCCTGTTTGCCAGCTTCCCGATCACTGGTCAGGTCTGCAATCCCCATATTGCCAGTTCTCCCAAACCCCTACAGCCCGATTGTTAGCCTCCCAACCATGCCTGGATGCAGCCTCAACTCCCCCCACTTTCCAGCTAACTCCCATAATCCTGACCCAACTCTGCAGTGTTGACCATCATGCCCCTCCCCACCCCAGACTGCTCTCCCCTCCCCCCCCCTACCGAAATGGCCAGCCCAGAATGCGGGCCTCCTACTCTCCGCCACTGATCCTGTCTGCAGAGTGGCAACGGGGTTCCTCACCCTCAGAGGCACCAACCCTCATTAGGCCTCACCACCTTGACACTGCTCCACGGTGGCTCCTGGGCATTGGCACTTGCAGTGCCAAGGGCCTCAGGCTGGCACTGCCAAGATGCCAATGCCCAGGGCACTCCTCCCCACCTCTCAATCCCCTAGGGAGCCTCAATTTTCCCCCTTCACTCCAGTGGGGTTAAGTGCCAGCTCCCGATAAGTGGGTAGCTATTAGTAATCCCCGCTGGAATGAAATTCTCCTCGTGGGGAGGAGAGGCTATCTGGCCCAGAGCCTTCAATTGTGGGCCTGTTAAATGCTATTTAAAAGATGAGCATTTAAATAATTTATACAGCTCCATGCCAACTTGCGGAACTGAGGGTGCTGGAAAAAGCATGGAGGCCTGGGCACCCAGCAGAGAGCCTGTGAAATGATTCCCTCTAGTGTTTCCTGGCCTGCTGCATTAAAAACCAGCTCAGTGGGAATGGAGAATCGCCCCTGTTATTTCTTGTTAGATGCAAACCAGTCTGTTGAGCCAATATCACCAAAGGGCAGAATCAGCTAAACTTTGTCAATAGTTTGGTTTTTGCCCAACAGCTAGAAAGAAATTATTCAAACGAAAAAACATTCTCTTAACTGGAGACTATTTGAGTTATCTGTTTCTGTTCTCTGTGCCTCCATGTGAAAAAATAGAGTAATGCAAATACCGTAGATTTATGTAGTGCTGAGAACTTGCTGATTAGAGATTTCAGAATTGTAGGCCATGTGTAGGAGATTTTCAGATAGTGATCTGATGGTTTTTAAAACCAGAACAAGAGTGTCAAAAATTTGAGAAAAATAATATAATATAGCAAGATGCAATAGATAAGAGATTAAATGTTTGACCTACATAGAATCAAGAGAATCCTTACAGGGCAGAAGGAGGCCATTTGGCCCATCGAGACAGACCAACAAGAATCCCATCTGAGGACCTAGCCCCACAAATTTACCCTGCTAATCCCTCTAACCTACACATCCCGAGACATTAAGGGGCAATTTAGCATGGCCAATGCATCTAATCTGCATATCTTTTACATTGTGGGAGGAAACTGCAGCACCCATAGGAAGGGGTATAGAGTACAAGAGCTGGCCTTTAATGTTGCAGTTGTATAAAACGTTGGGTTAGACCTCATTTGTAATACTGCGTCCAGTTCTGGTCGCCTTACTACCGGAAGGACGTGGAGAGTCTGGAGAGAGTGCAGAGGAGGTTTACCAAGATGCTGCCTGGTATGGAAGGTCTGAGTTACAAGGAGAGGTTAGGCAAATTGGGGCTGTTTTCCTTAGAAAGATGTAGACTTAGAGGAGATCTAATAGAGTGTACAAGATTATGAGGGATATAGATAAACAGGGTTAAGCTTTTTCCTAGGATGGACTCAAATAGCACGAGGGGTCACGGGCTTAGGATGAGGGGGGTAAGGTATAATTTGGATGCTAGAAGGAGTTTTCCATACAGAGGGTGGTGGGGGTATGGAATGTGCTGCCAAGTAAAGTGGTGGAGGCAGGCACTCTGGAGTAAAGAGATACTTAGATGGGCACATGTACAGAATGGGAATGGAGGGATATAGAAAATTGATTTAAAATAGGGATCATGAGCCTTGGGAGTCCCTAGGAAGTGTGTAAATAGTCGATGATATTGATGTATATGTTTTTATCCTACAGGTACTTTGGTCTGCCTTGTTAGACAACAAGGGGCATACACGCGATGGGTCGTGAGAGGGCTGCTCTTGGATTTTTTTCGAGAGTATCCTGGTACTTCTTGTCGTTAGTGTACACTTGACCTGGACCATTTGATGGGCAACACGACAGCTCAGTGACTATTGCTGTGCTGTGCAGATACATGGATTTGGGCCTGTGTCTGTGGGAGTTTGCGCATTCTCCCTGTGCTTGCGTGAGTTTCCGGGTGTTCCGGTTTCCTCCCACATCCCAAAGATGTGCTCTTAGGCTAATTGGCAAAACAAATTCTCCCTAAATTGTCTCAAATTTGGTTTCAATTCATAGATCTATAAACATAGACAGGGATCACAGGTAGAAGTGGGAACATTGAGATGGCGGCATGGGCTCGTTGAGCCGAAGGGCCTGTTTCCCGTGCTGTTTTATTCTTCTTTAGAAGAATTGAAAAGCACAGCATCTGATTTTTTTTTCATCATTTCCACATCACTCTCTTTCAGGTGATCACCATTTGTCTGTCTTATACTTACTATTGTCTAATGTCCTCACAGCAAATGTATTTTCTTTCTTGCTGTCTTGAAATAAGTTACATCAAGTAGTGTTGAAAGCCATAGTTAATGCATTAGTATATATCAGTTTAAAAAAGTAATTGAATTTTGGAATTGAAGGTTTTAGAATTGGAGAATGGACATTGATTCAATAATTGTCGCAGTGGCTGAAAACTCCTCTTGGATGATGTTGCTCTGCCATTGTCGCTTCATTGGAACACAATAGAAACCCCTTCTACGCATAATATAGGGTTTCAAGCACTCTATTGAAGACACAACAGTAGAGTGGGATTCACTATAAGGAAATTTCCACATTTGGATATATTGCTGATTAAAGTGACACACCGTACAAGTTTTTCAAGCTTTTGTTTATTTGAAAATGATGCAATGTGTGGACAGGCCTGTATGCCAATATCTGAAGTTTCCAGCACATATGAGTCACACAGCAAGCCCAATTAAACATCTTAAATTGGGTGTCAGTGTTATTTTTTAGAACAATTGGGATTGTTTAGTAAGTGTTGTCTAATCACAGAATCATATCTAATGTTGGACACTATGCTCTGAATTTTGCAGGTATGGGTCAGTTGAGCACAGTCAGTACTTTGCCTGTTGCAAACAGTTGAAAAGACATGCTGTTTGATACAATAAACTAATATTTGGAATACACATCTTACATACCTGGCATCACACCAGCATTGAACTTTGTATATCACTTTCCTCATTTGTGGCAGGCAAAATGTATTTTTGGCTTCACTGCAACATCCTGTTTGTGGAGAATACCACTCGTATTGCGACTGCATTTTAGCAGTGTGAAATCATTAGCTTTACCTGATGCTCAGATCTTTAAAACACATTAACATTTCTGATGTAGTGAGAAGTCCAAAAAGGTAATTTGGTTTCACAAGTTTTTGGAATGCTGTTGCTTCATCAGGTCAGAGGTTAACTCACCTGATGAGGGAGCAGCATTCCAAAAAAAACCCCCAATTGACACTTGATCAATTGAAATTTTCAAATCTGGAGATTGATATTTCATTTTTTTTTAGATATGCATATGAAAATAAATCAAAGAAGAGTTGCTAAGAATTGAGCTTCCAATAAGCCATGATTTAACTGAATGAATGATTAGAAGCTTAGGTGCTGAATGGTCTACTCCTGTTACTAGATTCCAGCAAGGTAACTGTATAGGATTTGCAAATGTATGCAGAAGACATTGAAAATGATTCTGCTGGTGGTTGCACCTCTCTTAAAAGAAATAATAAAATCAGTGGCACAAAGATTAGCACTGCTGCCTCAGTGCCAGGGACCTGGGTTTGATTCCCAGATTGTGCAGAAAGTGACCCATTTTCTCAGCATCTGTGTGGATTTCCTGTTTCCTCCTATAGTCTGGAAGACATGCTGGTTAGGTGGACTGGCCATGCTGAATTCCCTCCTCAGTATACCTGAACAGGTGACTAAGAGATTTTCACAGTAGCTTCATTACTGTGTTAATGCAAGCCTACTTCTGCCACTAATAAATTTTAATTCTAAACTTTCAAATCCATTATAAAGGTGGGCTAATTTATTCTGAATTCTGCAAATCCACAAGAGAAGGGTGAGCAATAACCAAAATCACCTTGAGTTTCTTCTGTTGATTTACTGATATGAAAATATATAAATGAGGACATTGAATGGAATATAAAATTGCTGGATCTAAAAGCAAACTGTCAATAAAGATTACAGTAAAAACTTACCAATTGTCTTGGAGCAGTTGAGCACTTTTTCACGTATGAGACAGTCATAACGACATTCAGGGAAATATGGTTGTAGCTAAAATCAATAATAAAGCAATAGATATTTTTCAGTTACACATTCAATATTTACTTATTAAAAAAATAAAGAATGCTCTAGTCTAATTAAAATTCCAAATTATGATCTTCAAGAAAAATGTTGATAAGAACTACTTACGGTTACACAATACTTTTCAGAAAGATCCAGTTGATCATTCCGCACAAATGTTATAGATATTCTTGATCCATTTGACTGGATGAAATAAATGATATGTTACAATTCACAACTCCAATTGTGACATGATATAATGCTTTAAATGTTTTCTTTGTTGGCCTTTTGTCTGCATTACTTCAGTACTTGTTTGCCTATCTCTAATAAAATCTGCTGCTGAGTGTGTGATTGCTATCATTTACAGGAAAAGTAAATGAAATGTTTGATATCTACACAGACAAGACAGCCCAGGTATTCTTACTCAGCCATTAATGCTGCCTATAGCGTCAGCACAGAACTTCAAAAAAAAACAAAAAGGCATGTTTTGCATTGAGATAATGAAAAAGCAGAAATCAGCAGTAGGGGTTGGAACCAATACAAGTCAAATATATGGTCTACTGCACAGTTTCAGCAAAGTCCAATACATACTTGGAGAGGAGTACCTAATCTTTTGATTAGGACTCTCTCCAGACAGAGAGTCCAGAACTTTCTCGGCATGCCTGTCCTGGCTTGCACAAGGTATTCTTCTTTGGCCTCCAACGGGATCATACGAGCCTCGGGCGGGCATGCCGGTAAAATTCCGGCAAGAGAGTTTAACAGTTTCAGAGTGTAATTCCTGCGCCTATTGTCCTGACTTACTGTGCGCATCCATTCCCCATACCACCATCACCCACATTCCCTACCCCATTCTATTTCCTTTTTTGTTTTGATTTTTCTCTTGTTTTTCCAATCCAAGATGCTTCCAGAGGCGACTTCTTGCAAGCTAGACCCAGCATAGCTTCTAATTCCATATTCTACTCTCATTCTATGCTCAAGAACAGCTTCTTCTCTGCCTAATGTTAAGTTGATCTTTATGACTGTAACACTGCATTCTCTCCTTTCCTTCTCTTATTTAATCTTCCCAGTCTTCCACCCTGTTCACAGGCCTTCATTTTGCCGCTCATTCCCATCTTGCTCAAAACCTAACATATTTCAAACTTCTCCCAGCTACGATGAAAGATCATCAATCTGAAACAGTAACACTGGATAGAGTTCTAAACTCCCCCAAGGAAGGTTGGAGGCCAGAAGGAAGGAGCATAAAATTGAATGGTCCAAACTCCTCCTCCCCAGGAACCGGTCCACCCAAACCCAGACACAGACACAATCTCAGTTTGGCAGGCAGGGCCTTGGGTGTAAAAATCACTGCCTATTCACTTATTAAATCAGTTAAGTGACCACTTTTAATGATCACTTATGGACCTTCTCTAGCCACCCCCACATTTTCTAGTCCAACGGGAGTAGGTGCAGGGTGGGTTGGAAACCGACATTTGGACTTTTCCCATCATCTCGATCAAGATGTCAGGGCACTTTACTCCCTCTCAGAGTTTGGCGCTCTCCATCCCAGGATGTCGGAGTTCCAGAATTGCCTCCACCACTGGTCTACTCCTCGATGCCACAATCTCTTTCCCAACACCCACCCCTACACAAGGCATCCTGTACCCTCTGGCTCCCAGGACTCCAGGAGAGTGGTGAGCCTGTGGAATTTTCTGTCACGGAAAGCAATTGAGACCAAAACATGATATGTTTTCAAGAAGGTGTTAGATATTTCTCTTGGAGCTAAGCAGATCAAAAGGTCCCAATTTGTGTTTGTTGGTGTAGTGTTTGCACATTCTCCCCATGTTGGCATGGGTTTCCTCTGGGTGCTTCAGTTTTCATCCACAGTGCAAGATGTGTGGGTTAGGTGAATCGGCCATTAGGTAAATTCCCCCTTGCTGTTAAGGAGACTAGCTAGAAAAGTGCTTGGGTGGGATTGTGACCAGTGCAGACTTGATCGGCCAAATGGTCTCCTTCTGCACTGTAAAAATTCTAAAGATTCTATGACACGGAGCAAAAGCAGGAACATGTTATAGAGTTGAATAACCAGCCATTATTGCAGAGAAGGCTTAAGGGACCAAAAGGATTATTCCTGCACCTATTTTCTATGTTTTTATGATTAACTTAGAGAACAGTTCCAGGACTTTAAATCCAGGCAGAGTGCGGCAATGTTGCTTCTGGCCACTACAGTGCTGTGTCTAGCCGGGCTGAAGATTGGCTTCCAGGTGTCACGGGGCAGGACTTCCTTCAAAAGGTGGACAGAAGTCCTGCCCACTATTAATCAACGCTCAAGAGAATGTTAAATGATGAGATTTTATGATCTTGCTCATCCTGAAACCATAAAATCCTGCCCAAGGTCAATGGACCTTTCCATTGTCTATGCTCCACTCCAGACCTCCTGCTGATTCCCATGGTGGACGGGGTAGTAAAATTCTGGCCAAAGAGTTGGCACCTGCATGTTGGACACTCACTCTCAAGATGGCAAGTGCAACTTGCCCACAATCCCTAACATTCTAATCTCGGTTTCTCTTTCCTTAGATGCTGCCAGACCAGCTGAATATTTTCAGTATTTTGTTATTTTAAGAAAAATCAAGGATGGGTCAAAGACTAGATTCTATAAACAAATTAGATTAATTTTGAAATCAAAGCTGGTCTCAGTTGACTGCTTACTTATATCTAAGCTGGAGCATTTGAAAGTCAATAACATAAGACCATGCTGAATGGAGAAAGTCTACATACCTGAGGAACTGTAGTTCCATTTAATATTGATGCACTATTGCGATCGCACATGAGCAAATTAACATTGTATATCAACGAATTTGCACTAGTGGTAAAATTGATTACCACATCATTATTGATCATACACACAGACATGTTTGGATTCCAATTAGCATCTGTAAATATATAATAATAACTAAGTAAATGCAAAGGTAGCTTAACATAGAAACATAAAAAAACCCTGTGGCCCATAAAGTTGTGCTAAACATGTCCCTAACTTGGAGATTATTAGGCTATAGAAACATAGAAAAACTACAGCACCACACAATTATTTCATCCGGATTTCCATTTAAAACGATTAGATGAATACAGTTTATAAATTAAAAGACCAAAACTAATACCAGGGACACTAGAACTCAATTGATTTGTGTAGTGACAGTTCTTTACATCATAAAATTCCTATAGTACAGTAGAAGGCCATTTGGTCTGTTGAGTCTGTGCCAATCACAATCCCACTCAGGCCCTATTCCCTCAACTGCCCACTACAAATCCATTCAGAGAAGAAAATGAGAGAGAGTGCAGAATGTGGTGTTACAGTCATAGCTAGGATGTAGAGAAAGATTGATTTAATTCAAAAGTCTGACAGCAGCAGGGAAGAAGCTGTTCTTGAGTCGGTTGATATGTGATCTCAGACTTCTGTATCTTTTTTTTCGATGGAAGAAGATGGGAGAGAGAATGTCTGGGGGCCTTAATTATGCTGGTTGTTTTGCTGAGGCAGTGAAGTGTAGGAACGGGGAGAAACTGAATAAGTTATTCATGAACTACATAAGTAAAAAGTCTTCAGCGGTGGGAATGAAAGGTCTTGATCGACAGATAATACATCTATTTATATACTGATAAAACATATAGATTTATATATTTATATTGGAATTTTTCCCAAAATTTCATTTATACTCAGCATTTTGTTTTACAAAATTTGTGTATCTACATGACAATGTAGGTAATATAATAAGCCAACACAGTGCTTAAATCGAGGCACCTGGCATCGAAAAGGGAGAGGACACTGAGCTTCCCCCAGCATTTGCTGCCCACTCACTTCATATCTTCTCCAACAGCCTCCCTTCCACAATGCCCATCCCACCATTACAGACCTATGCCTTGATCCATCATTGATCTCAGGCTTGGGGTGGATCTCATACCAGCAACAGTCATTGCCTCCCTATTGAAACTGTGGAATGCAGAGGGGCTGTTGGCCTTGCATTGACTGGAAGCTCTCACCAGGTAGGATTTCTGCCCTGGGTCCCTTGATCCCAAGGACGACACGCCATTGTCAAGTGCTTAATTGATACAAGAAGTGGGAGGCCACCCTAAAAAGTGACAATGTGAGGCTCTCCAACCACAGACTACAAGTTTCTGCCCCATAGAATCCTTAGGTCACAGGAGACCTGCTCTGAAATAATGGTGCAAGCGTAGCATAATGCTGATAGTCAGTACTATAGACTGCAGAAATTCAGGTCTGTGACCTAAACCAAAGTTTCCTCTATCCTTTGAAACAATTTCACAGAACATCCACAAAATTTTTCTTCATGCATATGTTTACCCTGGATTTTACATTCTGGAATATGCTAATTAGCTTGGCAGGAAATTTTGGCTTAATTACCCAGCAGCATAATTGGCATAGAGTCCAATCTCAATTTTGGTTTAACTCTTGATTTATGTTGAAATTCATAACAAATGTAGAACATAGAACATTACAGCGCAGTACAGGCCCTTCGGCCCTCGATGTTGCGCCGGCCAGTGGACCCTCTAACCTAAACTATTCCAATATCATCCATATGCCTATCCACCGAACATTTGAATGCCCCCAAAGTAGGCGAGTCCACAACTGCTGCAGGCAGGGCATTCCACGCCCTCACCACCCTCTGTGTAAAGAACCTGCCTCTGACATCCGTCCTATAACTACCACCTCTTAATTTAAAGTTATGTCCCCTCGTGTTGGTCATCACCATCCAAGGAAAAAGGCTCTCACTATCCACCCTATCCAATCCCTTGATCATCTTATACGCCTCAATTAGGTCACCGCGTAACCTTCTTCTCTCTAATGAAAATAACCTCAGGTCCCTCAGCCTTTCCTCATAAGGCCTTCCCACCATACCAGGCAACATCCTGGTAAACCTCCTCTGCACCCTTTCCAATGCTTCCACATCTTTCTTATAATGCCGCGACCAGAACTGTACGCAATACTCCAAGTGCGGCCGCACCAGAGTTTTGTACAGTTGTAACATAACCTCACGGCTCCTAAATTCAATCCCTCTACCAATAAAAGCTAACACACCGTACGCCTTCTTAACAACTTTATCAACCTGGGTGCCAACTTTCAAAGAGCTATGTACTTGTACCCCAAGATCCCTCTGCTCGACAACACTATTAAGGGTCCTTCCATTAGCCCTATATTTCATATGCCTGTTATTCCTACCAAAGTGAATCACCTCACACTTATCCGTATTGAATTCCATTTGCCACCTCACGGCCCAGCTCTGCAACCTATCTATGTCCCTCTGCAAACTGTAACATCCATCCTCGCTGTCTACAACTCCCCCCACTTTGGTATCGTCAGCAAATTTACTAATCCAACCCTCTACACCCTCATCTAGGTCATTTATAAAAATGACAAACAGCAGTGGCCCTAAAACAGATCCTTGAGGTACACCACTTGTAACTGCACTCCAGGTTGAATATTTCCCATCAACCACCACCCTCTGTCTTCTATCAGCTAGCCAATTCCTAATCCAAACTGCTAAATCACCTTCAATCCCATGCATCTGCACTTTCTGCAGTAGCCTACCATGGGGAACCTTATCAAACGCTTTGCTAAAATCCATATACACTACATCAACTGCCTTATCCTTATCTACCTCTTTGGTCACCTCCTCAAAAAACTCAATAAGGTTTGTGAGGCACGACCTACCCTTCACAAAACTGTGCTGACTATCCCTAATCAATTTATTTCTCTCTAGATGCTTATAAATCCTATCCCTTATAATTCTTTCCAAGACTTTGCCCACAACAGAAGTCAGGCTCACCGGTCTATAATTTCCAGGATGGTCCCTACTCCCCTTTTTGAACAAAGGGACAACATTTGCCATCCTCCAGTCTTCCGGCACTATACCTGTAGCCAACGACGACATGAAGATCAAAGCCAAAGGCTCTGCAATCTCCTCTCTAGCCTCCCAGAGAAACCTAGGGTAAATCCCATCTGGCCCAGGGGACTTATCAATTGTCATACCCTCAAGATTTGCTAACACCTCCTCCTTATGAACCTCAATCCTGCCCAGTCTACAACCTGGTATCGCAGTATTCTCCCCGACAACATTGTCTTTCTTCTGCATGAATACTGACGAAAAATACTCAGTGTCTCTCCTATCTCCTCAGGCTCCACGCACAATTTCCTACTGCTATCTCTGACTGGCCCTAATCTTGCCCCTAACCAATCTTTTATTATTTATATACCTGTAAAAAGCTTTAGGATTCTCCTTAATCCTATCCGCCAAAGTCTTCTCGTGTCCTCTTCTAGCTCTTCTCAGCTCCCTCTTTAGCTCCTTCCTGGCTAATTTATAGTTCTCCAGTGCCCTAACTGAGCCTTCACGTCTCATCATTATATAAGCCTCCTTCCTCCTCTTCACCAGAGATTCAACTTCCCTAGTACACCATGGTTCCCTCACTTGACCACTTCTTCCCTGCCTGGCAGTACATATTTATTACGGACATGCAGAAGCTGTTCCTTAAATATGCTCCACATTTCAGATGTCCCCAGCCCCTGCAATATTCTGCTCCACCCTATGCATCCTAAATCTCTCCTAATAGCCTCATAATTACCTTTCCCCCAGCTACACCTACTGTTATTCAGTATGTGCCCATCCCTTTCCATCACTAAGGTAAACGTAACCGAATTGTGGTCATATCACCAAAGTGCTCACCCACCTCCAAGCCTAACACCTGGTCTGGTTCATTACCCAGTACCAAATCCAATATAGCCTATCTACATACTGAGTCATGAAACCTTCCTGCACACATTGAACAAAAACTGACCCCTTTAACGTACTTGAACTATAGCTTTTCCAATCGATATTAGAAAAGTTAAAGTCCCCCATTACAACTACCCTGTTACTTTCACACCTATCCAGGATCAACTTTGCAATCTCTTCCTCTACTTCTCTGGAACTTTTTGGAGGCCTATAAAAAACTCCCAACAGTGTGACCTCTCCTGTCATGAAGAACTTTGCATTTACATGAGGGTGATGGTGTTTCTGCATCTAAAGAAACTGCTAAAGAAAATGCAATAAAGTTCATTTTAAATTGATCTTTTTAAAAAAAAAATTACTTACCTTGACATCTTTTATGATTTTTCATTGCCACATCGTCACAAGCTATGTAATAAAAAAATACATTGTCAGGATCACAAATACAATAACATAATTTATATTGAACTTAGGCCAAGATGCATTGAACTGACTGTGGGGACCATGATGTTAGCCTAGATTTTTCATCTGGGCACTGGGTGCTGTCTGTTACATCACATTAAGATCATCATTAACAGATGCAACCTTTTAATGAATTTCAGCAGACTATTTGACCAAAAGTCAGCAGAGAGCCAGATTTTACAACCACACACACTGAGACTCCATTAGTTTAATTATCACATAAATATTCAGAAAGTTTAAGTTCAGTAGTTAGTGTCACAAGATGACATACATTAACACTGTGAAGAAGTTACTGTAAAAATCCCCTAGTCGTCATATTCCAGCGCCTGTTCGAGCACACTGAGGGAAAATTTAGCATGGCCAATGCACTTAACCAGCATGTCTTTTGGACTAAGAGAGGAAACCAGAGCACCTGGAGGAAACCCATGCAGACACAGGGAGAATATGCAGACTCCACTCATACAGTCACCCAAACCAAGAATCGAAACTGGGTTCTTGGTGCTGTGAGGCAATGCCAACCAGTGTGCCACCATGCAGATAGGGCTGCATTAAAATCTGAGTTTGTTTATAAGAGTGGATGAGAACACAACAGTGAGACTATGAATGGGACATATGGCCCTTGAACCTGAATTTTCAATAGCATCATGGCTGCATTGACTCCCATTCCTTCCCCCACCCCACACACGTGGGAAGGAAGTGACATAGTGATATTGTCACTGGACTGGTAATCCAAAGATCCAGGGTAATGCCCTGGGGACCTGGTTCTAATCCCACAGTGCCAAATGGTGAAATCTGCGTTCAATAAAAATCTGGGCATAAAAGTCAAATGATGACCACAAAATCATTGTTGATTATAGTAAAAACCCATCTGGGTACTAATGTCCTTTAGGGAAGGAAATCTGTTGGCCTTACCTGATGTGACCCACAGGTGACTCCAAACCATCAAATGTCCTCAGGGATGGGCAGTAAATGCTGGCCCAGCCAGCGACACCCACATCTCATGAATAAAAAAAACACACATACCCCACCTTACCCACTGCATCCCTTGGGTGTCCAGAATATATTCAATGAGTGACTATCCATAGCCCATGCATGTAAGAATTCTAAAGTTTCAGAACTATCTTTATCTATGTCCTAAATGCCTGAGCCTTTATTCTGATACTAAAACTTTCAAATTTAATCTGGTCAACCAGTGTAAACAGTCTCTCAGCACCTAGCCTGTTAGGCCTTCCAATAAGGTTTTTGTTTTAAAAAGGTCACCTCGCATTCTACTAAACTCCAGAGAATATCAATGCACTTTACTTGAACTCTCCTCATAAGGCTATCCCTCATTCCAGGAATAAAATCGAGTGAACCTTTGTTTTATCCCCTAAGTGTATTCTTCCTTAGTATAGAAATCAAAACCACATGTTGTACATCAGATGTAGCTTCACAGAAGCTAACGTAATGCAGTAAGACTATCTTAATCTTGTAATTCAACCTCCAAGCAATACAGGCCAACATAATTATTTGGCGACCTGATTGTTTACTGCATCTGCATGTTAACTTTCTGATTTGAGTACAAGGACATCCAAATTTCTTCGAACATTGACATTTATTAATCTCTCTCCTTTAAAAAAACATATGCTTTTTTACTCTTCTGTCCAAAGCATGCAATATCATAGTTCCTCACAACATGTGCACCTGCCACTTCTTTGCCCAATCATTTAACTGGTCTTGCTTCCTAGTTTCCCACCTAGATTATGAAACCAGTGAGGCAATTATAAAGATCAGTAAATGGTTTAAAATAAAACCTCATAAGAACTTAATCAGATGTTTGGATGCAATCCAGAATTCAGCAAGAATGGGGTTTTAATTTTTAAAAAAAAATTTTGTCATTTACTCAGAGAGCCAACTGAAAACATAAGGTGATTAATGATTAATACCCCAAATGCTAAGGATGGAAGAATTTCTTGAAATGCAGTTAACAAGCATGACGTGAGGACACAAATGATCGAAAGCAGCAAACACAACTTATCAAGGTAATTTTTTTTAGTTTATTTATTAGTGTCACAAGTAAGCTTACATTAACACTGCAACAAAGTTACTGTGAAAATCCCTCGTCTCTACATTCCAGTGCCTGTTCAGTTCTACTGGGGGAGAATTTAGCATGGCCAATGTACATAACCAGCATGCCTTTCAGACTGTGGGAGGAAACCCAGAGCACCTGGAAGAAAACCACACAGACACAGGGAGAATGTGCAGAATCCACATAGACAGTGACCCAAGCCAGTATCGAACCCGGGTTCCTTGTGCTATGAGGCAATTGTACCACTGTGCGAATTTACCACTGCAATACTGAGAGGTAGAGAATATCATGACTGATTTTTTGAAGGGATAATCCTTTAAAGTATTTTACAAGTAGAGACACCAATGATTGACTATAGAACATTACAGCACAGAACAGGCCCTTCGGCCTTCGATGTTGCGCCGACCAATATAAAAAGCAATGCCCCTCCAAACTAAACCATTCCCTTCTCTTCCATATACTTATCAACTAAGCTCTTAAACGCCACCAAACTTGGCACATCTACAACTGCTGCAGGCAGGGCATTCCACTCCCGAACCACTCTTTGGGTAAAGATCCAAAGGGTCTGATGATGGTGATGATTGTGCTTAGAAAAATAATTAATCTAATGCATGAGAATATAAACTGCACAGAATACTTACAGGGTGTAGAAATATGTTTGAATTTTTCAGGTGGGAATTCACCAATATTTGGTGACGGAATGTTGAAAGCTGATATCAAGTATGTGGTGCTTGGATCAACCGGATATCCAGCATGATGAAAATGCCACTTAGAAAAGAAAAAAAATGTTTAAGGCAACAAGCTGTAAGTCTTCAGGAAAGTTTATAGTATTTTTAATATCTGTACAATCCAATAAAATTCTAAAAGACAGTGCATCCCCTTGTGCTGACTGAAGAAATTGTTTTCAAAATAGAAAAACATTAGGATCCTTTAGAATACACATCAGGTACCAACAATCATTGAAAAATAATTTTCAGAATTTCCTACAGTAACTGTTGTTGAGCTGTGTTATGGTTAGTGTCTCACACTTGCATAGTGAAGTTCAAAACAATGGAATTAATGTATAGAAATTTGCATCTAATGAGTTCCTGTCTAAGTACACATTAGATTATCCTTTGTGTAATATATATTCAATGTCAGAATAACTTACTGCTTGATTTTGAGGATTTCGCTCCTGTTTGAATGTTGCATTGTAATTGCATCGAAAACAGATGTTTTGCCGATGTTGAATGCATATCATAGTTGCTTTAAGCTCTTGAATACTTCCTGGAAAAATAAGTTACTTTTAGAAGATGTGAGGAACATAATAGTTTGTAGAAGTGTGGCAGCTTGCTTTGGTAAAATACATATTAAATAGGATCAGCAGCAAGTCATTCAGCCCTTCAAACCTGCTCTCCCATTCAAAAAAATTAGGATCTTAAAATTAGTGATCTTAAGAAATAGCTCAAAATCATCCAAATATTGCTGCCATCATTAATTTTCTAAAAACTGAATGAATCTTTAAGTGAATAGAACTTTACCAACATGTACACATTCTTACTTTAAAATAGATCGTTTTATTCTTTTCAACTATTATTACCCACTCTCAGTCTATCTCACATTATTATAAATCTATTGGGGAAATCCAGAAGTATATATGCAGTGAATGAAAGGTTCCCTGTACTGTATTTGTTGTCTACTTTTCTTTTTAAGATTTTGAATTGTTTAGTTGCAATTTCTGATCACAAAAGGCAATTTTGAAATAAAAATAAACTTAAAATTAATCATACAAGATTATTCAAATCTTATGTATTCATACACAAGAGGGCGGGAAATGGGGCGAGAATCAGGGTGCGAGTAACAGGGGGCTAGAAACAGCAGGCGATAAACAGATGGGGAGAAACTGGAAGTTCCAACTGCGACTTGTATATATTGGATGAATGTTGATTAATGGAAGAAAACTAGCATGGATTTGTTGAGGGCAAGTTACGTTTAACTAACTTAATTGAGTTTTTGATGAGGTAGCAGAGAGAATTGATGAAAACAATGCAACTGATGTGATGTATTCAGACTTGACAAAAGTCTTGGTAAATTTTCACAGGGAGAGTTTGTCAACCAAGTTAAAGCCCCATGTTATAAAAGGGACACTGGCAGCATGAAAATTAAATTAACTATTGACGGGATACACAAGAGTAGCAGTGAACGGTAGGTTTATAGACTGGAGGAAAGTATATAGTAGGAGTTCCAGGGTTTGGTACTAGGACCACTACTTTCTTGATCAATATTAATGATCTAAAGTTGGATATACAGGACATGGTCTCAAATATGGAAAAAAAAACACAAAACTTGGAAGTATTATGAGCCGTAACAAGAATAGTGATTGATTTCAAGGGGAGATGGCCAAGCTGACGGAATAGAAAGACAAATGTAATGCAGAGGAACGTGATCTGTTATATTTTGGTAGGGAGAATGAAAGAGAGGCAATGCAAAATAAAGAATGTAGTTCCAAAGGTGCTGCAGGAACAGAGGGATCTGGAGATAGAAGTGCACAAATCATTAAAAGGTAGCAAGACAGATTAAGAAAGCTGTTGTAAGGCATGGCAATTCTATATTTTATAAACGTAGACATTCTACCAAAAAGACAAGGCAGTTGATGAAATATTGGTTTGGTCTCAACAGGAGCATTGTGTCAAATTCTAATTATGAGGGATGTGAAGGCATTAGAGGAGATGCAGAAAAGTTTTATCAGAGTGCTTCCAGGAATGAAAGCTATATGCTTAGATCAGAGAAACTGGAGCTGTTTTCCTCAGAGAGGAGAAAGTTGGGAGGCGACTGGACAGTGGGATGGTGTTGATGCAGTAGATAGAGAAGGATTTAAAACCTGAGGACATTGATTTAAGATGAATGACAAAAGAAGCAACACTGACATTAAAGAAAGCTTTTTTTAAAAAAACAGCATGATTAGGGTCTGTAGTGCACTGCCTGAGAGTAAGGTGAAGACATCATTGTTGTAGCTTTCAGGAGGTAATTAATTGAATAATTATTCACAGTGAAAATATATGCAGGGGTGCAAGTTCAGGGAGGATAGAAACCTCCCATGGAGCAGAAGGGCAAAGGCTCTCTTGATCTTGATTTTCAGTACAAAAAGGCAGGTGAGTGGAACTAGTTGAGACACTGGTAGAAAGCTAATATCAACATGATGGGCTGAATGGCCTCACTGTGCTATTGAGGAGTAGAAGCTAATCAAAGCCAGATTCTTCTATTTATCATGCAACTTCAAGGGAAAATTATCAATAATTCTGCAAAGGCCAAAAATACAAAAATGCATAATATATTTTGTATAACATACATCATTTTTGAAAAAATAAAATCTTACCATCTGGACTGATAGTCCAGCTGATATTAAGCACTGGAATCTGTCTTTTTTCAGACAGTTGCAGCTGAACTTCCAAATTTAAAACATCTGAAGGGGTTCTCTCATGCGATTCTATCCATTCTGGTGGAGGTTTGGAAACTAAAATTAAAAGGATTATATTTCAGATTTTCACATATAATTATACACACACTACACAATCACATTCAAACTATTTACAAGCATGATATTTGAAAATGTATTCAATAAATGTAATCTATAATGAAAATTAAACAATTCTATCTTGATAGACACTGAAGGATAGGTTTCCAATCCAATCTATTACGCCTGCTGTTTTGTTGCAGTCAGTATGAGAGCTTTCCTTTAATTTTGCTATGCTACCTGGAGACCTGGAATCCAGGGCTTGAAAAATTACAACAGAATCACCTCAGTTCACATCAACAACAACTTATTAGTAAATGGGTGTCAACAAGCCTACACACATAGGCAACACGGTTGTGCAATGGTTAGCATGCTGCTTCATGGTGCCAGAGACCCAGGTTCAATTCCTGGCTTGGGTCACTGTCTATGTGGTGTTTGCACATTCTCCCCATGTCTGTGCGGGTTTCTTCCAGATGCTCCCGTTTCTTCCCACATTCTGAAAGATGTGCTGATTAGGTGCATTGATCAAATAGCACTGGTCTGCGGTGACTATGGGAATTTCACAGTAACTTCATTGCAGTGTTAATGTAAACATTACTTGTGATTAATAAATAAATAAGCTTTTTAGAATGCTGTTCTGGGAGGAAGCATTTGAATCTGAAAGCGTTGAATAAACACAGGGAAACTGAAGTGATGAAATTTATTAAACAGACAGAAATTGCATGAAATTTTAAAATTGCCTACTGAAGAAGGTACTCTAACAAAAATCTGTCCGATAAGCCTGGTTGAGTTTATTCAGTGAATACAGTTACACGGGAAAATCTGAGATTCAATTCCTTATCCTCCTCCTCCTCAAATACTAACTCATTCAAATCTCTGTTACTCATCCATTCTGACCACATGGTGCTCTCATGTGGAGAGGGAAATTGGGGGCAGGGGATTTGGTAGGGAATATGGGTGGGGGAGTGGTGATGGTGGGCAAAGGCAACTGTTTCTACTGGTGCCAAAGAAAGTGGAATAGAGATCACAAAGTCTCAATAGGAACAAAAATGAGGGAGGCAGATTTTGAACTGGAGTGCAATTAGACTGCTGGGAGATTGGAATATTATCTAAAAGGAAGTGGGTTAAATGACAAAAAAAGGTAAATAAAAGGATCTGAAAGGAAATGAATTACTGGACAGAGTCCCTACATTCCATGGGCCCTCACAGCTGAAAGAATCACTAGACAGGAGACCAATGATTTGATGAAAACTCCCCTTTACTGCCTCCAAGCCCAAGAGACATTGAGGAATGTTGATGCTGACTGAGTTTAGGATGATTATGCCTGGAAGGAAGTGTCCCAAACAGAAAAACCTGCTGCTTTTGTGTCTTCTTTCCATTTGGTGGGGATTGGTCTGTGTCAACCGTGTCATGAAGGAAAGCAGAGAAATTGGATCTGAGATTCTCCATTCAGAACTGAACAAAATCCAAATGGTGAGGAGAAATGAAGAGAGATTAGGCTTGTTTAAAGCAGCATTGATTGGGGAGCCAGACCACATCTAATGCAGGGCAAGGGAATTCTAGTTATAGTTAGAATGTGAATGTGAGTGAGTTATAGGATTACTAATAAATACAGGTAAAATACAAGAATGTCACACCTAATATTTTATCAGTGGGTTATTGTATTACTGATGGGTGTGAAAGGAATCTTAGTGTTACCAGTAACACTGAGTAATCAGTGCAATGCTGGGGAGTTACTGCAGAAAAATAAAGTTACTGCCAATTCTGGTTAACTCCCAATATTTTCCCAATTGCTCCAAAGAGAGAGAGAGAGAAGGATCCTAACTGAAGGAATGGGAGGGGAACAGCAGAGAACCAAAATTGTTTAGCTAGAATGACCTTTGTTTAGCGTTTGATCTTATGGAATTTGCATCTCAATTTTATGGAACCATAGCATCCCTACAATGCAGAAGGAGACCATTTAGCCCATTAAGTCTGCATCAACCTTTTATGCCTTCGCAGCCAGTGGACAAGATTCCACATCAAGTATCAACTTGTAAAATTAATCTTTGTTTTTCTAAACAAATATCTCAAGCTTTTAGATTATGCATCTTAAAGTTGTTTCTGTGTATTAAAAAGCAATAGTAAATATATTTTATAGGGTAATAAAACATCCCAAGGTGCTTCACAAGTGTGCTATAGAAGCACAGCTTAAAAATTATAACATTAAAGATGAAATTTCTTCGAACTCCTGAATTGGAAATAACAATTGGAGATTGTGGGAGGTGTCACACAAGGAGATACTTGGGCAGATAACCAAAAAGCTAGTCAAAGAAGTTGTTTTTAAGGAGCACCTTGTTTGATGAAAGCAAGGTGGGGAGGTGGTGAGGTACAAAGAACAGTACAGCACAGGAAACGGGCCTTTCGGCCCTCCAAGCTTGTGCCACACATTGGTTTCTATCCCCCTCCATTCCCAGGCTGCTCATGTCTTATCCAGGTAATTCTAAAATGATGCCAGAATGTCTGCCTCCACCACCCTACTTGGAATGCATTCCAGGCCCCCACCACCCTCTATGTAAAAAACATCCCTCTGATATCGGATTAATACTTCGCCCCTCTCACCTTGAGCCTGTGACTCCTTGTGATTGTCATCTCTGACCTGTAAAAAAGCTTCCCACTATTCATCCTATCTATACCCTTCATAAATTTTGTACACCAAGGTTTCAGGGTTACGGATAGAAATCCAGAGGTTAAGGCCTTGGTGGCTGAAAACATTGCCCCAGTGATACAGTGATTAAAATCAAGGATGCTCAGGAGACCAATTAGAGGAGTACAAATATTGCAAAAGATTGCATATTTGCAGATATAGGCTGGTACTCTACTATCTCGCCCACTACGAAATCAGATCAGGCAATGGTCTGACAACTGAAATCTCCATTGACCTCAAGCGGAAATTTCTGGTCTTGCCTAAGCAAGACCATAAAATCTCACCCTTTATGTGCAAATGTAGAACATTAATAATAAACTAGGAAAATACACACTTACATTGCTTGCTTTCACAGGTTATCTGTCAGCAGAAAAAGAATTGTTTATTTCAAAAGAGGTGAATGGAAATAGAATACATAATCAAATCAATATTTATATGCTATATGGTAAGGCAGCAATAAGTTTCCATGTCCTATTTCAAAATATATGAAAATTCTGAATTAATGAATGGGTGTGTATCATTAATTTTACTCAATAAAGGTTTAAATGTAAAATGTTAACTTATGGGATTGGCTACCACAGTGCTTAAACATGACACTCAAATTGGAAGACTAAACTTTGTCGCTGCTTATGAGAAAAAAGGATAACTTTTGAATTCCATGCTTGTACAATAATGCTAATAAACAATTCCATCAATGTTTGTCATCAGTTCAAAATTATAATTAAAAATTATAAGATTATTAATTAAAAATTAAGAATTTGGGAGGCAATGGTCTACTAGTATTATTGCTGGACTATTAATCCAGAAACTCAGCTAATGTTCTGGAGGCAGGCATTTGAATCCTGCCAAGTTAGGTATGGAATTTAAATTCAATAAAAAAAAATCTGGAATTAACAATCTACTGATGACCGTGAATCCATTGTTGATTGTTGAAAAACCTATTCTGGTTCACTAATGTCCTTTAGGGAAGGAAATGTACCTTCCTTAGCAGGTCTGACCTTCATTTAACCCCAGAGCCACAGCAATGGGGTTGACTCTCAACTGCCTCCCAAGGGCAACCAGGAATGGGTAATAAATGTTAACCAACTAGTGAAGCCCATGTCCTACAAATGAACTTTTAAAAGAGTGACAACTAATATTACCCATGAAATTCTTGGACCAAATCTTCCAAGGGAATGGCAATCACCATCAAGTGTTGGGGTCAGGGGTGAGATTTGAGTGGTCGAGAGGAGAAGTTGGTAGCAGCTGGAGGAGTTGGATGGTCAGTCAGACGCTGGGGTAGTTGGCTGCCAGGGAGGGTTTGGGAGGTAAGGTGCTCAGGGGTTAGTTGCAGGGGATTGGTTAGGGGAGAAGTTGTCTGGTTGGATAACAGGTACTTAAGAGATGGGGGAGTTCGGATGTGGTGGCACAATGGCACACCGAAAGTTCAGCACCTGGTTTCTCCTCCCTCTATACCTTGTTAGCAAAAATCGTGGCACTTTTTTTGCTTTAAGAGCCACAAGATTTCGACTCACAGCTCACCCACACAAAAAAAAAGTGTGATTCTCTCCCACCTTCTCACTCATTTGGAAATTTTTTGTGTAAGATCGTACCTTATGGCTTCAGTCTTCCAAATATTTGGACAACATTTTTACTGATAAAATGTTGGCAAAGGGTCTGACAACTTAGAGAATGGAGAGCTGGAGTTTCCTCAACATACAGGTGGAAACTAACACTTTCCACATGATGTCATTGGGGTGGCTGAAGCATGGGAGGAAGTCAGTATTAGGTCACTAATAAAGGGAGAACAAAAGATAACTCCAGAAGATTATATATTTAGTTGCTTCTTAAATTACCATACTAAATCATGAAGAAAATAAATGAGTTACACCTTTCTTAAAAACAGGAAGTGATTTAACATGAACACAAATTAAATTTCACAGAACAACAAAGGTCTTAAAGTTGTCTCTTGTCTTTATCAAATTAATGGAAGGCATCGATAACTTATTTTAAATATTGTTGTTGAAATTATTGTAAAATCCTTTATAAAGTCACAAGAAACGCAATCGTGGCGATACCAATAAACTTAAAAGTTTTATAATTTGATAGATTTCGTGCTTACGAACATGAGGTTTTTTTCTGTTATAATAAACTTCGATATAAATCTGCAAATTACTTTGAAAAATCTGAAGTAAATGTGAATTCATTCGCAAACAAGTATCATTTTCTTACCGTTACAGAATCAATTACCACACCGAACACAGCAAGCAGGAGTAATGATGCTGTGCCTGGTTTGATCGCTAGCGGGTGCATTTTTACTGCGGGCTTTCTCTTACTCCAAAACATCTCTGCGTTTGTGTAGTTCTGCAAAAAAGGTCTTTTTATAAGTCTTTGATTAGACACGCAAACGTCAGCTTTATCGACGACTAATCAGTGACAGGGGAAGTGTTGATTTCGTGGAATATTTTTTTCTGGAACACTGACAGATGACTATTTGAGCATGTATTGGTTTAGTAACTTTGAGATAAAATCATTTGAAAATAAAGCTCTCCCTCAAGAGTGGAAGTATTAACTCCCCCTGTCATCTGTGTACTAGGGCAGTTCTCCCGCAAGGTCTTGCAAAGTAGAAGGGGAGATTTTCTGCCTTTTTCGGTCTGGACCCCTCCCACCCACTCCATGTGCCCACCAGCTGTGAGAGACACCTTTTGCATTACCTCTCTGGCGGTGAGGGGCTCAGAAGTGGGGACAGCTCCAACCACCTTTCTAGACACGCGGATGGCTCTGCACGTGCAGTGGGCTAGAATTGCAAGCGCACACACGCACCTGAGTGTCCTGGTCGAGAAGGGTCGGCATGGGCAGCCCTCTTACGAGCAAGAGAAGGGCAGAGCGATGGAAGAGCTAGCCTGTTAAAAATAAACTTAAAATGACGTTTCACAGAATTATTCCACTCGTGCAGACTGAGAACTGTGCAAGGGCATTGATTGGAGTAGTCCCCTTGACTAGTTAACTATCAAAAAAAAATTCTAGACAGAAACAACACCAAAGATCAGCAATATTACTGAATCAGTCACTTTGAAAGGCAGAAATTCACAGAATCTCTGGTAAGATAATAGGTGAATATATTTTGTTTTAATTTATTATTGTCACATGTATTAACATACAGTGAAAAATATCGTTTCTTGCATGCTACAGAGACAAAGCGTACCGTTCATAGAGAAAGAAACGAGAAAGTGCAGAATGCAGTGTTAAGGTGGTAGTTAAGGTGGAGAGAAAAATCAACTTAATTCAAGGTTAATCCGTTCAAAAGTCTGCCAGCAGCTGGGAAGAAGCTGTTTTTGAGTTGGTTAGCATGTGAACTCAGACTTTTGTATCTTTTTCCCCAGGGAAGAAGGTGAAAGTGAGAATATCCAGGGTGCATGCAGTCCTTAATTATGCTGACTGCTTTGCCAAGGCAGCAGTAAGTGTAAACAGAGTCAATGGGTGGGAGGCTAGTTTGCATGATGGATTGGGCTACATTCACGACCTTTTGTAGTTTCTTGCAGTTTTGGACAGAGTAAGAGCCATACTAAGCTGTTTTACAACCAGAATGAATGCTTTCTATAGTGCACCTTTAAAAATTGGTCAAAGTCTGTGGCCAAATGGGCCATCTAAAATGGTGATTTGTAAAACATTCTGGGACAATTGGGCAAGAACTAAAATGACAGGCTGCTGCCTAAAAGAGAGATATGATGTAGAGATGCCAGCGTTGGACTGGGGTAGTAAGAACTCAGTAAGAATCTAGCAACACCAATTTTAAATCCAACCGATTTATTTGATAGTAAATTTGCGAGTCGGTCATCAGCAAGTCGGTCTTAAGACGGTCTTAACAGGGATCTTGGCTTCATGTCACACTATCTGTAACCCCCGTGACTTGCCTGGGTTAGCAAAAAACCTCACTTACTGTGCTGTCTGGAGAAAATACACAATTCTCTAACCAATGCTTAGGATTCCCTTCACACACATTGTTAGCCACTTTAACACTTGAATAGCAGGTTAGATGTAAGGATTCGCATTCTAATCAGCAATCTGTGACTGTCTGTGCTGATGTGTGCTATTGCAGACCAGAACACTGCATTTGCCTGATGAAGACGAAAAGATCGAAAGCTCGCAAATTTACTATCAAATAAATCGGTTGGATTTAAAATTGGTGTTGCTAGATTCTTACTAAAAGAGAGATAAACAGGCTGTAACTCAGCTGAATGAATACACAGGATATGAGTCTTCTCCAGGATAAAAGAGACTTTCTGGTCAAACTGGTTGTTTACCAGACATAGAGGCACTGTAACTCTTTATTTAGGAGGGAGGTGTGTGTTCTATGTGCCCGTAGCACCTACAGACATGGCCGTTGGGGACACATGCAGAGATTGGTGTAGCAGCACCCAATTGGACTTTATCAATCAGGGGACACATGCAGAG
The DNA here is from genome assembly GCA_024679065.1 of Sphyrna mokarran. NCBI lineage: Eukaryota > Metazoa > Chordata > Chondrichthyes > Carcharhiniformes > Carcharhinidae > Sphyrna > Sphyrna mokarran. Next base: position 112,962,656 of record JAGIQG010000003.1, read on the forward strand.
ATTGGTGCAGCAGCACCCGATTGGACTTTATCAACCAGGATGATTAAGTCCTAATTGATTGGCAATGGCCAAAAGGGGCAGGAAACCCTGGGGTATAAAGGGTGCTGTAAACCAAGAATCTCTTTCTCCCTCTCTCTCTGACCTCATGAACAAGCTACAACAAAGGTAACCGTTGCCAGCAATGACCAACACGAGGAGAGTCCCCACACCCAAGAAGGAAGGAAGAGTGCCAGACCAGACCAGACCAAAGACCAGACTACACAGAGGACGACTGAGATCAGCGCACAGATAAAGTACAATACCTGCTTGGGTACTTGCCAGTCATGCAAAGTGAAGGTCTCGTATTGGACTTGAATTTTAGTATTTTCTGTAAGATAACTTATTGTTGGTTGAATGAGTGATTAATTGTGTGTTTTAAATAAATATTGGTTGTACTAACAAGACATCTACTCGCAGTTCTTTTTCCAACTTATAAGAATTAAAACACTGCACGACAGGCACAAGTCGCAATTGATATGCCAAATTTCCTTAGTCTTCTGAGAAAGTAGAGATGTTGGTGAGTTTTCTTAACTATAGTGTCAGCATGGAGGCACCAGGGCAGATTGTGGGTGATCTGGACACCAAAAACCTTGAAGCTCTTGATCCTTTCTACTTTGTCCTCGTTGAGGTAGACAAGTACATGTTCTCCTTTACGCTTCCTGAAGTTGATGACGATCTCCTTCAGTTTATTGACATTGAGAGAGAGATTATTATCATTGCACCAGACTCTCTATCTCATACATCCCAACCACAGAAGTCTTTTAGCATAAGATGGGCTGAAAATCTAATAGATGTGAAAGGAATTGTGAATTTTCTATATGCATAACTACTCGCTATATAAATCCTCCATCTATCCTACTTCTAACTACTCCTACCAGGAACAAGGTATGCCATGCTTATTTTTCTTGCCATAACTAACTGGGACTTGCACTCTGTGAGGTGCCAGCTTCTTTACAGGTGACTGGCTACTTGCTTCACTGTGCTCTAGGTTTGTCACATACCTTGCTGGTTGGTTTCCATCGTCTAATCCATTGCCCTACTAACTTGTGAGGATTTTCTACCTCTTCTGGTGGTCCCAGACTTCACATACTTAAAAGGAATGCCATCCCCACACCATCCAAGTCAAAGTTGACAGGCCTAACACACAGTTTTGTACGGCAGTCAAGTTGAGATGACAGGGTGTGTGCACCACCAGCCAAATGGAACCACAAGTCAGAGCTGGAGGGTTGAAGGTGCCAGTTTTCCCTATCCACGCCACTTTTGATGCAAGTGTGTCATTTAGTTGGAATCATAAACATCTTTCAAGTATTCCTGTGAAAAAGTAATAGGGGCAAAAAATCATCAGGCTGTCAATTTATTGCTTAATGATTATTAAAATGGTACTTATTCATAACTGAAAATTGTACATTCAGCAGTGTAAGCCTATTTATGCTGGGAAAAAAACTGTATATTACACTCCTGCAGATTAAATCTGAAAGTCTGATTCAGAGATGTATATTGAACAGATTTTTTTATAATTTCCATAGCTTTTTACAAATCAAAGTATTCTTTGTTTTCCAATATTTATTTATTAGTGTCACAAATAGGCTTACGTTGATACTGCAATGACGTTACTGTGAAAATCTCCTACTTGCCACACTCCAGCGCCTGTTCAGGTACACTGAGGGAGAATTTAGCATAGCCAATGCAACTTACCACATAACTTTCAGATTGTGGGAAGAAACCAGAACACATGGAGGAAACCCATGCAGATATGGGGTAAACATGCAAGCTCACATAGACAGTGGCCCAAGCTGGGGTATTGAACTCAGGTCCTTGGCACTGTGAGACAGCATGCTTAACTACTGTGCCACCCCCCAATGTCCACAGGTTTCTTACACCTAAAAAAAGTGACTTGAAGTAACAAAGGAGATTTTCATAAAGCAACGGTAATTGTGTTCACTTCACATGTGAAACGCTCAGACTTCACACCAGGCACAAATATTGAATCAGATTTTTCTGTCAAAATACAATAGCAATTGATATTATTTATGTGCAAATAGTACAACACATTCAGGCAATTGCATGGTTAAGTGCCAATATCTAAAATAACCCCAGTTGCACACTGTTGTTAACTTCACAAAAACTATGGGCGGAATTTTTTTGAAAAATTTACTGTGTCATTTTTGGCGAGAGAATTGGTGTGATTTCCTTTGGCCCACTCCCCGTAATTTTCAACCCATTACTAATTAAAAACCTTATCTATCACCTCCTTTAATTTGTTTAGTGTTTCGGTGTCCATTGCACTCTCGGGTTGAGACTTCCACAAATTTACGACCGTTTGAATGAAGTCATTCCTCCTCATTTATGTTTCTAAATCTGCCACCCCTTAGTTTAAAACTATAGTGTCTTGTTTTAGAATGTCCAACAAGGAGAAGCATCCTCTCCATGTTACTGTATCAATTCTCTATAGCATCTTATCTATCTCAATTAGATCTCCTCTCATTCTAGTAGACTCCAGCGAATGCTGGCTTTATCTGCTCTATGTCTCTTCATAAGACGACATTACCTTAATTCCTGAAAGCAACCTAGTGAACATTTTCTGAACCATCTCTAATATATTTGCATCCTTTCTCAAGTCAAGGGACCAAAACTGTGCACAGTGCTCCAGACGTGGTCTCAACAATGCTCTATGCAACAGCACCTACCTAGCTTTACACTCTATTCCATTAGTAATGAAGGCCAAAATTCCATTTGCCTTCTTATTACCTGCCGCACCTGCATGCTAACTTTCTGCATTTCGTGCACAAGGATATCCAGATCCCTCTACACAGAAGCATTTTGAAGTTTGTCTCCATTTAGATAATAGGTTGTCTTTTTATTCCTCTGACCAAAATAGATAAGCTTACATTTACCATATTAAATTGCATCTGCCAAATTTTGGTTCACTCACATAACTTATCCATACCCATATGTAAATCTCTTATTTCCTCATTGCAATTTGCTTTCTACCTATTTTACTATTTGCAAATTTGGCCACAGAACAATCTATCCTTGCACTCAAATAATAATATAGATCGTAAACAGTTTGGGCCTGAGGCCCGAACAGTGTGGCACACCACCAGTGACATCTTGGCAACCAGAAAAAGATCCATTTATCTCAAAGAGATAGCTGAGGAAATTGTGGAGGCATTGGTAGTGATCTTTCAGGAATCAGTGGAGGCAGAGCAGGTCCCAGAGGACTTGAAAGTAGCTAATGTAACACCACTGTTTAAGAAGGGAAGGAGGCAGCAGATGGGAAGTGATAGGGTGGTTAGCCTGACTTCGGTCAGTGGCAAGATTTTAAAGTCCATTGTTAAAGATTATTCTCAGAGTACTTGAAAGCACATAATAAAATAGGACTGAGTCAGCATAGCTTCATCAAGGGGCGGTCATGTCTGACAAATCTGTTAAGAATTCTTTGAGGAGGTAACAAGGAAGTTACATAAAAGAGAACCAGTGGTTCTGATTTTTTTTAGATGTCTAGACAGTCATTGACAAGGTGCTGAATAGGAGACTGCTAAATTAGTTAAGTTAGTGCGAATGGGCGAAATGACCACTACGGACTCAGGGTCAAGTTCAACAACGGTATAGTTTTATTTTCTTTTACGTTGACAGAAGTGCAGTCAGGACATACAAACCAAACTGTCCCAAAAACAGACTAAAGACCAGCCGCAATGGGCTACAGTTATACCTGAACTTCGGTATATTGTCTGATTCAAATGCTAATGTTTTATTTACAGTATTCGACTTGGACCATCCTGTTCCGATGGCTTCAAGTATTGTAACGATGGGTTTAAGTATGTGTTAATCATTTTTGTCTGATGGGTTATTAATGGTCTAGAATCTCCAGGTTTAACCAATGGGTGTGTGATTATTCTCAGGAAGTTTGAGGGGCCAGAGATGCTTCCTTAGTTATGCTAATCTTTAGGTGTCTCCATAGACGGGTTGCTTGATTAGATCAGAAGTGCTGATTTGGTGGGATGGGAATGTGTTTTTTAATTTAGTTCCTGTAGATGCCATCCTGTCCAGCGCCCTTTGAGTGCTAGCCCTCATTTGCATTCTGAAAGCATATCCTTGCCTACTAGTCTGTGTCTCTTCCTTTGTGACTTTTAGTGGGGAGGCTCTGAGTGTAATTTTAGTCTGCTTCCATATTGTGTGCCCAATTTCATAAAATTTGTTGTCCAATAACAAGGTAAGATCCTGGCGTGGATAGAGGATTAGCTGACTGGCAGAAGGTAGAGAGTGGGGATAAGGGGGTCTTTTTCAGGTTGGCAGTCTGTGACTAGTGGTGTGCCTCAGAGGTCAACACTGAGACCATAACTTTTCACAATATACATTAACGATGTAGGAGAAGGAACTGTTGCTAAGTTTGCAGATGATACAAAGATGTATAGAGGGGCAGGTATATTGAGGAAGCGGAGGGTTGCAGAACAACTTGGACAGGGTAGAAGAGTGGGCAGATGGAATACAATGTGGAAAAGTGTGAGATTATGCAGTCTAGAAGAAGGAATGGAGGCATAGACTATTTTCTAAATGGGGAAATGCTTAGGAAATCAGAAGCACAAATGAGCTTGGGAGTATTTATTGAAGAATCTCTTTAACATGCAGGTTCAGTTGGCAGTTAGGATGGCAAATGCAATGTTAGCATTCAAGTGAAGACAGCTAGAATACAAGAGCAGAAATGTACTTCTAAGATTATATAAGGCTGTGATCAGATCCCATTTGGAGTATTGTCAGCAGTTTTGGGCCTTGTATCTAAGGAAGGATGTATTGGCCTTGGGAAGGGTCCAGAGGAGATTCAAATAATGATCCCTGGAATGGAGAGCTTGTTGTATGAGGAACGGTTGAAGACTCTAGGTCTGTACTCTTTGTAGTTTAGAAGGATGGGGGGTCATACTGAAACTTACAGGATACCCCGAGGCCTGGATAAAGTGGATGTAGAAAGAATGTTATCACTAGTAGGAAAAACTAGAACCAGAGGGCACAATTTCAAGCTAAAGAGACCATCCTTTAAAACAGAAATAAGGAGGAATTTCTTCAGCCAGAGAGTGGTGAATCTATGGAATTCTTTGCCTCAGGAGCTGTGAAGGTCTGGTCATTGAGTGTCTTTAAGACAGAGATAGTTAGGTTCTTAATTAATAAGGGAATCAGGGGCTATGAGGAAAAAGCAGGAGAATGGGGATAAGAAAAATATCAGCCATGATTAAATGGTGGAGCAGACTCGATGGGCTGAGAGTGGCCTAATTCTGTTCCCACATTTTATGGTTTTATTCCCACTTCATCCCCATGTAGACAGAGGCATGTCATAGAGTCATAGAGGTTTACAGCATGGAAATAGGCCCATCGGCCCAACTTGTCTATGCTGCCCTTTTTTTTAAAAGCCTCTAAGCTAATCCCAATTGCCTGCATTTAGCCCATATCCCTCTATACCCATCACACTCATGTAACTATGTAAATGCTTTTTAAAAGGTAAAATTGTACCTGCCTCTACTACTGCCTCTGGCAGCTTGTTCCAGCCACTCACCACCCTCTGTGTGAAAAAATTGCCCCTCTGGACACTTCTGTATCTCTCCCTCCCACCTTAAACCTATGCCCTCTAGTTTTAGATTCCCCTACCTTTGGGAAAAGATATTGACTACCTATCTTGTCCATAAGGTCACTCCTCAGCCTTCTACGCCCCAGAGAAAAAAGCCCCAGTTTATTTAGCCTCTCCTTGTAACTCAATCCATCAAATCCTGGTAGCATCCTTATAAATCTTTTCTGCACTCTTTCTAGTTTAATAATATCCTTTCTATAATAGGGTGACCAGAATTGCACACAGTATTCCAAGTGTAGCCTTTACCAATGTCTTGTACAACTTCAATGAGAATCCCAACTCCTGAATTCAATGTTCTGACCGATGAAATCAAATATGCCAAATGCCTTCTTCACCACTCTGTCCATCTGTGACTCCACTTTCAAGGAGCTATGAACATGTACCTCTAGATCTCTTTGTTCTGTAACTCTCCCCAATGCTCTACCCTTGGCTGAGTAAGTCCTGTCCTGGTTCAATCTACCAAAAGGCATCACCTCACATTTGTTTAAATTATGCTTCATCTGCCATTCGTCAGCCCACTGGCCCAATTGATCAAGATCCTGCTATAATTGCTGATAACCTTGCTCACTGTCCACTGTGCCACCAATCTTGATGTCATCTGCAAACTTATTAACCATGCCCCCCTATATTCTCATCCAAATCATTAATATAAATGACAAATAACAGTGGATCCAGCACTGATCTCTGAGGCACACTGCTGGTCACAGGCCTCCAGTTTGAAAAATAACTCTTTACAACGACCCTCCAGCTCCTGTCAAGAAGACAATTTTGTACCTATTTAGATACCTCACCCTGGATCCCTTGGGATTTAATGTTATGCAACAAACTACCATGCGATACCTTGTCAAAGGCCTTACTAAAGTCCATGCGGACAACATCAACTGCACTGCCCTCATCTACCTTCTTGGTTGCTCCTTCACAAAACTCAATTAAATTTGTAAGACATGATTTTCCATTCACAAAGCCATGTTGACTGTCCCTAATCAGTCCTTGCATCTCTAAATGCCTGTAGACCCTATCGCTCAAAATACCTTCCAACAATTTACCCACCACAGATATGAGGTCTCTACTGTGGAGACCTACACATGTGCAATGATGCCTGGGAACTACAGTGTCAGATGACTTAAGCCACTCCCTCCTTTACACGTGAGGAATTGTTTCAGCTGTTTCCTTCATGCACTGAATGCATAAGAGCGCAGATTTGAACGTGCCAAATAGAGGCTCTGAAATAGTCCTGTTTTCACACCTGTTTTGTACTTGGAATTTTTTTGGTAAGATCACACTCAGACACTTTGCATAAACTACAGGATAGTCCTCACCAAGAGGGTTTATTTTCTTATTCCATGATTGGACAGTTGTATTGAAAAAGACAGACAGTTAGTTAAAATTCTGTTTGGTAAGGACATTGGAAAGTACCTTTATCAGAAAGGGTGAATAAAATTGCAGCATTTATAATATCAAATTAACTCATCAATTTAAAGTCATGCCATTTAGAATGACAAATGCATATGCAATGTTCCAGAGACTAACCAATGGTTGATCATTACATTGACAATTTGGTGATGTTTAGTTAGAATTGGGAGGAACACTTAAAACATCTGCCAAGAAAAACTAACTTATTCATAAACTTGGTGAGAAGTGCGTTTGCAAAGATACAAATAATTTAATATATAGGATCACCCCCAACTGTGGCGACTAGGGGGATTTCACAGTAAGTATTAATTGCAGTATTAATGTAAGCCTTACTTGTGACTAATAAATAAACTTTATATTTCAGGGAAATAAGTCCCAGTCCATCCAACCTTACAATTCAAACCATCAAGTCCAGTAAATCTTTTCCGCATTCTTTCTAGTTTAATAATATCCTTTCGACAATAGACTGACCAGAACTGCATAGTATTCCAAATGTGGCCTGATCAATGTCTTGTACAACTTCAGCAAGACATCCCATCTCCTGTATTCAATGTTTTGAACAATCAAAACAAGGGTGACGAATGCCTTCTTCACCACCCTGTCTGCCTGTCTCTTCACTTTCAAGGAGCTATGAATCTATACCCTTAGATATCTTTGTTCTATAACTCTCCGCAATGCCCTATAATTAACTGAGCAAGTCCTGTCCTGGTTTGATCTACAAAAATGCATTAGCTCACATTTACTTCAAGTTAAATTCTATCTGCCATTTGTCAGCCCACCAGCCCAATTGATGGTGATCTCTGTTTCAGTCCTCAATAACCTTCTTTACTGTCCACTATGCTGCCAATATTGGTGTCATCTGCAAGCTTACTAAACATGCCTCCCAAATTCTCATCCAAATCATTAATATAAATGACAAATAACAGTGAATCCAACACCAATCCCTTGATACACATTGCTCATCACAGGCCTCCAATTTGAAAAGCAACATTTTAAAACCATCCTCTGTCTTCTGTCATCAAACAAATTTTATATCCAAATGGCCACCTCACCCTGGATCCCGTGCAATTTAACCTCATGCAACAATCTACCATGCAGTATCCTGTCAAGGGCATTGTTTAAATCCATGTAGACAACACTGATTGCACAGCCCTCATCTACCTTCTTGGTTACCCCTTCAAAAAACTCAATCGAATTTGTGAGACATAATTTTCCACTCAAAACTATACTAACTCCCTAATCAATCCTTGTCTCTCTAAATGCCTGTAGATCCTGTCTCTCAGAATACCTTCTAACAACTTACTATGATGGACGTTAGGCTCACTGGCATGTAGTTCCCAAGCTTTCTCTGTAGCTCTTCTTAAACAAAGCACAACATTTGCCACCCTCCTATCTTCAGGCACCTCACCTGTGGATATTTGATCATTCAAATATCTCTGCTAGGGGTCCTGCAATTTTCTTTCTCGCTTCCTACAACATTTTGGGATACATATCATCAAATCCCAAGGATGTGGGCGACACGGTAGCACAGTGGTTAGTACTACTGCTTCACAGCTCCAGAAACCTGAATTTGATTCCTGGAGCAAACTCCTCCAGTTCTACCCATATAGACTCAATGAGCCTCTCACGTTCTCCCTAATTAAAAATGCAATCCCCCTCCCCTCTTACCTCCTGTTCTATCTTTCCTATAGCATCTGTACCCTGGAACACTGAGCTGCCAGTCCTGTCCCTCCCTTATCCATGTTTCAGTAATAGCTATGATATCCCAATCCCATGTACCCATCCATGCCCTGAGCTTATCTGCCTTGCCTGTAAGGCCTCTTACATTGAAATAAGTGCAATTAAATCTAGACTTCCTTTGCTTTCTGTCCTGCTCTTCCTGATCTGTCTAGTAGTAGGATTACTGGCACTGCCTTTACTATTAACATGCTCTCTTTAACTTCCGTGCTGTCCTCAGCCTTCTCTTCTTTCTCCCTACTGCTTTGGTTCCCACTCCCTGCCAACCTACTTTAAACCCTCCCAAGTGGCTCTAGTTAACCTCCCTGCCAGGATACCAGTCCCCCTCCAGTTCAGGTGTAACCTGTCCCTCTTGAAACAGGTCACCCCTGCCCCAGAAGAGATCCCAATGATCCATAAATCCAAATCCCTGCCCCTGCACCAAGGCATGCATGCATTCTCAAGATATGCATTCATCTACATAATCTTCCTATTCTTATTCTCGCTAGCATGTGGCATTGGCAGTAATCCAGAAATCACTACCTTCAAGGTCCTGCCCTTTACCTTTCTCTCTAACTCTTATCCTTTTCCCTACCTATGTCAGTTTACCAATATGTTTCCAACAACTTCTGGCTGCTCACCCTTCCCCTTAAGAATATGCTGCAACTGCTCAGAGATGTTCTTAACCATGGCACCAGGGAGGAAACACATCATCCTAGAGTCTTGATCATAGCCACAGAAATGCCTGTCTGTGTCTCTAACTAGTGAGTCCCCTTTTATGACTACTCCTTTGCTATTTGTCCAATTTGCAATTTGTTTCACTCAATATTACACTTAACATAACCTTCTGTATTTACAACTAATAAATATATTTCTTCTTCATCAAGTGTATGCCATCTCAGTTTTAAGCACCATCAATAAAACTAAGATTGCATTCCATTGAAAAGTACGTTTGGGTTATAGGAATAGGGCATTGGTAGGATTGTCGTCATAAGAACAGAAGAAATAGGAGCAGGAGTGGGCCATCTGGCCCTTCGAGCCTGCCTTGCTATTCAACAAGATCACGGCTGATCTGAAGTCAGTGCAGACGCGATGGGCCAAACGACCTCCTTCTGCACTGTAGGGATTCAATGAAGTCCGGCGTGCGTTGTCCGTATACTGCACAAGAAACAACGCTTTTCACTATGCTAGTGCACGGGACAATAATAAATCAAATCAAATTTCCGCTCAGGGTGGGCCAGTCGCTGTCATTGTGCAGCAGTCCGGTCCGTGTGATCCAGCTCCGCACTTTAGCAACCGCCCGACCCTCCGGCCGCAGGATCCCGATCCATTCCCGAGCTGATCCACTCCGGGCCGATCGAGACACTCCCTCTCCCTCAGGAGCTGTTGATAAATGGAGGGGCCTCGGCTGTGAGAGATCGGTGGGGTAAGTGGAGAGGTTAACCTCATCCCTGCCCCGCTCAGACGGCGGGCGGGACTCTGAAAACGGGGGTTTGGAGGGGGGAATTTCTTTGTTTTTTTTCAGGATTGAGTGGGAATTCTCGAAATGGGATGGTTGGAGGGGGCAGAGCTCAGGGTGGGCTCCTGATATTCGGGTGACCCAGGCCCCTCACCCACAGTAAGGGAGGGGAGGAGGAGGGAAGAACCTCCAACTCTCTGGGGAAAGGCTGCAACATTTATCTTCCTTGGCGAGCTCCCTATTGCTTTTGGACAAAGAGGGAATTAAAAGGTCTGCATTTCTGGGGGGGTGTGGGGACTCAGTAAGAGGTCTGGGTGGGGACACAGAGCAACCCTGAACCTCAGAAAGTACCCCACACACTGAGCTTTTCTAGGATCTGCTTCTGACAAGCCCTGTCTAGCTCTGGCTGGATTTGGGCCAGATCTCTCAACAAAGTTTATTTATTAGTGTCACAAATAGGCTTACATTAACATTGCAATGAAGCTACTGTGAAAATCCACTAGTTGCCACACTCTGGGTGGGTGGCACAGTGGTCAGCAATGCTGCCTCACAGTGTCAGAGACCCCAGGTTCGATTTCCAGCTCGGGTCTCTGCATGTTGTCCTGTGTGGGTTTCCTGCGGGTGCTCTGGTTTCCGCCCATGTTCCGAAAGATGTGATTAGCTACGTACTAAATTCTCCCTCAGTGAGTAACAAGTGCACACGTTCTTTGATAGGTACTAACAAGAAAGTACCACTTTCATATGAACGTACGAACATACAAATTAGGAGCAGGAGTTGGTTACTTGGGCCCTCAAGCCTACTCTGTCATTCAAGAATATCATGGCTGATCTGATTTGTCACCTCATCTTCACATTCCTGCTTACTCCAGATAACGTTTCAACCACTTGCTTATCAAAAATCTATGTACACTTGCTTATCAAAAGCAAGTGAGTAACCCGAACAAGCGCTGGACTGCGGCAACTAGGGGAATTTCACAGTAAATTCATTGCAACATTAATGTAAGTCTTACTTGTGATCAATAAATAAACTTTATTTATTTCCCTTTTCAGGTAATACTGTGTCCAAATCATTTCTTCTTTGAAAGTGGTCCATTGTTCATCTATGGTTTATCCCACCAACTTGTGGTTCTGTCCTATCAGGCTCCATTTATCAAAAATCTATGTACCGTTGCTTTAAAACATATTCAAAGTCTTTGCTTTGACTGCCTTTTAAGAGAGTCCCAAAGACGTTTGTCCCTAAGAGAAATTTTTTTTAATTCCTGCCTTAGATTAGTAACTGCTCATCTTTAAACTTGTGAGTCCTAGTTTAAATACTCTGTGAGAAATTCAGAGAACCTGGAAAAAGCACAAACACAGAATTACAGAATTGTTACAGTGCAGAAGAAGGCAATTCAGCCTATTGCATCTGCACCAAGTAGCATGATGACTCAGTGCCATTCTCCTGCACATTGTTTCTAATGCGATAATTATCTAATACCTTCTCGAGTGTCTCAATTGAACCTGCCTCCACTGCACTTCAAAGCAGTGCATTCAAGGCTTGCACTACTGGGTATGTTGAGAAAACATTTTCTCATGCTGCATTTGCTTATTTTGCAAATCACTTTAAACCTGTGTCCTTTGTTCTCAATGCTTTTGTGTGTGTGTGGGAACACTTTCTTTGATAAAGATAGGCGTAAGTATTCATTTCAACCATGCCCAATGTCTGTGTCCCGTTTTTAGTCCCTGATCGGCCTTCCTCCCTTTATCAGCCTTTTACTATTTTTGTGCCTTTTGAAGACCTTGGGTTTCCTATTCATGTTGGCTGCCAATTTTTTTTCATCCCTCTTCGCTTCTCCTCTTCATCTTGGTCTGAGCCTTTTGTATTCAGCTTAACATTCAGTTGTATTTTTCACATGACAGTTGATATAAGTACATTTTTTCTTTTTTATCTTAGTTTCTGTCTCCTTTTTCATCCACATGATAGTTGACATAAGTACACTTTTTTTTATCTTAGTTTCTATCTCCTTTTTCAACCAGGGAGTTCTAAATTTATTGCTTCGTGGCACAGTGGTTAGACTGCTGCCTCACAGCATCAGGGACCCGGCTTGGGTCACTGTCTATGTGAAGTTTTCACGTTCTCCCCGTGTCGAGCGGGATTCCTCCGAGTGTTCCGGTTTCCTTCCGAAAGACATATTGGTGAAGTGAGTAACCCGAACAAGCGCTGGACTGCGGCAACTAGGGGAATTTCACAGTAACTTCATTGCAACATTAATGTAAGTCTTACTTGTGATCAATAAATAAACTTTATTTATTTCCCTTTTCAGGTAATTACTGTGTCCAAATCATTTCTTCTTTGAAAGTGGTCCATTGTTCATCTATGGTTTTTCCCACCAACTTGTAGTTCTGTCCTATCAGGCTCCATTCTTGCTCCATTGAAGGATGCTGTCCTCTGGTTAATTATCCTTGCTCTGGATTGCCCAATGTCTTTCTTTATCGTCATTCTAAACCTTATCATATCATGATCACTATCTCTTAAAAGTTCCCCTACTGGTGCTTGAGCTACTTGGTCCACCTCATTTCCAAGAATCAAGTTGAGTAGTGACTTATTATCACAGATGGGTGATGGAAAACAGGTGGGAGGAATCTACTCAGTTTGACAAGGATCATGGGGGAAGCAAAACACTAATGTAGACTAGGTGCATAGCCAGTTTTTATAGGTGGAATTCTGTATAATTCTGTGTAAGTTACGTTCAGATTTCTATCATTATCCAACAGCAATAAAATAAACTTTTTTTAAATGATTTACTCAGAGGAGAGATTCCAGTTTCCAATTATCTGTTTACTGACTATTGCTGTTTTAGTGCTGTTCCCATTTGGCATGTAGCCATTGCTCATGGCTCTGCAGGAAAATGTGTGCCCGAGTCCCAATCCCCAGTTTTCAAGAATCGTAGAATCCCTTAAGTGCAGGAGGTGGACATTCAGCCCATTCAGTCTGCACTGACTGTCCAATGGAGCTCACAGTGGTACAGTGGTTAGCACTGCTGCCTCACAACACCAGAGACCCGGGTTGATTCCTGGTTCTGATCATTGTCTGTGCAGAGTTTGCACATTCCACCCCCGTCTGCACAGGTTTCCTCCCACAGTCCAAAATATATGCTGATTAGGCACGTTGGCCTTGCTAAATTCTCCCTCAGTATACCTGAACAGGCATCGGAGTATGGTGACTAGGAGATTCTCATTAGTAACTTCATTACAGGGTTAATGTAAGGCCACTTGTGACACTAATGAATAAACTTTAAACTTTATCTTATCCAGGCTGTATCCCTGATCTTAGTTTTCTCTCATGATCCTAATCCTCATTCACCTCCCTCTCTGACCCTCCAATCCCATCCTTTCTTCTATTGTCTCCACTTTACCCGTATATTTTTCTTCTCCCAGAGCCTCCTCTACTTGCCCCCATTCTCCACAATTCCTGAAATCACGTTATCCAGTTTTCCTTGCTCTCCTCACCACAGTCTCCATTTTTTTTTCTGACTTTTGATCTCCTCTAGACTATTATCATGCTGCTGATATGCCTGAAACTCTCTGGTTTATCTCTATTTTTTGAACATGTGTATAATACTTGCAAATTTCCAATTCTCTGATACCACTCCCATATCTGGAGAGAATGGGAGGGCAAGAGCATAGCCTCTGCAAATTTGAACACTATTGTCCTTAATAAACTAAGATGCACTCCACTGAGAATGGATGGCTTTTCTATTTTGGGCCCAGCTAGCATCTTCTATAATCTATTTGTATTGTATTCATTTTCTCTGCTACTGTTTCCTTTACTATGACAATTGTAGCATCTTCTTTATTGAAGACAGGCACAAGGTACTCATTTGGAACTGTAGCCATGTCCTCTCTTTTCAATATACCCTCTTAGTGACACTATCCATAACTAGCTATTTACTATATCTTTATAGAATATTTTTGGGTTCCCCTTTAGATACCTGCTAATACAATCTGATAAATTCTCTTTGTTCTTATTTCCTTTCTCAGTTTGTTCCGTACTTTTTGGAATCAGTTTGGTTTTCTGCTGAATTATGAATCTGACATTTATCGTAAATCACCTTTTCTGTTTCATTTTAATCTTCATTTCTTCAATCACAAGTGAACTGTGATTTTGGATGGATTTCTTTTCTGTCACATGGGAATTTGTGAAACACTACTTTTACAAATGACACAAAAATTGGTGGTGTTGTAACTCGTGAGGAGGAAAGCCTTAGATTACGGGATGATATAAATGGCTGATTAGACACACGGTATACTATCAAATGGAATTTAACTCTGAAAACTGTGACCTGATGCATTTTGTGAGGACTACCAAAGCGAGGCAATACATAATGAATGATAAGATGTTGGGAAGCATAGAGCACCAGAAGGACCTTGAGGTGCATGTCCAAAGGCAGCTGGACAGGTAGATAAGAAGAATACTCACTTGCCTTTATTGGCTGAGGCATTGTATATAAGAGCAGGGAAGTTGTGTTGGTGCTCTATAAAATGCTCATTAGGCCACAGCAAGAGTAGCTGTGGTTGCCACGCCATAGGAAGAATGTAATTGCATGCGAAAGGGTGCAGAGGAGATTTGGCAGGATGTTGCCTGGGCTGGAGCGTTTCAACTATGAAGGAAAACTGGTTAGGTTGGTTTGTTTTCCTTAAAGCAGGGAATGCTGTAGAGGGACCTGATTGAGGTGTACAAAATAATGAGGGACATAGATAGGAAGAAATTTTTCCCCTTGGTGAAGGTGCAAAAAGCCAGGAGGCATATGTTTAAGGTAAGGGGCAGGATATTTAGAAAGGATTTGAGGAAAAACGTTTTCACCCAAACAGTGGTGGTCACCTGGAACTTCTGCCTCAAAGGATAGTGGTGAAAATCCTCACAACATTTAAGAAGCATTTAGATGAATACTTGAAACACCATAGCATACAAGCCTATGGACTAAATACTGGATTAGAAGAGATAGGTGCTCTATGGCTAGCGCAAATATGATGGACTGAAGGACCTCTTTCTGTGCTGTAAAAGTTTGACTCTATCAATCTTTGACTCAGACCTACCTGAGCCAGATTTTTTTGAATCCCTGAAATCATGTTTCATTGTTGAGAATTTCGCAAGATGTTTCCCAGTTCCTATCTGTATCTATCTATTATAAACCTAATGATGTTATAAATTACTGTTTCCTAAATTTTCACCCACTTCACTCCCCAGAACAGAATACAGCATTTCTTTTATAAAGATATTGATGAAGAAAGTTTTCTGATGCATATTTCAGAAATTTATTTCCCTCTTTCTTGGGCAGCACGGTGGCATAGTGTTTGGCACCGCTGCCACAATTCCAGGGACCCAGATTCAATTCCAGCCTTGGATGACTGGAGTTTGCACATTTTACTCATGTTTGCGTGGATTTTCTTTGGGTGCTTCGGTTTCCTCTCACATTCCAAGGATGTACAGCTTAGGTAGATTGTCTGTGCTAAATTGCCACTTAGTCTCCCCAGATGCATACATTAGATGGATTAGTCATGAGAACTGTGTGGGTTATAAGGATAGGGTCAGGGAGGGCCTGGATGAGATGCTCTGTCAGAACTGCTGTAGGCTTGATGGGCTGAATGGCCACTTCTGCAGTGTAGGGATTCTATAATTGATGATTCTTCCCCCTTCAGTGTTATTTTCCCCAGTATATATTTGAATAATTGAAGTTGCCCCCATTATCATTACACTCAATCTCATCTTTCAGCTATTTGCTGCTATCTCCTTCCCACTATTTGCTAAGCTGTGAAATATATCCAGCATTGTAATTGTTTATGTGTTGGTCCTCAGTTGTAATCAAATATGTTCTTTGAACTGTAAAGTACAGTTCTTTCTGGTGCTATATAATATCTTTTATTACTGGCACTCCTCCACTTATTATTCTTTTCCTATCTTGCCTGAATACATTGTAACCAGGAATGTTAATTGCTGCTGTTATATCATAGTTCCATGTGACTACTAGTTCAACATTATTTGCTATATTCCATGCATATGCACTCCAAACACATCTTAGTCTATCTTGTATTTCCTCCTGTCTTTATCACTTTTTGTTCTCATGTTACCCATATCGTAACATACACCAATTCCCATTCGCCCCTGAACTCACTGACCTACATTGGCACTCAGTTAGGCAATAGCTCCATTTTAAAACTCCCATCCTTGATTTCAAATTCCTTCCTATTTCTGTACCTTCTCCAACCCTCTGAGATTCCTGTTGCACTCCAAATTTGGCTTCTTGCACAATTCCAATGTTAAATTCTCCACAATCGGCAGCAGCTGTTATGTCTTCAGCTGCGAAGGCCTGTAATTCTGGAATTGCCTCCAATCTCTCTCTCTCACTTCCTTCAGACACTTCTGAAAACCTGTATCTCTCATATCTTCATGTGGTTTTGTGTCAAATTTTGTTTGCTAGCTCTCCTGTAAATTGCCTGAGATCCTTTCATTGTGTAAAGGTGGAAAATAATTTGAAATTGTTGCTGTATTTATATCAGAATTTTAATCAATGCAGTTCAGCTCCCTTTAATGCTTGTATCCTGTTGGATCTAATTAATCACTGATTAATATTTTACTCATTGGTTTAAATTACTGAGCACCTCCTTCACCCTCCACACAAATTTCCAATGTCTGGTAATGCACTGTTTAACAAGTCACTTTGTTTAGCAGATTCATCCAACTCTTTCCGAGCTCTGAGTTTAAAACTCTTAATAACAGATGATTTTTCTCAGCACTTTTCTCCCTTCTGAGATCATTGCCAAGACATCATTAGGCTTTTTGGTTTTTTTTTTGTACATGTACCTAGACACTTACATCTCTGCCCTGCTCCAAAGTTTAAAAAAAAATTCTTTAATGGGATGTGAGCACTACTTGAAAGGCTAAGATTTGTTGCTCATCCTCAAGTTACCTTGATAAGGTAATGCTCAGCCAATTCAATGAATTGCTGTAGACCATGGGATGTAGGTACACCCATGGTGATGTTAGGGAGTGAGTTTAAGGTTTTTGACCCAGTGATGTTGAAGGAGCAGCGATATATTTCAAATTTGGATGATGTGTGATTTGGAGGTGTGGCACTCCCATGTTTCTGCCACACTTGTTTTTCCAGATCATAGAGTTATGTGTTTGGAAGGTGCTGATAAAGGAGCCTTGGCAAGTTGCCTGATCATTAAGAAAATGTTCAGACTTGTCTTATTTGGAACACTCCTGTACATTAAACCACATTTACCATATTTATTTACACTCACTGAATCACTCTCTGTACCTTTGTAGCTTCTTGCTCCCATCTGAATAGTAACCATGCCTCCTGTCTGACTATCATAGAATCCCTACAGAGCAGGAGGAGACCATTTGGAGCACTGACAATAATCCCACCTAGGCCCTATCCCCATAACCCCACATGTTTACCCCACTAATCGTTCTAACCTATGCATCCTAGCACACTAAGGGACAATTTAGCATAGCCAAAGCACCTAACCCACACATCTTTGGATTGTGGGCGGAAACCGGAGGATTCAGAGGAAACCCACGCTGACATTTGAAAACATCGATAGACAACACTTTTTTTGTCCATGCTAACAATATATATGTTGAAAAACTAATATCCTAGCGCACTTCCTAATGAACACCACTTGCCGAATCATGCCAATCAGACACAAATCTTTATCCCTGCTGTTGTATTGCAAAGTTTATATTGTTATATTTTTGAATGGTACCTTTAACTTAAGGTGAAATAGAGGAATTAAGGGGCTCATGTGATTTGTTTTGTACTCCTTTGAGGACAAGCCTGGGTGGCTTGGTTGTTAGAAGGTTAAAGAGGGGGCCAGGTTTTTCTACAAGGTGCAAGATATTCATCTCTGTAAACAATAATGACAGCAGTTGTATTAATGGTGAATAGACCATTAGTCTCCAAGTCCCAGAGAAGTGTCAGGAATGTCAGGTTTTGTTAATTGGTTATACTTTAATCTGTTTATTTAATTCCAAGAATGGAACTGGGGATCTAAAGGATAGCTAATCTGCATTTATACCTGGATAGAATGCCCATGTGATTCACATTGCCATGGAGATAAGCTTTGAGTGAGCAAGATATCTTTAGAAGTCTTGGATTTCAGGTTCTCCTAAAAATATCACTACACCTCAGACAAGGTTAGTCTATAAGAATCTGACAGAGAAAGTGAACTCAGAGATAGAAGCAAGGCTATTGTTCTTCAAAATTATGGAGTTACAAGGTGGCGAGGATTCAAATAAAGCTGGAACCATCACCTAGCTTCGCCTCTCCATAGTATCTCACAGTGGTTGAAAATTGGAATTTGTATAACTAAAAAAGGAAAAAAGGGTCTAAGAACCACTTTGGACTGATTTCTGGAGAAGAGGGTGCCTAAATAAGTAATATATAAATGTAGAAAGAAACTTCTGGTTATTACAATGTGGGATCCTTTCTGTAGTTTAGAGTGTAAGATGCCCACTGTTTAGTCAGTATTGCTTTGTGCATTAAAGCAAATGGCCTTAAAACTTGAAAGTTTGGCTTGTGATTCTTTCAGCCATTCCCTGGAAGTTTGAATTTCTTTTGTCTGTATAGGGATTATTACACCACATTGTGCTGCATGACCACATACCATAAAGGGAATAGAAGGCACATAGAGATAACATAGTTGAGGGGTGGCTTTGAAAATGGGAAAGAGACTTCGTATGGAGGAAGATTTAAAGGAATCATAGAAACCCCATAGTACAGAAAAAGGACATTCGGCCCATCGAGTCTGCACCGACCACAATCCCATCCAGGCCCTATCTCCATATCCCTACGCATTTTACCCACTAATCTCTCTAACCTACACATCTCAGGGCAATTTAGCATGGCCAATCAATCTAACCTGCACATCTTTGGACTGTGGGAGAAAACCGGAGCACCCTGAGGAAATCTGTGCAAACTCGAGGAGAATGTGCAAACTTCACACAGGCAATGACCCAAGCTGGGAATCGAACCCCTGGTCCCCGGAGCTGTGAAGCAGCAGTGCTAACCACTGTGCTACTCTGAGGACAGGATCACAATGAAATTGAGTGAATAGAGGTCAGAGTGAGTTGAGATGGAAGTTGAAATAATTGAGACTGAATTAAGAAAAGAATGAATAGTTATTCTGAATCTGATTTTAAGTAGTGCCTGAAACCCCAGCTAACATTGGTGTTGACATTAAGTGCTTCCTAACTGGATAGGGATGGGCGTGGCGGGGAAGCAATTGGGATATTATAATTGGTGATCTCGGTGTTCCTGGATAGGGTAAATACATTGGCAAAGACCATGCCAGTTGTTTCCAATGTTTGATGTTTCCTATTGGAATTGTGAATACATAGTTGTTTGATGAGTATGAACTTGACCCAGATTGTAATCCTGCCAAACCCTGGCAGGCATTCTGCCAGTTTGACACACTTGTGGTGCATTGCATGGGTAACGTGGCACAGGGCACATGTGAAACTATTCAACAATATAGAAAATTGGCATGAGAGACTGGGAAAATATTTGGAGGAAAAAAGTATTAATTTTCATCTTTAACTTTCATCCGTGGGATTTGCTAGCCAGTATTTATTGCCTAATCCTAGTCATTCCTGAACTGGATGCTTACTAGCCATTTTACTGGGCAATTGAGAGTCAACTCCATTGCTGTGGTATAGGAGTCACATGTAGACCAGATCAGGTAAGGATGGCAGATATACTTCCTGGAAAGGACATTAGTGAACCAGATGGATTTTCCTGACAGTTGGAATGGGCTTTATGGTCATTAGTATATTTTATCTATTGAATTCAAGTTCCACCATCTGCTGTAGCAGGATTTGAACCAGAACAATTGCTGAGTTTCTGGACTAATAGTCTAATGATAATACTACTAGGCCATCACCTCCCATAAAAGTTATTCCTTTGTTCTTAAGGTTCTCCTGTAAAATGAGCCTTTGTTCTGTTTGTCAATGGTAAAGCTCTTTGGCAATATTGGTTTCAATTATTTTTGCCCCACTTAAATGATTGTCCTTTACAGGAGCGTTACTAATAAAGATATTTTTATAGGCAAGTATGTGATTGCATGGAGGGTGCTGGTGGTGGGTGGTATGGGAGCTCTTGCAGCTCAGTGGTAGCACCCCTATCTCTGAGCCAAAAGCTCCTGCATTGAGCCCCACGCCAGAACTTGGTGGCCGTGGAAAGTGTGTTCATAACGTAGCTGATTCTCAACTTGCACAGCCTTCCATTACACCCACAGCAGGCAGTAAGGACAAGAGTTTCCTGGTCAGGCAAAACCTACTGAAGGCAAACCACTGTAACACCTGGATGTTCATGGTCACCAATGTCCTCTCAGGACTTTGTACCTGATGTGAGAAGAAAGATGTGTCAGCAGAGTTAGACTAGCTGTCAAACTCAAGCATGTAACACATTAACAGAGCCGTGTCTATATATTATTATTAGATGTTGTTATATTTTTTACATGCATGCTTTTATGTCACGATTTAGCAGTGTCTAATAAATATTTACAATGGAAATCTTCAACATGAAAAATGTCCACTCGGATTATTCCAAATTTTCCAAAAAGGTTTTGTCCCTAATTGAAATTCACAATGACCAAAATAAGATAGTAAACACCAATCTGATTATATTTAAACTCCAATTGTCTTTTAATACTTCCATTTAAGTTTTCACTTCAAGGATTAAATTTCTCTGAGGCTGTTGGAAAGAATTTTCAGCCACATTTATGGCTCCCAGACATGTGCAGTTTGCAAAATTGGCCAGAATATTATTTGTAGAAGCAGGAGTTGAAGTGTAGAAAGCTGTGTCCCCTTATCTTGTAGGGTTTTGTGTTTTCTTGCTCTTTTTTTCAAGAAATCTTGATAAATTGTCGAAGCTCTATTTTAACCTTATTAAATGTTGTTATGAATTTGTCAGACGAAACTGCATCAGCAGAAACTGTTACCACAGCATTGTTCAGTGAAAATTACTGACCAGTCTTAGATTTGGTTACTGTGAATCATAGAACCCTACAGTGCAATTCGGTCTATCAAGGCCCTATTCCCATAACCCCATGTATTTATCTAAGCTAGCTGCCCCTAACACTAAAGGACAATTTAACACTTAGGGACAATCCATCCAACCCATATATGTTTGGACTGTGGGAGGAAATCAGATCATTCAGAGGAAACCCACGCAGATATGGGGAGAATGTGCAGACCCCGCACAGTGACCCATGCTGGGAATCAAACCCAAATCCCTGGCATTGTGAAGCAGCAGTGCTAACTACACTGCCACCATGCCACCCATCATTTGACTTTGTTTTAGCTACATGCAATAGTTTTGTAATTTTAGGAAAAAACATTTTAATGTTTTGCAAAGAAGTGGTGACCCACCAAGCAGAGTAGTAGCAAAACTATTTATTAACTATAATAACTATTTACAGGGAGTGAGAATGATATTATTGAATGCTTTAATTCCAAATCCTAGACTGTACGGGAGAACCACGCATACTCGAAACACACTGTCCCTCTAGTTCTCTACATGACTTCTTCTTAAATGATCTATATGCTTCTTCAATCTTTTACTTTGAACTTCAGATGATATGAGGCCCATCCTGACTATGAAACACCTGGACCATCATAAAATGTTCTGTATATATGTGAGCATCCACTTTGAACGTCCTCTCCGACTTTGTAGGATCATGATGTTTCTTTTGCACACTCATGAAATCAGTGACCCTGTTAATACAACTTGCTCTCACAATGGTAAGAAAATTACTCTACTGGATCTTATTACTTTGGAATGGTCCAGAATTTGCAGGTGTTATGGACAGGGAAATGGTTAACTAAATAAGTCCTGATTTCTCCTGTCACCACCCATTCATAAACAGAAAAGTGTTTTGATTTTCTTCCCCCTTTATAAGTGGTGACATAATCCCCAAACCCTCGGTTTTGGTGTGATCCAATTTCTATTACTATCCCCCCCCCCCAAAAAAAACTCTTCATTAGGACAGACTCAGAGGGTTAGTTTGTTTGCACAAACTCAGATGCAAGAGGAACATAGCAATGTTGCCTCCTTTCAGTCATACAGTAAAAAAGAGATTGAGAAGGAAAGATTTACAGAATAAGGGCCGCAGGAAAAAAAATGATCATTTCTTGTAGGTTCAGACCCAAAATCCATTAGTGTATTCCTTCACAAGAGGTCAGCAAGCTGAAAGATAAAGTTGGATAATTTACTTTTCCAGATGACTTCCACAATAAGGTAGGTACACAGAAATTAGTACAGAGGTTTTGGAAGAAGCAGCATTGATGGGACCAGCCAATCAAAGATGGATGGAGCCCATTTTCTGTGCTGCTGATGGAAAAACAGCAGACTGAAATCTCTTAAATCTAGTAATAGTATCACAATGCAGGCAATATCACCTTTGGCTTTGACAAAGGGTACGTATCCCTTTGCTCAAGTCCCTGAGATTGTTCATGTTCCAACTATTTAAGTGTTAAAATGAGGTTACGCAGTTCTTTGTCTTGCTGATGACTTCACTCAATTTGCCAGGCCTGGCTTGTGAAATGCAGATTGCCTTTGTGTAGTTTTCTTTGAATTTAGTCTTTGAATTAAAGTCTCTACAGAGATAATGAGGCATTGCTTCTTTATGTCCAAAGGTCACAGGTAGATATAGGTTCAGCCATTTTAAAATAGTGTTGTGCACTTTTAAAATTTTAGAAATTAGCCATCTGCATTTATTTTACACAATGTGACATCTTAGCCCCTGATATTGGGCAATGAATGTGTCTATTGTTTGTAAGGCTTACTTTGCCTCTTTGTGCTGCAAGTTACCATAAGTGATAAATGAAAATAATGCAGCATACTCTACAGCAGTGATAGATAACCTAGATATCGTAAGTAAATAAGTGGCCTTTCTTCATCTCTATAGGCCGCAATATTGAAATAGGGCTCGTTCACTAACCATGACCCCATAAATAAGATTGAGTAATTTTAATACATGATGAATATTTCATGATGAGTTATAGAAAATACAATAGCCTGAATGTTACCAGCATTCACACTGGCAAGAATTTCCCATCCCACTGCAATGAATGGAGATTTGGCTGGGTGCCAAATTCTCTAACCTCACTGCACAAGGAGTCTGGCATGAACAACAGGTATGATCACACCCTTAATTTCTTATGTCATCAACTTCCAACTGTAAAAACAAAAGAAGTATTTATACTTTGGACACAGCTCTCGCAGTCAATGTTGTGTGTAATCAGCATGCACCTCACTGTACTTACTTTTTCGTGCATATCATTTTTGACATATTGATAGGAAAAAAGCTGACGGATGAAAATCAGCGGAATGTAACAAACCTGAGTATGGGCCATGGTCAATAAGATGTCTTGTGGGCTGCACTCAGAACCCAGAAGAGCCACATGTGGCTCCCAAGCTGCAAATTACCCACCTGTACAGAGCATCTGGTATTGGAGACAGGAGGGTAGACAACTGCATAACTCCTTAACTCATCAGATTGAAAGAGTCTGAATTTACTAGTTCAAGGACTGGCTAACAAAGTATAGAGTGGATGAATTAGTGTCAAATCAGATGCAGAAGTTGAAATAAAATGAAGGAAGTATCTATTAGAGAAGTGAAACTGGACCATTTAGGTCAGTTGCTTTTCATACACCCTCTTGATTTTCCTATTCAAGGTCAAATTTCTCCCTTCCTTTCCTCTTTCTCTTCTTCCACCCCGCCGCCTCTTTTCTCACAGTGATTGTAAACATTACCATACTAATGTACATTAAGGCAATGGATTAATTTATATACTCTACAAAAAAAAAATTTAGGTATGTGCTTGAAGTTTGAAACATTATTTTAAAATAAGCATTCACTAAGTATATATTAGAACCTACTGCTCTCAGTTAATGCTTCAACTATCAGCAATCTAAACAGCCCCTTGCTTTGGAGTAGTTGAGAATAGCATAGATTCATGTAAAGTGAAATTAAATTAGCATATGAGGAAGAAGGGAGTAGAAGGATTTTCTGACAGATTAGATGAAGTAGCGAGGGTGCACATTTCTGGAGAACATTAGATTCTATGTATTTCTATGTATAATAAATTAGGAGTTTCATCAAGAACACTTGCACAATGCCACTGATTGACACCAAAGTTAATAGCAGAATATAGTTGTAAAGAAATAAGTTTGTGACCTTCGTAGTTCTAAATCACTTTACACCATGGGGCATAGTCTAGTATGTATTACTTTGTTTTGCCAACAGTGTTGCATATTGAGTAGTTTTAGTAAATATCAAACGTAATGATATCACCTTTAATGCAGAGCATTTAGCATTTTAAAACTTATTTTTAAATACAAATGTTTCTGCAGTTACAAGAAGAGATGTAGAATGTGAATCAATCTTTAAAAACAGTTCTTTGCAGTTTTTGCACTGCATTTTAATCAAATAGTAGTTATTGCTGTAGTTCCATATTACTGCTGAATGGCTCAGATAATTTTTGGTATCTTTGCCAATGAACATTCTTGCCCTTGGCATTTGAAGATCAGATTTTGTTTAAGAAATGGAAAAGAATTTTTCATGAAACATCTTCAGATTTTGAAACATTTGAAGAAAGAAAGCAATTCCATGTTATAGATATTGGGACAGGTTTCTGAAATGATTGGTGCTACCCATTGTTTTTATCTTGGGTGGAGTAGAGTGGATTAGTGGTAGCCCTGAGAAGCAAATGTTTGTGGATGTGACTGAATAAAGAGGGAGTTAAAACAAACCTAAAAGGTAACATGTACTTGAAACTACTAATATTTCTATTGTAATTCAAAACAAATTGTACAATTGAAAATTTATGATTTATTGAAGCTCTGACAAACTGATACTGCAGAAAGTCAATTTACTGCAATGATTTATTGTGATTTTCTTGGTATTTGGAGGAAGCTAAAACTTGGTGTGCAGGGTTACATGTTTAATCTTGGGTTTCTCAGTTGTAAATAAAATTTCTAACTGTTTGAGGTAATAAGTACCTAACGTGTATCATTAACGATGACCTTTGCTTACTGATGTAAATCTTGCACAGAGCATCGCTCCCCAGAAATAGTTGGGTGTGTCATGAAAGTGACTGCTCCACAGCTCAGGCAGTTTGACTTCCAATTTACTCAAGCTTGAAAGTTTGTTTTTATTTCATATTGATTATATCTTTGCTTCTATAAAACGCTTACTTATTTAATCCAGTTCAATTATTATAAATACTTCACAAATTCATGCTGCCGATTTTTAAAGTTCAGTTGCCTTTGTTTACTGAATGATGTATATGGTGTTTTCTTGTTTTTATAGCTTTTTACCTTTTTGCATTTGTGTGAGTTTTTGTGTGTGCAATGAATCTCAAATATTTGTCTTCATTTCTCCAAAGATCGTGAGGAGCAACGGCACCAGACGTTGCGGTTACAGTACTTTTCACTGTACTTTGCACCAGTGGCTGAAAGGATTGTGTTCACCAGGACCAACACACCAAGCAGGACAGAAACAATGGTCTACACCTCCAGAGCAGTTTTGATGCATGCTGTTTGCACAGCAAGAAGTATGCATAGATTGATTGAGTTCACGAAAGTGAATGTGTCAAGCAGTTTGTTTGCTTGGTCCCGACAACATCAGAACTTAAGTACAACAGCTAAAAACTGCACTTCAGAGAAAAAAGCATATAGCTACATAATAGTGGGAGCAGGGTCTGCAGGATGTGTCTTGGCAAACCGTCTTTCGGAAGATCCCAATAATTCAGTGCTCCTTTTAGAAGTAGGGCCTAAAGATACAATGTTGAATAGCAAGCGACTAATGTGGAAAATTCATATGCCAGCTGCCTTGATATACAATCTCTGTGATGATAAGTATAATTGGTATTATCATACCACAGCTCAGAAACATATGAATAACCGTGTAATGTATTGGCCTAGAGGTCGTGTCTGGGGAGGATCCTCATCGTTGAATGCAATGGTGTATATCCGTGGGCACGCTGAAGATTATAATCGTTGGGAGAGACAAGGTGCTACTGGTTGGAATTACGATCACTGCCTTCCTTATTTCAGGAAAGCACAGTGTCATGAGCTGGGAGCAAACAGATATAGAGGGGGAAATGGACCATTGCATGTATTACGTGGAAAGACAAATCACCCTCTACATGTCGCTTTTCTCGAAGCTGGGCAGCAAGCTGGCTACCCATTCACTGATGACATGAATGGATTTCAGCAAGAGGGAGTTGGCTGGATGGATATGACAATTCACGAAGGTATTGGAAATCGATGATTATTTTTCTCTGACAGTTTGAAGAAATTGCTATTTATATTTGAAACTTATCCTGCAATGGAATTGTAAACTGTGCAGCTGAAAACCAAAATAAGTCACTAAAATTAATTAATTATTACATGTATGTGCTCTGTTAGTATTTGTCAAAAAACTGATATGTAACTTAACTAATCTAAGTGTCAAGATGTTTGGTAATGCAGCTCTGAGCAGTACTTCTGTAAACTAGTTTCTAATGGTCCATTTTACAAAGAGCTTTGAATATCTAATGGAAACACAGTAA
This sequence comes from Sphyrna mokarran, assembly GCA_024679065.1. Taxonomy (NCBI): domain Eukaryota; kingdom Metazoa; phylum Chordata; class Chondrichthyes; order Carcharhiniformes; family Carcharhinidae; genus Sphyrna; species Sphyrna mokarran. Next base: position 112,989,502 of record JAGIQG010000003.1, read on the forward strand.
TGCTGAGGAGTGTGGGAAGGATGAAATTATCCTAAAACAAGTTGCTTACTACAGTACTACAATGTCTCTAGGTAGGTAGTACCATGTCTACATGGTATTGTCACTACACTAGTAATCCAGGGACCCAGAGTAATGCCAAGGGGACCAGGATTCAAATCCTACCAGGAATGGTGGTGAAATTTGAATTCCATAAAAGTATGGAATTAAAAGTTTAATAATAAAACCATTATCGATTGTCGTAAAAACTCATTTCGTTCACTAATATCCTTTAGAGAAGGAAATCTGCCATTCCCACCTGGTTTGGCTTCCAGATCTACAGTAGTGCAGTTGAAAATGCTCCATGAACATTTGAACTGGCCACCCAGTTCAAAAATAATTTAGGGATTAATGAATTAATTGGGATGGTGTTAGTAGTGCATTGCAGGCCTTTCTTTAAGTAAGTTGTACCTTTTCCTGTACAGCATTCCTGCTGCTCTGAATTTATTCATACATTTCTTCCGTCACAGATGACCCGTTATCAGGAATTGTACTGTTACAAATTATGTGTCTTTCATATGCTGAACTATCCTTTCCTCCTGTGATGAAATTACTTATGGTTGTTATATTTGTGCTTTTGTGAACAAATGTCTTTAAATGTCCTATATTTTTGATGCTGTGATATTTAATTTCTTCAAATTTAGGCAACATTTCTGTGCATTAAATTAACCAGGTGCATCCTGAAATGAAATAGTCATTTTTGGATTTGATTTTGCATAAGTAAAAAGTTACATGAGTCATCATTAATTTCTTTTTTTTCCTTGAAGGATTAGGATTTTCATCAGCATTAAACTTGGACAAATTGCTCACTGGAAGTTTCCTCCAATATCACCAATTTATAATTGTTACAACTGACTGCTTTGGAGTATAGTTTCTGTAGCTTAAGTAAATGTATAGCATGGTCGCATATTTAGTGAAGGTATGAAGAACTAATTAAGTTTTTTATGGATGTTGATGGAAGAACATTAAAACTGACAAATCTCAGGGACTGATGGCATCTATCTAAGACTGCTCAGGGAAACAAGAGACACTTGCTGGGCCTCTGACAGAAATCTTTGTCTCTTCAATGGACACTGAGGTCCCTGAGTATTGGAGGATAGCGAATGTGGTACCGTTGTTTAAGAAGGGTAGCAAGGATAACCCGGGTAATTATAAACGATGAGCTTGATGTCCATGGTAGGGAAATTGTTGGAGAGAATTCTTAGAGATAAGATGTATGCACATTTAGAATGGAATAGTCTCATTAGTAATAGACAGAATGGTTTTGTAAGAGGGAGGTCATGCCTGACAAATTTGTTGGAGTCTTTTGAGGAGGTAACGAAAGAGTTGACGCGGGAAGGGCCGTGAATGTGGATTTTGGTAAAGCATTTGACAAAGTCCCTCATGGCAGGTTGGTGCAAAAGGTTAAACCTCATGGGATAAAAAGAGAGATGGCTAGATGGATAGAGAACTGGCTTAGCCACAAGAGTCAGAGAGTAGCAGTGGAAGGGTCTTTTTCTGGCTAGAGGTCTGTGACCGGTGCTGTTCTGCAGAGTTCTGTACTGGGACCTCTGCTTTTTGTGATATATATAAATGATTTGGAAGAAGGTGTAACTGGTGTGATCAGTAAGTTAGCGAATAACGCAAAGATGGCTGGACTTGCGGATAGTGATGAACATTGTTGGAGAATACAGCAGGATATAGACAGACTAATCTGTGGAATTCTCTGCCCGTTGAAGTGGTAGAGGCTACCTCGTTGAATATATTTAAGTCACGGGTGGATAGGTTTTTGGTAGACAAGGGAATTAAAGGTTATGGGGAGAAAGTGGGAAAGTGGAACTGGTCCACTTCAGATCAGCCATGATCTTATCGAATGGCAGGGTGGGCTCGAAGAGCTAGATGGCCTACTCCTGCTGCTATTTCTTATGTTTTTATGTTCTTAGGCTGGAAAATTGGGTGGAGAAATGGCAGGTGGAATTTAATCCAGATAAATGCAAAGTGATGCATTTTGGTAGAACTAATGTAGAGGGGAACTACACAGTAAATGGCAGAACCATCAAAAATATAAACACACAGATCTGTGCATCTCCACAGATCCTTGAAGGTGATGAAGAAGGCATATGGCATGCTTATCTTTATAGGACACGGTATAGAGTATAAAAATTGGCATCTGATGTTACAGCTGTACAGAATGTTGGTTAGACCACACTTGGACTACTGCATCCAGTTCTGGTCACTGCACTGTCAGAAGGACGTGGAGGCTTTGGAGAGAGTACAGAGAAGGTTTACCAGGATGTTGCTGGTAGGGAGGGTCTTAGCTATGAGGAGAGATTGGGTAAACTGGGTTTGTTCTCCCTGGAAAAAAGGCAAATGAGGGAAGACCTAATAGAGGTGTATAAAATTATGAAGGGTATGGATAGGGTGAACAGTGGGAAGCTTTTTCCCAGGTCGGAGGTGACAAACACGAAGGGTCGCAGGTTCAAGGTGAAGGGGGTGAGGTTTAACTCAGATATCAGAGGGACTTATTTTGCACAGAGGGTGATGGGGGCCTGGAATGCACTGCCAAGCAAAGTGGTGGAGGCAGACACGCTGGGAACATTTAAGACTTATCTGGATAGTCACATGAGCAGACTGGGAATGAAGGGATACAAAAGAATGGTCCAACTAGACCAATGAGCGGTGCAGGCTTGGACAGCGGAAGGGCCTGCTTCCTTTGCTGTATTGTTCTTTGTGCTTTGATAACTGTTGGCCTGATCAATGAGAGAATTCTCTTTTTCTTTGACAAAGTCACGATATCTGTCATGTGTTGTCTAATTAACAGGCAAGGTTCCATTTCACATTTTATACTTCCTCATAATTGTTCAGTGTCAATTTCCACAAACATTTGCAGAACATTTTAGCAGAAATTTGGACTGTAGAATTATTTGTGGTATTGAGTCATACAAACCAAAATGTCACAGGTTGAACAATTGAATTATAGTGAGATAAGAGTCCCACTGCTGTGGAAACTTTATACTTTAATCTTGACCTGTGGGAAATGCCTGTGTGGTTGTCAGCTGAGGACAAGATTTAGACTTGACGATGATGCCTTCATTTGAAATGTTTTGCTATTAATCACTGACCGAGTTCGCACACAATGTGTGATTGAACAAGGTGTGAGAAGTGTGTATCAAACATTTTTTTTCAAGATAGAAGAATTATGAGATGAAAATGCAGTTGATTTTGACAAATTTCTCTATATATGTTGTGCATATACATCGCTAAATTGTTTGCACCTCTGAAATAGTTTGCACAGAGAAGAAAAGACTCAACAATGAATGGTGTATGCACTGGCTTTAGTAATTCATTAAAAAATGCAATTTTTTTAACATTGGTGATTTAGCCCATAGCTTTGGTTGTGTGGTCACTTAACTATTCTGCATTATTTCTGTAAAATTACAACAGATATTCTGTCGGGTGCCTGTAATGTGTTGAGCTTCAAGTATGAGATGTTAATTGAACTGTCATCTCAATTGGAATTAAACTCCTGCAGTTATAGTTGTTGCTATCCTTGGTCAGTACATGGAACACAGTTGAAAAATAATCCTTTTCTATGTTGCTCAAGACTGAAGCAAATTGGCTAAATAGTGGTATAAACTCTGCTTGATGAGATTTGTGCAGTGAATTGCCCAGTAACCCTGAATAAGGAAAGACTATTTGTTCATATAGAGTACTATCTTATACTTTTGAAATTCAAGTTACACAATTTGACAACAAAAAGCACAAATAAAACTGAGTTGCCTGCACCTTGGGGATTGTTTGTAGCTTACAAGTTTGATACCATTGGTTTGGAACACAAATATAAACCAAAGTATGCCATATGCACCATGTGAGTGCAATGTCAATGTAAGTGGAAATATATTAAATTGTACGCCATATGTGACTGTAAAATAATTATGAAGGTATGAATTTTGTGAAAATGTCTAAAGACCCTCAGCTGTGCTAACTGTAGGGACATTTTTTTTTAAATCTTGGTTAACAAAAGTTGCGATGCATTTCTATCCTGTCCTGTCATTAAAAAAAAAATCATGCAAACATGAATAGTTGTTCGTTTCTTATACAATAAAAATGTTCTATATTTCAGGAAAAAGATGGAGTACAGCTAGTGCCTATTTGCGACCTGCCTTGATGCGCAGAAACTTAACAGCAGAGGAAAAGACATTTGTAATTAGAATTTTGTTTGATGGCACTAAAGCTGTTGGCATTGAATATGTTCAAAATGGATTACCAATAAAGGTAGTGGAGCGTTACATTTATTTGACGTTGTTGTATTTCATTCTAATCATAGTTTCCTTGTGTAAAGTACTCATGCTTGAGAATGCATTTTAATTGAATGTTGTATGTCAATGTTCCGGGAATTGCCAGACAAAAAAAATTACCTACAAACCCATTGAATTTTCTTTCAATTGAAAGCTTCGAACTCTTCCAAGCATCTTGTGCTGTCTGAGCATGTACAGCATACCTTCAGGTGCATTTGGTAAAACACCTTCAAGTGTGATAATGAGGATTTTTTTTTTCTTCAGCTTCTAGCAGTTTTTAATTCAAATTTTCTTCCCTCCCTAAGATTTTTGCAGAAAAGCCAAAGAATAAATTTCATTAGCTTTTCTCATTTAAAATAAGAATAATAAAAAGACCATATATAAAAGATCAAAACAATAATGTACATTAGGGCAGTTAAAGAAAGTGGAACTGACGCATTTAAACTTAAACTTTGTTTATTAATGTCACAAGTAGGCTTACATTAACTTTGCAGTGAAGTTACTGTGAAAATCCCCTATTTGCCTCACTCCGGTATCTGTTAGGGCACACTGAAGGAGAATTTAAATGGTCACTGCACCTCTAAGCAGCACGTCTTTGGGACTATGAGAGGAAACTGGAGCACTTGGAGGGAATCCACGCAGACACTGGGAGAACAGTGACTGGAAACGGGAATCGAATCCGGGTTTCTGCTGCTGTGAGCCAGCAGTACTAACCACTGTGCCTCAATGCAATATAAAATATTCTGTTTAAAAATTGATTTATTTTTTAATGAAATAAGTTAATATAGTATATGGCACTGGAGGTGACACTTCATCGCATTGTGCTTAAACCTGCTCTTTGACAGAGCTGTCCAGTTAGTTCCACTTGCCCACAGCCCTCATTATTTCTTTTCAATATATATGCAATTCTCATTGGAAAGTTTATGACTAAATTTGCTTCTGCCACCCTTTCAGACAGTGCATTCTGGATTATAAAAACTTGCTATCCAAAAAGACAATTCTTTAACTTCCTCTAGTCTTTTGTTATTATAAATCTGGCTTCCCTTTGCTTTGCCCTTTAAGGTACACCAAGATAGTAAATATTTGGAGATAAAATTAAGATTGTTCCAGAGAGTTGTTCATTCCTTATCCATGATTATATGTTTATATGGCTGTGTAGATCCGGAGAAGAAATGTCATTTTATTTCAGATCTTAGTACCAGCTTTTTATATGGCTAGTTTCTGAAGGAGATAGTCAGTCAGCCCAAACTCTCTTTATGCTGGTGATTAGTTTCACATTGGCACCATGCTTGGGTTGGGTTGCATTCAAGGGCTATCCTAGGTCTGAAGGTAATTCACCACTTCTGACGCTCTGTATTTTCTTTAAATGATGTGCCTAAATTTTTTAAAATATGGAATGAAGAGGCTTAAGCATTGATAATGTGGACCCAGTATTCTAGTTAATTATTTATGTTTTATCTCCGTAGGCCTATGCCAACAAGGAAGTGATCATAAGTGGAGGCTCAATTAATTCACCTCAGCTTCTTATGTTATCTGGCATTGGTAATGCAGATGACCTTAAAGCACTGGGCATTCCTGTTGTTTGCCATCGTCCTGGTAATAATTGAATTATTCAGAGAAATAAAGGCATTAAATTAGTTAATTTGATATAGTTTGTTCTCTGGTGATGGTTGTTGCGGTTAGTTAACCAAAACTGATCATTTTAAAGAAACTGCTTTGCTTTCAGGTGTTGGTCAGAATCTGCAAGATCATCTAGAACTGTATGTGCAGCAAGAATGCACTGAACCAATTACTCTATATCAATCCCAAAAATCCATCCAGATGATCAAAATTGGCCTGGAATGGCTTTGGAAATTCACAGGTAAATTTTTGCCTCCTTTTAGTACTTGAATCTTGACATAAGCGTCAGTATTTTAGGATCATAGGAACAGGAATAGAACGTAGAACATTACAGCGCAGAACAGGCCCTTCGGCCTTCGATGTTGCGCTGACCAATTAGGAACAAGCAGTGACCCTCTAACCCAAACCATTCCCCTTTCATCCATAAACTTATCGACTAACCTCTTAAATGCCACCAAACTTGGCGCATCTACAACTGACGCAGGCAAGGCATTCCATACCCTTACCACCCTCTGGGTAAAGAACCTACCTCTGACATCTGTCCTAAAACCGCCACCCCTTAATTTAAAGCTATGTCCCCTCGTGCTAGCTTTCTTCATCCTAGGAAAAAGGCTATCACTGTCCACCCTATCTAAACCTCTAATCATCTTATATGTTTCAATAAGGTACAATAATGTTTCAAATTAAATAGGCCATTTAATACTTGGAATACTTCCATCGTTCATTGTTGATCACAATCTAACTCTTAAATATCTACTCTATCATGTCCCTTGATACTTTAGGATAACAAAAATCTATCAACCTCAGATCTAAAATTAACAATTGATCTAGCACCCACTGTGGTTCCTGAAGAAAGTTTCAAATTTCTACCACCCTTTTGTGTTTAAAAAGTGTTTCCTCATTTTGTTTATGAAACTGCTAGCTATATTTTTTAAACACTATTCCTTAACCCAAGACTCTCCAACCTGCTGTAATATTTTCTACCTACCTTATCTGTCCCTCTCAATATCTTGAAAAGCTTTGACTAAAAAAAATACAATTTTACTGATTTTACTGTCATTATTCATTTCCCTTAAGAGAAGAAACAGGCCAAAGAAAGGACATTGTAATGCAAATTATGTACAAGATGTCAGCAGGAATATACTTAATTGGCTTTTACACCATAAAGAATCCCTACAGTGCCAAAGGAGGCCATTTGGTCTATTGAGTGCACTGACCGTAATCCCACCTAGGCCCTATTTTCCTAACTTCACGTATTTACCCTGCAAGCCCCTTACACTAACGGCTAATTTGGCATGGCCAGTCCACCTAACCTGCGTATCTTTGGAGTACAGGAGGAAACTGGACCATCTGGAGGAAATCCACACAGACGCCAGAACGTGCAAACTGCACCCATATAGTTACACAAGACCAGTATTGACCCTGGGTCTCTGGTACTGAGGGGCAGCAGTGCTAACCACTGTGCTACCGTGCTCCCCACGTCTTATGCTGCAAGTTTGTTTTGTTCGCTGTGCATTGCTTGCATTATATCTGCTAGTTGCCAATACTTTTGAAACTATCAAACGGGCATTGGATTGTATTTTCACAATAAAAAAAAATCATTCAAGAAATGTGGGCTTTGTTTCCTAGGCCAGCGTTCATTTTCCATCCCTAATTGACCTGGAGAAGGTGGTGGTGAGCTGTCTTCTTGAACCATTGCAGATGAGGAGGTCTGGGTATTGCTAATTTAAACAAAGTTGGTAGCTAGAGCTAGTGAGGTGTTTGTATCTCTGTCAGGAGCTTTGTGGGACTAATGATGAGGTGAAGAAAGGTGTCTTAAAACTGGCACTACAGACAACCGTTTAGAGATCTAAGGAAAGAACCTGGTCAAACATAGAATTTGAAAGGATCAAACAAAATAATTTTGAAATTGGATAAGGCCTTTGAAAATGGATAAGGCCTTTGAAAATAGATCAGAGTATGATGCTCTGAGAGAAGTGGTTATTTTGGAGAGTTTAAACATTTACTTCCAGAAGCAGCGAGAACTCATGTGGAAGAGCAGAGGGTTAAAACTGTGAGGTTAGCAACAGAAGTGGCAGATGATAATGAAATCAAAGTTTGGTTTCTGACCCCAGTTTTAGCCTGTGAGGGCTAGAAACTATGGAAAAAAAGTCCTCAGATGGTAAAGGAAATCTCAAGAGAGATAACAAAGACAATGTACCTCGGATTAAAAAGGAAACACTGGAGAGTGGAAGAGAAATAAAAAGCCACAGATGCTTTCACTGTAATAATGTAGGATCTGCAAAGTCGCAATGCTGGTGATTTAAGCACTGAAAACAGGATAAGCCAGTGGGTTTTGTTAAAGTGATAAAGAAAATCCCAGTTAAAGTTAGAGATGCAAAAGAACGTACAGCCTGGTCAGGGGTTGATTGAAAGGAAGGTGCCAGATATCTTTAAATAATTTACTTGCGTGGGTAAAGTTTACTTGTGTACCCGGAAGTATAGTTAAAGAGGATAAAATTTTAAGGGATATGGGAGCTATTCACTCTTTGGTGAGGGATGAGGAGTTATGTAGTTTGGAAGGAATATTGCAAGAAAAATTGGTAATTTGTGGAATTCAGGGTGAAAAGAATAATGTTCCATTATATAAGGTGAGGTTGGAGAGTCCAGTGAAAAGTGGTGATGTGATAGTAGGAGCAATAGGGAAATTATCTTGTCAAGGGATACAATTTATCTTGGGTATCTTGGTATATCTAGATTACAGGTCTTGCTTATGTAGTTGAAAATCAAACAACTGAGTTGTTAAAGTTGACATTTTCCTGATTGTGCAGTAACAAGGTCACAAAGTCGCAGGTTAAGACAAGAGGAGCAATTGAAGAGTAAACATAAAAGAAGCTGAAGTTCAATTATCAGATACCATTTTTGACCAGATGGTTGAACAAGAATGGGTAGAAGATGAAGTGGACATTTTTAGTTCAGGAAAGTCAGCAGATTTACAGTGGAAAGATACAATTATTTTATCTCTATCAGAAAGTATATGTTGAAGAAACTGAGTGTGCATGGGAATGTTATTACCTTAAAAATAATATATATATAATTTTTAAATTATATATAAAAATATGAATTCCACAAATTACCAATTTTTCTTGCAATATTCCTTCCAAACTACATAACTCCTCATCCCTCACCAAAGAGTGAATAGCTCCCATATCCCTTAAAATTTTATCCTCTTTAACTATACTTCCTGGTACACAAGTAAACTTTATTTTTTTACTAGATACGGACTACCCACAGGAATACAATCAGACCAATTATCAAATTTTATATCAAAGTTATTCAAGTAGGTTATGAATAGCTTAGGAATAAAACAATTTAAAATAAACTATCATACAGAATTGCAAAGATGCCACTCTGGCATCAAACTTTAAAGATAGTGTTGAGGTCTTATTGTCAAAAATATCCAGGGGATTGGGATAAAGGAATTCCATTTATACTTTTTGCAATTAGACAGGCACCTAAAGAATCGACTAAATTCAGTCCATTTGAATAGATTTTTGATCATGAAGTATGAGGATCATTAAGTTGATTAAAGAGAAACTGGTGAGTTAGTGTTCTGAGATGTAATTATTGGATAATGGATTTTAGGGAAAGATTGAATAGAACAGGTGAGTTGGCTATACAACATAAGTGGCAGAACATGTGATGAAACAAGAAATGGGTAAGAAATCAAAAATTTGTAGCTTTACTAGTGGAGATAAAGTCTTAGTATTATACCAATGATAGACAAACCTTTAAAAGTAAGGCTTAGTGGGATTATCAAATTGAAAGGAAATTGACTGGTGAATTATTTGATAAGAACATCAGATAGAAGGAAAATTCACAGTATGTATGTGAATATGCTAAAAAGGTATTTTGATGGGAAAGGAAAGCAGAAGCAGGATGTATTGGTGGTTACAACTCGGTGCAGAACCAAATCCAGATGATTCTGAATTTGACATTCCTCAAATTAAATTGGATAATGAGGAAGTTATCAGAAAGTGGAATAAATTATTGTGTTAACTTCTGGAGGAAGATCAAAGTGATCTGAAAGAGCTATTAAAATCGCGTGAAGAGATCTGTGGGAATAAACTGGGAAGTACTAAAGTAATTATGAATGAGGTAGTTATAGACAATGCTGTTCCAATTAAGCAACATCTTGTAGGCTTAACTCTTGAAAGCTGAATAGCCCTGAATATATACGTATTAAGTTTTATCCTCCTGATCCTGCCTGAGTACATTGCCAGAGCTAATTTATCATTGTAACTACAGAATTGAGCTCGGACTTGGAATTAAAGCAGGATTAAGGACTGAAGGAGAATTTTGGAAAAGAACAATGAAACTGTTAAACAACAGCAACATGTCATAATTTTGATGGAAAAAAAAAAGATTGTTCAATGGTGGAAGACAGGGATTGAAATGAACTATACTGCTGTTATGTTTGCATGTTTTGATTTAATAAAATGTATGTGTATCCATTGTAGAGTATTAGTAGCGTGAAATAAACCAGTTTTGAAAAATGAAGCCATCTTTGAATATTAATGGTTCATTTTCTTTCTCAAAGAGGGAGATGTGATGGTACTGTGCTTTTAAGAAATGTATTTTTAATCATGTTTGTCTCTAGAATTTTGTCGTCACCATGTTGTCTGCAACTGGTGTCCTTTTGTTATTGAAACAATATAATGGACATCATGCTGAATGCTGACTTTATTCTGAAATAATGCAAGGTCCTGTGGTTTTTAGTGTCCTTTGGCAATGCTGAGTGAGCTTGATTGAGGATGATTGACAGGTTAGGTGATATACATAGGGACAGCTTTTTTTCCACAGTAGTCCAAACTTTTAGTTTGTTTTTTTCCTCTCAGTTGTTGCTGGAAGCTGATAGATGAAAGCAGTCTCTCTCTCTCTCTCTCTCTCTCTCTCTCCAAAGGCTTTCTGTAAATTCTAAGACTGGGAAGCCTCAGAGATTTGACCCAACATTCAAAAGACCGATTCGCATAAGTGTTAAAAGCTGCAAGTCCAGCATCACATGAGCACACCTGCTTTTTGTGCTAAGTCTGAAGAAGGGTGTTTGTCTATGGGATGCTGTTTAACTGTCAGGAGTTATACTGTTATGTTTAAGTTTTGTAATTGGTAAACATTATGCTAATTATTTTTATTATATTTTAACTGTGTTCTTAAATAAACTTTGTTTGATAAAAGCTTCCTACTAGATCACTTGAACATGCTGACCCATGCTAAAATCAAATGTAAAACAGAGGCACTAGGCCAACTTCATAAAACACCTTGGAGTTACTGGCCTGAGTCTTAACAACTATGAAACATTGTGAATATAAATATTATTTGAACAATTCTTATAATGAAATAACAGCCTGCTTGCATTACTAACTGAAATCATTTTTAATACAAAATGTCTTCTTCAGGTGAGGGAGCTACTGCTCACTTGGAAACTGGTGGGTTTATCAGAAGTCATCCTGGTGTAACTCATCCTGATATTCAGTTCCACTTTTTGCCATCACAGGTGATTGATCATGGGAGGGTCTCACCCAACAGGGAGGCTTTTCAGGTGAGGCCTTTTTCTGGAGTTTTCTAAAGATTACAAGCTGAAATAAGCATAATTAAACATAGTAGGAAAATTTAAAGAAAATATAACCTTTCTTCAGCTCATTTAGCATTGATATTATTAAATTGTACTTTACTACCACAAAAGTGTTCTTTTATGATTTTTATGAAATATAATAATGAGAGCATTACAGTGACTCCTGGTTATTAATACTGTAACTTGTAAAGTCTTTAAAATGATTATTGGCAAAATTCTATTGAGTCTTTAATAATTGCAGTAAGAGTAATTTTAAAAATAAAAGATTGCAATTTAATTTGCATTCAGCTGGTCACCATGAACTACTTGAAGTTTTCTGTTGTGGCAAATTATATAAGTAGTATGATTAGTATAAAATGGAGATGCATATATTTCTCCCAGTCATAATTTTATTTAATATTCCACTGAAGTGTTTCTATGTTCATAAGTCGATCGTAAACCAGAATAAGAGTTTTGGGCATTCCTTAAGTTTTGAAAAGATATACTAATTTAGTTCTAATGTAGGTTTAAAAATAGAATTAAAATGTATTTTTCCATAGTAACTGGCAGCACTAAGAAAGTCTATATGGCATTTTTTTTGGATAATGATCAAGTTTACACTAAGTTTGGTGAATTGTTGATTGTGTTCCATGAGAAAAATCATGTAAATATTTGCTCCTTTGTGAAACTTTTTATTTGGATTCTGCCTTTAGTTCTTTTCCATTACCAGAGCTAGAATTTCTAAGGGAGCAGAGTCTGTGAAATTGCTGGTTGGCCAAAATTCAGTCTGAGCTCCTACCCACTCTAACCCCTAATGTTAAACTGGAGTAGACAGAGTCTTGGACAGGAAGCTCAACATTGTCTCAGTTAAGGCTCTTAAAGTAGCCAATTAATGGACACCTAAGGGCCATTTCCTCCCACCTCAACTGTTAAGCTGGTCAGCAGACTGTAGCACCATGGTGGACACTCGGAAATAAAGACTTTGGGCAGGAAAGAGCACCCCGTCTCCATCAGAAGCCTCCTCCTGATTGCGACTGATTTCCACCCTATCCACTTAACGCGCAGTGATTTCCGGACTTCTCTCCAGTCTATTCTTTGAGACCCCCCACTGAGCGCCAGTCTCTCTATCCACAAACCACCCCCTTTCTCCACTCTGAGGGGTGAGGGAAAGATGTGTTACTGGGGTGGAATCATGCTGGAGTTTTAAAGTAAAGTTTATTTATTAGTCACAAGTAAGGTTTACATTAACAGTACAATGAAGTTACTGTGAAATTTCCCCCAGTCACCACATTCTGGCATCTTTTCAGATCAATGCACCTAACCAGCATGTCTTTCAGAATGTGGGAGGAACCTGGAGGAAACCCATGCAGACACAGGGAAAGCATACAAACTTCACACAGTCATCCCAGCTGGGAATCGAACCTGGGTCCCTGGTGCTGTGAGGCAGTAGTGCTAACCATGTGCTACCCTAAGGTTAGAGGAAATGGCAGAGGAGGATCCTTTCAATGTGGAGGCTGGTGTAGTGAAAATTGAGGACAAAAAGTGCCCTGTCTTGCTTCCAGGAAGGAGGGGACGGGGTGAGGACAGAAGTGTGGGAGTTGGGTTGGACACAGTTGAGGGCCTTGTCAACATGCTGAGGTGGGAAGAACCTCGGTTGAGGAAAAAGGCTGATGTGTCGGAAGCAATGTTTTTGAAAGTGGCATCATTGAAACAGATGCAGTGGGGGAGAAATTGGGAGAGTGGGATGGTATCCTTACAGGGAGCTTCAGTCAAGGTAGTTGTAGAAGTTGGTGGGTTTGTGATGAATATTGGTGGTCAGTCTATCACCAGAATTGGAGACATAATGGTCAAGGAAGCTAAGGGAAGTTTCAGAGATGGATCATGTGAAGGTGAGAGAGGGGTGGAACTTGGAACCAAAATTGATAAATATTTCCACATCCAGATGAAAGCATGAGTGGCACTACTAAAGTCATTGATGTAATGGGAAAAGTGTCATTGGAGAGGGCCTGAGTAGGACCATAACATGGAATGTTTCACATACCCCACAAAAAGACAGGCATCGCTGGGATCCATGGCCGCACCTTCACTTTGCAGAAGTGAGGCAAGTTAAAGGAGAAATTGTTGAGTGAGAGAACAAGTTCAGCCAGGTGGAGGAGAATGGTGGTGAGCAGGGAATTGTTCAGGTCTTTGCTGAAGGAAAGCCCTGAGACCCACCTGTGGGACATGGAGGTTTAGAGGGATTAGATGTCCATAGTGAAGAGGAGGTGGTTTGGCTAGGAAGCTGGATATTGTTGATGTGCCATATGGCATTAGAGGAATTATAGATGTAGGTGGGAAGAGGAGTGAAAATAGTGTCAAGGTAGGAAGAAATGAGTTCTGTAGGACAGGAACGTCTGTTACAATGGATCTACTGAGGTGATTCTCTTTGTGGATTTTGGGAAGGAAGAAAAGCAGGCTTTGTGGGGTTGGGGGATTGTTGAGGTTGAAAGCTGTAGAAGGAAGATCTCCAGAGGTGATTGGGTCAGTGACAGACCTGGAAACAATGGCTTGGTATTCAGTGATAGGGTCATGGTTCAGGGGGAGGTAGGAGGAAATGTCTGGGAGCTGGCAATCAACGTTTGCAACATAAAGGTCAATACGTCAAACAGCAACACACTACCCTTGTCTGGAGGTTTGATAGCAAAGTCACAGTTGGATTTGAGAGAAAAGAGCGCAGCAAATTCAAAAATAGACAGGTTGGACTCAATGTGAGGAGAAGAGAAATTGAGACGGCCAGTGTCGTGCCGATGATTCTCAATAAAAAGATCAATCACGTAAAGAGGGTGAGAGGCAGGAGTCCAGGTTAGGAAAGAAAACTGGTGCAGATCTGTTGAAAAGGCGGGAGGAGAAGATTCCTGTCCAAAGAAGTGAGCACGGTGACAAAGATGATGAAAGAAGAGTTCAACATCATGCCAAGCCTGAAATTCATTGAGGTGAGGGTGTAACGGAATAAAGCTGAGTCCTTCACTGAAAATTCAGCACCAGAGAGGGCAGGTCAGATGGTACAGTGAATACATGACAAGGCCTGGATTAGGAGGAGGAGTGGGGTCAGAGAGATGAAAGGTGTGGAGGGGCCTGGATGGGCATTGACATCTAAGTTACTGGAGCTTGTGTTCCTTAACATCTGAAAGGAAGAGAAAAAGCTTCTTGTTAAGGCATGGGATGAGACAAAGAACTAAATGGAACTGGGGACAAGGGTAGCTTTGAGAGAGGGTGAGTTGGTGCTGCTGCAGAGAAATGTTGAAGTTGTACATGTGGCAGTCCATAGCACTGAGTGTGAATCTCAGAATGCAGTGAGAACAACAGTTCAAGGAGGGTTGTAAGTGCTGGAGATGCTTGTAATCCTGGTTGGGTTGAAAATATGAGGAATGGAACTACTGTTGGAACCCATATCAGGTAAAGCTGAGATACACACTCTGTACAGGCCGGAGTCATACCGGCACAAATGAAGATAGTTATTATTATTGATGACCAATCAGCTTAACTGCGAACATCAGGATGTAGATCAGAGGAAGAGGTCATCATACAGGAGCAATGCATGGGAATATGCCTGTGTTATCCGTTAGCTATAAGGTTCTAGGAAGATTAAATGCAGACATATTCTGTCAATAATTCATTTATTTTGTCGTTGCTGCCTGCAAGACCCCGTCACCTTTTATCACTCAAGAAATTCTGTAGCTGCTGCAGAGCCTGAACATTCCTGCAAGTCCTTGGGTACCTCCACACAGTACAGTGCTTTCACCCATACCCTTACTATGGTAAAATGCTTGGCAGCTTACCAGTTACACAGGGATATACTGGTATTGGTCTGACAGCTGATCAGTAAGGTATCCTGATCTCAGGTATCGTTCCTTCAGCCCATACCAGATGGAAAGCTCATCAGGAGAGCACTCTATGTCCCATTGCCAGCTCCACGCTGCAGAATGTTGACATATCATTATGCTGCTGTCCCCGTCCCCATTGCTAATCACAGCAACCATGACCATCAAGATTATGCAGGAAGTTTTGAGATTTGTTTACATTTTCTTCGCCACGAGTATCATATCAGGAAAACGGTTGTCTGAGGTACAACCACTTGGGATCTTGCATTCGCCAGAAGCCTGACAAGTCTCTGTCCTGGAAGATTTGTGCATTAGAGCAAAACTTATTCTCACCACAACAGTTAGTGAATAATTCTTTCCTGCATGGATGCTACTGAGATCTCGCATTGAGCTACTTAGCCCTTGGGATGGTACAGCTCATGAGAGCATTGAATTTCTCATCAAGTTGAGTGCTGTGCTTTTACCCAAGGACAACTTAAAACCTTGCAAAGGAACCATTCAGATGCCAAGTTTGTGGAAGCAGTTTCATCAAGCTGGACACACACACCTCTGAAACCATACACGCTAAACTCTTACAGTTAAGTCTAAGATGCCTGTTATATCTTTACTTGGTCAGTTCAGTATCATGTGTATGAAGAATAGAAGTCACCAAGAAAAATCAATTGGTATTAATCACGGACACCACATCTTCCTGCAGAGAAGCATCAAAGTCTATGGACTTCGAAGGCTCACACTACAGTGTTCAGAAACAGTTTCTTACACAGTGAAAGTAATTCTTGACAACACATTGAAGAGATGAATCTAATGAGATGATGACTACTCGTGCCATTCGCAAACAACTGATATCATTGCAACAGCAGCATTACAATCCATAACTTTTGACCAGTACCTCTCCTGCAGTCAAAACACGCTTCCTGCGAGAAGAGGCTGACATTGATGTATTGGCCAGGCAAGCAGTAATTCGCAAATGATGTGCATTGCCTGATGTGGATTTATAGATACACTCAGTGGTGAAAATGTGAGGGAATTTACACAATTGAAGTTCCTGATGAGGCTGCATTGTGGGTCAGCATGCCCGGATCCTTAAATGACTGAAACATTGAATCAGGTTGAATAAAAATGGAATCCATGAGCCCTGGAGACTGTGCAGCGAGTGAATGTCTGTGCCATCAGTATGTAAGAACTCAGTAAGAATTTAGCAACACCAATTTTTAATCCAACCGATTTTATTTGATAGTAAAATTGCGAGCTTTCGACACTGTGTCTTCCTCAGGCAAATGCAGTGTTCTGGTCTGCAATAGCACACATCAGCACAGACAGTCAGAGATTGCTGATTAGAATGCGAATCCTTACATCTAACCTGCTATTCAAGTGTTAAAGTGGCTAACAATGTGTGTGAAGGGAATCCTGAGCATTGTTAGAGAATTGTGTATTTTCTCCAGACAGCACAGTAAGTGAGGTTTTTTGCTAACCCAGGCAAGTTACGGGGGTTACAGATAGTGTGTCATGAAGCCAAGATCCCTGTTAAGACCGTCCTCATGTGTGCGGAGCTTGGCTATCAGTCTCTGCTCAGCGACTCTGCGCTGTCGTGTATCACGAAAGCCCCCTTGAAGAACATTTACCCACAGGTCGGAGGCCGAATGCCCATGACTGCTGAAGTGTTCGCCCACAGGAAGGGAACTGTTTTGCCTGGTGATTGTTGAGCGATGCTCATTCATCCGCTGTCGTAGTGTCTGCATGGTCTCCCCAATGTACCATGCTTCGGGACATCCTTTCTTGCAACGTATTAGGTAGACAACGTTGGCCGAGTTGCAAGAGTATGTACCGTGTACCTGGTGAATGGTATCCTCACGTTTGATGATGTCGTCCATGTCTATGATCCGGTATGTCTTGCAGAGGTTGCTGTGGCAGGGTTGTGTGGTATTGTGGTCACTGTTCTCCTGAAGGTTGGGTAGTTTGCTGCGAACAATGATCTGTTTCAATGATCTATGATCAATGAACAATGATCATTGATCAATGATCATTGTTCAATGATCTATGTTCTATGTTTGAGGTTGTGTGGTTGTCTGAAAGCAAGAAGTGGGGGGGTGGGGATGGCCCTAGCGAGATGTTCATCGTCATCAATGATATGTTGAAGACTCCGGAGAAGATGTCATAGCTTCTCCGCTCCGGGGAAGTACTGGACAACAAAGGGTACTCTGTCCACCGTGTCCCGTGTTCGTCTTCTGAGGAGATCAGTGCGGTTTATCGTTGTGGCACGTTGGAACTGTTGATCGATGAGTCGAGCGCCATATCCTGTTCTCACGAGGGCATCCTTCAGTGTCTGGAGGTGTCTGTCACGATCCTCCTCATCTGAGCAAATTCTGTGTATACGGAGGGCTTGTCCATAGGGAATGGCTTCTTTAACGTGTCTAGGGTGGAAGCTGGAGAAGTGGAGCATTGTGAGGTTGTCTGTCGGTTTGCGGTACAGTGAGGTGCTGAGGTGACCGTCCTTGATGGAGATGCGTGTGTCCAAGAATGCAACTGATTCTGGAGAATAGTCCATGGTGAGTCTGATGGTGGGATGGAACTTGTTGATATCATCATACAGTTGTTTCAATGATTGTTCACCATGAGTCCAAAGGAAAAAGATGTCATCAATGTATCTAGTATATAACCTTGGTTGGAGATCTCGTGTGGTGAAGAAGTCTTGTTCGAACCTGTGCATGAAGATGTTGGCATACTGAGGTGCGAATTTGGTCCCCATGGCTGTTCCGTGTGTCTGGATGAAAAGCTGATTGTTGAAGGTGAAGACATTGTGGTCCAAGATGAAGCGGATGAGTTGTAAAATTGCATCCGGAAACTGGCAGTTGTTGGCATTGAGTACTGAGGCAGTTGCAGCAATACCATCGTCGTGGGGGATGTTGGTGTAGAGCGCCGAGACATCCATTGTGACAAGGAGTGTCCCTGGTTCTACTGCTCCATGTGTGCTGAGTTTCTGTAGGAAGTCCGTAGTGTCAAGACAAAAGCTGGGGGTTCTTTGTACAATGGGTTTCAGGATGCCCTCGATATAGCCGGAGAGGTTCTCACACAGGGTCCCATTGCCCGATACGATGGGACGGCCGGGTATGTTTGCCTTGTGTATCTTTGGGAGGCAGTAGAGATCTCCAATGTGGGGAGTACGTGGAATGAGAGCCCGGAGGGTGTTCTGAAGGTCCAGATCAAAGGTTTTGATCAGAGTGTTGAGTTGACGAGTGTGTTCTTTGGTTGGATCTGCTGGTTTACACCATCAGTATGTACTCAATACTTTCTGTTTTTTTTTAACCTACCATTTAGATGTAGCCCTAATATCAAGGCTGAGGTGGAGGCATTCTGCTGATTGCAATTTTCTGTTGACAGTGATGACTTTGGCAGCATCCAGAGGTGGGCCCTGATCTGTTAAGGGTTCCCTGTAGCAAGTAACACACCTACTGACTTCCCAAAACCTGTCTGTCATCTACAAGGATTGTGGTGGAATGTTTTCCACTGACCTGGATGAGTACAACTCTAACAAAACTCAAAAGGAACATGACAATATCTGAGACAAAGCAGGTTGTTTGATTCGCATCCCATCAACAATCATTTGCTACATTTAGCAGCAGCAGCCCCCTGCCCCCCCCTCCCCGGACTCAGAAGCATATCACTGTTCCTTTACTGTTGCTGGGTCAAAATCCTGGTACTCCCTCCCCTGACATCACTGTGGTTGTACCAACACCTCAGGGACTACAGCAATTCAAGAAGTCAGCTCACTACCATCCTCTCAAGGGTAGTTGGAGATGGGCAATAAATGATGGTCATGTTGATGACAATTGTGTCTCATAAAAAAAATAAACAGAACGTTATCTCTGTGCTTTGGAGCAAGTACATAAAACTTAGAACTTGTTCATTGCCTGCATTTCAGAAATGATGCACAATGATTAACTCATTCTGTCTAAATTTAGTCATATTGTGTTGGAGCAATTTCAAGTTTAAAACATGCAGTTTCATTTCTGAAAATAATATGTAAACAGTACAGTGAGTTGTAGGGTAAGATCTGTACAAAGATCATTCTGATTGAAGTTTTTTGTAGAGTTCAAATGTCCCATATTTAACTTGAAAGGAAGTTGCACAGTTGGACTTTAGCAGCTGCAAAAGAAAAACACCCACGAATTGCAACTGCAGCCAAGTATTGTTGTAAATATCTGTCCGATTCCAAACTAATTGAACACTATCCTTACTTTTCCTTTGATTGTTTCCTAGATAATGAAAAGATTTTGTTTGAAAGACTGCGTACATTAAGCTAATAAAGCAGCAAACTCTAAAATGGAAACATAGGATATACTCCACTGAGTGTAATTAAGGCCAGTCATTTTTAAACAAGGAAAAAGCATAACATGGAATCTCTACAATGCAGAAGGTGGCCATTGTGCCCATCGAGTCTGCATTGACTCTAACAAAGCATTTAACCTAGATCTATTCCCCTACTCGTATGCTTGAAATCTCAGATTCACTGTGGTTAATCCACCTAACCTACATGTGTTTGGACACTTGAGAGATAATTTAACATGGCCATCTTATCTGCATATCTTTGGATTGTGGGAGGAAACCATAGCATCTGGAGGAAACCCATGGAGACAAGGGAAGAACATGCAAACTCCAGACACATTGGTCTCCCAAGGCTGGAATTGAACCCGGGTCCCTGGAGCTGTGAGACTAACTGCTTTCCAACTCTTTGCTGCTCAGTTGCTGGAAGAGAACTCCTTTCCCTTCCCCCTGTAGATGGAAGGATGTATTTGGGGAGCACAGGGAAGAAATGGCATTTTTCATAGAATCATAGAATCTCTACAATGCCGGAGGAGGCCATTTGATCATTGAGGCTGCATCAATCCATCCCTGTAACCCCACATATTTACCCTGTCAGTCCCCTTGATACTAAACAGCAATTTAGCATTGCCAGTCAACCCAACTCTCTCATCTTTGGAGTGTGGGAGGAAACCCAAGCAGACAGTGGGAGAACGTGCAAACTTCACACACCCGAGGCCAGAATTGAATTGGGTTCCTGGTGCTGTAAGGTAGCAGTGCTAACAGTTGTACAGCCCCATGTGTCAGCTATCCCAATTGCCACATTGGTGGCCTCCCACTCACCCCTGTTGTTGACAATCTCAGCAACAATTCACTCCCATTTCCAACAGATCCAGAAATGAGTGTTAATGAGTTCTAAGTTTGTATCTTCTGTTGGAGGTGAGAGAAAATTTATAAATCTAAAAGTCAAGGCCATAGAGTAGAGTGGCAGTTTTGATATGGATGAGCAGAGCAAGACTGAAAAGGGTAGAGATTTAATGATAAGTAATAGGATTAAAAACCAAAAATATTCCTCCTGGACCCTGATGGCCTATGTCCTAGCATTCTATTAGAAATAGCCACAAAAATAATGGATGCATTGGTTGTGAACTTTTAAATTTTCCTAGGCTCAGGAGAGGCCTCATAAGATAGCAAAAGTAACACCACTATTCAAAAAAGGAGCGCAAAAATCGAGAATGCAGACCAATTAATTGGCATCAGTCATCAAGAAAATATGGAACTCATAAGGAAGTAGGTTCAATGTAATTTAGAAAATCTTAATATAATTAGAGTAAAATTGTTTTCTGGAAGAAAAATTTTATTTAAAAATTGATTTAGAGCTTTTTACATATGCACCTAGCAAAGTAGATAAAGGGGAACCAGTGCATATTTGTATTTTGCGCAGGCATTTGGAAAATTGCAGCATAAAAGCTTTTACGCAAGAGAAAAGTTCATGGAACATTCAATATTTAGCACAGATAGATTGTTTGAAGGACAGCAAACAGAATAGGAATAAGCAGGTCATTTTCATATTGCTAGCCTGTTCCTGATGAGATACAGTAAGGATCAGAGACCATAGATGGTTAGAGTGTGATGCTAATAATGCCAAGGTTGCGGGTTCCACTGTGCATTAGCCAGCAAGATTTTTCCAAAAAGAATGGCAATTGATGATTGCTAGTCATCGATATTCAGGAAAGTTTTTAAAATGCCAGGTTATTAACAGTTGTACTTCAAATTGTCCATTTATTTCTAAAGGAGAGTTGAGGTTTCATGGATAACTGATTAGCATTTCTACTTGGGCATAGGAACCATGGTTTACATATTTTTAATGATTAATGGGATGTGGGCATTGCTGGCTAGGCTAGCATTTATTGCCCACCTTGAGGGTGTGAATCTGGAATCACATACAGGCGAGACCAGGTATGGACAACAGATTTCCTTCCCTAAAGGACATCAGTGACCCAGATGGGTTTTTATAACAATTGACATTAGACTTTTAATTCTAGATTTACATAGAAACATAGAACATTACAGCACAGTACAGGCCCTTCAGCCCTCAATGTTGTGCCGAGCTATGTCCAATCCCAAGATCAAGTTATCTCCTGTCTATAATTCTGGAGTGCTCCATGTGCCTATCCAATAACTGCTTGAAAGGTCCTAAAGTGTCCGACTCCACGATCACAGCAAGCAGTCTATTCCACACTCCAACCGCACTCTGAGTGAAGAATCTACCTCGGACATCCCTCCTGTATCTCCCACCATGAACTTTATAGTTATGCCCTCTAGTAACAGCTACATCCACCCAAGGAAATAGTCTCTGAACATCCACTATATCAATCCCTGTCATCAGCTTATAAACCTCTATTAAATCACTTCTCATTCTCCTCCGCTCCAAAGATAAAAGCCCCAGCTCCTCAACCTTTCCTTATAAGTCCTACTCTCTAACCTAGGCAACATCTTGGCAAATCTCCCCTGCACTCTCTCCAATGCTTCCACATCCTTCTTATAATGAAGTGACCAGAACTGAACACAAGATTCCAAATGTGGTCTCACCAACGTCCGATTATAGTTGCAGCATAATCCCACAGCTCTTAAACTCAAATCCCCTGTAATAAATGCTAACACACTATAAGCCTTCTTCCCCACTCTATCCACTTGAGTGACAACCTTCAAAGATCTGTGGATATGAACCCCGAGGTCTCTCTGTTCCTCCACGTTCCTTAGAACCCTACCATTGAGCCTGTAATCTGAATTCAAGTTTGTCCTACCAAAATGAATCACTTCACACTTATCAGGGTTAAACTCCATCTGCCACTTTTCGGCCCAGCTCTGTATCCTATCAATGTCTCTTTACAGCCTGCAAGAGCCCCTCACGCATCCACTACTCCATCAATCTTGGTGTTGTCAGCAAATTTACTAACACACCCTTCAGCCCCTTCTTCCAAATCATTGATAAAAAACACAAAAAGCAGAGGGTCCAGCATCATCCCTGTGGTACATCACTGGTAACTGGCCTCCAGTTTGAAAATTTTCCCTCCACCACCACTCTATCTTCTATGATAACAGCCAGTTATTTATCCAATTGGCCGAATTTCCTTCTATTCCACATCTCCTTATCTTCTTCATAAGCCTACCACAGGGAACCTTATCAAATGCCTTGTATACGACATCAAAAGCTCTACCTTCATCCACACACTTAGTTACCTCCTCAAAGAATTCACTCAAACTTGTGAGGCAGGACTTATCGCTCATAAAACCGTACTAACTATCCCGGATTAAACCAAATCTTTCCAAATGGCATGGTAGCACAGTGGTTAGTACTGCTGCTTTACAGCTTCAGGGTCTGGGTTCGATTCCCGGCTCAGGTCACTGTCTGTGTGGAGTTTGCACATTCTCCTTGTGTCTGCGTGGGTTTCCTACAGGTTCTCCAGTTTCCTCCCACAGTCCAAAGGTGTGAGGGTTAGGTTGATTGGTCATGCTAAGAAATTGCCCATTAGTGTCCAGGGATGCGTAGGTTCGAGGGGATTAGTGGATATAATATGTAGGGATATGGGGGTAGAGCCTGTATCGTGCACTCCTTCTCAAAAACATGGCCTCTCTCCTTAGTGAACACTGAAGAAAAGTATTCACTCAACACCTCATCTATCTCTTCTGACTCCATGCACAAGTTCCTGCTACTATCCTTGACTGGCCCTAACCTCACCCTGGTCGTTCGTTTATTTCTCACATGGGGTTTTCTTTTATCCGACCCATCAAGGACTTCTTGTGCCCCCTCCTATCTCTCCTAAGCCTTTTCTTTAACTCACTCCTAGCTACCTTATAACACTCAGGCGACCCAACTGAACTTTGTTTTTTCATCCTTATATACACTTCCTTTTCCCTCTTGACATTCGACCTTCTTTGTAACCATTCTTTGTGAATGGTTCCCTCACTCAGCCATTTCCTCCCTGCTTGCCAAGGACATATCTACCAAGGACATGTAGTATTTGTTCCTTGAAAAAGCTCCATTTTTTGTTTGTGCCCATCCCTGACAGTTTCTGCTCCCATCTTATGCTCCCTAATTCTTGCCTAATTACATCATAATTACTCCTGCCCCAATTATAAATCTTGCCCTGTTGTGTGACCCTATCGCTCTCCGTTGCAATAATGAAGGATACCAAATTGTGGTCACTATCTCCAAAGTGCTCTCCCACAAACAAATCTAACACTGGGCCCAGTTCATTACTCAGTACCAAGTCCAATGTGGCTCCACCTGTTGTTGTTATCTACATATTGTGTCCAGAAACCCTCCCGCACACATTGTACAAAAAGTGCCCCATCTGAACTATTCGACCTATAAAGGTTCCAATCAATATTTGGAAAGTTAAAGTCACACATGATAACGACGCTGTGACCTCCACATCTATCTATAATTTGTTTTGCCATTTCCTCCTCCACATCTCTATGACTATTTGAGGGCCTATAGAAAACTCCTAACAACATGACCGCTCCTTTCTTTTTTCTAACTTCAGCCCATATTACCTCGGTAGGCAGATCGCCCTCAAAATGCCTTTCAGCAGCTGCTAAACAATCCTTGATTAACAGTGCTACTCCTCCATCTCTTTTATTGCCTTCCCTACTCTTACTGAAACAGCAATACCCCGGAACTGACAATAACCATTCTTGTCCCTGTTCTAAACCATGTCTCCATAATGGCCACAAGTACCAATCCACGCTCCAAGTTCACCTACCTTATTCCTGATGTTCCTTGATTGAAGTAAATACACTTCAATCCACCATCCTGTCTGCCTGTATACTCCTGTGACCTTGGTACTTCCTCAGTACCTCGCGATCCTCAACACTGGCTTTTGGATTCCCAACCTCCTGACAAATTAACCCCCCCAAAGAGCAGATGCAAATATCCCTCCCAGGATATTAGTGTCCCTATTTGTATTGAATTCAGATTTCACAATCTGCCCCATTGAAATTTGAATCTTGGGTTCCTGGATTACTAGTCCAGTGCCGATACCATAACCCCACTGCTTCCCCATGCCATGCAGATGGACTTTGAGGGATTAGAACCCATAGGGAACTATCATGCAGTCAGATTGCAAGCTTCTTTTTTAATACATAAAAAATTAATCTTCCAGGATCTGAGAGAAGGCAATTAGAGTCCTAGGGGAAGTATTTTCCCATTCCGCCAGCCATGGGAATCATAGAGGGCAAGGGGCAGAGGACGGAAAGATCAGTTGACCTTGGGATGGATTTTCCAGTTTTGGACCAAGCGCAGCAGAAAAATCCCGCGAAAGAGTCTCAATATTTCACTGCTCAGGAATGTAGGCGGAAGTTCACCCTCAAATTGAAAAGGCCAAAGTCATAAAGATTTGAAAGGAGGCTAGAGGATTGTGCTTGAGGGAATTCCAGGAGGAGGTGTCACTGAGGAAGGCAGTTCTGGGTTAAAAATGGTCAGGCTGGGAAGGGAAAGGAAAGGAATGGATGTAAACCATTGGGAGCTAAGAATCGCTTTGGTTTGGTGTTAGGGAAAATCAAATGCCCGTTTAAAGGAGCAGTGTGAAATATATCTGATGTGTGTCTTTGTATTAAAAGTAAAAGGGGAAAGTTTAGTTCTATTGTTTGAGTTGCCTACAGTAGTATTTAGTCAAGATGATTTTAGTCAGTTGTTGTAATTTTCTTGTTTCACCTTTTCAGCTATCAACTGGAAGTTTGGATTTTTTTAAAATTATCATCATCTACAGGATTTATAACAATTACAATAAAAGTGAACAACCTTTTTCTTGTTCTGTCACAATTGACCTTATTGAATTTTCTTTTTAAACTCAGTGCTGATGATGGAATTAAAGATATTAATTTGAAAAGATAATGAGTGCAATGGTTACTAAATTCTGAGAAGACAAAGATTAAATCAAAATAGAGCAGCAGATAAGTGTAGTTATGAGGGTTAAGATCAGTGTCAATTAGGTTAACATTGAGTAGAAGATGGATTAAAAACATGACATCATTACGGTTTGATGCATTCCACAGTGATTCCCTGACATAAACTGAGGCATGGAATTCTTTGAGCGCTATTCCCCCATCCACAGAACTAAAATGAAAAGAAAAAACAAAGTACAAACAGGTTAATGAGTTTGTATAATCTGTGGAAAGCTAACAAGATTTTCATTCAAGATTTGTCATACTATTGGAAAACCTGGGGAATGGATGAAAGTTATTTTTGGGACCGGCCAAATATTATGGAAGTAGATTATAATTTTGTCACCATCCTGTTAATGTCCAAAAAGGAGATTGTTTGCAGGACTAAAATTGTGTCGGGACTTGATTAAGTGATTTATCATTGAAAGTCCAATTTTAAGCAAAAAGTTAAAGTTCTGCTTTCTTCTGAAGGTATTGTAAATTGTTATATTTGGCACTATATTAAGTTTAACTTATATTTTTTCAGCACAAATTGAAGCTTTAAAGAATTATAGGATGATGTACACCACAGACTTGATTCCTTTCTTTCATTGGACATTTGTTAGGTTCATGTGGGCCCAATGAGACCCACAAGTGTTGGTTGGCTGAAGCTGAAGAGTGCAAATCCTAAAGACCATCCAGTTATTGAACCAAACTACTTATCTACCGGTGGGTTATTATTTTCTATTTTACAATGATAGCTTACTATTCTTATACATTTGTATAATGCTTCAACAAATATGCTGATGTGGCACAATCTTTTTTGGAAGAAAAAAGGCCGATTTTGTTTGATTGTGATTGCCCAGTATTGCCTAGCTTCAATGGGTGGAATTTTATAGGCCCTTTTGGGATGGTTTGGGAGGCAGAAAGGCTGACAAGATTTTGCAAAGAGAGGGTCTGACATCTTGCTGCCTCTGCACATCTTGCTAATGGTGATGAAGTTAACAGAGTGCACATGAAACTTGGAGACCTCCAGAAAGCTCAAAGGAGAGGATTCTTAACCCCCAGCAACAATCGCTGCCTCAGCAGCAATAATGCTGCCAGTGCTCCATGATGCCCCTGTCACCAATCACAGCTTCCTTAACCTATCTTAAATATGCCTGGCCATTGAGATGTCTTCTCTATGCAGCTGCAGCTTCAGAAATGGCTGTTGAGCTGCCAGGTATCGCCACTTATAGAATTCTCAGCTTTGGCCCTGGCAAATTCTGCTAATAGGGTGGGATTCTCTGATGCATGATTCTTGTTGTAAGAGACAAGAATCTTCCCCAGCAGCATAATCTGCTGATCCTGCTGCTGTCACTACACCACTGGGAAATCCACATTTGGCTGTGCCGTTGGCGGATCAAAAAGATCTCACTGGTGTGAACAGCTGGAAAATTCCAGCTAATGTTTAAATGTTAAACTTGTTTTGTTCGGAATTTTTAAAGAAATGAAAAGCTTAGGCTGGAATTTTATCTTATCGAGGCTCTTGAACAGAAATCTCCATTGGCCTTGAGCAAGGTCGTAAAATCCCATCCAGAGTTGTAGAATGTTGCCCCTGTTAGACAAAGTATATTAATCTAAATGAAAGTAAGTTTCTGTTTTAGTTATGTTTTACATATTTGCAGCAAATTATATACTTTTGTTCCATTTATCTACTTCTTCATTTTACAGAAACTGATGTCCTGGAACTTCGTCAGTCAGTGAAGTTAAGTAGAGAGATTTTTGCTCAAAAGGCATTTGATAGATACCGTGGTCGTGAGATAACACCTGGCAGCCATGCACAGTCCGATAAGGAGATTGATGCTTTTGTGAGAGAAAAGGCTGATAGTGCATACCATCCATCGTGCACCTGTAAAATGGGCCAACCTTCTGACCCCATGGCAGTTGTTGACCCTGAGACTAGAGTTATAGGGGTGGAGAACTTACGGGTTGTAGATTCTTCTATAATGCCAAGTATTGTTAGTGGCAACCTAAATGCCCCCACAATCATGTTGGCTGAGAAGGCTGCTGACATAATCAAGGGATGCCTACCGTTGTGTGACAAAGATGTTCCTGTTTATAAACCCAAATCTTAGACATTTGATGGTACAATAGTGCTACATATTAAATGCTGTCCTATTAATGAGGAAAGGGTGATGTTTTCTCATCACTATAAAGGCCAGTAAAATATCTAAAATCATACTTAATACAGAGAAAACCTCAATACTTGTTAATGATCTATTTGATACAAAATTCCTTGAATTTAACCTCACTTTATATTTTGTGTGTTCTTTTTATTTTACTTTCTATTAAATTTCCCTTTGGGTCAATTACAAATTAAACTACATATTTACTTAATATTGTCTCCAATGTTATGTCTAATGTCATGAACATGGTTGAGCTCCAATCAAAGTAATAGGACTTTTGGTATTTTTATGCATCAGTTGTTAAAATTCTATGAGATTGCACGTGTTCGTGTTTATTCAGAGATTACTGTGGTTGCTTGTAGCAAACTCTTCAAAATGAAATTTATCTTTTTATTTGCCTGTTGATTCATGTAATGTTGACGTTGATTTGTGGTAAAGCAAAAGCCACAAAAAGTGAAAACGTGTCAATTCCCCCACAAGGATCACAATGGGAGTGAATGGAAATGAGGAATGCTGTAGATTCCTTACCAAATGGTTATAATATGAAGATAAAAGCAAAATACTGCAGGTTCTGGCATCTGAAGCAAAAACCGAAAATGTTGGAAAATCTCAGCAAGTCTGATAGCATATGTGGAGGGAGAATAGAGGCAATGTTTTGAGTCTGGATGAACTTACATCAGAATGCACATTGTTCATTTATCCCAGTTTGAAGTTTGGCAAAGCCTATTTTATATATCTTTCAGATTTAGAGAAACATTAGTATAGAAATTCAATACTCAGCTGTGCATTTTGCTGCTCTTTGAAATCTCAACTATCTTACCTAACCTCCATACACTATTTCTACACTTATTGTAGTACATAACCATGCATTCACCTCTAGCTTTGATGTCCTAATCCTTATTAAAAAATGGTTACTTTCTTTCACCCTAATAAGTCTCCCTGGCATGATCCTTATATCTGGTTCATTAGGGACCAAGACTTGTTTATATTTATTCTTGGGATCACTGCATCACTGGCAAGGCTAGAATTTATTGCCCTTAACAAGGTGGTAGTCAGCTATCTTCTTGAATCATAGAATCCCTACAGTGCAGAAGGAAGCTATTCAGCCCATCAAATCTGAACCAATCACAATTACCTTACGCCCTATCTCCCTAATCCTTCTAATAGTAGGGTCAATTTAGCATAGCCAATCAACCTAACCTGCACGTCTTTGGAATCGCTACAGCCCATGTGGTATAGACAAAGCCACAAATCATTAGGCAGGGAGTTCCAGGATTCTGATCCAGGGACAGTGAGATAATTCCAAATCAGGATGATGTGTGACTTGGAGAAGGACATTTTCAAATTACAGTATTCTCAGTCACTGGCTGTCTTTTATTCTTCAATAAAGCACAGATTATGGCTTTGGAAGGTGCTGTTGAAGGTGTCTTGATAGGCTATTGCAATTCATCTTGTAGAAGATACAGACTACTGACACTAATCCCTGGTGTCGAGGAGTGCAGGTGATAGATGGGCCACACAAGCAGGGTACTTTGTCCAATCCAGTGTTGAGCTTCTTGAGTGTTATTGGAGCTGCACTCAGTGCAGATTATTCTATCACACTCCTGTAGATGGTGCAGAAATAGATATGGTATACCATTTGCTTAATCACTCTTTACAAGCTCTAACTGCACCACAAAAGCAGTGTTGAGTCCCTGGTCTCATCTGCCAAAATTGCTCACTAGTCTAAGCTCACTCTAGAATGCAAAATTTCTGTTCTTTAGTGCCAGCTGCTTTGGTTTAACTCCTCTTCTGTCTCTTATCTCTCTGCAGTGTGAGGAACTCAGAATTTTGTCACTAAAACTGAGACATGTTCAGTTATCATAATCCCTTCCTTTTACCCAATCAGGACAACATTTCTCTAAGGTTGCCCCATTCCTTAGCTCAAGATATTTTTTCTTTATGGGGAGATAACCTACTACCTCTCTCTGCAAATGCAACTTGTCTGACTCACCTTCTGGCCCTCAACACTTTTTCCAGTTAATGAGACCTTTTTTCCCTTGTCCTGCTAATGATTCTTTTTTTCTTAAATAGGTTGCCTCTAAATAATCCATACCCTGATCCTTCTGTATTTGCAAATGGCTGCCCCCATTTGTCTAATCCTTTCCTCTTTGAAGGTTGTGATTGTGCTGTAAATTTCACTGCAATGCATGTCGTAATCGCTGCAATTAGGTTTCTGACTGTCCATACAACTGAAATGAGTCTTACCAAACTTACAAATAGATT
Source organism: Sphyrna mokarran (assembly GCA_024679065.1). Classification (NCBI taxonomy): domain Eukaryota; kingdom Metazoa; phylum Chordata; class Chondrichthyes; order Carcharhiniformes; family Carcharhinidae; genus Sphyrna; species Sphyrna mokarran. The sequence goes on from JAGIQG010000003.1 coordinate 113,019,545, forward strand.
TGTGTCAGTAAACCATCCCTGCATTGTTCTGTGTAGCTGCTGATATTGATGACACTGTCTTCATCCAAGGTCTGCCAACCATTGTCCAGTAGGTGAGTCCATGTGCTGTTGTTATAATCAAGCTATCACCTGCAATTACTTCGCATTGCATTCCCACACTGTTATTGTGTCCACCAATTCCCTTATATCTCAGCTATATGCTGCTTCTTAGTAATATCCTGTAAAAATACAGTATCTTCCATACATTGTTCATGATACACAGCTCTACCGCATTACCACTTCTCCACCGTTTTACGCTCGCTAAAGTGTCTGACAGCCTACAGTGGATAAGCATACATTTCTTCCAATTAAATACTGAAGTCATTGCCTTTGGGCTGTGTTGCAACTTCTGTTCCCTAGAAACCATTGCTCTCTCTGACAGTGTCTGAGATTGAAGTTAATTGGTTGAGGTTTAGTATTACACTAAACTCTCAAGATGAATTTCCAGTTACAATTCCAGGCTACTACTATCAATTTCCATCTCTATACAGCAGCACCAACCTCACCTTCGCAACTTCATTTGTTTCTTTGTTAGCTCTGCATGTGACTACTCCAATGGATTACTAACCAGCCTCACATTCCAGCTTTCGTAACCTTGATGCCATCTGAAACTCCACTAAATGTATCCTGACTTGTATCAGATTCTGTTCATCTATCATCCATGTACAGTGGACCCAGTTAACCAATGTGTTGATTTTAAAGTTTTTATTACAGTATGATAGCACAGTGGTTAGCACTGCTGTTTCACAGTTTCAAGACTCTGGGTTCGATTCCCTGCTTGGGTCACTGTATGAAGTTTGCATATTCTCCTGATGTCTGCGTGTGTTTCCGCCACGTTCTCTGGTTTCCTCCCACAGTCCAAAGATGTAAGAGTTAGGTTGATTGGCTATGCTAAAAATTGCTTTTAGGGGCCTAAGATGTGTAAATTAGAGGAATTATTGGGTAAATATTAAGGATACAGGGATAGGGCCTGGGTAGGATTGTGGTCGGTGCAGACTCAATGGGCTAAATGGCCTCTTCCTGTACTGTAGAGTTTCTGTGATTCTGTCTATGATCATTTTCAAATCACTCTGTGAACTCTTCACTAGCCTCCAACTCTACTATTATGTTAACTGTTTCAAATTTGATCCTATAAGCACTCCCAGTTTTAATCTTTCTACTATTTGCAGCATTCTTTTAGCAGCCTTGACCCCACAGTCTGGACTTCCCTCTTTGAAATCTCCCTATTGTCTTTAAAGCTTTTCTTTAAAACTCAGACCAAACATTCGGTCATCTGCCAAATGTCTCTAGGTGACCCAGTGCCATATATTTGCTAATGCTTTGGTGAAGAACCTTGTGATGCTTCAGTAGGTTGAAAATTATAACAGATACAAGTTGTTACAAAATTGTGATCTAAATATGATGCCATAATCTGATGTGCCCTACACACTATGTTAGCTCACATAACTTTGTGATTCAGGGCACTCGCGTGCATGTACACAGACTCCTTCAGATATTGATACGAAGAAATATACCTATTGTGTGTGGAATTTAGGAACAAATGGCTGGAACATATACCATGCATGCACTGTCTAGTTGCACCAGGCTTGGTAGCTTAAATGGAACTCCTTAAAGCCCTAACAAGCCAATGAAAATAAACTCCTGCAAAAATTCTGTTTTTACATGCATGTGTAAAACAGCATTGAGCTCCTGGGCTCACAAGAAACCTCAGCCACACTGAATTAGACCAAACAATATAGTTTCAATGGTGCAACACCTTTAATAGTCTTTGTGCGCCTTAACCTGCAAGTAATGTTCACCAACATTTGAAGTAGTTCTATGTAAAGTAACTTTCTGGGAGACTTTTGAATCATTTTTTTTATTTTGTGGGGGGATTAAGGTAGCCATGCAATGTTCATTAGGACAAATATGTTTGGGTTGTACATGCTATAACTTGAGTTACGTAACAACAGATATCTTAAAGAATATCAGATGTGGCAGGCATGTCAGAATAATGATTGTACAGAATAGGTCAGAATGTGCAAGAACAAATCTTACAAGAAGTATAATCTTGTGAAAATTTTATACAAAATACTTTTGTATTTTTGTGAAAAATTCATTTAGAGAAGCTACTGTGGAAGTACAGCAAAAATTATATTTTAAGGATTAAAGTGAAAGTACAGAACCAACTAGAGTCACCTATAATTTTTACAGTAATAACAGTTCAGCTTTGTCTCGTGAGAAATTAACTTAATTTTACTTGGGTTCAATGCCAATATATTTTTCAACTTACTTTTACAGAAAATATACACTGTTGTGTATACACATTTTCACTATGGTATGGTGGTGTGGAAAATACATATACAGACCTTACTGTACCCTACATACAATCACAAAATAGTACAACCTTATAAACTGAATATACAAATACTGTACTACACAAAAAGCTTACTGCATACAAAAATAGTCATGAAGGTTGCACACAGGAAAGAATTGTGCAATCGTAAGTTGCTATACCACCGTGCTGGGTATGGAATTAAAAATAATTTAAAACCCTATGTCTCCCTGACTGAGGTAAAATATCTTGCTTTAGTTCTTGTTACTAGTAGAATATACAGAAGTGTTTAAAAATGCATACAGTTTAAAAGATTCTAGTGGCTGATACAAGTGATATGCCTGCAAGTGAAACAGGCTATCATTTAAAATATATATTAAAAATTCTGAAAATGTACATAGCACAAAAAGAGTATCTTCAGATAATTCAGAAAGACCTGCTCTGTGACGTATTTTATACATTGGAAACAAAATGCATAAATGGACACATTTAGTTTAAACTAAACTCAAAATACTGATGCATGTGCTGATGAAATGTCATTTGAAGGACTGTTACAAAAGGAACCTTACCTTCAGGTGCATGCATTTCTAGCCCTAAGCAATATGTTGAGAATGCTAATAATGACATTAGCAGAAAGCTATAGCTAATGTCTGGTAGACAGAATTGTACATGTTGACTGTATGTCTTTGTACTAAACAAGATATGCAAAAATCAGAGGTCATGTTACAGAAGCTACTTACATTTTTAAAAAAACTGAAAGGAGCTGCTTAGATGATTCAAGTTGAAATTTATCGCACATGGTTTTGCTTCAGTGTGGCGAAGCTATCAGTAAAATGATTGACACAGTGAAAACTGTCAAATTACTATGATTTAGAAAGAAATATGGAGACATACTAAAGATTAAAATACTTTTAAATATTTGTCATTCCCAAGAGTGCAAGTAAATTATCTTTGCATATCCTGTGTAAAGTTAGGTTTATATTTTACTTTAATTAAAAATTACTTGCCAAAGTTTTTTTTCCCTTTGGCTCCAAACTTCGCACAAAACTCTAAAGTTAAACTTGCATTATACACAAAGAAAAGGCAGCTCTATCAGTACATTTACTTATGAATTTGTACTTCTATTAAAAAATAACAGTAATCTATAGAATAAGTGACAGTAATTTGGAACCATAAATATTGCTGATTATCAGTTACAGTACCAGGATTACAAAATATAGAACATCTCTTTACAAATACAAATTTGTTATCTGTATGTTACAACCATATACAATTTCTCTACTTTGCAACTGAAGAAAACTACTTTATAAGCTTTAAATTAACCTTATTGAAAGTAACATGAATGCCATTGCTGTCCAATGTAGGTTGGCCATAATGTTCTTAAGAGCCAGAAAATAAGCCTTTCTCTCCAAAGCAGCAGATGATGCAGTAAGACAAAAATGATATATCCTATGTAAACTCACAAAATATTTTTAAAAATACCTAATTTGCACCCCCCAAAAAAACCTCAGATCTGCTGCAGGATTTTAAAAAGCTGTTCAGAATGGTTCATATTTACATGAAAAAGCTGAGAGAGAAAAGATATGTTTCATAGTTTCAAATCTTTTGATATGCCAACACTTGCTCTTAGCCATAAGTCCAAGTGTATTTCTGAGGTAATGACATCTGTCATATTTGATTGTCATCACCTTTATAATAACTTCCCTTTTAACTGTATGCATTATCACAGAAATAATACACTGCTTTCTTTAACACTGCCAGTTGTATGACATTCTCACTGAGAAAAACTATGTTGCCTTGGATGTAAAATGTGGCTTCATCATAAATTTTTCTTTTTGGTCCTCAGTAAAACTTTGTGTGCTGGTTAGATTTGGTTCATGGTCAGATATATTTCTTTAGAAAGACCAAGTTCTGATCTGATCACACTGCTGTACTGAAGGACGAAATGGAGGTTACGTGATCAGAGTGCCATCACTTGGAAGAAGCTCTGTTGGTCACTTGATCTCGCGAGTGCCATAAGAATTCTTTGACTGTGGGGCGCTTGCTTTGATTTTTTTCTATAAACAAGTCTTCCATGGTAAATGCTATAAAGTGGTGATGCATATCATTTCATCACCTAAGTCCTCTTCATATATCCCAATGTCAGCTTCCTCATCACTGTATCCAGGACCATAATCTTGTAGTTCATAGTCACGCCGATTTTTAATAGAGAACATGTCTCCGCTAGTTCCATTGTGAAGATTGCCATTTAATAAATTGCTTGCTGCACTTTCCATTTCATCAATTGTCATATCACAGGCGTCTGCAAGCTCATGCTTAGTAACTGAAACAAACTTTGGATCTTTTGCATATCGTCCCAGACCTTCTGATATTAGCACCTTTCAAAACAAGCAAAGTAATGTCATTATTAACCTTACAAAATCAGGCATTATTTATAAAGCAAACTGCAGGAAAGTTATAAGCAATAAAACAGCTAAATGACTTTTGTTCTGGTACATTTTAACAGTACCCAAGATACAAATTAGAAGTACCCAAAACCTCAAAACTAGATTAAACTAATTGGAACTTTTGGCAGGAACATTTTAATATTTAATTGAGATTTTCTGACAGTCTCGGTCATTTCCTGAAAACAGACAATCCATTCCCAAACTCTGTTAAACCATCATCAAAGTGGCACGTGGAATTATTCTCAATGATAACGTTGCCTTATATATTGTTGCAGGTAGTCAGCAGAAAGGGCCAAAATTTCTCTCTAAAGTGTAAGTGAAACCAATAACTTGAAATGTTAGGAATTTTGGATAATTCCATTTCATGATTAGAACACAACTTTTGCAGATTTTACTAAGGAGAAAATATATTGCACTAGATTGAAACAAAATGGTAAATATTTTTGTAAATAGCTCTACTCAATATTTTTCCATGGTACACTGTATTCCGAATTCTTTAAATATTGTATTGTCATTTATGTTCCATTAAAAATAAACCATCTCGTAAACAAAACAAAATGTTAGAGCTATTTTTTAAACAGTATCAAACACCTGCAGAAAAGCATCAGCCTCAGCTTAGTTGGCAGTACTCTGATCTCTAAACTACAAGGTTCTGGGTTCAAATACCATTCCAGAACCTGAACACAAAAAAAATCAAGGCTCCAGTTTATTGCTGAAGTAACATGGTGCCATTTTTTGGCTGTGACATTAAATCTTGTTTGACCTCTTAGTTGGTCACAAAAGAGCCCATGGCTGAAGGACAGGGTTGTTATCCTTGGTATTTTCACAAATACTTACACTTCAATTGACATTTCAACAAAGAAATTTAGTATGCTCCACAGTAGTCAGCACGGCTTTGTCAAAGGCAGATCATGCCTTACAAGCCTGGTTGAGTTCTTTGAAAATGTGACTAAATACATTGACAAAGGAAGAGCAAGTAGATGTGATTTATATGGACTTCAGCAACGTGTTCGATAAGGTCCCTCATGCAAGACTTCTTGAGAAAGTGAGAGGGCATGGGATCCAAGGGGCTGTTGCCTTATGGATCCAGAACTGGCTTGCCCACAGAAGAGAGAAAGTGGTTGTAGATGAGTCTTTTTCTGTATGGAGGTCGGTCACTAGTGGAGTTCCCCAGAGATATGTTTTGGGACCCTTTCTGTTTATAATTTTCATAAATGACATGAATGAGGAAGTGGAGGGATGTGTTGGTAAGTTTGCTGATGACACGAAGGTTGGTGGTGTTGTGGATAATTTGGAGGGAGGTCAGAAGTTGCAGCATGACATAGATAGGACGCAAGGCTGTGTGGAGAAGTGGCAGATGGGCTTCAACTCGGACAAATGCGTAGTGGTCCATTTTGACAGGTTAAATGGGATGAAGGAGTATAATATCAAGGGGAAGACTCTTAGCAGCGTAGAGGGTCAGAAGGATCTTCGGTTCAGGTCCATAGGATTCTCAAATCGGCCTCGCAGGTAGAGGATGTGGATAAGAAGGCATATGGTGTGCTGGCCTTCATCAATCGAGGGATTGAGTTTAGGAGTTGGGAGATAATGTTGCAGCTTTTAAGACTCTGATCAGACCCCTCTTGGAGTATTCTGCTCAGTTCTGGTCATCTCATTACAAGAGAGATGTGGAAACTATTGAAAGGGTGCAGAGGAGATTTACAAGGATGTTGCCTGAATTGGGTGGCATGCCTTATGAGGATAGGTTGAAGGAGCTCACTCACTTCTCCTTATAGAGATGAAGGATGAGAGGTGACAAGATGTTGAGAGGTACAGATCGGGTGGGTTCTCAAAGGCTTTTTCCCAGGGATGGAATGGTTGCTACGAGAGGACACAAGTTTAAGGTGCTGGGGAGTAGGTACAGAGGAGATATCAAGGGTAAGTTTTTCACTCAGAAGATGGTGGAATCGGCTGCTGTCGGTGGTAGTGGAGGCAAACTCAATAAGGTCTTTTAAGAGACTTCTGGATGAATAGATGGGACTTAATAGGATTGAGGGTTATTGGTAAGCCTAGTAGGTAGGGATATCATCGGCGCAACTTGTTGGCCAAAGGGCCTGTTTGTACATAGTTTTTCTATGTTCTTTCTATATTCTAATAGATCTGGTAATTGGAACAGAGATAAGGGCATCAGGGAACTGGCAAGGGAAAGGCAAATGCTTCTCTCCAAAAATCAATTATACCAGGAATTGGAAGATGATGACTTAGTGTGAGAATCTATTTCCTGTGTTATCTCTGATGGCATCACCATTCCACCGTTCATGTTGAAGAGCGTCCATTTCCAGGGATGCTGAAACATGGTCCTAACAATAGGATTCTGTCACCAACACCTTGTCAGCTCACATGTTTGCCATGGGACTTCACTTCTGAGAACTAAGAATCTATCTTGGACACAGTTTGATAGACTAAATAGATGGTGCTTTCCTTTTCTATAGATCAATGGAAGGGTTCATGCAAATCCAACAGGAAAGGCAGCATCACGACAGGAAGAGTATGTGATAACTTCTTTTACAATTCCTGCACATCTGTTCCTTACCACCTTTTCAACCTCTATCCAAGTAAGGCATAGAGAGGCCAGGTAGCATCTGAGGTGCAGCTGTGCAATCAAACCATGAGCATCTTGAGGATTCCAACATGTGCAATGACAGGCTTCCACCAATTTGCTAAGACCACTGGCAAGGAAAAACTAAATAAACCTTGTGATAAAAAGGTACTATGGTTTCACACTGATGAAATAAATTTAAGGGAATTAGTGTGTTGGGAGTTAGGTTCATCATTTAATCACATGGTGCTTCACAGCGGCTTTCAAGGTTGTAATCAATTTGTCACTGAAATAGAAGGGTTAGTTAAATGAAACAATTCATCGAGGCAGGATTAAGGGAGTGGTGAAAAATATAAATGCAACTTTGTGTAAAATTTTAGGGCAGGAGGATGAGCAGATTACTAGAATTGCTGAGCATATACAGCCTCGCTCGTATGTCTTGCTTTAAAATGGCTCTTCATCTTAGTCTTCCGCATCTGATAAGACTAATGATATCTCTCCTCCAATTTCAATCCTCCTTGTATGACAAACTTTTGAAAAACTCAGTATACCAATGTAATGTGTTTGTGGGGCATATTGTAGGGAGGCCATGGACATGCCCAGCTAGTTGTGCCCCAATAATCCTACAGAATAATAGAATCTCTGTAGTGCAGAAAGAGGCCATTTGGCCCATCGAGTCTGCACCAACTGTCTGACAGAGCATCTTACCTAGGCCCATCCCCCTGCCCTATTCCCATAACACATACATTCACTCCACTTATTCCCCCTAACATCCTTGGACATTAAGATCAGGATTTTACAACCTCGCTTGAGCAAGGCTCATAAAATCCCAGAATGGAGAATTCTGTTCTGTGAGCCTCGCCTATCCCACAAAAACTTTGGCCTAAATGTCAACTTAGCATGGCCAACCCAAGTAACTCGCACATCTTTGGATTGTGGGAGAAAACCAGAGCACCCAGAGGAAACCCACACAGACTGAGGGAGTACTTGCAAACTCCACACAGATAGTCACCCAAGGCTGGAATCAAATCCGGATCCCTGGTGCTGTGAGGCAGCAGTGCTAACCACTGTGTTTCCCTAATGGCAATATTCATATGTCTTTCACTCTACACGCAAGGTAAGGTTGAGGATGAGTGTCACAGGCTTGTTATTAACTTCAATCGAAAAGAAGATAGGGTGTATTGAGATTGATTGGATTGCTCTATAGAAAAATGATATGGGCCAAAGACTTCCTTATTTGCTGTAATCAATAGGGGTCTAATCTGCTACTACTGTTTATGTCCCAACTAATGTTGAATTTCACCTCTGAAAGGTTGATAGTCTGATTGTAATGCAGTGCAGCAGGATTGCTGCCTTCGAGACTGCATGCTGCAACATGAGAAGACGTTCTTTGGTAACAATGTGATGTCAGTCAGTTGACCTAAATTAGTGCTGTTTCTTCCACACAATTAAGAACATGTTAGAAGCGTAACAAGGACAAGTAACAGGTTGTTGACTCCATCTTATCAACGCTGTTGGCCACTATTAACATCATCTTGCTATTGAAGGTTACAATAGATGTTGGTGTAACAAAACTGGAATTCAGAATATGCTATCAATCAGCAGCAGTTTCTCCATTTCAAGCTGTAATATGTACATGACACCTAATCAAATTTAGAGCTTCCCATGCATAGTGGCTTATTAATTTAGATAATTATATATTTAACATTACTAAGACAGTCACAAACTGAATTTTGCACCTTTATCTCAGCAGGAAAAATATCAATAGACTTCAAGCTAAATCATTGAATTAACTGAATATCAGTAAAAGGTTCTGTTGGGAAGCAAAAACTATCTTATTCAAACTGACCCTTGTGTTGGTTAACCATTTTCTATTGATGGAAGTCATAGATAAGTGCTCAGTGCCCACAACTCCACTTTTGCTTGAAAGACAATGTCATACTTGGAGGAATGGTGAACAAATATCACAAACAGTATCTTGAACTAGCTCATATAGAGATTATTTTTCATCATTCTTGAAACTCTTCATTGCATATCATATAACACCAAAAGATTCAATACTTACAGCTTCCACTAGACTGTCAGCACTCCCCCGTTTCTCATAGTACCGTTGTAGAAAGTTGTTAGGAACAGCTAGATTCGTTGGGGTATAGACTTTGTAAGGAATGTCAACATCATCAGTATACCAAGAGCTCCTGCTCATTGAGGGAAGGCTACCATTCATAGTTTCTCTGGATTCAACACGATCCACACGGATCAGTGGAGTGTAGTATGGTGAATGTTCTTTGCTGGGTGGCGTAGCTGGAGGTGTTGCCCACGAACGCGTTGACCGTGCTGGTGAGAGCCTTCTACTTTTGTAAGAGTCCATTCCAGCCACAGCCATTACCTGTTTATGCATTGGAAAATGAATGGTACAAATATAATTGTAGAATCTACAATTTTCATTAAGTGTTTGCAAAAATAAACCAGAATTTAAGTAGTTATCTTCCAAACCTTTGTGATACATTGATTATAGTGGCAAAGAGAAATTTCGAGCACTAACTGCCATTGTAAAATAATGAAGCAATTAGTTCTGAATTTATATTATTCCAGTTCTTCTCCTAATGATTAAATACCTATCAGTATGAAAGGAATCACAGAACAAATCTGTGATTCTTTCACTACCACTGAACTTCTTACCACTTACCTTTTGCTCACAGATCACCACTAGTGAAAGTCGTCTTAGGTGTATAGTGGATTAATTCTAACTGTTTAATATGTTAATAATGTACAGTACTCAACTTCAAATTATTTGCTTTCTCTTGTACAGTTTTATTTGGAGAAGTTGCAGCTAGAGCAACAAGATGCGATCAAATAAAGTTTGTGTTTTATATACCTCTGCAAGCTCAGTAAATATTTAATATTACTTGAACAAAACCAAGATTATATTGGGTCATGGATTCAAGCAGATAGTAGTCAATCAGCAATCTGTTTTATGATCAGATTTTCTTTATATTGCAGTCAATTCCACCCTATTGGCAGTTATCATTCATAGAATTATAGAATCCCTACAATGCAGAAAGAGACCATTTCGCCCATCGAGTGTCCACTGACAACAATCCCACCCAGGCCCTTTCCCTGTAACCCCACATATTTAGTCTGCCAATCTCCCTGACACTAAGGAGCAACTGAGAATGTCCAATCAACCTAACTTGCACACTTTTGGACTTCTCTTCCATTTAACTTCTACATAAACATTTACGATTAAATTATATTTAAAAAAAATTGTGAAACAAAATATTGACTGCTCAAAGTTTCAAGCTGAAAGGCTGTTGAACTACAGGAGAGGCATTTTATAATAAATCCATTTTCTCTGGGTTGATGATGAAGCTATGAGCAACATTCTCATGAAGTCTTAAGTAGAGAAATAGGCAGATAACACATGGCTACCTAAAACTGATTATTCTGAATTGGTTGTCCAGTTTTATAATATGCTCCACCAATCAAGTTCACATATAATAAGTTCTAAGCAAATTTATTCTCTATTTGTGTGACTGAGCAGAATTGTGATGGAACTGATTGTGATAATCATGTTGCATTTCATGTGCCATTGTCCTTGTAAGTAAAATCGGATAGATTTCAGTAGAAGATATGCTGCATAAAACACCCATAATCACAAATTACATCCCTATCTAGTGGATAATTTGTGGAAATGACATCTTAATTAAATTAGAATGCACTGGTTGCCATAAACCACATGTAATGCGTTGGAATTTATTTCCTCCTTCCTTATCAGTTTTTTTTTTGCCTCCTGAAGACAATGGTCTTTTCTTGGCATCATTACCCATGGTATCTCATCCAAATGCCAGTCTTAATTTAAGAAAGTAGACAGTGTGTGTAAGTGGGCTATTTCAGCACAGGCTATATTAAAAGCAAGCCTGCTTCTGCTCTAATACAGAGATAGTAATAATGCCATTGAACTAGTAATCCAGAGACTCAGGCTAACACTGTCAGGAAACAGGTTCAAATTCCAACATAGCTGCCGGTGGAGTTTTAAAATTCAATGAATAAAATCTAGAATATAAAGCTGGTCTCAGTAATGGTAACAATGACAATTATTGCATATTGTTGTAAAACTCGCCTGGTTCATAATGTCCTTTAGAGAAAGAAATCCACCCCTCTTACCCGATCTGACCTTCATATGACTCTAGATCCACAGTAATGTGGCTGATTATTAATATTGCCCTCTGAAATGCATGGCAAGCCATTTAATTCAAAGGCTACCAGAGATGAGTAACAAGTCTGGACTTGCCAGAGACATCCACATCCAATGGAAGGATTAAAACAAAACACACTTTCACAGTGACCTGTTGCATTACTACAAATAAATGATTGACCTTGGGATGTTGTTAGTCTGCACCATTCAGCTACTCATTACCAGAACTTATTGAGGGAGCTTCATAATGAAGAAATTCTATTTTTTGCAAAAATTTTACGGTTGTTTTAATTGTGCTTTAGTCATTTGAACAATTCTCTTGGATGAACTACTACACGATCATTTTCACATCGGATGAAGTATCAACAGAAGTACTGGAGATGAGATATTTACCTGGTGCTGCATTAAATGTAGTGGCAGAGCAGTACGCTGTTGGAATATAGGAGACAGAGAGATATCGTCTTGACTACTTTGTCTGCGTAGACACTCAAAATTAAAGGATGGCCTCCGATTTCCTGTCAAAGTAAATTTGTTCAAACTTGAATAAATGTAAAAGCAATAATAACTTATATTTACATAGCATGTTTAACACAAGAACTAATCCTCAGGCGTTTCATTATATAAAAAAAGGATATTAAGCCAAATCAGCAGATACTACATCAGACAGCTAAAAATTTGGTCAAGGAGATAGGTTTTAAGGAATACCTTACAGGAAGGAAGCAAGATCGGTAAAGATGTGGAGAGATATGAGGATGGAATTCCAGAGCTAAGAGTTAGCAGCTGAAGGCATGGCCACTAATGTTGAAATGCTTAAAATCAAGAACGCTTCAGTGTCCAGAATTAGATCAGCACAGATATCTCAGAGGATTGTGATTCTGGAGGAGGTTACAGAGATTGGGAGGGCTAAGATTGTGGACAGATTCGAAAAGGATGCGAAGCTTGACCTAATGTAGATCAGAGAGCACAGGAGTGACAGGGCATTGAGGTTGGTATAATTAACAATGGGCGGCAGAGTTTGGACAGCCTCAAGATTACCAAGGATAGAATTTTGGAAATCAACCAGGGATGCAAAGTAACAGTCTATAGTCTGAGTACTGACATAACGAAAGTTGGAAATAGGTGATCATCGATCCCTTCTCTTGCTCCCCCCTCCCATTCCCACTATTTTGGAGTCATCAGCTCCTTCTCCCCCACCACAATCATCAGCTTCTTTTCTCTCTCTTTCCCCATGTCTGCAATCATTGGTCCCTTCTGTCTCTTCCACCCTCCCCACAATTGGAGCTGGCAACCTCCAACTACGCAACAGTCTTTGTCGGCATCCCCTCCTTGTTGAGCCGCACCTAGCCCGCAACAATAGCATAATTAAGCTCCTCTCCCTCATGAGGCTCCCACTCGGATACACCATTTGCCAATCTCTGCCATGGGGCATTGCCAGGGCACTGCCTGACCATGTCTCCCTCCCCTGGTGATCCCCAAGACAGGTTCACATCTGTGTGAACCTGCTATAAACCACATTGATGTGACGTCACATTGGTGTGGTGTCAATATCTGGCAGGGGGTAATACTCATCAAGAAGGACATGTTAATACAATTAAAATGCATGCAAGGCAGCTGGCAAGGGCTGGGAAAGATCCAAGATCACTTCCTCACTAGCAAGAAGTGCGAATTCTGGATTTTCAGCTTTGCCAGCATTTGTACAGATGGCAAATGCAGGCTCAAGTTTTCTCCCCTGGAGTTTTGGGAAAGCTGAGTACAAGTTTCAGAGAAGAAGTTGTTGGAGTCGGAGCAGCAATTTGCACAAATGATGACAAGGGTCATTTTCTAAAGAGAGTAAAGCAGATTTAAAGGAAAGGGGATGTCACGAGGAAAGAGAATAATCAGCAATATCAGCTAATCTGCAGACTAAGAGAGGAAGTTGAGTGGGCAGCAGTTTAGTGAGAAAAGGATCAAGTGAGCAGTAGTTGGTTTTCGTTGGACAAAATCAGCTCAGAAAGGATATGAAGGGGATGGTAGAGATACCAGGGAAAGATAGGAATTCAGGGCTAAGGCGTAAGGCAGCATTAATGGAGGTCTGGCCTGGTGGGTTAACAGAAGAGGAAAAACATATCAAAGGTGCTTGATTGGATGTTATTGATCTATGAGTTCCTTGTACTTACTGTAGATGATGGTGGAGGACAAGATGAGAGAGATTTGAGAAGATGGTTTGTAGTAGAAAAAATAAGCTGGGGTTATAGTTTTGGATGCCAAGGTGATCCAGGAATTGGACCAAATACTGCTTTATATAATAAAGCCAAATCTGATGGTCAATGGCTAAACCAGTTTTCAGTCACATTCTTTCAAGTCTGCATCCATTGGATTTAAGGGAGATGAAACCTGTACTGGGGTACTGGTCAAGGTGAGAAACAGTCATGATTCTTAATGGAACTTTCAATGAAGATAAGGATGCAGTTGAACACATCAGTAGCTGCAGAAATGTCATGGTGAACAGAAGGCCAAAGGCCAAAACAACGTGATTGTAAAAATGCAGTTGGAAGTGAATTGGGATGTAGTTTTTTCCAAGGCATATACAGTAGAAGAAAGGGTTGGGTTGTGGAAGGCAGATGAGGAAGGAAGATGATGTGTGATCAGAAATGAATTTATATATATGATGGGAAGCGTAAGATCACAAAGATTAATTAGATGTCTGTGAGTTGCATAGTATATATGGATGAAGAGATTTTGGGCGGTTAAGAAGATAACCTGATATCAAGAAGAAAATATGCAATTTATGTAATTTATGTAATTTAACCTCATTAAAACTTTGCTTATCTGTTACATTTCTTCACTCAGCCTCTGCACCAAACAACTTTTCATCCTTAGTGGTTTCAAACTCCATCGTAAATCTCACACATTTTTCTGAGTTCCTCTAGTTCTGTTAACTAGTGAAAGACAAAACTTGTCTTTTCTGAAAGTTCTGGAAAGATTTGTATATTTATAATGTTTACAGCAATAGCAGAATGTATTAAAAGGTACAATAAGTTCCTACAAACTAGACTTACATTTTGAAAACTTGCAATAGTTATTTCCAGTATTTTCTATCAAACTCCAATCATTAAATAGAAAGCGCAGATATAAACACAAAATAAAACTAAACATACATCAATTGTTAATTAAATTGGCCTCAGAAACTATTCACCTGTAGGTGTTGGTGGGAGCAATCGCCTCTTTGGTGAACGTCGGTATCCAACATAACTGCGAGACTCATCTTCTTCATAGTAACCACAGGGATGATGATAACCCTTTGGCCTTTCAAAATCCAGGTCATTACTTTGAATTTGATTTTGATAGTCACTATGTATTTGTCTTCATTTTATACAGGAATAAAAGAAAAGGAACACAAGGAGACATTCACAAAGTGAAGTACTTTAATCAGATTAACATATTTAAATTTCCATAGAATCTCTACAGAAAGAGGCTCATTGGGTCTGCATCAAGTCTCTGAAAAAGCATCCCATACAGGTTCTTCCTTCCATCCTATTCATGTAATCACGTGCCTTTACCATGGCTAATCCATCTTATCTTTGGACATTAAGGGACAATTTAGCATGGCCAATCCACCTAACTTGCACATCTTTGGACTGAGAGAGGAAACTGGAGCACCAGAAGAAAATCTATGCAGACATGTAGAGAATGTGCAAACTCCATACAGTAAGGCCAGAATTGAACCCAGGTCCCTGACGTGTGAGGCAGCAATGCCAACCACTGTGTCACCATGTCACTCCTGATGCTCCTTGTAATTTTGACATGTGCCCCACTAGATGGAAATTATTCTGTAGAGGACTCCTTTACCAGGTATTAGGGCAGTTACTTATGTATAATGGGCCTGATATCTGTATCAACCTAAAAATGGTCCCCACAAATATGGCAGTGGCCACAATAGATTGGATGTAGTGCCTGTTTTTCAACATGGGTGCAGGTGGATTTCCACCCCTACAACTCCAACATATGGTACCCAAATCAGTAACATATCTATGATTTTTTATTCCTAAAATACTGTTAAAATTTTGGTTTTGTATCTCAGCACAAATTCCTTTGCTATATATTCACAGATGATACACAATGGGAAAAAAATCATTATAACTGTGTGAACAAGTAATGAAAATTAACTCCCCATCCCATTAGCATGAGAATTATTTTTAAAATAGACATAGGTGTGTGCTGAATGTTTCATTGACTTTTATAAGAAAGGGAACTTTCCTTTTTCCTTAGTTGATTTGCAACACGAATGTAATTATTGTGAATGTATCTTACCTGTCCATTGACTGTATACTGTCTGCTTCACAATATTCCTCCCCACTGAAATATTCCTGATCTCCTGAACAATGCTCATCCTCAAACCAGTCATCTGGTTTCTGTTCCTCTTGACAAATAGTAGGTACAAAACCATCACCTGAATCTGATCTATAGCAAAAAAAGATGTAGCTTTAAAACAGAATGTTTTTATTTAATACAATTTTACTTTTATGTTTCAACTTTGTTATCAATATATACAATTCATGAATACAAATGAAATTTGAAAATAGCAAAACTTTTATGATTGTAATGAAATACTGCCAGGAAAGTAATTAATATTTAAGTATATATTTGTAAATTTAATGCTTTAATACTTAAATATTGTTTTGCTTTGTTAGAGTTTATGATAATAAAAACAGAAAATGCTGGAAATACAGATCAGTGCTGTTGGAAGGTCATTGATCTGAAATACTTAATCTGTTCTTCACTCCACAATTCTGCCTGACCTGCTGAGTATTTCCAACATTTTCTGCTTATATTTCATATTTCATGACACTATAGTTTTCTTTTGTATAACTTCTGTGATGTTCAGCTGTCAGGAAAGTAAATTTACATTAAACATTTATTTGACTTGTTCAGTAATGCCAATATCAAAGGACTTACCTAACATTAGTTTCATAATATCGTGTCCTGGTCCGGAAAATAGTTGGAAAAAGAAATTAAAATTAGGAAATGCAACATATTTCAATGTATTTATAGTTCCAAAAGTTCTCAAAAATAAATCTGACCTTTTAAATCGAACTGTAAAATTATAAAATCCTATAATACTTATTGCCTGAAAATTAATGTTGGTGATAAATGCATACATTTATTACATTCAGATTTCATCACTTTGTCCACCATTTCTGATAACCTGTTGAACATTTAATCAATAATTGTGTCAACAACAATTTCTATTTTATGAGACAAGATCATGGCTATATTTTAAGCATACTCTACGTGTTTTAGCTGAGTTTATATGCTAGAGTCCAGATTACACAGCATTCCAAGTTATATTGTGAATGTTTTGGCAATGTTTTTTCAGGTTGCTATTTGCTGGTAATTTACCTCAACAGCAGAAAATATTAGTCTTTTCCACATCAATTTAGCTAACTGTCAAAGAATAGAACAGATCTGAGGAGAAATCCATCTTGTCTCAACCCTACCTCCTCCTCGCTGCTTCTTTTTATCACCATCCTCATTGTTGTAACCATGGTTCAATAATGCCATGAATTCACAATGGAGCACAAACATGAGACAATCCCCAAAGACCCACCTCAGCTGATAGAAGGATTGAACCTGTGCCTTTGGTATTATCAAACATTACACACTAACTAACTGAACTGACCAGTACTCCTTTTTGCTTTATAACTAAATTAAATTAAAATGTAACTGTTTTTGTAATTAAGACAATTAAAATTAATTATAAGTAAGGGATGCTAAAAGATAGCATTTTGCCCTTCTGTTTTCATGTTTCAGTTGTACTTCGTTTCCATTGATAGGATGAACACATCTGGTTGTGTATTGCTGAAAAAAGAGAAATGCTGTCAAAGCTTTTCGTCTGCACTCATCAGAATAATTTGCAACAATTCCAATGGCAAAGGGAACAACAGAAGAGAGTGCTGATTCAAGTGGACTCTGATTACAGGTTGCCATGCGCCTGGGAACAGTTAACTAATAAAAATTTTTTCAAATTCAAGCTCAGCCGGTTGATTCTAATACACACAATGTCAAATGGTTAAGTTCTATAATAAAATAGAATCAAGGAATTATAGAATAGATATAGAAAATAAGGAGGCAATTTGCTCTAATAAGCCCATATCAGCCCTTTGAGAGTGCAATTTAGTTAATTCCACTCCCCCTCCTTTGTTCTATAAATCTTTCAGGTGAAAGCCTTCAGCGGAAAACTCAATCTTCCTAGATTTTGAATTACTTTAACAAATTCACATATGGCTACATAATCAGTGAAACTGATTCTACATTGATTCACAAATAGTGTCATGAGAGCTTTTTGTACTTATTTGAAAATGAAGAGCAAAGAAACATACAGCACAGAAACAGGCCCTTCAGCCCTCCAAGACCATGCCGATCATGATGCCCTAACTAAACTAAAAAAAAATTCCGTATTTACTCGGTCCGCATTCCTCTATTCCCTCCTTATTCATGTACCCATCTAGATGCCCCTTAAATGCTGTTAATGTGCCTGCTTCCACCACCTCCTCTTGAATGCTTTCCTGGCACCTACCACTTCCTACGTGAAAAACTTCCCCTCTGTTACTTTGAACATATACCCTTTGTAAGTGACATTTCCACCCTGGGGAAAAACCTCTGGCAATCCATCCTGTCCATGCCTCTCATAATTTTGTAGAACTCAATCATGTCTCTCCTCAGCCTCTGTCTTTCCTGTGAAAACAATCCTGGTTTATTCAACCTGTCCTCATAGCCAACACCTTTGAGACCAGGCAACATCCTCATGAACCTTCTTTGCACTCTCTCCAAAGCTTCCCAATTTTTCTGGTTGATGAGACCTCAGTTTAATGTTTTATCTGAAAGACAGGAAAGAACGGGTGGCATGGTAGCACAGTAGGGCAACATAGTAGCACAGTAAGGATAGCATAGTGGCACAGTGCTGGTGTTTCACAGTGCCAGGGACCTTGGTTCAATTCCAACCTTAAATGACTGTGTGGAGTTTGTATGTTCTCCCCAGGTCAGCATGGGCTTCTGCTGGGTGCTTTGGTTTCCTCCCACAGTCCGAAGATGTGCATGTTAGGTAGATCGGTCATGGTAAATTGCCCTTAGTGTCCCAAGAGGGATGGATTAGGCAGATTAATGAGTTCATGAGACATCATTTCCAACAATGATGGAGCTTTAATCCATAACCTCTTCACTCTCAAGTATTCAACTGAGCCAACTGATGCATGTCAAAATGTCAAATACTTATTCATTTAGGCATGACTACTCTAAATCCACTTTTAATTTCAGAGTTGAGAATAACACTGCTTTTCAAAATCATGATAATTTGTACTTAGCGGTGTAGAAAATTGATCCTCTAGATGAACAAAATAATGATACCTGTTGTGATTTTACGTGCAAACCTGACCTTTAATGAAATTTAATTAATGGCTACCAAATGCTAGGGTGTCATTGCTGATACTTAAGAATCTATACTCATAGTTGAAATTACCTAGTAATTACAATATATAAAGCTGCCAGGACCAGCAGAAATCATGAACTCATTTTAGGCCAACTGATGTAATTGTATGTAACACAGGCTAGTAATCTTTAATTGGCAGTATTACAAGCTTGGAAATTGCTGTGGCCTTTAAAAAAACAAAATAATCAGCATAAGTTGCAAACTGGCAGAAGTCGACTGGCCATTAATCCAAGTATTTTTGGTTTGGCTGATATCAATTTCATGCAGCTTCCTCAATCTCTCCAATGGAACAACCACTCTTATGCTAGCATTTTAAACAGACACATTCTCAGCTAGGATTGAAAACAAAAGGTTTATACTGCAAAACCAGCAGAAATGATGTCACTGATTTGATGAATTAATATCACAGAATCACAGAATACTAGTGCAGAAGAGGTCATTTGGCCCATTAAGTTTGCACGGTGCATGAAAGGCCCTGACCTGCCTCCCTAATCCCACTTGCCAGCACAT
Source organism: Sphyrna mokarran (assembly GCA_024679065.1). Classification (NCBI taxonomy): domain Eukaryota; kingdom Metazoa; phylum Chordata; class Chondrichthyes; order Carcharhiniformes; family Carcharhinidae; genus Sphyrna; species Sphyrna mokarran. The sequence goes on from JAGIQG010000003.1 coordinate 113,039,093, forward strand.
GGCATATACTGAATGTTATGGTGTGCCAAGTACTCATCCAGATACGTTTTAAGAATGTGAGGCATCCCACTTCCACCATCCTCCCAGGCATGCATTCTAGACCATCGCCACCCTCTGGGTAAAAAGGTTTTTCCTCAAACCCCCTAAACCTCCCTCCCACCCTTCACTTTTAACTTGTGTCCCCTCGTAACTGACCCTTCAACTAAGGGGAACAGCTGCTCTCCTATCTACCCTGTCCATTCTCCTCATAATCTTCAATACCTCATCAGGTCATCCCTCAGTCTTCTCTGCTCCAGAGAAAACAACCCAAGTCTATCCAACCTCTCTTTATAACTTAAATGTTCCATCCTAGGCAACATCCTGGTGAATCTCCTATGCTTCTCTTCCAGTGCGTTCATGTCTTTTCTATAACGTGGCAACCAGGGCTGCACATAGTACTTCAGCTATGACCTCTATACAACTCCATATTGACCTCTCCGCTTTTGTAATCCATACCTCAACTGATATCAGTTAATCAGTTGATATCAGCAAGTATATCAGTTAATGATTCAATTAATATTGCAAAAATTAAGGGAAGGGGACCAAATTACACCCTCCACAAAGATAACAAATAATCTGGTAGGAGACCTAAATCTAAATTCAACCATGGTTGATTTGTTGGAAGCTTGTGGAGAACAGCTTTAAAATAAATGGCATGAGAACAGTGAAAGCACTCCTAAGGAACTGACCTGCTTTTCAGCAGAAAACAATTGCCCATACTGCTATTAGATTCCAGCCAAGACTGTTTCAAATGGGCAAGATTAGTGCAGTGTAAATGTGGTGTGTGACAACAGGATATTGCCAATTCCTCTTCAAATAACTACAGGTTTAATTATATTTAATTACAGATTTAAATTTTAATTACACATTTAATTGCACGGCAAATGATCGTTATACTGTACAACAAGAAAATACACCACCTGCTGAAAAGCCAGGCCATCATCTTAAAGTCACTTTCAATAGATGACGCATGAGTTCAGTAACTTGAAAGTTGTTACTATAGACAGCACAATTTTTATTGGTGCAAGCAATTATTCTGACAACAATTTCTGGAAGATACGACAGTACTGGATGGCACAATGGTTAGCACTGCTGCCTCACAGTGCCAGGGACCCAGGTTCAATTCCAGCCTCAGGTCACCATCTGTGTGGAGTTTGCACATAATCCCTGTGCCTGCAGGGACTTCCTCCAAGTGCTCCAGTTTCCTCCCACAGTCCGAAGATGGGCGAGTTAGGTTGATTGGCCATGCTAAATTGTTCACAGGGAATTGGCAGGGTAAATATGTGGGATTACAGGGATAGGGACTGAATGGGATTGCCATTGGTGCAGACTTGATGGGTCAAATGGCCTCCTTCTGCACTGTAAGTTGTCTAATGGTTTGCAATTTTAGACCTTTTATTGTTTTTCTATTACTTTATTTTTAAATAATCATCTTCCAATATGAATTAATGACATAAAATTAATATAATGACATAAAATTAAAATATATCAAACCATTCAGCAATTTCTTTTAAGATTATTTTCATATAAAATTGGGGACAGACTAAAGACAGGTCTCACTTCCCAAAACTGCTATGAACAGCATCAATAGCATATCATCAAAATCTGTAGCCTCAAGGATTGGACCAGAAGAACATCTTTACTTAACAGGGAATGTAGGAGGGTATATCAGATACCGGCTACTTTAGATTTAAAAAGCAACCTAGTGGAGTCTATATTGCAATACAAAAACAGCCCTACCACACCTAGTCAAGAATGATGGTAGACAAACAGGCAAATTTCAGAAGACTTCATGAATATCTTTATCCTCAATCGTAGTGGTGACCACTGCATTAGTACAAGAATGAAGCTTTGTGTTTGTACTCATCTTCATCTAGAAATGTTAAGTTGTACAATTTTATTCAGCCACATCCCAAGTTCTCTACCATCTACCATCACAGTGGCCAATGAATTTGCTTCACTTGATAGGATATTAAGAACTGGCTGGGATACAGTGAAATGTTGGACGGATTAGCTGGCGAATTATCAATCTGTTGAATCAGGTCATGAAAGCACTTTCTGCATGTGATATTAGTGTAACTTTAACAGTTTTTTTTTAACTCATGTTCTCTGTAGCTCACTGCCTTAGCTGATGTCATTGTTGCCAGTTTGTCCACTAGGAGCCCTTTTATTGCTCCTTAGGTGATTTAAATGGGGATTGTTTAGAACATAGAACATAGAAAAACTACAGCACAAACAGGTCCTTCGGCCCACAAGTTCAATTGATCATATCCCTACTTACTAGGCCTAACTGTAACCCCATTAAATCCCATATACCCATCCTGAAGTTTCTTAAAAGACCCCAACGAGTTTGCCTCCACGACCACTTATGGCAGCTGATTCCACTCACCCACCATCCTCTGAGTGAAAAACTTACCCCTGATATCTCCTCTGTACCTACTCCCCAACACCTTAAACCTGTGTCCTCTCATAGCTATCGTTTCAGACCTGGGAAATAGCCTCTGAGAATCCACATAATCTATACCTCTCAACATCTTATATCAGGTCACCTCTCATCCTTCGTCTCTCCAGGAAGAAAAGGCTGAGGTCCCTCAACCTATCCTCATAAGGCATGCCACCCAACCCAGGCAACATCCTTGTAAATCTTCTCTGTACCCTTTCAATAGTTTCCACATCTTTCTTATAATGGAGCAACCAGAACTGCGCACATTACTCCAAGTGGGGTCTTACTAGGTCTTACAAAGCTGCAGCATTATCTCCTGAATCCTGAACTTAATCCCTTGATTGATTAAGGCTAGTACACCATACGCCTTCTTGATCACATCCTCCACCAATGACGTCGATTTAAGATCCTATGGACCCAGACCCCAAGGTCCTTCTGATCACTACACTGCTAAAATCTTACCCTTGATATTATACTCCTTCATCCCAAAATAGACCACTACACATTTATCTGGGTTGAAGTCCATTTGCCACTTCTCCACCCAGTCTTGTATCCTATCTATATCACACTGCAACTTCTGACATCCCTCCAGACTATCCACAACACTACCAACCTTCATGTTGTCAGCAAATTTACCAATCCATCCCTCCACTTCCTGATCCAAGTTATTTATGAAAATTACAAACAGTAAGGGTCCCAGAACAGATCCCTGGTGATTGACCTCCATGCAGAAAGAGACCCATCTACAACACTCTCAACTTTCTGCAGGCAAGCCAGTTCTGGATCCACTAGGCAATCCCAGCTCGAACCCATGCCCTCTCATTTTCTCAAAAAGTCTTGCATGGGGGACCGTATCGAACGCCTTGCTGAAGTCCATATAAACCACATCCACCACCCTTCCTTCATCAATGTGTTTATGCTTACTTTGGGAATTAGTTTTATGACCTTGGAAGAATGTGTCCAAATCAGCCCCCAGGAGCTCTTTCATTTTCAGTTCTGAGCTACAGGTTTTTAGTTTTAGAAGGGACATTAAACATGAAAAAATTATTTCTTTCTCCCACTCTCTCTCTCTCCCCCTCTGGTTTTGATAAATTCTACTGGTTTCCTGAAGTAGAAATCTGCTGTTGCTGGTTTGACAAAAGTTTCTCCCTTGTGTTCTGGGAAGCTGTTCTGACTTCAAACTGTTTTGAGTGTATCCAGAAGACTGCAAAGCCTTACTCTTGTACTAATGCAGTGATCACCATCACGATTGAGGATAAAGATATTCATGAACGTACAAACTGAGAAATCAAGGTTTTCAATTTTCCAACCAAAGAATTCAATTTCAGTATCACGTGAGCATTACTGGTCACAGTGTTAAACTTGTGAAAAGGGTTTTTTTGTCTAAAGGAAGTTTTGCTTGATTGGAACATCTTAGATATATTTGTTAAGGGTTATACATTATCATGGTTTTGTTTTGTTTTTATTTATAATTGATAAAAGTTATTGCTAATTTTCTTTCCATACATGTTAGCTATACTTTTAAATAAGTTTTGTTTGGTAAAAGCTTCCTTGTGGATGATTTGAGTCGTACCTGAGATGAAACATACCATGTCTATCCTATCCAAATTCAAAGTGTCAAACATATGATCAAGGTGAGCTCTGTAAAACATTTTGGAGTTTTTGACCTGAACCAAAGCATGGAGCTAATAAACTCTGAACCTGAAGCTCCTGGCTCAGAGGCAGGGGCTCTATCTACTGAACACAAGACCACCTCCACACTTCACAGGAGTGGGAGACATTTTCAAAGTAATCTTGGTGAATTGCATAGTGCTCTAAAGATCATATATACTGCATCCACAATGCACCAATAGTGGAGGAGGTCCACTAGTTAGAGCACCATTCAAACAAACTGCTGGATTTTTGATGGTACTTAGCTTCTTGGCTGCTGTTGCAGCTATATTCATCCAGGTGAATAGTGAGCACTGTAATGTACTCCTGCTATAAGCTTGTAGTGGAGAGCTTTTGAGGCATCAATGCTTTCTCTTGTTCAAAATGGGCATTAGCTGGAATTATCTACTATAGTCTGCATTTGATATATCAGTTGTCACCCAGTTCTGACAGCACCATCTTCATTGGGCCTATCAGAACGACCCATCGTCAGCTGCCAAAAAAAATGCTTTTACCAGTGCTCACAAGACAGCCCAGAATAAACTGCGTAAAATTCAGGATGTCTGGCTGAGCGTCAAGGCAGATGAAATACAGGGATACACTGACAGAAATGACTTGAAACGGTTTTATGAAACCCTCAACACTCTATACAGACTCCAATCTCTCGTGAGTTCTCCCTTCTTGAGTACAGATGGTACAACTCTCGTTACAGAGTGGACTCATATCCTGCAAAGATTGGCTGAACACTTTGAAGCTGTCCTCAACTGACCATCATCTATTAATAATGAGGCAATAGACAGGATTCCCCAAGTCGATATCAACAGCGCCATGGATAACCCACTGGTAGAAGCAAAGTCACGAAAGCTGTCAGCCAGCTATCCAGTGGGAAAGCCCGAGGGGCAGATGTCATAGCTACAAAGCTGCTGATCTTGTATTTATTGAGAAGCTCACCAAGTTTTTCCAGTCCTTTTGGAAACAAGGAACCATTCCTCAGGAGCTTAAAGATGCTTCCATCGGACAAGAGGACGGGCAATCGGCAAGTGTGTGACAACCACTGAGGAATTTCGCTGCTCTCAATCGTAGGAAAAACCCTGGCAAGAGTCCTGCTAAATCATCTGGTCACTCATCTGGAGCTGGGCCTGCTTTCAGAGTGATAGTATGGCTTCTGCAAAGGTCATGAGACTACTGACATGATTTTTGCTGCGCGCCAACTTCAGGAGAAATATCAGGAACAGAATCACAAGCTCTACTCAACCTTTATTGACCTCATGAAAGCTTTTGACACTGTAAGCCGACAAGGCCTGTGGAGAATCATGTCAAAGTTTTGCTGTCACCCCCAAATTCATTCAGATGATATGCCAGTCCCATGATGGCATAAGGGCCAGAGTACTGGATGGCTGAGAATCCTCTGAGGCATTCCCAGTCACCAATGACATCAAATAGAGCTATGTGCTCACATCCACACTGTTCAGCAAGATATTTACTGGCATGACTTCCAGGACAGTGTTGCTGGAATCAGCCTCAAGTTTGGAGTAGTTGGGAAGCACTTCAACCTGAGGAGACTTCAAGTTATTACCAAAGTGAAAGAGACTGTTCTGAGAGACTTCCTCTTTGCCAATGACTGTGCGCTGTATACTGGCTCAGAGCCAGAGATGCAAGTCAGTATGGACAAATTTTCCATGGCTTGTGATAATTTTGGACTCACCATCAACATTAAAAAGACCAAAGTCATGCTCCAGCCTGCTCTTCATGCACTGTGCACAGAACCCATAATCACAATCAAAGGGCAGAAACTAGAGGCAGTGGACCAGTTCACTTATCTTGGCAGCACCCTCTCCCAAACAGTGACTATTGATACAGAAGTTAACTGCAGAGTAGCAAAGGCAAGTTCTGCTTTCAGTAGACTGCATTCCACTGTATGGGAACGTCGAGGAATCAACCCAGCAATGAAACTGAAGGTCTACAGCCCCGTGGTACTCACTACCTTCCTGTATGCCTGTGAAACATGGACTGTGTATCAAAGGCATGCAAGACGGCTCAATCATTTTCACATGACTTGTCTTTGCAGAATATTACGCATCAGATGGCAAGACAAAGTACCAGACACTTAAATTCTCTCTAGAGCAAGTCTATCATCAGCCCACTGCTATGAGAGCGCAGACCTGATGGGCAGGCCATGTCATCTATATGCTAGATGAGTGCATACCCAAGCAGCTCCTTTCTGGGGAACCCTCTACTGGAAGACGCTCTTATGGAGGACAGAAGAAATGTTTCAAAGACACACTCAAGGCCTCCCTGAAGTTGCTTGACATAAACATGATCATCTGGGAAATGCTGACACAAAACCACCTGAGAATGCTCAGGTGGGTAGGGGGAATAAGAGATTGGGCCTAGTAATTGGAGACTCCATAGTTAGAGGGACAGATAGGAGAGTAAATAGTAATAAAAGTGACTCAGGGCTGATGTGTTGCCTCCCAGGGGCTGGAGTCCAGGATGTCGCAGATCGGGTTTTTAAGATTCTTAAGGGAGAGGGGAGTCAGCCCCAAGTCATAATTCATGTAGGGGCACATGATATAGGAGGGACGAGGGAAGGGGATATTAAACAGAAATTTATGGAGTTGGGGTGGAAGCTTAGGGCCAAAACTGGCAGAGTGGTTATCTTTGGACTCTTGCCTGTGCCAAGGGATAGTTTAGAGAAGAACAGAGAGAGGGAATGTTTGAACTTGTGGCTGTGGGGATGGTGCAGGAGGGAGGGGTTCAGGTTCCTGAACAATTGGGACTCATTCTGGGATAGGTGGGACCTCTACAAGAGAGATGGTCTACACCTGAACCAGGGGGGAACTAATATCTTGGGGGGAAAATTTGCTAAGGCTATGCAGGGGGCTTTAAACTGATTCGGGGGGGGGTGGGATCCTAAGTAATTGGGGTGCTAAGAGGGATGAGAGTAAGGGGGTCATAGAGGAAAGCTGTAAAACACAGCAGCGTACGGGTGGGGTAGGGCATGGTTTGAAATGCGTATACTTTATTGCGAATACTCCTTGCATTAAAGGGGAGGAACTTGCAGCTTGGACCAATACCTGGAACTTCGATGTTGTGGCCATTTCAGAGACTTGGGTAGAGCAGGGACAAGAATGGATGTTGCAGCTTCCGGAGCTCAAATGCTTTAGTCAGAGTAGAGAAGGAGGTAGAAGGGGGGGAGGAGTGGCATTATTAGTCAAAGACTGTATCACAGTGACAGAAAAGAAGTTTGATGAGGACTTGTCTGTTGAGGTAGTATGGCTGAGATTAGAAACAGGAGAGGAGAGGTCACCCTGTTGGGAGTCTTTTATAGACCTCCTAAAAGTTCTAGAGAGGTTGAGGAAAGGATTGCAAAGTCAATTCTGGTCAGGAGTGAAAGTTATAGGGTAATTGTTATGGGGGACTTTAACTTTACTAATATTGATTGGAATAGCTATAACTCTAGCTCGTTAGAGGGGTCAGTTTTTGTACAAAGTGTGCAGGAAGGTTTTTTGACTCAGTATGTAGATAGGCCAACTAGAGGTGAGGCTACATTGGATTTGGTGCTGGGCAATAAGCCAGACGAGGTGTTAGGCTTGGAAGTTGGTGAACATTTTGGTGATAGTGACCACAATTCGGTTACGTTCACCTTAGTGATGGATAGGGGTAGGCATGAAGCTGGGGGCAGTAGTTATAGCTGGGGGAAGGGTAATTATGAGGCCATCAGGAGAGAATTAGGGTGCATAGATTGGGCTAGGAAACTGCAGGGACTGGGAACATCTGGAATGTGGTGCTTATTCAAGGAGCAGCTGCTGCGAGTCCTTGATAAGTATGTCCCTGTCAGGCAAGGAGGAAATGGTCGAGTAAGAGAACTCGGTGTACGAAAAAAGTTGATTTGCTGGTTAAAAGGAAAAAGGAGGCTTATGTCAGGATGAGGTTTGAAGGCTCAGTTAGTGCAATGGATAACTATAGATTAGCCAGGAGGGAGCTAAAGAGTGAATTGAGGAGAGCTAAGAGGGGACACGAGAAGACTTTAGCTGATAGGATTAAGGAGAATCCTAAAGCTTTCTTTAGATATGTTAAGAATAGAAAATTGGTTAGGACAAGATTAGGGCCAGTCATAGACAGCAGTGGGAAGTTGTGCGTGGAGCCTGAAGAGATTGGAGAGGCACTGAATAAATATTTCTCTTCGGTATTCACGCAGGGTGATGTAAATGTAGTTATGGAGAACACTGAGGTACAGGGTTGCAAACTGGGAAGTATTGAAGTAGATAGGGAGGATGTGCTAGATATTCTTGAGGGTTTGAAGTTGGATAAGTCCCCTGGGCCGGACGGGATTTACCCTAGGATTCTCTGGAGGGCAAGAGAGGAGATTGCAGAGCCTCTGGCTCTGATCTTCAGGTCCTCGTTGGTTACGGGTGTGGTTCCGGAGGACTGGAGGATAGCGAATGTGGTCCCGTTGTTCAAGAAGGGGAAGAGAGACCTTACAGGGAATTATAGGCCAGTGAGTCTTACTTCTGTTGTGGGCAAAGTATTGGAGAGAATAATTAGGGATAGGATTTATAGTTATTTAGAGAGGAATGAATTGACTGGGGATAGTCAGCATGGTTTTGTGAAGGGTAGGTCGTGCCTTACTAACCTCATTGAGTTTTTTTGAAAAAGTGACTAAGGAGGTGGATGGGGGTAAGGTGGTTGATGTGGTATATATGGACTTTAGTAAGGCGTTTGATAAGGTGGCCCATGGAAGACTTCTGCAGAAAATGCAGATGTATGGGATAGAGGGTGATTTTAGCTAATTGGGTTAGGAATTGGCTAGCAGATAGAAGACAGAGGGTGGTGGTTGATGGGAGATATTCATCGTGGAGTTCGGTGACAAGTGGTGTGCCTCAGGGGGCTGTTTTGGGGCCCCTGCTGTTTGTAATTTTTATAAATGATCTGGATGAGGGTATTGAGGGATGGATCAGTAAATTTGCAGATGACACTAAAGTCGGTGGAGGGGTAGATAGTGAAGAGGGGTGTTTTAGTTTACAGAGTGACTTGGACAAGTTGCAGAGCTGGGCCGAGAGGTGGCAAATGGAGTTGAATGTGGAAAAGTGGGAGGTAATGCACTATGGCAGGAATAATAAATGTGTAGAGTATAGGGCTAATGGTAGGATTCTTAATAGTGTTGATGAACAGAGGGATCTTGGTGTGTATGTGCATAGATTCCTGAAAGTAGGCAGTCAAGTTGATAAGGTTGTTAAGAAGGCATATGGAGTCTTAGCTTTTATTGGTAGGGGGATTGAATTTCGGAGCCGCAACGTCATGTTTCAACTGTACAAAACTCTAGTGCGGCCGCACTTGGAGTATTGTGTGCAGTTCTGGTCCCCGCATTTATAAGAAAGATGTGGAGGCATTGGAGAGGGTACAGAGGAGGTTTACCAGGATGTTGCCTGGTATGGAGGGCAGGTCTTATGAAGAGAGGCTGAGGGTTTGAGGTTGTTTTCGTTAGATAGGAGGCGGCTAAGAGGGGACCTAATCGAAACATATAAGATGATTAGAGGTTTAGATAGGGTGGACAGTGATAGCCTTTTTCCTAGATGGAGAAAGCTAGCACGAGGGGACACAGCTTTAAATTAAGGGGTGATAGTTATAGGACGGATATCAGAGGTAGGTTCTTTACCCAAAGGGTGGTTCGGGAGTGGAATGCCCTGCCTGCAGCAGTTTTAGATGCGCCAAGTTTGGTGGCATTTAAGAGGTTAGTTGATAAGTATATGGAAGAGAAGGGAATGGTTTAGTTTGGAGGGGCATTGCTTTTTATATTGGTCGGCGCAACATCGAAGGCCGAAGGGCCTGTTCTGTGCTGTAATGTTCTATGTTCTATGTTCTATCTAGCACTGCCTCATCCACCAGAGATGTCAAGCTTATGAAGCAAGATGCATTGCTGAAGCACAACTTAAGCGTGAGCTGTGCAAGTCCAGAGCCATCAGCGCAACAACTACAGTGCCTACACAAGTCTGTCCAATATATGCCAGGACATTCTGTGCCCGAATTGGCCTGATCAGTCATCTATGGACATACAGCATCCAGCCGCAAAATGATTAATGGTGTCAATGTCCTCATCGGCGACAATGGACAAATAACACACAACCCATGTCACCCAATTGTTGTAGGTTGGTATGGGCTGCTCCATTATCTAAGAAATTATGAATGGAGTTCACTCCTAACATTCCCAACTTTAACAGTGGTAAGATCATTAATGAAATCCCTTGAGAAACTTTGTTATGAAAGTCAAATTAGCTTGGAAGTGCAGGCAGAGGCACTCCAAGTCCCAACAGACCTCAGACTTTCTGCATGAGATGAGACTGGGAATGGGCTGTGTTCTTTGATCCCAATGTGCAACATGTGAAGGAAAATGAGCATGAAAGAAAATGGTGTGAAAAACCAGGTCACTTCACCTGGAGTGGTACACCATTCAAGGTAAGTGTCCCAGGCAGGGACAGGGCCAGGGACAGGCAGGAAGAACAACAGAGGAAGTCCTAAAAGAAGACAAGAAGAGGTCCCAGTTAAGTTATAAAGTAGGAAAAGGGCTGTGGTTAGCAGACTTAAAGTGAAAAGCACTCAGGGAAAGCTCTGATAATCAAACTGGGCTCAGAAGAAGCCAATCCTGCTAGTGCTGATAGCCCACAGCAACACGTGGCTGCCCAGTTTTTAGTTGCTAGGTCTATTCAAAATCCATCCCACTTAACACACCGGTGGTGTCACACAACATGATGGAGGAGATCCTCAATGTGAAGATGGGTCTTCATCTCCAGAGGATTATGCAATGGTCACACCTACCCATACTGTCATGGATACTTCCATCTTCAACAACTAGATTAGTGAGGACAAGATCAAACAGGTTTTTCCCACTTGTTGGTTTCCACACCATCTGCTGCAGACCCAGCCTAGCAGCGAAGTCCTTTAGGCATTGGCCAGTTCAGTCAGTGGTATTGCTCGGAAGTCACTTATGGTGACTGGTGTGCCTCACCCAGAAAGCACTTTGGGCCCTTGCTACCTCAGTGCTTCATCCAAGTGATCTTTAACACAGAGGAGTACAAATCCACCAGCTGAGGAAGGGTGGTAGGTAGGAATCAGCAGAAGGTTTCCTTACCCAATTTTGACCTGATGCCAGCAGATTGCATATACTTGGAAGTCAATGTTGAGGATTCCGAGGACAACTCCCACCACATTGCATACCACAGTGCTGCTATCTCTGATGGGTCTACCTTGCTAATGGGCCAGGACATTCCCAGGGGTGGTAGTGGTGTTTGAGACATTGTCTATTTAGTAAGTATCATTATGTCAGGCTGTTGCTTAAGTAGTCTGCAGGGCACTCGCCCCCACATGTTAGTAAGGAGGACTTTGCAGGATTGGCAGGAGTGGGTTTACCATCATAATTTTCAGTGTCTGGGTTGATGTTGGGATGGACCATCCAGTTTTATTCCTTTATGTAGCCTTTGTGGCGGTTTGATACAACTAAGCGGTTTACAGAAGATATTTAAGAGTCAACTATGTTGCCGTAAGTCTGGAATCAGGATGGCAGATTTCCTTTCCTATAGGAATACCTTATAGGGGAATTCGTGAACCAGACGGTTTTTTATGACAACCAACATTTGGGGGGGAATGGTAGCACAATGGTTAACATTGCTGTTTCACAGTCCAGTGTTCGATTCCCTGCTCAGGTCACTGTCTGGAGTTTGCACGTTCTCCTCGTGTCTGTGTGGGTTTCCTCCTGATACTCCGGTTTCCTCCCACAATCCAAAGATGTGCAGGTTAAGTTGATTGGCCATGCTAAGAAATTGTCCCTTAGCGTCCAGGGATGTGTAGGTTAGAGGGATTAGTGGGTATAATATGTATAGATATGGGGGTAGGGCCTGGATGGGATTGTGTTGGGTGCAGGCTCGAAGGGCCTCTTTCTGCACTGTAGGATTCTATGATTCCATGAACAGTGGTGTCATGGTCACATTGCTGATCAGCTTTTAATTCCATATTTTATTAATTTGAATTGAAATTCCACCAGCTGCTGTGGATGGGTTTGAACCCATGCCTGGGCCTGGACTTCTGGATTATTAGTCCAGTGTCGTATACCACCAGCTATCCAAGTGTTTCATTAATAAATAAATAATGCCAAAAATAGTTTCTATTCCCAATTATTCTTACAATAAAACATAAGAAAATCTGCTTTGACTAAATTCCAGTCACAATCAATTCTTTTATTGATAAATGTAAATTTTTCTTCATTTGGTTTCATTGCAAAAATCTTTTGAATCCACCAATTAAAGCACAGTAAAATTGAACTCTTGCTCTTTAGATTCGCAATGATTTGATAATTAAGTACAGAAAAGTTATGTTAATTGTTAGAAATTGACATGTTTAAAACCTTTCATAACAGAAAGCAAATTTCCTCAATTAAAAAGGGAGATCTATTTTGTTAATTGTGACATATACACATGAAAGATCCATGACATACTTATTTAGAACAAAGTGCAAGAATAGATGTGTGTGTGTGTGTGTGTGTGTGTGTGTGTGTGTGTGTGTGTGTGTGTGTGTGTGTGTGTGTGTGTGTGTGTTGCGATGTCTGAAGAATTGAGAGATGAGGAAAAGAAGGTTTTTACAGCTTGCAAAGGTTTCATATGTAAACAAGAGAATGTTATTTGATCCCAAACGTGGCTACAATAAGAATGACACAAAGATTTTAGTATTTGGGAAAAGTTAAATTCAAATGAGTGCTGAGAATAGTAGAATCAAATATGAAAGGGAAAAATGATAAAAGGAGAGATGCGCAGCTGATTTGGGGCTGGTTGTTTGAGGAAGATTTCCTGGAAAAAGCTCTGGGTTGGGAGAAAGTAAAGTTTGAATTGGCCATCCAGTCAAGCCTGAAAGACCTGGGCAACAGGAAACAATATTGTTTCTGAAAAATTTTGGATTTCTGCAGTATTAAAATTTGAGAGGTGATGTAGAATAGTTTTATCACCTGCCTTAGGTGACAGTGATGGATTTTTATAGTTACACATCTATAAGGAAGAGTTGCTTGGAAAAGATTTATTTACAGGAGTCTATAGGATGGAATGTTTTGTAACATTAAGGTAAGTGTAATTTTGTGTGCTTAAGCTTTCTTTTATTCTTGTTAATTGAATTTTACTTTTAATTCTTAAAATCTCAACAGTGTCACTGGACTTCTTACTGATAATATTAGTAAGTTTCCTTGTTTTCAGAATATTAAAAAGAAGATATGGCCTGTAAGCCAAATTTCCCTCTGGGATTTAGTTTCTTCCGCTATTAACATCTGCTGTTGTCATAAAGAAAAGAACTAATTTAGACTTTTTGAGGCAGATTTTAAAATATTTGTTATTTAATTTAAGCAGTTGCTCATTAAGTGAATTGCTGATTACTTGATCCTACACATTGGTAATAATTAACAAATTTTAAATTTCAAAAAACTCATCACTCTCTTTACAAAAAAATAACAATTGAAAATTCTTACCTTCTGCTGCTTGACTTCCTTTGTTTTTCAATGTACAATATGTGGGAATTACCATTCTTACTGATGGCTTGCTTATGATTTAAGGAGTTGGGGTGCTTTCCATTTGCAATTTTGGACACATTAGCATTATTGAGATTGGCATTAGTGGAATTTGGTGAGACCTTTCTTGATAAACTGTGGTTAAACTGATTATGGGATATAGAATTCTCAAAGTTGACGGAAGGAGGAGATTTGTCAGAATCATCCATTGGTGGAGTTGAAGGCCGTTTAACCTGCAGGGGCCTTTGTGTAGCATTTGTTTGCAGGATCATGTTTTGTTCTTCTCCAGACACATGATTGATATGGTTGCCGAAGAGGCCACCACTTCTCTGAAAAATGTCAACAGAAAAATAATTAAAACTGAGTTTCATTATGAATAATCTTTCATCAGAGGTAATCAAGAGTGATTGTTTTATTTAGAGCTGTTACAAAAGAAAATCTGCACTGATGCACGTGTGACAGAATAGGTGTTCTAACCTCCAGTCTAATGTTGCCCTAACCCTAACTCTATCCTTGAACCGGGAATCAAAGTTTCAGACTCATCTGCATGGGGGTACCCCCTGTCTCACTGTGCTGTTATTGAGGCTTGAGGAAAGAGTGGTCAAGATTTGACATTGGTACCTTGCTGTTTCAGCCAAATATTATGCATATTTAAAGTTGCCAAGTCAATGCAGTAATGAGACCCATTTTAGACAGGATCCAATCCTAGCATTAAAGCACAACTTGGGCAGTACTTAATGGATGTTACGTCTGTTGGCCAGCAAGATCCAGCAAGTATCCCACATTGGCTCTTTTCAAGTTCAGTCATACGAAGTTTCAATTTGGCATTTAGCAGGGTAGTAGCGGATGAGAGATCAAGGGCCCTGCCCAGACCTGCTGGCCAATTAGAGGTTAGAAGCATTTTCTTTCTTTGCAGTGGAAATGGAGAGGTGATGGTGGCTGCCTTTACTACACCTGCCTTTACTATACCTACCTGAGGCCAAGGATATCCAAAGCACACAAGCATAGGTGAGTGATTGCAGGAGATAAGGGTTGCAGTGTGAGGTTCACAAGGGCAGGGATCAGCAGCAAGGGCAGATAGATGCTCCTCAGCAAGATTCCTGATGCTGGGCTCCTTTGTCGAGCAATTGTGCTAATTCCACCCCTTGTGCCATGCTGCATAATTAGTATTGGAGACACTGCAGGCAGAATTGATAAAATAACTGATAGGAAACTTCATCCCACTAGTCTTGTCTCTTCTGAGAAATGGTGGATGCAAGCAGCATCTGGATTCATTTACAACAAAATTTGCCTACTCCTGCAGACTCCCAGCTCCAGAAATTTGTGGCCGTACAATTAAAGATCTCATTAGCAGTAAATCAATTAATAAAAATTATTGCAGTCATGCAAGTATCATCTTATTCCCTGATGTGAAGGAAAGGAAATCAATGAGGTAAATACAAAAGTAAGAGGAACAGACATGTATTGCTTCAAGGGGAATGATTAACAAACAAGCAGTGCAAGCTTTAGTGATAGTGAATGGATTCTTTCACATGCAGAATGAAGCTAATTGAATTGCATAATGTATATTTAATTAAATGCTATTTTTCTTTCCTATTTGGTTCAGACTTTTAACAGAAATAATTGTAAGTGCAACTGAAAACGGCCTATTATTTTATTTGATTTAACTGTGCCACACTATTCGATGAGTATAAATAGTGGCTTCTTTGTGCATCATGATATTGTCATGACATCATGGGTCCCCTGTAGAGCTGACAGGGTCAAAGCCACTCAACAGTGATTTGTTGCTACGCCAATTTCAATTTTTGTTCTATTACATTACCTCTGTCACCTCAATCTGCCTGCATTAACTCTCTCATTTTTAAATTAGATTGCCAGACTTTTCAGCAATGATTTTAGATTAGTTTCATTCTATATCTTTAAGTATATTCGAAGAGAACCTTAAGAGTAATTCCTGTAGTGTTTGTTAAACCAAAAAGATCTGATATTGTTGAGCAAAGGAGAAAATTGTTTGGCTCAGTAATTTCCATTGCTTTTGACAAACAATGTTTTTGAAGCTATATACTGAAAGGATATTTTACAATCTTTCATGACTCTGGGATGCTAGTTCACATTAGTGAGTCTATTGGTAATAGTTGATATCCAATGCAAGTTATGCTGAAAGGAAGCACTGAGGTTCATCAAAGAAAGTGGGAAGTTTGAACTAAATGACCTCTTTGTAAAAAGTTTCTGTTTCTGTTTAGTAGGAGAATTATTTATCACTATTACAGGATACCCATTGCAGTGGGACACTGAGGAATTAATCATTTCAGTTTTCACTGACATCCCAAATAGAAAAAAACTTTGCTATGAGTAAAGCATATCCGGCTAGAAATTTTTAGTGGGTAATATCGTAATACAGGTGATATCACTATGGCACCCAGTTATGTCCCCCATGGTGTCCCGTCTGGTGTTCAGCAACAGCATAGATACCAATCAAGAGGAATTTCTATCTCACTGAGCAATGTTGGCCGAGGTTTGTTAACAAGAATATATTGGGTGCACTAAAATTCTATCTTTCTCTGGTACTCAAAGCAACATAGCTGCTTTGCAAACATACAATTCATGACAACATTGCTACTCTCAAGTTCAGTGGGTGCAAGAACACCCACTTTATTTAGCCAGAAGCATTATACTTACTTAATAGCTTGACAAGAATAAACATGTTATTTAAGACTTGGACCAGCATATGATGATAAACAATAACTGCACCATCATCATGATGGAATTATACCATGTTCCACCAAGGACAGTTCTTAGTGTTTTTGGACTACACTACAGACTGATCACCACTTAGTTGATTTTCAGTTAATGCGGTCATGAATGCTATGCAAAGATAAAAATAGTCCAAGTCAACTGGGTTTTCGATTTATATATCTGTAAGTAAATTAAGATAATGAAGAATTTTACTCTTCTAAAAGGAGGATTTCTGAATTCAGGTGGTTCTTTTGCAGAAAACTGTCTCAAGTATTTGTTCGAGTAAAATACTCTGAGCCACCATAACAGTCACTAGGTGATTTGTATAACTGAATGTTACTTGAGAGAACAACAAATAGGAATTATTAAAGGGGTGTTAACTTACTCTGTATATATCCTCATCCTCTTCTTGAGTCCCTTCTATAATATCCTCTTCCTGTAGATCACATGAAATTGCTCTACGAATTTCTGGTCCAATGTCATGTAGAGTTCTAAGCCCAGCCTACAAAATAAAATATATCATCTAGAAATGTCACTTCATATTAATATCCCAGATGCTTTTCTGGTGACATGCAGACATGTCTCCCACTGAGCAACTGGGCAGGTGCTAATGTTACTTTTCAGGGAAGGTACATGAGAGTGATGTGGGTTTAGTTGCCTCTTCTTTCCCACAAGAAACATCTAATGCTTCCTTCTGATAGCTCAGCTCATTTGGGAAACTGACATCTTTCATTTAGTGGTACAATTTGCTGAAGTACCAGATTACTACATCAAGGTTATCCAATATTTGAGCAGAAGACTGGATTCATGAGCCACCATCTGTATGTGTGGGCTGTATGAATACAAACATCCCATACAGAAGAAAGTCCATGTCCTCCATAACAAAAAAATCACTATAATTTTCCTTGCAAAGATTGGCTATAATTTGTGGAAATATTCACTTTTGCTGGCTTATCCATGATGTTGTCTGTTTTCATACTGTGAATTCTCTACCAAGAGAAAGTCAACCAGTGAGAAGTGAGTGCTGCATCAGTTGTAAACTGTAACTTAAAGCCATGTAAGCAGTGAAGTTGTGCAGGAAAGGCAAAACTAGTGGATTGTTCATCAAATTGTTGGCAATTTGGACAATATTGAATCATAAAAATCAGCTTAATCGGCCAAGAGTTACAGACCTTTCTGAATTAGGGAAGCTGCATAACTGAGGGGCTGATGACCAATTCTCTGTGTTACCCCCATGCCTTCCCATCTTGCTTTCAGAAGACTTTTGTACACCAGATGTGAAACAAGATAGATTAAAGCAGGCAACAAGACAGTCACAATAATCTCAGATGCTGCTGACATACAAAGTACAGGGAAGGAAAGTCCATGACTAGCAAAATGGCAGCAAACTTTCTGTCAAACCCTGGACTCCATCCTCAAAGGAACTCATGGAAGGAGGTGTCACACACCTGAAACAAAGCACATACACTAAGAGAGAAACTGCAGCAGGATATATTGACGTTATTCAATACATCGTCTGCACTTGGTTTGTAAATTGGGTTGAGCATTTCTTTATACTGATGATACCCTAGAGGGAATGTCAGTTTAGTTCAGTTGGCTGGACAGCTGATTAAGTGATGCAGAGCGAAAAACGCAAATTCAATTCTTGTACTGGCTGAAGTTACTCACGAAGACTTGGTCTTCTCAACCTTGCCACCTTGTCCCTCGTCTGAGGTGTGATGATCCTCAGATTAAATCACCACTGCTCATAGCCTGTGGTCATCTGAATCTTTATTTTTTTTTACCCAGATTTGTTTCAGCACCATTGTTCCTGTATTATTGGACTGCATCCAGTCCTAGGCAAAAAAATCAATCTGGAGGGCTGTGTAGTTGAGAAAGCACTTCTGCTTCTCCTGGCTCCACAGAGTAATTTTTCAACTTATGTTTAAAAAACCTATCAGCCACTGAGGAATCCTGAAGGCTCCATTCCTGTTTCACTGATAAGGGGATTTAGCAGAAAGAATTTAAAACAGATATCAGATTCCTCAGTTACATATGTAAGGCAAACAATATCTGTTTTAGATGGTTGTCATGGGCACCCAAAAAATCTACCCGACCTATTATTGGGTGGACATCTTTAGACATAATGGTCAGGATTTTCCCAAACAAAATTCAAAGTCCCCAATTTGCATGAAAACAGGAATAACTTCTGCTGGGTTTTTTTTGTGCGATTTTCAGAATGGATCTTGGACACTCTGAAGTCTCTGGGCCCACTAATTATATTCAGATGAGGACTTAAATATTGAAATCAGCTCTGTGCCAATTTCCGGTGTGGAGCTGATAGCGCTACAAATCTAGGGCTAGGTAAAACAGGGAGATCCAGGCCCCCAGTGGGAAGCCTGCAAAATGGCCTCTGCTGATGTCTCCTGGCCCATTCAGCTACTGGAGCATTGCAGCAGGCTGGGAGAATCGCCCCCAAAATGACTATAAGATATTATTCTGAAATTGGCCCTGAAATGTACCCAATGAGTAAGGCATGCACAAAGGTTTCCAATTTCTGCCTCAATGAGTCAGAAACATTTTGTTATGTTTGAAAGTGGTTAACAGAAATTATTCATTTTCTCCAGATCTTGTTATTTTAATTTTCTTATAGTAGATTTTTCAGCACAAAGGGAGAACATTCAGTCCACTGTTACTGTCCTGGCACTGGTTCCACATTACAGATACCTACTTTTCATTTTTGAATTCTATTCCTTGTGCTTTCATTTTCTTCTTCACCGTCTTTCTACTTCCCTCATAAATATAACCACTGCTGTCTCACAGTGCCAGGGACCCAAGTTCAACTCCCGGTTTGGGTCACTGACTGTGTGGAGTTTGTACACTCCCCCATGTCTGTGCAGATTTCCTTCGAGTGCTCTGGTTTCCTCCCACAGTCCAAAGATGTGTGGGTTAGGTGGATTGGCCATGTTAAGTTGTTCTTTAGTGTCAAGGGAACTAGCTGGGTTATGTATAGGATTATGGTGATAGAGACTGGGTGGGATTGTGGTTGGTGCAGACTCGATGGGCCAAATGGTCTCCTTCTGCACTGTAGGATTCTATGATTTCTACGAAATATTATGATTGAATCTGCTCAGTGATCACTTGTGATAATATGTTGTAGAATCTTATAAGTTCCTCATTGGGGAGGAAAATGATACATTGAACCTCATTCTGTACCCACAGGTTGAAACAAAAAGCACCAATTTTCTGGTATTGTCTGCTGTGTCTGAAATGCATCCAACTTGAGTATATTTCACTCAGGGTTTTAGGTTCTTCAGTGGCTTAACCAGCAATCATTAAAAGAACCACAGTGTTGAGAAAAGGCAGAATTTCTTAGTTGGTGTTGTAGATGTGCAAATTCAGCACCTTGTCTTGAGGGAAATGCTTATTTATTATTAGAATTGGGAAAAATGTCTAACAATTCTCATATGGAAGAGATGGCAACTTCCTCTAGTGAGGGGTCTTGGAAATTATGCAATGAAGATCCCAGAATGAATATGGCCAGAATTCTCTCATGCCTCCATTGATAGGCTTAATGTATTTAAAGGGAGAATTCAATGGAAGGCCCAAAAATTGGTTTTACATTGGCGTGAATTTCCTAAAGCATATTCTGCTGGTGCATGGCATGGCTGTTCAGAAAGCCCTACTGAGAACAGAGTGTACCTCATTTGCATCATATTAATAGGATACAGATGATGGTCCATCCACCCATAACAGATTTCCATGGCCTAAGCAGGAAAACACGCCAGTGAGAAACATATTTGGAGCAACGTGTCATGTAGATGGTCAGACTCACCTGAATAATGTCTGGGGCTGCTTCCAGAGTTCAGCATGGAGTGAGTCAGCAACTCAAGACCCCGGAACACAACAGCAGTGGGGGGGAGGGGCAACAATCAGTGGACCTTCCAGATTTGGTGTCCTACTGGTAGTCCATTCTCTAGCCTCAGAATCTTTCTTGAGTTTCATCGAAATTCATCTTCATTTTCAGGATGTCCACCTTCATTCTTCAATAGTAGGTCAGTGATGTTGGGCAGCTTTTCAATTTGGTGCTCAGATAGGATTGTGAATGACACCCTCAGGCCTGCCCAGCCATGGAATAAGTGCAAAACGTCCGGTTGCATAATTACTGAGGACTGAGCAGGAAGATTTGGCATGTTTTTCTATTAGCCTCCACAATGAGAAACACTCTGCTTCCCCACCCATCCACAGAACTTAGTCCCAGGATCGGAAAATTGCACCCTTAAATTTATTTTTCATAAGATGAGCAAGCATCCTATTCAAGAAGCTAATGTTAAGCAAGTCTGTAGTCACGTGTATAAGCAGGTCATTATGGCTTATGCAATTTACAGATCAACCTCCGCCATGTAAAATAAATGTAACAGTCAAGAAGCTTGCCAAGGTGAGTCTGAATTTATTTATTTGCAGTATTGTATATTCACCCACTTGTAATACATAAACAACCCCGCCAATGTGCCAACAGGCAAATCCACATGTTTCCCAACCAGAAACTATGGATGAACAAAGATAGTAAGAAGTCTCACAATACCAGGTTAAAGTCCAATAGGTTTATTTGGTAGCACAAGCCACTAACATTTAGAGCTCCTTCATCAAATAAGTGGAATTTCAATACAAACAAGGTATACAAAGACACAAACTCAATTTACAAACTAATGGTTGGAATGCAAGTCTTAACAGGTAATCAAGTCTTAAAGATACAAACAATGTGAATGGAGAGAGGGTTAAGCACGGGTTAAAGAGATGTGTATTGTCTCCAGCCAGGACAGTTAGTGAGATTTTGCAAGCCCAGGCAAGTCATGGGAGTTACAGATAGTGAGACACAAACCCAAGATCCCATTGAGCTTGTCCTCAAGTGTGCGGAGCTTAGTTACACAGAACATAGAACATTACAGCACAGAACAGGGCCTTCGGCCCTCGATGTTGCGCCAACCAATTGAGAAAAAGCAATGATGCTCCAACCTAAACCATTCCCTTCTCATCCATAAACCTATCCACTGACCACTTAAACGCCCCCAAACTTGGCGCATCTACAACTGCTGCAGGCAGGGCATTCCATACCCTTACCACCCTCTGGGTAAGAACCTACCTCTGACATCCGTTCTATAATTACCACCCCTTAATTTAAAGCTATGTCCCCTTGTGCTGGCTTTCTCCATCCTAGGAAAAAGGCTATCACTGTCCACCCTGTCAAATCCTCTGATCATCTTATATGCCTCAATAAGGTCTCCTCTTAGCCGCCTTCTTTCTAATGAAAACAACCTCAAATCCCTCAGCTTCTCCTCATAAGACCTTCCCTCCATACCATGCAACAGCCTGGTAAACCTCCTCTGCACCCTCTCCAATGCCTCCACATCTTTCTCATAATGTGGCGACCAGAACTGTACACAATAATTCAAGTGCGGCCGCACCAGAGTTTTGTACAGTTGCAACATGACATGGCGGCTCCGAAATTCAATCCCCCTACCAATAAAAGCCAAGACTCCATATGCCTTCTTAACAACCTTATTGACTTGATTGCCAACTTTCAGGGATCTATGCACATATACACCGAGATCCCACTGTTCGTCAACACTATTAAGAGTCCTACCATTAGCCCTATACTCTATGCATTTGTTATTTCTGCCAAAGTGAATTACCTCACACTTTTCCGCATTGTGCCTGTATTGTACTGCACTCCCACAATGCACTCAGTGCCCAACACATTCTGTGTGCGTTTTGTCCCTGAGTTGTGGGGAGATTTTGAGGGATCAGCAACCAAAACCCTCATGGGAGGTTCTGAGGAGCAGGGAGAGAGTTGGAGAAGTTTGGGGAGGGAATTTCAAAACCCTCCCTTGTTTTGTTAAGTTATCAGACTCCGTGTTGCCACATGTCGTGAAAGTCACCTTGGAGAACACTTACCCGAATATCAGAGGCCAAATGCCCTGACCACTGAAGTGTTCCCCAACAGGAAGAGAACACCCTTGCTGGTGATTGTTCAGCAGTGTTTATTCACCAGTTGTTGTTGCATTTGCATGTCTCTCCAATGTACCATCCCTCAGGACATCCTTTCCTGCAGCGTGTCAGGTGGGCAATGTTGGCTGAGTTGCAAGTGTATATACTGTGTACCTTGTGAATGATGTTCTCACATGAGATGATGGCATCCATGTCAATGATCCGGCATGCCTTGCAGAGGATACTATGGCAGATTTGTGTGATGTCGTGGTCACTGTTCTCCTGAAAGCTGGGTAGTTTGCTGCAGACAATGTTCTGTTTGAGGTTGTGCAGTTGTTTGAAGGCAAGAAGTAGGGGTATGGGGATGGCCTTGTGAGATATTCATCTTCATCAATGACATGTTGAAGGCTCTGGAAAAGATATTGTAGCTTCTCCATTCCAGGAAAGTACTGGACAACAAAGGGTACTCTGTCCGCTGTGTCCCATGTTTGTTTTCTGAAGAGATCAATGCAGTTTTTTTGCTGTAGTGCATCGGAACTTTGATCGATGAGTCGAGTGCCATATCTTGTTTTTATGATGGCAACTTTCAGTGTATAGAGGTTCTGTTGCGATCCTCCTCATCTGAGCAGATCCTGGGTACATGGAGGGCTTGTCTGTAGGGGATGACTTCTTTAATGTGTTTAGGGTAGAAGTTGGAGATGTGGAGCATTATGAGGTTATCTGTGGGCTTGCAGTACAGTGAAGTGCTGAGCTGACTGTCCTTGATGGAGGTACATGTGTCCAAGAATGCAATGGATTCCGGAGAGTAGTCCATGGTGAGTCTGATGGTGGAATGGAACTTGTTGATGTTGTCATACAGTTGTTTCAATGATTGTTCACTATGAGTCCAAAGGAAGAAAATGCCATTAATGTTTCCAGTGTAGAGCATGGTTGAAGGTCCAGTGCGGTGAAGAAGTCTTATTCAAACCTGTTCATGAAGATGTTGACATATTGAGATGTGAATTTGGTTCCCATGGCTGTTCCATGTGTCTGAATGAAGAACTGGTTGTTGAAGACATTGTGGTCCAGGATGAAGCAGATGAGTTGTAAAATTGCATCTGGAGATTGGCAGTTGTCAGTGTTGAGTACTGAGGCAGTTGCAGCAACGACATCGTCACGGGGGATGCTGATTCTGGAGTGCTGAAACATCCATTGTGATGAGGAGTGCTCCTGGTTCAACTGCTCCACGTGTGCTGAGTTTCTGTAGGAAGTCCATTGTATCGCGATAAAAGCTGAGGATTCTTTGTTCAAGGAATTTCAGGATGCCCTAGGTGTAGCTGGAGAGGTTCTCAGACAGGGTTCCATTGCCCAATACAATGAGAGACCCGGGTGTGTTTGACTTGTGTATCTTCAGGAGGCAGTAGAGATCTCCAACGCGGGGAGTATGTGGGATGAGAGCACGGAGGGTGCTCTGAAGGTCCAGATCAAATGTCTTGATCAATCTATTGAATTGATGGGTGTGTTCTTTGGTCAGATCTGCGGGTAACTGTCTGCAGTGTTCCTTGTTGTTCAGTTGTCAGTACACTTTTTTGCAGTAATCCCCTCTGTTCAGTATGACGATGGTCCCTCCTTTGTCTGCTGGTTTGATGACAATGTTGTGGTTGGTCTTGAGACCACAGTTGGTGTTGCATTGTGCTTAGGTGATATTCAGGGCTATTTTGCAAATGCAGCTGATGAATCTTCCTGGCGGCTTGGGCATACATGTCAAGTCAAGGCAGAGGCCTTCCAGAGGAGTCCAATTTGACTCTTTCCTCTTTGGTTGCTGCACCACGGATCTTTCCATCGGCTGTTCCAGTTCATTGGCTGTCTCATTTTGTTTGCTGCTGGTCTCTTGAGGTTTGTGGAAGAACTCCTACAGCCTTATTTGCTTGATGTATTCCTCTGTGTCTACTGTAAGACTGATAGGATCTATTTTGATGATGGGGCAGAAATTGAGCCATCGGCTGAGAATTTCGATTTCACCTGGGTGAAGTGTGTAGTCCAACAAGTTGACAATGGACTTCCCTGCAATGGTATTGTTTTCTACTTTGGTACTGAGGGAGGCTTGGTTGCTGCTGGTGATGATGCCGAGTTTCTCAAGTTTCCTGTTCTTGGTGTGCACATAGATGACTTGGAGCCAGTGTTAATGATAGCCATGATGTGGGGAGGCCGACATTGGACTGGGATAAATACAGTAAGAGGTCTCACAACACCAGGTTAAAGTCCAACAGATTTATTCAGTTGCCAAATAAAGTGGATATAAAGGTGAATATAAGTGGACCAAAATAATTTGATAGCCAAATAAAATGGCTCCAAGTGGAGAAGATCTCCAAGAAAGTCGCACATATCGACACAGATATCAAGTTTCTACAAAGATGCAAGAAAGCAGACAAGATACCAAAAGGATTACAGATCGCAAACCCATACAGGTCAACCTATAACCCAGAATATGCTGAGGTACTTTGCCGCTGCACCTCTTTCACATTCCTCAATCACCCTATACACCAGCTCTACAGCAAATGCCACATCCTGAAAACCAAGATAGAATCCATATTCTCAACTTGCACTCAGGACACAGACCAGCTGCAAAACTCTGCCAAGCAGATGAGACAAAGGAACTATGCCATCTACATGCACACCAAAAACAGGAAATTTGAGAAACTTGGCCTCACCACAAGCAGCAATCAAGCCTCCCCTAGTACCGCAGTAGAAAACTATATCACTGCAAGGAAATCCAATATCAACTTGTCAGATCACACACTTGAACCAGATGAAGTTGAAGTTCTCAGCCAAGGGCTCAATTTCTGCTCCATCACCAAAATAGACCTCATCAGTCTTGCAGCAGACACAAAAGAATTCATCAGGCAAATGAGGCTGCAGGAATTCTTCCACAAACCTTAAGAGGCCAACAGTGAACACAATGAGACAGCCAATGAACTGGAACAGCCGACAGAGGCATCCACAGTGCAGCAACCGAAGAGGAAAGAGTCCAGTTGGACTCCTCTGAAAGGCTGCTGTCCTCGACTTGACATGTATGCCCAAGCCGTCAGGAGGTGCATTAATATCAGATTCATCAGCTGCACTCACTAGACAGCCCCAAACATCATCCAAGCACACCATTCACGCTTTCAAGACCAACCGCAACATTGTCATCAAACCAGCAAAGGAGGGGCCAGCGTCATATTGAACAGGACAGATTACTGCAAAGGAGTGTACTGACAACTGAACAACGAGGAACACTAAAGACGGTTACCCACAGATCTGACCAAAGAACACAGCTGTCAACTCAACAGACTAATTTGAACATTTCATCCAGACCTTCAGAGCACCCTCTGTGCTTTCATCCCAGTACTCCCCGTGTTGGCGATCTCTAGTCCTCCCGAAGATACACAAAGCAAACACACTCGACAATCCTATCATATCAGGCAATGGGACCCTGCAGGAGAACTCTCCAGGTACACCTAAAGCATCCTGAAACCCATTGAACAAAGAACCCCCAGCTTTTGTCACAGCACTACAGACTTCCTACAGAAACTCAGCACACATGGAACAATTGAACCAGGAGCATTCCTCGTCACAATGAATGCCTAAGCACTCTACACCAGCATCCCCACGATGAAAGCTTTGCTGTAACTGCCTCAGTATTCAATACTGACAACTGCCAATCTCCAGTTGCAATTTTACAACTCATCCGCTTTATCTTGGACCACAATGTCTTCACCTTCAACAATCAGTTCTTCATCCAGACACATGGAACTGTCATGGGAACCAAATTTGCACCTCAATATGCCAACATCTTCATGCACTGGTTCAATCAAGACTTCTTCACTGCACAGGACCTTCAACCGATGCTATACACTAGATACAATGATGACATTTTCTTCCTATAGACTCATAGAACATAGAACTTAAAACATTACAGCACAGTACAGGCCCTTTGGCCCTCAATGTTGCGCCGACCAGTGGAACCAATCTAATGACTCACTAACTTACACTATTCCAATATTATCAATATGCCTATCCACTGACCAACAATCACTGAAACAACTATATGATGACATCAACAAGTTCCATTCCACCATCAGACTCATCATGGACTACTCTCCAGAATCAATTGCATTTTTGGACACACGCATCTCCATCAAGGACGGTCACCTCAGCACTTCACTGCATCACAAGCCCATGGATAACCTCACGATGCTCCATTTCTCCAGTTTCCACCCTAAACATATTAAAGAAGCCATCCCTTAAAGACAAGCCCTCCACGTACACAGGATCTGCTCAGATGAGCAGGATTTCAACAGACGCTAAAAGACGCCCTCATAAGAACAGGATATGGCGCTTGACTCATTGATCGACAGTTCCGACATGCCACAGCCAAAAACCATACTGACCTCCTCAGAAGACAAACACGGGTCACAGCAGAGAAAGTACCCTTTGTCAGCCAATACCTCCCCAGAGAAAGCTACAACATCTTCTCTGGAGTCTTCAACATGTCATTGATGAAGATGAACATCTTGCCAAGGTCATCCCCACACCCCCACTTCTTGCCGCACAACCTCAAACAGACCACTGTCCGCAGCAAACTATCCAGTCTTCAGGAGAACAGTGGCCATGACATCACACAACCCTGCCACAGTAACCTCTGCAAGACATGCTGGATCATCAACACAGATGCCATTATCCACGAGATATACGGTATATATACTTTCAATTCGGCCAACGTTGTCTACCTGATACGCTGCAGGAAGACATTGTCCTGAGGGATGGGGAGACCATGCAGATGTTACAACAACAGATGAATGAACACCACTCAACAATCATCAGGCAATAATGTTCTCTTCCTGTTGGGGAACACTTCAGCAGTCACGGGTATTCGGCTTCTGATCTTCAGGTTAGCGTTCTCCAAGGTGGCTTTCATGACACACAACAGAGAGTCGCTGAGAAGAGACTGAAAGCCAAGTTACACACAATGAGGATGGCCTCAATTGGGTTCATGTCACACTATTTGTAACTCCCATGACTTGGCTGGGCTTAGAAAATCTTAGTAACAGGCTGGAGACAATATGCAGCTCTTTAACCTCTGCTTAACCCTCTCTCCACCCACATTGTCTGTACCTTTAACACTTGATTACCTGTAAAGACTCGCATTCCAACCATTATTTTGTAAATTGAGTTTGTGTCTTTATATGCTGTTTGTGAATTGAAATCACACTCACCTGATGAAGGAGTAGTGCTCTGAAAACTAGTGGCTTGTGCTACCAAATAAATCTGTTAGACTTCTTACTATGTTTGCCTCAGTCCAACACCACCATCTCCACATCATGAACAAAGATATCCAATGCTTGCTGAAGTCCAGGTCTGAGGTGTTCAGGTTAGGCTGACTCATACAAAAATGCCAGATATGATCTAAGGGGATTCATCAAAGATGCCAAAAAACAGTCCCGGACCAAGCTGGAGTGCCAAGTCAGCCACATGGACCATTGGCATGTCTGCAAGACATAACAGCTACAAGATGAAGGCATGAAAAATTGCCAGCATTAATGCACCCCTCCTTGATGAGCTCAATGCGTTCTATACCCGTTTTGAGCAGGAGGTCAGCGAGACCATGCCTTCCACTCTGGGAGCATTGGACTAATCTATATCCAAGGTCACCATTGTAGATGTCAGAGCAGCCTTCTCGAAGGTCAACCCATGAAAAGCAACTGGCCCAGATACCCAGACAAGCACTCAGATCCCACATAGACCAACTGGTAAGGGTATTTGCAGACAACTTCAACATCTTTTTACAACAATCTGAGGTCCCTATCTGCTTCAAGAAGATGGCCATCATCCCTGTACCAAAGAAAAGCCAAGCAACATCCCTTAATGACTATCAGCTGGTGGCTCTGACATTCATCATTTTGAAGTGCTTTGAAAGGTCAATCATAGCATGAATCAATTCCAGCCTCCCGGGCTACCTGGATCCACCACAGTTTGCCTACAGCTGCAACAAGTTCACAGCAGACACCATCTTCCTAGTCCTGCACTCAACCCTGGGACACTTAGATAACAAAGACACCTATGTCCTATTTACCAATTACAGCCTTCAAAAACCATCATTCCTACAAAACTCATTTCAAAACTCTGTGGCCTTGGGCTCGGCTCCTCCTTCTGTGACTGGAGCCTGAACTTCCTATCAGTAAGGATAGGCAACAATACTTCCTCCACGATCATCCTCAACACTGGTGTCCCACAAGGCTATGCCCTCAGCCCCTTACTATGCCCCTTAAACATCTATGACTGTGTGGCCAAATTCCCCTCCAACTCTATTTTCAAGTTTGCTGATGGATACTCTTAATAATCCTACCAAAAGCTGTAGGATGATCAGAAAATTTCCAACACCCAAATGGAAGGCAACCGATCTCATGCCTGCATTTATTGTGTTCTGACAAAGTGTATAGCTCCATTTTCTGGATGAGAATGACCAGAATTTTATGCCAGTATAAAATTGCATGGATGGCATATCCTCCAGGATCCTGCCCATACCGATTCTGATGCAATTTCATAGTGGGATGGGCAGGGCCTCAGATTGGAAGCCCATCTACATCTCTATTAAGGTCCTTAAGCGACCATTTAATGGTTATTTAAATGCCTTTTCTTATCCATTCACAATTTTTAAGCTGGCAGCCCAATTGAATCAGATGCCAAATAGAAAAAGTTAGTAATCTCAATCTCATGCGGGATTTGGGGCACCCTGGGAGCTCTGGGGAGCTGTGGGCCAATTTGATTGGCTGACAGTTTTCCAAAGTGGGCTTCTGTTGAAGGGCAGATGGAAGTTCTTCCTGCTGCCGATCAAAACCCAATTGAGCATTAACTGGTGGTGAGCTTGTCAGAGTCAGGATGTATTGCTCTTAAACTCACAGGATGATGAATGCTGAACATTCACTATCCTGAAATTCAGGCCAATATCTCTGAACAGGACAAACAAGCATAAAAATAAAAATTGCTGTAGATTACAAAGGCCTCTACAGATTCAATACTTCAAGTATGTTGGATAATGTTAAAAATCCAAACAAAATATGGTGTATGCTCCAGGATCAATTGAGTGAAGTTCAACTTCCTAATATACTATCTGTACTTCATGCCTTTAGGGTAACAGCCAACAAAGCTCAATGATCAATTCATAAGTCGATGCAAAGACAAGGGGCAAGACTGCAACTTTACAGCAGTAAAGCTAGCTGACAGAATAATCAAGCTCATGATTATTCCTGTGGAAGCATTTCAAAGTAACCTGTCAGACCAACCCAAAGTTTATAGTTTGGAAGCAGACGCAAATATAAAGCCACATGACTGGATAAACAGAGTCTACAGGCTATGTGTAATTTGTCTCCTACTAGCATGGCAGCTCCTATAGGTAAGCTAGGAAACAATGCAGCCTTATATGTGCATCCAGGAGTTGCCCAGATTTTCACGTTGTAAGCAAGGCATGAGGCAGCAGAAGAAACTGGAAGTGCCAGTGCAGAAATCAAAGACTGGAACAAGTGTTTTGATGCCACGGAAAATCACAAATGGAAAGCAGGCAGGTACAGCATTCCAATCAATTCCCATAACAAACATTATCTGAATAAAATCCATGACATATCTTGTCAAGCTACATGGTTAGATGATGAGGATACATCAATATTACACAAAGTGAGCAGAAATTCAGCACACTGAACATCAAAGAATGTACTGGCATCATGATACCACAAAAGCCTTTTCCTCTGTCCAGATTAAATGCCCAAAGATACAGGAACAGTACCAATTGCATGCAAAACTGGATGCTGTAGCACGTGTAAATATTCTCCCACTTTGGACGCTGAAATACACACACTAGCAGAGATAGTAAGTGATAGTTTAACTAACCAATGCCAAACTCAGTGTACAATGGTTTGAAGATTCTGTCCCTGGGATCAATTGCACTCAAGTGTCACTACAACAACTCACCTTGTTCACCCCAGATATTTTATGTTGTGGATACCACAGGTCCATTGATTGAAGCCTGCTGGTGTGCAGAGACCTGTCCTTGATCACCATCATTGTCAAGACAATGATGAGGATCACAGACCACCTCCTCGTGTCTGTGTGGGTTTCCTCAGGGTGCTCCGGTTTCCTCCCACAGTCCAAAGATGTGTGGGTTAGATTGATTGGCCATGCTAAGAAATTGCCCCTTAGTGTCCAGGGATGCATACGTTAGAGGGATTAATGGGTATAATATGTAGGGATATGGGGGTAGGGCCTGGGTGGAATTGTGTTTGATGCAGATTCGATGGGCTGAAGGGCCTCTTTCTGCACTGTAGGGTTCTATGATTATATGATAAGTGCCATTGAAAACTCTGTGCTTACATTAGGGCCAAAACACCTAGCACTGCAATACATATCATCAGCCAACTAGCTATGTAGCATAGTTAAATCTGAATACATATATCTATTCTGAACTTGCATACTTCATTTTACTGCAAAACTAATGTGGAATTACAATTTGGCAGACAAATGCAGACGATCCTTCCCAGTCATTGATACTCTCAGAATAAAAGACGTATTAACAGGAAAACAAGAGAAGCAAAGGTGACCAATTTCACAAACTTAATGTTAGACAGAAGGTTTGAATACCTCACCTAGATGATGGCATATGGAAGGCAATGGAAATTATGATCATATGCCCAGAACTAAGATCATATCAAGTATGAACATCAAATAGCATGGAAGTGCGATGAATCAGATGCCAAATGAGAATAATACCACCACCAGATGCACCAAATAATCCTATTACAAACAGTACACAGTCAAAGACATAACACAAAGCACTCCTAGCCAGCCTTTGGAAAACATACAGAGCATCCAATCAAGATCATTATAACTAAGGTTGGAGGGATAAGCAAAACATCTATACATTTCAGAGACTTGTAAATTTATTGCTTGGAAATGATATATTCAGACACAATGTTATTTCTTTTGTCTCCTTATAAGTAGTTTGATTATTTAAGGGTAAATCTCTAATTTAGAAAAAAGGGGATATTGTGATATGGTATAGAATTACTTTTAAAGAAATGTTTAAACTACAGTCAATCACTACTATTGAGATGGGATGTGATATAGTAGTCTCATAACTTGCATTCAGAATACAGCAATAGCAGTCAACACCCAGTTTCCCAATAACATTTTATGTACATTGTCTTATTTTCTATTAAGAAACCCAAATTTTGGTTTTATCATTCCTTTTTGATACCTATATTTCGTATAGAAGAAAGTAACAGAATATACAGGAATGCTGTCGCTACTTGCCAAAGCTTTTTCGGTAACACCTCCCATATCCGCAACATCCGTTGTTTAGGAGAACAGTAGCAGATGCATCATTACACTGTTGGATATACCCATACTTGGATAAGATGTTGAACAGAGGCCCTGCCTACCTACAAAGAAGTACCTTATCAGATTATGTTGAAGAACAGCTGAGGAATTCTCCCCATTTTCCTGGCCAGTATCTATTGTGGAACAAACTGCTAAAAAAAGAACTGTTCGTCACCAGATCACTAATTGTTGGGACTAGTTGTGTCCCACGACTGATGCATTTCTTACATTACAATAGATAGCATTTCAAAAAGTACAAATTAGCTTTAACATGCTTTAGGATGAGGTCATGAAAGGCATTACATAAGCGTAAGCTCTTTTTTCCATCACCTCCAAAGTACACACAATTCTGAATTGAAAAAATATTGTCATTCCTTCATTGTTTCTAAGTCAAAATTCTGGAACTCCCTACCTAATATTATTATGGTGGTATCTTCGCCTCTCAGAGATTGCAGTCGATTAACCACCATCTTCTCAGGGGTAACAAGGATAGGCAATAAATACTAACTTTGTTAACAGTGACTAGTTCCAGAATGAAGAAATTGAGAGTCTAGAGTTTTAATACATAAAATAAGCAAACACCAATTTGAACAGGGATTCCATGTCCTCATTTGGATTCCCTTGAAAATAATGCACTAATCATTAAAATTGTTTAGGTCAAATAGATTGACAAATTAAGCTAATTCCAGCATGTGTTTACATGCTAGAATTAGCTTGAGAACTTGAGAAGTTGGGAGGGTGTGGTGTTAAGGAATTGTTTCACAGATAGTTTAAGTGTAGCAGCCCTTCTGATCAACTGCTGGGCAAGGGAGGGACAAGATGAACCCCATCTTCCTTGACACAGCAGATAAAAATAAAGCAAATGGGCTAGATCAATCCAGTTGTGGGAGGGGAACTCTGTCCAACCAGGGAAAACCAACTTATGGCTCAAAACTACTCAGAACCAGGAGGTTGATTAGAAAAATTTAGGTTAGTCTATTAATCAGGGAATATGGACCATTTATTAATCTTCTTTCTCACAAGAAGTGCAAGTTAAGAGAAGTAAATTAATTCTGAGTGATTGCAACGATTAAATCTGTTCATTAATCTGCTGTGTGTGAAACAAAATGGCTTGTATCTCGCCTCATTTCAGTAAAGTGATTTTTAGTCATTTTAAATATCGGAGAACTACATACAGGGATACTTATAAAAGACACTTGGATATAAAATCAGTTCCTGATTTCAGATTCAAAGGAAGCTAAAATTTGTTCCCAAAATTAGAAACTTAATGCTGGCCAGAAATTGGAACTCTATCTCATTAATCTTGGTCGGGTGAATTGCTCCATGTCTCTTGCTCTTTTGAAGACAGCCTACCTATTTGAATAA
Organism: Sphyrna mokarran; assembly: GCA_024679065.1. Taxonomy (NCBI): domain Eukaryota; kingdom Metazoa; phylum Chordata; class Chondrichthyes; order Carcharhiniformes; family Carcharhinidae; genus Sphyrna; species Sphyrna mokarran. Next base: position 113,072,224 of record JAGIQG010000003.1, read on the forward strand.
ATTAATTCAGGACACTCGCCGGCCAGCAGCAAACTGAAGTTAGCTCCCGAGAGGAGAGAATGTGGATCAGTAATGGGGGCAAATGGGGGACTATCATCCCATCCATTGGCTATCATCCCATCCATTGATTCTGTCCATACTTCCCACTGCTTCAGAAAAGCAACCAGCAAAATAAAGCAGTCCACATACCCTGGACATACTCTCTTCCATCTTCTTCTGTCAGGAAAAAAATACAAAAGTCGGAAATCACATACCAACCAACTCAAGAACAGCTGCTGCCATTAGACTTTTGACTGGACCTATTTATATGAAATTGATCTTTCTGTACACCTTAGCTATGATTGTGATACTACATTTTGCACCCTCTCCTTTCCTTCTCTCCTACGTATTCTATGAATGATATGTTTTGTCTGTATAGCACAAGAAATAATACTTTTCACTGTATCCCAATACATGTGGCAATAATAAATCAAATCAAATCAAATTCTGTGGAGCCAGGGAAGCACTCCTGGTTCATAGTAATAATACTTCAACATTTAAAAAATTTACTTTTTGATGCCAGTTGGCCAATGATTGTTTAAGAACCCTGAGATAGAATATCAGCAAATTGGCCAAGAAACAGAGGTTAAGCACTTGATTTATGTGTCTAAGGTTCCAACCAATATCTTTGGCTGTTTTCCAGGAACTCCTGAAAAATCATCCAATACAATAGCAGCTTGGACATCTTTTGGGTGTGTGCTAATCCACAAAATTGATCCTCATTGTGTCCCATTTATGCTTTTAGGATGGATGCAAAGTGGCCCAATTTTTACTTCATAACATTATAGTTCAGTTTACATCCGAGTTATGCTATTGTAATAATTATATAGTGATGGTGTGAACATGCACCATGCACAAGAAAATCCATCAATGCCATCAACCTTAAAATAACTTGAAGCACAATTCCAAATTTGTTAGAAAACTTTGCAAAAGTGCGCAAAGAATGCTGCAAAATCTGACAGTACACTGTTGTTCACCATTTAGTCATTTTTGACCATATGACACAACATATATAGTCTATATAAGTATTTTGCGCTTCTACAAGTCTTTGTAGGAGACTTGTAATCTAGAGGTCCTAAGAATAGTAAGTGGCTCTTTCAGCAACACCACAATTGATAATATAGAAATAATGTTCTTAATGCTTTCCATAATCAGGGATCATTTTGAATTGAACCTTAATGCAGATCTTCTGTGACCTTAAAGTAGCTCTGCTATGTGTATCTACACCGATGGATAAATATGCTGAGACAATGTCCAACAGCAGGAGTATGGCACAAGAATTTAAGAGATAAAAGAGAGTTGCAGGATGATATCCTCACCATCTAGCCATGCAACACAAATGACTGAACCTGAGCTAGATGATGAATAGACACAAGCAACAACCCACCAGTGGACGTGTATTTGGTAGAGCATCTGCTAGCTCTGCTAAAGGCAGTGATGAATTATCTGCTTAGTGAAATGCAGCCATCAATCATTTCCTCTCGTCTCATTACTGTTGCATTTGGGAAGAATACTAAATTATATAGGATGCAATAGTCAATATCCATTGTCCCCAAGGAGAACTTTATAACAATACAGTAATTTATTGATATACTGTACATAGAATAGTGAATAGACATTTTGTCAGCATTCTATTATTTATTTATTAAACATGGCATAGGGAAAGGAAGACTCGTATTTTTCTTGACAGCAAACTTACTGCAATGTTCTCTATTATACATCTATGTGTAGAAATATATTTTCAATTACAATTTGAAAGACAATTGAGATCTGATCGAGTTTTGAATCACTGGAGCAACTGTTTATAACAGTAATAAAACTACAGCATTGAACTTGTGGTCATTAAATTTTATACCCTCAAATCTAAAAGCCACATGGCCTGAAGCAATTCATTGTTATGTACTTGCTTGGACTTCCTCCTGTTACTGTTTTTCTAATGTTCTGGATACCATAAATATCATCCTAGAATTAGTTTATTCATTACTAGGTCTCCCAAAGTGCTGCTCAGTATGTTACAAGATATAACATTTTATAACAGTGTCTCTTGTGTTCTTATGAATGCATAGTTTGTAACATGCAAACATTATTGATTAATAAAACTTGCATTTTTATTCTGTGGTTTTCTGCTATTTTTAATCACTACTTTGCAAATTAATTTCACAATTCTGTTTTATCAATTAAAAAGTGCTGATCCTGCTTGCTAAGCCTCGTATGTTGCCTGAGCTATAACTTTAACTCAACTTTGTTTTTTTTAAAGAAGTGGTTTCACAACATGATAGGAAAAACATGTAGCAGACTTGAGGAAAATATGAGGATTCCATTCAGACATATTTAGTCACAGTTAGAGAAACTCTTTCAATGATTGCTGTTCCTGCTTCAGCACTGTTACTTCTGAGGTTCTGCAAAGATGTATTCTTGGCCTCCTCCTATTTCTCCTCCAACTGCTGTCTCTAGTGAGATCACCCAAAGAATTGGGCTGTGATTTAACACTGAGGTGCTGTCCCACCACCCAGCTGGAAAATTGGGAGAAAAGTTGCCTCCTCCAGCCCTGGAAATTTGAATCAATTCTATATGCTTCAGGCAATTAGTTGTCTTAAGTATTGGATCTGCTCATCTGCGGAAGAATCTCCTGCCTCAAGAGCTGCTGATAAATCAGAGGTTCCAGCAGCACCACTGGGAGCGTTGGGGGAGTGGGGGGGGACGCTACTGCTGAGACTGCAATTCCTGAACCAAAAGCATTGTGAGAGGTTCAGAAGGGCGGTGGATGGGGTGAGTTTCCCAGGTCAGTTAGGCAGATCCCAGTGAACTGGTGAAAGAGGACTATTGGGGTGGGGAGGTCTTTCAGTGGAGATGTGGGGCTCTTGTTGCTGAGGTGTCCTCTGTGGAGCACAGGTTTTCCAAACAGGTGAGAATCTTTCCCCTGTCTTTTTCCTCAAGCTCACACAAAAGGGTGATGGCTCTCAGCATGCATTCCACCCTTCCATTCCTGATGTCAGGTCCTTTGAACAGATAGTGAATGCCTTTGAATGAGATCCATCCTGCACAGGATTGCTTGTCATGCTTCTGCATGGAGAACCTGCTGGTTTATATCAGTAGCTGTGTGATAAGGCCTTTAAATGGGCTTTAATCGTCCACTTTACTGTCTCAACTGGTGGCCGAGTGATAAATTGTTTACGGGTTTTCAATACGACTTAATCAGGATGTAAGCAGAATGATGGCAGGGTATCCACCCACCACACTCCTGCCTAATTAAATTCTCTCACTGTCAACAAACTCACCATGGGGGATGTCACAAAATTTCACTAGAAGGGTACAGCACTTCCTGTCACCTCACTTGATTTTACATGCCCCATTATCTGCCAGCCCAATACTGTCAGGGGACACACATCCTAACCATGGTATCAGGTTCTACATGAATGCTGAACATCCAGCTCTACCTCACCAACACTCGGCTTTACTCTTCCACTGCTTCTGAGTAATCAGATTGCTTGTCTGACATTCAGAATTGAATTTTCCACAATTTCCCCTAACTTCTTATTCTTTAATCCACAGGGATCTGCTGTTAGGGTGTGTAAAGACAGGGGAAGAGATGCTGGGGTAACAAAATGGATTAGCGAGAAAATTAGGGGAGAATTCTTTGGTCTGGTTCTGCAGAACCATTCTGGTTCTGCTGTTTGAGAGCAGTGGGAAGGTCTTGGGTATTGGCGTATTGGGAAGAATAGATCATGATATTTAATCAGCTACAAAGAGAGTTCCAGATTGAGGACACACTGGAACGGAGTTGCTGTGGTCTGACAGCATAGGAGGAGTGTTTCAGAATGTGTGAGTAAGAAAGGAAGTGCTATCTCCATATAGCAGCTTTCAAGAAGAATCAACCAGAGAAGAATGTTTGAAGTAGGAAAAAAATTACCTGAAAGAAGCTGCCACAGAAGTTAGACTTTGTTGCCTGTGACAGAGATGGGAGGCTCAACACGGACTGTGTTGAGGCTGGAAGGACCAAGGCTGAGGTTCATTAGGTTATCCACTCAGCCAATCTATGATGAATATCTGGAAGGGCTTAGACTGGGAGTACCATAATTGGGATGAGTTGCAAACCAGAATAAGTCAATCAAAGGACAGTAGAAGAGATAACATTTGAAATAGCATTTTATAGAATGAAAATTAGGCATAATGGAAATAGTGTGACAGAAGAATAACAGAAAAATCTCGATAAAACAGGGATGACTGCTACAGGAAGTAAATGTTACACTTAGAGGAAATGTATGAAAAACTTAATTTATTATAAATACAGCTGTTACATAAAATATCAGCTGCTAATTAAAGCAGTTATTTTACTGTGAGTTTGACAATGTGGCAAAGTACAATTGAAAAACTCACAACCTTACACAAAATAAGAATAAAATAAGATTCATCTAATGAACAAATAATACATTTATTTTGTTTCTTTCCCGGAGAGAATCAAAACCTGGTAATAATTTGCATTTGATCAAGATACGGCGATAGCATGTGCTAACATCATGTTTACATATGCAGATATTAAATGTGTATGTACTTATAAAAGAAAAAAATTGCAATGTTTCTTCTGTAGAATGTTATTTAAGATACAGTTGAAATTCAAGAGTTTGTTCTTCACAATCCTCATTATACTATGATAGTTGCTACACAACTGGTGCAATATCATTAGTCTGATACAATGCCTTGTGTCATCATTAATACTGAGCATCATACCGCAATAATAGCTCACATATATTAAAACTCCTTATTTCATTGGATTGCATTGCATACTACTCTGCCGAACCAAGTTTCATAGTAAACCAAATTTTACATTAAAAACAAGAAACTAGAATATGAATTACATGACAATTCTTAATGCTTTCAAAGTATCAGTTCATTTGTAACAATAAACTCTTGTATAACATAAACCCTGAGACTTTAGGTCAGATTTTAAGTCATGCAGGCACAGGTTGAGGTGGACAGAAAACCATCCAGCCATACAAAACCAAGGAAACTTTAATGTCTGGGCCTCATATGGAGGATCCATATCAGTGTTTACCTAAACCCATGGGAAATAGAAGTTAGTCAGAGTAATTTCAAGAAGTCTGATGCCACCTGAAGTTGATGGCATAGTCTCAGCAATCAGTTGTAGTTAGGAGAAAGGAGAGGAAGGAAGAGAAATACGGACCAAGCTCCTGTTGGTTCACAAGGAACATTCCCTACCAACATCCACCAAAAAAAAATTACATTTACTAACCTTTAGAGATCTTTCTAGCTCTGCTCCTATATGCTATCAATTTGGCTTATGGGAGCAAAACATGACAACTTTCCCCTGAAGGCTTCAGGTTAAGATTAGAGTCATGTCCCCAATGTGGCAGGAGCGTGCTCTTTCTGCTGGCTCTTCTGTTGAAAAGAGCAGGTTAAAATTCCAACCAACAGAATCACAATGGTTAAGTTGCTGTGGGGATTTTAGCAGTCTGTCTGCCCTATTGCTTCAGAGTGACTCTTGCTACGTTTTCAAATTTCCCTCTTTGTTATCTCCACTAGTCTAACACTAAAAATAAATACTTTTTTGAAATGCCAGAAATGCTGGATGACTTTTCTCATCTGTTGCCCTGAAATAAATTATTCCAAGCATTTTTCAAAATTGATAACAAAGATACAAAATCGTTCATCTTGTTTTGTTTGGTTATGTGTGATGGTGCTGGCAAGCTGAAGAAACACAACTCAATTGCATATGTGATTTCGAAGCTACAAAAGCCATGAGTCAATGTGAAATAAAATTAATTACCATAGATTCTGATTTGTTATTACATTGTCATAGTAAATCGAATATCTCAAGTTCCTGTCCCATTTCAAAACTACTAAACAAAAAAGCCCTGAGATGGAAAACACACACTGTAATTTAAATTAACAGCCTTAGCAGTCAAAGATCAATATAAATGAAACTTAATATTTTCTCTTAGTAATAAAGCATGCACGTTCTAAAATCATAAAGAAACAATCCTTTGTAAATGGCATGTTGTATAAAATATAACCTACTCAAAAAATAAATTAAAGTTAACCTTTTGAGGATTACTGCTATGACACCTTAATATGATACATAACATCAACAGTCACAGTGTTTATTATTCTAATTCATTCTGTTTTGTGTGTAATAGTCAGTATTTACACTGACAAATCAATATTCTTTCATTTTGTGAGTTACTGCAAATATATGATTATTTTCCAAGATGCTAAGTAATTTCAGTGCTGAAAGAGTAGATTTTGTTTCACAGAGCTCTCAAAAGAAAATTGCAAACTGACAATTGAATCATATTTCCTATTGCAAAAATTGGTGCATAATAGGTCACAAGTCCATATTTTGTTAAAAAAACTACATTTAAATAAGTTTCTGTCTGTTATTGCCTAAATTTGTGTTCAATTAACACAGATCTGAAATGGTTGAGCATACGTTCTAAATTACTTGTTTAATTAATCTTATAAATTCTAAATTTTCAGTATTGCTTACTATGAGTTTTTCAAACACTGAAATCAGGATCATGATGCAAACTTGTTCCATACATATGAGCAAAAGCCACTACTAACAATTAGGTTTCTAAAATATTGTGTAGGCTATTTGTGTAAGCAGACTGATGCTTCAACAAACTGTTCAATGACATTAAAACACAGACAGTAAAGCTAAGTATGTTCCGTACTTACAATAATCAATTAAAACATATGAAATACCTACACTGTAGCAGTGCACATATGAAATACAGTAATCCAGATTCAATTCCACAGAACTGCTCTTCTCAGCAGACCCCATTTCAGTTTGTGTTGAATGCAAACAGCTGCTGAACACTGCACTGCACTGTGCAACATTTGAACTGAAGCACTTTTGTCAAATCCAAGCTTCATTTTCAGTGATGCAGTGTACATTGTGCGTAAGCTGAAACTCAATTACACTGAGCTAAGTGACCCGCACATACCAACCCTGAGCGTAATCTACATGGTGCCCACAATAGAGTTCATGGGTAAGGGTGGACACCTTTGTTGTTTTATTATTGTCCTGGTTGTTCCTTAATTGTCAAACAAACACCATATCTGGTAGAATGATGGGACCTTTAAGAAATTATTTTATTCTGTGATGAATAATAACATTTTTTTCAGTAGCTTTCTTCTATTACCTTTTTCAGTAAATTACCAGATTTTGTGTTGGTCAATATAACTGATCTAAAATGTAAGCTTAAAGTAACAAAGAGCTGTTGTCATCAATATTGAAGAATATATGATATTGTTGACTTAAGAACCTGCGTAAAGTTCAACTGTATACTTAGTAGAGACAAGTGAAACAATACTATGTTCTATTCTTATGATATGCCTTAGAGATTATATCATGTTCGATCATTAAAATGTGATGTGAAACAAAAAAACACTTGTTGGGCCAAATGTTTTATTTCTGTGCTGAAAATACTATGTAATTAAATGCTCTGAAAGCTTTTGTCACTGTACTTTTATCTCTCATACTGTGACAGATAATGGTTATTTATTTTTTTCAGCACTGGGAAAAACTTAATTTACAATTGGGGAGTTTGTACATCAATCTTCTGCTCTAAAACCTTGCTGCATTTGATGTAAATGCATCACAAATATATATGATTACAGGTACAAGAATAGAATCATGATGGACAAGCTATGAGCATATTAGAGATTCTTTTATTCACATTTGAGTTTTTGTGTAGTTTATTAGAACATTGTCATCAAGGTCTTGTTTAGCAAATTTTACTGATTTACAATAATTTATTGCAGCATATCAAGAATTGTCAGATTATAGGAAGTTAGATTAGAAATGTAAACAGCAGTTAATAGAATTTATGTATGAATAAAACACTATGTTTAGAAGTGTTAAAAAGGGTAGATAATCAATTTTAAAAGATTAGAATGTGATTGAAAGATAAAGGCATTTTGCTAATACTGCTGAGGTATTATAAAATCCTCATGATTTTAGTGCAATGGGAGCATTTGTTTGTGGTGGAGGTGCAAGACTTAAAAGCCTATAATCCTGCTCCACCATTAGGATCATAGTGCAAGTGACCTATGAATTTGACTCCACTCGATTTCCCAGAGTGGCAATTTTCATAATGTGCTTGTATGCTCACTAGATACCAAAAGTGAATAAAATGATGAGCTGGCCAGCAGCTTGTGAGCAAAGGTGGTAGGACCAGCTGAATAAATGACTAAAAGGAAGTAGTCCCTTTTCACCAACATCACTGGCATGCTAAGTCATTTACTGAAAACCCAACCTGTGAATCCTATCAGTGATATTCCTGTGGGTTCTACTTCTATCAGCTAAATGTACTCATAAATGCAAAGATATGATAAACTGGGGGAGGCAAAACAAGTAGAAATTTCAGCAAATACACCATTCTAATTGTCTCCATTTATGTCCTCTGGCTGAAAATGAATGAATCCAACAGCTGTCCATTCCAACACAAGATTCCAAATCTGCTTTGCATCAGAGTCCCAGCATGATCTCACCACCATCCCCCGCCCCCCGCTCCACCCGCCCCGCCCAATACTTGCACCCCACTGGTAAGAATACAGATTTTAGGGGCTGCAATATCTAAGGATACAATATATTGCCACTTTCAGACCAATAGAAGTTATATGGGACATGCATTGGCATAAGCGCTGCAGTATAATCCAATGGCCTAAAGTCAGCAATGTGATTCTAAACAAGAAAAATGAAACCATTTTATATAAGTAGTTTCACATTGCCTGATGTTAGTACTTTGCACCAGTAAAATGTACAAAATCAGAGGCTGATAGGAAGTCAGTGCTACAGACTTACATGAAGCTGCATTTTAGGGCTAAATTCACCCTAAATATTTCGAAGTGCTAACTGAGTGAGAAAACGGGAGAATTTCAGACACATTCTTTGGGCAAGAATGAAAAAGCAATCTCATGACACTTAGAAAGAAGTGTCAGGATGTGATTCTCACCAGCAGGGGAAGGAGCAGAGCTTAATCTCACTAGGAAGCTGGGTGCTGAGCTCTGGGTGCACTATACTTCCCAATCTATTTAATGCCATCAGAAATTGAAACTGTTCCTCATACTCTCTGGATATTAAAAATGAATCATTTGAAAAATGGAGCCCTATACATATGTTAAAGTAATTACACAGAATTCACTGAGATCTCTTCACTGGTGTTTTCCCTCACTGAGTGATTTTTTTTATTTTCAATGATGTTAATCTCCAATTAATCAAGATTTTCTTCTGAATTCTGTCCTTCTATCCTCCCTGAATCACTCTATCCCATTTCACACATGGCCTGGTTACTTCCACCATGTCCATTACATTTTCTGATCACTTATTTCTTTCACCTTGCCTCCACATTTCCACACCTCATTCGTCTGATGAAGGCACAAAGGCCGAAAGCTAGCGAGTTTACTATCAAATAAATCGGTTGGTTTTAAAATTGGTGTTGTCAGACCTCTCACTGAGTTTACCCCAGTCCAACGCCGGCATCTCTACATTATAAGCCATCCATTGACAGATCTGGCTGATCACATAAAGCATTATAAGGGTCATGAGTTCAAAAACTATTCACTATTCCAGGGTCACGCTGGGAAGTAAAGATAACCTAATGTTTCTTTTCCCTACTGCAAACCATCTTCTTAAACCCTCTCTACTGTCTGAGTCTGAATCAGACTGTTCATAGCCTTAGTATCATATTTGCTCCTGAGATGAGCTTCCAGCCACATATCCATGCCATCACGAAGACTACCTATTTCCATCTCTGCAATCGCAGTGGAGTGGCTATTGCAATATATCAGCTTACCTACGTAAGCTTCAGCAATATATCAGCTGAAGCACTCATTTGTGCCTTTGAGACCTCTAGATTACTGACTATGCAAACTCTCTCCTGGCAAGCCTCTGTAAACTTACTACTACTTGTGTCCTAACTTATACTGAGTCCCATTCATTCATTACCCTTGCGTTTTCCAGTTTATATAGCTCCTGGTTAAGAAATGCTTTGATTTTAAAATCTATTTTTTATTTTTATTTATTAGTGTCACAAGGAAGCTTACATTAATACTGCAATGAAAATCCCCTAGTCGCTACAGTCTGGAACCTGTTTGGTACGCTGAGGGAGAATTTGGCATGACCAATGCACCTAATCAGTACATCTTTCCAACTGTGGGAGGAAATCGGAGCACCCGGAGGAAACACAGACACAGGAAGAACATGCAGACTCCACATAGACAGTGACTCAAGCTGGGAATTGAACCTAGGTCCCTGACATTGTGAGGCAGCAGTGCTAACTGCTATGTCACATGCTACTTTCAAATTCCTCTCTGATCTTGATCTTCACTATTTCCAGAATTTTCTCCAGCCATATAACCGTCCTAGATATCTGCATTCAACGTTTGAGCACTCCTGACTTTAATTGTTCCAAAGTTGGCAGCTTTACCTTCAGTTACCAAAGCCTTAAGACTCCCTAAACTTCTCTGCCTCTCAAACTTTCTTCTTCTTAGAGACTTTCCTTAAAACCTATCTCTTTGACTAAGCTTTTGGTTATCTACATTAATGGCCGAATTCTTCAGGGCAGGAAAACGAGAAAATTTGCTGCCCATTTTTTGGGCGTACTTACCTGTGCTCCATCAAGTGCCTTAGAAAAATTCACACTGGAAAATGGGAAGCAGGGCCTCATACTGCCCAAAAGACTGGCAGCATAGTGGGATGATTAGCACATGCAGACTTGCCTCCCCCATTGTCAACCTTCCGATTGCTGGCCTCCTATTTATCCCAGAACCCCCATGCTGTTTTCTGGCCTCCTTTGCTGATTGCTGGCCTCTCAACAACCCCCACTGCCCCCCCAATTGCCAACCTTCCTGATCCTCCACCCAACTGATCACTAACCTATCAAACTGCTCTCCCACCACCACTGGCCAGCCCCGACACCACCCCCCAGTCCCAATCTGTCCCACTGGTGGACAGCTCTGACCCCCGATGACTAGCCCCAATTGCCCTCCTCCCACTGGAGCAGCAGTGAGTCCCTTATCTCCATCAATAAGATCTACCCTCAGTATGCCCAGCCTTCTCTGGCCCTGGCCGCTTGGCACTGCTCAGTTTCCAGTGGGTAACGCGAAGGTGCCCAATAAGTAATGCTAGGGTGCCAGGCTGATATTGCCTCAGGGGCACCCCCTTGCCTCTAACATCCTGAGAGGCCTCAATGGCATCTGTCCCCTCCAGCAGGGTGAGGATGCCCTGTTAGAGGGGAGCAGTTGTAAACCTCACTGGTGGGAACCATTCCTAGCAGAAGGGTAGAAGTTATTGGGCCCAGAGACTACTGTCCCAGGCTCGCTAATCACATTGAAATTCAGATTTCAATGTGTTAATCAGCTCCATACTAATTTCTGGCACAGCGTGGATTACTCTTTAAAAAAAAACCTGGGAGACTCTAGCCACTCGCGAATCTCACGAAATATCTCTGTGCTTCTGAAGCAGCACTGTGGGTTGGGTGAATCCTGGCCAATATCTTTTACTTGGTTTCATGTCACAAAACAGTTTGGATGTTTTATTACCTGAAAGGCACCATTGAAAAATGCGAATCATTGTTATTTTGTTATTAAACTCAGTGGAACTTTACAACAATATTCAATAGTTTATTTGACTAATATAACTTTTATTTGCTGGCTAAGAATCATGCTATACAGATAGTGGTTTCAGATCGATCAGCAATTGTTATACAATCACTTTCTCATGTCAGCTGGTGTAAGTGTAATTTAATAAATTGAATTGAGTGCCAAATTCATGTAATTCACATCTTGAAAAATTCCAAGTTAATACTTTTGCATTAGTTAATATTGCACATAAATTTAGATTTTCAGCTTCTAGTATCAGTTGTGAAGTGTAGGTATTCATGAGTTAGAACCAGCAAATACATACAAAGAAATGGAGTTGATTGGAAAGTCATTCAGCCTTTCTTACACACTCCTCACAGGCATGTCAAGAGATGGAGACAATTTATTGACTCACTTGATCAGTTGAGAAAAAGGCACATTGTGTGCGAGTAACAAAAAGAGGATTAAAAATATTTAGGAGAAAAATGAAATAAATAAAATAATGAAATAAATAAAAATGTAATAAAACAACATTTGGGCAAACACCTCTTTAGGAATAAATCTAATTAAATATATTAAATTATATTAAATGTTTCTTTAAATATATATATATATATATAAATTATATTCAATGGCCTTTAAATGTATTAAATTATATTAAATGGTTCACATAAGCAATCATTGCAAACTTGTTGCCTTAAGTGAACAAGACATTTAAAACTACCGTAATTTTCTTGAATCTGTCTCCTCCGAGTCATTGATAAAAATCACAATTATCAGAGGACCCAGCACTGATCCCTGTGGTATACTGCTGGTAACTGATCTCCAGTCCGAAAATTTTACATCCACCACCACCCTCTCTCTTCCATGAAGTAAAAGTCTTCCTATATACATTTATAAATCAAATCTCTGGTTGTTTATTACAAATTCAATTATCTGGAAAATAATTATTTTTCCATACTAATGTTTGAGCCAGAGTTAAAAAATAAGTTCCTATTTTCTAGTGTTAATATGAGCAAACTGGAAACAACTACCAGTTCCTGACAATCTTACATTTCAAAAAATCTTCTATTTGGCTTATGCAAGTTGCTATACAAACTCATTTCACAGTTTTATATTTACTTCCTCCTTAAAAGGGAAGGTATTTAGATAGGGAAGTAAACTGATTAAAAGGGCTTTCATCACTACATCTGATGTGGAGATGCTGACGTTGGATGGGCACAGTAAGAAGTCTCACAACACTAGGTTAAAGTCCAACAGGTTTATTTGGAATCACGAGCTTTTGAAGCGCTGTTCCTTCATCGGGTGAACGGAGTGGTAGGTTCACAAACACGGCATATAGGCAAAGGCACAACTGCAAAAGAATTACAGATTGGAATGTGAGTCTTTACGGGTAGTCAAGTCTTTACAGGTAGGAACAGTGCGAGTGGAGAGAGGGATAATCACAGGTTAAAGAGGTGTGATAATCATATTCCAATCTGTAATTATGTGGCAATTGTGTCTTTGCCTATATATACTGTGTTTGTGAATGTACCTCTCCACTCACCTGATGAAGGAGCAACGCTCCAAAAGCTTATGATTCCAAATAAACCTGCTGGCCTTTAACTTGGTGTTGAGAGACTTCTTACTGTGGCCATCACTATACCTCACAAAGAATGTTCATTAAAATTCATGAGTGAGCGTGATTATTTCAGTGAAAAGCACCATGAAAACCCTGAGATAATCAACATTTGATAAAGTTAATCTTTACCAGTGAAATATAACACATTTAGTTCTGCTCCTCCTTCTCAAGTGCAAATTAGGTTGACCTGAATCTACGCATAATTGCAAGTTAAAGTCATTACTCTGTAACAGGTGCAAGCCCACTCGTTGGCAGAGATTTGTGTCTAGAAATGGAAATGGAACTGTTGCTACAGGAACAGAAAGCCCCACAGCCGTGGCAATGGTTTTTTGTGTGGAACTTTCTGGCTTATTGTCCAAAACCAATAGCCAGAAAGCTCCCAGACTCAAGTTCTTTCCTTAATGAACCTGCAAAAAACGTGCTTAACTCTAACAGGTGGGACACAGGCCCTGCTGCAATCTCTGATTTCACTGAATCTAGGCTTTTGGCCCACCTCTTCTGAGTGTTCTTCCAAATGGACATTTGCCCATTATTTTGTTTTGGTTATATTACACTTCTCAAACAACAAGGAGGAATTGTTCGTAAAAGCCAGGAAACCATATGAGTGTGTCATGGGACTCTGCATCCTGTTCCTCTGCTTTCCACCTGGGAATGGAGCATTAATAAGCATAAACAGAGGATGTTACCTCATATCTCAATCTCTAATATTTAGCAATTTCATATCCCATTTATATTACTGGCTTGTAAAATGCAAATAAATATATTAACTATTAACATTCTTATTTTGATATTTTCAATACTACTGTAAATTAAACTCTGATGTAGCTTGTTGTAACACCTACTAGTATTTTAGAGACATTATGAAGACAATGGACAGTGTTAGGGAACAATACTTAATGCATTTTTATGACATTTCTTCATTTGCCAAATAGCAGAAACAATTTGAAATAAACTGCATTAAAACCGCAAATGAATATCATCTAAATAGATTATGAATAGATTCTGCTAGTATTGCCAAAATCAGCTTTGAGGCTAAAAATCTGTTTTCATTAAATGAAAGAAACAGATAGTTAATGGGAATGGTAACAAAGCAGCAAAAACACCAAGGAGTCCAAAAGGTACCATGGGCAACATGAATGAAGCTTGAAACATTTATAGCTGTCATCTGCATCCACAAATGAAATTATAGCCTTGAGATCCTCTAATGTACACATGTGTGTGAGTATGCATTAATATATTATGGGGTGGCTTTGTTCCACTTTTAATCTATATTTTTCAATGGAGATATAGATACCAAAATGTAGCTCATAATGATTGTGAGATAGAACTGGATTTTATGCTTAGGCTCCACACATCCCAATATAAATTTTAGTGTGAACCCATCTTCATTTAGCCAGTCCACCCTGCTTTAATTTTCAGGCAATAACCTTCCAATTATTATAAGGTGGGACACTCATCCATCTCCAATAGGATATCCTGTCCCATCAAGCTGCTGGTCAATCAGCGGCTGTCAGTACCAAGCAGGAGCAATGGTCACTGCTGGTACTGCAGCTGGGTCAAAGTGGTGGTGAACAGCAATGAACCTGGCTGAAAGACCCAACAACAGGAGGTGTAGGACAGGTGGAAGTGGGGGGAGTAGATTGGGGGGGGGAGGGCAAAATTATGCAAAGGAACCTCTGATTCACGCAGGGGATTAAGAAGGAGCAACCCTCCTTTCATTGACCAACAGCCCATAAGGTTAAAATGCTGTGCAACACATCAGTTCAAGGCCATTCCCACCACCTGTCATATCAGAATGATGGTGGGATGAGGCTCTGAGTTGGGCATTAATTGCCTGCTGATCAATTGGGCTGCAGGTGGGTGATATATGCCTTCTGTAAAATCGTACAGGAGGTGGAGTTGGAGGGTACAACACCAATAGCATGGCACACCAATTACAGGAACCACCTCTTTTTGTTCCACCCCTCTTCATCGTGGGCAGCTTGTAAAATTCAGCCCATATTACAAAATGTTTATTATATGCTGATGCAAAGCGGTTCCGAGAAAATAATGTTGGCTTTCATTATATCAATTTCATTCAGTATTAACTGAGTGGAGGAATTTGAATTGATTGTAAGGGATATTTATTGTGGCTGTGGTTTTAGGACATTTGAATTAGTTATTCTATGGGTATGTACTTCCATGTCCAGTCGACTATGAGCTTCTCATCTACGCACTTTGCTTGCGCCTTTACTGAGTAACATATTGGGAACATGTGCATGTTATTTTTAAGCCAGAATTTATAATGTTTCACCGTTTCACCATTAATAATTTTATATTGTTTGAGGGTGTGCCAATATTTTTGAACAATATGAAAAATATCACCTTCTCTCTAAAATGACAAGCAACAACATAAAATTCATTAGTTCTTATCTGACAATGAAGATCAAATGGGAAATGAATTAATTTGTACTATAGCTGCAAAAATAACTCGTTCTATGTCGACATTCATTCTCGATCATTTTAAATATCTATTTTTAACATGCTTTAGTGCACTGTTCAAATTAATTTTCAAAAATATTTGTTTTGAATATTGTTTTGAAGAGTTCATTTTGTTTGTAGAGGTGATCTGCTGTACAGGTGTATGAGTTTGGTACGTGAGACAATTTTAGAACAATACTATCTTTGGTTTAATGTCATGCTAAGCAATAATACACAGGTTACTCAAGTCAGGTTTTTTTGCATGTTTTTCATCTTTCCTACAAATGTCATTCCTGTTTGTAAGCAATCAATGTCATGCATATCTTAAATAATTTAAGAAGAATTCTATACATTCATCCAATTTTCTCTGCCATCTGTTGAACCATGCAATCTATTCGTCAACTGGGCCCTGTCTGAATAGTGACGCTTCTATTTTGTTCTGACGGCAATAATTTTAAAATCATGGAGTTGATTATTAAAATATTTGACATGACATCCTACCATTACCTCTGATGTCTTTCTGCAATTGGAAATATTTAGAAAAATGCAATGTAACTTCCATTGGCACTTTGATTTTCTTGTTTTCACACCATAAAAACCATTTAGTCAATGTTATACATAGATTCCTATCAAGAAATCTTGTTTCATTTCAAAATCTGGAACAATCCAATGAAATCCACAATGATTGCAAGTGACACTATGAAGTTCTTGCAATTCCAAAAGCTTTGAATTTGTCCTGTCATTTATCACAAAATCTAAAGTATGATACACTCCCAGGAAAAAACCTTGTTTTCTATCAAAATTAGTACACGATCAGAAAAAAACCAGATGATCTCTAGTAGTTTAGTGTCCTTGCGACAGCAATAACTTTTGAATTGTACAGTCATTCATCAAATATTAATGTGATCCACTAACATTAAAATCCCATCTACGCACTTTTTAAATTAGGCATAATTAAACTGAGTCCATGGTGGTCACTGTGGCACTTTGATTTTTCTCAGATCACTAGAAATAACAAATCACTGTCATTAAATGTACATGATTTTGTACCACCACCAGTGGGCATGATCTGATGAAATCCAAGATGGCTGCCAGCAGCAAGTTGATTTTCTTCCGATCGCATTAACTTTGAAATTGTTCAATTGAGCACCACCAAATTTTGCCTGTGGCTGTCTACCATCAACGTCCTTTGGAAATGGGCCATGATCGGATAAAATCCAAGACTGATGTCAGTAGCACTTCCATTTTCTTGTGACCACACCTTAAATTTTTAATTACACAGACAAAAATCACCTAGATAGCCCAACCGTTCATGCTGTTAAATATCCTTAATCCTTTACAAAACAACACTTAAATACAGGATGCATCCACGATTAAAAAGTATTATTATTCAAGACAACTATTGATCCATATAAGGCACAATATTAATGTTTTCCACAATATTTAGAAGTTATTTTGTGCGCTGAAGAACTTCTTAAATATGGAATGAGTTGCTACATATAGAAAATACGAGATGTCCCTCTTTAAGAATCAATTTTCAAGTATTTTAGACTAATTTTTATAGCACTGTTAAATTCTAAAACACAGGGAAGACATCCTTAACTTAAAATTTCAAAAGTCATGGTAAAAATTACTTTATAAGTAGATGCTGACTATGCTAATTTGCAAAGCAATTCCAAACTTATGCTTTTTACAATACTCTTGAATAATCCTTTTATGAACCAATTATAGAATTACTCAATAGCTTTCTCTGCAAAAAAATTTCGAATTTGAAATTAGCTGCTCTGACAAAAAAGCTTCTAAATATTGGCTATGAACATGTACAGAACCAACTACCATTTATTGAGTGTGTAAATCCTAATAAGACTTACAAATGTTAAAACTGGATAGCTATTTAACAGTTGTAAATATCATTTCTACTGTTGTTCTTTTAATATTTACATAAGGCTTCAAGTGTTTTGTCATTTTACATTCAAATTACACATTAAGAATAAAAAGCAATTTATAATTTTTAAATGTTCAATGCTGTTGGCTAAATTTTAATACTGTTAGATTTATTCAGAACAAATGTTGTGAAAAAAGTTATTTGGTTTGTATCTAAAGTGATTTCTGGGTCAGATGTTGAGAACTGCAAATGTTTGCTCCTTTTAAGAAGTTGCATTTGCGATAAGTATTTGTGCAATATCATTTTGTCCCTTTGAATTTGCACATAATATATTCAGATCCTAAGCACATTTCAAAACACGTAAATGTTATATGTACATTGAGCAATACCATGTAGCTAATATTGACGATGGATTGGAGGAATAGATAGTTGAAGCTGAAGTTTTTCTCCAATAGCAACAGCTTTTCATTTGTCAAAGTAGTTCACTCCAGCAATGATTTTCATGTGCCACTTCTTTGTTAGGCTGCCATCAAAATACTACAGAACTGGCAACTGGATGTAGATTTTAAAAATCAATATTAAGGTGTGATGTTTCACTTTGGCCTTCACAAAATTTTTATCTGTAATAGTAAAGAATCAGATGGGTGGCATTGACAAAGTATTGCTTGGAAATAGAACAGGGAATATGAAGTGTACAAGAATTTATATTTGCATACATACAAATCACCCAAAAATGATATTGCACACGACAATTTCACTGCAAACACATCTACCTAAAAGGAATGGAAAGTTTGCATTAGCTCTTTTATGGAATAACTGTCAGTACCATGCAAATTAGAATGATCTTATTACATACAATTAACTTGTTTCTCAAAAAGTACAAAATGCAAGTATAACTCAACGTGATGCAAGCAAATCCCACATCAGGTATTGCAAGGCCAAAAGCAGGGCACATCTTGTTTTCATGTTTCCCAACAATGTGCCATAATAATTACATTATAACACCAGTCTAAATTTTTCAATTTTGCACATCAGTATCATTTTTAACATCTGACGAGACTGTCAAATTAATTCATGAATTATAGACAGTTTTGTTCTTAGTCCAGAAGGAATTAAGCCAACTTGTATTATGTTGAACCTTTAGAGTCTGTAAAAAGAACCATCTATCCACTAGTTTCAAACACACAGTTGCAAAGAGAGAAAAATGCAGTTACTAATTGTACTATTCAGTTCCACAAAGTTGGTACTAATTACCTAAGTAGTACATTGGCCCAGAATTTTATGGGTAGTAATGATAGGAAAACTCTCAGTGTTCACAGTTATTATTCCATTGAACCTGACAGCAATTTTTCAGAGTTTGCACATGCATGTTTAACACTGAAATTCAAATTCTCTCTCTTTCCCTATGGGTTTGCTAACCTTCCAATCCCTCTAGTTTGCACTCAATTAGAAATCACTGAATTAATAAGAACTTGCATTTTTACAACACCAAGCTCACTGTAAAAACCTCTGAAATAGTTGCCACTTGTTGAATGAGGAGCAATAACATTTTTAATGACATACTACTGGCATTGGGGAGACACTCCTGTAGTGGTATTGTCATTTTGACTAATAATCCAGAGACCCAGTAATCCAGAGACCTCTGGTAATAGTCCGGGGACCTGAGTTCAAATTCCACCATTGTAGATGGTGAAATTTGAATTCAATAAAAATTTTGAATTATGTGCCTAATGATGACCATGAAACCATTCGCGATTGTTGTAAAAATCCATCAGGTTCACTAATATCCTTTAAAGGAAATAAATATGCTATCTTTACCAGGTATTGCCTATATGTGACTCCTGACCCACAGCAGCATGGTTAACTCTTAAACATGCTCTGAAATTCCATTATATCAAACTGTTTAAGTATCTTGCATGTACCTACATCACATGGACTGCAGCAGTTCAAGAAAGCAGCTCATCATCACCTTCTCAAGGGCAATTGGGGATGGATAATATATGTTGGCCTAGCCTGCGGCACCCACATCCCAAGATTGAATAAGACCAAATTCATAATTACTACTTAATATCCTCACTGTCCTTGAAAAAAACAATTTTATATTTGTGAAAAGACATTTCTCCATTATGATAAAACAATTCCATATATTTTTAAAGTAGTACTTCTTAAAAGGTTGTTTATGATCTTTCAATATCTACCTTTAATCCCACGAGTATTTTTCAATGATTTGTTTTACTCTCTGTAGAACTGAATTAAAAATGAAGGATAATCAGTGTATTTTCCTTTGTAGTTTGCGGTCCGTGAGAATACTTCAATGCGATTGGCTGCTTACCCTGCTTGATGACATCATTGTTGCTGGACACCTGGAGATCCTCTTGACTTGGCCCCAGATTCAAACTAACGTTGGGAAAGGGAAAATCCACGCTACAGATATCGCTAGATCTTTGTGGGCAGCTTTCTTCGAGGTCAGCGGTGAGCGCCGTCGCTTCGCCACTGACCGCAAAATCTGGGCCATAGAAACATTAAAAGTATCTCAATTGGCGCTGTGTTGTAACACAAGACTGTGGGCATTTGACATGGCGAAACTGATGAAAAAGTGAGGATAGATTATATAAATGATTTGTAAAGTAAAGCTTTTCTCCCTTCAATTCCAATCTTGATAATTAATAAGTTAGCCAATTGTGTAAGTACAATTGTGTAATTGTATTATTAATGGTCTCTCAAAGTAAAGCTTGTGCCACAATATAAAAATCAATTGCTGGTGTAAAGATTCACATATAAAACAGCTTATTTCAATTGCTTGAACAATGAAGATGGAATTCTAGGACATCTTGAAAGTACGCCTTCAAAGATATCATTGCTCAAATACATGCGCAAGTTAGTAGCTCCCTACTCCATGTAAGACTTCATCTGTGAAATTAAGGCTGGATTTTCCAGTTCCACCCAACATCAGGATAGCCTGATCCCATCAAAAGTCAATTGACTTTTGACTGACCAGCCGGGTCCCTCATGGCAGTTTCTGTCATGATGTGATCAGAAAATCCTGATCCATGTCTTAGAAAATTGGAACTGATGAATGTAATTCACTGATTTTTTACAGTAATCATGGGACAGCATTCTCCAATGTCTTAATATGAAAATGCATCAATGATTCTGTGAAACCAGAGACTACAAGTTTGATCCTTTTGTGTGTGAGGTGGTTAATTGCATCAAGGCTGACAGTATATGGGGACATTTATGGGGATAAAGGTAGTCTCAGCCATCAGTTAGTGTGCTGATGAGAGATCTGTGTTGCCTCCTTTGGGGAAAGCCTGCTAAATTACAAGCAAATCCGGTAATTACAGGCCATTGGTGAACCTTCTGTGAGATCAGAACTCTAGGGGTGGGAGGTCCCACCCCACAAATCTACAAAAATTGACTCTTTAGCACAGCAGTACCACCACAAAGATCAGAAGGTGTTTCTTGCAGGAAACACACTCAAAGGTCCAGGATCGTCACACAGCTCAGACCAAAGGTATGTGATGTTGGGGGAGGATTCACATAGTGGAGATTGTGGACATTGGATACAGGATATCAACAGCAAGGGCAGTGGGGCGACAATCAGCGATGTCCCTTTCCCAATCCTGGGTCCCTCAATGAGGCACTGAGTGTCTTTGAACGAGAGCCCCCACATCTCCAACCCTGAGAGATTACACATAACTTGTACAGGTTTGTTTATAATGCTTGCTGTGGCTACAGGTTTGCTTGCTCTTAGTTGGCAGCAGATTGAGGTCCTTAAGTGACTATTAATTTCCCAATAGCTTTCTTGCCACAGACTTAATTGAAGATAGCAGGGCCCACACTTGGAATCATCCTGAGCGGAAGGCATAAAATATCTCTTGGAAGTGTGAAACTGAGATCTTGGAAGTGGGGGAGGTGAAAAAGCAAATGATCTTATTCGTTATTGCAACATACAAACTATGTAATCCTATTTAACTATTGATGTCTGACAGAAAGTAGCCATATTACAATAACAGGAACATGTGTTTATATAACGCGTTTATTTAAACTAAAGGTCCCAAGATGCTTCAAGGAATTTTAGAAAACAAAATAAGATTTTGAATCACATAAGGAGATATTAGGCCAGGTGAAAGAGATAGATTTTAAGGAGCATCTTAAAGAAGGAAAGCAAGGGAGTGAGGTGGAGGCAACTAGAGTGGAAATTTCAGAACTTAAGGCCTTGGCAACTGAAAGCACTGATGTTAATGATGGAGTGATTAAAATTGAGGATGTTTAGGAAGCCAGCATTGCAGGACATTAGATATGTTGGATGGAGGAGATCTTAAAAAAGGGAGGGACAAGGCCATGGAAGGATTTCAAAACAGAGATGAGAAATTTAAAATCAAAGTATTCTGAGTATTGGACCAGAGGGCATGGTCTCAGAGTAAGGGCTTACTCATTTATGACAGATATGAGGAGGAATTTTCTCTCTCAGAGGGTAGTGAATCTGTGGAATTCTTTACACAGAAGGCTGTAGAGGTTGGGTTGTTAAGTGTGTTCAATCACTTTTGAAAATACTTCCATAGCCAGAATCAACCTAGTGTGTTAAGATAGACAGATTTTTAATCAGTAAGGGAATTAGGAGCCGATATAAATCAGCAAATAGAGGGATGATGTGTGATTAAGACATGGTGCAAGTAAAATACAGGTAGCAGAATTTTGGGTGATGGCTATAAAAGGCAGAATGTGGAAGCCAGATCTGAATGTGTTGCTACAGTCATGTCAACTGGCATTCAAGGCATTGTTAAGGGTTCCAGCAGATGAGTCGAGGTGGGGCAGGGTTGAGCGATGTTACAGAGATGGAAATAAGCAAATTTATTGAAAGTGTGGATATGTGGTCAGAACATCATCTTTCAGTCAAATATGTTGGTGGAGATTTGTGGTTAGGACCAAAGGCAATGGTTTCAGACTTCCCAGTGTTTAGTTGGAGGAAATTTCTGCTAATCACTATTGAATGTTAATCTGACAATTTATAGAGGTCAAGAAAGGTGGTGGTGAGATAAACCTGGGTGTTGTCAGCACATATGTAAAAGCTAACATCCTGCCTTTGAATGATGCCTCTGAGAGGCAACATATCTGTGTGAAATAAGCAGGAGCCAATTATAGAGCTTTCGAGGATACCAAAGGCAGCGGTGTAGGAACAGGAAGAGAAGTCATTGCAGATGATTGTCTGGTTACAATTAGGTGGATAAAAATAAAATCAATCTAGTGCAGCTCCACCCAGTTAGACAATCCTAGGTATTACTGGAGCACGTGGCAAGTGCTGACAATGGCTCAAAGATTTTACATAAGGGTATGGACAATTTGAGTGAGCAAAAGCTTGAAAATGGAAAATGCGAAATTATGCACATTGGTAGGAAGAATAAAGAAGTTGAATATTATTCAAATGGAGAAGGACTGCAGAAAGCTGCTCCCAGAAGGATTTAGGAGTTATCATGCATAAATCAAAAAAAAAATTAGCAGATAGTAGGAAAGGCAAATGGAAGGTTTCAAAGGTTTTGTTTCAAAGAGAATATTTCAAAGGGAAATTTTGCCAAAAGTTATATAAGGCATTAGTTAGACCACACCTGGAATACTGTGAACAGTTGTGGTCCCTATATTTAAGGAAAGATCTACTGGTATTTAGAGGCATTCTGAAGAAGGTTCACTAGGGTTGATCTTGGCTATGAAGGTATTTTCAAAAGTAGTTGAATAGGTTTGGCCTGTAACCATTGGAGTTTAGAAGAATAAGAGGTGACCTTATTGAGACATGAAAGATCCTCAGGAAGCTTGACAGGTAGATGCTGAAGGTTGTTTCCTCTTGTAGGAGAATCTAAGACCAGGGAGCATGATTTCAGAGAAAGGGGTTACTCATTTACGACAAGAGATGAGGAGGAATTTCTTCTCTCAGGGTAGTGAAACTGTGAAATTCTTTACTGTAGAGGGCTTTGGAGGTTAGGTCATTAAACATGTTCAAGGCTGAAATAGCCTACTTCTGTTCCTATGACTAATGATCTTATGCAGCCTCTGGTATGTTTGGGTCCCACCTATTTTTGTGTCATCTGCAAACCTGGCAATAGTACATTCACTTCCCTCATCCAAGCCATTAATATATATTGCAAATAATTGTGGCCCCAGTACTGAGTCCTGTGGTACTCCATGAGTTATAGGCTGCCATCCTGAAAATTCCCCTATTATCCCAACTCTCTTTCTTCTGTTCATTCATAAATCCATGCTACAATACTACCCCCAACACCCTGGTTTCTTTTTTTTTATTAAATAGCCTTTTATGTGGTACCTTATCAAATGCTTTTTGAAAATCTAAGTATATGACATCTGCTGGTTCCCCTCTATCTATCCTGCCCATTTCCACCTTATAGAATACCAACAAATTTGTCAGGCATGGTTGCCTCTTCATGAAGGCATGCTGACTCTGCTTGATTATATTATGTATTTCTAAATGCTGTTATTGTACCCTTCATAATGTACCCTAACATTTTCCAATGAGAGGTGTTAACCTAACTGACCTGTTTTTTGTGGGACATCACTAGTCAAATCCTGCCAATAAGAGTATTGCCTATTATCCCTACACTTTGGCCCAGATGGGAGTAGATAAAGACACAATTTGAAATGGGTTGGCATGGATGGGAATGAAGTGTGACGACTGGACGGATGTTATATCTTTTTTGTTGTCTTGGACACAGTACCGGAACCCTGACACGGGCCTTCCACAAAGTATGTGCCCATAACCAGAAATCCTCTCACTTCTTCTGAGATTGCCATTCAATTCCCTAGACCAAAATTTGGAAATTTGGGCAGCCATTTTTAAAGGCAGGTTTGCAGAGCTGGATGTTCTTCCAACTGAGTGCCCAGCCCTGAATCAAAAATCCAGGTCTCTGTCATGTGCCACTCATTTGCATTTAATTCTATGGGTGTCAACTTTAGCTGGTAAGATTCTTGTAAAGAATTTTAATAAAATTGATCCCTAAACATATTCTTAAAAATCCATAAAATAACTTTTCCTTGACAATGAATTTAGTCACCTTTTCAGAATATTCAGCGAAGGTTATCAGACATGACCCACACTTACAAGTCTACATGACTCACTGGTCAGTTGAATATTATCAGTCACCAAATCTTGTCAGAATAACTTGTCTAATTACCCGCTTTTCCGCTCTCAGCTTTCTTAATAAACCAAATCACATATAAGGTTTTCCAAGCTAAAGAAATACCTGAACCAAGAAAACTTTGGAAGTTTATAGTTAAGGCATCAGCAATGTTCTTGTCTTTCTCCTTGGATAGAAACCATCTGGTCGCAGTGACTTGTCACTTTTTCAATGCCTTTATTTTCTTCATTTTATTTACTTTAGTTTTGGTGAGCCCTTGTCCCTGATTCAATACTGATTTCCTGTGATTTCTGTAAGTGCTGAGCCAAAATAACTATCCATCACTTTTGTTTTATCATTAACCATATTATCATTACCATTTTCATGCTACTCACATTGCTCCTGGATTGTACAATGTTTCTCTGTTGACTTTGATATCATTTAGATGTTTCTTTTTGTACTCCCTTTTTATAGCACTTACTGTTTGTTTTGCCACCTTTTGCTTTTCTTTGTATCTTTCCCTTTTGCCAGATCTGTGCCTCTTTTTTTTTCACGTTCTAGCTTTTTGATACCTCTCAATCATCCTTAACTGTTTTGTTTTGGTAAATAGTGCTCTTGTCTCCTCTGGATATAAAGTGGTTTTGTATTATATATTTTTTAAACACTTCCCATTATCAAAATTGCCCAGTTTATAATGGTCACTATATCATTGCATTCAAGTCTGCTTTATCTAAATCTAGAATATTAGCAGATGATGTTTTACGATTCTTTTCTCAGAACACTTTATAACATTTAATCTTAATACAACTTCTCTTAGGTAAATGTTCCTACACTGTTAGGCTATTAACCAAATCTTTCTCATTAGTAAACCTAATATGGCATGCCCCTTATTAGATCAAGGACATTTGGTTGCAGAAAACTATCCCAAACACACTCAAGAAATTTGCCATCTTTCCCAGATTGCCTGGATCCATGAGAGTTCACCTATTGCCACAACAGGTTCACAGCAGAAGCCATCTCCCTGGCCCTACACTCCGCCCTGGAACAACTGAAGAACAAAGGCATTTATGTTCGAATCCTATCTATTGACCACAGTTTAGCCTTCAACACCATTATTCTTACAAAACCCATCTCCACACTCCATGGCCTAGAGCTCAGCCCTTCCCTCTGTGACTGGATCTTAGACTTCCTAATCCACAGACCGCAATCAGTAAGGATAGGCAACAATACCTCCTCCATGATTATGCTCAACACCGATGTCCCACAAGGTTGTGTCCTCAGCCCCTTACCACACACCATATACACTAATGACTGCGTGGCCAAATCCCTTTCCAACTCAATTTCATGTTTGCCCACTGTAGTGGGTCAGATCTCAAACAGTAATGAAACGGTGTACAGGAAAGAGATAGAGAATAAATTATCGACTTCAGGAAGCATAGTGGAGGACATACATTGTCTACATCACGAGGGACGACGTGGATATGGTCAAGAGCTTCAAGTTTCTAGGTGTCCAATCACCGACAAACTGACCTGCTCCCTTCACGCCAACGCTATAATTAAGAAAACCCATCAACACCTCTACTTTCTCAGGAGACTAAGAAAATTTGGCATGTCCGCCAAGGCTCTCAGCAACTTTTACAGATGCACCATAGAAAGCATTGTGATTGTATCACAACTTGGTATGTATCCTGCTCTGTTCAAGACTGCAAGTAACTACAAAGGGTCATGGACGAAGCCCAGTCCAACACACAAACCGGCCTCCCATTATCTACGTTTTTCACTGCCTCAGAAAAACAGCCAGCATAATCAAGGATCCCACACAGCCCAGACATCAGGAAAAAGATACAAAGTCTGATGTCAGCTACCTATTGATTCAAAAAAAGCTTCTTTCCTGTTGCCATCAGTATTTTAAATGGACCTATCATACTAAGTTGATATTTCCCTACACCTTAGCTATGATTGTATCATTACATTCTAACCTCTCCTTTCCTTCTCTATACAGTATGCTTTGCCTCTTTCCTTCACTGTATATTAATCATGTGAAAATAATAAATCAAATCAAAATATATGCTAGTTTGCATGCTCCAATCTACACAAAAGTTAAAATTCCCAATCGAAACCACCCAAGGCTTTACATGTTGTCTAATCTTTGCATTTAAGGACATCACAGCTGCTTTCAGTCAGCTGAAAGGTAACTACAATTATGCATTCTTTGCTTGCATTCTTTTCTATTTCCAATTATACCAATAAAGTTTCTTATATTACATTAAAATGATTTCATCTTAATCATTAAGGCTACTCATTCCCTGTTACTATTTTCCCTATCTTTCTTGTAGCCCTTATAAATACCATAACCAGTTCCAATCCTGACAGTTTTGTAATCCATGACTCAGTAATGGTTACTATACCAAACTCTCCAAGTTGAATTTGCAGCTGCAATTCATTCAATTTGTTTCTTATTCCTCATGTATTTATATAAAGAATGATTCTCTGGATTACATACCTAACCATGCCTGTCATATTCCAATATATTATTTCAGATAATACTCTACAGTTTTGAACAAAAATAAACTTAAAATTGTTTCTTCAAACCATGTGATTTTTTTGGATGTACCAGCATCAGACAGCCACGAGACTCAAGCAAATATCTAATTAAATATGGGCATTCTCAGTTATACGGAAAATTTCATCCTTTGTTTCAGGATAGAATGTCAACAGAAAGACTATCATTCCAATCTACTTAACTTCTTGATTCAACATGGACAAAAGACGCATCAAAATTCAATGCTTGTTAAACAAACATGTAAATGTTTCCATTGACCTTCCACTATTTTATGATAGTCCCTTATCTGAACCCAGACTGGGCAAGTTTCAAAAATGTCACGTGACAATACAAAATGCTTATTGATCTGACCACCCATCTTATTTGAAAAAGAACTGTGGACTTGCAACAGTTCATATGGGTGAGACAGCCATGTTTATTGTTTGTTTTCAAATCAGCAAGAATCAGCTCTGCAGAGTCAAAGAGATCAAAAAAACGCTGAATCAGTTGCATACACTTGAGAATTAATCTCTTGGAAATTTAACAATAAGAAATCTTGCATCTTGATGAGAAACCTCTGTTTTCAAAACATTCATCTCCACTAAAAGCATCAACACATCTAAGAAACGACAGGCCTGCCATGAAAGAAGGTCTAAGATAAATATAAATTGCAATTATATTGTTATTTTTCTTAATCTATATCTAAACCTTATGTAACTGCTAGTACGTGCAAGTTCAGTGAGTGGGATGTGTTTTTAAAACTTAAGACAAGTGTGAAATAATAAAAACCTTTTTTGTTTTAAAATCTTATAGGAAAGCTTGCTGCTGGAATTATTTAAATTGGAAGGATCACTAATGGTAAGAAAATACACATACCTCACTGACAAACTATGGACAGTCAGAAAACATATTCACTCAATCCATGATTGATTCTTCAGTTCAAATGTGTCTTATTTCTCTTTTCTAGTGTAATCATTTTATGTTTTGTTTTTCATTTATCTGAATTGCCTGCAGCCTAACTTTTGATAGTTTCTCTACTCTCTTCCCAATTATTTGTTTTTGAATTATTATTAACATTAGTTTTTCCATCTGAGCACTCCCACACCCCTCCCATTTACTAGTTTAAAGTCCTTGTGACCACCTTATTTATTCTTTCCTCTCAGACCCTGGTCAAGCAGGATTCACATAGAACATTTTATGTACATCTCTTTCATGTCCTAATATTGTTGCCAGTGTCCCTTAAAATGGAAACTTTCCTTCTCAAACTATTCCTCAGCTATGTGTTCACTGCCCTAATTTGTTTATCTCTATGCCAATTTGCACATTAATTACTGAAATAATAACCAAATATTATAACCCTTGAGGTCCTGTTCTTTAATTTAGATCCTAGCCTGGGTACTTTCCAAAGAGGACCTTTTGCTCATTCTCTGTTGTTGGTCCCAACACAGACCGCAATGACTAGATCCTCTCATTCCCTTTCCAATATATTTTAAGTCGTGTTATGATTTGCCTCACCAGGGTAGAAAGGAGCATACCACAGGGGATTTTCAAACATGTTTACCAAAGATGATATATGTATTGGATGAATTCCCTACAAACTACTTGGCGCTTCCTGTCCCCTTCCCACTCCATCTCCCCTCCAAAACTTTGAGCAGACTCCTACTCCAAATCCCATGGTCCATATTTTGGCTGTCCTTCTGCAAGGGCAGCATGGCAGCACAGTGATTGGCATTGCTGCCTCACAGTATAGGGACCCAGATTAAATTCTTGGCTTGGGTCACTATCTGTCTGAAGTCTGCACCTACTCCCCATGCCTGCGTGTGTTTCCTCCAGGTGCTCCAGTTTCCTCCCACAGTCCAAAGATGTTAGGTGGATTGGCCATGCTAAATTGCCTGAGTGTCAGGGGGATTAGCTATGGTAAATGAATAGGGTTATGGGGATAGAATCTGAATGGAACTATGGTCAGTGCAGAGACCAAAAGTTCTCCTTCTGCATTCTTGGGTTTTATGATTCTACTTTTATCATCACAGGTTAAACAGTACATTGAACCTGTTCAATAGCATCAGCTTCTGAAAATTCTCACTCTCTATCATACCTTCCTTATACAATATTATCAGTCACACCAAGCCAGCTCTTTGGTATGTGGCTAAAGTTCAGAGCAAACTATCCAGACATCCCTCCCTTTCATATGTGTGTTATCACAATGCACATGCTAGCTCAAATGTTGACTGTGAAACTATATTCACTTTGGATAATTTCACTGTCCACAAACTCCCAGACACACAACCTGTTCTGCCATATTTTGGTCTCCATACATTTGTAGCTTTTTTTTAGTTTGTTGCAAGTGTTCTTTTATTTTTCTGTATACTGCATCTGGCTAAGCACTAAAACACTGGACATTTAAAAAAACCAGAAGTATTGGATGCAAAAAGTCACAACCCTACCCTTGTGCATAGATATCCCATTTTCACAACTTCTGTACTCTGATTATGATGTATTCTGTTCTGTGATCACTCCATGTCAACCACTGGCTGGTTCAGTAACGCTTCTGATAAAGGGTAACCTCCGCATGTAATGTTTGGCTTGTTATTTTTGAACTAACCATTCACTGGCATTCAGATGATATGAATGCTACTTCCCAGCACAAGTCTAAACATTATCAAGATCCTGCTTTATATGAGTTGCTTCATTGTTGGAGGATCATGCATGGTGCTGAGCTGAGCGAAATAAAATCAGGCAGCAAAAACCCTTAGTACTGTTCATAGAATCATAGAATCATAGAGAAATAAACATGCACCTTGCTGAAGCTAGCTGACTGTGGGAAGATGGGAAATCAGTTGGCTATCATTCTTAGCTGGCTGACAGGGCAAATTGAGGGCCAATTAGGCCCCAACACACCAAGACTTCCTCCAGCACTTTTTCTCAATAGGTCTAGGAAGTGTGCTGCTCATCCATTTACAGACCCATCCAAATACTTCCTCAGGTAGGCCTAGGGTATTGAAAAAGCAGCCCAGGTTCCTTCTCCTCAACTGATGGCTGTGTATTTTCAGGTGAGAAACAGGCAACCAGCAGATGAAGATCACCTCACATTATTCCAAGGCTAAACTACTGTGCAGTTTAAGCATAAATTTCCCTCAACTTGTTCTCCATTACTTTGGTTATATAGTTTAACATTCTGTTTGTTATGCTTATTGTTTTTCAAGTTTTAGCTCCTTAGATCATCAACAACCTGTCCTGGTCTCCCATGCTGACACTATTGTTAAGAAAGCCCACCAACACCTCTACTTTCTCAGAAGACTAAGGAAATTTGACATGTCAGCTCCAGCTCTCACCAACTGTTACGGATGCACCACAGAAATCATTCTTTCTGGTTGTATGACAACTTGGTATGGCTCCTGCTCTGCCCAAGACTGCAAGAAATTACAAAAGATTGTGAATATAGTCCAATTCATCTCACAAAGCAGCCTCCCATCCATTGATTCTGTCTAGACTTGCGCTGCCTCAGCAAAGCAGTTATCATAATTAAGGACCCCCCACACCCTGGACATACTGTCTTCCACCTTCTCCTATCAGAAAAAAATATAAAAGTCTGAAGTCATGTATCAACTGACTCAAGAACAGCTTCCTCCCTCCCTCCACCCTAATTATGGCTGTAACACTACATTCTGCAGCCTCTCGTTTCCTTCTCTATGAAGGGTACACTTTGTCTGGATAGCGTGAAAGAAATGATATTTTTCACTGTACACTGGTACATGTGACAATAATAAATCAAATCAAATCAAGTCAAATCAAACATTGTTACTTGCTGCAGCAAGTGGCTATGCTAAATTCTAACTGTACTAACGTTACTAGATCTCAGGCATTTTCACATGCAATATTTCACAAATGTGCATATTAAGTTTCATTTGCCATGATGGAACTTATTTACAAATATTATTGAATTTGCAGCAGGGTTAAAATGTTGTATTTGTTTTGTCACAAAGGGAATAAAAATATCCCAATTTTAAATTACACCACCAAACAAAGCACATTTTTTATTGCATTTATTATTACAGAGATATGGGCATTAACATTAGTGTGGGCATTCTTTATATGTATAATATCTGTCCCAATATATAGTATAGAAATACATTCTTCATCAACAGCTGTATTAAGAAATACACTTAGTAAAATTCTGAGCTGTACTGAATAAAATCTGTGCATCTAAAGAAAAAGCATTTTTTCTTATCATCCTTTGGGCCTTCATTCATATAGCATCCTTAATCACAGAATAGCGAGAAGACCTCACCTAATACTATTATAGATCTGATCACTGAAATCTACAAGAACAGTAGACAGTACAGATTCACCCTCTTAATTTTTTCAATTTCCCACTGGGCATGTGTTATATCTCCACTTTCCTTAGTAGTACAGATGATGCCAAGCACTTTTTGTGATAGAGACAGGAATAAAATAATTATATCCCAGTGGAGAGTTCCTCAATTTGAAGTTTCAATCAACACAACTTTCCCTATCACAATGACAAATGAGATGTTTACAGCCAGAGAGAGTTTGATTAAGTAATAATAAGTAATAACACATCTCATGGAAGTGGTCAAATCATTCTGAATTCAGGGTCATACTGGAGAGTCAGAACAATTTCAGATTTATATTTTTTAATGGGAAAAGACTGCAACCTGAGATCTTGTCCACAACCCAATACTGTACCTGTTAGAGGAACCCTTTTAAAAGTGCCATTTTTGCTATATGAATTCAACATGTGGCTACTGAAATGCTGATGCATTTGAAAATGGGAAACAGATATCTGAAAAAGGCCAGGACCCAAACTTTAATATATTATTCCCTCACTCAAATAGTCCAAATAGTGTCAGTTAGTAGTATACTGCTGGTCAGAAATGTGTGCATGTGCTTCCTGTCTACCATGTTGGGACATTGTAGGCTAATTAGCACATGAAAATGGACACTGCATAGCTGAATCTTTAGGGCATGAACTTTAAATATTCTGAATTATATGTAGCAATAGAAATGAAGTGTATTTTTACTTTCTTTGCTGGTAACCGCCATTGTTATTGTTGTGAATTAAGGTATTCATCATGGTAGGGAACACTTTCTTACTCTTTACACCAAGTTACAGAGTTGCACACTGAAGGTATATTATAAGCTAGATGCAGAATAAAGTTTTCCCAATAATGATCCTTAGCCCAATCTAAGGAAAACAACCTGACAATACCAGTGCAATGATTATTGTCACGAGTCATTTTTTTTGCAACTTCGGATAAAAATCTCAATTATGTCCAAGCTAAAGACAGCTTTGTGCTTTGCTCATCTTTCACTAAGTAATTTGCTCCACTTACTTGGAATTTACTTCATTTAGAATCTTAGAAGATAGTGTGTGAACATTTGATTATCATCTTCTTTTTGGAATCTAGTGTGTCAATTTTCTAAACCTACCAGAATCCTGTTCACATCTTCTATCACATTGCATAATTTGTTCTTAGCAGTTCAATTCATCCTGAATATTTGCATTTACTGTATCTCACAGGCAATAAAGATCTTAGGAGCAGGAGTTGGCCATTGAGATCTTTGAACCTGCTCTGCCATTCGATATGATCATGGTTGATCCATTAATGGTCTCATTTCCACTTTCTTATCTGTCCCCATAATTCTTGACTTCCTATTCTTTTTGACTTGTTCCATAAAGATATTAAACTTTAGACTATAATATAAAGTTATGTATTGATTTATTTATGTAAAATTCAGATGACTTTCAATTACATTGGTTTTTATCCCAGATATAGTATCAGTGTTGGCAGAGTTACCTACCCATATGTGGTGCAGAACCAATTAACAATAGTTAAAGGCCTATGATCAGAGGCTGACTGAAACTTTTCTGCTGGCCTGCAGACCCTTCAAGGTAACGGGATTGGTTGAACTGTCTGGAGGCAACCTCAAGGTTGCAAATTGGATGGTTAGCAACAGCGGCCTGCATTTAAAAGTTTAAGAAGCTGGACAGAAGGCATCTCAAACAATGGATATTAAAACTCTAGATTTTTCAAGTGAAACCCTGGTGGGAATGGGCTGGATTTTTAAATAGGTCGGGACCAAGATCAGAGGTGAGCAGTTGTGTAATTTTGTGCCACCATCACAATCCTGAGCCACTTTCAGCGAGGGCAGCTCAGGATCAGAACGGCTGCCTGTGCTTTCCAACAGGCATACAATTCAGGACAATTAATTTTATTAGGGCCCCAGTCCCACACTAACTGAGGTTTTTAGTCAGCAAAGCAAGCAGCCCAAATCAGCGTGGACTAAATTCAGGCCAACATGGTGGGCTCAGGATTAAAAAGTGAGAGGCATGGAGGAAGTGGATCAGGCATGGAAAACCCTTCCTCAACACTTAACAGCAGCTGCATCCCCAAAACTGATCAGCAGCCAGGTGTCCCAGCTAATTGAAGTCCCAGCTAATATTTTGTTATTAACTTTAATTTTCCTCACTGCTGTTTTCACACTATTATGTAGGTTAAACTGAATAGAATCCACACAGGTGGTTAAAGGTATACATTCCCAAATAATTTGGAATGTTCTGAGGATGTGAAAGATACTT
Organism: Sphyrna mokarran; assembly: GCA_024679065.1. NCBI lineage: Eukaryota > Metazoa > Chordata > Chondrichthyes > Carcharhiniformes > Carcharhinidae > Sphyrna > Sphyrna mokarran. The sequence goes on from JAGIQG010000003.1 coordinate 113,106,100, forward strand.
TATGAAAGCAACCCACCCCCCCCACAATGACATTGCAAATTAATTGTAAAATTTAACGAATCGATAATCAGTAATCATATATAATTCTGTTTTACCAAAAATAGATTTTGACTATTTAGGAATGGATTTTCAGGATTGGGAAGATTCCACAAACCTTCAAGGATGATGATCTGGATCTGGAAAATGAAGTTCTGCTTCTATTTTTGGCAGATCCAATTTGTGATGATACAGGAAAGGAGCAGAGAATGACATGCACAGGAAAGAAACCCAAATTCAGCACAGCCAGTTGAACTTACTTTTAAGTTCAAAGAGATCTTATTTTGGATGATTCATGGGTCTTAACCTACAGTAGGAAATCACAATTTGAAGAAATGAATGTAAACATTCCTGAAGTGGGTAAGATCTGTTTAGGTGTCATGATGATGGGCCTTTCTCTGTGCTGTAAAACTCTATGATTGTGAGCCTTTTAAATGCTGCATTCTTTAAACATGAGAAAAAAAGACTTAAGCTCTCAGTGAGAGTTAAAATGTCCCTTTGATGGACACCTGATGTAGGTTCAAATCAAACATTATCATCTGGTTGTGCAGTTTTATTATCTTTGTTGACATCTCCCAGAGCATTTTTGTTATTATGAATGCTTCATTGAATTTTAAAAACTACAATTATCTCAGTAGGAGTTATAATTTCATAGTTTGATTGACAGCTTGAAGAGGCTATTAAAAGATGAATTGTCCTTGATGCGAGGTCTGAATAGAACTTAGTTTTTAAGAGAGATTAAAAACATGAGGAGATGCAAAAACTTCACCTGGATTTCATGAATTGGAGTTTTCCACTATAAAATGTGTCGAAATGAGAGCAGAATTAGGTTGTTAAAAGATTAGTTTCATTCATCTCCCCATATTGGGAAGCAAGGTGGCAGAGTAGTTAGCACTGCTGCCTCATGGCACCAAGCACTAGTTTAAACCTAGCCTTGGGTAACTGTCTGTGTGGAGTTTGTGCATTCTCCCCGTATTTGCAGCAGTTTCCTCTGGGTGGAATGGTTTCCTCACAGTACAAAAATGTGTGGATTAGGTTGATTTGCCATAGTAAATTGCCCCTTAGTGTCAGGGGGATGAGCAAGTTGGACAAATGGGATAGGGCCTGGGAGGGATTAGATTCCATGCAGATACAATAGGCCAAGTGGCCTCCTTTTGCACTCTAGGGTGTCTATGAGTTCTTTGGTTTGCCCATGGTGCATATTGGGTGAGTGGCTATGGAGATGACATGGGAGTATGAAGGGGTCATGAGGACGGATGGTGGGCATGAGATGACATGAAGGTTTGAAAAGGGCCTGGTATTTGGATGGACATAAGAATTAAGAGCAGGCATGGATTATTTATCCCCTTGAGACTGTTTTGCCATTCATTAAGAACATGGTTAATTGGATTGTGGCCTCAACTCTACTTTCCTGTCTGCTCCCCATAATCCTTGACTCCCTTGTGTTCAAAAAAATCTATGCAACTCAGTCTTGAATACATTCAATGACCCAGCCTTCAATGTTCTCTGAGAAAGTATATTCCACAAATTGAAGACCCTTTGAGAGAAAATATCCTCCTTATTTGAATCTTAAATGGTAAAGCACTAGTATCCCCTTGTGGGAGACCAGAGGGCCAGAGGGCATAATCTCAGAGTAATGGGTTGCCCAATTAACACAGAGATGAGGGTGTTTTTTCTATCAGAAAGCAATGAATCTATAGACCTCTTTACAGCAGATGGCTGTAGAGACTACATTGTTAAGTATGCTCAAGACTAAATAAATAGATTTTTAATCAAGGAGTATGGGGATAAGACAGGGAAATGGAGTAGAGGATTATTGTATCAGGAAAGAAAATCCCTGAGTTGTCCTGACTCCACAAGAAGATTTCATTCTTTTTTAAATAACTCACCTTTAGTTGCTAGCTGTTTCTAAGGCTGCAGAAGCTAATAAAGAATCTTCTGATACATTATTCACCTTCCTTCCCTTCACCGGGCCAACACGTGAATAATGTATCAGAAGTGCTGAGGGAAACATATTTTAGTGAGGAGCTGAAGGAAATTAACATTTATAGAGAAATAGTTTTGGGGAAATTAATGGGATTGAAGATGGATAAGTCTCCTTGTCCTGATAATCTGCATCCCAGCATACTTAAGGAAGTTTAGAAGTTTAAGGAAGGCCCTGGAAATAACAGATCCATTGATAGTCATTTTCCAAAATTTTTTGGACTCTGGACTGGAGGTAACTACTATAAGCCCACTATTCAAAAAGGGAGGAGGACAGAAATCAGGAACTACAAACCAGTGAGCCTAACATCAGGGAAGTTGCTAGACTCTATTAACAAGGATTTCATAGATTGGCATTTGGAAGGCAGTGGTAATCAGACAAAGTTAGCATGGATTTAGAAAAAGGAAATAGTGCTTGATGAATCTATTGGAATTTTTTGAGGATGTAACTAGTGGAGTTGACGGAGGAGAACCAGTGGATGTGGTTTATTTAGACTTTCAGAAGGCTTTCGACAAGGTCTCATGTAACAGACTACTATGTAAAGTTAAAGCACATTGCAGGTAATGTCTTGAGATGGATAGAAAGATGATTAACACATAGGAAGCAAAGAGTTGGTATCAGTTGCTGAAAGTAAGCACGCAAATACAGCAGGAATAAAGAAGACAAATGGTATGTTGGCCTACATAGCGAGAGGATTTGAGGGATGTTTTAATGCAAATGTATAGGGCATTGGTGATGCCACGCCTAGAGTATTGTGTGCAGGTTGGTGTCTGAGGAAGGATCTCCTTGCAAAAGAGGATGTAGAACAAAGGTTTACCGGGCTAGTTCCTGGGATGGCAGGTCTGTCACACAAGGACTGACTAAATTGGTTAGGATTATATTCACTGGAGTTTAGAAGAGAGTGGATCTCATAGAAACTTATAAAATTCTAACAGGATAAATTCAGAAAAAATATTCTCAACGGTGGGGAAGTTCAGAACTAGGAGTCATAGTTTGAGGATAACCCTTTTAAAGCTGAGGTGATGAGAAATTTCTTCACCCAGAGGATGGAGAATGTGTAGAATTCACGACCACAATATGCAGTTGAGGCCAAAGTTTTGTGCGATTTTGTAAAAAAGTTAGATATACCTCTAGGAATCAAGGGATATGAGGGGAAGGAAAGATCAGAATATTAAATTTGATGATCAGCCATGATCAAAATGAAGATGGATAGGTTTGAAGGGCTGAATGGCCTACTCCTGTTTTTAGTTTTTATGTTTCAATGTTTTCAGTGTTTTTCAATACATAAGGAAACTGATACCTGTTTTAGACAGCCAAAAATTATGTCTGAAAAATGGCACAAACTAATTTTGTTTAAATATTTCACAAGCATTCACTGGGTGCAAGATTTTGGTTCTCAAAATTGAGCCTCACTGCATCAGTTTTGTGCCTGCAAAATGGGTGCAGTGAGGTTTCATTTCAACTCCTTATAGTTTTTAATTGAAACATTTCCACGCTCCATGGGATTAAATATTTGAATGTTCAGTGTTAAGCTATTGTCATATTTAAAAATAAAGCATTAACTTGTAATTAAAAACTACATTTGGTGTGGCTAGTTTGGTTGCCTGTTCTCCCTTTAATTTAAATTCTGAAATGTCCTGAGATTTCTGTACTTACAGCTCTTTCCTCTTCCTTTCCCGAATGTGATCCATAATGGTCTCTAATATGAGGTCAGTTAGTGGATTTTATACATTTTAGTTTAATTATCATTCCTTTCTGTTTTATATGACTACAAGAAGCATTAGAAAAATTCACATGTATGTTTTCAAGATCCTTTGCAAATTAACCAAGTTTAAACTAGAATAATCTTTTATTCCTATGACATTTATTAAAGCAGGTTTTAGAACTATATATCACAGTGGATTTTGAAATGTAACAATATATGCATCCAAACCTCTGCATAGTGTTGTATTAATATTTCATTAAATAAACTTTAGTTTGTCAGGCTAAGTTTCTAGTTGTCACTTATAGTTGTTTCTAGCTGAACATTTACCAGTTCATCAGGTAGCTGAGACCAAAATATAATGATTGTTTTATATCTACTTGACTGCTGTGGAACAAAAAAATGGGCAGCTAACTGAAATATGTTACAGCTTTGCTTACTGGATCAAAGGTTTGTGACATACTGAAAAACATACAGGGACAAAGAACAAGTAATACCTTAAGTTCCATACTGCTAAACACAACTTACGAGCTCACATATGTATCCAAAAGGTTGTTCATATATCTCCGCTTTAAACAATGATTTTTTTGTTAACAGCTTCTGCTAAAGAGTCTCTGAATGCAAACAATGTATTTAGATTGTATTAATGCCCATATAAAACAGATAGAATTTAATAAGATTATGTAAGGTAACATAAAACTGTTACTGAAGTATCAGAAAAAAAAAACAAGGCATTATATCAGAGAGTTATTGCACAATTATGGTTGATCAGTTAACAGTCTGAATTGATTAACTACAATTATCTCTAAGTTTATGTTTGAAAGTTACTGCTTGTGATGTTAGTGATTAAATGCTTAACAAGCTCACAATATTTCTTTGCTATTTTAATGCAGGCATTGACCATCTAAACTGAACAAGCTACACTACCTGTTAAAATGGTAGGCAAAGAAATATCATATGCTGACATCACAAATAATAATTTTTAGGTTTATATATCCCCAGGATGTAGAGCTAAAGAAGGCAGCTATTTACGAATATGTATAAACCTGTTTGTGATAAATAACATTTATGCATTTATCACTTTCCATATAATTTAATATTCAGTGTTGAATTCATAATGCAACCAAAGTTATTACAAATTGCTAAATAATTATTTGGTTTGCAATACCCAGGGCGACTCAAGTTTCCAAGCTTAGATATGGAACATTATCGATATTTATATTAAAGTTGACCGAGAGAGCAACAATGCAAGCAAGCACATTCCATTCAAAATGCATAGTCCCTTAACTTTAATATTCTGGCTTTATATTGCTTTATATTTTGCTATTCTACAATTTATTGCAAATGCAGGATAATTCATTTCAGTTTGTATGGCATGCAAAATAATGGCTGGTGATGCGTTATAAAGGCGAATATAGTCTTCATATGAAGATGAATCAGCCATGAGCATATATAAAAGCTGCAGTGAAAAATCAAAAAGACTACATGCATCTCATTAATCCGACCCTCACAGTAGGTTTTACTTTTCCATATAATGCAGCATAGTGCAAAAGACTTCACATTTTTACACCAACAATAATATAGCAATTTATTATATTTACTCATTCACATAAATTATTCTTTAAATTATGCAGTAGTATAGTAGCATGTAAAAACTTAATGTGTATGTCTGAAATTTCAGAAGAAATGTTTACATATTTAAGTAGGTTATAACTTTTGTTCAAACAGCAGTGAAAAAATGTTTGATGATTACACGGTGTACATGCGCTACTATCACATGGCATAATTTAAAGGTCTTTATGAATAAAATCAAATGCTATAACTGTGTGCATCTTGTATGTCCTTTAAACAATCACCTTACAGGCATTTTTAAAAACATACAAATTATCAAATTAATCTCACCTGTAGAGCAACTGTAGTATTCTTTCTGGGATGCTTTCCTACCAAGCCTTGTTCCTTGCGTCGCTTGAATTTCCTAAAGTAGTCCTGTATCAGGAAGGTGGCATAGAACTTCCCCACGGTTACCTCATCATCTATGTAAATAGACCAAACAAATTCCTCCTTTTTCAAAACAATAGCTTCTTTCTAATCATTTTGGAACTTTCTAATTTGACTGTTTTCTGTTACGTATGTTCTAAACTTTATAATAATGTGTGTTTTTGTTCCAAATAATGTATCTTAAGAATTAAATTGAAAGAATTAAATTTAAGAATTAAACATTTACTATAATCCTTTGCATGTATCAGCAGAATAATTAAAGGTGAATAATACATATCATATTTCTTATCTAAGGGTCAACGTGTTGTAAAATGGGAAAATGTGTCATTCCTTTGCTTTATTACATACACCGACTCATGAGATTTTCTTGACTATATCTCTAAATGTGGTTATTTTTGCAGTATACAGTAAACATATTTGCAGCTATTCTGAAGTTCTACAAATTTAAAATGAATGGCAAATATCACAAGATAATCTGTTAGTAACTCTGTTGCTTGCCTGAAAAAGCATCTAAGCTTCTCAATGACATAAATTATTTTTGAACACAGCAATTTAAAATCACTACGTTCCAACGTTGTACCAACCTCAAAATTGTTTGCAGATATTACTTTCACCAATTTTTTCATTCAATTGCATACTTGTGTCTCAAACAGCAAAGGCTACTGACTATAGCTCAACATTCAACAAAGTAAATATGCATGCTACCTGTGCTATGCAATAATGTGTTAATTATATCCAAGGAATAATTGTAGCATGATCTTGGGCACTTTGGGTTGCCACTGGTTATGGTGCCAAAAACAAAACTACAAGCAATTACCATTCCATTGTTCTTCAAAGGATAGAAAACCTTATAGACCCAGATCTTTTTCAGTTAACACATTACCTTTTATAAATCTTTTATTATGCTATATTATTAGTTCACATTGTTTAGCAGAACAATAAAAAATGAAATTGTATAATTAAGAATGAAAATACATTCTACTTTCTAAGTTTAAAGTATACCAAAAATCTTCAAATATGCAATATGTATTATTCACCTTCATGACTGATGTGAACTAAAATTGCAAGATAGAAAGGCACAAACAGGTGTTAGGCTAAATGTACCAAAGAAACAAATCACCCAGCTGACAATAATTCAAGTTGTTTTTGGTTATTTTTTGAACAGTTCCACTCGGTTATGAATAAGCAATTGGGAATCTTTCTCCGTAACTTACATGGAGGGATGTGAATAAGGAAAATTGGAAAATAAATGATTGATAATGCATCACACCTTCAAATTACAAAGGATACTGTCTTTTATTGATTTATAACTCTATTAGTGAATTCTAGAAACATTAAATAAATATTACAGAAACCATTTCTAAACCAAATTATGTTTAAAGACTTTTTATTTTTCTTGGAGGAAAAAGTTGAATACTGTCATCCCATGGCAGGCAGTAAGACCAAGAAAGTCTTCTGGTCAGATGTGCTTGATGCAGGACATGCTTTTCATGACAGGCTGGTGACCTCTTCATGGAAAATCTAACTATAGAAACATACATAAGCATGTGCTTTGTCTGCCTTATGTGTCGGTAGACATAGGAAAACCTCTCATCTAACTAAGTTCATGTTTAAACAGAGCTTCATGAAATACATTTAAATGGATAATGTTATTCATTGATTGCTTTCATTTGGACAATCTTAACTTAATTCCTTAATCAGTGGAAGTCCACAGCTGGGAACATTTTTAAAATTTAACCTGGCTGCATAATTCAGAACTGTAAAAAAAAGTCACCAGATATAATGGGCATATTTTCTGGCAGTCGGATTAGAGGCATATTAACCTAAAGAGTATTGTTAATTGTAGCACGCACTGTGCTTAAAATATGCATGATATTACTTTGTCTACTATTTAAGCGGAGGCATTAACCATTTAAAATAAATGGGATAAGTCTTTAATTAAAACAGAGCTTTAGCAAATTTCACATAAAAATGTTAAACATTTATTTATTGGTATCATTGAATCTAGTTTCTGATTATTGCTATAACAGTCTAGAAGCATTTTTCTTTCTTCATTCCATGTAATGCCCTGAGAGGAGTTGACATTAACAATCTTACAAAACAGCATTTAGCTCTATGTAAATGCTATTGTTAATAGAGCTTCTTGATAACATAGATTATAATCAATTAAATGTACCTGCTATCCAGTTATTCCTGGATTGTGAAGTATTCATATTAATTCTAACATGCTATAAGCACTCAAGAACTGAACTCATGAATCCACTTCCAAAACAATTTAGGTACTAGGCTAATAGTTTTCCTTACAACTGCAACTAGTTCAACAGCATTAAGTTATAGAAAGTCTATTCAGTAGTTCAGTGACAAGTTGGGAAAGTCAAGGTCATAAAGGAATTTAAATACAATAATGAGAATTTCAAATTTGAGGCGTTGAGGGACAAGGAGCTAACATAAGTCAGGATGAACAGTAATGGCAGCATAGAGCACAGTCAACAGTGCTTTATAATGAATGAGACATTGGCAAGAGATGGTAATGCAGTGGCAATGTCTACTAGACTAGTAATCCAGAGGCCCAGACTAATGCCTAATCACTAATGTGAAATTCCATCACAATGGAATATAAATTCAATGATTGAATCTGGAATATAAAGCTAGCCTCGATAATGATGACCATGACAACAATCATCAGTTGTTGCAAAACCCCATCTGGACTGTCAATCTCCTTTATAGAAGGAAATGTGGAGCCACAGCAATGTAGTTGATTCTTAACTGTTCTCCAAAATGGCCAAACAAGCCACTCAGTTTAAGGGCAAATAGGGATGGGCAACAGATATTGGCCTCGCCAGTAATACCAACAATCTATGAAAGTATAAAGAAAAAAAATGTTGAAACTGAAGCTAAAAAAGCAAGGATGTGGGTGTAAGACACAGAGCAGACATGGATGATGTCACAGAGATGGAATAGGCAGTCTTTGTGATGGAGAGTATATAGGGTTGGGCAGAAGATTCATTTTCAGCGTGAGAAAGTTAAGTGGGAGATCTATGAATAATAGGAGGTCGGTCTGTTAGTAAGAAGAGCCACAGAGGTGACATGGCAAAGTATGCTTTTTCAGTATTCTTGTGGGCCAGGAAGGGCAGGAGTGGACCTGGCCTCACGAGGAAATCGTGAACATGCTCTGCTCCAGCACTGCTACTTTGATACCCACTCCTACCAGGATTTTCCCAATCCATTTTCCTTACTTGCCTATCTTGATTCTAATGCCTAGGCAGCTGCTACCTAACATTTCAGGCTGTTTGATCAAGATGTCAGTCAGCAGCATGCAACTGAGACTCTACCATTGAAATTGCTGAGATTGCTTCTCGTTTTGCTGCATACCTGCCTGGAAATAAAATTGAGGTTATGGATTACATTGTTCACATTGAATTCATTGCACCTGGTATCATACATGGAAAATAAGCTATGGGGATTATGAAATATGAAGGATAATGTTCAAAGGGCTAGAAATGTATTGTGCTGCTTTTGGAGAGAAGTGGAAAGTTCTTGGAGCCAAATTATTGATAAATTCAGAACAGTTTTGTCAATTTTGATGTATTTGTATTTGATTTCAGTTATAATTAAGGATGGGGAGTGCATTTACATAGAGTTAAATGGCCTAATTCTGTGCCTGGATCTGGTGGTTTTATAGCTGTATCTCAGAGGGTTTTTTAAAATGCAATTGGCCAAATTTTCCCATCTCATCCATGGCAGGATTTGTGTTAGGCAGAAGAAGAGAATCCAGCGGCAAGGAATAAGTCAGAAACCCACTAGCATAAAAATAGTTTGCCATTCTCCCACTGACAGTTTAATGCTGGATCGGGTATTCCACTGACCAGTGATATGAATGCTATTTGCATTCATTACCATTTCATGAATGCTGATTTACTTAGCTTCTCACCAAAATCATATACTGCCTTGCAATCTTGTTTCATGCCAGTGGGAAATCATGTCCGTCTGAATCTCATTGAAAAGAGTGGCACTCACACATCAGACTTCAAGGCTTCATGAGTGCAACACAAATAACCAACATTTCATAATGCTGCACCACTCTGATTGCAATGCAGCTGGACCCCCACACTTGCTGGGCTGTAGACTTGGTCTGTTCCCCTGGCACTTGCCTCTGCAGTCACGGTACTCAGGCCAGGGCTCAACTTTCCAACACTGATCAGTGCTGCAACCAGGAATGGGGGAGTTTTATTGCTCCCAGTGTCTGACACCATTATCCAGAAGGACGCTATGGAAGGGAAGAGATAGCAGTGGAAGGGGCACAATGGAAGTCAGAGGAGCAGAAAAGTTTTGCAAGATAATGGAGGAGGAAGGAGGTGATGAGACCAGGAGTGGGAATGCAACAAACAAAGGGGTGAAAGGGATATCATATCTGTGCATGCACGAATAGGAGGGGAGTCTCAAATGCAAAAGGAGGAGAGGTTGTTAGTGTTCCATAAAAAGGATGGGTCACATGCAGACTCATGGTCAGGGGTGGTTCGGGAAGGGAGACAGTGTAGTCCTCAGTTATCAGGGCAATGGCAACAATGTGAAAGTCAAAGTCCTTCGTAGGGGTTTGAAGTCAGGAATCAGAGAGTAGAAACACCTCTGGGATTCTGTGGAAAGCAGTCAGAGATTTGAGATACCCTTGGGGCTTTGTGAACTTCATAGTCAACAGTCAATCAGTGGAGACAGTCATTTGGTGCAGCAGGAATAATCATTGCGAGCTCCAGGAAAGGACAAGAGCTGTGTGTCCAGTACGAATAACACCCAGCTTATGTGCAGGGTTATCTCACAGTTGCTGTCCATGGGCATGTCTTTTTATGTACTGGGCTGCAGATGGTCTGGTGATTGTAGTGCACTTCAGTAGTGATAGATTCAGGTGGGTAGATAGGTCCACACACACAACTGTGGTATCCTGTATTACTGGCAGAGGTTGGAGAATAACAGGAGGGAACTCTGCTATCATATTGTGAAATTCCAGATGGATTTTGGAAACACGGACAGTCAGAGAGGGAGTGCTGAAATTTGTTTTGGAATAGAAATGCAGAAGCACCATCTTGTTTTACTGGATTATGCAGTTGTAATTCGAAAGTAGATGTAATTCTGAATGGTAAGAGTGCACCGCTGCACTGAGGGTCCTTTCTGGGCCGCCCTCATATCTGTTAGTGTTGCAAGAGTGAATGGGTGTCTGATTTTAGAGAGGATGACCTCTTAACAAAGAAAGCCATTGGAAGCCAATGCATTTTTCAGCGCTCATGTGGAAACACGTAACTCAATAGCTTCACACTTGCAACAAATCAGCATTAATACATCGGAATGTACAATTTAACAAAGTAGGAAATCAGGGAGAAGGCACAAATGCAGCATATATAGTATTCCATTAATGGAGGCTAGTCAGGTGCTCTCCAGAATTGGCATTCGTAACAGGCCAAAGAGCATCCAATATAATTATCAGCAATTTACTGATAATTAAAATGCCAGATCAGAGACTGGAGCATTGAGACTATAGCCTATACAATGTCAGTGTTGGGGTGGTATGGAGCAAGAATGGACACTGCCATTTCTTCCACTGCAGCAGCTCAGAAACATTAACATCTTAGTGTCATTTTCCAAATGGTGTCCCAGGTAAATTTACCTGCCTTTTGTCCATTGCTAGCATTTGCATACAAGTAGTTGGTGTTGGCAGTCTCAGCGAGGGAGTGAGAGGGATTTCTGACACGGCAATGAGACCGCAACAGTAAGCCTCATTGCTTGCATTTTTGTTATTCTCCACTATGAATTTGCCCAATACAAGGTGAGAAAATGGGAAAACTTTCCCTCACCCCAACACCACAGACTCACTGGGCTGGATTTTCAAACACCAATAGGCCAGGATCCAAAGTGAGCAGATTTTTAAAATCACAGTCCTGGAAGTTGTCTCTGGATTCCAATGCCTCTGGCACAATCTATAATTTTCAAAGGGATGGCCAGGCTGGGATGGGGAATGGGGAACAACTAGGTGCTCCCCAGCACCTAGTGTGCTCCCTATTACGCTCAGCAACAATCTGGTGCATGTTGGTGCATAATTGTTAGGTTTGTTGTGGGGGGGGAATAAAAGTTTATATTTAATTCTTTAGAAGTGTCATTTCATGGGATAGCTTGTACAGGTTGAACACTTTACAGTTATTTTAGCTGCATGGCCACTTTCCTGTCCTCCAAGGTATTGTCTGTTCTATTTAGCAAGGCAGTGGAGCACCCCATCATGGCTGCTCCTTGCTTTTGCCACTAGCCCCAGGCAGACAGCTCTCATCTTCTGGTGATGCACAGTGCCACTCATTAGGAACCAAGCTCATCCCCTGCCCAATTTGGTGACATATATTTTATAAAAACATTGCATGAGTGTGGAATTAGGACATAGAATTTATCTAAACATTGGGTACCTGACCCAGCTTTGAAATCCTATTCAATGATCATGATGCACAGAACAGATTTAAGAAATGTTACCCGAAAGGATAACTTGTAAAGATTATTGAATTTTTAAGTAAACAACTGCATCTCCATAAACAAGCGAAAATATTTTTGCATTATATTTCAAATCATTTTATAGGTTATTTTAAAGTGGCCTAAATTCTTGTAAATATGAACTGTAGTATTTTGAAGAAGCTATTTTAACTTTTTGGAAACAGCAATACAATTAGATTTTAAAAATGAAAAATGAAAAATGAAACCCTCACCTGATAAGCAAAGATGAGTTTGATAATTTGCATAACAAATGCTTTTGAATTCAAGTAATTTTTCAACTTCATGCTTCCATTGAGAAATCTCACCCATTAGAATGTGGGCATAGATTGCCCATGATTTCTCAAACATCAATTTGAATGACTTAGAAACTATACACAGCAGTGCTAAAATTCAGTCAGCAGTGCCAAGGTGGAATATTATCCCTCATATTGCTAGACTCAGACAAAAGGGCCCTTGATGTTTGGTGCACTAAAATTCCTGTTGTCGTGAAAGTATTATTTACTGTACTTTATGTACATTTTGTTGCCAGTAACGAGTCTGCAATTGCTGTTTTTGCACCCATCAATCTGTCTCATCAAGGACGCAACCAAATGTTGGTTGGAAAAGTTACTTGCCTAATTCAATTTGGTAATATGTTCTGTTTGTGCCCATCTCACAACAGGTTTAAAATGCCGTGGAAAAATGTAACCCTCACCCAACAGACAAAGACAAGTTCGATACAAATAGCGCAACAAATGCACTTGAATCCAAGTGTAAAGGTGAATAATTTTGCCAATTACATGAATATGTTTACGAAATAATTAGCAAGCTTGAAAACTAGTTGTAACTTTGTAGTAATACAAGCATGAAAATATGAAACTTTGTAAAGATGAAAAGCCTCCTTATTGTTTCTGATTTCCAAGACATGCAAACAGGCAGAACTGGCTGTGTGGAATATTTCTGAAGCACAGGTCTCCATTTCAAAGAAATCTTAGGGGAAACAGTTGTTAAGAGGCAACACAAGTTCCATGCCACCGGCCTAAAACAGAATTGCTTCAGAATATTCTTACAGATTGAGAGAAGAAAGTGACAGAAGCTGCAGAGAAGCTCAAGCAAAAAAGTTGAAATGTTATTGAGTACATGCATTGCTATCTTCATTTATGCCATGCAAGCATAAAAAACAAAGTTGAAGCAAATGGTCACTTAAATAAGTTTGAAATATTAATTTTAAAAAATAAGTAGTATTTAGCAAAATTCAAAATTTGAAGAAACTGAATATCAATAAGAATTTTAACTATAATGCTTTCTTTATTACTCATTACTTATTTTGTTAAGCTGCAGACCTTATCTGCCAAATACTTACCATTTTACTGCATTATATTATATGCTACAGTAGATAAACAATAAACACTATGGCTACATTTCTCACAAAATATACTTCAATAAAATAACTGGAGCTTTAAATAAATTAAGGTATGCGTCTTCAGATTTGAGTTGTTTTTCAATCATCAAACACTGTAAGTGAATTGCAATCGTAATGCACATTTCCTCTCACATCAAATACAAAATCAATGATAGCAAATGTTTTATTGGATTTTTTTAAAGATGCACCTATCCTATGTTATTCAATAACAATCTGTTAGAAGGTTGTGATTCTTGAGAACGTAATTTAATTAATAACAGTGAAAATCAATCTTAAAGTCTTGGCACTAACCATCAGCTGGAGGCACCACCTGATCTAGTAACTTCATGCTAGTTCGCTTCCATATTTTTTTAATAACAGCTCTCAGTTCCTCATTGGCTTGATCTAGGTTGCCTGTATTAAAGGAAAACAAATGCAACAGAATCAGTCACATGAAGCTTTTAAAACAGCGGAACAGCTTATCATTCATTTTACTGGAATATACTTCGGATTACTGAAATATTGTTATCAATACAAATCAACCATAATTGAAAACCTATTGGGTGAAAGCAGTTATGTTTCCATTACATATAGGTTATTTTTTATTAAGTAGCCTTTTGTGCGCTACCTTATTGATTTTGTTTTAAATCCAAGTGCATTATATCTACTGGTTCCCCTTCATCTATCCTGCTCTTCCACATCAAAGAATTCTGATACATTTGTCAAGCATGATTTCCTCTTAATGAAGCTGTGTTGTGTCTGCCTGATGTTGCAATGTATTTCTAAAAACACTGCTATTTCATTCTTTAAAATGCACTCTAACATTTTTCCAACAACAGATGTTAATACTGGTCTATACTTAAATAATTTTTGACTCATTAAAATTCTGAGAAAGACTTTTTTATTGAACCAAAGGCAACAGAAAATCTGTGATAAAGTAGCGAATACATATCTGGACATGAAGAAGATTAAATATTTAAGCAAAAAAATGGTGGTTCTGCAGGAAATAATTATCCAGGGTCAAATTATTAAAGCCCAGGCCTGAATTTCACATTCAGCACGTGAGCAAAGTCAGCGACCCAGGAAGCAGATGTATAATTTGCTCCTAAGTGAGATTGCATTCTCAATGTGATTATATGCTGGGTGGTTAATTAACACCCGCCAAATGTGAAATGCATCTTCTGGCTGGCCTGACAGTGAAAGCTGGAGTAGGAACGAGTCAGGCACAGGCGCAATGTTATATCCCAAAAATTCAATTAAATTAACAATGGAAAAAAAAATTGGTTGTACAACATGGAAACAAATTTGCTGTTAAAACTGTAGCTTGCTATCTATAAACTGATCCTGATTAAAACCTTCACTGACTCAATATATTTGCATATAGTAGTTCTGAAATTTGCTGAGTCTCTGTCACTGATCCAACTCAATTTTGTGGTAACAGTGAGCAAGCAGGGGGTGAAGGGTGGGGGTAAAAGAGTTGGGAAGGGAGCACTCTTCAAGTATTTATATCAGTGAGGGAAAAGAAAAGCAATGGATAAGCATTTCTCCAGCAGCTTTGATGATTTCAGAATATCCCAGAATGCCTCAATATGTTTTAAAGTCTAGCCACTACTATAATGTAGAAAATGCATGTGCCAACCACTTTGCGCACAGCAAGTCCCATCGAAAATAATGTTGGATCTTTTACATTTGTCTGAGTGGCTAAACATCTCACCTGAACACTGGCACTACAGACATTGTCGCACTTTCTCAGAACTATAATAAGACTGTAAGCAACATGCCCCAGCCTGAATCCACCCACCCCCAGGGCCCCTAAGGAACACTTCCTCTGCAGCCTGGCAGCAGCAGAAGGGCAAATGGCTACTGGAACTACCTTTTCAAACCCCTGTTGGGGCTCAAGGTGCCAGGCCAGGGTGTAAGTGCCAGGGGGCAGTGGGGAGTTTGAAGGCGGAGGGGGACTGAGGGAAAGGGGACTGAGGAAGAGGGGTCAGGTCAGATAAACCTCCTGCTTGCATGTTGTGGGACGGACAAGGACGTCTCTCATTGCTGAGGAATTGGTGATGTTTTCTCAACCCTTGGGGTTCAACATACTAGGTCCTCGCTTGTACTAAAGGCAGCCTGCTGCAGGTCCCACTGGGAAGGTGGGTGAATATCAGGGGATATTGATTCAGACTGCAAATCCACTAATTATATTTATATGTATGTATTTAAATATTAATCAGCCTCACACCCACTCTGGCCGGGAAATCAACCAGTGTGACAGCACAACTGGGATGGTTGCAGTGGGTTTGATGACGTGCGCAAAGCCTGCTTTCCTGCATACTCCCAATTCTCCAGTTCATCGTGACCATGATCAGAGCGAGCTGGCCTAGAGATTCTCCTGCCAAAAATCAGGTTGATGACGAAGGTCATTGACCTAAAATGTTAGCTATTTCTTTGCGAATGCTGCCTGACCTGCTGAGTGCTTCCTGCATTTTCTGTTTTTATTTCCGATTTCAAACATCTGCAATATTTTGATTTTTACTCCATTTTAGCCAATTATGGTTCCTGCTTTTAGAGGCTGTATCTTCAACTTATATTCAAGAAATTTATTCAAGCCAGTTTTGACCATTAGTATTAAGTCAATATCAATAATCACTAGATATAATTCAGATACCTTTCTACACTTCTGCTCCAAACCTACACAAATCTTACCCTCTGTTTTGATTTTCAACGCTGTTCTCACCAAGGCAAAAAGGGTTGCATTGAACATCACTGTTCCATCACTATTCAGGGGCATGTTCATGGCTACCAATCTCTGTAATTTAAAAGTAAATAGTAAATATTAGATATACAAGGGAAAATATTTTACTATATTATGTTACACGTTGTTTGGGTGAGAATAATTATCTTTGAGCAATCTAAGGGTGCTGCTCTTCAGAATAATCTTTTTTGTTCTTGACTCAGAAGAAGTTCCATAATGGCGCTACAATGACACAAAATGACATTCAAACCATCAAGTCCATGCTAAAGTAAAGATTATTTATTAGTCACAAGTAAGGCATTAACATTACATTAACGCTCAATGAAGTTACTGTGAAATTCCCCTGGTCGCCACACTCGGGCGCCTGTTCGGGTCAATGCACTTAACCAGCACATCTTTCAGACTGTGAGATGAAACCAGGGCACCCAGAGGATATCCACGAGACACAGGAAAATGTGTAAACTCCATATAGACAGTGACCCAATCTGGGAATCAAGTCCTTGGTGCTGTGAGGCAGCAGTGCTAACCACTGTGCTACCATGCTGCCAATGCTAACTCTGTAGCGCAATCTAATCAGACATATTCTTCTTCTCTACCTCCACAGCCTTTCAAGTTTACTTCTCTCAAATGTCCATCCAATTTTCTTTTGAAATTATTCATCATTTATAAAAACAGTTTATGGTAGCCCTGGCTGGGCCAACATTTATTGCCATCCCTAACTGCCATTTAACTTAATGGCTTGGTAGGCCATTTCAGTGAGCATTCATGAGTCAACAACATTGTTGTGGATCTGGATTCAAATGGTAGTCCAGATCAGGTAAGGACAGCAGATTTCATCCTCCAAAGAATATTAGTGACCATTCAATACAATGGTCCCATGGTCATCATTAGACTTTTATCAAGTGTAGTGGTGGGATTTGAACTTGGATCCCATTAGCCTCAGTTGCTGGATTACTACTGCAGTGACAATACACTATGCCATCACCTCCCATAAAACCCTTGTCATTTTGCTTCCACTACAGTGAGAGGCAGCTAGCTCCAGTCATTACCACTCGATACATAAAGAAGGTTCTGCCTCACAATAGCCTGCATTTCTTGCCCAAAACACAAATACACAAGTTCTTGTACAGTCAGCTATTGGAAACAGCGTTCTTCTGCCCACCATATTGAAACCTTTCATTATCTTATATACATCTATCAAATCTTCCCTCAATCCCTTTTACCCCAAGAAGAACCAGTCCCTAAATGAATGCTGTTGCTAAGATCACTTGCCCCTGGAACTATTTTGGAGTATTAGAGGTCTGCAGCATGGAAACAGGCCCTTTAGCTCAACTTGTCCATGTCACCCAGTTTTTAACATTAAATAGTTCCAATTGCCCGCATTTGGCCCATATCCCTCTATACTCATCTTACCAATGTAACTATTTAAATGCATTTTAAAAGACAAAATTGTACCCGCCCCTACTACTACCACCCCAGCAATTTGTTCCAGACACTTGCCTCCCTGTGTGTGAAAAGGTAACAGGCGCCACACAGTGGGTGGGGGAGCACAGCTTGGCATTGAGAGTATGTGCAGAACCTTTTTAACCCCCTTTTTAAAAACATTCTCTTATGCAGAATATGGTTCATAACTCCTCTGAGGGGCCATGAATCATAACTTTTTTAAGAAAACCTTCCATAATTCCATGAGAATTGCAGAAGACATGTCTATCTCCACAATGGAGGTAGGCAGGTCAGGAGTGCTGGACACAGGCTTTCGAAAGGAACCAGCCAACACCCTTTAAAACACTCCTGAAAATCAGACAACCTTGGAACAAGGTTGGGATTCCTGGAATTGGGACCCACCTGCCATTTTTTAAGAGTTCCCAAGTCATCTCAACTCAAGTGAAAATTCAGCCCTAAATGTCTTCTGAAATTAGTTCTGTCACTGCAGGATAATTCATAATAAACTAAATTAACAGCATAAGAACATAGGAAATAGGAGCAGAAGTAGGCCACAGTGCTCCTCAAGTCTACTCTGCCAATATATAAGATTATAACTGATCTTCAACCCAAACTGCAGTTTTCCTCCTAATCTTCATATCTCTAATCTTTCTTTGAGTCAAAATGTCTTAGTATTGAATATACTCAATGACTGAGCATCTATAACTCTCTGGGGTAGACAATTCTGAAGATTGACAATCATTTGAATGAAGACGTTTCTCCTCATCTCAATCCTAAATCATAGACCACTGATTCTTAGAGAATAACACCTAGTTACAGATTCTCCATTCGGAGAAACAGCTTCTCAGCACTTTTCCCCTCAGAATCTTATATATTTCAATGAAAATACCTCTGATCTATTATATGCCAGGCATTATAGGTCCATTCTACTCAATATTTTCTCACAGGCAAATCTCTCATCCGAGGAATCAATCTCATGAATCTTATTTGCATGTTCCTTCTTAGGTATGGAGATCAAATTTCAAGGTGTTGTCTTACCAAAGAACTATTAATTGCACCAAAATCTCCTTACTCCTTGTACTCCAATTCCTTTGCTATAAAAACCAACATAACAGTTGCCTAATTATTTGCTGATAGTTTCTCACAATTTGAAAACAATTTCTTACTATTCTTCCCACTCAAGTGAAAAACTTCATTCTTGAATTTTTAATAAGAACTATGCTGATAATCATAGTTCTTATTAAAAGAACTATGATAAAGTACGAATGACTTTCCACTTCACAACAGAGGTACATTTCAGTCACCAGATGATACCAGTACTGAATAGTAAAGTAAGATTTTATTGAATTTCACTTTGTGACAGAAAAATAATTTTTAATATAAACCTACAGCAGTAGAAATTTTGAACAATTAACATAACGTTTGGACCACTACAGAATCCAACCTTCCATGCCAGGCAAATTACAATATCATTGTTTTCATGTCCGGTAAACACAATTTTTAATTGGGTTACAAGGAACCTCATGACTAATGTACAGTTTTATAGATTTGGAACCCAGAACATGTGCTTAATTCACAGGAACTATAATTCATTAACACTGAGTGCAGGTATTTGTTAATAGAATTTGCTAATATGAAGCTGATTCAATTTGAGGATTGACCCACTTGTATCACAAATATAAATTGGATGAACTGTAATACCTTAGAGTGCAATAATGATTAACCTGCCTAATTTCTGCAAGAACAGTCCGCAGAAATAGGTCACATTGACAAACAAATTTAAATGATCAGTGTCACTAATCAATGAAACTTTCAAGTTTAGATTTGCCTTACTTACCTTGCATGCAACTCTATGTGGACAAAGTTTTCCAAAGCCCAGTGGTGGTTGAATACGTCGAAGTAGAGTAACTACATCAAGATGTTTTATTCTTCCTCTATCAAGAATTGAATTTTCAAAGCATGACAAAATTGTTAGTTAAAGAAGCATAATACAATACAATTAAACCTATCATTCTTTAATTTTATGAGTTCTCTAGCCAATAATCTAATTCAATGCCAAACTGCAGCATCAATTTCCATAAATGTCTATGTGCACAAAAATAGCATTGGTTTTGGTCTGAAGATACCTTAAATGAACACTCCAAGAATTGTAGATGATAGCAACAACAAAGACACAGGCAACAGAGTTTAGGATGGCTTCAAGTTAAAAGAGGATAGAATGCAGGTGATCAGCCAGGAATGTACTGAAATAGTCAAGCTTGAGATAATAAAGGAATGAGTGAGAGAATGTCACAGAGCAATTATTGTGCAGTTATATTCAAGATCAATTTACTTAGAAACTGGTTTCTGAATAAAAAGAAAATCAAAAAAGCAAGGGTACCACAATTTGGGCTGGGATTTTCTGATTCCTTTGTCATAAGACTGAAAATTCCTGCCCAATGTTAACAGATTTTAGGCTGGTTCCTCAAATCTTTGAGATCGGAAAATCACAGCTGTGCTATATTAAAGGTATAGACTGAGAGAAAATATGCAACCTAATAGATGATCCTTAAATGGACCATTGCAGGTTGAAACAAACCAGATAATTGTTTAAAATATAAATTTCTGATTTTGGAGTCACCAGGAGCAGGAATACTTTTCCTTCATAAAATCACTCTTTCCAGCCCCACATCTTTTTTGGGCACTTTGGATTGTCTTGAATGCAGCTGTGCCTGCCCTCTGTGTTCTTGACAACCCTATACTGCAGGGGCAGGCTTCATACTGCGGTTAGACCTCTCATTTAAAGATTCCGACAACTGGTTCAGGTGTGAATCCTGAAAGCTTTTTCTTTTGCCTACACCAATATGGCGGGCAGTGCACTATGGGCTTATAACAAGCATGTGTTTCCTACATACTAACTTGGAGGCTTACAGTGCCATTTAACAGCTAAAAAACAGATGCAACTTGGTGCTGTCTTCATGTTATTTACAATTTGTGAATGTAGGTCATTTAATAGAACCGTACATAAGTTGCTTACAGATTGTTATGCTCAAAGAAAATTCAACATAAATATTACATTTATAAAGTTGTGCAATGAACTTTTGTGTTTACTGAAACAATAAATAAATTGGAAATGAAGTGCAAGTGAACCAGAAATTAAATAGATACTTCACAGCTTAATATTCTTTTAGCCATGTTTTTCTCTTTTCTTCATCATTAATGCCATATGTTTAAATAAAATCTTTGGATATAAGTATAAGTGACAAGATTGGCATTCTTTATCCATTCATAATTTCCTTGAGAGTGTGATGATGGTGCAGACCTGTTAGGTGGTTTGATACTGAATGACTTTAGAATGACTATAGACCAGACTGGGTAAAGACATCAAATTTCTTTTCCTTAATGAATCACTTGGGTTTTTACAACAACATGACAGTTCCTTTGTAATTTTTACTAGTACCAGCTTTTTCTTTCCAGTCTTGTTTTAAAATTGAATTCAAATTTTAAATAGTCATAGATTGATTTGAACTCACTTTCATTGGATTACTACTCTGGTACCATAACCCCAACATCACAGACCCATAATGTGAAATCTTAATAAAATAGGCTCTGCATTTTCTATTTGCAATATATGAAAGGTAATGTTACGAATTGGCACCACTGGCATAAAACTTTGTTTGGAATTTAGGGATTCACCTTAAAGTTAATTGATGGAGAATCATGACAGCATGCTTTGGAGTTCCTGAAATGTACCTCATTAGTGGTACACAGCAGGGAGCACAAATTTGTTAAATTACCCCTCTACTGTTATGTTCTACAGAGAAAATGTAGCAAAACATGTAATAACATACATAATTTGTAAAAATTGTATAGAATCATAAAATGGTTACAGCACAGAAGTTCAACTTGTCATGTCTGTGCCAGTACTCTAAAAGGGCAACTCACTTGGTGTAACAACCACATCCTTTTCCTTTAGTTCTGCAAGTCTTTTCTCTTCAGATAGGTACTCAATTCTTTCTAAAAGCTGAACCTGCCTTCATCACACACTAAAGCAAAGCCTTTCAAACCTAACTATTTGCTGCATAAGAAGTTGTTCCTTGTGTTGCCATTGACTGTTTTGCAAATCACCTGTGTACCAAAGAACCAAATTTACTTGTTTCCCAATTGGAAACCATTGCAACAAAAGGGATATCCACTGCTTCCTGAAGACCAGGTCTGAGATGCTCAACTCAAGTGACCCTGACCTACAAGAAAACCATACGTAATCTAAGAAGAGCCAAAGATACCAAAAGACAATACCAGGCCAAGCTAGAGTCCCAGGCTAGCACATGAACCCCAGTTGACTACTGCAAGGTCTGTAAGATGTAACAGGCTACAAGATGAAGGCATGTGAAATCGCCACACCAACACACCCCACCCTGATTAACTTAATGCATTTTATGCTCATTTTGAGTAAAAGGTCAGAAAGACCACACCTCCAACTCTGGAATCCTCAGATGAATCTGTAACTGAGGTCACCATTGCAGATATAGAGTAGCCTTCTTGAAGATCAAATCATGACTGGCCAGGATGGGGTATCCAGATGAGCACTCAGATCCTGCGCGGACCAGTTGGCAAAAGTGTATATATAAAGCTTAGGATTCCTTTTTATTAGTTCTCTCAATTTGTTCTGCCACTTTGAATGATACATACTGCCAAGTCCTTCTGCTCCTGCACCCATTTAGAATTGTACTCTTTATTTTATATTGCCTCTGCTCATTCTTCTTGTCAAAGTGAGTCCCTTCAGTCTCCTCTGTATTAATTTGCCACTTGCGATCTCTTCCACCAACCTGCCTGTCCTTTTGAAGTTCAATTTTATCTTCCTCACAGCTCAAAATACTTTCAAGTTTTAAGTCATCTATAAATTTTTAGATTCTGCTCTCTAAACCCAAGTCTAGGTACTGAGCTTGAGGTTACCCAAGTATACCTTCCTCTAGTTTGAAAAACAACTGTTCACAGTAGTGTATTTCTTGTCACTCAGCCTCCTTTATTCCATGAACTCTATAACTCTACTTACAAGCTGTTGTGTGGCATTTCATCAGATCAGAATTAAATCAAATTTTCTTACTTTGCTTCTGGATCATATTCAGACCATATTCTTTTAAATTCTTCCAAATGATGAGGACCCAGAATGGACCAATCACGCGTCAAATAATCAAAGTTGTCCATGATTACAGCCACAAATAAGTTTATAATCTGAGGTATAAAGACAGAGACAATTATTTGCCCATTTGGGAAAGCTTATTTCAGTAAGTAGTTGACTTGTGCATTAATTTTAAGTAGAAAAGTGAAATATTAGCATTCACTGGAGGAACTGTTTTTCTGGTGACAATGTTGTAGTGAAATTGTAAAAACAGCAATTTCTGGGGAACTTAGTACAGTCTTTTATAACACTTTTGTGGTTCTGGTAGATATAACCTAGGTTTTCAAGTCAGTTTTGCCCAATAAGTAGATATAAATTTAGCAAACTGTTCAAAGAATTTCAGCCAATTCGTAAACCTGGGACTGAGCTTGAAAGAACAAAGGCATAGGATTCAAGTGTGTATTTGTCACATAGCGCCACCAAGAGGAAACACCATGAAAGCTACCAATGAATACACACATGACAGAGGCTTACATTAACACTGCAATGAAGTTATGTGAAAATCCTCTAGCTGCCACACTCTAGTATCTGTTCAGATACAGAGTAAGAAAATTTAGCACAGCCAATGCACCTAACCAGCACGTCTTTCAGTCTGTGGGAGGAAATTGAAGCATCTGGAGAAAACTCACACAGACACGAAGATAATGTGCAGACTCCACACAGACAAGCTTGGTATCAAACTTATGACATTAAAAACCTTGAAGCTACAGCCTTATACAGAAAACTTACTTGAAAAAGTTTACATGGATGCTTCATCAGATGGCATGAATATGATTTGAATTGAAGACTTTAGGCATTTTAGGTGAAGATGTATATGTGCAGGGCACAAGAGGATGTGGACAGAACAGTAAATGCAGTGTTCAGATTTATAAACTAATAAGTGTTTTGTACTATAGCTTGCTAAATGTATCTTGTAACCAGCAGCAAGTTCTGCTCTGTGGCCTCTTTAATATTCACCCCTTTTTCTTCATAGACTCGTGGAATGTTTTTCTTCCAGGATCACCATGATGATACTTCTTTGCAGAAATCCATCCAGCCTGTGTCAGAATCATAGACCTCTAGATGAAGCTAACATTCACCACTTCTGTATCAACACTCGTATTGGAAGAGTCTGCTCCAACCCTGATGCCTCCTACAATTACTTATTTTTCATGGAGCAGTTGGAGACTGTACTCCATTTTTTACAAGGCTCTGTGGAAACCCTATAGAAAGTCGAAACCCAATGTATCCTGATTCTGATCAAATCTGTGACCCCTCCAAGGCACTCCCACCAGTGTTATACCTAGAGTGCACCAAAAGAGCTCCAGATGTTAACTTTGAGAGAACTGTAGTGGAAAAGAACAAAGAACAAAACAGCATGGAAAACAGGCCCTTCGGCCCAACGAGCCCGCGCCGCCACCCCGATGTTCCCACCTCTACCCGCGATCCCTGTCCATGTTTATAGATCTATGGATTAAAAACCAAACTTGAGACAATTTAGGGAGAATTTGTTTTGCCAATTAGCCTAAGAGCACATCTTTGGGATGTGGGAGGAAACCGGAGCACCCGGAGAAAACCCCACGCAAGCACAGGGAGAATGCGCAAACTCCCACAGACACAGGCCCAAAATCCATGTATCTGCACAGCACAGCGATAGTCACTGAGCTGTCGTGTTGCCCATCAAATGGTCCAGGTCAAGCGTACACTAACAACGTGAAGCATAGGATACTCTAGAAAAAAAATCCAAGAGCAGCCCTCTCACGACCCATCGCGTGTATGCCCCTTGTTAGACAACAAGGTGGACCAAAGCACCTGTAGGATAAAAACAAGTACATCAATATCATCATCTATTTATACACTTCCCAAGGACTCCCAAGGCTCATGATCCCTATTTTAAATCATAAATTTTAAATTTATTTTCTATACACCTCCATTCCCATTCTGTTCATGTGCCCATGTAAGTATTTCTTAAATAACTCCAGAAAAGTAGAAATATTCTGGAAATAAAGGTAATGGTTTTAATATAAATTCATTCTTGTGAAGCCAAGTATTTGAAAAGACAATAGTTACCAATGAGGCTATAATTAAGAATGTAAAATGCATGGTGGTCAAAGGGGAACCTGTACATGTGGTGTATCTGAATTTCCAGAAGGCATTTGACAAGATGCCACACCAAAAGCTGGTACATAAGATAAAGATGCATGGTGTTACAGTTAATGTATTAGCATGGATAGAGGACTGGTTAACTACCAGAAAGCAAGGAGTGGGGGTAAATGGCGATCAGTGATTAGTGTGTGCCTCAGGGATCAGTGTTGGGTCCGCAATTGTTTACAATTTAAATAGATAATCTGGGTTGGAGACCAAGTGTAGTGTGTCAAAATTAGCAGATGGCCATAAAATGAGTGGCAGAGCAAAGAGTACAGAGGACACTGAAAGTCTGCAAAAGGATGTGGATAGGCTAAGTGAATGGGAAAAGGTCTGGTAGATGGAGTACAATTTTAATAAATGTGAGATCATTTATTTTGGTAGGAATAATAGCAAAATGGACTATTATTTAAATGGTAAAAAATTGCAGCATACTGCTCTGCAGGGGGACCTGGGTGACCTTGTGCAGGAATCTCAAGGAGTTGATTTGCAAGTGGAGCAGGTAATTAAGGCGGCAAATTGAATTTTGTCCTTAATTACTGGAGGAATGAAGTTTAAAAACAGTGAGGTTATGTTGCAGCTGTAAAAGGCACTGTGAGGCCACACCTGGAGTACTGTGTATAATTTTGGTCTCTTTACTTGAGATAGAATATACTAGCACTGGAGGGGTGCAGAGGAGATTCACTAGGTTGATTCTAGAGTCGAGTGTTGGCTTACGAGGAGAGATTGAGTAGACTGAGACAATATACTCATTGGTATTCAGAAGAATGAGGGGAAATCTTTTGGAAACATATACAATTATGAAAGGAGTAGATAAGATAGAAACAGGGAAGTTGTTTCCACTAGCCGATGAAACTAGAACTAGGGGATGTGGCCTCAAAATAAGAGGGAGCAGAATAATGACTGAGTGAGGAAGAACTTCTTCACCCAAAGGTTGTGAATCTGTGGAATTCCTTGCCCAGTGAAGCAGCTGAGACTACCTCACTGAATGTTTTTAAGGCAAGGATAAGATAATTTTTTGAACAGTAAAGGAATAAGGGGTTATGGTGAATAAGTGGATAAGTGAAGCTGAGTCCATGAAAAGATAAGCCATGATCTTATTAAATGACGAAGCAGGCTTGAGGAGCCAGGTGGCCTACTCCTGCTCCTAGTTCTTCTGCTCTTAAAATTACTTTTCTAAGGACAGGCACAGATTTGTAAGGGAAACCAAAAATAGCTTAAAAAATAAATCAAGGGTAAAACAAAATTTAGGTAACATTAAAGGTGTTTGAAATATACAGCAATTCAAGGAGAAACAATCAGGTTAGAAATTCAATGGCACTGTGATCATTTTATTGGGGACTAAATGGGCACTTGCACCTCTAAATATTGGCTGGGATTACACACTTATTATGAGACAGAAGTGTGCCTGAAACATGCACTTAGTACAGGAAAGTAAAGAACTCAATGCCCATTTGGAGTCTCTTGCATACAAATGGGTTGCCCAAATGCAGCCAGAAAATCAGATATCCACGCAACATAACCAACCTGACTTCAACGGGCTTCCAACAGAAAGATGAGTTCAACAATACTTAATTGAATGTGGAGCCACAGGGTGCAAGGAGAATTCCTCCCAGCTCCACGTTCAAAGTATGGGCCATTGCCTGCTCCCCACCTGGATCAGTCCACTCTAAATCACTGCCACCATTTTCCTCTACTGGTCACACTGTTCCCGAATGGCACCACCATCTCCTGGCCAATTGTTTTATAGAAACCTAGAAATATACTAGATAGGAGAAGGAGGAGGCCATTTGGTGCTTCAAGCCTTCTTTGCCATTCATAATGATCATGACGATCATTGAGCTCAATAACATAATTCTGCTTTTTCCACATAACCTTTGATCCCATTCGCCCCAAGTGCAATATCTAGCTGCCTCTTAAATACATTCAGTGTTTTGGCATCAACTACTTCCTGTGATGATGAATTCCACAGGCTCACCACTTTTTGGGTGAAGAAATATCTCCTCATCTCCACTCTAAATGGTCTACCCTGAATCCTCAGACTGTGACCTCTAGTTCTCCTTCACCACTAGGAGAATATCTGCCCTGCATCTAACCTGTCTAGTGCTTTAAAGTCTTTATGAGGTGCCCCCTCATTAATCTGAACTCCAGTAAAAACAATCCTAATCAATCTCTCCTCACACATCAATCCCGCCATCCCCAAATCAGCCTGGTGAACTTTCATTGCACTCCCTCCAGAGCAAGAACATCCTTCCTCAGAAAAGGAGATCAAAACTACACAAATACTCACCAAAGCCCCATATAATGGCAAAACATATCCCTGTTCCTGTACTCAAAATCTCTCGCAATGAAGGCCAACGAACCATTTGCCTTTTTTACCACCTGCTGTACCTGCATGCTAGTGCACAAGGACACCCAGATTCCCTCTTCAATTTACAGCCATTCAGGTAGTAAACTGTCTTCATTTTTTTTTCCTTCCAAAATGAACACCTCACATTTATTCAAATCATACGGCATCTATCATTGATTAACTCCGTCACCCAACCTGTCAAGATCATGGAGTACTGCCAAGGGGCAGGACCTATGGGTAGGACTAAGGGGGCAGGGCTTAGAGGCAAAGACAAGGAGGTGGGGCCTGTGGGATGGGAATAAGGAGCGATGCTTAGGCTGTGCCACCTGCAGGCAGGACCTAGTGAGCGATTGGTGGAGATGGGGAAGGTCCCGCTGCCACTCTGGATCGGTCAGTGCTGGAGAGAGACCAGTGAACGGGGCTGGCTGGCAGGTTTGCTAGGGGGTTCTGCCTCGCCTGAAGGAGTATGCTGGGGCGGGGAGGATCTGCTTTCTGGGAGGGGGGGGAATCATCATTGCTTGGGGGGAGGGTGGTATTAGAGAGCCAGGTGCTCCAGGACAGGAGGAGGGTCAGGGCTGGCCTAGGAATGCCACAATTGGGCCATGGAGGGGCTGGAAGGGCAGCACTGCAACAGTCCCGGGTGGTCTCTGCACATGCGCAGAGGCCCAAAACTGTCAGACTGTAGCATGAATAGGCCCTATGTCCTGGATTTCTAATTATATTCATGATTGTGACCTCTGCATTGATCCTGATTGTTTTTTCAGTGGGACTATTTTCAGTGCATACTATTTTCCTGCAAATTCAGCGTTAGAGCTTTATTGGGACAACCGTGTTTCATAGTTGCTTCAGTAGTAAGTTGCTTGAGTCATTCTCAATAGTGGGTAGCATCTCACCATGACATTTAAATAAGGCTTGAGATCCAATTTTGAGTTAACTTTGGGCTTACCCATTCAGACACAGGTTCAATTTATGTTTCTACCCTATTTTTCCTTTTTAAGGTAACAAGGAAAGTTGGTACTGTCAAATATGAAACTGGCATAGCTATTACTTTTGATCTGTCTTCACAGGAGAAGAGGGTGCAGAATTGATTAAATTGGGATAGGATTTGTGTAAACAGCAGGAAACGGACAGAATTTTCACTAAAAATTAGTATTTCCCTTGAAATAGTCAAAAGCATTCAAACTTGATAACATATCTCTCCATGAGTTCGAAAGGAACTACCTGTACTAGAAAATAAATCAAACTGATAAGAAACATCAAAGGGGTTAAACATCAATGCATTTAAAAATTGTGTGGACTCAACAGAGAAAAAGAAACTCATCAACTCTCATTTACATTTACGAAGGACAAAAGATGAGAGATTTACAAAAGGATTTTCTAGAATAGGAAGAACAAGGCAGTGTGTAGATAATAATAATGCTAATAATGTGCATGCTCATACAAAGAACAACATATAAATGGGATAGGTTATCAGGAAAGGCTTTGAAAGAAACAGAAAATAAATTTAGATACGTTTCCGATTGAATTGAAGAATGTGGTGAGAATAAAGAATTTAGCATAACCTAAATTGAGCAACTTTGTCGGATGAAATGCTGTTTCCTGTCCTAAAATTTCCTGCTTCTAATTTATGGTATAGGGAATTTAAAATTACAGGAATTACAAATGTTCATTTATTTACTGTTAGTTTTCTCACTTATTTCCTTTGTCAATTTTGTTTCTCCTCATTGGGGAGAATTTTACCCTAACAAGGTGATTTGATTTCTACACAGGTGGCAGATTAAAACACCAGAAACAATCAGCATGTCAGGAAACTTACAGGAGCCTGCCGATTTTAGCTTTTAATCTGAGGATGTTCTTCAGCATGTGGCAGACCCCTGTAGTAAAAACCAGCCTGATGCTTAATGATAATTAATTGCAATTGTAACCCAAGGTTCTAACTTTAACTCTGTACCTTGGTTTCCTTAGCTTCCTGGAACTTGCCTCGTAACACAAAGAGAGTGGGAGTTGATAGGATTGTACAACTGACAGGCAAGAAAAGCTTTACATACTGATAAAAACGGTTAAGAGTTGTCCTCACACTTACACAATACATCAATTCTGAACCTTGCAGGATCTCTTTAATTATTAGACCTGAAAGCAGGATATTATCATGTTCTAAAGAATTGGGAAGACCAGAATGAATGCAAATACAGCTACTGAGTTAGAAGTCAAACAGATCAATATCCTGCTGAAATTTGAGTTCCCAATAAGCTGCTGCCCTCTCCATTTGCAATTGGATCTGATAATTAAAATTCAACTCACTGGGCCTGATTTTACTATTGCTTTGCGGCCTTTTTCGGCCGCGAAAACTTAGTAAAGTCAGGCGTGAGGCAAGTAGTGCGGTCTGCGCCCGCATTTGCATATATTTAAATTAACTTAATGGGCTGCATACCCAAATTTACTGGCACGTTCCCCTTTACAATTGTGTTCAGCCATCCGGAATCAGCACAAAACAGACATGCTCCATAGAAGTCCAATTCGGGCGCTCTGTCAGTGAGGGTTAGTGAGGAGATAAGTGGGAGGTGGGGAATGTGGGTCTGATTGCACTTGCTTAAGATCTTTGGGGGGGGGGGGGGGGGTCAGCTGTTACTCTAGTTGAGATCGGTGGGAGGAACTGGGGGGAAACAGGGCCGCAATCGGTCTGGGCCTATTCTAAGTGCAAGGTTTCAGGCACATTAAGCCCCACCCACATGTTTGTGTAGTGCAATTTAGAATTGTTGATATTTTTGCAGGCAGAGTGCGAATGGGGGCACCTCAGAATAGGTCTAAAAGTTCAGTCTGAAACACCCCCAGTTTCAAGTCTGTCCAACACTTAGAATCAAAATGGTTAAATACAGTCTTTTGACTCTTGCCAGAGACAGTCAAAAGAAACAGGAACTTTAACTGATTTCCACTCACCACCACCCCAACCTAGGTTGATAGTGATGCCCATACTACTATTTTAGATAACATTAACACTTCTTCACAGGCCAAAGTTGATCTTGGTATCTTTTAATTGGTATGTTTCAGGAACTTACTGTCCTAACTTGCTATCTGAGCTGTTTACAAACTTTGGGCAGCATTTATTTTCTGGTTGCATGAATGTTAACTTTTCAATCATTTATAAATAATTTCCAGACAGATTTCAAAGATCACAAAGTTCAAGCCAACATGAATTATGAATACTACATACCAGAAATGCGCATAACATGTAAAAAGTGATGAAATATACAATAGCAAAGTTGCTACCACATGTAAACTCTTCTCCTGGGCCATACTCTGACTCTGGGTCACAGCGTCTTCCAGGCATGCATGCTAACATGATTTCTTGCCAGGCTTCTCCTGTAGCACACCTGTTGAAACAATATAATGTCACCAGAAAGACTATCAATGCAATTTAATATTGCGTTGACTGTTAATGTAATTATTTGGGGATACTTTTCACCTTAGGAGTTCAGCTGGCAGAGTGGATCATCGGTATGTTGTCAAGCTTTAATCCCATTGAAATCCCTAAACCAATGTGACTTATGCATTGTTTGAACTCAATGTCCAAATTTTATGATACATTTTTCCCAATTTATCAATTTACACTTTCAGTTTCATATTTGATTGCTTCTGGTGTGGACTGGTAATCCAAATAACACTGGAATTTGCAATGTGGGGATAAGATGGGCAGAAATTTATTGAGAGATATATTTCAAGGCAGTATGATTCCAGAAGTTGTCTAATATGCATCTACATCTGAAAACATGCCAGCAACTGATATTCTCAGTGAAAAAGAGCAAATATCTGTCAATGCTAACAATTATATTTTTGGAAAAATATATGTAAACGTGGCTAGATCTAATGCTAAAACTCTCCATCAACTGTTAGAGATCTTAGTGCCACAGAGATTCTTCAAAGTATGATCTCAAGCTTGTGTTGGATTGTTAAAGTATCTATGAAGTAATGTTATTCAACACTTTGTAATTTGTCAAAATGTCTGTTACCTAAGCCAATGCAAACTGAAAGGCAACCAATGACTAACATCATAAATCAAAACGTAGATTTGTCATATTGAGTCACTCTTCCTGCTTGTTGATGGATCCTATTTGTAAATGGACTGTGAATATTTGCTGAGAACTCCTTGACTGGTCTTTCCTCCTTTGACTAAATATGAGGATGTTAGTAGAACTACCAATGCCTGCTCCCAACATTATTTTATAGACTATAAATTGTGAATCTTTACACAACATTATACATGAGAAAGTCTTCCTAAACGCATCTTCCCTTTATTGTCATCAGCATTTGATATAGCTTTATGTGTTCAAATATTGTACATGTCTTCTCTTTTTATTTCCCTTACTGAAACACAAGAATTCTGACCCCCCACGAGGGCACTCTGCAGCTGAACAGAGAATTAATAGGGCTAGTCGCTATTGCAGGCTTGTGGACAAATTGCAACTTGCCTGCATAATGTTGAGAGTATTAATACACTATCATGCCAGAGAATTTGGCACCTTGTAAAGCTATAGAGGAGTTATACTTTATACAAATAATATATTTTTGTCATGTCATGAGAAATAAGGGGAGATAATAAAACCTTGGTGTAGCCATTAAAATCAGGGATGCTCAGGAGAGCAGAATTAGAGGAGTGCAGGTATTTCAAAAGATTATAAAGGAGATTACTGAGATAGTGAGGATGAGGGCATAGAGGGATTTGAAAGTAAGGTTTAGAATTTTAAGACCGAGGCCTTTTGTTTAACCAGAAACCAGTGCAGATTAGTGAACACAGAGGTGATAATTTAACAGTGTTTGGTGTGGGATAGTACATCAGCAGCAAAGGTTTGGATAACTTCTAGTCTATGGAGGGTAGAATATGGAAAGCTGGTCAGGAGTTTGGTAAAATAGTCAAATAGGTGAAGATTTAAGCAGCAGAAGAACTGTGGCAGGAGGAGAGCTTGGTGATGTTACACATGTAGAAACAGGCATAGATATGTGTAGATATGTAACTGAAATTTCATCTTGGGCTTGTGAACAGTCTAGTTCAACCTCAGACAGCTGTCAGGAACAGGGAGGAAATTAGTAGCATGGGATTGATGTTTGCAGCAGAATCTAAAGACAATGGGGGCAATTCTCCCCAAAAAAATTCGATGTGTAGAATTCAGATAAAAACTGGAGTAAATCACACTTTTTTTTAAGCAGGGTTTTCAAAATGAATCTCCCACACTCTGTGCACTGCAGAATGCCTCAGCATGAATCACGCCAAAAATCAGTGGACAATGCCTATTTCCACTGGAGAGGCTTGCAGCATAGCAGTGAGTGAACCATTATACATGCGCTAATCTGTCAGCATTGAGATCAGCGCATGCACAATCGCCCCATACTGCTGGCTTCCTGATTGCTGGCCAGCCACATGATTCAGCAAAGCGGCCACTCTAAGCTCCCCACTGCCCGATTACTGGCTCCACAAACATGTCTGGGTTAGCCTCAACTCCCCCCCACCCCCAGCCTGCTTCGATGATCCCATACAGCCTCCCCCTACCTGTAACTCTGTTTTTCCAATTACCACCCCCCCACCAGCAGCTCGACACCCCCTCACCACCCCACTGAAGTCCCAACCCTCTGGCAGCCCTGACCACCCCCGCAGCAGGACCTCCCAACTGCACCCCAATGACCAGCCTCGATTGCCAGCCTCTCTGTCACTCAGTCCAAATGCAGAGTGACAGTGGGACCCCCACAACCCCACCGATCGCCCCCATCAGGTCCTGCCCTCCCTTAGGCTCTGTCTTCTTGGTGCCCTCCGGACATTACCAATTTGCCCCTTGGGCAGTCTCAGGGGTCCAGGTTGGCACTGTCAAGATGGCAATCTGATGCCCAGGAGCACATCCCAGGCACCTGACCCTAAGGGGTTGGGGGGGACACAATTGCCCCCTTCACTTCAGCAGGGTTGGACTGCCAGCTCCCCACAAGTGGAGAGTTATATTGAACACCAGTAGAGTGAAATATTCCTGGTGGGGGCGAAGAGGCTAGTGGGCCCGGAGATTTCAGTCCTGGGCCTGCTAATGATATTTAAAATAGATTGAGATAAGGATTTCAACAATTTATTCAGCTTCATGGCAATTTCAGGTGCAGAGCTCACCGCAGGTATGCAGAGGCCCTAGTGCCCAATGGGATGCTCGCAAAACGGCCTCCGCTAGAGTCTATTGGCCTG
The DNA here is from genome assembly GCA_024679065.1 of Sphyrna mokarran. Lineage (NCBI taxonomy): Eukaryota > Metazoa > Chordata > Chondrichthyes > Carcharhiniformes > Carcharhinidae > Sphyrna > Sphyrna mokarran. The sequence goes on from JAGIQG010000003.1 coordinate 113,139,755, forward strand.
CTGCGCTATAAAAGCAGTGCAGTGGGATGGGAAAATTGCTCCCAATGACATTGGTCTTCACAATATTTAACTAGACAAAATTTCTGCTCATCCAGTACTCAATGTCAGGAAAGGAATCTGATAGAGTCATTGGAAGGATCAAAGGAAGCAGTGACTCGGTACATCTGGGTATCATCAGCGTAAATGTGGAAACTGATACTGCTTTTTCTAATGCCATCCCTAAGAGGCAGCTAGCAAATAAGAAATAGGATGAGGGCACTGATTGGGATCGTTGAGAGACCTGGGGATAACAGTATAGGAATGGGTAGAGGAATCATTGACGGTCATTCGTTGGCTACAATCAGACAAGAAAGAATGGACCTAGGTGAGCCAAACAACTGCAAAGAACAAAGAACAAAACAGCACTGGAAACAGGCCCTTCGGCCCAACGAGCCTGCACCACCACCCCAAAGTTCCCATCTCTACCCGTGATCCCTGTCTATGTTTATAGATCTATGGATTAAAAACCAACTTTGAGACAATTTAGGGAGAATTTGTTTTGCCAATTAGCCTAAGAGCACATTTTTGGGATGTGGGAGGAAACCGGAGCACCCGGAGAAAACCCACGCAAGCACGGAGAGAATGCGCAAACTCCACAGACACAGGCCCAAATCCATGTATCTGCACAGTACAGTGATAGTCACTGAGCTGTAGTGTTGCCCATCAAATGGTCCAGGTCAAGCATATACTAATGACATGAAGAATTATTGGAGAAGATGGTGTGATCAACTCTGTCCAAGGTTGTAAAAGGGTTGTGAAGGAGGAGGAGGCATAGTTTTCCTTTGTCATTAGTGACTTTGAAGAAAGCCATTTCAATACTGTGAAAGAGGATTCAAACATGGAGTTCCATAGAGATGTACATTAATTTTGATAAAGGGTGTAAAGTGATAGAGGAAGCTGATGATCTTAATCTTGTCAAGGAAAGTGAAGTTGGAGGAAGTAGAGAGGGGGGTTTGAGATGTTTTGCACTTGAGGAAAGGTGTTATCTTTGCATTCCAGGATGATTCTGGAACAGTGAGCAGTTTTCACAGGCAAGAGCAAAATCCAACAGTGCTTTATGGTCTTGCGGGTCTAGTGGTGAATGACCAAAATCTGTTGTCCACCAAATCTGTTCAAGTATGAGTCCCTTCTAATGAAATGAGCAGAAATGATGAGCCTGCCATGGGAATGACCAGATTAAGAGACAATACTTTTGGGAGGGGGATGGGGGGAAGGCCAGTTGGGGAGGCCAGATGGGGCATCGAAGGTGGTGGTGAGGGTGAACATACTGGTAGCTACTAAAATGTGTGAAATCTTTTATCTGTAAATGTAAGGATTAATTAATGACAATGAGGAGGGGTAATCAGTATTAATTCAATTATACTGTGGTGTATTACTTTTATAATAGTATACACTTTTGGTGGAATTTTCTATGCCTCCTGCCACGTGTTTCACAGTGATGGAGGGTCCCACCATTGATGGGATCTTCTTTTGAGCCACTGCTGTCAACAGGGTTTCCTGTTTAATGCACTTCTGCTACGGGAAACCCACAAAGATGGTTCATCGTTCGTGGTTCCAGAGGATCCCAATAGCAGGAATAACTCGAAAACTCTGCCTTCACAGCAAAACAACGTCTTCAGCTGCCAAACCTTAAAGCTCTGTAATTCTCCTTAAAACTTATGATGTTGTTACCAAATAGTCACTGGAATTATACCTTCTCACCCGCCCACCACAGAATCAGAGTGGGCAAGGGGCAGACAATGTAAATGTCCATTGACCTCAGGTGGCAATTTCTGGTTTCATTCAAGTAAGGCCATAAAATCCCTCCCATCATCCTTCCATCACATTTTTAGTCTTCATTCTTTGAATGCTAATGCTAAACACTAGCTTATTCAAATATATTTGCCTACTTTTTGTAACACTTGAGATTCTAAATCAGTGGAGATGCAGTTCTGAACATAGCTGAGCACTTTCTTTGCAGTGACCTATTCAGTCAAAGATTTGAGATTCATGATTTATAGGATAGCATTAGGCATTCATTCATGTCAAATGTTCAAAATATAACACTTTATAATTATGATTATCCAACAGCATGCTTCCACTTAAATAAAAGGCAATGACTGGAATTTTACGGTATTTCTCAATCCTGGAATAGTCTGGCAGTAGGGGTGGCATAAAGTCAGGTTTAATGCAGGGAGTTACTGTGCTTTTGTTTCATTCTTTCAAGGGATGTGGGAGTTGCTGCTAGATCAATACTTGTTGTACAACCATAATTTCCCTTGAGAAGATGGTGGCGAGCTGCCTCCTTAAACTGCTTCAGTCCATATGCTGTAGGTACACCAACATCACTTGAGAAGAAGTTCTAAGATTTTGACCCAGCGACAGTGAAGGAACGGCAATATCATTCCAAGTCAGGATAATGAGTGGCTTGGAGAGGAACCTCCAGGTGGTGGTGCTGTCATGTGTCTATTGTCCTTGTCCTTCTAGATGGTAACAATTGTGGGTTTCCTGTGGGAATTAGTTACCTTTCCACTTCTGCTGATATTTCATCACAGGGTAGGCAGTGTATGGCTTGTCTGCCCTTAGGCTAATTAAGGCGATCAAGTACTCAATTAATGAACACTTCAGTGGTTCTTCTTGCCATGTGGGGAAGCTACCTAGTTAAGAAACCTTAATGGACTCTTTGTGTGCTCTGGGATTGGGTGCTCAGCATCCCACAGAGGATCTCCCCATTAGATCCCCATACTTGTGATCAGCCAACCCCAATTAACCAAGATCTGCCTGCTTGACACCAGCATCCCTGACCCCAATTACCTGCACTCCAGACCTCCTCCACTGAAGTTGATTAGGTAACTGCTCAGTCTCACTGATAAATACTATTCCAGGAACTGCAGAGTTGCCCTCTTATTGGTTTTGGAACCAGAGATCTTGACTGAGAGGGGCAGGCAGTTATGTTTAAACAACATAAAAGTGTCTTGGGGCTTCTCAATTGTGAGGACAGTAACATAGTGATCAAGGTGGTGAATAGTTGGTGGTCAGTATAGAAGTTGTGATGACTTATCAATGAGCAGAATTTGCTAGTGGAAGAGTGAGATACTGATTAAGAGGTTATCAGTTAATAGGTGGATGGTGGTACAGATCACATAGGCCATTAATTGGGAGGCTTGTTGATTTTGGCGGAATCATTGCTGATCCTCTTGGCCCACAAGCAATGCTATAAAAGTATATATCTCATGCATTCAACCTTTCTCGCCTTCCTTAAGGTGTCTGATTTGCTCAGGCCTGGGAAACCTGGCTGCCTATAGTTAAAAATAGAATGATTGTTAAAATGAAGATATACAGACTAACAATAATGTTTTAATGACCAATATTTCTCGTGCAGTTACTCAGCTGGCTCTCATCCTATCTAATTAAAAATGGAAGTGGTGTGAGCTTAAGGTCAGTTCAGTTCTTTTTCAGATTTCTTGCATTTTCACCTCCGTGGAGGATACAATTTGGCCTCAAAACTTCTTAGAATGGAACCAAAAACTAATGACATTGATTATTTTGTACCTGAAAAGAAGTAGAACAGACTGAAAAAAAGTCTGAAAGTTGTTATTTCTGTTTATCTGTGTATGGTCTTGCAAGGCAACTTTACCAAATATCTGGAAAAAAATAGTAATATTGTTCAGTTACTATGAAATAGTTAGTTTTATCACTATGTACTGGACTGAGGACTATTATTGATTTTTTTTTTTTGTTTCTAAGTCATATTAAATCAGACTTACTTATTTTCAGATTAGTCAAATTACAAAGAACAAAGAAAAGTATGGCACAGGAACAGGCCTATCAGCTCTCCAAGCCTGTACTGATCATGATGCCCTAACTAAACTAAAAAAAAACTTCTGCCCTTACTCGGTCCATATGTTCTATTCTCTCCCTATTCACGTACCCATCAGATGCCTCTTAAATGTTGTCTTCCATCACCTCCTCTGACAGCGCATTCCAGGCACCCACCTCTCTGGGTGAAAGATTTCTCCTGCACATCTTCCTTAAACATTTCCCCTCTCATCTTGAACATGTGACCCCTTGTAATTGATACTTATACCTTTGGAAAATGCTCCCAACTCTCAATTTTGTAGACCTCTGTCAAGTCTCCCCACATCCTTCATCTTTCCAGGGAAAACAATCCTAGTTTATCCAACCTGTCCTTATAGACAACACCTTTAAGACCTGGCAATATCCTGGTGAACCTTCTTTGCACTCACTCCAAAACTTCTATATCCTTCTGGTAGTATGGTGACCAGAACTGCACGCAATATCCAAATGCAGCCCATTGAGGGTTTTATATAGCTGCAACATGATTTCTCAATGCCACAGTTGATGAAGGCAAGCACGACATATGCTTTCTTCATCACCTTAGCCATCCATGTTGCCACTTTTAGGGAACTGTGGACTTGCATGCCCAAATCCCTCTGTATGTTAATGTTCCTAAGGTTGTGCCTTTTACAGTTTAATTCATATCTAACTTTTCCTCCAAAGTGTATCATGGTTGCATTTCTCTGGATTAAATTCCATTTGCCATTTCTGTGCCCAATTCTCCAATCAATCTACACCTATTGTATCCTTTGACAATCCCCCGGCACTATCAGCAACTCCACTAATCTTCGTGTCATCCGAAAACTTATGAATCAGAACCCTCATATTTTCTTCTAGATAATTTATATATACTACAAACGACAGAAGTCCCAGCACTGATCCCAAGGGAATACCACCAGCTACAAATCTCCATTCTGAAAAACACCTCTCGACCGCTATGCTCTGTCTCCTATAACCAAGTCAGTTCTGCATCATCTAGCCAGCTCACCCTGAATCCCACATGATTTTAGTTTTTGTACCAGTCTGCCTGTGGGACCTTGTCAAGCACCTTACTAAGGTCCATATAAACTACATCCACAGCCCTTCCTTCATCAGTTATCTTTGTTAATGTCAATCAAGTTGGTAAGACATGACCTTCCCGTACAAAATCATTCTGGCTGTCACTAACTAGTCCATTTTTTCCCCACGTGCACATATCCCATCCCTTAATACCTTCTCCAAAAGCTTCCTCACCACTGATATCAGGCTTACTGGCCTAAACTTTTCTGAATGATCTCTGCTATCTTTCTTAAACAAGGGAACAACATTAGCTATTCTCCAGTTCTCAAGAATCTCACCTGTGGTCAAGCAGGATGTGAAGATATCTGTTAAGACCCCAGCTATTTATTTTCTTGCTTCCCACAGTATCTGGGATAGATTCTATCCAGCCCTAGGGACTTGTCTACCTTAATGTAATTTATGATACTCAACATGTCTTTCCTTGATATATTGAGCATTCACACACCTATCCCTGACCTTAACATCCATCATGTCCTTCTCCTTGGTGACTACCAACACAAAGTATTCATTAAGGATCTCACCACTTCTCGTGGGTCCATGCATAACTTCCCTTCATCATTCTTACTCTCTTGCTATCCTCTTGCTCCTAATTTATACATAAAAAGCCTTGGGATTCTCCTTGACCCTGTCTGCTAAACACATTTCATGGCCCTTTTTAGCCCTTATAATCTGTGTTTAAAATGCTTCCCACTTTCCCTCTTCTGGGGTTTTGTGAGTCTTTAGATGCCTAAGCCTATCATATGCTTCTTTTTTCCTGTAAAATAAAGAACAAAGAAAATTACAGCACAGGAACAGCCCCTTCGGCCCTCCATGTCTGCACCAACATGCTGCCCGACTGAACTGAAACCTCTTCTCTTCTGAGGACCGTATCCATCTGTTCCCATCCTATTCATGTATTTGTCAGAAACGCTCTTTAAAAGTCACTAATGTATCCTCTTTCACCACCTCCCCCGGCAATGAGTTCCAGGCACTCACTGAACTCTATGTGAAAAATCTGCCTCATGTATCTCCTTTAAACCTCGGCCCTTGCATCTTAAACCTGTGCTCTCTAGTAATTGACTCTTCCACCCTGGGAAAAGACTTCTAACTATCCATTCTGTCCATGCCTTTCATAATCTTGTCTACTTCTATCAGGTTGCCCCTCAACCTCCATTGTTCCAGTGAAAATAAACCAAGTTTCTCCAACCTCTCCACATAGCTAATGCCTTCCATACCAGGTAACATCCTAGTAAATCTTTTCTGTACCCTCTCCAAAGCCTCCATGTCCTTCTGGGATTGTGACAACCAGAATTGAACACTATATTCCAAGTGTGGCCTAACTAAGGTTCTATAAAGCTGCAACATAATTTGCCAATTTTTAAATTCAATGCCCGGCCAATGAGGGCAAGCATCAGTCTGCCTTTTTGATTACCTTCTCCACCCACATTGCCACTTTCAGTGACCTGCGTACCTGTATACGCAGATCCCTTTGCTTATCAATATTTTAAGGGTTCCACCATTTACTGTGTAACTGTATTGACTAGGGTTAAAATTTCCCTTATCATCCAGGATCTTGAATCCTGCTATTTCTAACCTTCATTTTTGTGGAAACATGCCTATCTACATTTCAATCAATTGGCCATTAAAAGCTTCCCAAATGCCAGGAAATTATGCTCAAATAGGCACTCCCAATCCACATTCCCCACTTTCTATCTAATTTGCATGTAATTGGTCCTTGCCCAATTAAGTATCCTCACCCAAGAGCCACTTTTGTCCTTATCCATAACTATCCAAAATCTTATCAAATTATGGTCACTAAGCCCAAAATGCTCCCTCACTGAAAAATCAATCATCTGCCTGGGATCATTACCCAATGCCAAGTCTAGTATGGCTCCTTTCCTGGTTGGATTGTCAACATACTATATCAAAAAGCCCTTCTGGACACATCTAACAAATTGATTCCATCCAAGCCCTTGGCTATAAGAGAGTCCCAGTCAATATGGGGGCAGTTAAAGTCACCCACCACTATCCTGCTTCTTTCACGCCTTTTCAGACTGCACAACTGCTCTGTATCTTGCTGGCTGTTGGGAAGTCTATAATACCTTCCCAACATTATGATTTCATCCTTCTTATTCCTGAGCTCCACCCAAAATGCCTCACTGCAAGATCCCTCCGATGTCTCCTTCCTCAACACAGCTGTGATGTACTCCCTAATCAGCAGTACAGCTCTCCCACCCCTTTTGTTTCTCCTTCTGTTCATCGAAAACACTGATGTCCCGTCCTTTCCTTCCTTTAACCATGTCTCCGTAATTGCAATATCATAAGTCCATGCAGTTATCCAAGTTCTCAGTTCATCTGTTTTACCTGTCATACTTCTTGCACTGAAACGAACACACTCCAAATCTCCAGTACTGCTGAGCCCCATAGCTTCCATCTGCCTGCTCTTATTCTGTACTATGTTTACCTCAGTCTCACTTTTTTCCCCAGTCCCTACATTTACTGGCCTGCTATTTTGCTTCCCACTCCCCTGCCTCACCAGTTTAAACCCTCCCAAACAGCAGTAGCAAACCTCTTGTCCAGGATATTGGTGCTCACCAGTTCAGGTGCAATCCTTCCTTCTTGTATTGGTCCCAGCTTCCCCAGAAGACATCTCAGTGATCCATATATCTAAAGCCCTCCCTTCAACACTAGCTCTTTAGTTGTGTGTTCAACTGTACTATCTCTCTTTTCCAAGCTATCCAGCACGTGGCCTGGGAGTAATCCTGAGATTATTACTCTAGAGTCCTGCTTTTTAGGTCCCTACCTTAGATTCTGAATTGTACAATTCAGCTAAATCCCTGGAAAGCATAAACTTATGAAAAATGTATTTATATTAGATGACTGTAACACCAAGACTTTTATAAATTTCAAAAAAATCAAAATTATAGTTTTTCCAATTAATTTATATTTCACTTTGAACAAATTGCACATCAATGAAACATAGAATGAAAACATTTTCGAAGGATAATTGACATTTACATCAGGATGTCATCCAATGGGTTACCTGCATGCCAATTACAGCATAGATGAAAAAGAGCATAGCTATCAGAAGGGCAACATATGGAAGTGCCTAAGAAGAAAGAACATTGTAACGAGGTCAGATTGCATTACCGTTATATACACGTTAAAATAATCACAAGACATTTTCTGATATTTTCATCAATTGCTTTTTAGGCACTACCCGAATGTTAATAAAAATCTATTCTTTTCATTCTGGTATTGAATTGCTGATTATGAACTTTCATAATATAAGCAATATTCCTATCAGATTTCTAGCAGCCTGACAATATAATGAAATAAACAGATTTTTCAAATGTTTTGTATAAATAAATTATCTGTTGTAATTGACTATTTTGCAAGTCTACAATTTGAGAAAATAATGGAAGGCATGTCCAAATTTCCAATATATATTTTCAAGTACTGAAATTCTGCACATTTAGTGCAAATCACAGTTTACTTCTCAGATATTCAAAGGTATAAGTATATTCAACTCTGTATAATTATCTTGACATTCATCATATCCTTTTTTTATCCATCCAGCTATTGATTTACATATCTAATATTTGACCACTAACTCACTCAAATGAATACAATTATTTGTGGGTTCACTATCCATTAAAACATTTTCCCAACTAATTCAAAAAAATTTCTCTCAGTGTGGGCCTCTAGTTGCTAAATGACAGCCTAGTTTTTATTCAAATCCCATTTATTTTAATGTCATAAAACTCACATTACCAAGCAGCATCTGAATCAACCTTAAGTTGTTAACCCTTTCTTGGCACACAAACACATAAACATAAAATTAAGCTTACTCAAAGTCAAAACTTACTGCTAATCCCTGCAAAAATAAATAGATATTACTTAAAACTACCTTTGTTCCCTGACAATGTACATACAATCAGGGAAAGATCTATACAAATGGTGAAATGACTGTTTTCTGCTGTAATTCCTATGATTCCACAAGCAAAAATTAGTAGAACAGAAATGATATTTGATTTGAATAAGTTAGCAATGAAGTCGTACTCAAGGAATAACTCTATCTAGGTCCCTGGAGCGGAGTTTTATGTCAAATTTCACTATGGGCATTTGGTCAGCTGGTTCACATCTAGATTCTAGCTAAAAGTTAGCATACATTTTGATAGAATTAACAGGCATTAATTGGCCCTTTTGACATGTAAATGTAAAGTGTCAATTAATTCCCTGAGTATGAGGATGCAAACATGGATACAAACCTGGAAGGACTTGACAAATGTCCATAACAATGTACGTATCCCCTCACCACGACTCAGTAGTTTGACTAATCGCATTACACGGAAGAGACGGAAGAAAGTAATGGAAATTCTGGAATTTTCCTCTGAATTCTAGAGATATTTGTATACAAATTAAATCAAAATCAATCCACAAGAAAAAAAATCAATAAATGTTTTAAAAAGATTGTAAGACGAAACAGGAAGAACACAAAGAGAAAGGTAGTCACAAAGCAACTCAAGGTATGCCTCAATCACTTTCCCATATTTAACTGCACTGATCTGCATAAACACAGAATGATCTGGAAAAACTTCATGCGATAAAAGGTAAATTTTCAGAAAATTTATGTTTCCTATCAATTCAATTTTTAAAGTTTTAAACCATCAATAGGGGTCAACATAATTCTGAAAATTTATTAAGTAAAATCAAACAGTCTATTACACAATATTTATATTAAAGGTGATTGACATTAGTAACTCAAAGGCTGAAAGTCAGGAACAAATACTGGCTTAAAATTAAAAGAGGAAATTCACAAGAAAGAAAACATCCATGCAAGGTAAACATTAGGGAATACTTTTATATCTTACCCCAGATTCCCCTGTAGGGGGGCTCTCTGTTGGCTTTGCAAAAGGCTTTAGAAATGAATATTTAAATTAATAACTAAATAAAGTAATAACAACTTAAATTATATGTACTAAAATTTAAATAAGAAAGACAAGTCTAAACAAAAATGAACGCATTATCCACCTGATGAAAAGGTAGGCAGCTGGTTGGTGGGACGTGCCAGTTAGCTGCCCAGAAGTTCTACTAGAAGGCTAGCTCAGTCTGAGGTGCAAATCTCATTTGCACCAGGCTGGCAGATTGTCACTGGAAACAACCTGTCAACACAAGGAAACTGTAAATAAGGCAGCCTTTCATAATCAGCAGGTTCCTGGGAGCGGAGCAGCAGAGTGGCAGTGGCCCAGACTAGAATTGTGGAGCCTTGAGAAGCACTTCTACTCCTCCCAAAACCACAGAACTGAAGAGGAACTCACCTTTGGGCTGCTCTTCAGCTGGCTTGCTACCTGATGCTGGTTGGATTTGGTTGGGGCCAAACTAAATTGAATACATAATTTACTAACAATGCACAAGTTACTACTGATGATGTAAAATCTCAAAGTGAAGAAGAATCAAGAAATATTTTATAAATTATACCAGTAAACTATTCACATTTGTTGGTCCTTTAATTAATTACAGTTAGTTGAAATTGCCATGGCTGTATTTAACAATTGTTATACATGTAAAAATAGATTAGAGACAAATACATTTCAAAGGAACAGGGTAACAACTGCACTGTGCATTAACTTTGTACATTAAGGGCCAGGTTTGTGCGGAGTTGTAGAGATGCCAGGGACCATTAAAAATGGAGGTTGTAAATGTTCTTGAAGGGTGGTTAAGAGCGTAAAAGATGTTAAGCTTTCAAGTTATTTAAATGGCCAGTTCTTAAAAAATTGGGAAAAAAACCTATCTGACTGTGTCTGAGGGTTGTAAAATATCTCTTGTATCAGTTTTAAAAGCTGTTGACATAATCCTAAATGCTATCATTATAGTGTTATTAATAATCAATTGCTTTCCACCACTTATCACAGTGGAGGACTGTAAGTTCACAGTTTGACTGACAATTCAAAGAGGCTATTAAAAGATTAGCTACCTTTGATGTGGGGTTAGAAATACAAATATATGATTTTTATCAGGTACTAAGTGCTTGAGAGGATTTAAATGTATTGAATAGACTTTCATGAATGAGAATTTATTTATTATTGTGAAAACTAGATTTTTAATGGATATTTAGGGTATTATTTTATATCATAACCTAGCACGTGAGGTCTACCCATGAGGAGAGTTGGCATGGAGGATGCAAGGAGAAAAGTTTGTGGCAACATGAGTTGGCATGGATGGGACATGGGTAGTGGGTGGGGTGAATTGTGAAATGTGAGAAATAGAGGGCCTAATATTTAACAATACAACTGGGACAAAGTCCCAGGAACCTGAGGCAGGCCATTTAAACATTGACAAAGGGTCATCTGGACTCGAAATGTCAGCTCTTTTCTCTCCTTATAGATGTTGCCAGTTCTGCTGAGATTTTCCAGTGTTTTCTCTTTTGGTTTCAGGCCTTTTAAACTGCCTGCCTCAGGACTTGGTTGTGTTTGTGGCCACATATGATCTGCACCTGGTAATGGTGGCATGCTTCTATTCTGTATCCACCCTTTTCGCCACCAAGTGAAAATCAGTACACTTTTTCCCAATGGCTGATGTGCCAAGTTAGGAAATTTTTGACTCTAGCTACTTGTATCATGAACAAATTGGAATCCTAAATCCCCAGTAAAGAAAAGTGTTTCCTTTTAGAATGTTTATACTTAGGTCCCTCATAATTCACTAAATAAATAAGAATATTTGGTATCTTTTATCCTTATAAATTCTGTGCTCTTCCTTTTTATGATAAAATTTTGATTTTTAACCTCTTATTTTTCCATCTTAGAGTAACCTTACCCTAAGGCCTCTGTTAAAACGGCATTGCAATTAAGAGCTAGAAAATGTACAAGATCTTTAGCAATTTCTACTTGTTACATTACAAAGGAAAACAATTTACAAAAAACAATTGCATGTAAATAGCTAAAGAATATGAGTTACATAATAAGCATTTCAGTTCTCAAATGCATTTTTCCCTTTAAATTGTTGAATTTTGCTTACACTGGAAAATGGAATGTTTTCCTGTTTCAAATATCCACAGCTGGATTTTCACTAAGGAAACAGGAAGCATAAGTTGGAACCATAACTGGGTCCCAAACCTGATTTGGGGGAAACAATATTGGATGTCAAGTTTCATGGGAGCTACTCCTTAATTAATATAAAGATGAATTTTGCAGACAATTAATGCAGAGGGTGGGAATGGAGTGGGATAATTCAAGTGCAGGACCAATTTAAACTGACTATCGCAGCCTTACAGTAGTTGTCATTTCACTGCTGTTACTGCAAAGCAAAAGATCAGAGAAGGCTCGAAGTCTTGACAGAGCCAAAGGTTTGGAATAAGGGTAGGGAAGACCCCCCATTTTCAGATGTGGATCTGGAGGTCATGCTGAAGTTTATGAGGAAAACGATGGAGATCCTATTCCTGGAAGATGGCAGGAGGATGCCACACAGTTCGACAAAGCAGACATGGACGGATATTGTCGACACAGTCAATGGAAGAAGTGTGGCTTTCATCTTTATATTAATTAAAGAGTAGCTCCCATGAAACTTGACATCCAATATTGTTTCCCCCAAATCAGGTTTGGGACCCAGTTATGGTTCCAACTTCTGTTTTCTATTTCCTTAGCAAAAATCCAGCTGTGGATATTTGAAACAGGAAAACATTCTATTTTCCAGTGTAAGCAAAATTCAACAATTTAAAGGGAAAAAATGCTCTTGTGAACTGAAATGCTTATTATGTAACTCACATTCTTCAACTATTTACATGCAATTGTTTTTTATAAATTGGTTTCCCTTTGTAATGTAGCAAGCAGAAACTGCTAAAGATCTTGTGCATTTCCAAATATTTAATTGCAGTGCTGTTTTGGAGAGGCCTTAGGGTAAGGTCACTCTAGGATAGAAAAATGAGAGGTTAAAAATCGAAATTTTATCATAAAATGAAAGTGCATGTAATTTATAAGGATATAAGAAGTTGCATTTCGTACAGGAAAAGATTCAATGACTTGATATCTCTGGTGAAATCCTCTACTCTCAGACCAGAATTCTGGATATTTACCCTCTAGTATTCACACAGACTGAGAAGCCTTAAGGTGCATGCCACAACTGAACATGGGAGGAGAGTGTATACAGCCTACTTGGCTGTACCTCAGTTGCCTCCAAACTGATGTCAGCCTCTGCAAGGCCATCATGCAGAAGTGCAGATACAGTCCAGCTGCATCAATTGTGATTGTGAAAATTCAATTCAAATGATGAAACATCTCCTATAATGTCCTCTACTAATAGAACTATGCAACCAGGAAGATCTTCACTCTCGGGCCGGGGCCCACATAGATCATTGGCAAGGCAAGCTGTAAGGATACACAAAAAATCTCATTTTTTTTTGGCTTTGAAGGAAAAAGGACATTGTGTATAATTTTATACTGGAAGTGGGGTCCTCACCTCTGACATAAAGTTGGTGAGCCCCTACCTCCACTTGACTGGCTTGCTTTATAGTCATTTTCCAGCCATGGGGCCTTACTTGGATTGAGGTATTTCACCTGCCTCTGCTAGCTACAGCCAGAGGGCTGGATGCTCTCTTATCCAACTAGTGCCACCAGAGACAGTGGCCACTGTTAGGGCTGCAGGCAGTCCTGAAGAGGAGATGTTGATGGAGTCCAAACTGAAAGGTAAATCCAAGGTTTTGTCAGTAAAGTGGGAACCAGAAACATCAGGGCAGGAGAGAGGGAAACCCAGAGGGGATAACTACCTTGTGAGTGATTTCTAATGGATGCAGGTACCCAAATAGAAGAGCCACCCACCCACCATTTCTTCAGAAATGATCTCTTATTGCTGGCCACCCCCTGTCCTTATGCCTGTGCCATGTAGGATAATGACCACTGCCCACTCACCTCAGCAAATGTGCTATGCTGATTATACCTGTTTACCCATGATCCAATCCCTCTTTGTGCCATTCAGCCTTTGACAGAGCTCAGCTAATTTGTTGGTATGGCCATGTCTAGCTCACTCATGTATCTGCCTCCATCCACCTGGTCTGCTAAGACTCCTCATGCAGTTTGTTCACACCTACAGAAATCATATAACCCCCATAAATGAGCTCAATCTCTATTGACATTTATTCATGGATCAGACAGAAATACAGGGTCATTTCCCTGTCTTTGGCCTAAAGAAGACAGTTAACATTAGAAAACTAACATATTGACCAGCGCTGCTATTTTGGACACCACCCATCTCTGTTCCTAACCCTGGTAAGGTATAGCATTGGATAAAAACACTGTCTATTGTGCACTGGTCCAGTCTCAGAAAGCAACAATTGCTACATCAGTTTGACATTTCCATTTCCTTAAACATGCCTCTCAAAAAGATTGCCAGTTAATACCAGCTGGGTTGAGGTGGTCCAAATTTGTTGCATGTAGGATCCTTAAAATTAATAAGCATGGTATTTTCATCACATTGGTGCAGGTGCATTCAAATGATTAAATGGGACTGGGAGTTACAGATTGTTCTATGGCCTAGTAGGTATGGGTATGATCGGTGCAACTTGTGGGCCAAAGGGCCTGTTTGTACTGTAGTGTTTAATGTTCAACCCAGCTCCCTGAGGCAAAGGATAATATGCTAATGAACTACATTATATAGTCCACATTACAAAGCTCGATTACAGTTTTCAAACATTTCATTATTTGATAATTAAAAGTCATATATCCATGCACAATGTATTTATTAAAGCAGATCCATGCAAATATATTTTTTATTTACTGCAACAAAATTTTAAAATTACATATATTAATAATAACACAAATGTAATCAAAATTTCACGCTCAAATTGTATTGATAAGATAAAGGGCTAAGTTACTGACCATGACATTCAACGGGTGACCCAAGGCCAACTATAATAATTAATTTGAACGTTATGAAAAAAAATTAGTATTTTTGCAGACCAAAGCTGCAATTATGCCTCTCTCCTAGCATCCACATTCTGTCACAGCAACTGATTGCATAAAACAATAGTAGACATGGAGTTGAAATGGTTCCAAGTCTCAAGTACAGGGTAATAAGGGAAAAATATGGGGTGGAAAAGTTTGTGATGAAGAGTGAATTCAACAAACTCATGCAAATATAGTGTGGTGCCAATGCATGCAATTATCAGTGCCTAATGTTTCAAATGCTATGGTGCTTTCAAAACAAACTATTAAATGACAAATACTATAAAATTGCTAAATTCATAATTTTTCTTTATGATAGGTAAACATAATGGTGCTCACAAATACAAATATATACACTGTAGATAAATGAATAGGGAAAAGATGTAAATAGATTTGTAAAGCTTTTGCTAATTAACATCCATGAAAATTAAATCATACAATAAGTTAAAAGATTGAGAACAGAATAGAAAAAAAAACATTCAACCAGTACTGCTAAGTCTTAATTAGTTCCTGTAAGATCAGAGAAACTAAATGTATTGGACCTATGGAATTTTATAACTCTACTAAAGCAGTTCTCAGTATATTTTTATTTACTTTACCTGACTTTGCTTCATTGTGTAAATATATTCTCCACCAATATTTATAGCAACTAATTTATAATACAATGATGTAGATGTAAAATCCACATGCAAGAGCAATAGTAGACACATGTGCATTATTAGTTGGATTCACAATGTGCTATAAATGACTAGCTTGGTGATATATGAAACAGAAATCTTATAGGAATGAAAGATACGACGAGAGTGATCTGTCTATCCCACCGTGCAAATTTTCTAGCGCAGCAGGATAGGAGAATCTCATGGTTGGACATGCGTGCAATTCACACATGCATTTATGCTGTAAGTGCAAGTCCCATCAGTGGATTTCTGAGGCTATTAGATCTGTCCTGGAAACTAGCAGGGAGACCAGGTGAGTGATTTTAACATATTTTAAATCTCATTAGCAGGCCTGGGACTGGATTATCTGGGCCCGCTAGCCTTTCCCATCCCGCCAGTGTTTCATTCTAATGGGGTTTACAGTAGGTCCCCACTTTTGAGGAATTATTAGGATGACCCCACTGGAGTGAAAGGGGGCAATCACGGCCTCCTAGGGGTCGGGCAGCAGAAGGCTGGTGACCTCTCACCATAGGGATTGCCAGTTTATGACCCCTCACTTTAGCATTGTCCATTGGGCATGGAGCAGTGCCAAGCAGGAGGGGCCTATAGGAGTGTGACTTTGATAGGTGGGTTCTGATGGAAGCAGGGCTGAGGGACAATCTGTGGGGGTAAGGTTCCCACTGCCACTCTGCATAGGAATCAGTTGGGTCAGAAGGGAAGGCAGTGTTCGGGGCTGGCTGGCGGGGTTGGGATCAGTCATAGTGAGATGGTCTGCCTCCCAAGTGGCCTGCATTGCAAAAGTGGGATGGAATAGGGAAATTGTCACTGTCGGGGGGAGGAGGGATGCAGGCAGACATGGAAGCAGTCCATGTCTGCTGGGTTCGGGTGCAAATAAGTCCTGCCCCCTAAAATCTAGTGAGATTTACGCTGGTAGTGTCTGCACTGCACAGATTATGGAGATTCTAGTGTGAACTCCCACTGATTAAAAACAGCATGAATTATTCCAGTTTTCCCATAAATTCTTTTGGGGGAATTCCACCCTAGTACTGTACTATCATAAAATTGTAAGTTAGCATTAAAACTTATTTGATCCTATTTTCTGATGACAATAATTTTTAAGATTGACTCAGCATCAAGCAGTGGTGTCAAGTTCCCCAGGGTAGTGTCACAGGTCCAAACCTCTTGAAGCTGCTTCACCAATGATTTTCCTTCCATTGTAAGGCTAGAAGTGGAAATGCTCACTGATAATTGCAGAATGCACAGCACCGTTCCTCACTCCTCAGATACTGAAACAGTCCATATCCAAATGCAGCAAGACCTGGCCAATATGCTATAATTTCAAAAGTGATTTAATCTTGAATATGTTTATTGGGGCTTCTTCTAGATTGGAACATATAACATCTCACAGTTCACAATTGCATAAAAAAAGGTTTTCTTGAATCATAGAATTCTTACAGAGGCCATTTAGCCCATTGAGTCTGCACAGAATTTCTGACAGAGTATCTTATCCAGACTCTCTCCCTTGCCCTATCCTTGTAATCCCACATATTTACCATAGTTAATTCATCTCACCTATGCAGATTGGGACACTAAGGGGCAATTTAGCACAGCCAATTGACCTAACCTGCACATCTCTGGACTGTGGGAGAAAACTGGAACACCCAGAGGAAACTCATGCAGACATGGGGAGAATGTGCAAACTCCACACAGACAGTCATCGTAAGCTGGAATCGAACCCAGATCTCTGGAGCTGTGAAGCTGCAGTGCTAACCACTGTGCTACCATGTCACTCAATTACTGATGCTCTAGTATGTAATGAGAGGAGTAGATCATATCCTTTTTCCAGAGAAAGTAGGTGAATAACACGTAGCTTCACCAGGATTGCAAGTACCCTAAAGTGCATGATGCCAATTCCATTATGGGAATATGCATGTAAATTCATTGGTATACCACAGCCATAGTGTTCCCATCAATGCCCAGCTACTGTAAGTCTATGACTAGTATCATGACAGCAGTAATTATGTCTTTATTCTGTGTCTCTCAGTGGCACCTGAGCCATCATGATCAATCTGTAGCTATTGGATGATTAGAACAATTCACTGGCCACCTGACTCATGACATACATGGTCAATATATATATGATGAGTCATCCTACCATTCAAAATGTTACTGAGCAGATCACTGGATGCAATGCACCTAATGATTGGTCACTCTGGCTCTCCAGAGTACGTATCACCATTTATGACAGCCTGCTGCTTCCTGCACAACCTTGCCATCATGAGGGCACAGCCCTTGCCACTTGATGAGAAGCCAAGGAGGAATAATAAGTGACTGAGGAAAAGGAAGGGAGAAGGCACCTAAAATACTCCTCCCAGCTGGGTTGTCCGAGATTAGCTCTTCTGACGATGGTACCACTGAATTCAACATCAAATGCCCATTCAACAACATTCCCAAGCCTTATCTTTGTTATCAACTACCACAACATGCTCTTGCTCACCATGCTGTAATAATAGCCACCAAACAATAGCATTACAAATCAATTTTATTAAGCAAACTATTCAGTTTTCTATCAAAGGTCAACTAATCATCTCTGTGTTTCCTTATTGCTTGACTTTACTTGTTTGAGTATGCAGTGACTGCAGCATGGTTTGTGGAAGGCTACTGACTTTGTGTGAAGAAATTGCAGATGGCCTTGCAAAATTGCATCACACAGCTGTAGCTCTGGAAGGCTTGGAGATGGAGTGCAGTAATGGGTGGCAGAAGTCTGCTGGTTGACAGGTGACAGCAAGGACATCAGTAGAGTAGCAAAGGTGGGAGGATCAATGCTGTCATCCTGGAAGATTGCAGGTTTGTATTCCTTTGCAACTACTCCCTATGGGGCTGCATCTCAACACTGTTTTGAACACAGGTATGTTTTAAACTATAGGCTGCTGTATTGCCCTGAGACATTGCAAGTCCATTTCATCACTGGTATCCGCAGCCACAATGATAGAGTCTGAATTGTCATGGCAGCAAGCAGCAATTCAACAAGCTAAGCTTGTATTACTTCAGTCTGGGTGCAATAAACTTGTGCTGCAGTGGAAGCTAAGGTTCTAGCCATTAAACACTGCATTATGATTCCACAAGTAAGGCAAATGGCTACCACTTGCATGCTGGAAAGATGAACTCTAAGCTCTACACAAAACCATCTGAAGGGTTGGATTTCTTTATGCTGAATGGCAATGACTGGAGGCTTTTTGGCAGGCCTGTTAATGCACCAAGCATTTGAGCATGATTATTCTTATGCGTTCTGTATGCCACCTATCAAAATCTTCAACTGTGCTTTCAAAATAATTCACCCGTGAACCTCACTCTTGGACGAGCCATCATTTGTACTGCTCATTCCTCATGCCTTTATTGGAGGCCACATGAATCAAATGTGTCACCAAGTGCAGATCCTGAGTGTGATTTTCCCCAAAAAATTTTTAACATCAATTTGTGTAAAAACTGGAGTAAATCATGCAGTTTTTTTCAGCAGGAATTTCAAAATGAATCTCGCACATTCTGTGCATTGCAGAGTGCACTACTGAACAACAGGGGGTAATGGCCACTCATGCCAGGAAGGCCAGCAACATACTGCTGAGCAGAGCCATTGCACATGTGCTGATCTGTCATAGCAGAATTCAGATCAGTGCATGCACAGTGGTCCAACACTGTCGGGCCTCCAAGTTGCTGGCCAACTCCGCAAATCCCACATCGTTGCCTCTCCGACCTCCACACGGCCCAATCATTGAACATGCGCAGGCCAGCCACGACTTCCTCCACCCCACTTCCTCTCCAGCAGTGTCGTTTTTCTCCCCTCCCACCATCACTCCAATCCCACAATCCCACCCACAACCCCGCCCCCACAACCCGATGGCCAACCCGGACCGCTGGTCTCCCTCTCTGATACTCAGCCAAAATGCAGAGTAGCAGTGGGACCCCCCCACTCCAACTGCCCCCAAAGGCCCCACCCCCATCAAGCCCTGTACAATTAGACTCCGTCCCCCTGACTCCTATGCTTTGTGTGGGGTGCCAAGATGCCCCTTGGGTATTGACACTTCGTCCCTTGAGCAAAGGCTGGCACTGCCAAGAAAGCAATGCCAGGCCCTCCACACCCAGTGCTGCCACTTCCCCCCACCTCAAGTGCCCAACCGTCTGGGGTGGGGTGGGGGGATGATTGCCCTTCAGCTAGGTTGAGCCACCAGCTCCTGCAAGTAGGGAGCTATACTAAACTGCGTTGGAGTTTATATGTGCGATATGTCTGACATATTGAATAGTTGGCTGTCTGGGCAAGCTATGAAGTGTGCTAACTGTCTATGTGTGCAGTTTACCTATGAATATGAGATATGAGTAATGGTGAGATCTTTTGTGAGTGAGTGAAGGTGACGTGGTCAATACAGCAATATGTAAAGCCAGTGGTTTATTTGTAAGGGATTTTGGGACACTCAAGATTTACTCATAGTATACCGAGACACTGCAATCATGATTTCCATGGCCCAAATTTTTCAGACCCTTATGGTGGGTTTACCCACAGCAGAGATGCCTCACAACTGGCTGCCATCTGAATCTTGCAGCCAAAGTCAAATGCCATTTTCATGGCTCGCTCATTCACTGCCAGAGAACTTCGCTGAGACCAGAAGATCCTGCCAGTGGAAAGGGCAGGAAATCCTGCTTCATCAAAGCTCCTCACAGCTTTCTCTCAGTAAAATAATCTGAGTTTTCCTTTGAGCTCTAATAATCAAGTCAGCCAGGTTTATTGTCAGGCAATTCCTGGAACAGGTCACAAGACCCATTTCATTTACCTAAATTCAAAGCTTCATTTCTAAGTAGAAAAAAACTCAAACAGGGAATTAGAAGGGCAAAAAGGGGTTATGAAATGTTCTTGGCAGACAGGATTAAGGAGAATCACAAGGCATTTTATGCATACATTAGGAACAAGAGGTTGTCAGAGAAAAAGTCAGACCTCTTAAGAACAAAGGAGGGGAATTATGCTTAGAAACCAAGAAAATAGTTGAGATTTAAATGAATGCTTTGCATCAGTATTCACAAAGGGAAGGGATATGTTGATTGGTAGTGTCTCGGAGGGATAATATAGACCCGTTAGAACAAATCACAATTACAAGGGAGGAAGTATTAGGTGTTTTAGAAAGATTAAGGTAGACAAATCCCCAAGGCATATGGCATCTGCCCTAGATTACTGAGGGAGACGACAGATAAAATTGCTGAGCCTCTAAGTAAATACAGGTGAGATCCAGAGGATTGGAGGATAACCAATGTGGTCCCATTATTTAAGAAAGGAAGCAAGGATAACTGTGTAACTTTAGGCCAGTAAGCTTGATGTCCACGATAGGGAAATGGTTGGAAAAGATTCTTAGAGATAGGAGCTATATGCATTTACAACAGAATAGTCTCATTAGCGATAGATAACATAGTTTTGTATGAAGGAGATCATGTCTCACAAATTTGGTTGAGTTTTTTGAGGAGGTGACAAAAATGATTGATGAGGGAAAAGCGCCATGGATATCATCTACATGCATTTGAGTAAAGCATTTGATAAGGTCCCTCATGGCAGGCTAGTGCAAAAGGTTAAATCACACAGGATCAAGGGTGAACTAGCTACATGGATTCAGAACAGGCTTGGCCATAGGAGACAGAGGTAGCACTGGAGGGGTCTTTTTCTGATTGGAGATCTGTGACTAGTGGTGGTCATGATGTAGAGATGCCAGCGTTGGACTGGGGTAAACTCAGTAAGAGGTCTGACAACACCAATTTTAAATCCAACCGATTTATTTGATAGTAAACTTGCTAGCTTTTGGCCTTTGTGCCTTCATCAGGCAAAGGCAAAAAGGCCGAAAGCTAGCAAGTTTACTATCAAATAAATCGGTTGGATTTAAAATTGGTGTTGTCAGACTCTAACTAGTGGTGTTCCACAGTGCTCTGTACTGGGACGTCTGCTATTTGTGATATGTATAAATGATTTGGAAGAAGATGTACCTAGTCTGATTAGTAAGTTTGCAGATGACACAAAGATTACTGGAGTTGCGGATAGTGATGAACATTGTCAAAGAATATAGCAGGATATAGATAGGCTGGAAAATTGAGTGAAGAAATGGCAGATGGAATTTAATCCAGATGAATGCATTTTAGGGAGCTACACAATATATGTCAGAACCATCAGGACTATAAACACACAGAAGGATCTGGGTGTGCAAGTCCACAGATTCTTAAAGGTGGCAACACAGGTGGAAAAGGTGGTGAAGGCATATGGTATGTTTGCCTTTATTGGACGAAGCATCGAGTATAAAAGTTGGCATATGATGTTGCAGTTTTATAGAACGTTGTTTAAGCCACATTTGGAATACTGCATGCAGTTCTGGTCGCCACACTACCAAAAGGATATTGAGGCTTTGGAAAGAGTGAGAAAAGGTTTACCAGGATGTTGCCTGGTATGAAGGGTTTTAGCTATGAAGTGAGATTGAGTAAACGAGGGTTGTTCTCCCTAGAAAGACGGAGGTTGAGGGGCGACCTAATAGAAGCTTATAAAATTATAAACAGCATAGATAAGGTGAGCAGTTGAAGCTTTTCCCAGGTCAGAAATGACAAACACAAGAGGTCACAAGTTCAAGTTGGGGCGTCAAGGTTCAGTACAGTTATGTAGGGAACGTATTTTACACAGAGGGTGGTGGGCACCTGGAATGTTGTTGAGGCAGACATGCTAGGTAAACACACAAACAGATTGGGATAGAAGGATACAAACAGATGGTCTAGTTAGAAACACACAATCGGTTCAGTCTTGGAGGGCCAAAGGGCCTGTTCCTGCACTGTATTTGTTCTCTGTCTTTGTTCTAAAATATGATCTTATAAATCAAAAGATAAAGTCCTAAAACATCACAGCCTTACAAAACCTTACAACTGTAACATTGGCTGCTTGCTATGATCATGGCAATAAGCATGCAGTATGAAATATGCATACTGCCTGCAATGAAAGGAATAGACACAGATTAATTGCATCTTTTCAAACTATCTCCCTCACAGATCACAAAACTTTCCACATCCAGCCCACAATAATGACAATCTGGAGGTTTTACACATAGTCACTTACAAATGCACATCAGAATTTGGACTAATTGGACCAACCAAGTGTTTACAGTCAGCAATGTAGCTCTTACTCCTATCATGTCTATTATTATCTTTCAAAAGAATGGTGCAGGAAGAAGTTCAAACATACAAGAAAAAGCATAGGACTAGAAACTGGGACTAATCAGTAAGTAATGCTTTACTAATAAGTAAGTTGAAGGCCTTCAGAGAGGGAAATAGCTTAATTGTTCCAAATGGTAGCTAACTGAAAACAGGAGAAACTCCTCTGTGACTAGAATTGCTTTGTCTGTGATTGTGAAGATCACAGCTATTTATTTTTCATACTACCTGATGAGGGCCTGTGAACTCAGTTGGTTGGACAGCTGCTTTGTGATGTGGAATGATGCCAACAGTGTGGGTTCAATTCCTACACTGGCTGAGAGTATTCTTGAAAGCCCATCTTTTCAACTTTGTACCTCACCTGAGATGTGGTGATCCTCAGGTTAAATCACCACTAGTCAGCCTCAGGTCATCTGGGACTACGATGATTTTATCTTTACCCATGACTTCCTTATAATCAGCCAAGGAATATTTAGTAGGCATTACTTACAGTACAAAGGCCACTTGCTTTCAAGATAAAATTCGATTATTTCTGAGGAGTTGTAGGTCATACATTTACACAGAGTGAAAAGCCAGAATTGGACAGCAGCAGTTTTCCAATTGTGCTGCCTTCCTCTAAGGTTTAAATTTCTTAACACTGCACGATGATTGTTTCAAATATTAAACATTTGGAACTTGAGCAGTATTGCAATATGATAAGATTGAAAATGAGAGATATGATTTAAAAAGTAATTGTGGTTTTATTTTATCTATTTTATGGCAGTCCAAGTGATCATGCAGAAAAACCGGTGCAAAAAATCTGTTCAAATTATGGTCAACCAAATTTTCACCTCCAACTTTTAAATGAAAGAGAACATGGACATTGAAAATAATTAAATATTTTGGAATACGTTTTTGTTTGCTAGTCTTTGTCTTTTAAAAAGCAAGAACATGATAACCATTTTACATTTATATTGATCTCTTCACTAATAATAACAAATGTCAGAAAATGAATCTTTTCTCGATGTCAGCCATTAAGACTCATTCTACAAATAATAAATTATTCCTCTTTATGCAAAACACTTTACTTCAACATAAATATATCGGCACTAATAATTATTGAAATTTCTAAACTTATACTTGTGTCATTAATGGTTTGTATTGTACATCCAAAATAGCAATTGCTGTATTATTAAAAAAAGCCATGATTTTGTTCAAATACTGATATGCAAATTTTCATGGAAAATATTTCGTTACAACATTTTAGAGGTGCTTATAGGTTTCCTAAACATTTTGTTTAATTGAGTCCACAAAAGTCAATTTGTTAATTGACTTTTCTTCCTTTTTGTTATTAATTAACCTGCAAGTTAATTTAACTAAGTTTAGAGTAGACAAATAATATACATTCTATTTTAATAAATGGCAGATTGGAGATTTCAGTTCTCCAAATGAGAAAAGAAAATTTGGATGACCACAATTTAAGTGATTTAACTGTGAAACACAGCGTAACGGAAAGTTATAAAAAGTTTCAACAAAGAAATGCATGGTGCTCGGTCATAAACCGGAGTTCTTATACTTGCCTCTACAAGATTCTAGAAAACATAATAGGCATAATGTAGGAAAATTAGAAAAATCATCATACATTTTTTGCTGAAAATATTATTGGGATTTTACTGTACAGTTTATTAAAATTAATTATTTCATTAAATAAACTTAGCTTTGATGAAAGGTCGCATGTGCAATATGAATGGACCTCCCATTTCCAGCTGCTGACTTACTGTGTTTTTTCCAGCACTCTCAGTTTTCCTATCTTTTCTCATTTCCTGAGCATTAATTGTTTCATAAATGTGTGATTACCTTATCTTCTGAATACACAATAACAAACTCAATCTATTTGCATGGTCACCAAGATACGATGAAAAAAATGAAAAAAAAATCTGAATGGGTGATATTTTATATTGCTGTAGACAGAATAACAATCTTTGATTCCATTTAATGAATGGAAACATTATTTGTTTAACTGAAATGATTCAAAATAGGAAAAATTATTAATGCAATATTATTTGCCCAGTTTTCACTGAGATAAAGGGAAATTCTTAATCAATGTTTTAACAGAGTACAAAGGATCTGTCGAGAAAGCATCTGTTTATGTTATGCTGCTGTGAGAAAAACAGGAATTTGTAAAAAAAAGTGTACTTCGATGATAATTCTAAACCACCCACAGTTTATTTAATGTCATAGTGTCAGTCTACATATTACCACATGGATGGGCAACCTGGAAAAGTAGGAAAAATGCAATGGTTTAACTAATTCTTTTCATGGTTTTTAGCAGTGAGTTTTCAAATATTAAACATAAAAATAAAAACAGCAAGTTCATTTTTAGTTTCAGAATATGCTTTACAATATTTTAGCAGAATACAAAATGCTCATAAGTTAAGTATTGTTAAGTACAATTAATTTATTTTGTCAATCTAAAAAACAGTCTTGCTAAATAAAGCTGGATTTTCAAACTTCAAAATAAATACTAGAAACTACTCATTTGCCATTCTTAGGAATTATCAAGCACCCTCCGATCATGACTTATTAGAAATTACCATCTTCACTTTACTGTAGGAAATTGGCACTGCACTACAAACATTTTCACTAATGAAGTTTTCACATTTTTTCTTGTTTTAAATACTGACAGAGAACCAGCAGTACCAAATAGTACCAGAGAAGTTTACTGACCTAAAAAACATAATTGTTTCACCACTCATGTCATTACACTTCAGTTTAACCCTATAAATGACAAAGTAGTTTTGAAAAAATGCATTCTCATTTGTTTTCCATGTTCTGTAGCTTGACTACACAAACTCCAACAAAAGCTTTATACTATAATATTGTCTTTTAAAGCAGCAAGCTAGGGAACATGATGAAAGTATAATTTATTTAATTAATTTGAAATGGTATTATAATATTACTGTTTCAATTCTTTGGGCTAGAAATATACTGTTATAACATTGTCATTCATAGATCAGCTGCACCTGAATGCAATTAGCTTAGCAATTTCAGCTAAGGATGTACAAAATTGGAGTAATAAGCACACAGCATCAACTATTTTGGTCGTTTGTGATCACAAAGAGCTCTGACAGCTGAATTTTAATTAATTGTTGAGTATTACAGTTCTTCTTTTGAATTCTTCTTTTAGTATAACATAGTTGTCTAAACATTAAAAACTCACTGCTAAAGAGAAGTGTTTGAACAAATAATGACTTGGAACTTCTATATTAAGATGTTCTCATATAGGAACAAGGTTAAATTTGGAGGTGCAGTTACTGATAGCCTTTACTTACATTAACTTCTGTGATAGCAATATCAACGACGCTACCAACAACAATTAAGGCATCAAAAGTGTTCCATGCATCAGCGAAATAGTGCTGTGAATGTAAACATTCAATAGGAGCAGAAAGGGATGAGAAAAGACAATAGAAAAAAGTAACAAGAGAGTCCAGAGTTACAACACAAATATAGGTACAACCCAGATAAACTAGGCTGTATTTTGCATCACTGTGAAAGCATAAATATTTTTATTTCAATCAATTGTATCC
Organism: Sphyrna mokarran; assembly: GCA_024679065.1. Lineage (NCBI taxonomy): Eukaryota > Metazoa > Chordata > Chondrichthyes > Carcharhiniformes > Carcharhinidae > Sphyrna > Sphyrna mokarran. Next base: position 113,166,044 of record JAGIQG010000003.1, read on the forward strand.
ATGTTTCCACTTGCCCTTTTCTTGTGAATGTTTTTTTGTCAAATTCTAAAGTTAACTGCTATGAAAGGGCTAAACCAAATTATCTAGATGTTCCAGGTTTCAATTATTTATTTGAAATTTTTGTATTTTGTTTTAATCATATTAATCAAATATAACTAAGTATAATGGCTTGACTAAAATACACTTAAATATCCTAAATAATTTATGAAGACTGGAATCTATAATCTCAGTTGAGAGTTTTATTTAATGGATTATTTACAATACAACCTAAATAGATGCTTAAGGGGAACAGCATTCTTTTGATGCTTAAGTTTCAGAAGTATAGACTGCCAGTGCACCTGACCATAGCAAAGCATACATCAGGAGATTTGATTTTTATTCTATGGTTCAAAGAAGCTATTGTAGTTAAACTAACCTGATTGAAATTTTATCAATCAGAATTTTGAAATTATAGTCTGAACTAGCAAAGAACAATAAAAGTGGAGCTGTACACATGAAGGCCAAAAAAGGACAAATGCTTTCACAGCTATGCTAACTTTTTAAGTAAAATTTTCCGCTTCTGCATTCTAGAAAAGGAAAGTGATAAAGTGAGAGAAATCAGGTTTTGAAAGTCCATATTTATATCCTAAAATAGGTATAACTGTTTGTGACTTGTCCAGTGATAATTTTAGTGAAGCACTGAAAGGAAGGAGCAATGGTTTCTGGGAATGTACAGTACTCACATCAAGTTCACCAAGTACGACGTCTATAATGCTGCCAATAACGATGAGGAAGTCAAACACGTTCCACGAGTCACTAAAGTAGCCCTACACAAAGTAGGTAGGGGGCAAACGTTTATATTAACATATGTTAAACAATGAATATATCTTTAGTTAACGCTGGAGAATTTAACACAAAACCTAAACAGTAAATTTGTCAACTCAACCTTCGAAATAATAGTTTACTCAGAAATTTAATAGGAAATTATCTGACTGATCATGTTGTTCTACTGTTTAAAAATTATTTTTTATTGATATATGCGTTATTTTAAGAGATAATACATAATCTGCCTGGGCTAGTACACTAAAATAAAATACATTATGTAATAAGATGAAATTATTTGTTTTGTTTCGGTAAACCGGTGTATGTGGTAAAGATTAGAGCTGAAGAATGTTCAAGGTTCCATTAATAAAACTTCTATTTTAATTTTGATTACTAGAATAAACCAAAAGATGCTACATGTTTAAATTAGCAATGATTCCTACTGAATCTTGAATGTATTTTCCCTTTGGTGATCTATTGTATTTACATTTATCAAAAGTTACAAATCTGTTGGATAATTTTGGCTGTATTTTGCAATATTGTGAAAGCATAAGCATTTTTCTTTCATCCAATAGTATCAGTTGGTATCCATATTTCCGCATGTCTTTTATTTATAACTATACTTATGTTGAGTCATATTTCTACTCAAAACACTAACACTTTCTGATTTCGCAGATCTTCTGAGTATTTTCAGCACTTTCTGTTTAAGACTAGAAGCTTGCTTGATTAAAATTCATTTAAATAGCCTAATTTTTTTTAAGACTAGTACCTATATAAATTGATAGGTATTAAATTTAATGAATTATTTTCAAAACAATCTAAATAGACCCATAAATAGGCCAAATACAAAGCTGACAAATTGAAAAATTTTAAATCAATACTTTATTCCTTAAATTAAAACTATAAAATGTTTAATAATTTTGTAAATGGGACATGCCTAGTGAAGAATGACTAAGACATTTATTTAATAGTTGTGAAACATTTACATCATACAGACTACATAGCCTTTTTTATATCTGTTAGCATTATATATATCTCTAAATTAAAATGACTATTGATAAAAGCAGTGTTTGTGAAACTGTGCTTTATATGACACTAATCCAGAAACACTGTTTAGGATAGGACATTCTGAAATGCGATAGTTCTCAATATATATTAAAATATGTCTGTAAATCAAAAATATAAATCAGAGTTTTCATTTCAAATTTTTAAAGTAAAAATTACAGTAAAAAGTGTTTTCATGACATCAGATAACCTATATATTGACCAGATATCAATTCATTAACTAGTAGTTCCACACCAATTGCAACAACTAAGTTACTGATTCAGGTTCAGATTCTAAGGGAAAGGACAGGAAGGTAAATATGGACAAGTCACACCAACTAAATTCCCAAAATAACATGCATAATTAGTATCTGACAAACAGAAGTGAAAGCACTGCAAGCAGTCAGATAAAAATCACTTACTAGCCATCTTTCCTTTTTTGGCACACATACCTAATACAAAGTGTTAGTTAAAATCTTAGTCAACCATTGAAATGTAACATTTTGTGGATCCAAGAATTTGCACATAAGTCTTTTATTGACTATAGTTTATTACAAACTTAGAATTGAAAAGACAATTTAAAATAATTCTAAGTCAGAATTATAGTAGAGTTGACAATTACAAAAGTACAAGCTATGGTCTAAGAATTTCTCCAGCAGGGAAGAAAAAGAGTAATATCACAAGGAACCAAAATATATTCCTATCCTGTGGCATTTTAACTCAATAATGTAAAATGCATGAAGACAATTAATGTTCTGATGGAAATTGAAACAATTAATTAAATAATCAAGGCCAACCATTGAAAAGATTTGTTTAGTTGATTGTTTGCTTCGGTGGTGTAGAATTGGTGGCCTTTCAAGAATAAATCACTCAAGGATTGATTATCTTTAAGTTGCTTTTAGATTAGTGGCTAGAAAAGTGGCAGCAGGCAATAAGTACAACAGTTTGTTTTAGAAGAATGGCAAAATTATTTGCTAAGTGTGTAGATCATTTTCTTTCTGTGTAGATGAATAATGAATGGTTGGTGATGCAAAACAGGTGGTATTGGATCAGCCAAACACAATCCACAGCACCTGATATTCAGTTCCCTTTAAGTCAGAGGAATTAATTATCAGACGCTTGTTGATATGATCAGATCTAATATTGTTTGTTTTATGCCACTGCTCTATCCAAGTTTTAATTTGCTCTGCATGCTATAACTAGCACATAAACTAATTGTGCATTAAGTAATAGTGTTTGGTAATTGTTATGATGGCCATGGGAGATCGTCAATAGAATATAAGCTCCCTTATTAGAGTGGAGGTTTCCCAATAGGGAACGGGCAGCAGTGGATTTAAAACTAGACTATTCCACTCACACCCACAGTTAAGAGACTTTGTGGCTGACTTGTATACTGTACCTGTGCAGTGTTACTTTGAACATGTTGTAAGTAAAGGGTGAAGGGATGGAAGACTGGCTTCAGTAAGATTATTACATTAGCTATGAGGAATAAAGTGAGTTTTTTTTTCCATCCGGATCATCTTTACTACTGAGGCAAATAATCCTCCAATAAGAATAGTGTCTCTTTTTGGTAAACTTGAAGTCTACGATGCAAGCATAGAAGACTGAACCCAATACACAAAGCACATGTGTTCCTTTTTTTAGGCCAAAAGTTGTTGTGTTAGTGACATGCAGCAACCTGACCTTCAGTGTAATAAAAAGCCTGCCCTACCCAGATGCCCGGGACTTCAATTAGTAGACTTGGCAAAAGGTTATTATGACTTGCAACATACCATAATGCTCCAGTGATACTATTATGACACAGCAGAATGAACTGTTGTCACCAAATTTCTGACCAGGTTATGAAAATTGGCAGATCACTGTAAATTCAAGTCACCATTAAAAAACATATTGCAAGATAGACTGATCTGTGGAATTCACAATGTGACAATCCAACAAATATTATTGGCTGAATACAACTTGGCTCCAAAGAAGACCATTGAAATAGCTCTATCACTGGAGGATGCAGCGAAATGAGCTCAGACACTAAAGGGGTGTGAGACAGCAGTGCCTACTGATTGGGGGAGGAATCTCATGCAAGTGAAGGTATAGGTAAAATAATGAGTGGTGGAGCCCAAGTTGCATCACCAGGCAGTGAAAGAAGAGAGGAAACAACCTTAAGATTCCTAGAGAGCATATTCCAGAAGGTTGTAAATGCCAGACAGTGGACTATTGAAAGTGCAGCAGAAGACCACAACTGAGGCAGAGATATAGGGATAGTCAAAACACATCCTATTTTGAAAAGGGCCAAGGCCGGTATTGGACCATACCTTGCAGTTATGCCCACAACCAAGAACAAGGCCAATGGAGTTAAATAGTATCTCCATGACAAATGTTGCCCCCCAACAATAGAGTTGTTAGTAAATAACCATCCATTAAAAATGGAAATGGATGTGGGGGCTGCAGTCTCTATTATCAGGGAGCAGACTAGTATTCAGCTCCTGAATTTAGAAAAACACAAAGATCAAGCTGGCCATTTACATAGGGGAATCATTGCCAATAAAGAGCACTACTACAATCCTAACCTTTTTTTGAAAATTGCATGCATTTTGACTATCCTTAAATCTTTGCCTTGATTATGATCATCTGCAATACTTTCATCAGTCCACTGTCTAGTCCTTCTGGAGTCTGAAGGCTGTTCTTTCCCTTTTCTTGACCTACTTCCATGCATCACTGTACAGGGCCAAGGATCTATTCTTATGGGGAGAGATTAGCACCAACATATCAGGCTAAACTGCCTGGAGATATTCAGGTTCTGTATGAAGTCATGAATAAATACTCCAAAGTTTTCTAGGAAAGACTTGGAAAAATAAGGGAAGCCAAAGCTAATATCTATGTCAACCCAGATACTACATCGAAGTATTATAGAACGAGACCAGTCCAATACTTTCTATTAAAAAAGTAGTGAAAACTGGAATGTCTTGAAAAGCTGGGCATAATAAGACCCGTACATTTTGCGAAGCGACCGCACCTGTTATTCCTGTGCTTAAACCAGATAAGTCGGTTCTGCTTTGTGGAGAACATAAGTTTACTGCCAATAGGGTTTATAAACTTTACAGATACCCCATGCCCCAGATTGAAGTACACCAGATTAACAGGTTGCCAAGCATTTTCAGTTGGACATGGGCCATGTGAATATGAGATGAATCTTCCGAAAAGTATGTGACAATTAATGCGCACAAAGGCCATAACGAGTATACTCGCCTGTCCTTCAAGGTCTTGTCTGCATTTGCCATTTTTCAACAGGTCATGGAGAACATATTCCAAGAGTTGCCTCAGAAAGCAATGTATGACACAATGGTTAGGAACCCCGGTTCAATTCCTGGTTCAGGTCACTGTACGTACAGGGTCTGATGTTCTCTCCTCGTGTCTATGTAAATTTCCTCTGAGTACTCCAGTTTTCTACCACGTTCTGAAAGATACGCTGGTTACACTGCATTGGCCATGTTAAATTCTTCTTCAATGTACCTGTACAGATGCTGGAATGTAGTGGCTAGGGGATTTTCACAGTAACTTCATTGCAGTGTAAGCCTACTTGTGACACTAATAAATAAACTTAAAACTTAAAATTAACTTAAATCCTACTTGGTCTATTGGGTGAAGAACAAGGAGACGGGCATTAAAGGAAGCACCAACTCCAAATAACTATATGGAATTGAAATTTTTCTTGGGTTTGGTGATTTATTACAGGAAGTTTATTCCAAATTCAGCTTCTTTATTGGCCCCCTTGCATGACTACTACAGAAAGATCAAAGATCATCTGGGGGGGGTGGTCCACAGCTGGAGGCTTTTAAAAGCATTAAACAGAAACTTTTGTCCTTTAATTTGTTGGCCCATTTTGATCTCAAAAAGGACCTTATTTTGATATGTGATGGCTCCCATTCCAAGGTTGGGGTAGTAATGGCACATAGTTGGAGAGATGGAACAGAGGAATGTATGCATCTAGGACCTCTCAGACACTGAGCAGAGATATTCCCAGATAGAGAAAGAGAGTTAGCATTTATCTTTAGTATTAAAAAATTCCATCAATATGTCGAAGGCAGAAGCTTCATGAGAGTAACTGGTTATAAACCATTACTGGCACTTATTAAAGAAGACAAGATAATAGCATTCCATTGCCTCCACCCGGATACAGCATTCGACCTTGCCACTGGTGGCTTATGAATATCTCCTAGCATCCGGATAAGTATTGCCAGTGCATTGAGTTATTTACCGTTGCCCATAAGCCTGGTTTCATTACCAGCTGTGGAAGAGGTTGTGATGACCCTCAATGTTCTGGATACTTTACCAGTGTCTGTAAGGTAAATCAAAGTCTGGACGCAAAAGCACCCAGTCCTATCTAAAGTACAACATTATAGGTTCCTTTTTTACCACTTTGATTCTAAGTGCTGGGTGGACTTGAAATTGGGAGTCTTTCAGATCCAACTTTTAGACCTGTTCTGAGACACCTCCATATGCACTTTATCTGAAAAGATATGTGATTCCGAATCACACTGCACAAGCCTGTAGGCAGGACTTAACATGCCCAAATCCTGCAACTCCAACCAATGCGACCAACTATGATAGAAAGCTCCTCCCCTTTAGGGACCGTCAACATGGCTTTGTGAGTGGAAAGTCATGTCTCACAAATTTAATTGAGTTTTTTTGAAGGGGTAACAAAGAAGGTAGATGAGGACAGTGTAGTTGATGTTAACTATATGGACTTTAGCAAGGCTTTAACAAGGTACGGCAAGCTTACATAAAGTTAAGTCTCATGGGATCCAAGATGAGATATCTAACTGGATACAAAATTGGCTTCTGAGTGGTTGTAGAGAGTTGTTTTTCAAACTGGAAACCTGTGACCAGCGGTGTGTCTCAAGAATCAGTGCTGGGCCCACTGTTATTTGTTATTTATATTAGTGGTTTGAATGACAAAATAGGGGCCATGGCTAGTAAGTTTGCAGATGACACCAAGATTGGTGGCATGATGGACAGTGAGCAAGATTATCTCCAATTGCAGCAGGATCTTGATCAATTGGGCCAGTGGGCCAATGAATGGGAGATGAAGTTTAATTTAGACAATTGCAAGGTGATGCATTTTGGTAGACTGAACCAGGGCAGGACTTATTCAGTTAACAATAGAGCGCTGAAGAGAGTTACAGAACAAAGAGATCTGTTCAAAGCTCCTTGAAATTGGAATCACAGGTGGACAGAGTGGTGAAGAAGCCATTTGGCATGCTTAGTTTCATCAATCTGAACACTGAACATAGGAGTTGAGATGTCTTGTTGAAGTTGTACAAGACGTTGGTAAGGCCACACTTGGAATACTGTGCGCAATTCTGGTCACCCTATTATAGAAAGGATATTATTATACTAGAAAGAGTACAGAAAATATTTATTAGGATGCTACCGGGACTTGATGGATTGAGTTATAAAGAGAGGCTGAACAGACTGGGACTTTTTCTCTGGAGTATAGGAGGCTGAGGAGTGCCTTTGTAGAGGTCTATAAAATAATGAAAAGGCACAGCCAAGGCAGATAGTCAAAATATTTTCCCAAAAGTAAGGGAGCCTAAAACTAGAGGGCATAGGTTTAAAGTGGGAGGGTAGAGATACAAAAGTGTCCAGAGGGGTAATTTTTTTCAGAGAGGATGGTGAGTGTCTGGAAAGCATGAAGGTCTGAAAGATCGTATAAAGATAGCACCATTGTCAAGCTGCCAGAGGTAATAGTAGAGGCGAGTACAATTTTATCTTCGAAAAACATTTAGGTAGTTGCATGGGTACAATGAATATCGGAGGATATGAACCAAATGCGGGCAATTGGGATTAGCTTAAGGGTTTAAAAAAAATAAGGGCAGCATGGACAAGTTGGGCCAAAAGGCCTATTTCCATGCTGTAAACTTCTATAACTCTACGCCACATTATCCCGGATGATCTCTCCCTCCCCTTCCCTCTCACTGATCACAGAGTGGCAGCACACTCCTTCCCTGCCCCCCACTCCCCCCTGACTGATCACATGTAGAGCAGCAGTAGGACCCTTCCTCCACACACATACACACACACACACACACACACACACACACATATATCAAACAGAGAGCCATGGAACACTCAGCACTTACTTCCTCACTAACCCTCACTGATGGAACGCCCGAATCAGACTTACGTGGAGCATGTCTGATTTGCGCCAATTCTGGATGGGCAAATGCAGTGGTAAAGGGGGAAGTGCTGAGAATGTAGTCCATTAAATCAATTTAAATATATGCAAATGCATTTGAATTGCCATTGCACCCATTTCGGACCTTGACAAAAGGTGCACTGATGCGGAGATGGGCATTGCACCCCTCACTCTGACTTTACAAAGTTTTCACACCCAAAAATGGGCACAATGCAATCATAAAATTGGGCCCATAATATTTCATGGAGGATTCAATGAACAGCATTCAAATGAAACGAAGCATTACTTGACAAGGAAAGATAAGCTCAATGTTGAGAATGGCATCATCCTCTGGGATTTCCTCATAGTTGTCCTTGCCGAGAACAACATCCAATATTAATGAAATTACACCATGGCCACCCAGGGATTTTGAAGCTGGTAATGCTAGCCAGGGATTATGTATGGTGTCAGCATTAGAAGTCAATAATATGCCTGTCCTTCCAGGTGATGAGAACACAGATTCCAAACTAGAAGCAGCAGTGACAGTGCCCCAGTTGAAGCAAGAGCTCAGGAACAACCACTGTCACTTGCTTTATGATGTTCCCTGCAGAAGCGAAGGTCTTCAGTCTGTTTCACATCCCTTGATCCAGACCCCAAGCCAATTGCTAACTGGCGGAAAAGGCCGTCCCATGATGCGGATTTTGGGAAAGAAACAGAATTTAGCGGGGGAGGGATGGTATGATGGCTATGGGAGATCATCAGTAGATTTCCCTGTGATTGGGTGGGTGGGGGTGTTTAAAACCAGCTGGCTCCACTTAGGCCAGCAGTCAAAAGATTTTGGGGCTGACCTGTATACCGTACCTGCTGAGCAGCATCTGGTAGATAAAGGGTGATGGAAGAAGACCTTGGTAAAATTATTATAGTTATTTACATTAATAGATCAACTGATAATTTTCACTCTTGTTCCTGGAAATAATATTTCAAATGCAAATTGACACACTTACCAGTCAGTGACATTTATTTTGTACCCAGGTCTCCTCCCACAACTCCTTTACCAGTACATCGATGACTACTTTCGTGCCGCTTCATACTCTCGACCAGACCTCGAAAAATTAATCAATTTCACTTCCAGTTCCATCCCTCCATCACCTTCACCTGATTCAATTCAGACATTTCCCTTCCCTTTCTTGACCTTTCTGTCTCTATTTCCAACAGTGGACTCTCTACCAATATCCACTACAAGCCCACTGACACCTACAGCTATAGCTCTTCACACCCTACATCCTGTAAAGACTCTATCCCTTTCTCTCAGTTGCTTTGCCTCTGTCACATTTGTTCTAATGATGCCACCTTCTAAAGTGGTGTTTCTAACATGTGCTCCTTTTTCCTCAACCATGGATTCCCATCTAGTTGTCACCAGGGCTCTCAACAGCGTGCGGTCCATCTCCTGATCTACAACCTTCAGTCCCCCTTGTTCTCACATTTCATCCCACCATATGCAAAGCATAATCCTCTGTCATTTTCGCCAACTCCAGCATGATACCACCACCTCTAGGATAACTTGGACCACTCCTCCACTATACCCAACACTGCTCCCATCACTCATGGTACCTTTCCAAGAATTTGTGAAAAGTGTAACAATTGTCCCTTTACCTTTTTTATGCTCACCATCCAAAGGAAGAAGTGGTAAATACCTGAAAGACTCAAGAGGAACACTTTTCTTGAACCCAGCTTCACAAAATTAGAAAGATATTTATCTTTAAGGTCTCATTCAACTGAAACAGCCTGATATTGCCTGGGTTCTTTCCATGTCTCCTCCGGGCGCTCTGGTTTCTTCCCACAGTCTGAAAGAGGTGTTGGTAAGGTGCATTACCCAAACAAGTGCTGGAATGTGACGACTCGGAAAATTTCACAATAACTTCATTGTAGCGTTAATGTAAACCTGACTTGTGACTAATAAATAAACTTTACTTGAAATTGCTTGGTGCATCCTTGTGTGAAATCAAGTCAAACATGATAGTCAAAGCACTTCAACATCCATTTTAAGTCTATCTACTCTTTGGCTGCTCCATCCATGAGTCAGTGGAGTCTACTAGGTACTGCCATGGTACAGTAATGTTGGCGATGGGACAATATGTCATCAGCTCCCATTTTCAAGACACTACATACCCAATTCTACCAAGTGGAAAGAATGAAAATTCAGCTGTGTGTTTGCCTCCAGAACAGGAATGATGCACTTCAAAAAGTAATTCATTGTGTGTGAATATCCTGATAAATGTGATAGTTTTCTCTGTGGGTACCATCTCTTAAAAGGTCTTTAGTGACCATGAAACTCCATGTTAATCTTGCTCTGAAGGCATGGATTATTTTTGTGATAGTACATTCATCTAATCTGTGAAGCTCTTAAAAAGATGGTTCTTTGTCTACCTTGATCTCTTTTACCATTGACCTTTCCCATCAGCATCACACTTTCTAAATCATGATTTCTCATCATCTGCTTAAGAAATTCAAACTGTCATTTCCTGATCTTGGTAAGCAAAGTTCTTTTGGTCTCAGATTTTACTAATATCTCTTCATTAGTAATGTAACTTTTCCAAAATATCTTCATTATTTGCCTAAAAAACTCAATTCTTCCCTGCATTGATTCTTTGATTATCCAACACTTATTTCTGTATGTCAAAATTGGGGTGATGTAGCATTCCAAGATTCTCAGTTTTGTTTGCATAGCTAATTTGAGTTGTACATGATGGAAAATATATATTCTTGTTCCTCTCTCCTCATATCCTTCACCCTGTATTTCAACATCAGCATGCAGCACCAGCTAAAAACAGAAAATCCAATTTTACATATGCCACTCCTGTACCATTAGGCTGAACTTTCTGAATTGTAATGTGGAATACAGGAGGTCAAAAGGGAGATAGTAAATCTAGGAAATTGGGCCCAACCCACATCTAGCTGCAATGCATTGGGTTGAATGCCACCAAACTCATTGGGAGAGACGAGTTGTCAATTTCAATATATTAATTAGTCAATTGCAGTACTAATAACAATGCTTTTGCAACCTGTGTGTCCATGGGTTTCCCGTGCTCTCAGCTTCTTTTGCCTGTAACAACAAGTCAGAATGAGGAGGTGCATAGGTTTATGGCTTTGTCTGACATCCCACATACGGCAATTGTAGCACTCCAAAATTGTGAGGGATATCAATCATAAAGGCTTCCAGTCCATCAACGTGCAGCTAGTGTGCAATCACAAAAAGATATTTATCCAGGTGTGCACTAGATTCCCAGGCAACATCCATGATGCCTTCTGCCTGGGACAGTCCACTTTCTAGCCACTTTATAGTTCTAATCTAACTTACTAGTTTGTTGATTGGAGACAAGGAAAATCTATTAAAAATGTTGCTTATGAGGAACCCAACCAATTAGGCTCAGGAGAGATACAGTGAAAACCATATGACAATCTGATGTACCACTGACCAAGTCATCAGCACGCTGAAGATGTGCATCAGGTGGTTGGACAGCTATGGAGACAGCCTTCATTATGCATCAGACTTGATCTCCATAATGAGTATGGTCTACTGCACTCTGCACTACATTGCCCCACAATGAGGTTGGACCTCCAGGAGGAACAAAGCAGAAACTGGAGCCACTTCAGATGATTCTGAAGAGAAGTGATACAGCCAATGTACAGCAGCAGTACACAAGATGTTATCATTATTACAAGATACTTCATGTCAACTGTTCACTATGCAGTATGAAGTAGATTCCACTCCATAACATCTAGTTTGTGTGTGATTATTTGGAGAGAATTATACAAGTTAATGACCAGTATTTTGGCAACAGATATGCAGTGTGCATTCAGTGACTGCATTTGCGTGAGCCACCATGGCAAATTGAAAGCCGCTGGGTGGCAAATACCTGGAGAGTACGATCTACATATACGGACACAGCTTCTATACAATGAAAACCATGCCTTCACTTGAAATGGGCAGACATTTGTAGTGGTGAAGCAATGCTTCTGAATTGCTCTGAAGGAGCACTGCAACACTCAGTAGAGGGAGGGCTAAAATTATTTTGGTCTGTTGCAACCTGCACAACTATGGCATCATGAGGGGGCTGGCCTTGTTACCAACTTAACAATAACCAGTTCCAGAACTGTTGCATGAAAGGTTGGGAGGAAAAGGAACATCAAGCAAATTAGATAATACTTGGTGCATTGGAAAGCCGGTCAGAAAGCCTGCTGTCAATGTCAAGGAGTAATCTGGCATCAAGTTGGCGCAGGGCTTTGTGCAAATTCTTCCAGATGTCTGAATGCTACAGTGAAGACAGAAGCCCTGCAAGATCAGCTTGCTGCCATTGAGGATCAGACTCCTCTCATCCAATGTCAGCTTACTGCCATTCAAGCTCACATTTCTGCCACCATTGCTGTGGATTAGCATCTGCAAAAAAGCTTGTAGGATGCCCCAAAAGTACAGCAATCTTTCCTCCAAAAGATTAATAGGACTTCTGAGGCATTGCCCAGGAAGCACGGCAGTGGATTCCTAGAGTATAAAATGCTGTTCTCCCCTAGGATGATAGCTTTGATCTTCCCAATTGTGCCACAGCACAATTTACTGTTGCCTATTTGCCTACCAGCCAGCCAAGACTGCCACATAGAACATAGAACATAGAACATTACAGCACAGAACAGGCCCTTCGGCCTTCGATGTTGTGCCGACCAAAATAAAAAGCAATGCCCCTCCAAACTAAACCATTCCCTTCTCTTCCATATACTTATCAATTAACCTCTTAAACGCCACCAAACTTGGCGCATCTACAACAGCTGCAGGCAGGGCATTCCACTCCCTAATCACTCTTTGAGTAAAGAACCTACCTCTGATATCCGTCCTATAACTCATACCCCTTAATTTAAAGCTGTGTCCCCTCGTGCTAGCTTTCTCCATCCTAGGAAAAAGGCTATCACTGTCCACCCTATCTAAACCTCTAATCATCTTATATGCTTCAATAAGATCCCCTCTTAGCCGCCTCCTTTCTAACGAAAACAACCTCAAATCCTTCAACCTCTCTTCATAGGACCTGCCCTCCATACCAGGCAACATCCTGGTAAACCTCCTCTGTACCCTCTCCAATGCCTCCACATCTTTCTTATAATGTGGGGACCAGAACTGCACACAATACTCCAAGTGCGGCCGCACTAGAGTTTTGTACAGTTGCAACATGATGCTGCGGCTCCTAAATTCAATCCCCCTACCAATAAAAGCTAAGACTCCATATGCCTTCTTAACAACTTTATCCACTTGACTGCCTACTTTCAGGGATCTATTGACACATACACCAAGATCCTTCTGTTCCTCAACACTATTAAGAGCCCTACCATTAGCCCTATACTCTACACATTTATTGTTCCTGCCAAAGTGCATTACCTCACACTTTTCCACATTATGGATGCACACATCCATGTCAAGATGGTGCAGAGTGCAGCTAGGTCATGCAGATGATCTGCAATCTTTTCCACTGAAAGTCAGCCGTCTTCCACCAGTCATATTGCGCAAACTGAGGCTAGCACTGTGGAGGCATACTATAACAGGCAAAGGCAAATGGAAAACAAAGGCATAGGATGAATGGTTGACTTGTACATGCTATATGGAATCATGTGATTTATAAATTTCATGTGCTTTCATTGCATGGATGCTGTGCCCATGAGCCTTCTTTGCAGCATAATTCTTAGGTGCTTGCATTATCTTGTAGCTTGTTAATGACAAATGAGTGTAGGATCGTTGTGGGGAAGTGATACAAGAGATGAAACTTAGGTATGAGGTATCAGCTTTGATGGTTTCAGCATGTTTACTGGCCCAAGTTTCGGCAAAGGACATTCCAATAACAGTCAAAAACATTTTCTGAGGGATAGGACATTCAAGGCACATCTGTTCTCCTCTGATTAGCTCTTGCTGCCTTCAGTTGAGCCCACCTTGTCTTTCAAGAGAGGTAAGTATGTTACTGAGTTTTGTGACAGATGGGGCTTTCAGGGTCGAATAGCTGATAGTTCATGCAAGCTATGAGATGCAATTATGATGCCTGCAGCAGTGCTAAGTGTGTGAGGGGTGGCGTTAAATAGAATGTCAGGAATTACTCTTCATAGAGATTATTATAGGTGAATAATAGAGTTATGCTGAATTTATCAGGGGTTGAGGCTCATGGATTGCTTCCTGGTCCCTTCAGATAAAAAAAAACACCACTCCTTCTTTGCACCCCTTCTGCTGAGATCTCCAATGCAGTGTCCAAAACCTTAGAGATTCCTCTCTCCCATTCTTCTATCTCTCTCAGGTCAGAAACAAGAATGACTTTCAGCGCCTGCTCCAACCACAATACAATACCACTTTAAGAGATGCAGGCTGGTGAAATAGCACAAGCTGTTTTAACCAGTGCTAGCCTCTCATGATTTTTAGCACAAATAGCACTAGTTAGAATCAGCAGGTAGCTTGAATTTGGTGTGCATCCATGAATGGATAAGAGATAATCATGCACTGCATTTTCAGTATGTTTAATTTAGACCCACAAAGTCTATTCCAGTACTCTCCTGGCCAAGTTCCCATCTTCCACCCATCATAAAGTTGAGATCCTTTGCCCATATCCTAACACGCACCATTTAATTTCCATTGCCTCTCTACTTGTCAGACTGCCCTGGTTCTTAAGCCCATCAATACCTCACATTAACAATTTTCATCCTATATTCAAGTTCTTCCATTGGCTTGCTCCCTATATTCTCAAGCTCTACTGCCATTTGAGAATCCTAACATTCTTTCAACTTTGGCCTCCAACTCAAAACCCAAGTCCCAGCACCCCAACACCAAACTCCCTTTGCCCTACATGTAGCAATAGAATCTTCAGCTATCTTGATCCCAAGCCCTCCATTAAATTCTTCCATTAAAACTCTCTCCATCTGTACTTTTTTCTTCCTTTTCGATTTTTCTTAAAACCCATCTTTTTGACTAACTCTTGGTACAAGTCCAGTAGTGATGTTGTTAATGTGGGTCAATGTAATTATGATGCTGAACTAGGAAACAGGGGTCTGAATCAACAATTCAAAGAATGTAAGCTCAAATCCCACCATGACAGTTTGAAAATTTGAATTAATTTTCTTAAAGTAAACAAAAAGTTGGGTAAAAAAATTGAATCTTTCAAACCTAGCTGACTTACTAAATGTCATTTAGGAAAAGAAACCGTCTGTATGCGATTCCAGTTTCACACAAATATGCTGACACACTTCCTTCTAAAGTCACATAGCAAGCATTGGGTGAGAAATAAACCTTGCCTTGCACACATCCCATGAATGAATCTCTTTATCTCAGTGTTAATTTTTAGCTGATCATTATGCTTGAAGTGTCTTGATACAGTATCCTATATTAGAGCTTTGTTACAGCATAAGGGAGACCATTCAGCCCACGTGTCTGCACCAGTTCTCCAAATGAGCAATTTATACCGTGCCTGTACCACTACCCTGCCTTCTCATTTCATATTCTTCCTGATCAGATAATTCAATTTTGTCTTGAATGCATCAATTAAACCTGCCTTCACACACTCAGGCAGTGTGTTCCTGATCTGAACCACCTACTGCATATAAAGGTTTCTCCAAAATTTTGACTTGAAACATTAACTCTGTTTCTCTCTCCACAGATGCTGCCAGAAACATTGAGTATTTCCAGCACTCTCTATTCTTACATACCTGTAAAATTATTGCCCCCACCCCCGCTCCCCCTGCCAATAAGACTCATAGAAATGTAACTTGATTGACAATAATTATCATTACTTACCTTGGAAATGTTCTGCATATCAAAAAAAGCTTTTTCCATTTTTTTGCTGCATGTTTGCATTCAACAAGGAGAAAGCATTCCCACATAATCCACAATAATGAAATTATCCTTGTCAATATCATGGTCTTTTATGACTTCCTTCATTCAACTGGAGCCCCACTTGCACATCTCCAGAGATGTTTGATACCCTAAACATTATCTATAATGCTCACATATTTACTAAAAAGTGATGCAACACCATTTTTTGATCAGCTGCTTAGTGTTTGTTAGTTACAATTCATTCAAGCTCCAATAATATGTGGTTCCTGTGAATGTATTAAGGAGATAAGGCAAAAATATAATCTTATTAAATGCACAATTAATGCATCAAGAGCAAATTAAATCTCTTAGAGTGGAAGGCCTTTTAAGTGTTGCAAGTGAGTAGCTGATGGATTACATATATTGCAGTGGGCTATTTTTTCTGATGGTTCAGTAGATGAATATATTCATTGCATTGTGTTCTCATAAACTAAGTGGATCTAGAAAGTTGCAATCTTACTTCATGATCTGTGATAACAATCAGATTGCTACATTTGATCATAATGTCTCTGGGCTTTCAAAGTAGAAAAACGACAGGACAAACCTGGATTTGTATCCAGTCATTCCTCTCTAGAAACTGCTTGTGTATGGATGTTAGGTGAAGATAAAATTTAGCATGACTGTGCTGTCCCTTATTCTCTCAAAGGCTAATGATAACATTACTTAGGTTCACATTTAACATGCTCACTTAGATGAGAACCGTATCTCAGCACAAGTCATTGCCTTCAGTAAAGGATACAAATTAATTATTTTCAATAATTAATGCTCTAAAACTATGAAAATGGTGCACTTTTTATTTAGACAAGTACAGCCACTTCGGCTGCACAAAAATGGGTGAAGTCAATAAGAAATGAATGTGTGTGTTTTATGTTGGAATTAACAATATGCTATGAAATTAACATGTCAATGGTAAATTTAGTTCCACTGAAAATAAATATAACATTTTTATATTCATTACTGGTTCAAAATAATATAATTTTAAAATTGAATAATGTGTATAAAAACTTATAGCAAAGCCTAGCAACAGGGCCTTGGAATTCAAGATTTGAGATTGAGAAAGATTTCAGTCATGATGGCGGAGGGGATAAGAGCTACGAGCAGTCGGGTAAATCACATCTTTTGAGATTGGCACATTAACCTCTGAAATATCATGTGCCTTCGCTAAGACAGATCACACCTGAACAGTACCGTCTCACATGAAGAGAAGGAAGAAGCCTTTCAGAGGTAACTGGACCTCTATCTAGGACACCAAATTTGAAGGACTCATTCTGAGCTTAGGAAAGGAATAGGTACGTTGTGTGGCAAATAAACGTAATGATAAAACAGTGCTACAGGGAAATATTTAACAGTATGAGGTATTACTGAGATAAGTATTATATACTTAAGTAAAATGCAAAGCTTTAAACATACTTCTAATAATTAACTAAAATAATTTAGATTTCTCCTTAAAAATAATTAATTCATAAAATTGAATAATTGAAAAGCATTTTTAAATAAAATTGGCAACAAATAGGATCCAAGTTGAGCTAGCAAACTTCATTTTCTAAAATATCTCTTATTACATAATGACTTGGGGCTGGTAGAAATAATGTGCAAATTCTTATTTTCACCACTTGAAAACATTAAATGCAAATTTTGTAATGAACATCACAATTAAATAACAACAGAAATTGAAACAAATGAGCACAATATTTTATCTCCATTGGCAAGATATAAAATTGAACAATTTAAGCTTACTGGTCTTTATGTTTATCTTCACAATCACTTGTGAAAGGCAGGCACTATCATAAACTCATCTGAATATTCTATACATTACTTAATGGCATTACCTAAAAGTACACAGAACAAACACTTGATTTTATGGTTTGCTCAAAAAAGGAGCAAATTTTATGTAACGGATCAGCATATAGTGTTTTGACCCTAGATATGTGGTCATATGATGGATAGAATCTTTTATTTAAAAGTGAAAACTTGCAAGGATTTCCAGTTTGATTCATGATATACAATTCAGCCATTTCATGTATTAAATATATGTAGTATTGATGTTTTTAAAGTTTTTATTCCAGTATATACGATAAAAACAGAATAAATGTGGACATAAATCATCAGTGTGCCTAATCAGAGTTTTACTGCCATTTAACAGATAGAATGAGCACTCATCATGATTAATTGCTGAATTAAATAGAATATTTGTCTCAAATTTCCTGGAATGGCACATTTGGCCACAAAAGCAATAATGTGCAACTGTTGACAGATTCAACTGAATAAATTATGCATAGATTTATGAAGGACTCATTAGAATACTCAGCAAGTGGTAATTCAGAAGTATGCAGCCAAAGGCCAATCATTCAATTCCTTAACATAAATAAAAGTACTGAGAATATGCGCAAATCTTCAGCTAGGATACCA
Organism: Sphyrna mokarran; assembly: GCA_024679065.1. Lineage (NCBI taxonomy): Eukaryota > Metazoa > Chordata > Chondrichthyes > Carcharhiniformes > Carcharhinidae > Sphyrna > Sphyrna mokarran. Next base: position 113,184,358 of record JAGIQG010000003.1, read on the forward strand.
TGTTTTCTAGGTCAATTCATAGAAATCATAGAAACCCTACAGTGCAGAAGGAGGCCATTCGGCCCATCAAGTCTGCACCAATCACAATCTCACCCAGGGCCTATCCCCATATCCCTATATAATAACCCACTAATCCCTCTAACCTACGCACCTTACAATGCTAAGAGGGAATTTTTTTTTAGCATGGCCAATCAACCTAACCCACACATCTTTGGACTGTGGAAGGAAACCGGAGCATCCTGAGGAAACCCATGCAGACACAAGGAGAATATGCAAACTCCACATAGACAGTGACCTAAGTCGGGAACTGAACCCAGGTCCCCAGAGCTGTGAAGCAGCAGTGCTAACCACTGTGGTACCGTGCTGCCCAATTATCTGGGTGTTTATCCAAAGTTAAATGTTAAAGCAAAAGTAATTAAAGCAACATTTATAATAGAACCATGATGAACACAAAGGCAGAATCATCTGTACTTTGAACCTGCTGGAATGGAGGAACTATATGTAAATCAATTTAGCAGGCACAGCTAAGGATTTGTCCCAAAACCACATATTCGCACGCCGCCTCTGAATTCTTCAGCTAATCAGTCATGCTGGTTGTATGATGCATCCATTCTGTCAAAGGAACAACTTCCAATTAAAGGCACCACAGCATGTGTTATATAAGTAACGTGGATTTTTGAAGCTGTGGTAACCACAACAGTGATGGAGAGACACTGTTCCATAGGTCCCTTTCTTTTACTTGAGCTTCCCGCTGTGGAACCTAAAGGGCTGCAGTGAGGTGAATTCTATCAGAGATGGGAAGAAGTAGACAACCTCTCCAACTAATCAGGTATAGGTGGAAGCAGCAGATATATCGTTCCTCCAGCCTAGAGACAGTACAGGAAAAGGATCTGGGACCTCAGGCGGGCATGGCAGCTGAATGACATTTAGGTGCTAAACCTCGCAGTCTGACTTTTCCGATATTCTCCTACACAGCACTCCTCAGGACAAGACACTTTGCAGCTCCATGCATTCCTTTTTTCGCAGGGAGCTCACATCCCCATTTGAACAGCCAGAGCTCTCACAATCTCAACCTTTTGCTCTTCTTCACCTGTACCTCACAGTTACTCTCCACAAATACTGTCCTTTCCTCTTTTGCACACAAGGCATTATAAACACTCCTAATCATCTGCTCCTTGATGAGAAGCGGTGATTGGAAAGTAGGGATAGCTGGTGACAAGAAGGTCTTAACACTAGCAGGCTGCATATATCAACAGCAGCCCAATGTGAAAGCCTAAATGTCCTGATATGCTAGGACATGTTTGGAGGACTGATCTTTTTACATTGTGTTGAAGGTTCAGCTTCCTTCCAACTGGACCTCAATTTCCATTACCTGTCATTTGGAGGGGCATGGGAGTAAGGAGAAGGCAGATGGTGCTGCTATTGATGTTCTCCCTGTTGCTGCTGTGCTGTTGGCAGTGGTATTGCTCCTGCTGTTGACATGTGCTGGAGACGTATAAGCAGCTCTGTTGACATGTTGAAGGCTGGAAAATGCAGCCAAAGATGATGTATTGGGCAGACTAAGTGTCTTCTAAGAGGTGCTTTGAGTACTTGCCTATCACCTGCCCATACATGGAGCTCTTCAGTGGAAATGACAATTATGGACACCTTCCATCAGAGAAACAGAAGCAGCTCTTCTCACTGTGCACTCTCCCCAGTGACATTGGTAAATTACTGACCAATTGGAAAATAGGTATCCTGGCTTGGAAAGTCAGACATCAAGCTTAAAGAAGATAATAATTGCCTTTTTCAATTGTCTTAACTAAGTTCCCAACATAGCCAAGGAGGCTTCCCACTGACCTTGGATCTTGCCATGGGGAAACCTGGGAAAGTGTAAGATGCACTGCAATCCCAATACTATGACAGTTTCAGGGGAGTAAACTCGCCCCCCCCTCCCAACACACACACACACACATTCACACACACACACAAATCCTCCTGAATAAGAGTGACCAGGAAGTAGTCAGGAGAAACTCCCAATTACTGTCAAGGAACAAGGCCAAAATTTTCCAGACCTATCATGGCAAAACACGCCACAAGAAATTCAACAGCCCAGCCAAAGGTCCATTGATGATCAACAGGAGCAAATAATCCTGGCAATTAACCAGGCCAGAAAATCCTGCCCCGGGGATAGATATTGACAAAGGGCCAACTTTGGTTTCAGGTTAGCCACCATCTTTATGACACATCTGCACACAAGTGCAATTTCAATAAGTTGGTACTTATTGGTAAACAACAAACTTGGTGTATTTAATCTGTTAAACATAACTGTTATTAAGTTAGTTCAACACATGACACAAATAATGGTTTTAGTGGTGTATGCCATTTTTTCTGTAATTTTCACTAATATAGTGCAGGTTTTCTATATTGTCCAATATTTTCTATATTGTGGCTTCAGAGATATAGGTGCATTGGTTATAATCTTCCAAAGCGTAACTAAGGAGAGAGCAGGACCTCTTAAGGATTAACAAGGTCATCTATGTGCAGATCCACAAGAGATGGGTGAAACCCTAAATGAAAGTTTCTTATCAGTATTTACTGTTAAGAAAGGCATGGATGTTAGGGAACTTGGGGAAATAAATATTGATGTCTTGAAGAGTATATGTATAACAGAGGAGGTGGTACTGGAAGTCTTAAAGTGCATCAAAGTAGATAAATCTCTGGGATGTGATGGACTGTATTTCAGGATGTCGTGGGAGGCCAGGGAGGAAATTGTGGATCCCCTAGTAGAGATATTTGAACCATTGACAGCCACAGCTGAGGTGTCTGAAGATTGGATGGTGTTTAAAAAGGGCTGCAGGGAAAAGCCCTGAAACTACCGGGCAGTGAACCTCTGTGAGTGGGTAAGTTGTTACAAGGTATTCTGAGAGACAGAGATCTGCGGCATTTAGAGAGGCAAGGTCTGATTAGGGGCAGGCAGCATGGCTTTATGAATGGAAAATCACATCTCACAAATTTAATTGAGTATTTTGAAGGAGTAACTAAGACGGTTGATAAGGGCAGTGCAGTTGATGTTGTCTATATAGATTTTAGCAAGGCCTTTGACAAGGTACCGCACAATAGGTTGTTGCATTTGATTAAATCTCACAGGATCCATGGATTACAAAATTGGCTAGATGACAGGAAACAGAGGGTGGTTATAGAGGGTTATTTTTCAAACTGAAGGCCTGTGACCAGTGGTGTGCCTCAGGGATCCATGCTGGATCCACTATTATTCACAGGTTACAGCTGGATAGACTGGTGAAGAAGGCATTCAGTGTGCTTGGTTTCATTTATCAGAATATTGAATACAGGAGTTGGGACGTTTGTTGAAGTTGTACAAGACATTGGTAAGGCCACACTTGGAATACAGTGTACAAATCTGGACACCCTGTTATAGAAAGGATACTATTAAACTAGAAAGAGTGCAGAAAAGATATACAAGGATGCTACCGGGACTTAATGGTTTGAGTTATAAGGACAGGTTGGATAGACTGGGACATTTTTTCTACAGGATAGGAAGCTGAGGGATGATCTTATAGAGATCTATAAACTAATGAGGGGCATAGATAGCTAGATAGTCAATCTTTTCCCAAACATAAGAAAGTCTAAAACTAGAAGGCATAGGTTTAAGATGAGAGGGAAGAGATACACAGGGGTCCAGAGAGGCAATTTTTTTCACACAGAGGATGGTGAGTGTCTGGAACACTACCAGAGGTAGTAGCAGAGGCAGGTACAATTTTGTCTTCTAAAAATCATTTATATAGTTACATGGGTATGATGGGGATCGAGGGATACGGGCCAAATGCAGGCAATTGGGACTAGCTTAGTGGTTTAAAAAAAGGAGGCGGCATGGACAAGTTGGGCCAAAAGGCCTGTTTCCTTGCTGTAAACCTCTATGATTCTATGAACTGAAGTATGAATCTAAGACTAATGTTTTAAACTTGAATAAGGAAAGAAGATCCAACTGAAGTGAATTGAAAAACTAGATTGAAAGATAGGACATTTGGAATAAAATGGAAGACCTTTAAGGAGCTATTTAATAACTCTCAGCAAAGATTTATCCAAGTGAAACAGAAACACTTGGAGAAGGTTGAATCATCCATGCCTGAAGAAGGAAGAGAAGGATAATATTAAACTGAAAAAAAGAAAAATAATTATCTTTTATAGATAACAATAGTTGCTGGGTCGTTGAATTTTTTCAAGGCAGAGTTTGACAGATTTTTGATGGATAGGGGTCATGGGTTCAGGGGAGCAGATGCAAAATGGAGTTGGCCACAATCCAATAATTTTATTGAATGACAAGGCAGGTTCAAAGGGCTCAAAGGCCTAATCCTGCTCTAAAGTACTAAGTTTCAATGATCCTTCTTTACAGAAAGAAATCCTATAACAAATTTAATTTGAAAACCGTAACAAAATTAAGCACATCCTTAGTTAAGTTTTTCACCTGTCTTTATCAGTATTTTTGTATTAAACATTGGCTTCAAAACATTTTGTTCAGGTGGATAGGGTTATTGAGTTATATTAGTTTAAATCTTAAACTAGAATCCAAACAATAAATCCCAATCACTATATGAAGTAATTAATACCCACAGTTCAGATCTGCATTTAATGGTTCAGCATAAATAGCAAAGATTAGCGGGAAGTTAGAAGACTGGTCAAAATTTAAAAACCAGCAAAGAACAATTTTAAAAAAGAGGGGGAGAACAGTATGAAAGAAAGTTAGCAGGTAATATCAAGACAGATAGAGTTTCTGTAAGAATTTAAACAAGAAAAGAGTAAAGATAAAAACTAATGTTGGTCCTCTAAAAAGTGAATCTGGGCAATTGATAATGGAAGACAAGAAAATGGCAGAATGTTGAACAGGTATTGTTGTCTGTCTTCACTGCAGAAAACTTAAATAACTTCCCAAAGATAATTCAAAATCAAGAGGTGAATAGGAGGGAGGAGCTTAAAATGACATCCATCATAAGAAAAAAGGAGCTGGAAATTTATTTATTGATTGAAAAGCTAACAAGTCCCTTGGATAAGACAGCCTTCATCTTAGGATCTAAAAAGCAATGTCTTCAGAGATATAGGTGCATTGGTTATAATCTTCCAAAAATTATTAGATTCTGAAAGAGTCCCAGTGGATTGGAAAATAGCTAATGTAACACTTTTATTCAGGAAAGATGGAAAGGTAAGTTGTCAAGAGGAGGAAGAGAGTCTGCAAAGGAATATAGACAGGTTATGTGACTGAGCAAAAACTTAGCAGATGGAATATAATGTCAAAAAATGTGAATGTGACCACTTTGGCAGGAAATATAGAAAAGCAATATACTATTTAATGGAGAAAGATTGCAGAATTCGGTGGGACAGAGGGTTCTGGGTGTCATAGTATATGAATCATAAAAAATTAGTATGTAAGTACAGAAAATGATTTGGAAGGCAAATGGAATGTTTGGAATTATTGCAGAAGGAATGGGGAAAAGTAGCAAAGTTTTACCAGAGCTGATGAGACAATACCTAGAATATTCTGTACAGTTTTGGCCTCCTTATTTGAAAAAATGTATAATTGTGTTAGAAGCAGTACAGAGTAGGCTCACTCAACTCCTAGGATAAGGGACTTATGAAGAAAGGTTGAATAGATTGGGCCTATAGCCATTGCAGTTTAGGAGAGGTGATCTTTAAATCATGAAAGAATTTAGTGAGGTAGATACTGGGAGGATGTTCTCTCCACTTGGGAGAGAAACTAGAACCAGGGGAAACAGTTTCAGAATAAGAGATATACTTTTGAAGATGAGGAAGAAGATTTTTTTGTCTCTAAAAGTGACATTGGTAGGTGAAATTCTCTTCTCCAGAAAACAGTGGAGACTAGGTCACTGAATTTATTCAAGATAGAGTGAAATAGGTTTTTGACCGACAATGAAGGCTGACAGCAAAGGTTGACTACAATCAGATTAGCCATGACCTTATTGAATGGCCAAGTTGTCTCAAAGGGTTGAATGGCATACTCCAAGTTCTATGTTCCTATCATCTTTATGTTAGAGAAATCTTAACGTAATTTAAGATGAATTTAAGATGAAAAGTGTAAGAATATTAGGCATATACTTAACTATTTTTTTCACTTTTGTTATTAATCAGTATGCTTGTATTAAACATTGATTTTAAAATCTTTTGTTCTGCTGATACGGTTATTGGGTTATATTGACTTAAATTTCAAACTGGAAATCCTAACAATAAATCTGAATAACTTTATGGAACTGTATGGATCTGCATTTTAAGATCCAGCATGAGTAGCAGGGAAAAATCAGACACCTATATTTTACATTTTTCTATGGATATGATATGTTGTATATTCAAAAATTCAAATCTAGATCTGGTGTCTATGCACATTATGGACAAAAGCAATGAAAAATAATTGTGAAGAGACAACTTCTTACTCTTCCATATTGTTGGATTTAAATTGATCCAATGGGGAATTTTGTTGTATTTATATGTATGTAGCTCTTGTCACATGATAGAGACATTAACAGGTTAAATAAACACAGACTGGTTTAAGTGTCATAGTGTTTAATTAGAAAGATTAAATACAAAATTTCTCAGATTGGCTGAAGACAGTTGTTGAAAACAACACCTGATGAATCGACAGTCAGAGATACTGTAAAATGGGTTATTTTCAAATGGGCCTTGTGCCTTATAGATTTGTCTGTCCTTTTATTGTGAAAATTATATCTATGCATTCATTTGCCATGTCACCATCTTCAGCATGGTCACATTAGCTCAAAATTAAGCTGCAAATCCATCCATAAGTTTTCTCCCAAGAAAATGGAAATGTGAAAAAGATAACACAATTTACAGTCTATCCACTGATGTAGATCTCTGTTATTTTCATATGATTATATTAGGATATAAAAACTGCTTACCATTGGCTTGAAAGCTATGAGTTTCAAAACCATTTCAACAGTGAACACAGCAGTGAAGACCATGTTGAGGATATCCATTGTATAGTTGAAAAACGGAGATTGTTCATAGTGCTAAAAACATAGACAACAATGCTTTACAAGATTATGAAATTACATATTATAGTTTTATATTTATAGTTTTATACTGTGGGCTATATTCTTGACTGTAAGACAGCCCTGGTGCAGAGTTTGTGTGTGATGTGTGATATCTGAATCCTCTTATCCGAAATCTTATGCATCCAATTTAGCCAGTAGGCTGCTTTTTGAGGCTTCCTCCCTGGCCATCTGGGAGCTTTGCATATGTAAATTAAGAGCCCAATGCCTTACTTTATGTGCACTCTGAGAAACTGGGAGAAATTGGACCTGCTCCAATCATCTTTTAAGAGTGTGGATGCAACGACCCTCAATTAAAAAAAAATTATACCTGTTAATTCTGATCCATATGAGAGAGTTGACTTCCCGTATAAAACTGATACTTGAACACAATCTGATGAAGACTTTTTCATGACTGTGGATATGCTATTTCTGAATGACAAACTTAATAGGCATATGAAATATATCACTGTCTCATGTTGTCCAGTTGCTAGACTTCAGTTCATTTACATTGTTTTCTATTTTGAATAATCTTAATGTGAACATTCTCTGGGCAAAGTGTGAGAATTCTTATGATTATTTCTTCTTTTGCCCCCTTTTTTTTCAAAATGCATATTTAAGCTTCAATGTTGTCCACTGGTTAACAATGTTGTAAAGAAAATCACAATAGTTACCTAATACAAAAGGTGAAATATGCACGCGTTTAGATTGCAATAGGTTTAAAGTTCAAAAATCACAATAATGTATAGGTTAAAATAAAACATGAATCAGTATTAGATTATCAAGTTGTTTAAATATTATAAATTAAACAATGCTAGGATTGTGAAAGTTAGCTCCTTAGCACTCAGCATCATGGATAACAAATGTTATTTAGTCTTCAAAATGGCAACTGCAGTATGTACACAAATTTCCTGTGCAAGGCATGCCAGTAGCCATTTTGAATAGATATTAATGCTACACAGAAAGCGTCTGTCAGCAGTGGGCAGATTGTGGCATCAATCACTGAGTGGGGCTGATTTGACACCATGGTACCATTTTGGAGTCCATCGATTCACCTAACATTCTCTCTTAGCTTCACAAGGCTGAACATGCATTCAGCTGCACAAAGGAACCTCCTCCAGCATTTTTTAAAGGTATCAGCAACTATTTTCAGATTAGTTGATGATTAATAACTACTAGTTGTCACTTTGATTGCATAAGTGTTCAGTTGTTTCTAGAGTTCTTTCAATTTGCTAAAGTCCACTGGGGATGGTGTGGCATTTGCTGTAAGACTTTATTCTGATTCAACAGCAAATCTTTTGATTTCAGACATGGTGCAAAAGAATGCAATTTCCTTGAACTGCAGCATGACAGTGGGGTTCAGTAGTTATGATGCACAGTAAGACATGCTGTTGGAAGAGGGGGAAGATGATCATAAATCAGGGAGTAATTCCTTCTCTGAATCTCGGTGAGGAATAGTATGTCAGATGTCTCTGCTTCAAAAAACATGTCATTGACATCTGCCAGCTGTTACAACCCCAGCTGTAACTTCAAAAAAGGACAGGGATGGCATTACCTGTGACTGTAATGATCGAGATCCATCTAGGCTGGAGCAGGTGATATTGGCAACATCTCTCATTATATTGTACCTCAACATAAATAAAGGTTATTTATTAGTGTCGCAAGTAGGCTTACATTAACACTGCAATGAAATTACTGTGAGAATCCTTAGTCGCCACACTCCAGCACCTGTTCAGATACACTGAGAGAGAATTTAGCATGGCTAATACACCTAACCAACACATCTTTCAGACTTTGCCAAGCACTGTGGCATAGGGAGGTCACTAAAGCTCTGACTTCCAAGAGTTTTAAGTGCATTTCATTCTCTCTCACCAGCGCTAACCGTATAGCACAAACAAGTGACTTCATGAGGATTGAAGGCTTCTCTATGGTATCAGATGCCACATGTAAACTCTAAGATGTACTAGGTCTGTAATCAATAAGGTGTGGCATAGCAATGTACCACAACCAGAAGGAAGACCATTTTCTGCATATCCAGCTGGTGTGAGACTATGAGCAACATTATTTGCAACTCAATTCTGGCGGCAATCACCATACCTTCATTCTGTGGCAGTCCATTGTACTATCTGCATTTAAGCCACCGCAACAAATTAGAAGGTAGTTACAAGACAACAAAGGCATTGATAGCATGGTTCACGATTCTGAATAGAACATATACCTGAGGGCAACATGCTTGCAACAAAGGCCATGTTACCACATGAAATGTGACAGTGCAGGATGGTTAAAAAATGCCTGAGATGTCTGGACCACTCAATAGGTTAACTGAAATGCTTAGTGGAGTGTGTGTCAATATTTGTGGTAGTGTGTTGCATTCTCCGCAAACTTGCCATCATGAGAACAGATTCACCAGATATAGGGCAACCAGCTAAGGAGGAGGAAACGAGTGCAGACGAAGGGAGGAGACAACTAACATAGCCCCTTTTTGGCCAGCCTGTTCATGGTCAGATTAGTTAATCGTGTTCCCAGTAAACACAATGCAATTTCCCAGTCATCAACAGACCTGTACCTTCCCTTTCTTATTGACCACTAGAGCATTTGTTTGGTCACAGCACTAAAATAAAAGTCACCACAAAACAAAAACTCTGAAAAAATATTTATAGAATTGACACCATATTGTATATAAATGTCAACTAATCATCATTGAATGTTCTTTCAGTGCAGTATATCTCTGTCTGTCCTAGTGCTCCTCCCAGATGCTGTGCAGCATGCTTGATGGAAGGCTACTGAATTTCAATGGATGAGCCCGCAGATAGCCTTGGAGGACAACTTCTGGAACTAGAAGCCTGGCTTTGGATTGCACTCATGAGCGACAGGAGATGGGCAGTCTGGCTGACAGGCCACAGAAAGGTCACTGACAGAACAGCAGTGTTGTGAAGATGATTGCTGTCATTGAGACAAGTCAGCAGGTTAATGTTCCACAAAATCACTGCTCCAGGAAACATTTCAGCAATCCTACTATTTTGTCAGAGGAGAAATTGCTGTGACGACCTGCAAACCCCTTTGAATATTGTTAGTCGCAGTCAGGATGGCAGCAGTTTAAGTTTGATTAAAAGCAGTCTGAGCATCCAAGCAGTATCCACACATTGGATAGCTTCTGCTTATGCTATGAAGGAAGCTAAGACAGCGGCGAGAAAAGATTGCATCATGTTTGGGTGTATAAGTGTATTAAAGGTTTGGCTATCATTTCCACATTGGAAAAAATAAGCTTCAAGCTCTAATTGGTGCTGTATCCCTCTATGTACTTTGACATAGATCCAGGCTTTATGACAAGTTTGTCAATCATGAGGCATTTTACTGTGAACACCTATCAGTCTTCCTTCTATAGGTGTTTAATCAAAATCTTCACCTGAATGGTCTGCAGTGGAACTTGTGCAACCTTCCAATGAGTGGCACCTCTGCTACCCTTGTCCTTTGGCCAGGCTCCAGTTTAATCAAGCACACATCTTTCTGCTAAGCCATCCTCTAAATTATGTAGCTGAGCTGTTGTTGTGAATGCAAGAGCACATGAGGAAGTTTCTTCTTCATCACTGTTGATCTGTTCTTCCTTCTCTTGTTCTTTCATCACTGTCTAACCAGGTTGCAGTTCTTGAGAGTGATGGTGAGAGGTAAGGATAAAGCACAAGATACACGCTAACACCATCTGCAGTCTGTAAATCAGAAGAGCAGGAAATGGGATGTGAAAAGAAAGATTTGTTTGGAGAACTCCATCGTCTTTGATGGTTTCAGCCAGTCACTGGTTATAATCTTGGGTCAAGATTCCTCCAGTGATAATGACTACTGTCTCCTCTATCTGATTAAGGCATACAGCTGTGCTCTTCCTTTACAAGCTAGGTCCTGTTGCCTCTAGATAAGTGTCATCTTGTAAGAGAAGAGTGCCAGTTTTATGAAATATGTTTGGGGGATGCAAGTTTGAATAGCCAGCAGTGTATGCAAGCTGAGAGATGTCAGTCTGCAGCTTTTGTGAGGTAGAGGTGAAGCTATGAATGCTAAGCATGTCATGATTGATACAGATTATTGTTTGGTGAATGATGGGAGTGTTGTGCATTGCAGAGTGAGTGAGTCCAGTGGTGCAGATTTGTAGAGAATGACATTTGAAGAGATCTGCCACAGGAATTGGAGCGAGCAGGCGTGGACCATGGAAAGATCAGTTGACCTTGGGAGGATTTTACAGTTTTGGGATGAGCGAGGCCATAAAATCCTGCCTATTAAATGACCTTGATCACTCAGATGAGGGCTCTGGACTTTTTACAGCAGTGCTAGATTCCAGGCATTTCCTGCTGGGGTATCTGATTTTAATATCTTCACAAATTTGTCTGAAATGCTTACCAGCTCCTGGTAGATAGATGACATCTCTCCACCTCCCACAACAAGACCTCTAGTATAGAGTGCAGTCTTGGAAAATCTCAAAGTTGGTTCCCTGCCATGTTCTGCCAATCACTTTTAGAATGATTTCTATCTGGTACAGCCAGTGCACTTCCTCTTTAAGTAATGCAGGCTACTTTTACTTTGTACTAGTTTCTCATGATTTTGTGTCCTTATACAAGCATACAGTCACTCAACTGTACACTTAGTTCTGGCAACACACTTATTTAGTGTTAGTTGCACACAGTCATTTAAATTAGCAAGCAGTTTGGTGCGTTGGAAGCAACAGGTATGAGGTAATCTTGCATCACAACCCCAGCACCCATTTTTGGGTCCTAATGAATTTTATGACTTAGATCTTTAAATTAGGGATGTTAACAGTACTTTCAAACATTTTCTACACCATGATTTACAAACAAAGACATTTGCAAAACTACTAAAAAATTAGGAATGTTGAGTCTATCAGCTTTAGTATGTTTTAGCATTTTTCTTACCTGTACAGCCAAACAAAGTGTGTTCAACACGATGAGGACAAACATGATGTACTCAAACCCAGTTGAGTTTACCACATACCAAAACTTATACTGGTAGGGGTTCTTTGGGATGTATCTGCGAAGTGGTCTGGCTTTTAGAGCATACTCTACACATTGACGCTACAGAGACAAAAAGAGGTTTCCCATGATTAAGCAATATGACACCAGGCATAAGAAATTTCAAACTAAGAATCTTTCCTTAGAAATCCATAATAAGTTAATTTAAAAAATTTAAATAAAATATAATCTATTGGGCATTCATTTCCATTACTCAATAAAATACTATGGGTAAAAATTTACTTGCCAATGGCACAAGCTGGGTAATCGAGAATGACCTATTTTGGGCCAGGTTTAAACCTGCTATCCATTTTCGATTACCCGCTTTGCGCTATCACAACTTTACTCCTGTGTCAAAAATCTTGACATATTATTGTTCTCCATCAATTTGTTAATTTCTTTCAATTACAACAATGCAGTGTCATAATTTATCCCCAGAGTCTGCAAATATTCTAATCCTGAACAGTTTTACAATACCAACATTAAAAAAAAAATGAAATTCACATACTTTGATAAGGAGCTTCCTATCATCAAACATTTATTCTTTAATAAATTGTACATCAATATTGCAAATTGTGTGAATCTGTGTGTAAATAGGTTTTTATTCAATTTTTGTTTACCAATTAGGCAATCTAGAATAGAGTGATCTATTTCATATTCAGCATCCCATTGCATTGTTTGTGGAAATTATGCACCAATTCAGGAAGTTAGTGTCAGACTTTCTCTCTTTTAAAAAAAAACCTTGCATTTATATTACACATTCAATGTAGAAATCTACATGTAGAAGTATATCCCAAGGTGTTTCATTGAGGAAAAATTCCATCTATCAGAGGCAAGCCATTTAAAATGATATCTAAACCCAAAACTCAAATTCCCAGGGTAAGATCTTAACTTTCACCATCAGGTGGAAAACTAGTGATAAATGATTAGCCACCTCTTTTGCATTTTATATATATATGTATGGCTGATTTACTCCTTCATTTTATCACCTGGTGGTGAAAATTTAAAATCTTTCCCTTCGTTCTATGTTTTGAAATAAAATGTTCCTTCATTTAGACCAACACTTTTAAAATACATTGTAAGAAGTCTCACAATACCGGGATAAACTTCAAAAGATTTATTTGGTAGCAAAAACTACTAACTTTCAGAGTGCTACACCTTTGTCAGGTAAATGAGAATTCTGTTTACAACAGGCATATGAAGAAACAAGCTCAATTTACAAAATTATGGTTGGAATGTGAGTCTTTATAGGTAATCAAATCTTAAAGGTACAGACAATGAGAGTGGAGAGAGGATTAAGCACAGGTTAAAGAGACATGTATTGTCTCCAGCCAGGAGAGTTAATGAGATTTCGCAAGCCCAGGCAAGATGTGAGCATCGTGAGGATTACAGATAGTGTGACTTGAATCCAAGATCCCATTTGAGGCTATCCTTATGTGCACAGAAGTTGGCTGTCAGACTCTGCTCAGCAATTCTGCATTGTCATGTCTCATGAAGGCTGCCTTGGAGAATGCTTGGAGAATGAGATCAGATGCTGAATGCCCATGACCGCTGAAGTGTTCCCCAACAGAAAGAGAACACTCTTGCCTGGTGATTGTCGAGTAGTGTTCATTCATTCATTATCACAGTGTCTGCACGGTCTCTCCAATGCACTATGCCTCAGGACATCCTTTGGTACAGCTTATCAGGTAGACAACATTGGCCAAGTTGCAAGAGTATGTATCATGTACCTGGTAGATGATGTTCTCATGTGAGATGATGGCATCCATGTCTTCACTGTACCGCAAGCCCACAGATAATCTTATGAAGCTCCACTTCTACAGCTTCCACCCTAAACACGATAAATAAGTCATCCTCTACAGGCAAGCTCTCAGTATACACAGGATCTGCTCAGATGAGGAGGATCACAACAGATACCTCCAGACATTGAAGGATGCCTTCATAAGAACAGGATATGGCACTTGACTCATCAATTGACAGTTCCAATGCACTGCAGTGAAAAACTGCATCGACCTCCTCAGAAGACAACCCAAGACAAGGCGGACAGAGTACCCTCATCATCCAATACTTCCCCTGAGTGAAGAAACTACAACATCTTCTCCAGAGCCTTCAACATGTCTTTGATGAAGATGAGCATTTCGCCAAGGCCATCACTACTCCCCCACTTCTTGCCTTCAAAAAACCGCACAACTTCAAACTGACCATTGTCCACAGCAAACTACTCAGCCTTCAGGAGAACAGTGACCACGACACCACACAACCCTGCCACAGCAATCTCTGCAAGACATGCGGATCATTGACATGGATGACATCATCACACGTGAGAACACCATCCACCTGGTACATGGTACATACTCTTGCAACTCGGCCAATGTTGTCTACCTGATACATTGCAGGAAAGGACGTCCCGAGGCATGAGACAATAATGCAGACGCTACGACAACAAATGAATGAACACCACTCGACAATCACCGAGCATATTCTCCTTCTGTTGGGGAACACTTCAGCGGTCACGGGCATTCGGCCTCTGATCAAAGCGACCTTCATGATACATGACAACGCAGAGTCACTGAGCAGAGATTGATAGCCAAGTTCCACACATGAGAACAGCCTCAACTGGGATCTTGGGTTCATGTTACACTATCTGTAACCCTCACGATGCTCACAATTTGCCTGGGCTTGCAAAATCTCACTAACAGGCTCACTAACAGCTCCGACAGCTCTGGAGAAGATGTTGTAGTTTCTTCACTCAGGGGAAGTATTGGACGACATACACAATGTCTTAACCTTCTCTCCACATTGTCTGTGCTTTTAAGACTTGATTATCTGTAAAGGCTTGCATTCCAACCATTATTTTGTAAACTGAGCTTGTGTCTTTATATGCCTTGTTTGTGAACAGAACTCCCACTTATCTGACGAAGGAGCAGCACTCCGTAAACTAGTGGATTTTGCTACCAAATAAACCTGTTGGACTTTAATCCGGTGTTGTGAAACCTCTTACTGTGTTTACCCCAGTCCAATGCTGGCATCTTCACATCATTAAAGTGCATCCTCAGCTTTTCAATACACCTGATCAGTATATACTAATTAACACTACTAATATACAAGCATGGATTTTCCAAACAAGCCAAATTGGATTTAAACATTTAAAGTTTATTTCCTGTCCATTAGTGATAAAGTAGGCTTACATCAACACTGAAATGAAGTTACTGTGAAAATCTCCTAGTCGTCACACTCCGGCACCTGTTCAGGTATACTGAGAGAGAATTTAGCATGGCCAATGCACCTAACCAGTATATCTCTCGGACTTTAGAAGGAAACTGGAGCCCCCAGGAGCCCACACAGACATGAGGAGAATATGTAGATTCCGCACAGTGACCCAAGACTGGAATTGAACCCAGGTACCTGATGCTGTGAGGCAGCCGTGCTAACTACTGTGCCATTGTGATTTAGATCACATCTTCGACTGCCATCCAAAATTTCTTACACTTCTGAAGTTTGCAGTTTTACTTGGATTGATTAACAGTCTTCAAATGATAAGAGTGCTAATTTGCTGGAAAAGTAACAATAAAAACACTTTTTAAAGTGTGAATTGCATTTCTATCAGTTGATGAAAACTTATGGAGAAATTTGTCTCATAGCATTCTGTCATCCCAAATTGGAGGAAAGCAGATTTAATGGAGGAAAGGGGAATGCTAAAAAATAAAAATTAAACTAATTGAGCATAAATTCGGGTTATTTTCCATTTCCAATCTGAGCCTTTGTCAGAAGATTAACTGCTTAGAAGCAGACGCGGGCCTGGTCTGTACAGGTTGTACCTCCTGCCACCTAGTGGTCAGGCAGCTGAGGTCTTGGCTAAGACTGCAGGCTCTCTTTGCTGGAGCTCTGGGATTAAAAACTATATGGATAAATGAACACACAAAAGAATTAACATGATACACCACATTAAATCTCTTGGCAGGTCAAGATTGGCAAAAAAAATGGTGTGAGGGAAATTGTTAGCACGGCAAAATACACCGCTTCCTTCATAATTTGTAAACATTTTACCACATGGATTTTCAAATTTTGTAAATGCAATCCTCACAGCTGAATTAATCATAAACACAAGCTGGTCACCTCAGTGAGGTGAAAAACTCAGATCATGATTAAATATTATAAAAAAAACGACTTAACTCTGCCAATCTCATCAAACAAAAACTACAATCATTTAGTTGGTTTTAACTCCAGGTGTGTTTTGGATGGGCGTAGGGCTGGTTTAATTGTGGAAATATGAAATTACTTATTTTAATTTCCAGGCCTTATAAACATCCCAACAGTCCACATCCCACCAGGAAAAGTGGTGAGGTAGCTAGAAGCAGCTGCTTCCTTCAATCTGGCATGAAGGTTGGTGTAACAAAGTTAAATATTGGAGAATCTCACAGGAAAGAATGGGGTGACCCAAGAGCATGGGCATCTTTCACCAGAGCTGAGAAAGTTAAGCAGTGGGTTGATACTTTTTCAAGATTTTAAACAGCTTTGATGAGATGATTATTGGTAAATTGTTCTACTGATTAGTGAGGATTACAAGAGGACACAAATTTAAGATAATCATAGAAAAGGAAAATGTTTCTTAATACAGAGGGTGATTGCAATGTGAAACTCTTTAACCCCACCTTATTACTGAAGTACAGTCTATTATTTTAAAAAAGACCAATTGCTTAAATAAAATAACATTAAAAATTATATCAAAAAACAAGGGAGTGAAATTAAGCTTGATGAGAACAATTTTAACTTTGTCTGAGATGTGTGGGCTGTTGGTAATATAAGTGCATTATTCGCTGCATGTTGCTTACAGGCAACACAAACCGTTTACAGGACATGCCGTTTCAATATGATGGGCAAACTGTCAATGTGAATCATGCTGGCTACTGGACAGGAGGAGCTGGCAGCATCTTTTAAACAATGTGCAATATGGCTCTAAGCTGAAAATGATCTTTTCAAATTTGACAGAAAATTATTGCCAGATTGCTCAGATTTTGGATAGTATCCAGAAGCTCCAGCAACAAATTACAAAAAGAATGAACATCCTCATCCCTGCAAATTAGAGAAGGGTACCACATCAAACTGCCACGCATCAATAATGTGAGGTGGTGAGCAATGAATGCATGAAGCTTATAGCCTGGACCTGGCTATAGTGCCAGAAGAAATGTCAAGACTTGACCTGGGTTGCTTAGGTGAGACTTCCATGTTATTATCAGTACAAACGCTGTTTTACTGTTAAATACAACAGTAATGAAAATAGTACTTCATCCAAACCAGTAGCCCTCCTCTTACTTCCAAACCGCACCTAGAACTGTTTTCATAATTTATTTCCTTTCTTGTGCACAAATGATAATCCTTCAAAGCAGCATCCAAATTATTCTATGTTCACACACAAATGCTCCTAATCTTTCAACTGGCTACTCACCAGTACACTCCCTTTTCTCAAACTATTTCTCAAACTCCCAGGGAGAGGACTCGTACAAGGACAAAAACTACAGAGCAGCAGAACAAGAGGCCACAAATATCCTGAGCACAGTCATGGGAGTAGCACAGTCATGCTGTAGGTGCTTGACCCTCTAACTCTCTGCTTCTCTGGAATGACCAGTGACTTATTTACTATGACATACTTTTGCCACTAATGTGAGTCTGCACGTTCTCTGTGACTCTGTGGGTTTTCTCCGGGTACTCCAGTTGCCTCCCACAGTCAGAAAGACATGCTGGTTAGGTACACTGGCCATGCTAAATCCTCCTTCAGTATATCCAAACAAGTGCTGGAATGTTACGAGGAAGGGATTTTCACAGTAATTTCATTGCAGTGTTAATGTAAGCCTATTTATGACACTAATAAAAGAATAAAATAAACTTTAAAAAGTCATGAAACATTGTGGGTTGAATTACCAATGGCCCGTGAAGCAGGTATGGAGATGACATGGACCAGAAAGCAAAAACTAAACATTAGGCTGGCTCCATGACATGTTTCTGTCTCCACAAGGAGGTTTTCCAGCTGCACACAAATATCCATATGTCAGGGCCCACCCTGGATATAATGGTGGCCTCCCAAAGGTAGCCAGATAGACAAAGAAGCCAGAAGCTCTATTCAATGTGATCTCTACTGTGCCCATTATTGTAGGGCTTTGCTCCTCATGTTCTAATCCTTTTAGCTACCACTTGAATGGCTGGTGACAGAAGGTTATGAGTAAAATAGGTTGGAGAAATGGCAGAAGACAAAGATTCATAACAATTGCCAGCATTCCATGTTCAGCATTGTAGATCTGTACACTATTGGACCTCAGCTCCACAGACACCAAATGTAAACATTTCTAATTCCTATAGAAGCCTGGTTGCAAAGCAGATCTGACAAGTTGCAATCGATTATAACTTTTACCTATGGAATGTATGTAATATGATACATAATTACTTTGTTCTTTAATTTATTAGGCTCTATTGAGAAATGAAGTAGTTGTTGGCACAGTAGTAGAGGGTAATCATGACCTTTTTCAGGCATGCATGCAGATTAACATTTTTAACAAATTATTGATAACATTAATTGATAACAATTATTGATAACATTTTTAACAAATTATTTTGGCGGCTAGGAATATTTTGATATTAACATAACTTTCTGTTTACACCGATCTGCTGATAGATAAATATAAATGTCAATAAAATTTTTGGCATATCTTAATGAATTGTTATATTCCCCTCACAGTTATCCTTGCTCTCAGCAAGGTTCTGTAACGTACTACTTGCAATATTGAAGCTCCAGACATCAAAACACTAAAGTCAAAAACGGAAAGATAATAAGGCACAAGCGATGATCAATTCATTGTTCAACATCAAGTACATTTCAAACAAAAGCAAAGCCTCAGATAATTTCATTTGAATTCACAGCCCAGGATAGTAGTTTAATTTCCCTCAATGCTTAGCATTTCTCCTCAGCGTGAAAACTGGGCAATGTTTAGTTCCCAGAACTTTGTGCCTTTTTAGAGTTGCTTGCTGATGTGAAATGCCTCTCCTCACCAAACCCTTGCTTGTGAATTACTTGGCTTACTCTTTTTAACAAATCATAACAGTACACATGAATCTTAAACCTGCCATGCTGGGAAGAACCATAATAGCACTCTATGTTTCACCATTAAAAGTAAGGCTGACCAGATAAACAGATGATGAATATCAAGTAATTATTGTAATATTCCAAAGGTGTAAGTATTAATGGTGATAAATGGTGTTTACATTCCTTACTGGATATGATCAATACTAACTTGAGTAAGAAACAGATTCACAAGAGGCACCTCAATGAATCGTGGTTATGTGAAGAAAAAACAATGATAGAACTTTGAGATTTAACACTTAAATTCATTTTTTTCCACAGGTACACCCAATTTGCAGACTGGAGTGTATGCACCAGCCATAAGTAAAGATAGTCAATATCATGATTGTTATCTAGTGTAAGAATTACTTGATTGTAATTATTTTTAGTCTGTGAACTGTTTTATTACCACCAACAAGCTCAGAGATTTTGCTTACAATACCAGTATCCCTGCATATGACTTACAATAAAACAGAATAATCCTGAAGCTGATTTCTGAGATAACCTGCTTATAATTTCTATATCCGGTTTTAAAAATCAAATAGATATTGAGCATCAATTTTAAATTTAACTTATTCTCTTAGCCATTGATCATCAGTATGGAAACTTGTCAAAAAGCTTAGAACTAAATGCATTTCCAGTATTAACTATGGGAGTAATATCTTTGAAAAAGCATTGTCAATTGAATTAAATTTGATCTTCTTGTGCAGAAACTATCAGTGCTATCGTTAACATGATGCACTAGTTTTATGGGGAATGTGTACCAGACTCTTAGAAGTCTGAACCACTGCGTTTGAATAAGAACAATGTTCTTAGAACAAACACAGCTACTAGCTAGTAGTAGTGGGAATTTCCAGGAATCTTCCAGGTACTGTTGCTCATTGCTTGTAACCTGAGAGAAGAGTTTTGCTTCAGTAGTTTGTATTGAAGAATTTTCCTTGCCTGTACCTGGATATCCTTGCAGTTCTCAGAATAATTAAAGCACCTAGAAAGATACTAAATTACAGGAACCCAACCTTGAAAGGCAAACTGTAGACTGGTGTCATATGATCAGATGTTAATTATACCACAGGACTGAATGAATATAGTAAAATCAAAACTCCAAGAATACATCCAATCGAAGCTAACAGCTCTAGATTGTGCTGATTATGAATTTATACTCTAAGGTTATCATTGCTGCAAAATGCAAATCACTTCACATCAGCAATAAACTTACAGTTGAAATGCAGCCTCATTGAAGACAGAAAGGTACAATGAATTGAAGTTCTAGTATATGAATTTGTGTACTTCCCAATAGGAGGCAAATGTTAAAACTTATTTTTTGTAATTTCTAACCTGATTTTTGTCCAACTCGCAGTTTTTATACTCCAGTTCTCCCTGCTCCTGAAACGTGACGATCACAAAACCAACAAAGATATTCATCATGAAGAAAGCAATAATAATGATGTAGATGATAAAGAATATGGAAATCTCCACACGATTGTTGTAGATGGGGCCAATATTTTCTCCATTTGAGTCTATGGCTTTGTATAGAAGACTGAAAAAGAGACAAAGTTGATGCAGCAGAATATTACAATGATGATGAATATAAATGTCCAAGGGGGACAACTTCAACAAGCATGATGCAAATAAAATTTTTTCATGTCTTTACAATGTCACTACACATAGCAATCAAAGCAGTTCTTTTCCAAATAATTTAAAATATATGTCCACATTGTTTATCTTTCTGATCTGTTAAACACACGTTATTTGATGTGATTAAGGATACATTTACACAGCAAGCTTAAGATTAGTTCAAAGTGGCTTCAGTTTCCAATCACTGCTAAACTTGTTTGATTTGATTTGATTTATCATTGTCACATGTATTAGTATACAGTAAAAGGTAATTTTTTGTGCACTACTTAGACAAATATATTGTTCATAGAGTACACAGGGAAGGACAGGTGCAGAATATAGGCCAGAATTATTCAGCCATTCATGCCGGTGGAATTCTCTGGTCCTGCCGGCAGTGCACCCATGCCCATGGGTTTCCCACCAAACCAATTGTGGACCAATGGAAATTTCGATTGATAGTAGCAGGACCAGAGAATCCTGTCATTCATAAACAACACGCCATCTCGCTTTGGCTGGCAACACGCAGCTGGGAGGCTGGAGAACCTCGGCCATAGCATTACAGTCATAACTAGGATTTAGAGAAAGATCAACTTAATATAAGGTAGATCCTTTCAAAAGTCTGATAGTAGCAGGGAAGAAGCTGTTTTCGATTCAGTTGGTACATGACCACAGACTTTTGTACCTCTTTCCCAATGGAAAAATTGTGCATTGTAAAATGTATATCAAGTGTTCAGAACCAAAGACTCAGAACTAAAATGAAGTAAGACTCCCTCCTCCGCTTTAAATCAACACTCTACAATATGCAATACCCATGAACCATAAAAAAGGCTTTACAGTGTCATGAATATGCCAGCAGGTCCATACTTGATGAGATGTTTTACAAGATGTAAACACCAATAAAGATGTTAGTAGTTGTAGACTGCACAAAGCAAATACATCATCCTGCTAATCAGAAATACTTTGGGATAGTCAATGGGACCATTCAGGAAAGGCATATATAAGAAATGTTAGAACAACAGAAACCAAAGGGACAGGCAGCTAAATATATAGGGAGTGGAATTTTATGAAAAAAATTCACAGTGTTAAAGGAGCATAAAAACAGGAGAAAATTGCATCAATTTTTTGAACGAGCTATTAGTCACTTTCGAGGCAGGAAGAATTAGGGATCTTCTTGAGGGATCTTCTTGGGACAAGTGATCACAATATGGCTGAATTTCTGATGCAGGTGGAGGGTGAGAAAGTAGGGTCCAAAACCAATGTCCTCTGCTTGAACAGAGGGGATTATGATAAGATGAGGGCGGAATTGGCTAATGTAGACTGGGGGCGCAGATTGGTTGGTAGGACAGCTAAGGAACAGTGGAGGATTTTAAAGAGATCTTTCTTGGTACTCAGCAGAAATATATTCGATGGTAAAGAAGGACTGTAAGAAAAAGGGATAACCAGCTGTGGATATCGAAGGAAATAAAGAAGAGTATTAAATTAAAAACCGGTGAGCACAGAGCGGCTAAAAATAGTGGGGAATTAGAAGATTGGGAAAGATTTAAAAGCAACAAAGAATGACTAAAAAAGCAATAAAGATAGGAAAGATAGAGTATGAAGCTAAACTAGCTCTAAATATAAAAAATGATAGTAAAAGTTTTTACAAATATATAAAGAAGAGGAGACTGGCTAGAGTGTATGTTGGACCCTTGGAGAACGAGAGGGGGGATTTAACAGTAGATAATGAGGAAATGGTTGAGTCTTTAAGTAAGTTTTTTTGTGTCGGTCTTCATGGAGAAGGACGCAAATAGCTTACTGAATATTAAAGATAGAGGTTTGGTAGGGGATGAGACCCTCAATACAACTGATGTTACTAGTGGGTAGACTAATGGGATTGAAGGTAGACAAGTCCCCGGGATGGATGGAATGCATCCCAGGGTTCTGAAAAAAATGGCAGAAGTAATAGCAGATGCCTTAGTAATTATTTATCAAAATTCGCTGACTCTGGAGAAGTGCCAATGGATTGGAAAACAGCTAATGTTATGCCACTGTTTAAAAAAGGTAGCAGATAAAAGACAGGGAACTATAGGCCAGTTAGCTTAATGTCAGTAATTGGAAAAATGCTAGAATCCATCATCAAAGAAGAAATAGCAGGACACCTAGAAAAGAACAGTTTGATCAAGCAGACGCAGCACAGATTATTAAAGGGGAAGTCGTGGTTAACGAATTTACTGCATTTTTATGAAGATGTGACTAGTGCGGTAGACAGAGGGAAACCTGTGGATGTGGTGTTTTTAGATTTCCAAAAGGCGTTCGATGAGGTACCTCACAAAAGGTTGCTGCAGAAGGTTAGGGTATACAGAACTGGGGGTAAAGTGTTAGTGTGGATTAAGGATTGGTTATCAAACAGGAAGCAGAGACTTGGAATCAATGGATGCTTTTCTGGTTGGCAGTTGGTGACTAGTGGAGTGCCACAGGGATCGGTGCTGGGATTTTAACTGTTTACCATATACATAGACGATCTGGAGGAGTGGGCTAAATGTAGGTAACAAAATTTGCTGATGACACGATAATGTGTGGAAAAGCGAATTGCATGGAGGACGTGGAAAGTCTGCAGAGAGATCTGGATAGGCTGAGTGAGTGGGTGAGAATCTGGCAGATGGAGTATAACATTAGCAAATGTGAGGTTATCCACTTTGATAGAAATAATAGTTGGAGGGAATATTATTTAAAGGGTAAAAAGCTGCAGCATGCTACTGTGCATGAATTGCAAAAACTCAGTCTGCAAATGCAGCAGATGATCAAGAAGGTGAATGGAATGTTGGCCTTTATAAGCGGGGGAGTTAGCATATAAAAGCAGGGAGGTCTTGTTGCAACTGTACAAAGCATTGGTGAGGCCGCAACTGATCAATCCAGCCCCACTGCAAAATTTTCCCCTTTCTCTCCCCCTCTAATGGAGATCCCCCTGCCTTTCCTCATCTTGGCTCCACTCTATCTCAAGCCCTAGCTGTCCTCTTCTCCTCAGACCCCACCTTCTTGTCACTACCAAGGTGCCTGGTGGGCACAGGCAGGGTGTCAGGTGGGCAAGACTGGGGTGCCAGGTAAGTGCTGCCCAGTTCTGCCCCCCCAACCACTTGTGGGGCTTCCTCTGCTCCCACCATCAAGACCATCCCATATGATCCCCTTTAGTGGGAACCATAAGTTATCCTCACCAGTGGGGACCTCGTCCAGTGAGGGACAAGTACAAGTGAGCCCAGACAATAGCATTCGGGACTCCCTAATGACATAATAATGTCGTGAATATGTTAATAGGTTTTGCACCCAGACAATTTCACCAGCAAACCAGTCTAGGTAAGGTTGCAAGAAGCAAAAAACCGGGGGCACGATCCTGCCATTTTGCCTCTTGCCCTATCTTACCGGATTGCCTCACCAATCAGCCAGCAGGATGAACTGGTATCTTCAAACGAAAAAAGAATACAATTGGCAACATCAATCTAGCAGTCTGAGGTGCAGGATGCAGCTGGCAGCCAGTAACCCGGTGTTGGTTAGCAAACCAAAAGCAATAGTGCTAAATAACTTTGTGGAGACAGTTAAAACAGTATCTTCAACGAACCAATAGGAGACATTCCCCACAGTAACTACTTAGTCGTACATAGTGTGGTAACTATCAGCCCATGAGATAACTATAAACTAGCCTTTACTTATACATCTATTGGATTGGATGTTGTTTGGAAAGAGAGAAGTTCTCAAAGAGTTCAGATCTTGCAAACGTTCTTTGGATCAGAAACATAATTCCTAGTTAAACTGTGTAGTTGTCTTGTACGTAAGCAGTCTTTGATCACCATAGTCTTGTTCATGTATATGTGCCTTTCCTTTACTGCAAAAAATAGTCTTTTGTAAGTATATGATTGTGCTGGTTACTGTTCTCACTGGGTGTCACATGTGACTCTTATACCATTGCTATAGACAAAACTATACACCACCATGAACCGGTGTTTCTAAGTTGGGACACCTTGCAGTTAACATCAGCCAGGTCTGTGACAATCGTAATGTATCTGTTTGGTGAAATGCAACAATCATTGCTTATCTGAATAAAATTGCATGGGTCAAACATAAGGTAATTCGAAAATGATCAGTCATCAATATTACCTCTCAGCATTGGCTGGAAAAATGAGACATGTACTTACGCTGGCCAGCCTTCAAAGGTTGATACTGTAAACAATGCCATCATAGCTGCAAGGACATTGTCAAAGTTGTAATCGCTGTTGTACCAAACCCGATCACGAATTACGGGTTGATCTACTTCACCATCTTTATAAAGAATAAAAGTTCCCCTTTATAAAAGTTAAAAGAATCAATTAAAACATGAACTTTTTTTTTGTAATTCACTATATATGATCATTGTAACCAAAAATGTATCTACACAGCTTTGACATAATGTTGATATCAGA
Source organism: Sphyrna mokarran (assembly GCA_024679065.1). Lineage (NCBI taxonomy): Eukaryota > Metazoa > Chordata > Chondrichthyes > Carcharhiniformes > Carcharhinidae > Sphyrna > Sphyrna mokarran. The sequence continues at coordinate 113,209,580 of JAGIQG010000003.1, forward strand.
ATTCAATGTCGGACTCTTGTACTTATAAGCATGTGATTGGTGGGCCTGAAATGGACAGGATATGCGCTGGGAACCACAGTCAACTCCCGACTGCCACTTCACACTAGCTGGCCAATTAGCACTTTGAGAAAGGTTCAGTTTTCCTAGGGGGAGGTGATGGTGAGGGTGGCAGGTGTAGTGAGATGCAAGCGAGTGCTCCCTGAAGGCTAACAGTTGCTATGATCCTGCCCTATAGTGCTGCAGTACTCCAAAAATGAAATAAGTTAAATAAATGTTGCAAACTGTATCTACACTGCAAATTCAAGCAGGTCTTATTGATCAAATATCTTCCTTTATTTTAGTTAGCACCAGACATCTTATTCTGCAGAGTTTGCAGCTAAAATGCGAAGGCCGTCTGGCCGATTGACCCACCCATCAACCATAATAGTGGATGAGCTATGCAAAATCACTGACAACTGACTTCTTTTGGTTTCTATTGACTTAATTGCCCACTTAATTGTTGGCGGGCATGCTTCTGAATCCTGCAACTGCCATGTTGCCCTATGTCTTCAAGCGATTCAAGGCTGAGTTGTTCAATGTAAAATTCTGACCCAAACAAGTAGCAGTATCATAGCTGATGAGGCTTAACTGAAGCGTGACTATTGCTTATTGAAAACTTTTCCCACAGATTCAATTAACTAAAGTCAAACTTTTCAGTCAAAATGAATTAAAATGGAGTGTTCACACACTTAACATAACAATATGGGTATGACACTTGGACCTTCATTACTACCTGTAGAAAACTGCCAACGCACAGTGCTTTCCAAGTAGTCAGGAAAAAGTTTAAAGGGAAGATCACTGAGCCTTTCTTATGTTACTTTGCCAACTTCTTAGAGTAACACAGCAATACGTGAGGAGAAAAGCCACAGCATTAATGAAAAAAATAGGATTTCAAATCCTTACCAAAAAAAAGATTGTTTTTACTACATGTCAATAACATATGGACTGAAGGAGGTAAATCACCATTAAAATCAAAACACTTCATCACATATAAATAATCTAGTTCAGTATGTTTCTTACCTACATTCTTCAGGAAGTTGTTTTGCTTCATCTGTACAACGATAAAATTTGCCCTGAAAAAGTATAAGACATTTGAAATTAAACTGGTAGAATTTTGAACTTTAATCCAAGCTGAAAGAAAAATGTAGATAAAATATGATTAGGACTTACCTTGAATAGCTGAACCCCAATACAAGCAAACATGAATTGTAGAAGAGTTGTAACAATCATGATGTTACCAATAGTTCGAATAGCAACGAAAACACATTGAACAACATGCTGTAAAATGAAAAAAGTGTGAACAAAGATGTTACAGTCTTTAAATTGCCATATTAAGTAATTAAATAAATGAAAAATAATCAAATTAAACCTTGAGTCCCTTCGCCCTGTTGATTGCTCGAAGAGGCCTTAACACCCTTAAGACACGAAGAATCTTCACTACTGAAATAGCACTAGACCTGTGAAGAAACAAGCAACCATTCATTTCTACTCTTTCATGAAGTACTTAGGGAGGTTCTGAAGATGCGATGAGGTTTTTATAAATGCAAATACTTTTTTTTGCTAGCTTCTTTAGAAACCAGTAAATGATACTGGGCAAAGATTGCTATGATCACCATGAGTAGTGACATTAATATGTTCATGAAGATAGTTTCATATTCCTAGCACATTGGAAAATGCATCTTTTTGAATGTCCTACCAAACAAAGGTAGAGCTCATGAATACATGAAACATTTTGAGAAACCAAAACAGTTCTTCCTCCACAATAGATTATTTATGATATGCAGAGCTGAAACCATGCCTGCAGTTAACAAGTGTCATTGAGAATAAAGGTATATGGGATTAATATGTAGTGGTAGATACGTTTTGCACATGAAGGTGTATTTGTTTAATTATCATCTTCACATGCCCAACTTAAAAGAAATATTCTTCTAGAAATGTGTGATCAGAATAAATATTATGTAGTAGCTGCTCAGATCCAACCACAAGTCAGCCAAATGCAGGGAAGGTTGCAATGATGATTATATGAATTGGTCATTTATGTATATTGATAGTTTTATATTTTGTAGTGTAGGGTGAGAATAGGGAAAAAATGAAAGATATAGTAGGCCAAGGAAAGAGGCTAAGAGTAGGGTTGGGTGGGAAAGTTACAAGAAGGGGTTAGCTAGCCTCGGCAAATATGACTTGAGATTGCAAACACAGTTAGCAACAAAGTGGTTGTTGCAAGTACTTGGATCATTTGCAGCAAGAAAATTAATGGCCGTAGAGTGTCTTTCATCACCTAGGTGATACCAATAGGGAAGGAGAATGGAGAGATAGATGGCTCACGATAGGGCAGCCTGTCTTTGAGAGAAAGACAGTTGTATAAGCTATGGAGAGTGGATAAAACAAATTTGGCATCTAACATTCCCAAATAGTTTGCAGCAATTCAAGGCGGCAGCTCATCACCACCTTCTCAAAGGTCATTCACAATGCAAACAAATGCCAGCTAGCCCACATCCCATGAATGAATATAACAAAACACAAAAGGCAGTCATAGGAAAACATGTGGGGCCAGAATGGGCTGAGGAGGGGCAGAGTGAAGGAAATGGAAGCACTTCGGTAACTGAAGGCAGGCCCTTGGCCTCTTTGTTGGAGACACTGATGTTCCATACTGGTCTGATGACTGAGGTGATCCCTGAACATATACAGATAGCCTCCGTAGGGTTCAGGCAGCCAGAATTCATAGGCTACAGTGATCTAACGCATCAGAGCAGCAAAGACAACAGGCTGGCACCAGATTAACTCCAGGTACATGGGAAGCGCCCAGGAGAAGTGACGATAAATGTTTGTGTAAATGCATTGGGTAATTATTTGTTCAGTGCAGAAGAATTTAATATTTAAAGGTCTGGACATTCAATGTACAATGGTACTGTTTTTATTTTAATGCAACTTTTTAACAATGACCAGATATAGAATCAAACAGATGGCTGGTATAGAAAAGTAAGGACTTCATGAACATCTGAACATGCTCATGAACATGAATATAGCATCTTGCATATAATGCTAATGGATAGAGATGGTAATAGGCTCTCATGAAAGGTCAGCAAGGTTACCTCTAGGAGAGAAAATGTTTTGGTTCAGTGGCACATGAGGCCAAATGACTCTTGCACTTGCCTCATGTGCAGCAGCTGCTCATCAAAGAGTTACAAAGCTCATTTCATTGCCTTGTGAGCTGAGCCCCATGCCACCATTTTCAACAGCTGGCATCTACTGAGGCATCTCATGCTCATCCTCCTCTTCTGAGAATACAGCTCATTCAAAACCTCCTCCTGGCTCATGCTACTACCCTCTGGAGTGCCAGTTAGTGCAATGCACAGCAGAGATAACGATGCAGGATTCTTTGGGCTAGAAGTCTGCAACTTGTAGCTCCGGAGTCACATAAGGCTCTTTAACATCTCATTTGTGGCTCTCAACATCTCCAATTGTTTTGTATATACATGAAAAAAAGGCTACAAAAAGTAAAGGAAAATAAGAGCTGGGGTTTTATTGTAGGTAATAAAATAATTATAATGCTGAACTTTACAGATGGAAGCGATAACTTTAATGAAAAACATCACTGTGCTCTAAATAATCCTTTTCAAATGATAGAACTCCATCATGGTAATGGATAATGCTTTGGTCGAAGGAGCAGGTTTTATGGTTATGATCATCATTATTTCTAATATGAGAAACTATTATTATAATCACAAGAATCAATAGCCAAAAAAGTTATCTCAATTCTATGGATCTTAACTAAAGTTTGTTTTTAAACATGGTTTTACTGTCAAAATTATAGTCTAAACAAGTTTTTAAAAATGATAATTAATTTTAATTTTGAATGTATTTTTATTGACATACAAATCCAATACATACATTCTCTTTGTCCTTTATATGAACATTATATGCAGCGGGTAAGTAAACCTTTGCAAGGATTCAGGGGGAATATGGGTCAAGTTAAGAAACAATTAGGAGCAAAAACCATTGGGGATGATATACAGACCACTAGACTGTAATGATAATGTTGGGGAAAGCAACAGTGATAGGAAATCAGTGATGCAAGTGATAAAGGAATGTCTGTGATTATGGATTCCATACAGATTTGGAGAGTCAAACTAGTCACAGTGCAAAAGAGGAGGAATTTTTGGACTGCATACAGGATAGTTTTCTGGAGCAATAATGTTGAGGAACCAACAAGGGAGCAGGTCACCTTGGAATGAAAAAGGATTAGTTGGCAATCTAGTTGTCAGGGAACCTTTGGGAATATGTGAAAATAATACGGTAGAATTTTTTGCCAAAGTGGATAATGAGGTAGTTGATTCTGAGACCTGGTACTGAATCTAAATAACGGTGACTATGATGGTATGAGACATGAATTGGCCATGACAGACTGGGAAACATTACTGAAAGGAAAGACAGTACACAGGCAATGGCGGACATTTAAGAACAAATGGGTGAACTCCTCACTCCAGTTTGACCAAGAGTGGGAAGGGAATGGTGGCCAAACCACGGCTTATAAGGGAAATTAGAGATTGTATCAGATTCCAGGAAGAAGCATACAAATTGGCAAGAAAAAGCTGGAGGACTGGGAGCAGTTTAAAATTCAGCAAAGGAAGAGCAAGGGATTGATTAAGAATGTAAAAGTGGAGTTTGAAAGTAAGCTGGGAAGGAACATTAGAACTGATTGTAAAAATTTCTAAAGATGTGTAAAGAGAAAAAGATTGACAAAAATGAAATAGACCCCATTGATTTGATTTATTGTTGTGGCATGTATTAGCATACAGTGAAAAGTATTGTTACAGTCAGAAATGGGAAAATTCATAAAGGGGAATAAAGAAATAGCTGAGGAAATATATTTGAACTTTGCTTCAGTCTTCACAAAAAAAAGATGTGAATAATGTACCAGAAGTGCTGAGAGAAATATGTTTTAGTGAGGAGCTGAAGGAAATCAGCATTAGTAAAGAAATGGTTTTGGGGAAATTGATGGGATTGAAAGTGGATAAATCTCCAGGTCCTGAAAATCTTCATCCCAGAGTACCTAAGGAAATGGCCTTAGAAATAGTAGATCCATTGGTGGCTATTTTCCAAAAATCTTTCAACTCTGGATCGGTTCCTACAGACTAATGTAAGCCTCCAAGAAGGGAGATAGAGAAAAAACAGGGAACTATATACATAAGAATATAAGAAATAGGAGCAGGAGTTGGCCATACAGCCCCTCGAGCCTGCCCCACCATTCAATAAGATCATGGTTGATCTGTTGTGGTTCAGTACCACTTTCCCGCTTTTTCCCCATAACCCTTAATTCCCTTGTCAATTAAAAACCTATCCACTCTTGACTTGAACATATTCAGTGAGAAAGCCTCCACCACCTCATCAGGCAGAGAATTCCAAAGATTCACCACCCTCTACGTGAAGAAACCCCTCCGCAACTCTGATCTGAACCGCGCCCCCCTCCCAGTCTTGAGGGTGTGCTCTCTAGTCCTGCTATCTTTGTTAAGCAGGAAGAGTCTCTCAACCTCTACCTTATCCATCCCCTTCATTATCTTATACATTTCCATAAGATCCCCCTCAGCCTTCTAAACTCCAAAGAGTATAAACCTAGCCTATTCAATCTCTCCTCATAATCCAACGCCCTCATCTCCGGTATCAGCCTAGTAAACCTTCTGTGCACCCCCTCCAAGGACAATATATCCTTCCTCGAATGCGGAGACCAAAACTGCACACAGTACTCCAGCTGCGGCCTCACCAGCACCCTACACAGCTGCAACAGAACCTCCCTACTTTTATATTCTATCCCCCTAGCTTTAAAGGCCAAAATTGCATTCGCCTTCTTAATCGCCTGCTGCACCTTTATACTGTGTTTTTGCGATTCGTGCACAAGGACTCCCAGGTCCCTCTGCATCGTCGCATGCTGCAGCTTTTCTCCACTTAAGTAGTAGTCCTTCCTATCATTATTCTTAACCTCACACTTGCTAACATTATACTCCATCTGCCAGGTCCTCGCTCACTCACTGAACCTATCCAGATCCCTCTGCAGGCTTTCCACACCTTCCACACAATTTGCTTTTCCACTCATCTTCATGTCATCAGCAAATTTCGTCACCCTGCATTCTACCCATTCCTCCAGATCATTTATGTAAATGGTAAATAGTTGAGGCCCCAGCACCAAACCTTGTGGCACTCCACTAGTCACCAGCTACCAATCAAAATAGTACCCATTAATACCTACCCTCTGCTTCCTATTAGACAACCAATCCTCAATCCAGTCTAACTCCCTACCCTATACCAGTGAGCCTGACATCAGTACTGGGGAAATTGCTACAGTCTATTATCAAGAATTTCATAACTTTACATTTGGAAAGCAGTGGAATAATCAGACAAAGTCAGCACGGATTTACCAAAGGAAAATCATGCTTGATGAATTTTTTGAGGATGTAACTAGTACAGTTGACTGAGAAGGGCCAGTGGATGTAGTTTATTTAGACTTTCAGGAGCTTCTAACTATTTAAAGTTAAATCACATGCGATTGCAGGTAATGTCTTGAGATGTGTAGAAAGCTGGTTAACAGATAGGAATCAAAGAGTTGGCATAAATAGGTCTTTTTCTGATTAGCAGTCAGTGACTAGTGAGGTTCCAAAGGGACCTGTGCTAGGACCCCAATTGTTCATATTCTATATTAACAATTGGAAGGAGGAACTGAATGTATTATCTCCAAATCTGCAGATGATACAAAATGGGTGGGAGGGTGAGCTGTAAGGAAGATGCAAAGATGCTTCAGCATGAATTAGACAGGCTAAGTGGGCATCTGGTATTTGCAGTATAATGAGGATAAATATGATATCCACTTTGGTAGCAATAATAGGAAGACAGATTATTACTTGCACGGGTGTAAAGTAAGGGAGGTAGATACTCAACAAGACCTTGGAGTCCTCACGCATCGGTCACTGAAAGTAAGCATGCGGGTATAGCAGGCAGTAAAGAAGGCAAATGTTGGCCTTCACAGTGAGAGAATTTGAATATAGGGATAGGGCTGTTTTGCTGCATTGTATAAGGCTTTGATGAGGCCACACCTGGAGAATTATGTGCAGTTTTGATGTCTTTATCTGAGGATGTCCTTGCTGTAGAGGGAGTACAGTGAAGGTTTACCAGGCTGATTACTAGGATGATAGGTCTGTCATATGAGGACAAACTAAATCGTTTAGGATTATATTCACTGGAGTTTAGAAGATTGAGAAAGGATCTCATAAAAACTGATAAAATTCTAACAGGGAAAGACAGGGTAGGTTCAGATAGAATGTTCCCTATGGTGAGGGAATCCAGGACTAGAGGTCATAGTTTGAGGATAAAGGGTAAACCTTTTAGAACTGAAGGGAGAAGTAATTTCTTCACTGAAAGAGTGGGTGAATGTGTGGAATTCATTACCACAGAATGTAGTTGAGATCAAAGTGTTGTGTGATTTCAAATAGAAATTAGATATAGCTCTTGGGGCCAAAGGGATCAAGGAATATGGGAGGAAGGCAGGAAAGAGGATATTGAGTTTGATGATCAGCCATGATTAAAATGAATAGAGGAGCAGGCGCAAAGGGCTGAATGACCATCTCTATTCTAATTTCTAAGTTTCTATTATGCACTCTATCAGAGGAATTTGGCAATTTGCCAAATATTTTGTTTAGAAATGCTGAAAAATTAATCTTAGGGTTCATTAGAGGTTTTATTTTGGGCAAATTTTGAAAAATGCTCTTCAATTAAAAATAGTCACCAACTCCTGTCTGAGAAGTTACATATTTCAGGACTCCTTCAAATCTATCGAGATATCTAAACCACATCTTCAAAAGGTCAAAGGTGTTCAAAAGTGGCCTTGAAGTAATTTGGCAGTCTTGTATATATCATCTATCTGTTGTTACAATTGCATTCAGGATTTAGAAGCCATATCAGTGTCCTTGTCTCCCAATCACAAAGACCTGAACAGTTGAGGCAATTGGGAATGTCAAAGGCTGTAGGAGTTGTGGCAGTTGTCCAGAAACCTCACACATTTGTGCATGATTTGCTCACAGTGATCCCAGAGAACTTGAATATTAAGCAAATAGAACCCATTCCTGTTCACAAAAGCACTTAGTTACTCTGAGGGAACACAAATAGCCAGGTGAGCACAATCAATGATACCTTGACCTGAGGAAATCCAGCCTTCACCCTGAAGCCAACTACCCTCTTGAGCTGACTGATCTGATCACTTGTGAATTTGATATATTAGCCTGCCCAAAAATGAAACAGTAACCTCCTCAGTGGAGTACGAGCCGCTGACTGAGAAATGCCCCACAGTTTTCCTGATGATCCAGGGAATGGACAACAGGCAAAAAGGTTGAGCGCCAATGTCACATTTAAGGCTACGGAAATTGTGTACCCACCAATTCTCACAGGCTCACCTCTGCTCAGGCGTATCACAGAGTTCTTCCACTACCTCCTCAAGAGGTGCAGTGTTCAGAATCATTAGTGCTCAGACATTGCAATGAAGCTGAACTTCTTGATGACATACTTTTGGGAAAATATGATGTCGCCACATTGATACAATCTGCTTGTCCACACCCATTAGCTTCTTCAAACTACTGAAGCTCTCCTAGCCAGTGCACATGCACCCCATATAGCTGCATCCCATTCTCTTGCTATTCTGAGGATTGTAAGTATTGACCTCATAGCCTGATGAAGTCTCCACTGTGATGTCTCTCTCAAGAACTTTACTATGCCTCAGTGGCTGTTATGCACTTAGAAGATACATTTCCACATACAGGACTACACCATAGTTCAATTGACTGCAGTGCCTCCAAATTTAATGGTGTCACTTCTTCAAGATGCAACATGTAGACAGCTTCAAAGTTTGGCTGCTATGTCTCTCCACAAATCAATTTCCACTGAGATCTTGCCTCTTTGGAGTAAGCAAGAATATGAGTATCTATACATTCCATGTACTGTTGATCAAATCAGGTAAAATAAGAGAATACCAAGCAATTGGCTGTTTATTGACCTTAACTACCCGTCTACTACAATGTGTCTGTCATGGATTACTGGTTCTTTTGACTACATTCCCACTTTTATGTGGCTGGTAAAATTCTGTCCATTGGATGTAGAAAGTAATGAGCAAAATTATTTAAATGAGTTTAGATTTCAATCAATAAAATTAATCATTAGGTAATTAAATAAAAATCAAGATTAGTCTGAAAAAATTTATTTAAGATCATGTTTCACAGGAGGAAATTAAAAACACAGGGCTTTGCTGGGGAAATTGAAATAACTAAAAATGTGTATTATATTTGGAAAAATTAAATAAATATCAGAGATTTGCTGGGGAAAATTAATTAGTAAAAGCCATAACTTCTCCAGGAAAACTTAATTGAATGATGATTCAGAATTTAATTGTAATGAGTGAAGAACCCATTACTGAGAATGTGAGTATTTGTGCAGTCTCCTCTTTCAGTTAGCTATTTAATTATGCAACACATTCACAATTGGATGTGGCACCACTATTTAAAGGAATTATCAACTATTTGTCTGAAAATGTGGTAGAGGCAGATTCAATTGTGGATTTAAAAAAGACATTGGATAAATATTTGAAGGAAAGCAAATTGCAGGAATATGGGAAAAAGACAAGGAGTGAGAGTAGAGTGTCAGCAAGGACATAATGACTGAATGGACTTTTTCTATGTTGTAAGCATTTTGAGATTCTATCATCATTCGTGTCACGTAACAGTTTTATGTGAAGTCTAATCTAGCACTATTTATTTACTCAGTGCTTCCACAAGTTTTCATCAATATCTGTATCATTCATCATTCTTTAGTTGTACTTTCTAAAAGAGCATTGAAATTTTAAATTTAACGAGAGTTACTTAGTATCTATTCAAAGTTGTAAGAAAGTGGCCAATTTTATAGACCTGGTTTTGGTTTATGGTAAGAAATTTTTCTTACCATAAGAAATTTACCTTATGGTAAGAAAAATCATTACATTGTTGTGTGATATACTACAAAATCAGGATATTCTGGAGTTGTCAATGTTAATTTAATAAAAACAGATACTTACTGAATTCCAAAAGAAATGAGTGACACACCCACAACCAGGATGTCCAACAAGTTGAAATAATTTCTACAGAAAGAACCTTTGTGTAAAAATGCTCCATATGTCATCATCTGAAGAAGCAAGAAAAGGTATAAAATGAAAATTAAAATTTGAATACTTGTAATGTCTGTCTAACATTATTTATTATCTGTCCCTACCATTTGAATAATTTGTTTCTTTTACAATGCATGCATACATAGAGAATAACACTGGCAACTGAACATCAGAAATACTGAATCTTCAATTTTCCTTGCTCTTCCACTGATTGCTATGATTTCAGCTGTCTAGACCCTAAACTCTCATATTCTCTTCCGAAACCTCTCAACCTTTCTTTTTCCTATAAGTCTATATATTTGACCAAACATCACCTTTTGTTATCCTTCTGTTATCAGTGGCAATTAGGTGAGAATGATAAAGCAAAATACCTTGAGGATATTGTTCTAGGTTATTGGGAGTGCTGCATACACGAAAGTTGTTGTCGTGGTTGAATACAACAGTTGAAGTAATGCAAGGACAAATTTTATTCGTTCTTTCATTGTAATGTTAATTTCTAACTATTAGAAAGGTACACTTAATGAGGAAAGTTTTAACCACACAGGATAGGCAGAAGAAGGTTGAGTTAATTCAAAGATAGGAAACCCAACCCTAACCCAACTTTACTTTCAGTTTTAATCAGAACAGGCAACAAACATTCACTCCAGAACTGGGTCCCTATTTTGAATATTTCAATAATATGCCTCAGATTTCAGCTCCATTGTAGACTTACTGGTTGCAGGCTGGGATTCCCAGGAAATAAGAAACACAATGCCAAAGGGAGTATGAATAGCCAGATACATCAGATAAATGTCATTTCCCAGCATTACTTGTGAGCCTGAAGGAACAGAAGTGCTTTCTCTGGCCTCCCCAATCAAATTGTTTCCCTGGGATGAGCTACCATGGTCTTTCATGGCCTTCCTCCTAGGTTCTGCCTGTGATATATCCACAGCCACCTTTCATAGCCCACATTCTGCAGAGTCTTTTTCTTAATTCTTTCATGGGATGTGGGCTTCACTGGCTGAGACAGCATTTGTTGCCCATCCCTAATTTACTTTGAGGGGGCAGTTAAGAGTTAATCACATTGTTTGTACTGCTCCTTCCCCGCTCTCTATACACATGCCTCCCAGCAATCTATCCACATCATCAATTTCTCTCCCATCCTACCCCCAAATACTCCCCTCAGGCACATTATTTTCCTCTTTTCTTCTCTTTGCAATGCTCCCCGGCTGAAACCTGGTGCTGTCAGTCCTCAATCTGGTTAACTGTTGCATGGGAAACAAAATCCAAAATGCAAATCCTAATTGCAGCATATCTGAAAAACCAGTAACTCAGAGTTTTATGACTGTTACATCACTGTTATATTACTCTCTCACATTCCCTCTGGGGTCAGTGACTCAGAATAATTAAAATATAACTGCAAATTAGACATCTCAAAGATCAATTACAAAGTTTACTCTTCAAACAGCTGTGTAATTTGCGATTAAATAACATTCACACCATTAATCTGAATCAAGCATTATATTCTACAGTTATAGACAAATTTCTGCCATAAAAAGAACACATCAGACTTTACATTTATTTTCAGATATATTTGAAGTAACTATTTGTCAATGATACTTTCCTTCTGTTAAATAGAAGGCCTGGATCATTTCCTAGTCAAGTTTTGTGATATTTTCTCAAGCTTCAAATAAGCCTTTGCTCTTACTATTACAAGTGTGGAGACTTAATTAAGGAAAATAATTAAATGCCTTAAGTTGCGTTTGCAATGAACTTTGCATTGCTAATTGTTAAAACTGAAATTCTGGAAACATTCAGCATCCGTGGAGAGAAAGAAATAGATTTCATATTTTAGCTCTCATAGGTTACCCATTTTCAATTTTTATTTCAGATTTCCAGCATCTGTGGTACCATCCTCTTGCAGTGTTAGTTGTTTTGTTGCAAATTGTTGACATTAAAAAATGTACCAAAAACAGAATATCAATATTTTAGCACTGTGATTTTTGTAGCCTGGTCATGCTGGCATTGATTCATCAAGATGAAGATCTCATACTTAAATAAAACTATCATGCTCACACAAAGAAAAGTTAGAAATGCTTATTTTTGAGATAAATTGAGGCAGTAATTAGCAAACTTATAGGTTCTTGGCATTCAAAAATAGAGTACATTATAGATTAAGTACTAAAGCAGGAGAACTCTTCTGAACCTTTATAAATTCTGGTCAGGTCAAAACTAGAGTGCTGTATTCAATTCTGGTCCCTGCACTTTAAGAAGGGTATGAGGGTTCTTGCAAATCTACCTGAATGCTTTCAGAGATGAAGAATCTTCATTACAATGTTAGATTGAAGAAGCTAGGATTGTTCTTCTTGGAATAAAAGAGATTGAGACGAAATTTGATAGAGGTGCACAAATCATGGCAGGTTTATACAAGGAAAGCAAAGTGGGTGGCGGCACGGGCTCGTTGGGCCAAAGGGCCTGTTTCCCGTGCTGTTTTGTTCTTTGTTCTTTGAAACTGTTCCTGCTTGCCAATTGAACAAGAACTAGGGAATACAGACTAGGGAATACAGACTTGGGCAAGAGTTACAGGGGGAATGTGAGGAAGAATTTCTTTATGCAGTGGGTGGTAATGATCTGGAATTTGTTGCCTGCAAGTGTGATGGGAATCAAAATGGTAAACAATATTTTTTTTAAAAGTTTACGTGCACTTGAGCAAAACAAATTTACTGAGTTATTGGAATAAAGCTGGGGAATGGGACTAATTGGATTGCTCTACAGAGACCATGCCAAATTACCTCCTCCTGCATCGTAATGACTCTACTTATTGAAACTGATACAGAGAGGTTTATAGATACCTTTACCATGCATCTGTGAGTTGGTGTAAATTTCATACAGCATCCCCCATTTAATTGCATAACAGTTAATCACTTAATCATCTGAACAACCTAAAATACTGTAGCCAGAACTTTTCTCAATTTTTTTAATACATTAGTTGAACATTTGGACATTTACAACTTATTTTGTATGGAGCTTGGGTTGTCAGGCTTCTACAAGTTTGTTTTAATATTTTACATCAATTTAGTGTCACTACTTGATCAATAATAATGAGAAAGATCCAGATACATTGCAGATCTTACATCAATATAGAATATGTGGCAATATAGAATCTGAGGTATAATTTCAGTTAATATCAAAATATATCCAGATAGTGAACAAAAGCAGTGAGATCAGCACAAGAGAGTGGGATCTTAGGTTTAACTATTATATGATGCATCCAGTGAAAAGTCAAGTGTTAAAATTTTAAGTTCAAATGTTTATTTTTTATTTGATCATTTATATCGTTTACTTGACCACTTGTCAGTTTCTGTTGTTCAAAAAGAGTTGACAGCTCTTAAGTTACTAAATTAAATGTCAAAAATAATCAGCATTCATAATTTAAATGCACTACATGCATTTAAACACACAGAGCCCCGAGCTCCCTGTACAGAAAACATGATTGAAAGGAAGAGAGTATAATTCAGGATTTTGCTAAGCTCTCAAGTGAAGTACTTGTGTAAATCTGGTACATGCAACACATACTGATTTAATGGGCAGCACTACAGTAGAAAATTGAATGAATATAATAATACATTCTATTAAGATGAAAGCATTTTATTTTCCTGATATTTTATTGAATTATTTTTACATTGTTACAGAAACAGCAAATCAAGTACAGAAATTTGAATGTTTGACTAAAGGTTGATTCTCCATTTTTTTCTTGGAATCTCTAAATTGAATAAAAGTTTTGACCCAACTTGTTATGCAATTAAATGAAAGATGTTGTGCTTGAGAAAGAGTTTTGAAAACGACATGCATTATTACCTTGATTATATGTCTTCAGCCTGAAGACTCCAATTTAAAATATACAGATTGAAAGAATCACAACTACATGATTCACACCAGCCAGTTATTTAAACTGGCCAATGATAGATTTCATAGTAGTGGATCAGATGTGTCATTCAGTGCAAAAACACTGCCCGGAATAGGTGTACCAACCATGCTGTCACCTATTGTGTGATTCTGGTGCCAATAAGGGGTAAATCCATCAGTTATCACACATGGCAATCTTGGACCTTTGTTACCTTTAACACGATTTCAAATGTAAACATACTAGTGAAGACATAATCTGCATAGCCTAGGATCTGTAAAGTAAGCAAATAATTTAAACATTTTACTTTACACAAGATTTCATTAAGAAAGGAGAAACAAACAGCGCATTACCTTGAACAGGATTTCAACAGTAAAGATGGCAGTGAAAGCATAGTCAAAGTAACCAAGAATCTGTAACGGCAGAATATAAATATTCAGAACAAGCTGAAAATAGGTCTCCAAAAGTATTAGAGAATTAGTATATAGATTTCCAGCACCCTTGGACTGATGAATGCTGTAAATTTTTTAATCATCTATAAGGTATACCGATTGTCAATCACCATGACTGAAGAAACAGTATTTGAAAGGAAAATAATGCATTACATGCACATAATTCTGTGAATCTATTATCTTATTCTAATATATTGATGAAGAAATCAAAGAAAAAAAATAAATTAATCATTTGTTCAATACATTTGTCAGGTGTGATATGTTCAAGAATGTGCATTTTTATTTTGACTAGAAAACATCTTTGAGAGTAGTGACCTTGTGTATTATTACACTTCTGAATATGTGGATATTGTGGGAAGATAGAATTGAGGTAGAACCTCAGCCATAATCTCAATGAGCATATTAACATACAAATTAGGAGCAGATCATTTGGCCATCCAAACCTACTTTGTCATTCAATAAGATCATGACTGATCTGACTGTGGCCTCTACCTATTTTCTTAACCCTATACCCTTTGGCTTCCTTGTCAATCAAGAATTGGGAATCCATCTAACTCAGCCTTACAAATATTCAATGATGCTGCCTACACTGCTCTCTGGGGAAAACAGTTCCACTGACTCATGTCCTTAAATGAATGGCAAAGCAGGGTTGAAGGATGAAATAACCTACTCCAGTTCTTATTTCTTATGATCTTATTAATATTTTGGTAATTTTAAAATCTAAAAAGAGTGTGATCAGACTGGTTACACATTGTACATTAAGAAATAAAACCAAGCGCATAGAGTTATAGAGGTTTACATGGAAATAAGTCCTTTGACCCAATGTGTCCATGCCGCCTTTTATTTAAACCCCTAAGCTGATTCCATAGAACCACAGAAAATTTACAGCTCTTGTCTGTGCCGAACCATTTTTTGCCTTGTCCCACTGACTGCACTTGGACCATATCCCTCCACATCCCTTTCATCCATGTACCTGTCCAAGTTTTTTTTAAATGTTAAAAGTGACCCCACATTTACCACTTTATCTGGCAGCTCACTCCACACTCCCACCACTCTCTGTGTGAAGAAGCCCCCCCCCCCCCCCAATATTCTATTTAAACTTTTCTCCTTTCACTCTTAACCCACGCCCTCTGCTTTTTCTCTCCCCTAGCCTCAGTGGAAAAAGCCTGCTTGAATTTATTCTATCTATACCCATCAAAATCTTATACACCTCCATCAAATCTCCCCTCATTCTTCTACACTCCAGGAAATAAAGTCTTAACCTATTCAATCTCTCTCTGTAACTCAGCTTCTCAAGTCCCGGCAACATGCTCCTGAACCTTCTCTGCACTCTTTCAACCTTATTTACATCCTTCCTGTAACTAGGTGACCAAGACTAGATGATTGCAGAGTCCCTGGTAATGATCTTTGTGTCATCGATGGAGATGAGAGAAGTTCTGGAAGATTGGAGGATTGCGGATGTGGTGCCTATTTTCAAGAAAGGGAACAGGAATAGCCCGGGGAATTACCGACCAGTGAGCCTGACCTCAGTGGTCGGTAAGTTGATGGAGAGGATTCTGAGGGACAGGATATATAAGCATTTAGAGAAGTTCAATATGATCAGAAATAATTAATACGGCTTTGTTAAGAGCAAATCATGCCTTACGAGCCTAGTTGAGTTCTTTGAAAATGTGAGTGAACACATTGATGAAGGAAGAGCAGTGGATGTGGTTTACATAGATTTCAGCAAGGCATTTGATAAGGTCCCCCATGCAAGACTTCTTGAGAAGGTGAAAGAGCATGGGATTCAAAGGGCTTTGGCCTTGTGGATCAAGAACTGGCTTGCCTGCAGAAGGCAGAGAGTGGTTGTGGATGGGTCTTTTTCTGCATGGAGATCAGTCACCAGTGGAGTGCCCTAGGCATCTGTTCTAGGACCCTTGCTGTTTGTCATTTTCATAAATGACCTGGATGAGGAACTGGAGGGATGGGTTAGTAAGTTTGCTGACGATATAAAGATTGGTGGTGTTATAGATAGTCTGGAGCGATGTCAGAAGTTGCAGCGAGACATAGATAGGATGCAAGACTGGGCGGAGAAGTGGCAGATGGACTTCAACGCGGATAAATGGTGGTGGTCCATTTTGGCATGACCAATGGGATGGAGAAGTATAATATCAAGGGTAGGAGTCTTGGCAGTGATGAGGAGCAGAAGGATCTCGGGGTCCATGTCCATAGGACTCTTAAATTGGCCCCACAGATGGAAGATGCGGTCAAAGCGGCATATGGTATACTGGCCTTCATTAATCAATGGATTGAGTTTAGGAGTCGGAAGGTAATGCTGCAACTTTATAAGATCCTTGTCAGACCCCATTGGAGTACAGTGTGTAGTTCTGGTTGCCTCACTATAGGAAGCATGTGGAAGCTATTGAGGGAGTGCAGAGGAGATTTACAAGGATGTTGCCTGGATTTGGGAGGCATGCCCTATGAAGATAAGTTGAGGGAGCTAGGTGTCTTTTCCCTGGAGAGACGAAGATTGAGAGACGACCTGATAGAGATTTATAAGATGTTGAGAGGAATAGATAGGGTGGATTCTCGGAGGCTATTTCCCAGGGCTGAAATGGTTGCTATGAGAGGACACAGGTTTAAGGTGCTGGGGGGCAAGTACAGAGGAGATATTAGAGGTAAGTTTTTCACTCAGAGAGTGGTGACTGAATGGAATCGGCTGCCATCAGTGGTGGTAGAGGCAAACTCGCTGGGGTCTTTTAAGAGATTCTGGATGAGTACATGGGAATTAATGGGATTGGGAGTTACAGATAGTTCTATGGCCTGGTAGGTACTGATATGATCGGCGCACTTGTGGACCGAAGGGCCTGTTTGCGCTGTAGTGTTCTACGTTCTATGTTAGACTGTACAAAATACTCTAAATTTGGCCTCATCAATGCCTTACACAACCTTACCAAAACATTCCAACTTTTAAACTCAATACTCCAATTTATAAATCTCTCTTTACGACCCCACCCACCTGTGATGTCACTTTTAGGGAATTCTGTACCTGTATTCCCAGATCGCTCTGTTCATCTGCACTCTTCACAGTCCTACCATTTACACTCTACGTTCGACTTTGGTTTGTCCTTCCAAAGTGTAATACCTCACATTTGTCTGCGTTAAATTCCATTTGCCAATTTTCGGCCCATTTTTCAAGTTGGTCCAAATATCTCTGCAAGCTTTGAAAACCTTCCTCACTGTCCACTACACCTCCAATCTTTGTATCATCAGCAAATTTGCTGATTCAAATTACCACATTATCATCCAGATTATTGATATAGATGACAAACAACAATGGACCCAACACTGGTCCCTGTGGCACACCACTAGTCACAGGCCTCCACTTACAGAAGCAATCCTCCACAACCACTCTCTGGCTTCTTCCATTGAGCCAGTGTCTAATCCAATTTACTACCTCCCCATGTATACCTAGTGACTGAACCTTCCTAACTAACCTCCCATGAGAGATCTTGTCAAAGGCCTTGCTAAAATCCAGGTACACTACATCCACTGCTTTTCCTTCATTCACTTTCCTGGTAACCTCCTCAAAATATTTGTAGATCCTGCCCCTTATGACACTTTCCAATAACTTACCTACCACCGACATCAAACTTACTGGCTTATAATTTCCCAGATTTCTTTTGGAACCTTTTTTAAATAATGGAACAACATGAGCCACCCTCCAATCATCCCCTCCCCTGTGCATATTGACATTTTAAATATGTCTGCCACTGCCCTTGCAGGTTCACTACTAGTCTCCCTCAAGGTCCGGGGGAATACCTTGTCCGGTCCTGGGGATTTATCTACTCTGATTTGCCTCAAGACAGCCAGCACCTCCTCCTCTTTAATCTTTAAAGGTTCCATGACCTCCCTATCTGTTTCCTCTATTTCTGTAGACTCAATGCCCGTTTCCTCAGTAAATACAGATGCAAAAAAACCATTTAGTATCTCCCCCATCTCTTTTGGTTCCATACACCACTCTGGTCTTCAAGAGGACCGATTCTATGCCTCACGATCTTTTTGCTCCTAACATACCTACGGAAGCTCTTTGGATTTTCCTTCACTCTGTCTGCCAAAGCAACTTCATATCTTCTTTTAGCCCTCCTGATTTCCCTCTTAAGTAGCTTCTTGCACTTTTTATACTCTTCGAGCATCTGATCTGTTCCTTGCTGCTTGTACATTTCATACAACTCTCCCTTCCTCTTAACCAGTGTTACAATCTCCATCGAGAACCAAGGTTCCTTATTCCTATTTACTTTGCCTTTAATCCTGACAGGAACGTACAAACTCTGCACTCTCAAAATTTCTCCTTTGAAGGCCTCCCACTTTCCATTTACATCCTTACCAGAGAACAGCCTGTGCTAATCCACACTTCCCAGATCCCTTCTCATTTCATCAAATTTGGCCCAACGGCCAGCATTTAGCCTATATCCCTCTATACCCATGTAACTGTCTCATGGGCTGAAATATTCTATTTTTTGGCAAAGTGTTGTCTTGGGCGGGAAAAGCAGGAGGCTGCCTTGCCAGGTTTTCCTGCTGAATTGTCAAACACTTTACAAAAAAGAAAGGAAGAGGCAGGTCCCATGATATCATGCTTACCTGAGCCATATCTTTGCCAACAACAAAGAATTGGGGTGCTATTTTCAAAGGATGCTCCAATATAAACAAATACCACATGGAACTCCCCACAACCACCACTATGGAGTCTCCCCCACCAGGGATACAGAAACCACCCCAGTCATGGAACACCCGCAACCCCTCCCCTTCCCACCTCCCCTCTAAAGAATTACAGACTGTTGAGTCTCATGTTAGTGGTAGGAGAACTATTGGAGAAAATTCTGAAGGAGAGAATCTCACTTGGAAAAGCATGGGTTAAGTAGGGATAGTCAGCAATAGGCTTTGTCAGAGAGAGGCCTAAATGTGAGTAGATGCACTTTGGAAGAAGTAACAAGACAAGGAAGTATTTAATGAATGGCAGGACACTAAGAAGCTCAGAGAAACAAACAGATTTTGGAGTACTTATTCATAGAGCCCTGAAAGCAGCAGAGCACATAAATAGAATAGTTAAGTGGGCATATGTCCTCTCGGTGACAAGTGGTGTACCTCAGGGGTCTGTTTTGGGGCCCCTGCTGTTTGTAATTTTTATAAATGATCTGGATGAGGGTATTGAAGGATGGATTAGTAAATTTGCAGATGACACTAAAGTCGGTGGAGTGGTAGATAGTGAAGAGGGGTGTTATAGTTTGCAGAGAGACTTGGACAAGTTGCAGAGCTGGGCCGAGAGGTGGCAAATGGAGTTTAATGTGGAAAAGTGTGAGGTAATGCACTTTGGCAGGAATAATAAATGTGTAGAGTATAGGGCTAATGGTAGGATTCTTAATAGTGTTGATGAACAGAGGGATCTTGGTGTATATGTGCATAGATCCCTGAAAGTAGGCAGTCAAGTCGATAAGGTTGTTAAGAAGGCATATGGAGTCTTAGCTTTTATTGGTAGGGGATTGAATTTCGGAGCCGCAACGTCATGTTGCAACTGTACAAAACTCTAGTGCGGCCGCACTTGGAGTATTGTGTGCAGTTCTGGTCCCCACATTATAAGAAAGATGTGGAGGCATTGGAGAGGGTACAGAGGAGGTTTACCAGGATGTTGCCTGGTATGGAGGGCAGGTCTTATGAAGAGAGGCTGAGGGATTTGAGGTTGTTTTCGTTAGAAAGGAGGCGGCTAAGAGGGGACCTTATTGAAACATATAAGATGATTAGAGGTTTAGATAGGGTGGACAGTGATAGCCTTTTTCCCAGGATGGAGAAAGCTAGCACGAGGGGACACAGCTTTAAATTAAGGGGTGATAGTTATAGGACGGATATCAGAGGTAGGTTCTTTACCCAAAGGGTGGTTCGGGAGTGGAATGCCCTGCCTGCAGCAGTTGTAGATGCGCCAAGTTTGGTGGCGTTTAAGAGGTTAGTTGATAAGTATATGGAAGAGAAGGGAATGGTTTAGTTTGGAGGGGCATTGCTTTTTATATTGGTCGGCGCAACATCGAAGGCCAAAGGGCCTGTTTTGTGCTGTAATGTTCTATGTTCTATGTTCTATATGGTACACTTGCTTTTATCAGTCACAGCATAGAGTATAAGAGCAAAGAGGGAATGTTGGAGCTGTATAGAACATTGGTTAGGCCATACCTGAAGTACTGTGTACAGTACTGGTCACCTCCATATTGGAAGGATGTGTTTGTATTAGAGAGGGTATAGAGAGGATTCACCAGTATTTTGCCTGGGATGGAGCTATAGAAAAAAACTGGATAGGCTTGGATTGTCTTCTCTAGAGTAAAGAAGCCTGGGGTGGGGGCATGATAAATGAGGATGAAAGAGTGCAGAGAAAGTTCAGAGGATGTTACCGGGACTTGAGAAGCTGAGTTACAGAGAGAAATTAAATAGGTTAGGACTGTATTCCCTGGAGCGTAGAAGAATTAGGGGAGATTTGATAAAGGTGTATAAGATTTTGATGGGTATAGATAGAATGAAAGCAAGCAGGCTTTTTCTACTGAGGCTAGAGAAGAAAAAAAATAGGGACATGAGTTAAGGGTGAAAAGAGAAAAGTTTAAAAGGGATATTGGCGGGGGGGGGAGGGGGGGGGGGGCTTCTTCATGCAGAGAGTGTGGGAGTGTGGAAATGAGCTGTCAGATAAAGTGATAAATGTGAGACCACTTTTAACATTTAAGAAAAACTTGGACAGGTACATGGATGAGAAGGGTGTGGAGGGACATGGTCCAAGTGCAGGTTAGTGGGACTAGGCAAAAAAAATGGTTCCGTACAGACAAGAAGGGCCAAAAGGCCTGTTTCTGAGCTATAATTTTCTATGGTATTATGATTGAGGTGTATAACATTATGAGGGGTATGGATGAAGTGAATAGGAAGCAGCTGTTTCCCTTGGTTGAGGAGTCAATCATGAGGGACCATAGTTTTAGGGTAAGGGGCAGGAGATTCAGACAGGATTTGAGAAAACATTTTTTCACTCAGACAGTGGTGGGAATTTGGAATGCACTACCTGGGAAAATAGTAGTGGTGGCAAACCTCATAAAATTTAAAAGGTATTTGGATGAGCACTTGAAGCATCATAACATTCAATTCCATCCTCGGGTGACTGTATGGAATTCGCATGTGCCTGTCTGAGTTTTCTCTGGGTGTTCTGGTTTCGATGTGGAGATGCTGGCATTGGACTGGGGTAAACACAGTAAGAAGTCTGACAACACCAGGTTTAAGTCCAACCGATTTATTTGATAGTAAACTCACAAGCTTTCAAGGTTTCCCTCTTCATCAGGCGAATCACAGTAAGAAGTCTGACAACATCAGGTTCAAGTCCAACCAATTTATTTGATAATAAACTCACAAGCTTTTGAGGTTTCCCTCTTCGTCAGGTGATTCACCTGGTCTTGTCAGACTTCTTACTGTACTCTGGTTTCCTCCCAAACTCCCAAAAAGTGCAGGTTAATGTTAATGTTAATGTTAGGGGAATTAGTAGGGTAAATTCAGCTCAGGTGACCAGGTTGGGAGAATGTCTTTTCTCATTAATTCTATAGATACCTGCTAATCTTGTTTTTGTTTTAAGAATATACCCATAATGTTTAATATTAATAACAATGTGGTTTTCTCTTTCCATAAAGGAAATTGGGCCATACTGCATATCTCTTCTGGTAGACAGAAGTTACCCCTCAATTCCCATTGGCTCCAGAACAGAGGTGCTGGAAAAAGTAAGCAGGTCTGCTAGCATTCATTGGGAAAGAAAGAGAACCTCTGGCCTCTTTTAAGGTCAAACCAAATAAACAAACTCAAGTTAAATCAAGACAAAATAAAAGGGGCAGCTCCGCAAAAGGAAGGGGAACAGCCTGAACGCAATCAAAGTGCAAATGATACTTGAAAACATCAAATTAAAATGCGATTATTAGGATCAATAATGCATACCAGCCCCTACAGGACCCAATAGGCATGGAAGGTGTAACCGTGCCTGTGGAACAGAGCCTCCCGCAGATATGCTGAGATTTTCCAGTATCTTCTGTCCTTGTTTCAGATTATACCATCCTCAATATTTTGTCCATTGAATCCATTTGTCACACCAGTGAATGCTGTCTTGATGTCAGGGGCAGTCATTTCCTCCTCACTTCTGGAATTCAACTCTGTTGTCCGTGTTTGAACCAAAGCTCCAATGAGTTCAGAAGCTAAGTGGTCCTAGCCAAATTTAAACTGAGCATTGGTGAGTAAATCATAAGCAGGCCTAGCTCTGATGCAGGGTCATCTAGACTCAAAATGTTAGCTCTATTCACTTCACAGATGCTGTCAGGCCTGCTGAGACTTTCCAACATTTTCTGTTTTTGTTTAGATTTCAGGACTTGGACAGCTTAGTCAATAGTTATGCTATCAAGCCATATTGAAGTCCCCAACCCAGTGTACATTCTGTGCCCTTTCCAGTGCTTTCTCCAGTTGTGTTCAATATTAAGTACAACTGAGGGCAGGATGCGTGCAGTAGACTTCCTTATGTTTGAGCAAATGCCATGAAATTTCATGGAGTCTGGAATTAATATCACTCCCTCCAAACTGTATACATTGTGTCACCGACACTGATGGATATGTCTTGCTGGTGGATAGGCCATTCCCAGGGATAGTGATGGTGGTGTCATAGAATCCTTACAGAAGGAACCTTTCAGCCCATTGAGTCTGCACCTGACAACACTACCACCCGTGTCCTATCCCCTGTAATCCCATGCATTTACCCTACGAATCCTCTGACTCTAATGGTAATTTAGTATAGCCAATCAACCTAACCCACATCTTTAAAGTGTGGGAGGAAACCAGAGCACCCAGGGGAAATACACACAGACATAGCGGCACTGAGGCATTGTCTCTAAGGTATGATTTCAGGAGAATAACTTGTAAGGCTGTTACTTGACTAGTCATTGTGGCACAAGATCCCAGATGATAGTAAGGAGGACTTTGCAGGATCAATAGAACAGAGTATGTCCTTATTGTTTCCAGTGTCTGGGCCAATGCTGGATGTTCTTCCAGTTTCAATCCTTCTTGGCTTGTCTGTGGTAGTTTAATATAACTGAGTGTGGCTTGCTAAGCCATTTGGGAGAGCATTTAATAATCAACCACACTGATGTACATCTGGTGTAACATGCAGGCCAGTACAAGTAAGGACTGCAGATTTATTGGGTGGGATGGTCGCTTAGAGGTTCGCACTACTGCTTCACAGTATCAAGGACCCAGGTTCAATTCTGGCCTTGGGTGATCGTCTATGTCAAGTTCGAATGTTCTTCCAAGGTCCGCACCAGATGATCTTTCGGAGAGTCATGAGGGCTCAATGGCCTCTTTCTGCACTGTATGGATTCTATGGATTCTTAATCAGGAGCTAAAGTAAATCAGCAAGCACAGGAGTGATGGGTGAATGAGGCTTAATGCATGTTAGGACTCAGGCAGCAGAATTCTGATTGATCACAAGCTTATGGAGAGTAGAAGATCAGAGTTCAACCAGGAGCACCCAAGTCCAGAGACAACAAAGACAAATGGTTTAATTCGATCAATGCTACAGAGATATAAAAAACTTAAAGGATGCAGCTATCTGGTAGGAAGATCATCTTGGGGTCAAATATTGCATTAAAGTTGTGGACAGTTTTGTTTAGTCTCAGATAGATGCCAGGAAGAGAGAGAGAGTCGATAACTAGGGGGTGCAGTTTGATGTGGGCACTGAAAACAATTGATTAATCTTTCCAATATTTAACTGAGAAAATACTGCTCACCCAGTATCAAACATTGGCCAGCTGTGTGACAATTTACAAAAAAATAGAAGGATGCAGAGGTAGTGGAGATACAGTTGAGTGTCGTGCATTTGGAAACTGAACTGTGCTTTTGAATAATAATACTGGTATTTACATCAGGAATGAGTTCCAGAGAAAATTAAGCCCAAGCTCCCACCAAAAAGCTGGGTGCAAAATATAGTCTACATTTCAGTGTAATTTCTGCACAAGTGAAAATCAGAAAATTCCTGCTCAATGTTTTAATATACACCAGTACATACCCATAGACAGAAGAATGCAAGAAGGTTTGAGAATTTCTGGTGGCTGACCAGTTTTCAAAGTTGTGGTATTTTTAAACTTCCCTCCAAAATGGGCCTGAAGTTACAGCCATGCCCACCCAAAGCTATCAGAAGGTGCAAATCATTTCCCATTTCAGGTTTAATTTAAAAATAATTGTTGATCTGTCAGCGCTAAACAGATGTAGTTCACTCCTCGGAGGGCATGAAGCCATCATCTGCATTGAGGCAACTGTTAAAGTCAGACTGATGGATGGGAAACCGATCTTGAAGAGGGTGACCATGGAATAGTAGGTTACATAATTTTTCCAAAGACAGAAAGAATGTTTCTGATCTTTCTGGCGCACACATTTCCCTGTTCAAAGACTGTTAACTAGGTTATTCAACACCTGGTTCAAATGGGTGTGCACTATGCAAAGTCTGTCCACTTGTATCTGAAAATTTGAACTGTAGTCCTACATATTGTGCAGGACGCTGATTTACAAAAGCAGCTAATCACCCCTGCTTAAAAATGGTTGGTACGCTGCTTGCCTATTTACGTGTTCACCTTGAAATTGCTTGAGGTGGCCAGGGGCATCCACAGGAAGACCAAGTTACCTTGCTTAACGATTTGTGCCTATGTTAAGATTGCTGGGTGAAAGTTTTCCCATGGGTTCTGGCCACAAAAGTGCTAAGATCCCTGATGTAATTGGTGAGTATATTTACAGGAGTTTTAATTCAATCTTTTTATCCTTTATTTCTATATCACAGATTCCTATGGATTGGAAAGAAAAAGAAATATGGCCGCTGAAACATGTTCATAGGGGAAATAAAGAAGGCATAACTTGTTAGGTAGGGGAAGGAGTATCCTGTTGTATGCTAGGGAAATGAGAGAAAGAGTGTGTGTGTGTGTGTGTGTGTGTGTGTGTGTGTGTGTGTGTGTGTGTGTGTGTGTGTGTGTGTGTGTGTGGTGTGTGTGTGTGTGTGTGTGTGTGTGTGTGTGTGAGAGAGAGAGAGAGAGAAACCATTTTGCTGGGGTCAGAACATACAGAGGATTAGAAGCAGGACCCTGCTCATATTCCTGCTGATGCTTTTGGGCCTTGACCTTCAACACAGGAATGGAAAGCTGATTCATTTCTCAAACCTTTGCCATATTTGCATCATTGACATGATGCTTTGTTTCTGAGTGCTGCCACCAGGCAGAAACTGACTCTGAGTATAATTGTCTAGGCAGTGGTAGCCACAACTGGGCTTGCTGTTGCCTTGAAAATTGGAGGAGACAGAAGGTCAAAGGGCTAGGAGCCTCATGATGCAGACACTTGACCAAATGGCCATTGGAAAAATAGCAAGTCCACTCTGATGGAATAAATCTATTTACCATAATATTTTCTTCAGCATAAAATGCTCCCTGCATTGCATCAGGTAGCTGTGCACAAACGTCCACCAGACTGTATGGTTTTGGCAATCTATGATTTCAAAATCGTAATTTGGTCTCCTCAACCCAATATAAGTTCTTAAAAGAATTTCAATAGGTGGGTAATTTGGGGGGTGGGGGGAGGTGGTGGTGGTGGTATGGCTTCCCAGCTACTCATCACTGCCCTAGCTGTGCATCATAAAGACATCAGAATACTGACATGAAAATCAAGCATATGGTGTCAGCTGTGGCTCAGTTGGTTGCACCCTTGTCTCCGGCTGTAAAGGTTGTCCCATTCCAAATCCCTGGTTGCAGAAATCTAGACTGACATTCCACAGCCATATTGAGGGAATGCTGCACCAGAGAAACTGTCTTTCAAAATAGACATTAAAAGAAGTCCCATCTGTTCCCCCAGATGGAAGTAAAGGATCACATGGCACTATTTCCAAGAAGAGCAAGAGAATTGTTCCTTGTTCTTTGGCCAACATTTACCCCTCAAATAACATCACTAAAAAAAAACAAATTATTTGGACATGATCACATTGTTTTTCATGCAGTTTGTGTGTAAAGTGGTTGTCATGTTCCCAAAAGTACAACAGTGGCTACATTTCAGAAGTATTTTGTTGGCTGTAAAGCATTTTGGGATGTCCTGAAATCATGAAAACTGCGACATTAGTTGAAATCTTTTTTCGCTCTCCGTCCTAGGGTCACTGATTATTGATCAGGAGCAAGTATCGTGACTGCTATTTTCTCTCTCTTTTGGGGATAAGGATTAAGTTCACCGTCAGTTTGCAAACTTTCCCAGAATGTCTGGGGGTCTCCAGAAATGATAGATGCATTGCCCAGATACTGGTGCTAGCAGCTTAAGAGAAAAGCAAAGTTTACACTTTGCATTCATGCCTGTGGTTTACACTTGTGCACTTTCCTCATCTGCTCACAAGGTAGTTTCCTAATTTCTAAGCTTCTTGCATAACGGCTCCAGTTTCTTCCCACAGTGTGCAAGATATACTGGTTGAGCACATTGACCATGTGCTCAACCAGTATTCTCCCTCAGTGTACCCAAACAGGCACTGGAGTGTGGTGACTAGGGATTTTCACAGTAATGCACTGCAATGTTAATGTAAACCTACTTGTCACAATAATAAATAAACTTAAACTTAAAAACTAGCGCAAAATATAAGGATAGATAATGGGTTACAGAGACCTAGCACTTGTAAATGCAACAAATTGTGGCATTTTGCAACAAATTTGCAACTTTTGAAGGGGATTATCTCGGTTCTGAAAATACTTAATCAGGAGAGAAATTCAACGTTGTTGAGCCCATACAGATGTAAAATGGGTGCACAATGAAGGAAATAAGAATGTCATGGCCCATGCCAGATCTATAAATTGAGTGTTATATCATCAAATGCCATGTAATCAGATATCACAAGACTAAGTATCACATGATCAAACCTCAAATACAACATCCAAACAGAGTTGGGAACCCTCTTGTTAAACCTCGTACTATATTCATTCAGAGTCCACACCATTTGTACTTTCAGAAGTAGCTGCAAGAGTGCAATCAAAAGTGGGAATTCAGGCCCATTTGTGGTCACTGCTAATACCTCATTTCCAACAGCAATGCTGACCTTGCTGGATTATCCAAGAATCTTCCCCAAAAATAGTCTGTTCCCCTGAAAACTGCTGCTAGCAGCTCAGCAAAATACAATTTCACTTTCACACATTGTACTCATGCACTTTCACTGGCCTGCCTCCAGCTTTTTTACAGTAGTTGGAACACATTTGCCACATGCACATCAAAGATGCCAACAGGTTAGCTAATGAGAAACTGCTTGCCCAATGACTTGTGAACCAACCAACCATTCCTAAACTGCACCAAAGCAGGCTGACCTTGTGCCTCAGTGGTAAGAGGCAATTGCTGGGGTTGGCCAAGCTTCCATTTGAAATTTTAATGAGTTTATGCTATCTTTGCAAGGCAACAAAGAAACCAAATCAGAGACCGGTTACACATCAGATAAGTCTATAACATGCCTCTTAAAAGACACATATGTAAATCTCATATTTAAAGGTGAATTCGTTCGTTCACAATAAAGGAATGTTGCTTTGAGCATTTTTATTTCTTTTTCAGCCAAAATTCTTTGTTTCTCACTTGAATAATAAGTTTCACTGAGATGTTATTACTGAAAAGAGAAATTCAGTGCTATAAAACCATACAAGTTTATTAATTAGTGTCACAAATAGGCTGACACTAACAGCGCAATGAAGTTACTGTGAAAATCCTCAAGTCACCACATTCCTGTTCGAGTACACTAAGGGAGAGTTTATCTTGGCCAATGCCAAGATGTCTTTTGGGCTGTGGGAGGAAACAGGAGCACCTGCAGGAACCCATGCAGACACAGGGAGAACATGAAAACCCCATACAGACAATGACCTAAGCCGGGAATTGAACCCAGGCTCCTGGCACTGTGAGGTAGTTGTGCTAACCACTGTGTCACAACCCTCCTATGTAGATGAAAAGTGGGCAGTTCGAAATCATTTATGGATATAAGGCTAATTTTTATTGAGTAATCCCCTGCTCTATCGTGTATTGGGAATTCACGTTTAAAAAACTGCAATTGTTGTTGCCATTTAAAGTAAAATATCTTTGAATGCCATCTACTTACATTATTACGAAAGGAATGATTACGTATAGGATCTTCTGCAGCCAAGGAAATGCTGCTGAGCATAATGAATACGAGGATCAGATTTGTAAAGATGTGATGATTTATAAGTCTGTGACAAGCCACTCTGATCCTAAAGCATAAAGAATTATATATTATTTCACATATAATCATTTACTGTAGAAAAGCAAATAAAGCTATTCAATTGGGTCATGTTCAGTTACAATTTTCTAATTCCCTTTTTGAAGCAGATTATCTCAGTTCTGAAAATAGTTAATCAAGAAAGAAATTCAACATTATTGTCCTCATACAGGTGTAAAATGGGTGCACAATGAAGAAATGAGAATGGTATGGCCCATGCCAGATCTATAAATGCACTGGGTGATTGCTAATCTCTTCAGGCCTTTTTTTTTGCAGTAATCCTGGAATCTACCTTAAACGGGCATTAGACTTTAGTACTAAAGGATCAAACACTTGATTAAACACTCTCTCCACTATACTGTTTAAGGACTCCTTGGAGAAATTTTTATAGCAGATATCATGTTTGCTTCTCTCAGGTTTTCAGTACTTGTTGTGGCCTAACGAGGAGCCTTGAGAAAAATCTTACTTCAACACAAAGTGACTAAAGAACAAAACAGCACGGGAAACAGGCCCTTCGGCCCAACAAGCCCGCGCGACCACCCCGACGTTCCCACCTCTACCCGCGATCCCTGTCCATGTTTATAGATCTATGGATTAAAAACCAAATTTGAGACAATTTAGGGAGAATTTGTTTTCCCAATTAGCCTAAGAGCACATCTTTGGGATGTGGGAGGAAACCGGAGCGCCCGGAGAAAACCCACGCAAGTACGGGGAGAAGGCGCAAACTCCCACAGAGACAGGCCCAAATCCATGTATCTGCACAGCACAGCAATAGTCACTGAGCTGTCGTGTTGCCCATCAAATGGTCCAGGTTAAGCATACACTAATGACGTGAAGCACTAGGATACTCTCGAAAAAAATCCAAGAGCAGCCTTCTCACATCGCGTATATGCCCCTCGTTAGACAACAAGGTGGACCAAAGCACCTGTAGGATAAAAACAAGTACATCAATATCATCATCTATTTACACACTTCCCAGGGACTCCCAAGGCTCATGATCCCTATTTTAAATCAGTTTTCTATACCCCTCCATTCCCATTCTGTTCATGTGCCCATCTAAGTATTTCTTAAATAACTCCAGAGTACCTGCCTCCACCACTTTACTTGGCAGTGCATTCCATACTCCCACCAACCTCTGTGTGAAAAAACTCCCTCTAGCATCCAAATTATACCTTACCCCCCTCACCCTAAGCCCGTGACCCCTCGTGCTATTTGAGTCCATCCTAGGAAAAAGCTTAACCCTGTTAACTCTATCTTTACCCCTCATAATCCTGTACACCTCTATTAGATCTCCTCTAAGTCTACGTCTTTCTAAGGAAAACAGTCCCAATTTGTCTCTCCTCGTAACTCAGACCTTCCGTACCAGGCAGCATTCTGGTAAACCTCCTCTGCTACTCTCTTCAGACTCTCCACGTCCTTCCGGTAGTAGGGCGACCAGAACTGGACGCAGTTTTCCAAATGAGGTCTAACCAACGTTTTATACAACTGCAACATTAAAGGCCAGCTCTTGTACTCTACACCCCTTCCTCTAAAGGCTAACATACTATGTGCTTTCTTCACAACCTTCTCCACTTGCTCTGCCACCTTCAGAGACTTGTTCACCTGCACCCCCAGGTCCCTCTGCGTTTCTATACTCTTAATAGGTCTACCCTTTATCATATACCTTCCCCCCACATTCTTTCTCCCGAAATGCATCACCTCACATTTATCAGGATTGAATTCCATCTGCCATCTGTCTGCCCAAACTACCAGCCTATCTATGTCCTGCTGCATCGCCTGACAATGTTCCTCACTATCCACAAGTCCAGCCATCTTTGTATCATCTGCAAACTTGCTGATCACTCCACTTACTCCCTCTTCCAAGTCATTTATATATATTACAAATAGAAGAGGTCCTAGTACCGAGCCGTGCGGCACACCACTAGTGACCGGTTAGAAAAACACCCTTCCACTATTACTTTCTGTCTCCTATTACCAAGTCAGTTACTTATCCATCTAGCTACCTGTCCTTGTATCCCATTAGCCTTGACCTTCTCAACTAAGCTCCCATGAGGGACTTTGTCAAAAGCCTTACTAAAATCCATATAGACGACATCAACGGCTCGCCCTTCTTCCACCTCACATTTATCAGGATTGAAGTCCATCTGCCATCATAAACCACCAGCCTATGTCCTGCTGCATCGCCTGACAATGCTCCTCACTATTCCACCATCCTCAAAAAATTCTACCAGATTTGAAAGGCATGACCTCTAGTAGAAAGAGTCTTCCTCTTAGCTCCACAGTACTACTGTGGCTCCTACTGGTCCACAATCTCACCCATCTCTCTTTCTTTTTCTCCATTTCACAATCTCCCAGGATTTACATGAGGGCTGCTGTCATCAAAAAAATGATGCCAAAATTCCATTCTGCTACATAGGTAAGCTATCTCTGGAGGCATGACAGATGCCAGCCATTTACCACAATTATTATGAGGCCTGAAGCCCAATTCCATTCAGCCTTAGACCTTTTTCTGTACGATCTGGAAGTGACCATAGCTATGGACCTAGAACCAAGCTGTTACAATAGCCCCCATCATTTCTTCAGTTCATTTTTCTTCTTTAAACAATAGTGCCTTCGTTTATTCTTAAACAACTCTTTGTGGCAATGTTGTCATCTACTGTAGATAGCCTTGCTTCTAATCCATACCCAAAGCAGTTCAGAATCATTGCAGAGGAAGTGCGTATGAGAGCTCCAGGTAGACTTTCAAGCATGGGTTTATTTTTAATTTCTCCTTAAGACGTCAGTTTTAAATTTTTATCATGAATCACATGAAGAACAAGTGTGTTCTTGCACTCTTACATTTTTTGACAACAATGTAATATCCAATTTAAACAAGGTAATATCCCATTTAAAATGAACAGTTTGTTGTACCTTCCTAAGACAGTTGAACTGCTGGTTCTTGGCTGGGGGCAGGAGAAAAGATGGAGAGAGGTGGATTAGGTATAAGTGAAAGAATAAGAAATCACAAAAAACATAAAAGTCAAGGTCTTCAGAATCGTCTTCTCGCAATTGCTTTTGGGGGGGTGGAAAAACAGGGGAGTTGCCATGGGTGTGGAAGGGAAAGTATGCTCTTGGGAATCCCATGGAAGCTTTAGTTGAGGGATGGGGGAATAATATGGGAATGGGTAATTGTTGGGGGATGGTGAGTTCTGTTGGTGGTCAGCGTGGATCTGTACAATAGTTACCCAGGAGTTAGAAGTGGTTTTATTTCTAATTTTTTCTGAGAAACTACTGATGTAATCATTGGAACCATGCAAAGTTTAGGGTTTAAATCATACTTTCAGATGATTCCCAGTGCAGGGCAATTGCCCATCGGATGTTTCCACTTCCTGGGCAATTGCCATGCAATCCTTACTGGGAACTTCCGGGATGGGGAGGGATTCCCCAGCAGTTCTTTAGGGTACCCCAAGTTACACTGCCCTGGAGCTCAGAAGTTACAGCCCATCATATAGTATCATATATTCCTAACTCGTAGTGATTAAGTAAATTTATTCCAACCTGGCACTGAAACATAAAAGCAACAATACTAACAATAATCTACTTTTCACTTGTAAATCCTTGATAATATATTGTTACTTCTAAAATTGGCAGATATAAAAAAAATCATTTAATTGACTGTTTAGAATATAATAGCATGCAGTAGTTCAGGTAATTTACATTGTTAAAAAGACTACTATCACAAAATTATACTATCATGTCAACAAAATGTTACTTTGATTGTATCAACCACTGATCAATAACTAGCTTCTAAATATAATTTTGAGTAAAAAATATGTTATGCCATACATACGGATTGGTACTACTAAATAAGAAGAAAGCACTCCCTTCTGGAATGGGCACAATTTTTTCCTTCAAGTTCAGGTCTTCCAATCTTTGAGGTCGAGGTCCAACTGGTATTTCTGGCTCATCGTCATCTTCATAAAAGTTAAACAAAACCATCAAGCACTCATCCTTTCTTATAATAATAAATAAAGTTGATTTTTAATCCAAGTAGTTTTTGAAAATCTTTCATTTTACAACTACATAAAACAAGTATCTTCTTTCATCTGACAAATCATTTCAAAACCAATATTTTCAGGATAATTGAAAACATAAGCATGTTATTTTTAATTGATGACAAATGCAGGTTGTTTCCTAATCATTATGATTCAGTATATTATTTTTTTCTATTTTTAATTGTGCATGTTAAAGTACACGTTAAAATCAGAAAAATTAATATCTGCACTACTTGAGAATGGCATATCACTGCAGGTAACTATTGCTATCTAATGGAACGCATTTATAATATCAAACGGAAGACCTATTGAAATTGATTACGTTTATGAAACCAAGCACCACCTATTGGTGAAATAATCACATTATTAAAACTGGCAACATAGATTAAAATGCATAATAGATCGGGATTCAGATTACATCAAAGTTCCTTGTTATCTTGTACAAACTCAAAGATATCTACAAGAAGAGTTTTGAATCACTAAGCAGTTAGCCAATAGTACACACAGACCAGCCATATGATACTTGCTGCCGGAGGCATTGACTATCTAGAGGGTTGAATTTCGTTAACATACGTGTGGTGACTTGCACACCACAAACAGATTCAAAGCTGCAGCTCACCATCTCTGGGCCAATGCAATATCAGGCAAATCTGACAGCTGATTTGACCTACAGAAAGAAGGTACTCTATAATTTGTACACACTCTAGCCACATTACTCTAATATTGGAGGCAGTGACTGTTTAAACAAATGGACTGCTTTGTCCTGGATAGTGTTGAAGAAATCTTGTGTTGCTGGGGCTGCACCCATCCAGGCACATGGAATTATTCTAACTCAGTCTTGACTTGTGCTCTATAGATGGTAGAGAGGTTTTAGGGAGTTAAATGAGCCACTCAAGTAAAATGTTGAGTGCCTGACCTGCAGTAGTAGTGATAGTATTTATGGAGCTGGTCCAGTTCAGGTTCTGGTCAATTATAATGGTGAAAGATTCAGTTATGGCAATGCCAACATGCTTAATGGATTTCCAAAGGATTTTTAAGTTCAAAGCTTGGTTGTTTCTACTGGTTTGGTCTTACTCACCCTAATTGAGCTCTCACATCTTATCAAGGATGTCATTTTTGCTTCATTGCTTTGGAAAATGTAATTGGAGGAAGACACAGCAGCCACAGCACCCTCAGCAATCTGAGGAGGAACAGCTGAGCCTGTTAGAAAATAGGTGAAGGGGTCTTCTTGTGGGAGCCTCCTTAACTACTCCACTGGACCAATAGTCAAAGTCACTTTTCTGAACATGATTGAAGAGTATTGTATCAAAACAGTGAAGCAAGCAGATTGTCACTAATCCATTTGGCCTCCTACAACAAGACCTACTATTTAATCAAAGAATCCGACAGTGCAAAAGAAGGCCATTCAGTCCATTGAGTTTGAGCTGACCACAACTCCACCTGGCTCTATACTCCCATGCATTTACCTTAGATACATCCCCTGACAATAAGGGCAATTTAGCATGGCCAATCAACCTAGCTCACACATCTTTGAACTGTGGGAGGAAACCAGAATACTTGGCTACACTTATCCAGCGTCTGTCAAAGTTACCACAATCCCTTCATTGTCTCAAGCTTTTTCACAGTCATTCTGTATGTATGTTTAGCTGCAGCAAGGATGTCACCAATTCTCTATTTAGCAGAATCAACTAATACATTAACTTTGCTCTGGACATCAACATTTTCAAATTAAAAAATCTTTGGGATCTGGAGCTGTGGTTCTTTTCTCTTATATCCAGGGTATGTATTCCAGACCATAATCATGTCAAAATTAAGCATTTTGCATTTGTTCTGTAATAGTTTGCCCAAAACCAAATCCAGGTTGAAATCAATTTCCTGTTTGTGCCTGCCGTATGCTGAGCTGTTGGTCAACATCCAATAGGACTGCCACAACTAGCCTCAGCCCCTTTGGTATTGGGATAAATCAGCCATATTATAGAAAATATGCATTTGCTGATGTCAGCTGAGAACAAGTTCTGACTTATGGCAGTACCTACATGACCAGAAATTCTCACCCAAAATAAATAGACCTTTTGTTGTTCTTCAATTTTATGGTCCTATCCAAGTCGATTCCTGCCACCCGCAGGACAGGGAACCCCGGCCTTAATTGAGTTGTTCAATAGTCAAACAGTCCATTGTGAAAGAAAAATCAGTTTGGTAAGAGTTAAGAAAGGAAAAAAAACCTGAAAGATGGGCTCAGTACACATCAATTTCTACCATATTGTCTACCATTTTGTCAGAAATACTGGACAAATGAAATCTACATCATCAGATTTTCAACATCAATGCATATAGAAATCACAAGAACATGGGAAATAGGAGGGAATCACATTACTTCTCAAGCCTGCATTGCCATTCAATAAAATCATGATTCATCTTTCATCTTTACTTTGCTTCTCTAGCCACATTTCTCATGATTTGTTTTGTACCCAATCTCAATCTAAAATACATTCAACAACTAAGCAGACACACCCAACGAACACTTAGGTGACTTTTTCTAAACTAAAGCACAAATGATCTTATGCCGGGTCTCTGCTAATGCTATTGTGTAACTAACTCACTTCAATTTTGTGACCCATTCCCCTACCACCAAAGTAGTGGCCATCTTTGTTTCCAAAACAGCATACTACATTTCAAATGTAATTATAGAACGTAAAACATAGAACAGTACAGCACAGTTCAGGCCATTGGCCCTCGATGTTGTGCTGAGCTATGTCCAAACCCAAGATCAAGCTATCTCACTTCCTATCATTCTGATGTGCTCCATGTGCCTATCCAATAACCACTTGAAAGTCCCTAAAATATCCAACTCCACTATCACAGCATACAGTGCATTCCACACCTCAACCACTCTCTGAATAAAGACATCCTCCTATTTCTCCCGTCATGAACCTTATAGTTATGCCTGCTAATAACAGCTACATCCACCCGAGGAAATAGACAGGGATCACGGGTAGAGGTGGGAACATCGGGGTGGCGGCGTGGGCTCATTGGGTCAAAGGACCAGTTTCCCATGCTGTTTTGTTCTTTCTTTGTTGAAATAGTCTCTTCACATCCACTCTATCTATCCCCCTCATCATCTATTTGGCTGTGAAATATTTTAGATCGTCTGAGATGATAAAAGATGCTAAAAGAATTCAAAAGTTTCTTTCTTTCTAACTGTTGGGTGAAATTTCAAATTCTACATATGGAAAGAATTGCCAGGTATAAATCTGTATCCTAATATTCAGTGCTTCAGCATGCAGTGATTGTCTATCAAGTACTATCAAAAGATTAATTTCTACATACGATCTATTTAAAGATAATGTCTGCTTTTCATACCTGGCACATCACTGGGTGGATAAGGATCCTTTTCTTCTTCATCAATTGAAATCTTCCAAGCGTTAAAGAACATAATAATCATAAATTATTTCTTCCAAAAGATTTCCAGTCAAAACCAAAACCAATGATTTGAAAATACTTTGTCTTCAACTTGGTTTTATTAAGGTTTTACCTGTGTGCCAGTAAGCATTTTCCTGTCATTGTTTTCACCTATTCCATCAATTTCATATTTCCCATCTTCTCTTTTCTCCAAAGTGGCATTTCTAAAAATAAGACACATTGATATATTTCACCATTTATACAAAGAGAGTTACACTTCTGGAGTGCTTAAAATGAGTGAACATAATTTAGTCTAATGAAAGTTGAAACAAATGTGCAATTTGTGACAGGATCTAAAATTTAGGGAGCACAAGGTAGATCAAATTATTATGTTTTAAGTCAAAGATTTCTGGATTCAAATAGCAGCAAAGCGCAAACTTTCACCTTTTCGAAAAGGTAAATGAATTTTATGATGCTGGATGTGAGAGAAAGCAGAGTCAATGAAGAGTATTTGCCACGTGGCAGCAGCATGATTCTTCAACAGTCCTTGAACAGTGGCTATGGAAACACAGATTAATATCTCACTTTATATAATTTGTGCCTATCACAGACTGATTTCCATGAGTATTCTCTCACTTTTCTTATATATTAGAAAACCATTCAGATTCAGATAAATTAACTGAGTGAAGAACATTTTAATTTGATTGATAGCTACTCAGGTTTTTCTTATTAATTTGCAGAACAGCTCCTGCTTTCCAATGCCATGATTCTTCCAGGTAAATTGGAACTCTGCACAGTCACTCGCAATATCAAAGTGTGACCAGTTTATTAGAAATTCTGACTTGTTTTCTTTCTCTCTATAAATAAGCAACAAAGGCTAAGGACTGAAAAGTGTTTTATCCATATGTAACATATATCTTACAATGACAAACAAATTTACTGGAAAGTCAGACAAGTTTAAGGTTAGAATTAATATTGTTAGGAAAACTATGGATTCAATATTACCGGTTCATGGTGGCAATCAACTGGCGTGGCAAGCTAGAAAGATAGCATGGGAGGCCAAAAATTCAAAAATGACTTTGTGCCCTGAAGCCTATTAGCATAAAAATGACAAAATCTAAATGTACTTACCTGGTTCAGCAAGGCTGCTTCCATCCTCCTGGATGCTTCTGCCTCAATGGCGTGACTTCACGCCAGCAAGACGCACTACCGCTCTGCAGTAGCGGAAACGAGGCGCAAAAGCCATGTTGGGGGATCGGAGCTCATTAAAGGTGGTCAGAGGTATATCTGGACAGAAACCATCAAGCCTGGCAGTATCCACCTGGCACCCAGCCAGTGCCCTGTTGAGCACCATAAGTGTGCTAGGAACAGTGCCAACGGGGTGGGGTCAGAGTGAGGTTGGGACTATGAGGGGGGGATATGCACAATAATAGAGGCTTATACAGGCAGAAACTCTGTAAGGGGGTGGTCAGCAGGGGAGAGCTCTGCAAGGCAGGTAGTTAGCAGGGATACGCTGCAAGGGGGAGTGGTTGTGTGGGCAGGCAGTGTCAGATGTGCAGGGAGATGCAAGGAGGGCATGTGAGGGATGGGCGGATCCGCCCAGAGTAATTATTGGGTGTGTCCCGATGTCCCAAGCAATGCCAGCGACCTGTGTAGGTTGGGGGGAGGGGGGGAGGTGACAATGCTC
The DNA here is from genome assembly GCA_024679065.1 of Sphyrna mokarran. Lineage (NCBI taxonomy): Eukaryota > Metazoa > Chordata > Chondrichthyes > Carcharhiniformes > Carcharhinidae > Sphyrna > Sphyrna mokarran. Next base: position 113,247,547 of record JAGIQG010000003.1, read on the forward strand.
CTGCTGATAGAGAGTCAGGGCAGGCATTCTGTTGTCCATGAGGAGTTGGTTGAAGGAGGTCTCCTGGTTCAGTAGGGGATCGGAGCGCTTTATGCCTTAGGGCCTGAGCATTCTGAACCAGCTTTTCTTGCTCCATCTCCCACCGCCCCATCAGCTGTCTGAAAAACTGACAGAATGCCAGAAGATTGCAGTGCCAAGCTCGCCAGAAGATCAATGTGGAACACTCCTGTTTTCATGCAGTTATGTATTATTTGGACACTTGGATGCTAACATGGAGCTTTTTTTAAACAAGAGTCACAAGTTCACTTTTTTGGACTGGGCACAAGTCTGACTTCTTCCAAAAAATTACCTGACCAGCATGGTACTTGAGAGGAAAGTGTTGTTTGCTTGCTTTGAACTGCAATCACTTTAACCGATGGGCACAAAACTGGCAAAGACAGTAATTCCAGATAAATACTGGAATGCAATGACTGGGACAAGCTTTAAGGTTTGGACTGTTGTTTTGGAGAATAAGCCGCAAAGGAAGGCTGGCCTAACTTGCTCTCTCCCTGTCTTTCCTGAAATTCTGCATGTGGTTAGCAACCTATTGGCAGAGAATCGTCATCTGAGTACAATTTGGCTGCATTTGGAAACCTGAAAAGATGAGATGAGAAGAATTGATTCAGCTCTATATTCTCCTCCACTTCAAAGCTCAATTGATGAGAACCCTCAAACATCCACTAAGTCCAGTGATCCACCTTCACATAAGGGGGCTCAAGATCAATGGCATCAAAACCCTGCAAATTTTAACCTTTATTTTATAAAGCTTGTCCTTCAAATCCCACGTTTGCAGAGGCCCAACTGTTTGTCTGTCTATATGTATGCGTGCACACTGGGGTATTTTTCAATAAGGACAGATAGTTATACTTCCAGAGTACAATTGTGTGTGTACAAATTCTTGCAACTTGTTTTAAAGAGTTTTGTTTTATAATAAATCAATCATTCTGAGTTCGTTAAAAGAAACTTGGTTAAAATATGTCTTATTCTGGCCTAAAAGCAGAAAGGTAAATAATTGACCATTTTGATGACTGAATTAAACTTTTAAACTAATTGTGCAACCTGCACAGTGGTGAGACCAAATAACTGTGTACCCCTCCCATTTCATGCTGACACTATAGTTAGAAAAGGTCCTCCAATTTCTCAGAAGACTAAGGAAATTTGGCACGTCAACTATAACTCTCACAGATGCACCATAGAAAGCATTATTTCCGGTATGGCTCCTGCTCTATCCAAGAAACTACGAACGGCATGAAAGTAGCCCAATCCATCACGCAAACCAGCCTCCCAGCCACTGACTCTGTCTACACTTCCTGTTGCCTCTGTAAAGCAGCCAGCATCATTAAGGACCCCACGCATCCTCTCTTTCACTTTCTTCCATTGGGAAAAAGATAGAAAAGTCTAAGATCACATTCCAACCGACTCAAGAACAGCTCCTTCCATACTACTGTCAGACTTTTGAATTGACTTACCTTGTATTAAGTTGATCTTTGTCAACATCCTAGCTATGACTGTAACACTACATTGTGCACTCTCTCATTTCCTTCTCTATGAACAGTATGTTTCATCTGTATAGCATGCAAGAAACAATACTTTTCACTGTATATTAATACATGTGACAATAATAAATCAAATCAAATCAAATCCTGTTGCAACAATATACATTGGGTTGTGACTGAAGCATTATTTGAGATTTAGCTTCTATAGAACCATGTACGGCTGTTACTGTAAAGCATGTTAATTAATTACCTGGCATTTTTCTTCCTTTCTCTTTCTTCCTCAGTTTCTTTTTGTACAGTGTTTAAACTTTCAGCATCAGCCAAATTATCAACAGCGATGGCCAAAAAGACATTCAGCAAGATGTCTAGAGAAGATCACTTAAGGAAATGGTAATAATTTTGCACGTATCATCTGAAATCACAGAATCGTAGAATCTTACGATGCAGGAGGCCATTCAGCCCATCAAATCTGCACTGGCCACAATCCCACCCAGCCCTATCCCCATAATCCCATGCAATTACCCTAGCTAGTCCTCCTGAAATTAAGGAGCAATTTAGCATAACCAATCCACCTAACCTGCACATCTTTCGACTGTGGGAGGAAACTGGAAAACCCAGAGGAAACCCATGCAGACATGGGGAGAATGTGCAAACTCCACACAGACAGTCACCCAAGCCAGATATTGTAGATGGGTCCCTGGCATTGTGCAGCAGCAGTGCTAACCACTCTGCCAGCGCGCCACACACGTTTTATTTCTAAGTTTAAGATATTCATCTTTTTGTAATCTAGTAAAAGTGGTTCATAGTTCAGTTTCAATTTTAAGAGGATTACATGCCATTTCACAATGTAAGTACTTCAGAAATTATCTTGCAACTGACACTACCCACAACATGAAATAAAATAGATCAGTTCAAATATAAAATTTATTACACAATGCTAATAAGTGTGTGATTCCTGTAGCATCTTAAAGATAAGCAGCAGCAACGAAATCTTGGCCTGAATTCTATGACCTTGCTCGCAGTTGGGGTTCTCTGGTCCTGCTGCAGTAGATAGAGTTTTGGCTGAATGTCAAGTTCTCCACTCTTGCTGCCAGTGCTGGTGGCTGCAAACAAGTTTGGAGAATCCCAACCTTTAATTACAGTTTTATCTTGGAGTGTTGTTGCAATACAGAACCACTAGGAATGGAAATTCATCACCAGGGACCTGAGGAAATAGATCCTGGCACTATGGTAAGTGGTGAATTGGGTTCTGGATTCAATCATGGACAGGGGGAAGGGATATGGACACCATGGGCAGGGGAGAGCCCAAGTTTCTTTGTGCAGTCAAAACAAGATTTTGGAAATATCCGACTATCCTGTGTAAATCCTGAAGTTTATGAAGTTCACCATAATTATTTAACATTTCTTGGAGATTGTGCAGGACATTCATTTATTGTTCAAACCATTTGGCAACCATCAGGAGCTACTTGTCACAAGAAGCGTGTCCAATAAACTGATTGCTTAGTGGCAATCCTTTTCCTGACACTTCATTTCCTAGCTTAAAAGAAAATTAAAAAAAAATGTAAACCCTATCAGGGAGTTGTTTTGCTATGATCCTGCTTACTGTCAGTTTCTACTGGTGGGTCCAGCAATGGGCATGACTGCTAAAATTGGCAGTTAAAATGCCTTAAGATTTAAATGCATTATTGGACCAAGAAGTTAAATAAAGATCCCCACGTGCATGGGGAGGATGGCCCTGCAGCTGCCGAAAATCTAGTAGTGAAAATGGTGGTAGGCAGGAACAAGACAAGCATTTGGTGGGAAGTCCCCAACACCATTTTACCCAACTTCTTTCTCCATTCTGCTGAATACGCGGGATTAAAAAACCTCTGTTGCCATGTCAGGTGGAATCTTGTTGAGGGGTGAGGGTGGGTGATCTCACCTACTGGTTGCAATGCTCATGGGAGATTTGTGCTACCTATTTTCAGGAAGATCTATTGAAACCATAAGCTAATCAGTGGCAAGGCCAGCAACAGGAACTTCTCCTGAACTCAGTCCAGGGGCAGAGATCTAGTCTATTGACAGCTGCTGACCACTGACTGGCTGACAGATCTGATGCTTAACAGCGCCACTATGGTGGCTGTGTCTGCTGTTGGACAGACAATTACTGGAGTACCAGGAACATGGAGCCACTCAGGCCATAGATAAGGATAACTCCCAGCTTCCTGATGTTCAATTCCTCCATTAGGTACTAGGTGCATTTGATTAAGGAGCCTGCCAAAGTGTGGCAAGTTGGCCACATGGGTTTAGTTGTTGTGTATATTCATGGCAATAACTGGATTAATACTACTGGCAGTGGGATAAGGCCTTTAAATAGTTATTAATTGGACACAGGCTTCAACTGGCAGAGGGGTAGAAAGGTCAACCACTAGCCTTTCCACCTGGAACTTAATTGCACCAGAATTGGGAGGGAGTGGGGGGGTTCTAACATGTCACCATCCTATGTAATTAAACGCTCTTTCCACCTCCAAGCTTGCCATCAGGGAAAGCAAAAGGTTCCAGCCTTTGACATGTTTGATTGGATTTTAATTAAAACTGGAGAAGGTGAAATAGAATTTAGTCATCAGTTTACTGTTGCCTTTCAGAAAAAAAATCAATGGGGATAAAATTAGAATGAGTACAAAGGGAGACTTCATACAGACATTGGTTGATTTAAAAACAATATGGAGGAAAATATATTTATCTTTTATACTGAAAAAAGCTAATGTCATCTGTCATACTACTTGAGAAGGATACAGTTACCACATATGAACAGAATGATGAAATATATACAAACTATCATCCCTGAGGAGGATGGTCCACCATACGCCATAATTCCATCGTACATCACCATATTCCAATCTTCACCAGTTAAAATCTATTTGAATACATCCATAAACATTTTTTTAACTGAATATTGACAAAATTAATACCAAATGTTCCCAACTGTTAATGAATTACAATAATTTGTTGACTACAAATTAATATCAAAAATGTATTAGACAAATCTATCTTTTTAGCTTTTTTATATTTTGAAGTAGCATTTTGTACATATTTTCCACATGGTGAAAGGCAACGTGAATAACTAAATGTTCAATCAACTCTATCCATAAATATCAACTGTGCCACTTAGCTAGGCCCTGTGCTTAACTATCTCATTAGTATGTTCCAACAGAGACAGATTACATATTATACAGCAATGACTGCCACCAGGGACTATAACTGTAAACAAAGAAATGTCAGTAATATCTTTGGGAACAGCCCAAGAATGAAGTAGCCAAACGTTTTTGATGATTTCTCTTAATTAGCAAGTGTAATTAAAATGTGTTAATGGACTTCTCTATACAACTCAGACCAGGGATATCAAAATAAATTTGAAATTTTATTCCCATGTGGTGTGCACGTGCACAATTTATTGTTCTATTTTGTTACTATATACTGCCATTATACGAAAACAATCTAGACTTCCATAAAAATAATTTTCTGAAATGTGACAGCGAAATGGTAATCCTGCATCACCAAGAACACAATTCAGAGCCGAGGCCGCAACACTGTAGCACAATCATTGATCTATGGCATTTATAGTGAAACTCCCCACTGTTGAGGTGGTCTTTGGCAGTAATGACCGACTAATACATTTTCCAAATAATTTCAAATTTATATTTGTTTTTCCATTTCTGCCTATTTGAAAATCTAATTTCACAAATGAATACATTTTCCTAATTGGATTTCTGTAGTACTCATGTAAAATCATGAGGAAAATATTTTCCCTATATGCTCTATGCAGTGAAACTCTAGATCTATTTATGAAGAAAGATGTATAGTTTTATTATATGTAGTGCACAAAGGAACTTCATCGTTGCTTAATCAAGAATAATTACCTGGAATACAGTGAGAAGAGCTTGTGGAAAGTTATCAAAGGTACTCCGTTTTGTTTGTGTTTCATCAAAGTTAAACTTGCCACCAAAAAGTTGCATTCCCAGCAGCGAAAAGATAATAATAAATAGGAAAAGTAGAAGCAGCAGGGAAGCAATGGATCGCATTGAGTTCAGCAATGAGGCCACCAGGTTACTCAGTGATTGCCAGTGTCTAATAAAACACAATTCCATGATTAGAAGACAAGTTTTAAAATAATCTTATGACTGTAAGGTATGCAACTTCAAAATATGTGATTAATTTATTCATAAAATAGGTAAATATAGCCATAGATTCATAGAGCAGAAGGAGGCCATTTGGCCCATCAACATTGCACCACCAGCAATCCCATGTAGGCTCCATCCTTGTATTTACCCTGTTAATCCACCTAACACTAACGAGCAATTTAGCATGGACAATCCACCTAACCTGCCCATTTTGGGCTGTCGGAGGAAATCTGCGCAGATGTGGGGAAACATGCAAACTCCACACACAAAACGTCACCCAAAGTTGGAATTGAATCCAGGTCCCTGGTGCTGTGAGGCAGCTGTGCTAACCACTGTGCCATCCCCATTATGTTATACAACTGCACAGTTCTGAATTATTCCATTTACTGATGATGGTCATTAGGGGAAAAAAATTGCATCTAAAATACATGTACAGACAGTTAAATCACATATTAGCATTCTGCTATGGGAAAGTAAGTACATGGATTGTTGTTTCTCCAGTTTTTCTATTTATATAATATTATATAATAACCTCACACTTCACTCTATCTTTCTGGAAAGAGAAGGCAATTCTAATTACAAGCTCCATCAAAACAACAAGCAATACTTTGTCATTACCACAGGCATACTATTGTGTAAAAAGCCATAGGCTATTATTTTTACACCTATCCCCACTCCACACAAATTCCAACAACAGTGGATAGTGTCACTAGAGTAAAAGATGAATCCATTCAGGAAGGAACCAGCAAAGTAACTATATATTACTAGATTGCACTATATATAAGTTTTTTAATTTTTTCAATGTCATGGGAAGCTGAATACTTTTAACCCCTGATAATTAAAGGTTTATGTTACAGAGTGTCATTTTGAGTGCAGGGTGCTCTTATAAGTCTTTTCTCCTATGTAATTGTTTTACTGGCATTTGTTGAGGGTTCTGAGCATTTGCAAGTTTGAAGGGCTTTTCAGTCAGCAAGAAATGATTCTGCAAGACCTGTTCTACTCATGCTCCCATTTTCACAGTTATTACTGTTCTGTTGAGTTATTGTTATTATTAAACATTATTATTTATTTATATAAAGAAGATTATTCTTTGTGGTCTCAAGTTACTTCAGTTTACTTACCACTTGCAGTTAAGTAGCAATTGTTTTACTGCAACCATTACCACTTTCTTTGCCTTTTGTACAATGTCATCTTCTCCTTTAATCTCTCCCAACCCATCCTCTATTCCACATATTCCCTTTTATTCTTCCTTTCCTCCTCTTTTAACAACATCAAAATGTTCTTTCAGTTCTGAAGTCACATTCAACTCAGAATATTGTTTCTCTATCCAAAGATGCTACCAGCCTACTGAATTTTTCTAGCACTTGGTTTTTAATTATTAAAAATTAATATATCATTTTTCCATTGAGGTATTAGATCCTTTTAAAAACAAAACTGTCCAATCATGGGCAGACAGCTAGCTCAAAGGATATGTTTTAAGCCATTCAAAAACCTTGAAAATTGATATTTCAATATTTGTGTTTTAAATGAAACATATTTAATTGATGATATATAACAAAAAAGTGTTTCTGATAGATGATTAAATTACTGATAGTTTGCAGATAGTGAACACGTCTAGATAAGTAGACATGATTTATGTGTGCAAAGAAATACTATCAGAGTAATCAGGCTACCTTGATATTTGAATATATCAATTGCTGTAATTGGAACATAGGAACAGGTGTAGGCCATTCAGCCTGTCGAGCCAGTTCTGTTATTCAATACAACCATACTGTTTGAACATTTTAATGCCTTTTACCCACACTTTCCCCATAACCCTTTACTTTATTGTTAAATGGAAATCTATCAATCTCTACTTTAAACATACTCAATGACTGAGTTTTCGTGGCCCTTTGGGGTAGAGAATTCAAGATTCACAACTCTCTGTGTAAAAAAAAATCCTCCTCATCTCAATCCAAAGTGCCTTCCATCTTATTTTAAAATTGTGCATCCTGATCCTGGAATCCCCAGCCAAGAGAAGCAGCTTACCTGTATCTACCTTATCTATTCCTTTAAATATTTTGTAGGTTTCACCTCTTATTTTTTGAAACTCTAAGATAATACAGGATCAGTTTGCCCAATCTCTCTTCATAAGACAGTCCCGCCATCCGCAAAATAAGTCTGCTGAACCTTAGTTGCATTCCTACTACGGCAATAATATCCTTTCTGATGTTAAGCAGTGTTTCAATGTCAAATATGTGAAATAAGAATTTGAAAAGAGTTTTGCGTGCTTTACTTGTGTTTCACCTCATGAAAACTATTGCCTGGTTGCCCTCTTCTTTACTTACAGAAAGAGTTGAGGGGTAGATCTTTAAAATAAAACTGTTCTGTCAGTATTTTATAGATTTGATATTTTGTACATTGTCCAAATATGGAATGGGGAGAATGTCAAATGGAAAATATTCTAAATGTAGAATGGCAAATGGAAAATATTCTAAATGTACATTTCAATCTCTGTTCTAAGGTCTCATATACAACAAGAAATATGATCATGAATAATTTTACCCATAAGAAATCAAAGCAAAAAATTATAACATGGAATAGAGCATGAAGTTTAACAAATAAGTCAAAGACATTATGTATTGTACATCTTACCGTGTTACTTTGAATATTCTTAGAAGCCGAACACATCTAAATACCGAGATTCCCAAAGGAGACATAATTTCAAATTCAACCAGGATAGTTTCAATGATTCCTCCACACACCACAAAGCAATCAAAGCGATTAAAGAGGGAAACAAAGTATGCTTGCAGACCCAGACTGTACATTTTCACCAACATCTCACATGTGAATAGAGCCAGCAGGACTTTATTTGCAATATCTATAAGACAATAGGAAGACAAAATAATATTTAATCATTATTGACAAGTGAAGTCCTCACAGTTAGTTGCTCTTTTGTCCAGTTTCTAATCATTGTTTTAATGTAATCTATTTCATGGAAACTAATACAGGATAAAATGGTGAGACCATGAAATAATAAATAGTTTAACTTGTAAAACATTGCCAGAAAATAATGTGCAAAGTGTCTCCAGAAACAGAAACTGCAATTTTTTTAAAAAATCACTGCATGCAGAGCCTCCCACATATGCCCACAAGTATAAAAATTGCACTATTAATGATATTTCAAGTGCGAGATAATAGAATTGTTGAGAAATGCTGAGGATTGAAGACAGCAAAATAGTGTTGAATTGTGTTGAAACCTAAATGATGCCATCTTTGAGGATGGGCCAAGAGGCAGGAAAAATGGCAAGAGAAGGCTAGGAAATAGAAAGCATCCCATGCTTTCTTATACAATTCTATTTGCCATCTGTGTAAAAGCTGGCAGGTCAATTGAATTTGTTAGGTAGGCAATTATGAGGTGTTTCCCATTTTGCACATTTTGCCAGCATTGAAGGTCCCGCCATTATATAGTAGCCTTCTAATGGTTTCCAGGTCACAAAATAGAAAGTATCAGAGTTTGCTAAAAACCAGCATGTTTCTCTCCAAAACACAATATGGTTTTCAGACCAGATTTTCTAGTACCTTTGTGCATAGAAAATCTGGGAATAGGATTAATGGCATCATGGTGGGGCAGGGCTTGATTGAACTGTAAATATCTGCTCCACTGAGATTGAGGCACCATCCTTTAAGGATGCCCCAATCTGCATTTAAAATAAGACCCCCAGATCCCTCCCAGGGACACAGAGACTCATCTTCACAAACATTGTGATGATGTCACACTAAAGGGGGAAAGAATTCAATGTGGCCAAACGCTATGGCATAAAGCTGTTTAATGATATCAAACAAATTTAAAATCAAACAAATCAAGTAAGGCCATGATAACATCACTGGCAGGGGTAGGGAAGCTCTCAAGCCAAGATTTCAAAGCACAAATTTGTTTTGGCCCTCTCGCAAGACTTTGCAATCACAACGGGTTTTGCACCTGCAACATAGAGGTGGCTAAATTTTGCCCATTGTTAAAAATGGGAGCATGAAAAGCCCTGAAAAGGAATCAAAAAGGACTAGACAAATAAGGAGAACTACATCAGATTCATTATGTGCATGGCATCACACGTTGAATAAAACATAAATGAGGCACAAGTTGTTAATTGAGTGGTGTTGAGCTAGCTAGGAGCTGGGTTTAAATAGACCTGGTAGAAATAACAGAATAACACTTGGCACGGTCATTCTTTGAGAGTAGCAAATTGATAAGCTGTAGGATTCTGAACAATGTTGCAACCTCAGTCATGTTTCAGACAGGTGTCATCATGCTGAAACTAAGCAACAGTCTGACAGTCACAATCGACAATATTCAATCTGAGCACTCTATATGCACTGGAGGATGGATTTATGAGGCACCAACACCACATTGCCACAAGGTGGCCACTAGTTGTTGGGGGAACTCTACCATGGACCATGAATGGCCATAAAAGGGGCCTGCCACCACCAATGGAACCTATTGGGAGGCCATCAGGCCTCATTACTTGATAGTGGCTCATCCCATCCAACATAAGCAAAATGCAGGTGGAGGTAAGAGGGTAAGTATGCACTTAAGTGCTTTAGTTTGCTTCAAAGCAAGTAACCAATCTGCCAACATTAACAGCACCTGCAAAATAGAAAGATGGCAAGCAGCCCTCCTATGACATTTTGTGATCCAGATAGTACATGTCTGGATCACACAGGTAACAAATTTACTGTTCCGTACAATCCCTACAGTGCAGATGAGACCATGTGGCCCATCAAGTCTGCACTGATTCGCTGACACAAAATCTTACCCAAGCTCTCCCCCCTGCCCTACCCGTGTAATCTAACACGTTTCCCATGGCTAATCCATGTAACCTTTACATCTTGAGACATTAAGAAGCAATTTAGCATGGCCAATCCAGCTAACTTGCACATCTGTTCTGAGGCAACACCGTGGTTAATACTGCTGCCTGACATGGTCAGGGACCCAGGTTCAATTCCCAGCTTGGGTCATTGTGCAAAGTCTGCATGTTCTCCCCATATCTGCGTGAATTGCCTCTGGGTGCTCCGGTTTTCTCCCATAGTCTGAAAGATGTGCTGGTTAGGTGCATTGGTGATGCTAAATTCTCCCTCAGTGTACTGAACAGGCGCTGGAGTGTGGCGACTCAGAGATTTTCACAATAACTTCATTGCAGTGTTAATGTAAACCTACTGTGACACAAATAAATAAATAAATAAACTTTATCTCAAACAAAATAAAATCTTTGGACTGTGGGAGGAGTATCCATAGGAAACACGCACAGATACAGAAGGAACATGCAAACTCCAAACATATTGTCACCAAAGGCCAGAATTGAACCCGGATCCCCGGAGTTGTGAAGCAGCACTGCCACCCTGTATGTAAGCGCTGAGAATATCATTAGGTTCCATTTGGATATCTGCAAGCAATAAAATAGGCCCCTGGCATTTGTTGACGTCATGATGTAGAGATGCCAGCGTTGGACTGGGGTAGTAAGAACTCAGTAAGAATTTAGCAACACCAATTTTAAATCCAACCGATTTATTTGATAGAAATTTGCGAGCTTTCGAACTGTGTCTTTGTCAGGCAAATGCAGTGTTCTGGTCTGCAATAGCACACATATCAACACAGACAGTCACAGATTGCTGATTAGAATGCGAATCCTTACATCTAACCTTCTATTCAAGTGTTAAAGTGGCTAACAATGTGTGTGAATGGAATCCTGAGCATTGGTTAGAGAATTGTGTATTTTCTCCAGACAGCACAGTAAGTGAGGTTTTTTGCTAACCCAGGCAAGTTACGGGGGTTACAGATAGTGTGTCATGAAGCCAAGATCCCTATTAAGACCATCCTCATGTGTGCGGAACTTGGCTATCAGTCTCTGCTCAGCGACTCTGCGCTGTCGTGTATCACGAAAGCCCCCTTGAAGAACATTTACCCGCAGGTCGGAGGCCGAATGCCCATGACTGCTGAAGTGTTCGCCCACAGGAAGGGAACTGTTTTGCCTGGTGATTGTTGAGCGATGCTCATTCATCCGCTGTCGTAGTGTCTGCATGGTCTCCCCAATGTACCATGCTTCGGGACATCCTTTCTTGCAACGTATTAGGTAGACAACGTTGGCCGAGTTGCAAGAGTATGTACCGTGTACCTGGTGAATGGTATCCTCACGTTTGACGATGTCGTCCATGTCTATGATCCGGCATGTCTTGCAGAGGTTGCTGTGGCAGGGTTGTGTGGTATTGTGGCCACTGTTCTCCTGAAGGTTGGGTAGTTTGCTGCGAACAATGATGTGTTTGAGGTTGTGCGGTTGTCTGAAAGCAAGAAGGGGGGGGGGGGGGGGGGGGGGGGGGGGGGATGGCCCTAGCGAGATGTTCATCGTCATCAATGATATGTTGAAGACTCCGGAGAAGATGTCGTAGCTTCTCGGCACTCGACTCATTGATCGACAGTTCTGACATGCCACATGATAAACTGCACTGACCTCCTCAGAAGACGAACACGGGACACGGTGGACAGAGTACCCTTTGTTGTCCAGTACTTCCCCAGAGCGGAGAAGTACCAGAACACTGCATTTGCCTGACAAAGACACAGAGTGTCGAAAGCTCGCAAATTTACTATCAAATAAATCGGTTGGATTTAAAATTGGTGGTGCTAAATTCTTACTGATTTGTTGAAGTAACAGGCTTTCCCAAGTGCTTTGTTAATTGATTGCTCCCACATTGGCCATGTGCCTCTACAAAACATCATGCACTTTACCTGAGCTGCCCTAATCTCCCATACACCCTTTCTGTCACCTATTCAATTTCTTCTATCCAAGAAATAAATGTTCAAGGTTATTTTAGTTATAACAATCACCATTTCTTCTTTAGATGAAATGTCTCAGTTCCAGTTGGTGCTGCTTGTAACTGTTATTGTCGCCGTAAAGACAAAAAATGTTTTAAAAGAAAGAAATCTCACTATGACTAACAGAAATTAATCAATGGATAAAATTTCACTTCCTAAGACTATAACAGACAAGCTAAAATCAACAAATGATCAAATATTAATTAACAAGCAACTGGTACATTAAACTAAAGAAAAAGAAAGTTTCACAGTAAATAACACAACCAAAACACCTTTAACAAAACGCTTTCACTTTATGCAGCACTCCTGCCAGATATGAAACATTAAAGGTGTAGTTGTAAAGTCATTCTGAGCTTCCAGCAGACATTTACCTCTTTCCACCATGCCAAGCTGCAATTTTCAGTATCCTTTGACAATCGGTCCACTGCACACGTATTATCCTGGATACTGTTACATCAGCAAGGCACACTCAACAAATCTCTCACTTCACAACAGCCCTAGCAGGCCAGAATTCCATAGATTCCCCCTTGAACAGTTTTATTGGCTCTGGTGAAATGGTTTTCTCCATTAAAAAATTGTTATTTCTGCTCCCTATCACTTCTTACAGAGCAGACTTATCCCGGAGAGAGCTACTACATGTCTCCAGCAGTTGTTCTTTGTTCAGTGAAATACTGTGAAAGGTGCTAAAATCTACCATCAAATACCTCAGCAGGTTTATTTTTAAGTTTCTCCTGCCATTCCCAGATATCATATCGATATTTCTCTGAATTGAAATGGTTATGAGGAATTCATCATCCCACTTTTCAGAAAATATTGTTTTACTTTAAGTTAGAGGGAACATTTTAAAACATTTTCATCTTATAAGGTTACGCATTCATGACATAACAAAGCCCTAACCCAATATATACTAAAATTACCATCATTTCTTTAATTCTATGTACTTCTATTTCTACATGTGGTATTGTATCAAATAATTTTTCAAAGTTCATATATACTGCATTATTGCAATCACTTCAACTCTATTACTTCATTAAAGAAGTCAATCAGCTTGCTCAGACATGATGGGTGGAGCTCTCTCAAAAATTTAATAAAGGAACAATCTTATGAAAAAAAAACTCTAAGTGCTGAACGAGCGGGAAACCAGAAGAGTTTCAGACATCTTTTTTGGGGAAGTTCGAAAATGCAATCTTATGACATTCCAGAAGTACAATTCTCTTTAGTAGGGATGGCAGAGCTGAAGCCTGCCAGTGAAGATGGCTGCAAACTACTTAGGGGGTCATTGTGCAGGGTGCAAGGCTGATCTGGCTACATATCTAGACTGGTAAAATTGCAAGAGGTGAGAAATTTGGCCACTTAAGTATTTGAAGAGCACATAATACTTTGGGCGCTCCTTCATGAAACTGATGGAGATTCCCCAACTGTTCTTCGATTGGTGGGCAAGGCCCTCATCAGTCTGACTGTAATCAGCTTAATAATGCAGTGTGCTTGGTTAGGATTAAAAAGTACAATAATAATGTTGTGTAGGTGAAGCACAAATAACACTTGAATTTACAACTATGAATAAAGCAATTTGCAGTTGTGTGCAGATTAGAATTAATCAATGGACATTATTCAACCAATAGATAATAATGTAGTATTAAAACAATTTACTTAAATGTTTATTGCTTGCTAATATTTATGTAACAACAAAGTGGTACTATTACCTTGAGTCAATGTTAGCCAAAAGGGCTGGTTATAGTGCTCTGATGAGATGGTTAATGTATTGAGAAAAACAAGAATAATAACCAGCCAGTAAAAAGTAACAGACTTTACGCCAGCTCGACATTTTCTTCTCCAACAACGGTTCCAACGACGCCAGCGTCGGCTGAAAAGTGAAGAAAAATTGATTACACCATAAACAAATTTCAGACTTTATACCTAGGCAGAATAAAAGAAAATTTGAAAGCAAGTCATTCAAAAATATTGATGGATACTTTCATTTGACCAATTTGCATTAATTAGTGAATTATGCAGTCTTGCTTTATCAATTTAATGTAATTACTCTTAAATTACACACACACATTTTTTCTCTTCAATTCAACTATTTTCCAAAAATATGCACTTCATCTAAGATTCTAACCCCTCCTCATAATCCTGAAAAGTTGCAAACTCTAAGCCATTCTGGAGTGATACACTTAAATTGTACGTAATTATGAAGATCAAATAATAAAGCTAAATGTAACTCTGGAAGTCATCCATTATTCAAAAATTCATTAAATATTAATTTTAAGCACTCAACTCATGATTTATTGATTAGAATGTTTTATGTTATGTAAGAATAAGTTGGAAACTTATTACTGCATTAAATCCTGTGATTTAAATCGTTATCTATGGAAGTTTATAAATATCACATTGATATTCAGTTTGTAAGTTTAAGTTCTTCTTACGCATTTCCTATTAGCTTGAATGTCAACAACAAATGCAAAAAAAAGCTTCACATTCTCAAGTAAACCCACTTGCTTCCAATCCCACCGTGACCTATTTAAAAATCTGAGCTCTTTTGTCTATGCGTTCTGGTAGTTCAACTGGATATTAAAGATACCAAGGCAAAATTTGACAATGAACAGGGGAGTTCCTTCAGTGTCCTGATTATTCGTAAGTCAATCAACATCATCAGAAAGTACTTATTTAACTGATAATGTTATTTACAATCCATTTTTAATGCAGAATTACTACAATATTTGCCAACAAAACAAATCACTGTGCCCTACAATTTATTTCATTAAGTATTTGAACATATTTTGATGATAATGTTGCTAAATAAGTGTATTAAATTTTCATACACAAAGGCTGAAATTCTCTCCGAAAAATTCAAAGTGTCAAATTTCAAGAAAAACTGGAGTAATTCACATTGATTTTTCCGGTGGAAGATGACACTAGAATCTCCCACATTCTGTGCACTAGAGGCCACTAGCACGAATAGCATTACGTTTCAGCGGGTGGAGCCTAATTCCACCCAAGAAGCTGAGACCAGCAGGCCTCTGCACGTGCACTCCTGTTTGCTGGCCAGTTCGATCACAGGCCAGCCCAAGATCCCTGCAATGCTATTAATCCACCCCCTCTACTTCCCTTTCACAGCCCTCCAATCATTCCCAGGCTAGCCCCGACTACCCCCCCCCACACCCCCCAGCCTACTCTGATCGTTGGCCTTCCTCCTGCCCCAACCAATCACTATTCAGAGTGGGAGAGGGACCCCTCTGAAC
This sequence comes from Sphyrna mokarran, assembly GCA_024679065.1. Classification (NCBI taxonomy): domain Eukaryota; kingdom Metazoa; phylum Chordata; class Chondrichthyes; order Carcharhiniformes; family Carcharhinidae; genus Sphyrna; species Sphyrna mokarran. The sequence goes on from JAGIQG010000003.1 coordinate 113,263,328, forward strand.
CATTGCCCCTAGGCCTGGTTCCATAGGCTCTGCCTCCATGAGACCTTACCCCCATAGGCCTTGCCCCATTCCTGATAGTCAGTGCCAAGGTACCTTTTGGGCATACACACCTGGCTCCTTTGGGGCAGTGCTAGGGGCACAAGGCTGGCACTGCCAGGGTGTCCATGCTCAGGGACATCACTCCTCCATCACCCAATCTCCTGGGGGTCCTAATTGCCTCCTTAACTCCAGTGGGGTCATCCCAACCATTCACCATAAGTGGGGACTACTGTAAACCCCACTGGCATGAAACACTCTGGAGGAGTGGGTGAAGCTGGGGTCTAGAGAATTCAATCCCAGGCCCACTAATTATATTCAAATTACATTAAAAACAGATTAAAATGTTTTACCAAAAATGTTTGTTCGAGTATATTGAGGGAGAATTTAGCATGGCCAATGCAATTAACCTGCACATCTTTGGACTGTGGGAGAAAACCAAAGCACCCAGAGGAAATGTATGCAGACATTGAGAGATTATGCAAACTCTGCGCAGACAGTGACCCCAGGATAATTGCTCCTAATTATTAGTGTGTTTGGTTTAATTTGGGCTCGTACATATTTGTTATTTTAGAGTTGTCCCCTGGAGTTTCAGAATAGGGTTTAATCAGATTGACTGGCATGTGCATATCATGTGGGTAGATGGATTGGGCTTACAGGGAGCAAAAAGCCGGCAGTTGCTTTCTGAATTTGAAAAGGAGTGGTGGTTTTTTTCCCTCTCTTCCTGAAAACTGAAGTCCGGGACCTGCTAGAAAATAGGTATCCAAGCGTCTGCAAAAGACAAGAGGCATTTTCTCTCTGTTTCTCTGGAAATCTGTTGTTTGAAAAGACAAGTGGCTCTCTGTACTTCTGTCCAGGGAGTTAAAAGGCTAGAAGACAAGCAAGCCTGTATATCTTGCTAACTAATTCTTAAGAGTCGTTTACGTCTATGGGTTATTGCTTAAATTGGAACCAAGAGAAATAGCTAACAGTTAAATCTTGTCACGCTTAAGTGTTTCAGTTGGTAGAAGTTATGCTAATTCTTTTTGTTATATTATAACTGTGTTGTTAATCAAAGTTTGTTTTAATGAAAGCTTCCTACTGGGTCAACAAGATCACACTGGACCAAAAAACTTTATGCTCGCATTTATGTCAACATCAAGAAAAGTTGGAGTCTAAGCTAACTTCACAATATATCTTGGAGTTTTGATCTGATCCCTATCAATTGGTTAAGTGAGTGGGCAAAGATCTGCAAATGGAGTATAATGTGCACAAACGTGATATTGTCCATTTTGGCAGAAAGAATAAAAAATAACCTTATTAGCTAAATGGTGAGAGATTACAGAGCTCTGAAATACAGACAGTGTCTTAGAGCACATATCAGAAAAGATTAGTATGCAGGTGCAGCAAGTAATTAGGGAACATAACGGAATGTTGTTGTTTATTGTGAGGAATATTGATTACAAAAGTAGGGATTTTTGTTTCAGTTATATAGGATATTGATAAGATCACATTTGGAGTGGATAGCATGGTGGCATAGTGGTTAACACTGTTGCCTCACAGCTTAGGGACCCAGGTTCAATTCTGACCTTGGGTCACTGTCGACGCAAAGTTTGCATAATCTCTCAATGTCTGCATAGGTTTCCTCTGGGTGTTTTGGTTTCTTCCCACAGTCCAAAGATGTGCAGGTTAATTGCATTGGTCATGCTAAATTCTCCCTCAATATACTCGAACAGACATTTTTGGAGTGTGGTGATTTGGGGGATTTTTGCAGTAACTTCACTGCAGTGTTAATGTAAGCTTGCTTGTGACTAATAAATAAACTTTACTTTTACTTCAGTATTGGTCTCCTTATTCAATGAAAGATGTAGATGCATTAGAAACAGTGCAGAGATGATTTACTAGACTAAAACCAGGAAAGAGTTGGTTGTCTTATGAAGAAGCATTGAGAGGTTAGGTTGTCTCCATTAGAGTTTAGAAGGCCAAGAGGCAATTTAAATAAAACCTTTAAGATCCTGATTGTTACAAGATGGATATGGAGAGGATGTCTACGCTTATCGAGAGTCTCGAAGTAGGGGTCACCATTTAAAAATAAAGGGCCATTTAAGTCAGAGATGAGAATTTTTTTCTCAGAGGGTTGTGAATCTCTGGAATTCTCTCCCTCAAAAAGCAGTCAAAGCAGAGTCTCTGAATAGTTTTAAGGCAGAGAAAGATAGATTCTTGATTAACAAGAGGGTGAAAGGTTATTGGGGCTGGGCAGGAACTTGGGGTTGAGGTTACAATTAGATCAACCATGATCTTATTAGATGACAGAGTAGGCTCAAGGGACTGAATGGCTTATTCCTATTCCTAATTCATATGTTCAGAGCATGGATATGACATTGACTGAGTCACAGAAAGTAGAGAGCAATTGTGAAAGGTTATTTTTGGAATGGAGGATGATATGGCTGTCAGCTTTTAAGGATGGGGAACTTTGCTTTTAAAGGCACATGAATACAGATGGCAGGAATTTAGTTGCCTGATTCTCATTTAATGTCACTGCAGCTCCTGGGAATACTGTGGCATGGTTGCCACCAACTTTCCAGCTGGTGGAGGGAGCCACCACCAAAACCATTAAATTCAGCTCAATATTTCATGATTTGTTCTGGTGATGGAGCAGTGGCAAAGGGTGGAATATTCTGGTCTGAAGTCTAAGCGTTGTGGCAAGCGGCAAAATCAGCCCAGCTCCCACTGGCTAACAAGGTGGGTTGTCATGCCACATCATCCATTTTTCACTTCATTATGCAGGCATAAATAAGTAGCACATTGTAGCAAGACTGGGATTCATCCATCCCACCATTACCTCATCCAGTCATAGCTCCAGACACATATTAAAATGTCACCTGCGTGCATATTCAATTGTTGCAACACAGGACCTATTGTGGAAAGTGATGGCCCCAGAAGAGACAAGTGCTATGCTTTGAAATTTAGTAACAACTGCCTGCAGAGACTTCTCCAGGCAATCGAGGATCAGCGGGAAGTTCTCTTCAACCCATTTAAAGAACAGGAGTCCAACAATCACACAACGAAGGCTTAAAGGAGGTTACCAGTGCAGCAAGTGCCTGTGGATCTCATTTGAGCACTGCCCTCCAGTGCAAGAGGGTAAGTTAATCTTCTTCTCACACACAACTCACACTCACAAAATGTCACATTTGCAAGGCTGCAGTACCGCAGGGATTTCACACATCACAAGCACAGTACCACTGATTTTCTCACGCACAGTTTTACATTTTCATCTCGTGTCGCATCCTGAACAGGTCATGTCTTCAGCCATTACATAGGTCCACTCAACACTTTCAGAAGACAGGCATGTTTATCATCTACATTGGCATCTGTCCTGCTCAGTCTCAGCATCTGTTTTTATGCAGATGAAAATCATCCACAACACCAAGGAGAGATCCCAGACAGGGAATGCCAGAGCTTTGACCACTCACCACCTCTGAGAAGCAGGCAGCAGAGTGAGACAGCAAGGATTGAGACCATTCCTATGCCAAAGTCAAGATCAGCATGAATCAACAAGCCAATTAGGATATATCCAGTAGTCTTCTCCGCCCTCTGAAACTGAACACTCTTTATTGTGGGTGAATCTCTAACTAATTACTAGTTATCTCTTCTTTCTATTACAGTCACCAACAAAAAAAACATGAAGGTATACAGCCAACCAATCAGCCCTAGCCTATTTCAGATGAGTATCCTGAAGATCCACAAGATGTAAAGACATCACTGCGTTCACATGAACTCTCCACCAGCACGTGACACACACTTCAGTGGGACTTAGTTTTAGAGCAGGCTTGAGATCATTATCTGGTGAGCACAGCATAGATTCAGGTCCAGAGTAGATGGAAACAGTCAGCCAAAGTGACAGAGGACTGCTAAAAGGTTGGCTCCTGCTGAGTCCAAGTCCAATAACAAGCTACTGGAATCAACCCTCAGAAAGATACTAAAGCTTCAAAGGTAGGGGTATAGCAGGCAAGATAAGAAATGTTGTCATAATAGGGGATAGTATTCTTGTTCTCTGGGATCAAGAATCGCAAAGGTTGTGTTGCCTACCTGGTGCTTGAGTTTGGGATATCTCATCTGGGTTACAGAGGAATTTGGAGTGGGACGATAAAGACCCAGTTGTCTTGGACTACGTAGGTACCAATGACATTGTAGGAAAAACAGTTTTGCTGAGGGAATATGAACAGCTAAATTAAAAAGCAGAAGCAAAAAGGTAATAATCTTTGGATTACTACCTGAGCCACAATCTAATTGGCAAAAGGTCAATATGATTAGGGAGGTAAATGTGTGGCTCAAAGACTGGTATGGGAGGAATGGATTTGAATTCATGGGACATTGGCACCAGTATTGGGAAAAAGGAACCTATTCCGATGGGACTGTCTTCATCTGAATCATACTGGGACTAGAGTCCTGGTGGATCATGTAGCTAGGGCTTTAAACTAAATACTGTGTAGGTTCAGTTAAATGAAGAATTAAAAAGTCAAAATTAAAGGAGAAGAACGTGGAGTGGGAAGTGCAGATTAATGGAGCTGAGGGCTTAAGAGAGTAGTAAAGTTTCAAGACCATGTAACAGAACAGAGAGTATAGAAGGTAGTGGGAATCTAATCTCAGGCAGAGCAAAAAAAGTGACAAATTTTAGAAGGGAGATGGTCAGTGCAGGACTGAGGATGTTGTACCTAAATGCAAGCAGTATATGGAACAATTGTTGCGCACATTGAAATTGGCTGGTATGACGTTGTGGCATCACAGAGACATGGCTGCAAGCGGATCAGAGTTGGGATTTAAATATCCAAGGATATGTATTCTATTGGAAGTAGAGGCAGATGGGCAAAGAGAGCATGGTTGCGTTGTTAGTAAACAATGAAGTTAAACCAATAGCAAGAAGTGATATAGGATCAGAAGGCATAGAATCTCTATGAATAGAGTTGAGGAATTGTAAAGGTAAAAAGATCCTGATGAAAGTTATGTACAGGCCCTCCATCAGTAGTCAAGATGTAGGGCAGAAAATAAATCAGGAGCTGGAAAAGACACATAAAAATGCAATATTACACTAATCACTGGGGACTTCAATATACAGATATGGACTGGGAAAATCAGACAGATAGTAGGTCCCAAGAAAAAGGATTTATGGAATATCTAAAGATGGTTTTTTTGGACAGCTTGTGATTAGCCTACTAGGGAATAGGCAATTCTGGATTAGGTGATGTATAATGAGGCAGACTTGATTAGGGGACTTTAGATGAAGGAATCCTTAGGGAGCAGTGATCACAATATGATAGAATTTACCCTGCAGTTTGAGATGGAGAAGCTGGAATCAGATGTAATGGTATTACTATTAAATAAAGTACTACAAAGACATGAGGGAGGAGCTAGCTAGACAGAGTTGATTGGAAAGGAAGCCTAGCAGGGAAGACAGTGAAACAGCAATGGCATGAGTTTTTGGGAGCTATCCCAGAGGCACAACAGAAATGCATCCCAAGGGGGAGGAAACATGCTAAGGAAAGGACAAGGCATCCATGGCTGACAAGAGAAGTCAAGGACAGCAAAAAAGTAAAAGAGAAAGCATGCAAAGTGGCAAGGAATAGTGGGAAGCCAGAGAATTGGGAAGCCTTTAAAAGCGAGCAGAGGACAACTAAAAAAAAATTAAGAGGGAGAAGATGAAATAGGAGTGTAAACTAGCTAGTAATATAAAAGAAGATAGGAAGAGTTTCTTTCAATATATAAAAGATAAGAGAGAAGCGAAAACAGACAATGAACCACTGGAAAATGAGGCTGGAAAAATAACAATAGGAAACAAAGAAATGGCAGAGGAACTGAATAGTTACTTTGCTTCAGTCTTCTCAGTGGAAGACACCAGTGAGATGCCAGAGCTCCAGAAGAGTCAGGGGGCACAGGTGAGTGTCGTGGCCATCACTAAGGAGAAGATTCTGGGGAAACTGAAAGGTCTGAAGGTGGACAAATCTCTTCTACTAGTTGGATTGCGCTGCAGAATTCTAAAAGAGATAGCTGAGGATATTGTAGAGGCATTGGTGGTGATCTTTCACAAATCACTAGAGGCTACCAGAGGACTGAAAAGTAGCTAATGTAACACCGCTGTTCAAAAAGGGAGGGAGGCAACAGACAGGAAATTATAGGCCAGTTAGCCTGATTTTGGTCATTGGCAAGATTTAGAATCTATTATTAAAGATGAGATCACAGAATATTTGGAAGTGCATGATAAAGTAGGACTGAGTCAGCATGGCTTTGTCCTTCAAGAGGAGGTCATATCTGACAAATCTGCTGGAGTTCTTTGAGGAGGTAACAGGAAGTTAGATAAAGGAAAACCAGTGAACATGATTTATTTAGATTTCCAGAAGGCCCCTGACAAGGTGCCACATAGGGGACTGCTAAATAAGTTAAGAGCCCATGATGTTATGGGTAAGATCTTGGCATGTATAGAGGATTGGCTGACTGGAAGAAGGCAGAGTGGGGATAAAGGAGTCTTTTTCAGGATGGCTGCCAGTGACTAGTGGTGTGCCTCAGTGCTGGGACCACAACTTTTCAAAATACACATTAAAGATTTGGAGGAAGGAACCAAAGACACTGTTGCTAAGTTTGCAGACGATACAAAGATATGTGGAGGGACAGATAGTACTGCAGAAAGATTTGGACAGGTTAGGAGAGTGGACAAGAAAGTGGCAGATGGAATACAATTTGGAAAACTGTGAGAATATGCATTTTGAAAGGAGGAATGGAGGCAGAGACTACTTTCTAACTGGGGAAATGCCTAGGAAATCAGAAACACAAAGAGACTTGGTAGTCCTAGTTCAAGATTCTCTTAAGGTTAACATGCAGGTTCAGTCAGCAGTTAGGAAGGCAAACGCAATGTCAGAATTCATATCGAGAGTGCTGGAATACAAGAGCAGAGATGTAGTTCTGAGGCTGTATGATTTTCTGGTCAGACCCCATTTGGAGTATTGTGAGCAGTTTTGGACCCCATATCTAAAGAAGTATGTGCTGGCCTTGGAAAGAGTTCAGAGGAAGTTCACAAGAATGAAGACCATATCGTATGAGGAATGGTTGAGGACTCTGGGTCTGTACTCATTGGAGTTTAGAAGGACGAGGTGGGATTTTATTGAAACTTACAGGATATTGCGAGGCTAGGATAGAGTGGATGTGGAGAGGATGTTTCCACCAATTGGACTAGAGGGCACAATTTCAGGCTAAAGGGACAAACTTTGAAACAGAGATGAGGAGGAATTTCTTCAGCCAGAGAGTAGTGAATCTGTGGAACTCTTTGCTGCAGAGGCTATGGAGACCAGGTCACTGAGTGTCTTTAAGACAGAGACAGCTAAGTTCTTGATTAATAAGGGGATCAGGGGTTATAGGGAAAAGACAGGAGAATGAGGATGAAAAAAATATCAGCCATGATTGACTGGCGGAGCAGATTCCCTGGGCCGACTGGCCTAATTCTGCTTCTGTATCTTATGGTCTTTCGGTTGTCAGAGGCTGTCAGCAGATTCAAATGGAGGATAAAGAAGTCCATCCACTTTCAGTCTGATGTTGTAGCACCAACATGCAAGCATATCAAGATCATCACTAGAAGGGTGATATCTATCATGGAAAAACCTAGTTCAGCAGTTTGTGTCAGATATGCACTCAGACCTACACACTGTCACTATAGGCATGAATGGAGAATCCATCAATGGCTATGCAAGAAGGGATTGGGGCACCCTAATCTCCCTCCAGGAGTCAGGCAGAAGGCCCTCAAACACTCACAGGGAAAAGAAGCATCAGCTGGCCACACTGCAGCACTCCACCAAGGACTCTCAAGGGATATAGAGCAACTCCAAGTCTCCATTGCCATGACCACAGCATCTTCAGCTGCTCAGGCTGAGGAGACTGTACCTTCCCCAGAGCAGAAGGCTCAAAGCAGGCTAGAGCCCTCAAGCCTCCAGAGGATGCCCGCCAAAGTCACTGATATCTCATCAATCTGATGTAATGCTCCGAGGTCAAACATGCAACAGATGCCCTCCCTCCCGATTCTCATCGTGGCATGATTCTGTTAAGCTAGGTGTTTAATGAGCATTCATGAGATACAAAGAAAGTACCCAAAATGGCATATGGGGCAATCTGACCCACCATGAAAGTCAAAAGGGGAAAATTTCAATCCATGCTTATAACGATGCTAAACTTTTGGCCGCACTCCAAGGGTGGGATTTTATGGCCACACTCTCCTTAAGTCCGGAAAACTTTGCCCAAGAGCAATTGATCATTACATCATCCATATCCCACTTGCTACAATTCTCGTGATGGATGGAACAGCAAAATTCTGGTCTGAATCTTCAAGTCCAATCTGTAATAATGTCCCCAGTTGGCAGGACCAGAAAATTCCACCCAAAATGTAAACAAACAAAATTTTACCCAATAGTGACTCAAAATCTGACATGATTTATATCACAAATAAAAAACTTTAAATAAAAATATGCATTAAGTCAATGTTATTTGAAAACAATGCTTCTGTTCTTTCCTTATACATACACTCAATAAATGGAGTTTTCATTCCAACAAATAATGCTTATGAACTTTTAGTAATGATATAATGAAATAGAGCTTTACAATGAAGTTTTCAACTATCATACATTGTTACATGGGTGGGATTTTATGGCCTCGCTCATCCCAAAACTGCAGAATCCCACCCGATGTCAATGGACCTTCTCACTGCTTGTCCCTCTCATGCTCTGATTTCCATGGTGGACAGGGCAGTAAAATTCCGATCAAAGTGTAAATTTAAGTCATAGTTCGCTGCTTTTCACTACTTGAAATTGAAGCTGAAAAATTTGAGAAAAAAGGTACTAACCTGAACTTTGACTTAGAAATTCGGAGACTGTAAAGAAAATCAGGAAAAAAAATTAACAAATACATTTCTGAATTAATTTGAGAGCTGCATAAGCTGTGGAATAAGACTATACACTGAACATACTCTTGTTGTTTTGTACTGATATTATAAAATATTGCATGTGCACACTGAATGAATACGAAATTGAAAGGGTAAGACACCAGTAGCACTTATATCAGGGTCATAACATTGGAGAAAACCCAAAAATGGAACAGATTGGTGGTGCAGTTTAGTGAAATAAGTATGTTTTTCTTCTATATTAATGATCTGAAACTGGTCTCCAGCTGATTATATTGAATCAATTTAGTTACCATTGAATGTTAAAATCATTTAAAACACTAGTTCCAAATGAGGGATGCAAATTGACAATCCAGTTGTGCCATTTTCCTTGAGATTAGTTAATTAATATTATTCATGTTCCTTTTCAGGCTTAAGCTTGATAGAAGTTTGTAGAAATTTGTGTGGTTGCAACCCAACAGCTCATAATTGAAGGGATGAAGCCAATTAAAGATGAGTATAGTGATTTTAAAAATGCCTTGACTGGTAAATAGTAAATGTGAAATACGTTAAATGGAAGAAGCAGTGATTGTTGTGAAGAATGGAAACTTTGCAAAAAAGGTAAAAATTCCTGATCAGATTTTCACAGTAAGCAGCAGTATTCACCTGGGGTGCTATTCAGAAATCACAGGTCGTGGTGCCTAAGTTTCTTTTGAAGTAAAATCAGAGGCTTCCAGTCTTGCATTTATTAACTAGTAGTTTCTGCAATTTCATTTATTTCATGAAGAGTCAGCTCAAGAATCTGTTAGCAAATGGCCAAATCACAAAGCCTCAACCATCTGTCTGATAGCTGGCATGCGAGATGAGGTAGTTTGCTACCTCGTCAGCTCTTCTTCAACTCTTCCTTCTCGTAGGGGACAGCAGCCTATGGTCATTGAGGTCTATGGCAAATTTGCCACAAAATACTTAATTGCAGTCATTCATTCTCTCATACAGTATCATTTGCACCTATCCAAATGAGTAAATTTGACAAAAATACTGTAAAATTGTGCTAGGTTTTCAATTAAAAATGTTTGTGACAATGCTGGCTTCATCTACTGAAAACATTTAACTTGTTTCCCAAATTGGTTCCCATGAATCTTGTTCAGTTAATTATTTTACCTAGATATTTTATAGTTATGAAAATCAACATTATTGTTGTCCTCCAAGTATAGTTTGACATTCTTGAGGAGCTTTAAGATAGCCGCCACTCCTTAGGCATGAATCCCATGTCAACACATTATTCAACACTGCTCAGGTCAAACTAGTAAAGGAATAGATTAGTGTTTTAAGTTCCATTTTATTGGAAACTGCTTAAGGTTTTGTTTCTCTAGAAACAAATTAGTAAAATAATTATTTTTAGATGATAAGAGCTAAACTTAGTCTGGTCAGCTGAGATGTAGTGGGAGAGCCACTGAATACCTAAAACAAACAAACATATTAGGAAGATATCCTGCGCCTTTCATTTAATCTTGAGAAATTAAGATGCTTGCTAAAATATATAGTTTGTTAATGTGTGGAAGTAGAATAGAAGTTACTTTAGTGAACAATACTATGGTTCATTAGTCTGATAAGGAATTAGAATAAACTGGTTAGTCTTCATGAACTGCTCATTAATAACGAACACAAACAATGAAATATCTGAGCATGATACTTGAGGAAGTTAAGATACTGTGGAGAACAGTCTAGGGTGGTAGGAGGAAAGGACGATGTAAGGTCTTGGGTTGGTTGATAAAAGAACAGAAATTACATATGAAGGCTCAAGAAGCTTTTAACAGGTGAATAATATTGAACAATAGCAAATCAACATTTTATAGTATATTTTGCAATGAGGTTAATTTTTGTAGGGCAAAAAGACCCTGTCAATAATTTATCCAGGTCCATCCTTGAAAAGAGTGAAAGGCTTTGGGAAATAAGAGACTTTGGGAAGCCACAGTGTAATAGGCAGTGGAGAGAAACTCCTAAAGGTGTATCCATGCCAATATTCTTGTCTAATTTGAGAAGTCATGAAGATGTTGCAGATTTAGAATGAAAGAGACAGTGTGTGTGAAAGAGATAGAGACTGAGAGTGTGTCTGTGTATTTGAGATTTAGAATTTGTAGCCTAGATTTAACATCATAAGGTTTATCAGTAACTTCACTTTGGCTAATTTGAAATGATTATTATATGCAATTGGCAAAGTCCTGTGTTCTTCAAAGCAAAGAAAATGACAAAACAATGTCATGGTACTTGTCATTCTCTCCTCACTTGAATTAGTGCATGTATCCAGTTTGCATTAAAATCTGCATTCACTGATCTCCTTATAATCTTCTATTGAAGAGCATTCATGCTATGCTTAATATATACACAACAATTCAAGTCAAAAGGCTCAATTATTAATGTATAGTTTGCCAAACAAAACCTGAGCTCTGCATTTCATAGCTATCCTGAAATTGATGGTACAAAAAGAGATTTCAGCTTTTAGTTATACCATCTAATATATTATTTTATTCAATATAAAATTCATGTGTGTATGGCTAAATTGGTATGCGTGTACACTTTAATTGTATTATTATTTGTATGAATTATTTTCTGTGTATATGACCATATTTTATGTACTTCTGTGTCAATGTGAGCATTTGTTTCTGTTCAGATCTTTATATGTATGTTTCTCTCCTGCTGTGCATGTATGCAATTTGACACCTCTATATTTTACTGCGTATTTGTAGCTATGTTACATTTATAATTTGTGTTTGTAATTTACGTCTATTCCTGTGCCTGTTGATATCTGTTCAGTACTTCTGTGTACATATCAGTGATGGTCTGTGATAAGATGGCTTTACTTACCATAATGATCCACAGCATGTTTCATTGTCACCCTCTCCACCTCCAACATTCTCTGTGTTATCAGATTCTGTTTCACCAATCTGCAGATTTGCTATTGTAAGAGGTTAAAATATAAATAAATCAATTATTCATTTAATTTTCCATGTCACAATTGTCTGAAATATATGTTTTCTTAAATATGAACATTAAAGACGAAAATCAAAACCACAACCATGATTACTTAATAACTTAGTAAATGTTATGGAGATTCTCAATGGAGAACATAACCCTTCACAATCAAACAATAAAATAATCTTAAAAAAGGTAACATTACCACTGAAGTAGCAATTGTAATAATATACCAGAATTACCTTGGAATACCATAGATCTAAAACTATTAGTGATTGTTTTTAATCCTTGTAGATTTAATTCTAGGATGATTTGGAAAAGTGTAATTTATACCTACCAAAAATGATTATGTATTCAAAACTTATTATTTGAATTAACTTTACAGATGAATTGCTCTGCAGAATATCAACTGAATTAATGATAGAAAATAAAATTTCAAATCTTAGTGAAGATTCAATAGTATTCACTTAAAGTTGACTGAAGATATATATGGTGATCCTGCACTGCCAGTGGGAAGCCATATTCAAAGGGAGTAGGAAACTTAGACGCAACTACAACATTTTAACATATACTTCCATAGAGCGCAACTCCCAGATGGGAGCATGTAATTTTTGAATTTACATTTCAAGAACAACTTTGTAAATTTTTAAAATAACAAATGGGAAATTGCATGGATTTCCTTGGCTGTTTCTGAATTGTGTCCCCTACACAAACTTCTTGAATCTATTTTTTTTAAGCAGAAAAAAATATTCAAATGAATATTAACATCACATGTGATGGATGGATTTCCTTCATTTAATACACTGGTCTGTGCTTGTGACAAGGTCATAAATGTTAAGCTCAAATTCTTCTCAATTTGTAACAATACATAAATGTAAGTTGTCAGGAGTGAAAAATTTTTTTGTTGGGCATCAGTTAATCATTCAAACCTTCCCTCCATCTTGTGAGTGGAACATGTTCAATGTGTTTCAGAAAGGAGATGGATGTTGAACAAGAATTGGCTGAGTGAACTGGAAATAGCAAAGATTATGTGCCCCAAGAACGCTCAAGAAGCCCGACACTGTTTAAGGACTAAAATGTCCAATGGACAAGCATTCCATTCACAAGCCCCACCATTGGTGCACCATGATGTCTAGTAGTAATTTGTCAATGTTTCTTCAATAGCCCTAGGTCATTTAAAGGGACATAGGTAGTAGGCACATGAAACATCACCATTTCTAAGTTTCTCCCTCCAACTCACACACCATTCACTTCAAAATGTATTACTGTTTCTTTATCATCACTGGGTCAAAACCCTAGAATTCCATACTTTATGTTACTATAGAGGTAATGAAGAAGGGAAAGGGTTAAAGAATTTTGTACCTGGAATTTGTGCAAGAGCATTGCAAACCTTATCTGTTTGTGCAGGCTTGTGTGCTAACTAAACATAGCTGAACAACTGCAGATGCTGAAGTGTGATAAGTGTGATGAGAGAGTGTGGAAGTGGAAGACATCTGAACTGAACATATGCGGACAAGGGGGCATCCGTCTCTAACACACAGCCTTAGACTGGTTAAGAGGGGTAGCTCCCCCATGTGAAGATTAGGAACTTAAAGTGGGTGTAGAGACTGAAGAGAGAGGTGCCTAGGGTATAATGTTCAGATGTAAATGAGAGAGAAACTGTCTGAGTAATTGCAGAAGGGAAAAGAAAAGCCAGTTTCATAGTGTAAGCAGTAGTATGGAGGGATCCGATCAACCCTGACATGTATCACCTGACTCTGATAAGAGCGACCTAAAAGTGGGAGAGCAAGAAGTGAGAATAGAAGACTAGGTGAATATAAACGTATCAATAATATGGCAGAATCACAAGGACAGTGGGGACCCTTGGGATCCCTGATATACCAGTACATGACTAAAAGAGGCAAACTCATTAAACAGATGACAAAAGGGAAGTGGGAGCCATCCCACCCTCTGGATCAACAGCATAACTGGTTGGAGAAAGAAAAGAATGACAAGACCAAGAAAACCGGAGTTTTGTCAGTACACCAACTAGCTGGACTGATTAAGCAGGTCTCTGTCTCTAATAAAAAATGGGCCAATGATAAAGAAAGAATCAAGATGTTAGAATCACATGTTAGAGAATTGGAAAAAAAAAGTAAAACATTAAAGGACTATTCTTGGGGATCCCTGCCCCCATATCCTGGGAGATTTTGACCCCAACAAGGAGGAGTTCATAACTTAGCCCCTGTAGTTCAGGGAGGTACTATAAATGCCCCCACTGCCTGATTTAAGCCCTTCACCCCAGGAGAAAGACATCAGATCCTGATTTTGCTGGGGAAAGTTCAACCCCGGAATGCCAATGCCAAATTTTGGTCAGAGTTAGACACAATATGGGTTGACCACCAGTCACACTTACAAGATATACATCAGTTTGTACGAGCCACCTGCCCACAGGACAAATGGAGACTGATGGGTGACAGGGCGGACCAACAGGACTTTACCAACTGGCCTCAATTTGATTACCGGGGAAGAAGGTAGACACACATAGTCGAGTTAACAACAGAAGTGAAGGCATAACTCGAAACATTTAATTGGTTTAAGGCAGAAATTCAGCGTGTCCTGAGTAATGCACCAACCCCCAGCTGGTCTAAAATTACAAATACTGAACAACAGAAGAGTGAAGGGGCCTCTGAATGTGGGGAGTGACTTTTTAAGGTCTATCAGAAATGCTCAAGAATGCCCAAAGCCACCCGTACAAAATAGGGCATTCATCCAGACATTTAAAGATGGGCTGTCACCGGCTCATCAGAAAATCCTTAAAATGGGAGTTATCAGTTCACGGGATTATGATGAATTAGTAGAATGGGCCTCTGGAATTAAGTATGGACCAGATGAAAAGCAATACTCAAAAATAAAGCAAGAGCACATAGCCTTAACTAATGGGATCAAGCCTAAGAGGACTTGTCATAATTGTGGGAAGCCAGGACATTTTGCCCAGGACTGTAGAGCCCCAAAAGAGAGTAAGAGGAAAATGCTTACATGCCAATTTTGCAACAAGGGTGGACGTAGAGAAGCCACTTTTTGGAGCAAACATAGTCGACCTAACCCTGCCTTCCCTGATGCAACGGAAGAGGCTAACTAATGGTCGCCAGCCCCCCTGGGTACGGGTAATAAGGAAGATAGGATTTACCTGTCTGCACTAATAGAGGGCAGACAACGTGAGATGCTGGTGAACACGGACCTACCCCTACCCACAACTAATAAAATGATTTATGTGAGAGGAACCACGGACAGAAAATCCCAGCTTAAGTGAAAACATTCTGGTAGAACTAAATAATTTGTATATATGCATGCAATTTTATGTGGGTAAAAACATGAAGAAACAATTATGGGGAATGATTTAATGAAGGAATATGAAGTTTTAATAGATTGTGGAAAGGGCGAATTGATTTGCCCCATCCCGACAGAAAAAAGGAAAAGGTGGGAACCTAAGCCACATCTGTGACAGGGCATGACTGGCGAGTAGAGGACAGTAGATTTGGCACCATATGAGCCTCTGACCCAGGGATATGGGCAAAAACTAAACTAGACACCAGGCTAATTAAAATTGACCCCATAATAGTGGTAGATATGGAGCATAAACCTCATTGACAATATCTGATTGAGCCCAAAGCCAAGAAAGTGATCAAGGAAATTGTGAAGGGATTGGTGGAAAAAGAGATCCTGCGGAAGGCCACTAGTATCACCAACTCCCTGACTTGGCTGGTGTCCAAACCAAATGGCAGTTATCAACTAATCATTGATTATATGGCTTTAAATAAAGTAACTCCTAAACTACATCCCATTGTGGCCAGCCCCTCCACCATCCTGAATGGATTGTCACCATCCTATGAGAGTTTTTATAGTATTAGACATTGCCAATGGTTTTTGGTCCATCCCCTTGGACTTTTATTCACAGAATAAATTTGCCGTCACCGTAGGTGATAAGCAGTATACATGAACTAGGCTCCCTCAAGTGTTCCATAACAGCCCAGCCATATTTCACAGGGTAATGAGTAAGATATTGGAACAAGTGGAACTCCCAAAAGGAAGCACAATTTTACAGTGCATAGATGACACCTTGATAGCCTCTGAAATTAAAGCAGAACATCAGACAGCTCCTGAAGCCTTAGATGATTGAGGGTTAAAGGCAAACCCAAAAAAGGCCTAAATGGAAAAACATAAGTATTATATTTGGGACATTTCATACCCAAAGGGACCAAGGAAATGCTCACAGATAGAAAAACAGCAATGCAACAAATGCCAAAGTCAGTAACTGTCCGAGGGGTAATGAAGGTTTTGGGATTATTTAATTAGAGCCACAACTTCATCCCAGAATATGCCAAATTAATTAATCCAATCCAAAAGCTATTAAAAGAGGGAAAACCGGCTCTGGAAGCTGTGGAGTGGGGATTAAAACAGGAGGAGGCATATAGTAAACTAAAAGCAGGATTAATGCCGGCCCCAGGACTTGGGTTACCAGACGCTAGTAAGAATTTTCATATCTATTGTAACAATGAAAGAGGGTTCTATTCGGCAGTGCAGGACAAACAGCGGCCAGTGAGATATTATTCTACAGCCGAGGTCTCCACAATAATTGGATTACCCGTGTATAGCCCGGCTGGATTGTGCTGCATGGGCGGTAAAAATCAGCGAGCCATTGTAATGACGGGAAATATAGTCTTGCAAACCAAACATACTTTGGTGGAAATGTTAAATACAGGAAAATTACGATCTGTCTCAAATATGAGAAAGGTGAAGTGGAAGGCAGTACTTGATCCCCCCACCCCCCATTAAGTCCATAACCATCATATGAGACATGAGAGAGAACCCTGCCGAAGGAATGTTAAATGAAGGAAAACCACACACATGTGGCAACGTAGATGAGGACATAAAGGAAAATAGAATAAAGGATGTGCCCTTGGAGGTACTGGGGGAGACTCTGTTTGTGAATGGGTCACGAAAGTATATAGACTGGTCACCGTAATCAGGATGAGTGGTGGTAAATGCTGACTTACAAGTGGTCTGAGCAGGAAGGATACAGGGAGATATGTCAGCACAAGTGGCAGAACTAGTAGCTTTGAACCAGGAACTGAGGCAGCGGGGAGAAGGGTCAACATTTACGCTGAAAGTAGATATGTATTCGGAATTGTGCACGGCTATCTGACTGTTTGAGGAAGAAGGGGATTTGTCACAACAGGAGACACTCCAGTCAAGCATGGACAGATAATCGAAGCCTTATTGGATGCCAGCGAGTTTCCATTGGAAGTCACAGTATTGAAGATAAAGGCACACCCAAAAGGAACAAGACAAGCAAAGCCCAAAAGGTATATTTTTAAGGGAAACCAGACAGCTGATAAAGCGGCACAATCAGCCTTAGAAATTGGAGAAGTGCAAGCCGTGTCGGCTGCTTCAGTAAGTTGAACCCCAACAGACATCTTATAGTTACATTCTGATTCGCCTGAAGAACAGCATGCAAGGTGGAAAGCTCAAAGAGTGACACCTAATGAAAAGGACGTATGGAGATTGAATGATAAAGTTCTAGTGCCAGAATGCAACCAGCACACCTTGATGCAGTTACATCATGGACTATCACATATAGGAAGAGATGCTAATGACAACCAGCATAGGGAAGGAGTGGTAGTGGAAAGGAATGGGATGGGACATTGCATGATATTGTCATTGGTGTGTAACCTGTGCCCAGTATAACCCAGAGAGGCCTGTAAAAATCAGGATCGGGCACCAGCCTCACCCTAAGGGTCCTTGGGAACATCTACAAATTGACTTTACAGGATCTCTTCCTTAGTCACACAGGAGAACTTACTGCTTGGTGATAATTGTTTAATTTACCAGATGGGTAGAGGCATTTACAACTAAAAACTGTTCAGCAATAGGTGGCGAGAATGTGAGCTAAGGAAGTTATTCCAAGATAGGGGTTACCATTACAAATAGACTCTGATCAAGACATGTACTTCACGGTGAGAATAGTAAAAACCATTTGTCAACTTATGGGGATAAAACAGAAATTTCACATGTCTTACTACCCTCAAAGTTTGGGAATGGTGGAACTTATGAATACAACACTCAAGACTTCTCTGGCAAAGGCCACGCAAGACTCGGGAAAAAGATGGACCAAAGTGTTGTCCACCATATTAACAAAACTCAAAGCCACTACAGATCGAACCACTGGGCTGACACCATATGAGCTAATGACTGGAAGGGCTATGTAACTGCCCAAATCCATTATTACCAGTGGGGCAGATGTAGGCCCATTACAGGATAGGATTACATTATATGTTTTAGAACTAAGCACCCAACTGAAGGATATGCAAAAAACGTAAGGGAAAACCAAATAGTAAAGGATGAGCAAAATGAGCTAAAACAGACCCCTGAGGTGCCCCCAGCAGGCAGCAAGATTATGGTGGGCGTTACCTGGAAAACCTGGGTTCGCCCCGAAATGGAATGGCCCCTAGGAGGTCATAATCAGTGGCAATACATATGCCTGCATCTGGAAACATTGGACTTAATTGAAAAAATATACTGGCACTAATTGGAAAAATATGTAATGTACTCAATTCACAGGTCCATGAGATGGCTGATCTCCAAGCAAGCTGAACGGCTGCACAGGAAGTCATGCCCAGATAATATAGCCTTTGGTCCATTGTGTAACAGTCATGCACGTTATAACTAGGTGATAATTGCAACAGTTGGCAGAGTGAGAAGCAGCAATCTTTTGCTGCTTCTCACGACTCTCGCCCTACCAGCCACGAAGGGAAAATATAGATGGAATTGAGTAGACTTGGGCACAGGAAGTCATGCCCAGATAATATAGCCTTTGGTCCATTGTGTAACAGTCATGCACGTTATAACTGGGTGATAATTGCAACAGTTGGCAGAGTGAGAAGCAGCAATCTTTTGCTGCTTCTCACGACTCTCGCCCTACCAGCCACGAAGGGAAAATATAGATGGAATTGAGTAGACTTGGGCATAAAGCATCACAAGCATCTCTGAAATGATGACTTTGTCTACTGTAACCTTCTGACACGTGGAATAGGCCCCTTGGAGGTAACCTGTAGGGATCGCTGCTCACAATTCCTTAATCATACCATGTTGCCAACTCTGTTGGCAGACGAGGTGATTAGGGTCTCCAATGCAATGTAACTTAATGTAAGTGGAATTTCTGATGTTTAGCTGAGGAGCCGGGATGAATCTGTGCCCGGCAACAGCAGAAGGCTCAGGGGAATGAGTATATCAACATGAGATTTGGCCAATCCAAGCAATCATTGCCCCAATCCTTTAACTTCGGACCACATCACATGAACACTTTCGTGTATATGTCTCACTTGTATGCATTCCAGTCAAATTTGGGCAAGTGCTGGGTCTGCTCACACATTCCCATGCATGGAGGAAAGGGGAGAAGTCCTGTATTCCCTATCCCTTTGTCAACTCCAGAAATGGTAGAATGGATTATGAATCAGAATGGAACTCAGGATGGGGCAAAGAAAGTGACATTTAAAACCCCATCAGGCACCACTATGCAAGGTACTTTCAATGTCAGTGACAGTGATGCTGTTTTGGGAGGTATGCACTCTATCAGCCTTTAAGAACCATTACCAGCCTAGCTGTAATAGATCAGGCTCTCCTCCTCACTTCATTGTGAAAAACCAACAAAGGGGATTTATCTGCTTGGTAAGAAATGGAACCATACCTGTTGATCATAGCAAATGTACTCAACAGGTTAATGTCACCAGTGGCACCTGGGCTTTGGAACAACAGATTACAATCCATTGCCCCACAGCCAATGTCCCAGTCAACCTCTCCTCTGCTTATGTGAGCAGTGTGACTGCATATCATGGTACCTATTTTGTCTGTGGAAGCAATGCCTGTGGCTTCCCTGGGATTGGACAGGATTATGTTATTTAGCATATGTGGTGCCCTATATTTACCATTACACTGACTTATGGGACCACCCCCAAGATACACCTGCTTAGGGCTAAGCGAGCCATTAGTGAGACAGCATTGTTCTTCATGATAGCCTACCCACCTTATGGGACCGCAAAAGCAGTTCAGGAACTTATACATATGGCCTCAACCTTACAGAAAATTGCAAATGAAACTAGAGACAGGTTCAAGAAGATGAGCACAGCCATCCCTGAGGTATCAGTCAAGGTTGTAGCTATCCAGACCATTGCTTTACAGAACCAATTGGCACTCAATTATGTGTTATCGTCCCAGGGAGGAACGTGTGCGAGAACTGAATCCGAAAGCTGCACGTATATTCCAGATGATTTGGAAAATATAACTCATTTGGCAGATCATATCAAACAAGTAGCAAAGACAATACAAGATGAAGGGAGCCAATGTTATAATTATAACCCATTGGGATGGCTGAGGCAGAGGTTTGGATCTTGGGGATCATATCTGATGTGTGAGTTAATTGTATTAATTGTCACTGTTATCGCTTGTTTGTTTGTATGGCATTATTGAATGCTTGTTGTAAAACAGTAACAACCTGGATTATGCCGAGTGCAAGTGTACAGGCAGAAGAGCAGACCTCCTGTCAAAGGAGGTAGGCCCATATGCGAGTAATATTTGACTCTGAATTGGTCATGGGGCCATGCTTGGATACGGCCCCAACTAAAAGGGGGGACTGAAGAAGGGAAAGGGTTAATGAATTTTGTACCTGGAATTTATGCAAAAGCATTGCAAACCTCATCTGTTTGTGCCGGCTTGTGTGCTAACTAAACATAGCTAAATAGCTGCAGATGCTGAAGCACGATAATAGCTGTTTGTAAGGAGGAATCATGCTTAAGACGGCCACAACTACACAAGTTATCTGAAGAAGGAGTTGCGATCATGACTAGAGCCAGAAGAACTGCGATCGTGACTGGAGTGGGGAAGTGCATCATGACTGGGACTGGGAACTATACTGTACAAATATCCACACTCACTTGTACTCGAAGAGAAGTCTAGCAAACTTCTTTTAGGAACCTGCTTCTCCCAAAAGCTTTTGTAATAAAGCCATTGTACTTTGACTCACTAACAATCTCAGAGGTATTATTTTACTGACAATAGTAACTATACCATACAGATTGTAGCATTCAACAATGACTATTTGGAGTGGGCAATAAATGTTGACCTTAATGCCAATACCTCATAAAAGAAAAACAAATAAACAATGAAAATTGAAGCAGTCAAGAGTTGATAACTGCAATGCATGATTGCTTTTGAGCCAATCAAAGAAGCTACAAGACACAATGGGCATCTTAATGTGTTATCCATAAGGACCCATAGGAAGCAGAACCTGTAATATCATCTTTCTACCTCATGGGTGGAATGTGCTCAATATTTCAAAAAAGAGATAGATACTGATCAAGAAATAGCTGAGTGAACTGAAAACAGCAAAGGCTATGGGCTCCAAAAACACTCAAGAAGCTCAATACTCAAAGCAAGTATCATAGGAAAATAAAGTTCAACATGATATAGGAGTCAAGAATGCCTAATGTAAAATTTATTTTTTTTATTTCAAAGGGAATAAATTCTAGCAAATGAGAAAATAACAAAAAACAAAAAAAAAGTCAAGTTGCTCAGCAGCACTTCAACAGAAATTAATTGGAACATCTTTAAATTAATAATGCTGAAGAGAAATATAAACCACAAGGTTCGAATGGAAAATGTGACCTAAATGGATCAACAAGCAAATTAAAAGTAAGATAAAGACATGCAATTACGTAGTACCTTTCAAGACCATTGGATGAATAGGGAATGTTGAGGATCAGAGGTACCTAACAGTACTGGTAACGTTGAAAGCAGTGTCACAAGTAGACAGAGTGGTGAAAAAAGGCGTTTAGCACAATGGTCTTCATCAGTCAGGGTATTGAGTATAGGAGTTGGGACATTATGTTACAATTGCATAGGTCATTGGTGAGGCCGCATTTGGAAAAATTGTGTACAGTTTTGGTCACCCTATTACGGGAAAGACATTGATAAACTGGAAAGAATGTAGAGAAGGTTTACGAGGACGTTGCCAGGACTATTGGGCCTGACTTATAGGGAACGATTGGGCTGGCGAGGACTTCATTCTTTGGAATATAAGAGAATCAAGGGACCTTTTGAGGTGTATAAAATCATGAAGGGCATAGATAAGATGAATATACATTGCTTTTTTCCTAAGGGAGAGGAATTGAAAACTAGAAAGCATTTGTTTAAGGTGACAGGGGAATGATTTAATGAGGACTTGAGAGGCAATTTCTTCATGCAGAGGGTGGTGCGTATATGGAATGAGATGCCAGGAAATTAGTTGAGGCAGGTTCAATAGCCACATTTTAAAAGCATTTGTATAAGTACATAGATGGTAAGAGATTAGAGGAATATGGACCAAACATGGGCTTTTCGGACAAACTAGAAGGGCATTATGGTCAGCCAAGACCAGTTGGGCCTGTTTCTGTGTTGTATTGCTTTATGACTCCATGACCATTCAAGACAATTAATGGGAAGCAGTGGTGTAGTGCTATTGTCACTAGACCAGTAATTCAGAGGTCTACGTAATGCTCCAGGGACCCATGTTCAATAGCAAAATTTAAATTCAATAAAAAAATCTGGAATTGAAAGTCTGATGGTGACCATGTCACAAAAGCCCAACTGATTTGCTAATAAAAATCTGTCATTGTTACCTTGTCTCAAACCTACATGTGACTCCAAACCCACAGCAATGTAGTTCACTCTTAATTGCCCTCGGGGATGGGCAACAAATGCTGGTCCAGCCAGTGATGTCCACATCCATGAACAAAGTTTTTTTAATCCCAAAGTGCTATAGGGCTAATGAATAATTTGTGAAATATCATTACCATTGTAACAGAGGTATTGTGAGAGCTAATTTATCAACTGCTAAGTTCTACAAACAGCAATGTGATAACAATCAAATAAACTTTTTTTTAAGATGTTGATTGAGGACAAATGTTGGCCAAGATAGGGGGATAATGCCCCTGTTCCTTTTGACGGTGTGTCATGGGATCTTTTGTGTCCACCTGAGAGGGCAAGTGTGACTTTAGACTGAGTTGCCATGAAACTCAAAAGAAAATAAAACTTAGTTTAACTGAGAGTTTAGGGTTTGGGGATATAGTTCCCAGAGGGCCTCGGGACTTCTATGCATAATTCAGCTGGCAAAGGCCTCCACATGCGCAACTGGTATATTTTACACCTTCACTCAGGGAACCACCCTGTGCACATATGCAGTTCATTTCTTCATGTGTTTAGACGGAGAACTAGCCCTGCACACTTACTCAGAAAGGGAAAAGGAAGAAAAGTGAAACAGTGCAAAACACAGGCCAAGAAGAATGTCATTGCAGAGAAGATGTCCCAGGGAGCAGAACACGGAAAGAGATCAGGGAGAAGATCACAAACCAAGAAGACGATCCAAACTAGAGTGCAACGAAATGTGGTCTCAAAGGAAGCCGCAAGGAGGGACAAAAGGTCAGGGATCAAGAGATAGATCTCATCACACAAAATAAACAGCAGGAGCAGAGACAAAGTTCTGAGTTAAAGAGAATGCTACGGGGTGCAGGCAAAGCAGGCTTGAGAGAAGCTCTGACCACCCGAGAGGGCAGCCAGGTGACTCTGTGCTGCATTAAATAAACGTAAAGGTACCATTTTGAAACTTGAAGGCGAGATTGATATCTAGTAGATCGATTCTCGTTGAAGCCTTCCAAGTGGGAGCAATTTTTGGAGAGAATTCCAATCTCAGTTCTTCAAGTATGGGCATTAGAAACACTTGTGAGAAAGAGTTCAAAGTATGACAAGTATCTGAATCGGTTGTTGAGAAATCCATTGAATCTGCTTTGGCCATATCTCAAGTTGGAATGTTGTTGTCTGACCATAGTCAGCCAGTTGGTTCACGTGTACTGCATACTTACTCTGGATCTTAGCTTACAAAATAAGTGTGATATATTGTTTTATCTTTCCAAATTTGAATGCATCTGTAAAGAGATAGTTGAGGTGAAGGAATAGCGAATATGTGAATAATTTAATTTTGTTTGTATTAAAATTTTTCCAAACTTTTTGTCTGGTGTAATATAGTTCACTTTTCTTATTTACTAAATGCTTTATTCTTTGTGTTAAAAGTTCATCAGCAGACTCCTGTGAAATTAACTCCACAGTTTCTAAATTGAGTTAGCATCTATCAAGCCAGTTTCACTCTGGAGTCTGACCTGTCCAGTATTATCAGCTGGAAGTGTTACAACCTTATGCGAAAGACAGCAGAAGAATTTCTCCCACCTCACTACACTAATTTTTTAGCATAGTGGGCTGGGAGAATCTCACAGCAGCCAATGAATGGATTCGTGCATGCATTCCTGTCCCATTAGCGTCTCCCGGCGCTGGATTTCCCGCAGCATCACATCTGCACCAGAAATTGGCAAGGAGCCACATATACTATGCAAAATGTTAATTTCAATATAATTTCAATGCCATTAGCAGGCCCAGGACAAAATCTCTGGGCCCACTAGCCTGTCCCTTGCCCTCAAGGATGCACCTTGGCACTACCCATCGGGCATGGGGTAGGGCTTGATGGAGACAATCGGTGGTGTTGGGGGGGACCTGCCGCCACTCTGCAGGCAGGATTGATGGGGGAAAGAGGGAGGCCAGCAATTGGGATGGGCTGGCAGGTGTCAGTCCGCTGGGTGGGTTGGGATTCTGGGGTGGTTGGGGGGGGTGAGATCAGGACTGCAGGGCGCTGGGCTCAGAACTGCGGTTGAGGAGGTCAGCATCATCAGCAGGAAGGGGGGGCTAGAGATCTGGCCCGGCCAGGGGGAGGGTTTCAGGGCTTGTCCTGGCCTGAGAATGATCAGGGGTCAATGATTGGGCTGAGTGGATGGGGGGGGGACATTGTGAGGATCATGAGGCTGGCCAGCGATTGAGGAGGCTGGCAGTGCAGGGTTGCTGTGCATGCGCCAATCCTGGTGCTGACAGATTGCCGCATATACAGTGGTCCATTCAGCTTACTGATTTCAGCCTCTCCAGTGGGGATAGGCCCCATCCACTGTTTTATAATGATATACATGCCAGTGACCTCTGCAGTGTACAGAGTGTGGGAGATTCTTCTCTGAACTCCCACTGAACAAATCAGTGTGAATTACTCCAGTTTTCACTTAAATTTGACACTTAAAGTTTTTTGAGAGAATTCCAGCCAGCATGTCCAAAACTGCAACGCTCCCACAGTATTGCTGAGAGTGTCAGCCTTGATTTTTGTGCTCAAACCCCAGAGTGGGATTTGAATCAACAATCTTGTGACTCAGAGAAGAGCGTGCTGTCAACTGAGCAATGGGTAACGGAGGAAAGAAAGTGGCATTTTTAGTTCCTTCACAAAGAATGAAAAAAGAGCTCAATGGAAACTGTACAAGAAATTGAGTGACCAGGAAAAATATTTAACAGTAAAACATTTTTTCATTGTTGCAACCCCAAGAACACAGTCACAATTGATGCAAATGATTTAAATATGCAGATAAAAATAGGAAATGTTCTGCATGACGTAATTCTTCCAAGGATTAACAAGGAAGTCATGAGCAAAGTATTATTTCCAAAGATATCTAAGTACAATTAATGAAGTTATATATGTGATGCACATATAAAGTCGTAAACTAGCTATTCAGGCTCAATATAAATAATTTCCCAGGATTTAATGCTTTTTATCTCAGAGTGCTTAAATAGACCAGGAAGGAAATAACAGTTGTGAGGGGAAAGGCCTCTATTTAGGCCCATAACTATAGGAGAAAAATGCACCTTATTGGAGTTAACAATGAGAGATGGGCTAATCTGTTGTGGAGGGAGAAGACTGCTCTATGAAAGATCAGCAAAGGTCAGCAGCAATTACATGCCAAACAGTTTCATTGTGGCTTTGGGATTGCCTTATATGTTGGTGGAAGTAAGGTCATAACATCTCAGTCGTGCAAAAGTACACATTATTAGTTGCAAACCCACCAGCTGCCATCTAGCAGAAAGAAAGATAACAATTGTGAAATTTGTTAGGAGTATAAAATTTCAATATACAATCTTGAGATGGTTCTCACATTTTGCTGTCAATGGTTCTTATTAAGATCAATTTCATACCTCTTTCCAGGGAAGAAATTCATAAGCAATACAATTCATTCCCAAACTGGGAGGTCTGATGCCAATTCAAAGTTGGGCCTAAGGCTTTATCAATATTGATTTGTTCAGCTATCACAGTTTGCCATACCTTCACAGGTAGTTAACCCATTTGGACTGGTTTTCTCATGGGAAACAACTCACTTGCAGCTGTCATCTCTAGTGCTTGCCATCTATGGCTGTCAGTAGCCCTCTGTTTCTAACAATCTAATATTTCTTTCTTCATTCTTAAATCCTTTCACAGTCTCACTCCTTCCTTTTGCTGTAATCTCCTCTAGTATTACAACCATTCCTGAACCTTCCTCTGAATTTGGAATTTAGTACCTTTCCCTCATCCTTCATCCCATACCCAGGATCCATCTGCCTAAATCTTTCTATAATTTCACCTCTCTCACTTCCTTAAGACACTGCTCAAATCCACCTCTTTGACTAAATATGTCATCAGTCCTCCTGGTATTGCCTTCTTTGATTGGATGTCCATTTGGCTGAAGCATTTACTTATTTCTGATTTTGTCATTGTGAAGTGCCTAAAGATGTTTTTCTATCTTAAAAGCATTACCTAAACACAAGTTGTTATTCTCTCTATTATTGTCATCTTCTAGCATTCCAATGAATAAGTACACATAGAAAAGTTGTATTTATGGGTATCTTTCAGTGTGAAAGATCATAAATTACATCAACATATAAATCTTTCCTTAACCTCTGATTTCTAGTGCAGCAATGTTTGATTTGTAAGTGCTTTGACCATCTCTTTATAAACTTAATGAAATATACATAACTAAATCATTTTAGTGAAAGTATTTTACTACAACTGACAATCTATTTGATTCATTCACACATTTCAAAACATACTGGAAAATTTTCATCTCTTATGATTAATATGTGTGCAAATCCATACATGCATAACATTGCTATTTTCCCCCATGTACAGCACAATCCATAAAACAAAAATAGAATTTCACATAAATATTGGGTGTATTAAACATAGGGATTATTCTGTCAGTTGCATATAGGATGAATAATTGCATGAGCTCATGGTTCTTTAGGAATCTCTAAATTGGAAAACAAGTTTTCTGGGCTATAACTCTTACAATTTGACGATGTGTTCCATAGAGAACAGTTTGATATGCACTTTACTTTTGTTTACTGCTAATTTTAAAAAATTTGCACTCCTTAAAGATGTTGTTTTGTGATCAATGAGTAGTTGAAATTGGTAACTGACCATGTCTATATCAATATCTACTACAATTGGATTTCTGACTATTGGGCAAACAAATAAACTAGAAGCAGCAAGGCAAATTATAATTTAAAATGAAAGAAACTGAAATAAAAGGACAAAATGACTATGCCAAAATATTAATTAGAATCTGATGAATAGTTATCCAGGTTCAGAAAGACATTTTTACATGTATCAAAATCACCTTCTACTTGACAGATTTTTTTTCATTTCTGGTATCAATCACTTATTTTAATAGGCAGATGTCATGTGAGAGGAAGAGAAAAGTAGTGAACAGTATGAAACAGGCAATATAAGTTGAGTTTTTGGCAGGATTTTCCAGCTATTCACGCCAGTAGAATCTTCTGGTCCTGCCAATAGCACACCCCATGGCAGCGATGGATGTGTTTAGTGGGATATCACCACCAGCCAATGGCAAGCCCCCCTTCATCCTCCATGCAACCAGGACAATCTAATCCTTTTTATTAATTTGACTAAAAATGCACTGCATGCATGTAACACTTGGGTGAGGAATTATCTCAGGTGCAAGTACATTTAATCTATAGCAGGATAAAACTTGTTTGACAATTTCAATGTCAAGCATGTTCTTTTTTGTGTTTTGTTGTACTTGAATGGAATTTGAGTTCTAAAGTTTTCTGTTTGACTATAATTATAATCAATGGCTAAAAATCATTGTCATCATATGTATTTTGATTTTACATCTTAAAAGAAGGAAAATAGCTTTTATACATTGTGCAGTAGATGAAAATTTGCCAAATTAAGTCACCTCATTACCGAGTGGTTAAAACATCTTGTGAGAGACAAAAAGTACACAGTTCAGTTAAAGAACTAAATCTAATGGGGAGATAAATGTGCAATTAAAAACTTAATAATTTTGTTTCACAACGTAAGAATGTATAAACTTGTTTATGTAACACAAAATTTATTTTTTAACTAGTTCTGGCTTTATTTTATGGTCTTGATATATTTTAAAATAATATTTAATTTGTCCACTGAATTGCACATTCCACAAAAGTAGAGTCAAATGACACCTTTTCTCTCCATGATCTGGGCATTTCAACCACTTGTTCTTCTCTAATGAAAAACATGCTTTTTTTATTATGGAACTCTGCAAACAAGATAGAGGCATATCTGATCACGCAACCGAGAGAAAAACAAGTACAAAAGAAGCAGAAGCCACACAAAGCACAAACAAATCCAAAACAAAAAGGAACAAAAATTACCATGTGTTTCAGATGACTGGCTAAACCATGAAAACCTTCCTTTCTTCTTTTCCAATAATTCGGCCAGTGTGACCCCTTCATATCAAATGCATGCAATTCCAGTAATTTAAACATCAGATGGCAGCAGCAACATAGCAAAGATTAGAATCAGCAATTGACAAAATGTGGTAACATACAACTATAATGTAACAAAATAATGCCAGAAACAAAAAGAGACATTGAATGCCACATCACAAGTTAGCCAAAATAATACTCAGAATCAGTCAGTTTTTTTGTTACAGCCTGATTGGTAAAATCATGAATATCAATCTCAAATATTGTTAATTTCAATTGTTGTCTCTGAAATTGACATCACAATATGATATAAGATGTAGTTATTGAAATTATATGTTATATTTAATTGGAAATAATCTAAATCTATATGGAGATCTTGCCCCGGTCCAATGATGTCTTCTTTGTATTTTCTCCCAAATTGTGAAACAACAAACCAAAGCACAGCAGTTATTTGTATCATATGAAGCTGCATAGTATGTACCAACACATGCAAGAGACTGTCCTTTTTAAAATTAATGTTAATTTATAAAGCAACATGGAATCTGTTAATATTCTAATATAACATTATAATAACAATTTCTTAATCTCCCCTAAAAATCCTTCTGTGCCTTTAGGATGTGATGTTCATGGTCATTTTAAGCAGTGTTTGTGTTGCTTGATTGAAAATTTTGAATTGATAATATGATACTTAAAAAAAGTAACTTTTCCAGCTGTTTTGCTCTTTTATATTTCTCCAAGAAATATAACCTAATATTGTTCAAGAAAATGTAGCCAATTTCCAACAAAGAGCTCTTCAGAAACAAAAACAGCTCTCGTGTGTTTTTTTAATGCTCATATGATCAAACTGCATTGTATCAGTATAAAAAACATAATGGATTGAATTTTATATGTACTTAGCAGTAGTTTCTCCCATGAGGGGCACAAAATTGGGTGGGCACCCATCCCACCACCTTCCTGCCACCCTGATCTTTCCCCCTTAATACAGGGGGCAGAAGGACATTGAAATTGGCAGCTCACTTGCCAATCTAAATGATAATTAAGAGTTAATTAGACTTGTTTTCAAGCCAATTAATCCTGATAATTTGCTGCCGACACTATTAATACTTGGCATGAGCAGCAAGGTGGTAGCAGGAAGCTCATTTTTCAAACTCATATGCACTTTCCTGCTGTCACCATGACATGAGAGTAGCTTTTGCAGCTGCATCTTGATCATTTGATGGGGGACAAGAGCAGAAGCAACACTACTGCCACTAGCACCACTAGTATCACCAACTCTGTTTTCTCTTCAGCCACATGTCAAAGAGCAAAAGGGATTGATTCTGAAATCCATCTCGAAAGAGGTAAAACCCCTCATTTTCATCATCCTGACAGTTACAGGGGATGTCATACCCATCTTCCAATCTGCCATGCATACTTGCAAACAAGCAACAATGGCCAATTTGCTAACAACAACCAACAATCATCTTTCCCATTAATGTTAATACTCAAAGTGAGACAGCTTGGTTGTTTGCAGCAATGGCTGACTTTCCTTATGTCCAGGGCATTAGATACTGCACTCATGCCATCATCAGAAGGCAAGGAGGAAGGATTTTCACTCCATTGAAACCCAGCTTGTCTATGATTACTACAGAGGATGATGCAAGTTACACCAGTTTCAGAGGGAAGCTCCAACAATGTTCTTCAACCTGCAATGCTTATCCAGTTCCCCGATATTCTGTCTATCCAGGAAGGTATGAGGATGTCTTCAGGGGAAGAAGGGCTATCCTCTTAACATATAGCTGATGACATCAGTATTCCCAAAGCTTACATGTGTGTCACATGAATTTTAACAAAGCTGAAAAGATTGGAAATGTCAGCAGCAAAATATATCTTTTTGGTGATTCTGATTTTGGCATTATAGAATTCTGAAGTTAAGAAAATGGAACAGAGTCTGCTCTTATTGACTTTAGCTTAACTGACATTGATTGCCATCTTACGAAGGGCAATTGCATATGCATCTATTCTTGCACTGTAAGTATACCACATGGGAGGATTATAATGACAATCAGCATCAAACACTGATTTGGCATCTATCCTGCCATTTTAGATCATTCTGACATCTGCAACCTTAATGAAAACAGTTCATCAAAGTATGGAAACAAGCAAAGATCTCATGATGTCAGTCTGAATCTTAACTGAAGCATTGAAATGTTGTGTGATTTTTGCCTGAACGGAAGTGAAAGCTGAGACATCAACTATTAAATGTGCATTACTTTGACATGGAAAACTGGGGGAAAAAATGCTCTCAGCTCTGCACCAGGTTGGAGCTGGGCTCCTCTATGCTCCTTAACATTCACAACAAGCTCTCTGTCAGGCATACGAATATACCAAGTACTTTAATTTTTTTTTCAAAACCTATGCAACAGAACTCATCTTTGACTCTTAACCTGGCATACACCTACTTTTTCCCCATGACCTGGTGAGAGCCCATAACTGCTAGTGACTCAGATGCAAATTCCTTGGTACTGAAATTCACACAGTGCCAGTATCTGAATGGTGGTTGCAAGTGGTTGTTTGAGGGGCACCTTTTAGGGGGAAGGAGGGTGAGATAGTCCCAACCCTCCCTCCCTTGAAAGGGCAGAGAAAAAACCCCAACTGGGCTTGGCTGCAAGTATTGAATCGTGTGCTTCTTCCTCAGAGGTATGCTTTTTCTCTCACCCTCCATCAACAAACCACACTGATTGATTGGCCAGACAGTGGCATTTGGGTATTTGAAAATATAAATATAGAAGAGAAGAATTAGGGTGAGGGAAAGGATATTGGATGGTAACTAAGAAGTGCATGGTGACACCACCAGCAGTTTATCCTTCATACCAGAATGTGACATGATCAACAAGGATCTGAAAAAGGGCATAAGACAGTATGTCATCCTGAATGATTTTGATTGTAAGAATCTTAATGGTTGACATGCCAATAATTCAGAGGACCATTTCCTCCAAGGACTTGAGGCTGTGCAATTGTTGACTCCCCTGTTGACTCTTTGCTGTCCTCTCCTATAATGTGCCAACTTGAATGGCGAGAGAGAGAAGAGAATATCAGTGTATAGGTTGCAATGTGATTGGGTGAAGTGCATGTCATAGATAAATAACTGGCATATGCAGAAGTTGTGACATATGAGTCAGAGGATCAAATGAAGAACATGAACACAATGATAAATATTGGCTAGGACGCCAAGAATAACTCTTCTTCAAATAATGGCCAGGCGTTCTTTTGTGCTATTTGAGAGAGCAGGCGAGGCTTTGATCTAACTTCTCACAAAGCCACATTCCCTCAAGAAATTACTGAAGTGTCAGTCTAGTTTCTTGTGCTCAAGTCTCTAGAGTGAATTTGAAACACCAGCCTTCTGACTCAGAAATTAGAGAGCTACAGCTGATATGGAAACAAAATAGAATGAGAATATGAAAGTAGGAATTGGAAAGCCAAAGGATTCTAATTTAAGGAAGGTTTCCAAAGAGAAGTTGTTGATAGTTCAAGCACTATAATACAAGAAACGAATGTCGGTAGTATCTCATAAAGACTTAAAGGAAGAAATGCATGTGTTTGGAATGAGAAGGTTTTGCTCTGTGATTGCACTGTTACTGATAGAGACAGAAAACTGAAACTCTTGTTCTTTTCCTTTACTTTCTATAATAGCTAATGTTTAAGAAACAAATGTATGCATTGCAACAATTACATATTCCTTTCTGTGCAAAAATACAAGAAAAACAGCCCAATCATGGCTTACAAAATAAATTACAGATAATATAGATCCAAAGAGGAATTATATAAAGTTATTAGAAAAAGTAGCAAGCTTGAAGATTGGGAGAAGATAAGTGTTCTGGAAAGGAGAGCAAAGAGATTTGATTAAGAGAGGATAGCTACAGTATGAGAGTAAATGTCTAAGTAACATAAAAGCGAACAGTAAAATATATAAAAAGAAAAAAAGTAAAGGAAAATGTAGGTCCTTTACAGTCCAAAACAGGAGAACTTACAATAGAAAACAAGAAAATGGCAGGGCAATGAAACAATTACTTTACTTTTGTCTTCATCGAAGAAGACACAAATAACTTCTCTGAAAAAATAAGAAATCAAGGATCAAGTGAGAAGTAGGAATTAAAAGGGAATTAATATTACTAGAAAAATATTGCTGGAGAAATTAATGGGACTGAATGCAAATAAATCATCATGGTCTGGTAGGAGGTGCCATGGAACTATTGGACGCACTGATTGTCATTTTCCAAAATGCTACAGATTTTGGAACAATACCGGCAAATTGGAGAGTGGCAAATATAACCCTGGTATTTAAAAAGGAAGGGATGGAGAAAAAGTGAAATTATAGACTGATTAGCCTAACACCTGTAGCATGGAAAATCCTAGAGTCTATTCTTAATGATGCAATAATAGGACACTTAGAAAATATCATGGGACTAGACAAAGTTATGACAGGGATATCATGTTTGACAAATCTACTGGAGTTTTTGAGGATTTAGCTTGTAGAATAAATAAGGGCTAACGTATATGATGTATTTGGATTTTCATGAAGCTTTTAATAAGGCTTCACATTACAGGTTAGTGTGCAAAACTAAAGCACAAGTGAGAAACTTATTTCAGAAACAACTGTGTCCAGCTTAAATAAGATAATTACAAAGGAATGAGGACAGAGTTGTATGGAGTGGGCTGGAAAAGGAGTTTAGCAGAAAAGATGGTTGATCAACAACAGCAAATGTTTATGAAAATGGTTGATAACTTACAACGAGGAGAGTGAGGAAGAAGAAATAAATCAACCGTGGTAAAGCAAGGAAGTTCAGGATTGTTTTTATTTTCAGTTTAATACTACGTGGCAAAGATTAGTGGTAAACAGAGGATTAGGAAGGTTTTAGAAACAAATAATGATGATCAGAATAATAGAGGAAAAAGATAAACTATGAGGGTAAACTAGCAAGTAATGTAAAAATTGACAGTAAGATCTTCTTTAAATATACCAAAAGAAAAAGAGAGGCCAAAGTGAACATCAGCCCCTGAAAGGATGAAATGGGGGAATAATGATGGGGAACCAGGAAATGGCAAAGGAGTTCAATAAGTACTTTGTACTTATGGTAAAATACAATAATAGCATTCCAAAAATACTACATAATCAAGGGACAAAAGTAAGGGAACTAAAGGTTATGGGGATAAAGCCGGAAATGGAGTTGAGGATTATCAGATCAGTCATAATCTCATTGAATTATGGAATAGACTCAGTGGGCCTAACGGCCAATTTTGCTCCTACATCTTGTGGTTTTAGAGATTGGGGATAATATATCGGATAGAATTCATAATTGGTTAGCAGACAAGAAACAAAGAGAAGGAATAAATGGGTACTTTTCAAAGCGGCAGGCAGTGACTAGTGTAATCCAATAGGGTTCAGTGCTTGGGCCCGAGCTATTAACATCAAACATCATTATTTGAATGAGAAAATCAAAAGTAATATTTCCAAGTTTGCTGATGACAAAAGCTTGGAGGAGGATGAGTGGTGAGGAGGATGTTAACAGCCTTCAAGGTGATTTAAATAAATTGAGTAAATGGACAAATAAGTGGCAGATGCTATACTGCACGGATAAATGTAAAGCTATTCACTTCAGACAGGGGAACACAATGGCAGAATATGACTCAAATGGTGGCAGATTGGAAAATATTGACATACAATGGGACCTGGGAGCCCTAGTACACCAGTAACTGAAAGTAGGCATGCAGGTATAGCAGCAGTTATGGAAGCTTGTGGTATTCGGCCTTCATTGCAGAGGGACTTGAATACAAGAGCAAGGGTGACTTACTGCAACGTCCAAGGCCTTGATAAGACCACATCTGGAATATTGTGTCTCCTTATCTTAGAAAGGATATACTTAGCATTGAAGGAGTGTACTGAAGATTTGCCAGAATGATTACTGCAAGGGCAGGATTGTAGTGTAGGAAGAGATTGGGTCATCTAGCCTATATTCACTGAAATTTAGAAGAATGAAGGGGGATCTATTTGAAACATATAAAATTTAGACAGAACTGAACAAACTGTATGGAGTGATGTTGTTTCTTCTGGCAGGGAGATCTAGAACAAAAAAATCAGAGTCTCAGGATATGGGATAGATCATTATGAGTGGGATGAGGAGAAATTACTTCACTTAGAGGATGGTAAACCTGTGGAATTCTCTACCACAAAATGCCGTGGAAGCCAAATCACAATATATTTAAGAAGGGAATAGATAGATTTCTAGATTATAAAGAAAGGAGAGAGTTGGAATGTGGCATTGAGATACAAAATCAGACATGAAAATCAGACATGGAGCAAGCTCCAAGGCTGAATGATGTACTCCTAGTTCCTACATCTATGTAAGCAGTGTGTTTTTTTGAAAGGAAGATGTGTATGTTTCTGAACCCCTGAAATTGTGGACAATTTGAATAACCAGCAACAAGTATTTTCTGCCTTTAAATAAAGAGATTATTCATTTATGCATTCATCCTGGAAATTTAACTCTACATTATACACTCACTCTCTCAAAGAAAATACAGTTAAAGAAAATAGCACACTCTTACAAGCCAAAATATGATCATAATTCTTATGGCTTATCTTGGGAAAACACAGGTTGCAGGCCCAGTGTAGAAATAGTTTTTCATTCCTGAAGAATAGATGAAGTGATTTCAATAGTCAAAGTTATATACCAGAGTCATTGCAGGATACTCAAAGGGATGTGTTTCTTGCAGGTCATGAAGTTAGTTCCTCCTGACTTTGTTACCAGGAGGTCTTTTTCTCTACTTGCTGACTTGAAAAGGTTTAAAAGCCTTGCAACATTAGTTTCCAACTCTTAAGGTGTCCTTTACAGTCCTTTCAGTTCTGCTATTTTACAGTTGTGTTATTATGCAGATAGCATTTAAAGATTTAAGAAAGGAGACCAAAAAGGCTGCTTTCTTTTATGGTTTCTCACTGTCCCCTTTTCTAAATAGTGTTGGGCTTCAGTTGATCATCCACAACCTGGGCTACTGTTTCAGACGTTCAACCTGGAGTTTGAGTCAATCACCATCTTGGCTTCATGAAGAACCATGCAATTAGGATATCGGTATTGACAGTTTTCAATCTGGAATGTATTGTTTTGTCCCTTCAAGACAGTTTTTGAATCCATAGGCAAAGACACTAGGTGGTTATCATTGTCCATTTTAGAAGACCTAGAAGACTGAATCCAAAAAATTCCACACAGGATATAGTTTGCATAAACATAATAGTTATGAATATGCCTTTAATGGACCTGCCAGTATGCTGAAGGATGTGAAGGAGAGAAGAAATGTGTTTGCCATGTTCAGAGGGAGTACCAAATGAAAGTTGTCTGCTTGTTGAGAAAGACAGAAAGATGAAGAGCTATGTTCATCTTTGACATTCTAGTACAATGCTTCCCAAACTGGGTTCTATGACTGGAAAAGTTTGGAAAACCCTGTCTAGTACAATGCTTCCCAATATTTTTTCCAGTGTGAGCCCACAGACTTTTTGTGACATCAAAGTGAAAATCTGGGGAATATGATATTATTGAGCTTTCGGGGGGGAGGTGGGGGGAGGGCGATGGAGTGGAGTGACTTTAGGTCTTTAATGAGGGGAATGGAGAACAGATTTGAGCATTGGGGATGTTAATGAAGTGACAAGGCTTTTAAAAAAAAACAAACACCTGTCTTTTCACAGGTTTTGATGCAGCAGCAATTAGTCCTCAATTCATTGAGCTACTCCAATCAATAAAAAAAAAAGGGAATTAAAGGGGCCTCACAGATATCAAAAATCAGTCTGAGCCACAAAATGCCTTGCAGCTTGTGAGTCCAATATCTTGTATGGAACCCAATGAGATGGAGGCAGTGGTAGAGGAATTATGATCCACTGTTTTGGAAACCTTGATCTAATAATACAGTTGTACTTGTTTTCAAATTGCACCCAGATGTCAAGGGTATTGTTGTTGAAACCTCTTAGCCTCTGCTATCTAAGGCTACTGGATAGTCATCATGGGAATCCTATTGCAGATGCTGGCGAACCATACTTAGAACACAGAATACAGAACATAGAAAAACTATAGCACAAAGTTGCACTTTGGCCCACAAGTTGCGCCGATGATATCCATACCTACTAGGCTTACCTATAACCCTTAATTCTATTAAGTCTCATGTACTCATCCAGAAGTCTCTTGAAAGACCCTATCAAATTTGCCTCCACCACCATAGAAAGCAGCCAATTCCACTCACCCATCACCCTCTGAGTAAAAAACTTACCCTTGATATCTCCTCTGTACCTATTCCCCAGCACCTTAAACCTGTGTCCTCTCATAGTAATCATTCCAGCTCTTGGAAAAGGCCTCTGAGAATCCATCTGATCTATACCTTTCAACATCTTATACACTTATTAGGTCACCTCGCATTCTTCATCTCTATAAGGGAAAAAGACCTAGCTCCTGCAATCTATCCTCATAAGGCATGCCATCCAATCCAGGCAATATCCTTGTAAATCTCCTCTGAAAAATCTACTTCAGTGATTCTCCTCCACAAAGAACTCCAGAATGCACCAAGTACCCCAGGGACAATCCTATGACTCATTACTTCCAAGAGAATTGTTTGCACACTCATAGAACACAGAACTTTACAGCGCAGTACAGGCCCTTCGGCCCTTAATGTTGCGCTGACCAGTGGAATCATTCTAATGACCCTCTAACCTAAACTATTCCAGTGTTATCCATATGCCTAGCCACTGACCATTTGAATGCCCTTAAAGTTGGCGAGTCCACAACTGCTGCAGGCAGGGCATTCTACGCCCTTACTACCCTCTGAGGAAAGAGCCTACCTCTGACATCCATCCTATAACTACCATCCCTTAATTTAAAGCTACGTCCCCTTGTGCTAGCTATCACCATCTGAGGAAAAAGGCTCTCACTGTCCACGCTATCTAACCCTCTGATCATCTTATATGCCTCAATTAGGTCACCTCTTAACCTTCTCTCTCAAAATAACCTCAAATCCCTCAGCCTTTCCTCATAAGACCTTCCCACCATACCAGGCAACATCCTGGTAAACCTCCTCTGCACCCTTTCCAATGCCTCCAATTCTTATAATGTGGTGACCAGAATTGTAAGCAATATTCCAAGTGCGGTTGCACCAGAGTTTTGTACAGTTGCAACTTGACTTCACGGCTCTGAAATTCAATCCATCGATAAAAGCTGACACACTTTATGCCTTCTTAACAAGCTTATCAACCTGGGTGCCAACTTTCAGGGAGCTATGCACATGTACACTGAGATCTCTCTGCTCATCGACACTACTAAGAGAGTTCCATTACCCTATATTCTGTACCCCTATTACTCTTAACAAAGTGAATCACCTCACACTTTTCCGTATTAAATTCCATTTGCCACTTCTCGGCCCACCTCTGAAGCTTATCTATGTCCCTCTGCAAACTGTAACACACATCCTCACTGTCTACAACTCCTCCGACTTTGATGTCGTCAGTAAATTTACTAACCCATCCTTCTACACCCTCATCTTGGTCATTTATAAAAATGACAAACAGCAGTGGTCCCAAAACAGATCCCTGATGTATACCACTTGTAACTGAACTCCAGATTGAATATTTCCCATCAACCACCACCCTCCGTCTTCTATCAGCTAGCTAATTCCTTATCCAAACTGTTAAATCACCCTCAATCCCATGCATCTGCATTTTCTGCAGTAGCCTACCATGGGGTAGACTCTTCTAATTAATCCTACCAATGGGAATACAATGTCACATTAAGAGGCGCATTTGCACTTTAACTCACCAGAAACTCTGCAGTGAAAATGAGGAGTGTCCACAATGCCATCAAGTGGGCAAACCATTAGTCATATTAAAATAAGGCTCAGGATTTAAAACTGACCAGGTTATATGCTGACAATTCAAGGAAAAATTGTTTATGGTCCCAACACCTTACCAATATTTGCCCTATTTAATATTAGAGCTTATATGTATCATTGTAGGGGTATACTGCAATGCTTGAGCATGCTAGATACCAAAACTAACTGAACAAATTGAATAAAGGTTACACTGCATCAAACAAATCTATTTTGTCATTCTGTTATCCTAAAATAAATTTGGTTACTGTTTGTATTTTTTGAGCTATGACTCATGAGAATCCTTTGACAGATTGGAGATGTTTTGTACACTTCAATCTGGCATGTGTCTTGGAATAGTAAATTCATTAGACACTGACATCAATAGAAGAAAGGAGCAAATATATGAGGAAACATTCAGCAGAAATATGGCAAAACTAACTGATCTATCTGAATATGTTACAATAAAACACTGAGGTGAATAATATGGCACCAGCCTATGCACAAAAGGAACCATCGCTCCTCAGAACCTCCATGTATCTGCATCCGACTGAATTAATCTCAACTAAAGGTGTATGGTCAACTTATTTCAAGTATATTCATACCCTATTGTCTCTGGGACCAAGAACTGAGGATCAGTTGCCAGCAGATGCTAAAGGACTGCTAGTTGCTCTTCATACAGAAATATTTGTTTTACGTTCCAGGCATAAACAAAGTTTAATTCAGTGGCCACCAGAGATCAAAGAATCTAGATTAGCAAAATAAAGGGATGACCCTCTTAGAAGGAGAAAGTCACTTAGGAGGAATAGGCAATTATTTTAATGAG
Source organism: Sphyrna mokarran (assembly GCA_024679065.1). Lineage (NCBI taxonomy): Eukaryota > Metazoa > Chordata > Chondrichthyes > Carcharhiniformes > Carcharhinidae > Sphyrna > Sphyrna mokarran. The sequence goes on from JAGIQG010000003.1 coordinate 113,302,603, forward strand.
CTCTTCTTCAAGTTTTGCTCATCATATTTTGAGATCCATACCCAATTAGATAAAAATTAATGAGCTTTTCTCAGAGAAAATGTACAAGCTCTTGGCATTCAAAACATTTTTGGATCACACTATGGGATGCATTAATCATTAAACTTGATTGTTTCAGGTCCTAGCATCCAATAGTACAGGGCTTCTGAGCTCCAAGTGTTGCAGAGGTACATTGGGCTGCATTCTCATCCCTACTGAGTTAAAAGGAAATATTACAGAATTATTCAAAGGTTTGACTTTTTAATCTCCGTGATTTCACAATTTGTTTTTCAAAAACTATTCCAGAAACAAGAATTTGTTTTTTTAGTTTCCATCAACTTGGTAGAACTTTATAGTCAACAATCCTGAAGACATCTATTTTGCCTTAAGTGTAAAAGATGTGAAGCAATCAATATTAACAAATATACAAACAAAACAGAATAATCATTTACATTTAGCTTTAAATTTCTACAAACGTGCTTTCTAGCACTCACCCTAATAAATTATAATTTTACTCAGCTATTTCACTGCTCAAATAACAAGGGTGACTTCTGAATAGATATAATGGTCATCTTTCTGGTTTCCTGTCAATAACATGGATCCAATTTTAACACAGTATATGACTGAGTTCAAATCACATCCATAATGTCAGAAAACTACTTCTACACCGTATATATTATTAAACTGCAGATTATTAGAAAGTATTCTCCATTTGACACCATAATGTAAAACAAATCAAATCTATAGTAAAAAAATAAATTTAACCAAACTTAGCACGTGAAAATTTTCGACTTCAACGGCAATAAATTAAACAAAATAATTGTTGGTATTTATCAGTCATATGCTCCTGCTGAATTAATAAAGGAAAATACGTACGATTTCGTTTCTCTGCATTTTCAACGTCTTCCTCGTTCTCAGGATCAATATCTTCTGCCTGAGTAATCCAGTCCAGGTAGCCCTTGAGGTCCTCTTCAAGTTGTTGTTTCTCACGTAGTTTCTGAAAGTCTCCTCTGGCCTTGGCCTTCTCTCTTTCCTTAGAAAATTCACTGCAGGTGTTAGAGTAATAACAAAATTTTCAGATAGAATGATTATGGTGAAATAGAGAAAAGGGTCTCAATTATCACTATTTAATTTCTAATTGTTAGTGTTGACTGTAAATATAAATGCCAAATAATAGGCACATATTCTGCAAACAAATAATGTTCATATTACATTTTGAACATAAATAATTGATCACAGTAGCCTGATGCATCTGAAAAATAACCACATTAGTAAATTATGGAATTGAATTTAAATAAAGTTTGGTAATTTGTTGGTTAATAATAGAAAAATATGACCACAAATCTGGTGTATTATTGTTAAAACACAATTAGTTCATTAACAGGCTGCAGAAAAGGCTACCTATCTCTTTTACCCATCATCTTCAGATCTATAACTTGTAGTGGCAGTCAATTTTCAACCCCTCAGCAGTAAAGATATGGTAGCTTGCTGAAAATTACACAGCATTTATTCTCCTACCCTCCCAAGAACCAGGGTGCCATCATTTTGATAGAATGGTCTGGATAGAATAGAGAAGTTTGGACTGATTAGAAATAGAATAAATAAATAAATAGAATAAATAGTCAGCATGGTTTTGTCAAGGGCAGGTCATGCCTTACGAGCCTAGTTGAGTTCTTCAAAAATGTGGCTGAACACATTGACGAAGGAAGGGCGGTGGATGTAGTGTACATGGTACTTTAGTAAGGCGTTTGATAAGGTCCCCCATGCAAGGCTTCTGGAGAAGGTGAGAGGGCATGGATCCAAGGGGCTTTGGCCTTGTGGATCCAGAACTGGCTTGCCGGCAGAAAGCAGAGAGTGGTTGTGGATGGGTCTTGTTCTGCACGGAGGTCGGTAACCAGTGGAGTGCCCCAGGGATCTGTTCTGGGACCCCTGCTGTTTGTCATTTTCATAAATGACCTAGATGAGGAAGTGGAGGGATGGGTTAGCAAGTTCGCCGATGATACAAAGGTCGGTGGTGTTATGGATGGTCTGGAGGGATGCCAAAAGTTGCAGCGGGACATAGACAGGATGCAAGACTGGGCGGAGAAGTGGCAGATGGACTTCAATGCAGATAAATGTGTAGTGGTCCATTTTGGCAGGGATAATGGGATGAAGAAGTACAATATAAGGGGTAGGAGTCTTAGTTGTGTTGTAGAGCAGAAGGATCTCGGGGTCTGGGTCCATAGGACTCTTAAATCGGCCTCGCAGGTGGAGGAAGTGGTCAAGAAGGCGTACGGTGTACTGGCCTTCATTAATCGAGGAATAGAGTTTAGGAGTCAGGAGATAATGATGCAGCTCTATAAGACTCTTGTCAGACCCCAGTTGGAGTATTGTGCGCAGTTCTGGTCGCCTCATTATAGGAATGATGTAGAGGCTATTGAGAGAGTTCAGAGGAGATTTACAAGGATGCTGCCTGGATTGGGAGGCAGGCCTTATGAAGATACGTTGAGGGAGCTGGGACTCTTTTCACTGGAGAGACGTAGGTTGAGAGGCAACCTGATAGAGGTTTATAAAATGTTGAGAGGAATAGATAGGGTGGACTCTCAGAGACTATTCCCCCGAGCTGAAATGGTCACTACGAGAGGACACAGATTTAAGGTGCAGGGAAGCAAATACAAAGGAGATGTCAGGGGTAGGTTTTTCATTCAGAGGGTGGTGAGTGAATGGAACCAACTGCCGTCGGAGGTTGTTGAGGCAAACTCACTGGGTCTTTTAAGAGACTTCTGGATGAGTATATGGAAAAGAATAGGATAGGGGGTTATAGATAGGTCTGTGGATTGGTAGATGTGATCGGCACAACTCATGGGCCGAAAGGCCTGTTTGTGCTGTATTGTTCTATGTTCTATGTCCATAAGGATAAAGCATGTGCTCACAAAAAATTAGCCCAAGAAAATCAGGACCCACTGTACAAACTCCTCCCTACATATCTGTACGTAGAACAGGTTTTTCTGGATAATTTTGCGATCTTTAACAGAGAATTAAGAACAAATGAACATCCATGATAACAGCATGTCGCATGTGGATCTCTCCTTGGAACTCTACTACAGAGACATAAATTTCAGTATTTTCACATTTTCAGCACTACTCTGAAACATGGGGTATGGCTCATGCTTAGGTTTTTAACAATGGTTGACCAAACTGTTCATGAATAAGTACACAGGAAAAGTTTAATAATGACTCCAGAATTCCAAACATTGTCCCTCACGCGTGGTTCACAGCAACATTTTCAGGTGCCATGATAACCCCCATGAGGTCCATGGTGGATCATCGATTGCTTTCCCTGTAGGGCTCATTGGGTATAAATTCCCCTGGTAATAGAAGCCTGCCCAACTAGAATTCATTACCTGAGCCAGTCACAGGCAAGGACTAGTATGCATACACCACGGTCATGAATTTACTCTGCATTCTATAATAAACTATGTTTCTTTCTAGTCAGGCTTCCTAAGTCATTAAATTGGCAATGAGGAACAAGAAAAGTTTTGGACTGCTTTGCCTTTTAATGAACCTTGTAAGATAGTGATAGGGAGATATTGAAAATGCTATTGTTTGGGCAATTGGGAACTTATGATGTGGGCGAGGAGGAAAGGCCCTAGTATGCCAAAAGAATAAAGAATGGTACAGCACAGGATCAGGCCCTTTGGCCCACCAAGCCTGCACCATATTAGCAAGAGAACCACTTTACAAACAAAATGGAATAATCATTTACATTTAGCTTTACATCTCTACAAACCTGCTTTCTAGCACCCATCCTAATAAATTATAATTTTACTCAGCTATTTCACTGTTCAAATAACAAGTGTGACTTTTGAATAGATGTAATGATCATCTTTCTGGTTTCATGCTACTGAAGGAAGCCTACCAAGACTTCTTATCAGTAACATGGATCCAGTTTTAACACTGTATATGACTGAGTTAAAATCACATCCATGATGTCAGAAAACTACTCCTACACCATATATATTAAACTGAAGACTATTAGAAACTATTTTCTATTAGACACCATAATGTGAAACAAATCAAATTTATTGTGGAAAAATAAATCTAACCAAACTTAGTACATGAAAATTTTCAACTTCAACTGCAATAAACTAAACAAAATAATTGTTGGTGTTTATCAGTCATATGCTCCTGCTAAATTAATAAAGGAAGATACATACTATTTCCTTTCTTAAACTAAAGACATTTTGCCTCTATGCAGTCCATATTCCTGTCTATTCATATATCTGTTAAGATGCCTCTTAAACATTGCTAATAAATCTGCTTCTACTACCTCCTCTGGCAGCACATTCCAGGTACTTGCCACCCTCTGTATAAAAATATAAGAACGAAATATTTCTTCCAGGCAAACAGGATATAAGGGGAGGACCGGCAAAAAGTCATCCTCCTTATTCTTGTAGGGCCCTAACTTTTATCATCATAAGAAGTTTAACCTATCCAGCAACCAGATTCAAAATCTTTTGATGAATTGGTAGATGTGGTATGACCCTAAATCGTCTGTGATATTGTAATGCTACAGATTTAACACAGCAACTAGGCTTCCTGAGGGACGAGTCACTGAATTCTTGACAAGACTGTGAACTTGGTGGAACACTGAATATGGGTCAGCACTTTGGGAAATGTTATAGGATTGTTTAGGATGTGAATTAAGAATTTTGTGACCCAAATAAAGCTACTGACTGAATAAATTCTGGACCTCAAGAAAGCCATAAAACTGACCCTTCAGAAAAAAGAGATCCAGGAGCTTCAGGGTCCAAAAATAGTATCGTTCACATCTTGGTCAACCCCCACACCACAAAACCAAGTCTCCAGTGAATATCGCTCATGTCTCCCACTTGCATCCAAGAGAAGTGCAAATGGAATCGAAGGTCATGAAATTCAAAATCCAGATGGGAAGTCTCTCCACATTACTGAGAGGAGCAAGAATTTTGTAGTCCTCATCCAGGCTGCACTTATAGTCATAGGATCCACCCCAGTGAAAACTACCGAAACAGACAAAACACACACTGCCCAGGCCAAAGGGTGAAGCCACCTCAGGACAAGACTTTGAAACTAAACGATCTTGAGAATGAGGAATTGATGCAACTCAATTATATCATACACCCAAAGTGGCTCCAATCAAGATTAAACTCCAGATAAATGGTCCTAGATATAAGAGTAGACATTAGTTGTATCTATTATTGGGGAGCCCTCAATTATTGTTATGACTACTGTAACCCCAGTATGTGCACGCAACAGAATCCCTCTAATAGTGGTGCCACAAGAGAAAGCCTTTTGTAAAAGTCAAACAATAATTGCTCAACAAATATACTAGTCCATTCTGGCCCCCTGAGACAATTCATTGTAACGGAAGCAGAAAGGAATTATTGGTAAGGCCCAGGTCAGAAACTTCAAAGTATTTTATGAAATTGACCTAGACACTAACTTTTACATTTTATTTTGGCATTAGGGTGAGCATAAGATGTTCCATTCCAGGAATAATCCAAGTAATCCAATCAGAAGCTTTAATCAAAACAAACTTTATTTAAGAACAGTTAGAATATAACAAAAAGAATTAGCATAACATTTACCAGTTAAAATACTTTGTCATGGCAAAGTGTAATCCTTAAGAATTACATATCTCTATTGTTTCAGTGTAAATCAATACCCAATGGACATACATCCTTCTTTAGAATTAATTAGAACGAAAACAAGTATGCTCATGTAATGCTGGATTTTCAGCCTTTTAGCACTTCTGGACATAGATTCAAATAACAGTTTCCAGGGAAGGGTATATCCTCTACAAGTTCCAAAAGAGTAACTCTGAGAGAAAGATTCACTCTAATTCAGCAATCTTCAAGAAAGAGACTTATTACCTGGCTGGTTCCAGTCTCTAACTTCAGACAGGCGAAAAGAGAGACATTGTTCGCTCAACTCAAGAGCAACATTTAAGCTTGAATATTCTGTGTAAGCCCAGTTTCCTGAAATTAAATGGATACTGTCTAGTATACTGCAGGCCTCCTGATCGCTGATCGTTCAATTGCTGGTCAGCCCCGCAATCCCTGCATCACACGTGCAACCCCCACAGCCTGATTGCTGGCCCTCCAAATGTGCCAGGGCCAGCCTCAACTCTTTGCACTCCCAGCCCACCTTGATATAAGAACATAAGAAATAGGAGCAGGAGTAGGCCATCTAGCCCTTGGAGCCTGCCCTGCTATTCAACAAGATCACGGCTAATCTGAAGTGAATCAGTTCCACTTCCCCGCTTTCTCCCCATAATCCTTAATTCCCTTGTCTATCAGAAATCTATCTACCTGTGACTTAAATATATTCAACAAGGTAGCCTCCACCACTTCAATGGGCAGAGAATTCTAGAGATTCACCATCCTTCGAGTCAAGAAATTCCTCCTTGACTTCATTCTAAACTGCCCCCCACCACCTTATTTTGAGGCCATGCCCTCTAGTTCTGCTATCCTTTCTAAGCGGGAAGAATCTCTCTACCTCTGTGTTCTCAAGCCTCTTCATTATTTTCTAAGTCTCTATACGATCCCCCCTCAGCCTTCTAAACTTTAACAAGTATAGAAACGCAGAGAGACCTGGAGGTGCAGGTGCACAAGTCTCTGAAGGTGGCAGAGCAAGTGGAGAAGGTTGTGAAGAAAGCATATAATATGCTAGCCTTTATAGGAAGGGGTATAGAATACAAGAGCTGGCCTTTAATGTTGCAGTTGTATAAAATGTTGGTTAGATCTCATTTGGAATACTGCGTCCAGTTTTGGTCGCCTTACTACCGGAAGGACGTGGAGAGTCTGAAGAGAGTGCAGAGGAGGTTTACCAGGATGCTGCCTGGTATGGAAGGTCTGAGTTACGAGGAGAGATTAGGCAAATTGAGACTGTTTTCCTTAGAAAGACGTAGACTTAGAGGAGATCTGATAGAGGTGTACAAGATTATGAGGGGTATAGATAGAGTTAACAGGGTTAAGCTTTTTCCTAGGACGGACTCGAATAGCACGAGGGGTCACGGGCTTAGGGTGAGGGGGGTAAGGTATAATTTGGATACTAGAGGGAGTTTTTTCACACAGAGGGTGGTGGGGGTATGGAATGCGCTGCCAAGTAAAGTGGTGGAGGCAGGTACTCTGAGTTATTTAAGAAATACTTAGATGGGCACATGAACAGAATGGGAATGGAGGGGTATAGAAAACTGATTTAAAATAGGATCATGAGCCTTGGGAGTCCCTGGGAAGTGTGTAAATAGATGATGATATTGATGTACTTGTTTTTATCCTACAGGTGCTTTGGTCCACTTGTTGTCTAACAAGGGGCATACACACGATGGGTCGTGAGAGGGCTGCTCTTGGATTTTTTTTTCAAGAGTATCCTAGTGCTTCACGTCGTAAGTGTATGCTTGACCTGGACCATTTGACGGGCAACACAACAGCTCAGTGACTATCGCTGTACTGTGCAGATACATGGATTTGGGCATGTGTCCGTGGGAGTTTGCGCATCCTCCCGTGCTTGCATGGGTTTTCTCCGGGTGCTCCTGTTTCCTCCCACATCCCAAAGATGTGGGCTAATTGGCAAAACAAATTCTCCCTAAATTGTCTCAAATTTGGTTTTTAATCCATAGATCTATAAACATAGACAGGGATCACAGGTAGAGGTGGGAACATCGGGGTGGCGGCATGGGCTCGTTCGGCCGAAAGGCCTGTATCCCGTGCTGTTTTATTCTTTGTTCTTTAAGTACAGACACAGTCTATTCAATCTCTCTTCATAAGTTAACCCACTCATCTCAAGTATCAGCCTGGTGAATCTTCTCTGTACACCCTCCAAGGCCAATATATCCTTTCGCAAATACGGGGCCCAAAACTGCACACTGTACTCCAGTTGTGGCCTCACCAATGCCCTGTACAGTTGCAGCAAGACGTCCCTGCTCTTATATTCTATTCCCCTCGCTATAAAGACCAATATTCCATTCGCCTTCTTGATCACTGCTGCACCTGCAGACTGGATTTTTGCGATTCGTGCACAAGGACCCCCAGGTCCCTCTGCACTGAAGCACGCTGCAGCTCTTCATCCTTTAAATAATAATCCCTCCCACTATTATTTCTACCAAAGTAGATTACTTCACATTTGCTAACGTTATACTCCATTTGCCAGGTCCTCGCCCACTCATTTAGCCTATCCAGATCTCTCTGCAGACTTTCCACGCCCTCCACGCAATTTCCACTCATCTTCGTGTCATCAGCAAATTTTGTGACCCTTCACTCAGCCCCCTCTTCCAGATCGTCTATATAAATGGTAAACAATTGAGGCCCCAGCACCGATCCCTGCAGCATTCCTATAGTCACCAATTGCCAACCATTGATTCCAACTCTCTGTTCCTGTTAGATAACCAATCCTCAATCCACACTAACACTTTGCCCCCAATTCCGTGTACCCTAACCTTCTGCAGCAACCTTTTGTGAGGCACATTATCGAACGCGTTCTTGAAATCCAAAAATACCACATCCACCGGTTCCCCTCTATTTAACGCACGAGTCACATCTTCATAGAAACCAATAAATTCGTTAAACACGACTTCCCCTTCACAAATCTGTGCTGCATCTGCTTGATCAAACCTTTCTCTTCTAGGTATCCTGCTATTTCTTATTTGAGGATGAATTCTAGCATTTTTCCAACTACAGACATTAAGCTAACCGGCCTATAATTCCCTGCCTTTTATCTGTTATCTTTTTTAAACAGCAGCATAATATTAGCCATTTTCCAATCCTCCTGCACTTCCCCAGAGTCCAGTGAATTTTGATAAATAATTACCAGGGCATCCACTATTACTTCTGCTATTTCTTTCAGAACCCTGGGATGCATTCCATCCGGACCTTCAGTCCCATTAGTCTATCAAGCACTACTTCTCTAGTGACAGTAATTGCATTAAGGCCCTCATCTCCTACCGTTCCTCTATCTTTAATATTCGGCAAGCTATTTGTGTCCTCCTCTGTAAAGACAAAAAAAACTTATTGTCCCTCACCACCTTCACAGACAGTCTTACCCACTCCCCCACCCACTGCCTCCCCTCCCCAATGACCCTTCTGTCCCCACAGCCCCAGCCCCCCAAGGAGGCTGATCCCTACCTCCACCCTGACAGCCAGCCCCAATCATTGGCCTCCCTCCCTCTGTCACTCAACCAAAATGCAGAGTGGCAGCAGAACCCTCCATCCTCACATGTTCCCCCCCCCCAAAGAGGTGCCATGGAGCTGATGGTGGCAGAAATCCAGCTGCCGCCACCAGCTTCAGAGACGCACGGAGGCCATGGCACTCACCAGGGAGCCTGCGAAACTGCCTTCACTCGAGTCTCCCGGCCCGCTGCACTACAAAATAGTGCAGCAGGATGCGAGAATTGCCCCCAATATTTTGCAGCAGATAATGCAACAAACTGTCAGTCCGGTGATATGCCCTGTGGCTCTACTTTGCCACACCATATGTGCAACATGCACATCTAAATTGTCAGACCAAAAGAACTCACTGGAATTTAAAGGGAATATTGGTCCTGCTTTCATCTTGTTGCACTTTGTTTATTTACACACAAATGTCCATTATAATTGCACAATTTGAAATTTTGAAATAAATGGGAAAAGCTACATTTATAATTAACAAGTAATAAAAAATGGGATGTGTGTGTTCAAAAATTCTCAATCCATACAAATAATCTATTTTGTATGAATTCAATATTGGTTCTGTGCTTAATTCAAAGATTAGAGTGTTGTGCCAAAAATATTTGATTTTCTCAGTTGACTGCCTACGAAATGTAAGCTTATTCAACTAATAAATGCAATGATTAGAATTGAAATCAATTAAAAAGTTTAAAAATATTTTAACAAAACAGGTGAAATTAGGTCAGACACTTAGTACAGCTAATTAAAGCCTGGATTAATTAATTGGCTTAATTGGTATTGCCACTGTGGTCAGCAGAGTCACTAATTAACTTGGACAATTATCATACAACTATTAGTTTCCAAGTGGAAATGTATTTCACATACCCTGACATATTTGCTCTGTAAATGAAACGAAATGGAAGGAATAATGCTTCAAACTTGTAGGAAAAATAAAGGCATGTAAACAATTGATCTGTTGCTAATTTCCTTGCTAACTCTCACCATTAGGAAATATGAGGGTGATTTCCCACCAAAATTCTAAGTGTTGAATTGGCATGAAAACTGGAATAAGACATCAGAGACTTCAGAGAAGCATCTCCCACACTCTATGCAGTACAGAGTGCACCAGCATGAATGATTGGAGAATTCAGTGGGCCAAAGCTATTCTCTGAACGAGCCACTGCACACGCGCCAGCATCAAGATCAGCACACGCACAGTGGCCTCTGTCTGCCAACCTCCCGATCACTGGCCAGACCCACAATCCCTGCAACGCCAGCATTCCAAGTTCCTACGGCATGATTGCTTCGTTCCTTGGCCAGCCCTGACTTCACCAAAAGTCCCCACCCTTCCAGAGTGCCAGATCCCCCTCCCCCTGCAGAATGGGGATGGCAGAATCTCCTCCAGGGTGTGAATAACGAATTTCCAAAATTTGCTGGTTGGTTGCTGTTGTTTCACGATTCGCACTACACAAACAGCACCTCACCATTAGTGCCTATATAACTTATAAGAACTTGCTGCATTTTCACGTTAATTGCTCATTAAATTTGTCTCAGAAAATTAAGACTAGCAATTAATATGTGATAAATAGGCCACAAGAAGGTAGTTGAGTGCATTGTGATATTCAATCTTCATTACATATAAAAATTTAAAATACAGTACAGTATGAATTCAGAATTGGAGGCAGGTGGTTGCAAAAGTCCCTCCTGGTAAGGCTCATAATGTATATACTCATACCCGCTAAAGACATGATTATATACATTCAAATAGAAAAATGCTTCCTATAACACAAGCCTAATAATTAATATCCTAGTAATTAATAGCATAATTACCCCTTTAACAATGTGATAATTGTTAATGACTGCCCATCAAGCTGCGGTTCAGAAAATGAATAATTTAAACTCTGCAGTGTCATTCCTTCAAGAAGTGAATTAGTGTTGGGAAAAAATATGTTTTCATTTCTTTTCATAATTTTCTTTTCTGTTTCTTTTTTCCCTCTCTCAATCCAATTTTTCTTGTCCTCTCATTATTTCCTGACGTTGATCCCACTTGTAACTGTAGACCCTCAAAACACCATCATTATCCACACTTGTCGAGGAGGTAAAGGCAATGTGTTCACTAGGCGAGTAATCCAGAGGCCCAGGCTAATGCTTCAGAGACACAAGTTCATACCTGAGCACTACACCTAATAGAATGTAAATTCAATGGATTTCTACGTCTGAAATTAAAAGTTTATCTCAATAATAATGATATTGAAACTATTGATAATTGGCACAAAAACCCATCCGATTCACTAATTCCACTCAGGAAAGAAAATCTGCCATCCTTACCTGGTCTGACTCCAGCAATACACATGACTCACTCGCAAATGGCCTTTGAAATGGCCAAGCAAGCCATTTAGATGTACCAAACTGCTACTGAATAATCAAAAAGAAATTAAATCAGGTGGACCACTCAGCTGCATACAAGACACTGGAAATAATAACAGCACAGCCTCCAAAGTTCTCCTTATGAAAATACAAACAAATGAATTAGTAGCAACAGTAGATGATTCAGCTCCTTGAGCCTGCTCGGCCATTCAATAAGATCATGGCTGGTCAGATAGTAAACTCAACTCAATATATCTGCCAACCCCAACAACATTTTACCTTGTTGCTTATGAAGAATCTATCTACATTGGCCTTAAAAATATTCAAAGACTCTGCTTCCACCACGTTTTGAGGAAGAGAGTTCCAAAGATTCACTACCTTCTGAGTGTAAAGATTTCTCCTCAAATCAGTCTTAAATGGGTGACGTCATTTTTGAACAATGACCTCTAGTTCCAGATTGTCCTACAAGATGAAACATCTGCTCTATACCCTTTCTAGATTCCTCACAATCTTATATGTTGTAAATCAAGTTTCTTCTTTTCCTTCATAAACGTCTGGGAGATTGTGCTAAAATTGGGAGAGCTGTCACCACAACAGTCAGGCAACAGCCTAAACATAGTCATACTCATTGAATCATACCTTACATACAATGTGTCGGCCACTTCCATCACCATCTCCAGATTTGTCCTCCCAATGAGGACATACTCCCAATAGTATACATTAATTCCAGATTCCAGGAAGTCACACGACATGACATCAAACACAGACAAGGAAACCTACTGCTGATTACCACCTACCATCCTCAACACTCCCGTAGCATATAAATCAGTAACCAGCCATGCTGAACACCAAATGGAAGAAGCACTAAGGATGGAAAGGGCACAGATGTACTCTGGGAGTTCATCACCAACAGTGACTCAGTCCTACCACTATTGCTCAAGACTGCTAAACTAGTTCTGGGAGAGATGGTGAGGGAACCAACAAAAAGGGAAAAATCGACATAACCTTGTTCTTACCAACCTACTAATCTGAGATGTATATGTCCAAAAAAGTATTGATTGGAGTGACCACCTTCACATTGAGGATTCCCTCCATTGTGTTGTGTGACATACCCATCACATTAAATAGAACTGATTTAAAGCAGATCCAGCAATTCAAAACAGGGCATCCATCAAGTTCTGTGTGCCATCAACAGCAGCAAAGCTGTATTCAATCACAATCTGTAACCTTAAGGCCCAGCATAATGGTTACTCCACCATCACCTTCAAGCTGTGGGACCAAACCTGGGGGTTTAATGGGGATCCCAGCATCACAGACACAAGTCTGTCACCAATTTAATCACATCACGCATTATCAAGAAACTGCTAAAGGCACTGGATTCTGCAAAGGCTTCAGGATCTAGTAAGATTCCAGCAGTAGTATTGAAACTGTGTATCACTACATAGTCACATCCATAGTCAAGTACTAGTACAGCTATAAGACTAGAATCTACTGACAATATGAAAAATTGTCCACGGATGTCCTGTCCACATAAAGCTAACACAAATCCAATCCAGTCAATTGCCACAACATCAATCTATTCTTGCTCATCAGCTAAGTAGTGTAAGGTATCAGTGGCTGCGCTGTCAAATAGCGCTTATGCAACAATACTCAACTTGCAGACTCTCAATTTAAGTTATGCTAGGGCTACTCATTTCCTAACCTAATTACAGCCTTTGTCCAAACATAGACAAAAGAGCTGAACTCTAGAGGTTAGGTGAAAGTGTCCACCCTTGACACCAAGGCAGCATTTGATTGTGTGCATCAAGGAAAAATAGCAAAATTGAAGTCAATGGGAATCAGGGGGAAAAAACTCTCCATTGGTTGGAGTCATACCTCACACAAATGAAGTTGGCTGCAACTGTTGAAGGTGAATCAAGTGATGTCCTAAGACATCACTGCAAGAATTCTTCAGGATAGTGTCCTACGCCCAACCATCTTCATTTGCTTCAATGATCTCCCTCCATCCTGAGGTAAGAAATGGGGATGTTTGCGAATGATTGGACAATTTTTAATACCATTCATGACTCCTCAGACACCAAAGCAGTCCATGTCCATATGCAGCAAGACCTGGGCAATATTGAGGTTGGGTTTATCAGCAGCAAGCAACAGTTACACTACATAATTTCCAGCAATAACAAGACAGAATTTAACCATCTCCCCATGACATTCAATGAGATTACCATCAGTAAATACTCCACTATCAACATCCTACGGATTAGCATTACCAGAAACTGAACTAAACCAGCCATATAAATACTGTGAATACAGGAATTTGGCAACAAGTATCCACCCTGACTCCCTAAAGTCTGTCTACAAGATACAAGGCAGGAGTATGATGGAATACTCATCACTTGCCTGGACGAATGCAGTGTCAAAAACACTCAATATGTTTAACACTGTCTGAAACAAAGCAGGCACCTGATTGGCACCCTATCCAACACTTAAAATCTCTGTTACGACTATGAGAGAAGGGATGAACTGGCTCTCCTCTATTTAATCGCCATGGTTGGTCATAATGAGTCCCATTTTCACAAAAATATGCCTTTTCCATATTTAAGCACTGAGCAATAAGGAGCCAAACAAATTTATTAACCACAAAATCTGAGAGAAATAATAAAATATGATGTCAAATATTTGGCACTCATGCATGTCAGCCCTGGGAAAGGTGATGGCCTAGTGGTATTGTTACTGGACCAGTACTCCAGGGACTCAGGGTAATGCTCTGATGACGTGGGTTTGAATCCCACCACAACAAGTGGTGAAATTTGAATTCAATAACAATCGAGATGATGATCATAAAACCATCGTCATAAAAAGCGTATCTGGTTCACCAATGTCTTTTAGGGAAGATAATCTGTCATTCTTATCTGGGCTGGCTTACCTGTAAGTTCATATCCACAGCAGTGAGAAAGGGCAGTTATAGATGGGCAATAAGTACTGGCCTAGTCAGTAATGCCTACATCCCATGAATGAACAAAATTTTAAAAAAACTACACGTGCACATATATGAGAATAAAGGGAGTTAGAGTTCAATAATAAAAATGTAAAAAAAATGGTTAAGTGTCCTTCGGATGTCCTTGAGGCATGGATTTTAAAATGCTGCAGATGAGCTGGTTCCTTGGATACAATCAGCTGCAGAAAATGTTGCAATTATTACGAGATCTCATTTCAACTGTAGGTTTCTGTTAGAGTTGGTTTTTCAAACCAGGCAACAATTTTAATCCAAAAGAGAGAAAGAGGGGGAGAGAGAGCAATCATCAGCCAAATTCCTCTGGTAACAACTTCCCTGTGAGTCCTTTATAAAGGATTCCCTTCACACACATTGTTAGCCACTTTAACACTTGAATTGCAGGTTAGATGTAAGGATTCGCATTCTAATCAGCAATCTCTGACTGTCTGTGCTGATGTGTGCTATTGCAGACCAGAACACTGCATTTGCCTGACGAAGACACAGAGTGTTGAAAGCTTGCAATTTTACTATCAAATAAATCAGTTGGATTTAAAATTGGTGTTGCTAAATTCTTACTGAGTTCTTACCACCCCAGTCCAACACCGGCATCTTTACATCAGTCCTTTATAAAACACAGTTACATAGTCTAAAATGGAGATTTCCACTTCCTGTTTTAAAAATTTGTCCTTGATTAGTTTCAGAGAAAGTCTCACTTGATGCCCATAAACCAGTTCAAATAGAGTAAAACCAGTGTACTTTAGAGGAGTTTTTGGTAGGGAACAGAAGGAAACTTAGTCTTTTATCCCAGACATTAGGGTACTTTTGACAATTTGCCATTGTTTTTAGGATCTTATTGTATTGTTCTTGCACCTTCTGCAACTGCAGGTAAGACACTGAAGACTTCAGCTGGGTCACACCCACATTACCCGTCACTTTCAGGAATAGTTGGGACATGCAATTTGAGCTCGGGTCTGACTGGAGCTCAGTAGTCAGCCTTTATTAAGTAAAGAATTGTGTTAATTCCCCTACCACTATTTTGGCAGATAGGCTTTTCAGGGGAATAGCCTTTGGGAACCATATAGCCACATCCATGATAGTAATAATGTATTGGTATCCCCCTCTTGTTTTGGGTAGGAGGCCTACTTACATCTTGCTGAATAGTTCCCCAAAAGTTGGCACAGAAATTATAATATTCTATTTCAGACTGGGGTTTTACCTCATCCTGGCAGGTGTGGCAGGTTCTGCAAAACTTTACTATATCATAGCGGAGATGTGGCCAGTAAAAATGCTGGCTGGAGCAGGCTTGGAGCTTTGCATAAACCAACATGCCTAGCCATCATGATTTTATGGGCTCGCCTTAATATTTTCCCTGATGTTACCTCAGTGGCACCACTCCTTGATGAATCACTGTCTACTCCTTAATTGCAAGTCTGCAGAGGTATCCACTACCTCATCAGCATCTAGGTTTGAACGTAGAAGCATTCAGAGATTGCCTCTACCTCAATTTCAGTTTTTTGTATTTTAATACACATCCACCAGGAGATAGAACAACTATCTAGACTTAAATCCACCCCAAAAATAAAGTTATACAAGCAATGAAGTTATTCTGCATTTAAAACATTGCAACAGAGCTCTATTAAAACAACAATCAGAAAATGTCTCCAGGTCACTATACATATACAGAGCTCCATCATAGAAAACATGGTCCCAGATTTGGCTTTTCTGGACCAGTGCATATGGAAGTGAGGTTACTGAATTTACTTTAAAAAGACCTCCCTTCCCCTGAATACCACTGAGATAAAAAATGTTTTTCTTTGCAATCAAATTTTCAGAAGCCCAATGTCTTTCAAGCCACATCCTCCAAACATGTTACAGTTGATTAATTGGAGATAGAGTCCTGAGATAAACCTAAAAGTCGGGACCATCCATCCTCAAATGGTTTTTAACAACAGATCTGCTTGCTGAGTCGCACAAGGAAGACCTATTTATTACTTGTTCTGATCCTCTGGAAAGATCCTGAAAAAGATCTCAAAGAACTAAACACGAAGTCATCTGTCTGCAGTGCCACTTGAGCCCGCTTTGACTGGGTTTTAAAAGTGATGGTGAAACATCTAGAGGTGAAAACTGAGGATGCTGCCACAGGAAAATTAGCAAAAATTGGAGCAGTGGAAACTGGAACTGGAATTTAAAGAAAAATAGATTGAGAAAGGCAGGAACAGGAAAGTGAGAGCAAGAGAGGCAGGAAGAAATGGAGGAGAGAGGATTCCACAAAGGAGAAAAGGAAACTACTATACAGATCTGGTATATACAGGGTTAATGTATCATTAGTATATTAATATAGTACCATCCCCATTGTGATGTAAGAAGACATATGGCCTAGATCTTGGGTCAGTATGGTATTGGTCAGAGATGTATTAAGACTCAGAGATGATTGTTCTATATCTATGTTAATAGTAAGGCTTCATTAACTACTTGTTATTATATACATTTACATTGTAAAAGTATGCAAGCTATCACCAATTCTCTGTCTCTGTACTTGCTTAAAATCTCTATTCTGATGAAAAGTCATTGACCTGTAATATTAATACTGCTTCTTTTGCTATAAATGTTGATTGATTTGCTGAGTATTTTAACAATTTTCTATTTTAATTTCTGATTTCCAACATCCACCAGGAATCTCTATCTTGTTGGAGAGTTTCAGAATTCTGTGGAAAATAATTCACCTTCTGACTCCCCAAAACATGTCCACAATCTACAGTCAGGAGTGTGATGAAATATTCTCCAATAGCCTGGAAGGTATTTCATCATACTCAAGAAGCATGACACCATCCAGGACAAACCAACCCACTTGACTGGCATCCCATTCTCTACCTGCAGCATCCACTCACTGCACCACTAGCGCTGCACAGTGGTAGCAGTGTGTATCATCTACAAGATGCACTGCAGGAACTCTACAAGGCTCTTTTGACACCATTTTCCCACCCACAATCTCCACCTCCACCATGTAACATATCTCCAACATATGTACAGGAACACCATCATCTGCAAATTCTCCTAGCCATATATCATCCTGACTTGGAACTATATTGCCATCCCTTTACTGTCACTGAGTCAAAATCCTGAAACACCCTTCTCAATAGCACTGTGAGTGCACCTACATCAGATAAACTGCAGTGGTTCAAGAAGATGGTTCACCACCACCTTCTCAAATGCAATTAGGGATGAGCAATGAGTGCTAACCTTGCCAACTTCAGTGAAATACCATGAAATAATGTAAAAAAAGACTGATTATCATTTCTCTCCTGATACTAGTGAACTTCATTATTTGCAACTCGGAGCAAAGGACCTCTGTAGCTGCACATATTGAGTTGGTTATGTTCTTTGATTCATTTCCATCTATAATTGTACCAAAGAACGTCTGCAGCTCCAGATTGGACTATACGTCTTTGGTATACCTCCTTTAACAAGGTTTTCACTCTTTCATTAGGAAAAAGAGCAGTATTGCTCACATTTTTCTGCTATAATAAGTGATGAATTATTGCAGTTTCCAGCCCCTTAATAATTCTTCCTTTAAGCAGTCATTACAGCTGCTTCACATTGATTTTTCTAATATCCATCTAAGTATGAAAGAAGCCAAGGCCTCTATACAAACTGTTTGTATATCTGTAACCAATTGAAAATAGGAAATTAAATAAATTCTATTTCTCATGCATTTAGAAAATAAGAGATCATATGCAAAATAAAAATTGTTCTTGGATACAGTTTGGTGTTCCATTCCCTTTCTTATTTATTAACAGTAGGGAATGCATATTGCTCTTATATTTGGATCGCATAAAGCAGTATTAGAATATAGAACAAAGTACACTACAGCACAAATAGGCCCTTCAGCCCACAAGTTGTGTTGATCATATCAGTACTTACCAGGCCATAGAACTATCTGTCACTCCCAATCCCATTAAATCCCATGTACTCATCCAGAAGTCTCTTAAAAGAGCCCAGCAAGCTCGCCTCTACCACCACTGATGGCAGCTGATTCCATTCACACACCACCCTCTGAGTGAAAAACTTACCTCTAACATCTCCTCTGTACTTGCCCCCCAGCACCTTAAACCTGTGTCCTCTTGTAGCGACAATTTTAGCCCTGAGAAATAGCCTCCAAGAATCCACTCTATCTATTCCTCTCAACATCTTATAAACCTCTATCAGGTCGCCTCTCAACCTTCGTTTCTCCAGGGAGAAGAAACCTAGCTCTCTCAACCTATCTTCATAAGGCACGCCCCCCAATCCAGGCAACATCCTTGTAAATCTCCTCTGCACCCACTCAATAGCTTCCACATCCTTTCTATAGTGAGGCAACCAGAACTGCACACATTACTCCAAGTGGGGTCTGACAAGGATCTTATAAAGTTGCAGCATTACCTCCCAACTCCTGAACTCAATCCCTCTATTAATGAAGGCCAGTTGACCATGTGCCTTCTTGACCACATCCTCCATTTGCGGGGCCAATTTAAGTGTTCTACGGACCTGGACCCCAAGATCCTTCTGCTCCTCAACACTGCCAAGACTCCTACCCTTGATATTATACTCCTTCATCCATTGGTCCTGCCAAAATGGACCACCACATATTTATCCGCGTTGAAGTCCATCTGCCATTTCTCCGCCCAGTCTTGCATCCTATCTATATCTCGCTGCAACTTCAGACATCCCTCCAGACTATCCACAATACCACCAACCTTTGTATCATCGGCGAACTTACTAACCCATCCCTCCACTTCCTCATCTAGGTCATTTATGAAAATGACAAACAGCAACAGTCCTAGAACAGATCCCTGGGGCACTCCACTGGTGACTGACCTCCATGCAGAAAAAGACCCATTCACAACTACTCTCTGCCTTCTGCAGGCAAGCCAGTTCTGGATCCACAAGACCAAAGCCCCTTGGATCCCGAGCCCTCTCACCTTCTCAAGAAGACTTGCATGGGGGACCTTATCCATCACCTTGCTGAAATCCATGTAAACCATGTCCACTGCTCTTCCTTCATCAATGTGTTCAGTCACATTTTCGAAGAACTCAACTAGGCTTATAAGGCACAATCTGCCCTTAACAAAGCCGTGTTAGTTTTTACTTGTATACTAAAACTGTTCACTATTCCAGGATCAGCCTGGCATGCAAAGATAAACTCGGCTTTTTTTCTTCACTGCAACCATCAGTTGCATCACTTAAATCCCTCTCTTCTGTCTCCTCCACACTCAGTCCAAAAAATAAGTGTGAGGATTTATTGTGGTCTTTTTGTTATTGGGAATGAACCCATCGGATCAGCTGTCTCTACCTGTCAAATCTGTTTCCTTATTCTCAGAACTCTGGATTTGAATTCCTACAATCAGATTTCTACCATGCCACTGTACTGAAATTACTTTCATCAAAGACACAATAACAATATTACTGTGACAATGAAAAAATATCCTCTTTATCCTTCTCACTGTTTTGAGTGATTTAACCACACCATTATCCTCCACTGTCACTCTACTGGCTGGAATTGCATTTGCCTGATTCCCTTCTTATTTAGCTAATTATAGCCAGAGTATTATTTGCAATGGCTTTTCTTCCTGTCCTATACTGTAATTTCTGATGTCCCCACAATTTTAATTATCACATGGAAGCTGACAAACCCCAACTCTATCGCGCCACCATCTCTCTCGATTCCTCCACTGTTGCTAAATTATCAGGATGCTTGTCCAACATCTAGTACTGGATTAGCAGAAGTTTTTTCTCATTAGATATTGTAAAGACTGAAGCCATTATCTTTTGTCCCCGACTACTAGCTCCATTTCTTTCTCTCTGGCAACTGGCTGAAGCTCAGTAAAACAGTCCATAGCGTGAATGTCAAATCTGACCATGAGATATGCTTTCATCCACATATCCACATTGTTATTGGAACCACTTATTTCCACTTATGTAACATGGTTAGAATCTGTCCCTGCCTTAATTTGTTAAGTTGAAATCCTGGTCCTGCCTTTTCTACTTCTAAACTTGATTATCCCATTGCACTTCCAACAAGTCTCCTCATTCTACCTTTCAGAAACATATAGTCACTGAAAGCTATGCTGCTCGTGTTCTTATTCATGCCAAGTCCTATTCTCTCATCACTCCTGCATTCATTGACTTACATTGCCTCACAGTCAAGTAACACCTCAATTTTAAGATTTTCATCCTTCTTTTCAAATCCCTCCATTATCTCACTTTTCTCTATCTCTGAAATCTCTCCCATCCCCATAACCCTCTAAGATATCCACACTCATCCAAAGTTAGGCTTTTCAGAATCCCAATTTTAATACTTCATCAGTGGTGGGCATTCTGGGCCCTAAGCTCTGGAACTCCCTCCCTAAACACTCACCTCTTTACTTCCCTTTCTTCCTTAAGATCATCCTTAAAACCTATACTTTTGACCTAGCTTTTTGGTCACTTGCTTTCAATATTGCCTTATGTGATTCAGTGTCAAATTTTGTTTTAAAATGTGCTTGTGAAGGACCTCAGGATATCGTATTACATTAAAGGTGCAATATGATCGTAGATTTCTGTTATTGTTCTTCTCTGCTTTTCACAATGTAACAGTAAAGTAGCAATGCAGATTTTCAGCCAAATATTATGGAAAGACATTCATTAAACTTGATAGACATTCATTAAACCCAGCCAACCCTCCAATTCATCTGTTTTGTTAAAGAAAATTTGTAAAAACACTTCTGAATATATGATGGCCTAGATCTGCGGTCAGTGGCAAAGAGACAGTACACATTCCTGATCTTGAAAAAATCTTTCTACAAAGACCTAGCAATTTCTGTGACATAAATTTCACCTTTCTCTGCTGGTGCATCTTAAATCTTGCACCAAGTGAAGGTGATCTTCAGCTATCCAGCATCAAGGAGGGGAAGCAGCCAAACACATTGAAGTATTTTCTCATAGCCAGCAGATAAGTAAAATGTCCTGACAATCATTCATTTTTCACAAATTTTACAGAAAACCAAGTAAAGATTGAAACATACATGAGAAGGTGCAAACTAAAATATAAACAACTTAACAAAATTATATTAAAACTTCCAAATCTTTTTAACATAATGTTGAAATTTGAAATTTCACAAATATTTTGTTTCTCAGAGCCAGGAAAATTATTTAGCAGGAGAGATAACTGCCACAAAAGGAAAGCTCATGTCAATTTAAGCAATTTGTAAAGATTGACATCTGTAAAGTTTTCACCACCACATCTTATGAAGCATTAAGGGATCATTGACAACAAATTCTCAAACTTCCCACTCACCTGCACATTTGCAGAAGTTACTGTCAGTTTCACAGTTGTAGCGTTAGAGAACACTAAACTTCACTACCATTACATCTGTAAAATTCAGGCCTAACTTGATACGTATTTCCTGCATTCATTCCTCCATAATAATACTATTGAGCAAGCTCTTGAATAAACTATCATCATTATATGCCAGACTGTGCTATGCAGAGGGGTGGGGAAATGGATAGAATTTGTTCATAGGTTTGGTTCTGCATAGAACAGAGAATGTAAATATTGTGTTGCTGCAGTAAGTAATCCTATATTAACTATAACAATATTAGAATTTCTTCTGCTGTATAGAGAAATAAAGGGATCATTAACAATTCATTGTAATAGGTATTATTTTTCAGCTGTATTTAATATAATTTTACAATGTGTTTATATATACAATACATTAAACTCAAAACTTTAGCATTAACAAAGATGTGCTAAGAACCTTATTGCATGATTAAAAGTATATTTATAATTGTTACAATGCTGAAATTGGATAATATAAGCCTGAATTGGTAGCATGAATATGTGGAAAGCTTGCAATAGATTCTGTGAAATTACAGTGCGAAAGCTCTCTTCTGACCCAAAATACATCCAAATATAAGCTGCTACAATAAACAGAACATTAAACATAAAGCATTCAATCAACAGTTTACATTTTCTACACTGCATGGACTGGCCTAGTAGCAACACACTATTCTTGCTCAAAATAAGTTTCTTGATAACAAATTCAATAGTTTGTTCAAGTTTTTGAACTCCTCTTGCATGATTCTTCTGATAGCTAACACTTCACTATAAAAGGACACTGGCATAGTAGCATAATATGATTGTCTACTGGTGTCCTTCTTCACAAAGACCAGAAATAGGGTTGGACCATAGTTCTTGAATGCTAGTTCTTGATATCAATGTTGCATTACTGGAAGATATGAAGTGATTCTCCCATCCCGCCACACTAATTGTTTAGACCAGGAAAATCGCATGTTGGCCGATTCACGGGATTCCTTGCGATTGCGCCTCCCAGACCCAGATTTCTGGTGGTGCCTGTGCGGCACTGGAAATCGGCTGGGAGGTAGGGCTGATATGTAAAATCTATTTTAAATTTAATTTAAATGTATTTAATAGTCCCAGGACGGAATTCACCGGGCCAGCTAGCATTTTCCAACAATCTCCCCAATATGATTTTAAACCAGCGGTGATTAGACTAGCTACCCACTTTTGGGGAACTATCTAGATGACCCCACTGAAGAAAGAACAATCAGAGCCCCCCCCAGAGACTCAGGCAATGGGGAGTGGAGGCCACTGGGCATGAGCACCCCGGCGTTCCAGCCTGTGGCCCTGGCACTACCCACTGGGCAAAGTGCCCATGCCCAGGGGCACTTTGGCACTGTCCACCAGGCATGGGACAGTGCCAAAGGGACTAGGCCTAGAGGGTGATCCATGGGAGTGGAGAAGTCCCTCTGCCTCTCTGCATGCGGATTGTTCGTGGCTAAAGAGAGGCCAGCAATCAGAGCAGCTTGTGGTGATGGTGGTGGTGGTAGTAGCAGTGATCAGCTGGAGTGTCTACCATAGGAAAGAGAGGTGGTCTGCTGAGGAGAGTCTGCCTGGAGGGCTGGTAGAAGTGATTGTCACTGCTGAGGAGTGGGGAGGAGGGCACAGAGTGTGGCTAGTTCTGGATGGGGTGGGCAGGGGGGGTTGGGGCTTGCCTCAGGAGCGTGATTGGGCCATGGAGGATAGTAGAGGGGCAGCCCTCTGAGGGTCCCCGACTGGCCAATGATCGAGCTGGCCAGCAAACTGCAGGTTGACAGATGGGGACTACTGTACATGTGCAGACGCCTGGAACTGTCTGCCCGGTATGAGTGTGCCCCACCCTTCAAGCTTTTAATGATATTCTCGATTGTGACCTCGACATTGCACAGAGCGTGGGAGATTTTTGTCTGAAGTCGCACTGAAAAAGCCAATGTGATTTACACCAGTGTTCCCACGAATTTGATACTCAGATTTTGTTTGGGAAAAGAGTGGCCATGAAGACAATATTTTTTTGACCAGCTATGGAGTAAATTGGCGAAAATGTAGGAATTGGTCACCAGCTTTCTTCACAGCCAGTAAAAACATACAGCATGGAGGGATCACAGAAGAAAAAATACAGGAGAAGATTGTCCTAAAATAATTATGAAAATATTATTTATCAAATTTGTTTTTTTTTTCCTTTCAGTTATCTAATATTTTCTGTCTCATTTTGTCAGGTACCTAAGTACACGTCACATATTCTAACTAAAAAAAGTAGTTGAATAGCTGACAGCATTCTAGACGTCTATCTGGGTAACCTTTGAGGCAGAAGCTGAGGGGAGCATGAAAGACATCGTAGGATGACTTAAAACTGTTTTTTTTTAATTGCTCTCAGTTGGAAAGTACTATGCTTGGGCTTATCTCTTTCTGGTGACATGGGGAATTACAATTATTAGGTCATACCCCATTAATTCATTTATTGATAAACTCCCACTTTAAACAAAGTTATACTGGAGGAAGATTTACTCCATGCACTATGTCTAGTAGAGATTAAAATGCTTTTAAACAGGTTATGGCTGTTTTATGCATAATACACAAATAAATTCTTTCCTCTTTCTTATAATGGATAAGTCTATCCACATGAACTGTTTCCATTGCACTCAATTTAAGTCAATGCACCAACTAATAACAACTAATTCCTCAATAGCGAATATGCTATTATAATATAGGTATTCTAGTATTGATAAAAACTTACTTCATGAACTGAAAATATCCCACAAGCATATAGATTAATTATAAAAAGGCTCTGAACACCAGCTAATTAAACCAAGTAGCAAGCTGAGCTTAAAAGAATTAATTCTTCTCAGAAGGGAGTTGAAGAATTATATAATATTCACTCATGTAACACAAAACATAATAATCCAAGGCCGTGCCCAAGAAAAACAACCAACCACACACACATTAAATATTCCAGGAAAGAGGAAATATTGTATTTTAATGTGAAAGATAAATATCTTAACAGTTCAAAATTACATGCAATTAATTCTTCCAGATGCATTATTTCATAACAAGTGATAGCAACTTGTTATCTCAGAGGAAATGAAGTGTCACTTTTTGCTCTCAATTCACTGTACCATACATGCTTGCCCATTAAAAAGAAACCTCAAACAAGGCTGAATCACAATATCTCAAGATGCATGCAAAAAGCATTTGTTTAAACAACAGCATCTCTAATGGAGCAGACGGAAGTACATACAATTCAACTGCTTACCCACTAAGTACACCAAGAACGAGGTTAAGTACAAAAAATGAGCCTAGTATGATTAGGCTAACAAAATATATCCATGGCCATTCTAATCCAACTCCATCATTCACCTGAAAAATGAGAATGCCTATTATGGTTTTACGCAACATAATATGGCAAAGCCCTTCAGCCAGTTACTTTGTTCCTTGGATATTAGATAATAATCAAAAGGTTATTGGAAAATTTTCCACTTTTTGGACTGACTGCAATGTTAAATTATAGTTAGGAAAGATTACATTTTTAATGAAAATCTTCACTAACATTTCATTCCTCCTTATGTAGAAACGAGTTGATACTTTTTGTCTTCCCAAAATCAAAATGGTAACTGGATTTAGGACTTTGCATTTCAGACAAAATGAAGTGGAAGCTTACCCGCTCAATACACCAAGTACAAGATTAAGAACGAAAAAAGATCCAAAGATGACGAGACTGACAAAATAGACCCAAGGTAATTCATATCCCATGGCATCATTCATCTGTAAAGATGACAGTAAGTTATGTGTCACAGCCACAAAAGTGGTTTGCTAAATTAGTTATAAAAATTAATATTTAAAACAAAGTGGATCTGTATGCCATCCACTTATTATTAAAAACAATATTTATAATCAAAATTTTCTATTATTATTTTTATTATTACAAAGAAGTTAAATTAATAATGCAGAATTAATTACATATACATTGCATTTCAAAATACAAAGCACATTGATGCATTTGACTTTAGATAATTTGTAAGTTCCTAAGAAATCATACCAGTAAACAAGATCAGGAACATCTGGATTCTGAAATAGGACACTCATATGAAGCACAGCATGATCGCTGTTCACAGTTGCACTTTCCAGAGAAGATTGTTTAATTATCCATATTCTAGCAGCCCATTAGCAACTACAGCTAAGCATATGGAGTCAGTTTACATGTACACTAATAGCATTCACCTTTCTCTGTCACCGTCACTGAGTCTATGATTGACATTTTGCTTGTAGCTTAAGGGTGTCTGGTTATCTACTGAGGGTAATTCTGTTCAATGTGTATGCCAATAATTTAGTTAGGCCAAAGAGAGAGTGATAGTAAAGTTGATAGATAATAACATTACAGAAGGGATGGTTGATACTTGCAAATCTAAAGGAAAATACAAAGAAACATTGCTAGTATGGGGAAAGAGAATTTGATGTTCTTGAGTATTGGATGCTTCATTCTGATTAAAAAAATAACAGTTGTACTGCTGTGGAAGAGAAGGATAAGGGATTTAAGATTAATACAGCATAAAATGTTGCAAAAAAATGTTAAGGTAACCTTCGATTTTATATTAAAAGATATTGGCTGCAAAATCAGACACTGTAGTGCCACTGGTTCTGGCACTCAAGCAGTCAGCAAATGAAAAAAAATTATGGGGTGTAAATCTGTAGATTTCTAGAACAGCCCATGCTGATTGCCAAATTTGGCAGGGCGATACAGTGGATGTGCTGTCAATGAGCAGGAGAATAAACATTGGGCAGATTGCGACACAAGTCATTTCTAACATTGATTGGGTGCTCCATCTGCCACTTTACTCTTCTCAGGTCCTGTTAACAATTCCTCTTAAACACGCAAGCAAAAAGGATCCCTTAATTGTGCTTTTGAAAGGGATCACAATACAACGTTCAGATGAGGGAACTTTGACTTTTTTTCCAATACTTTCAGCAGATATAAGCATTAGTGACAAGGCCAGCCTTTGTTGTTCATCCCTAATAGCCATCAAGAAGGTGGTAATAAGTGACATTCTTGAACTTCTACAGTCCCTCTTTTGTAGATGCACTTACAGTGCTGCTGGGATGGAAATTCCCCAGGATTTTGACCAGCAATAGTAAAGAAATGGTGATATTGTTCAAAGTCAGGATGCTCTGTGGTTTGGAGAACTTGTAACTGGTAGTTTCCCAAATGTCCATTGCCCTTGTCCTTCTAAATGATAGAGCTTGCAGGTTTGGAAGGTGCTATCAAAGGAGCTTTGGCAACTTCCTGCAGTGCATCTTGCATATATACACAATGCTGCCACTGTATGTCAGTGGGAGGGAGTAAATGTTTAAGGTCATAGATGGGATGCCAATCAAGTGGGCTGCTTTGTTCAGGTTATGAGTGTTGTTGGAGCCACATTTATGCAAACAGGCAGACAGTATTGCATCATATTCCTGACTTGTGCCTTGTAGATGATGGAAAAGACTTTGAGGAGTCAGGAGATGAGTTGCTCGCTGCAAAATTCCTAGTAGCCACAATATTTACATTGCTGGTCCACTTAAGTTTCTTGACAATGGGTAACCCCCAAAGATGTTGAGGATGTTGGAGGTTTCAGCAATGGTGATGCCATTGAATGTTGAGGGCAGTCATATTCTCTCTTGTTGGAAATGGTTATTTCCTGGCAATTGTTTGACATGCATGTTACTTGTCACTTATCAGTCAAAATCTGAATGTTGCTCAGGTCTTTCTATATCTGGACATGGACTTCACTAATATCGGAGGAGTTGCAAATAAACTAAAGGTTGTGCAATCATCAATAAACAATTCCACCTCTGATTTTATGACGGATCAGAGGTCAACATTGAAATATCTTAAGAACATTGAACTTATGTTACTAACCTGGGGATCCTGCAGTGATGTCATGGGGCACAGAGACGGTTGGCCTCCAGCAACTACAACCATTTTCCTTTCGCTAGCATGACTTCAATCAGTGGAGAGTTTTCTCCAATTCTCATTGACTCACACTCAGTGAAATGATGCCTGATGACAAGGGTAGACATTCTCATCTCAGCTCTTGAGTTCAACTCTTTTATCCATATTAGGATGATTTAAAGAAGAATGATGTGTGGTACTTGATAGATTAGATTTATTCTGCTTTTTGTGGACAGGATATATCTGAGCAATTTTCCAATACTGTTGTTTAGATGAGGCTCAGCTAGTTCTGGGGTACAAGTCATCAGCAGTACTGCCAGTATGTTGTCAGAATCGATAACTTTTGCTATATCCAGTGCCCCCAGATGTTTCTTGATATCATGTGGTGTGAACTAAATTGGCTGAAAACTAGCATAAATAATCCTGGGGACTACAAGAGGAAGAAATGATGGATTTTCTATTTGGCACGTCTGGCCAAAGATAGTTTCGAATGTCTTTTGCTCTCTTGTTCTGAGCTTCCCATCATTGAGGATGGGGATATTTGAGGAACTTGCTCCTGGGAGTCTTTTCTACATAATTCATGGCACCAAGATTGATGGTAATGGTAGAAAGAAATGCATGCTTGGGCCATGAGGTTGCAGATT
Source organism: Sphyrna mokarran (assembly GCA_024679065.1). NCBI lineage: Eukaryota > Metazoa > Chordata > Chondrichthyes > Carcharhiniformes > Carcharhinidae > Sphyrna > Sphyrna mokarran. Next base: position 113,331,062 of record JAGIQG010000003.1, read on the forward strand.
GTGGTTGTTTAGAATTCTGCTGAGGCTAATAACCCACAGAGCTTCACTAATGCTCAGTCTTGAGCTGCTGATCTGTTCTGAAGCTATTCTATTTAACATGGTGGAGGTGCCATAGCATACAATGCACAGTATCCTCAGTGTGAAGAGGCTTTGTCTCCACAAGAACTGAGTAGTGGTCACTCCTAAAGTGCATCTGCCCCAAAGGGCACCTCTCTTCCCTCCCAATATCCAGGAGGGACTTCAAAGGCCTCTGGTCCCACCAGCGAGACCTGGTCCCCATTGACCATACATGATCTCTACTGGCAGGGGCAGAAACTTTAGCCAGCCCAGACAACTGAATCACAGACTCACTAAAGATATGCAGAACAGTTTCTGCATATGGTATTCAGCCTTCCAGTGTCCTCAGGCAGTATAAAAAAAATGGACCAGGAAAATCGTGACTGGCATCCCCTCACTTAAATTTCTCAGCCTGCTGCACTACTCAAACAACACAGCAAGCTAGGAAAATTGTGCCCACTATTCTTCACTGGGGAGCTCCAAACATGACAAATGGTTATTTCAATTTTTCAAATGAATCAATTGCAGATTTTAGTAAAGACAGAAGTGTCTTAATTATTATAATCTGTTGTATTGCTTCATATTTTTTGAAAAATATAAACAGAAAGCAAACCTTAAATAAAACGTTAACTATTTGCACTGTTTTGATAAATGCCAAACAGGTATTATTCTTGATTTCCTGAGATAAATTTTCTCACAAATATTGTATGAAGAACATATTGCTTCTGATATTGGCTGGAATTCTCCGGCTTGTTGCTAGCTGCAGATTCTCTGGCCCCAATGACAATACACCCCCACTGTAGGTTTTCCAGTAGCATGGAATGGCTACAGTGAGAACTCCTACTGATTGCAGCGAGAACAGAAAATCCTGTCGCTAATGGACAGCATGTCGCCTCTCATTGCCGAGAAACCCATTGATGGGACAGCAGAAAATTCCAATTGTTATTTGAGTTGCCTATATTGAAACATTTCTTAGCTAATTACTTACCCAATACAGAACATCTGTCCATCCTTCCATGGTTATACATTGAAAAACAGTTAGCATTGCAAAAGCAAAGTTGTCAAAGTTTGTGATGCCTCCATTAGGACCAGGCCACCCACCCCTGCATTCTGTTCCATTCATGGGACACTGGCGACCATTCTCTGAGAAAGCACAAGGTGCTGGTTCATCTTCTGCTATCACGTCTGGAAATAGAAGGTGATAAGATTGATTAGTTTAAGTTATTAAACCCTAAACTTAAACATTAGAAAAGCTTGATTATTATTTGTACCATGAAAATGTAAGTTAAAACATAGATAAAGTAAATTTTAGTTTATTGATAATCATAAAATAGCATCCCAGTAAATCTATAAGGTATGTAAATACCAGGCAGACAATTAAGGTTTGCAAAAATATTTGTGAATCCTTTCTTTAATAATAAAAAATCCAATTCTTCAGAAAATACAATGAGTCAGAATATGCTGTCCCCATAATAGTGAACCAATTACATTATTTATGACTAAGTGGTACAGAAGCATTAGACAAATGGCATATGTGAATATCCAAAACCTGCAATCCGAGTTGTGCCGTTCTGCCATTAGCTTCATGAAAACAACATTTTGCTATCTGTTTCATCATTAAAATACATCAAATGGCATGAAGTTGCCATAATTGTGCAGTAAATATTATCTAAACATCACCACAGAAAGTTAAATCTTGCAATTTCAAGTAGAAGAACATGCTTAACAACTTTTTTATTTGTTATTCATTCTTTGAATGTGAGCATCGCTGGCTAGGCCAGCATTTGTTGCCCATCTTTCATTGCTCCAAATGGCTTGGTAAGCTATTTCAGAGGAAATTTAAAACTCAACCACATTGTTGTGGGCCTGGAATCACATTTAGCCATGCCAGGTAAAGGTGGCAGATTTTCTTCCCTGAAGGACATTAGTGAACAGATGTGTTTACAACAATCAATAGTGGTTTTATTGTCATTAGTCATCTTTTCATTTACTAAGATCAAATTTCAAGATAAACTGTAGTGGGATTCAAACACAAGTTCCTAGAGCATTACCTTGGGTGTCCACTTGCCCAGTGTCAATGCTATTGACACTATTACAACTATTACAAATGTAAGTCACATTCCTTTCAATATTAATTGTTAGACATATTCAAACTGAAAATTTAAAATATCTGCTTTTTTTTCAAAAACTTCACCTTTCTGCTTTTTTTTCTCTCATTCTTAATCTCATATTTTTTCCCTCCCTTTGGAAGGATGTTTTCACCCTTCCTAACAGCAGAATCTTCCCAGCCCATTTAAGTTGGCCCTCTCCATGGTAGGCTTCTGGGTAGCGGGGCCAGTGAGCCATGCAGTAGTCCGCAGACTTTGGTGGGACCAAAAGATCCCATTTGCAGCCAATGGCTATCAGTATCCACTATGCGAAAATATGTTGTGCAGGTTGGGGGAGGGGAAAAGAGGTTGGAATGGGGAGAGTGTGAGGAGGTGGTAGTTGTTGGAATATTCCAACCTTTGTTTCAATTATTATATTAGTTTGACATTGAATTCACCCATTTTATGTTCTTCTCAGTCCTTGCACCATTCCTTTCTCAATTCTTTAACCACATTAAATTCATAAATTTATCAAATATAGGAGCAGAATTAGGCCATAGCTCGCCAAATCTGCTCCTCCATTTGATCATGGCTGATGTGCTCCTCATCTCCATTTTCCTCCCCATAACTCTTCAACCTATTATCAAGTAAAAATCTATCTAATTCCTCCTTAAATTTACTTACTATCCCAGCATCCACCGCACTTTGGGATAGCAAATTCCACAGATTCACAACCCTTTGGGAGAAGTAGTTTCCCCTTAACTGTTTTAAATTTGAAACCCCTTATTCTAAGATTATGAGCTCACATCCTAGAATGCCCCACAAGAAGAAGCATTCACTCCATATCTACTTTATCCATACCTTTATCATCTTGTGTATCTCAATTGAATCTCCCATCATTCTTCTAAATTCCAGAAAGTATAGGCCTGAGCTGTTCAATCTCTCTTCATATGACAAATCCCTCATCTCTGGAATCAACCTAATGAACCTCCTCTGAACTGCCTCCAATGCCATAATCTTTCCTCAAATAAGAGGACCAAAACTGTGCACAATACTCCAGTTTCGGTCTCACCAATGCCTTGTATAATTGCAACAATATTTTTTAACATTTATATTCTATTGCTTAGCTATAACTGCCAACATTCCATTCATTTTTTTTTATTATCTGCTGCGCCTGCAGGCTAGTTTCTGTGACTTAAACAAAGACACCCAGATCCCTCTGCATCAGAGCACCCCGAAGTCCTTCCCCATTTAGATAATAAGTTTTTTCTGACCAAAATCCATGACCTTGCATTTATCCACGCTAAACTCCATCTGCCAAATTTTGACCTACTCTCCTAATCTACATCCATTTGAAAGGTTCTTATTTCCTCATTGCAACTTACTGTCCCACCTATTTGTGCCATATGCAAATTTGGCTATAGAGCCTTTTATCCCTGTATCCAAATCGTTAAAATAGATTATAAATAACAAGGGCCCAAGGGCTAAACCTGTGGCACCCTTCTAGTTACTTCCTACCATCCAGAAAAGAAAAACATTTATCCCCACTCTCCGTCTTCTATCCATCAGCTAGCCACCTATCAAGTTAATAAATTACGCCTAATTCCATGTGATCTAATCTTGTGAATTAACCTTTTATGTGGTATCTTATCAATCGTGTTCTAGAGTCTAGATATACAACATCGGAATCCCTATTAACCACTTTTCCTGTTACATCTTCGAAGAACTTTAGCAAATTAGTCATTGAGTATAGAGGTTTATAGCTTGCAAACAGGCCTTTCGACCCAACTTATCCATGCCACGCTTATTTTTAAACCTCCTAAGCTAACCCCAATTGCCCGCATTTGGCCCATATTCCTCTATACCCAACTTATCCATGTGACTATCTAAATGCTTTTTAAAAGACAACGATGTATCCACCTCTATACTACCTCTGGCAGCTTGATCCAGACACACACTACCCTCTGTATGAAAAAATAGTCCCTTTGGACACTTTTGTATCTCTCCCCTCTCACATTTAACTTATGCCCTCCAGTTTTAGACTCCCCTACTTCTGGGAAAAGATATTAACTGTCTAGCTGATGTATCCCTCATTATTTTATAGATCTCTATAAGATTACCCCTCAGCCTCCTATGCTCCAGGGGAAAAAGTCCCAGTCTATCCAGCCTCTCCTTATAACCCAGCCATCAAATCCCGGGAGCATCCTAGTAAATCTTTTCTGCACTCTTTCTGGTTTAATAATATCCTTCCTATAACAGGGTGGCCAGAACTGCATACAGTATTCCAAGTTTGGCTTACCAATGTCTTGTACAACTTAAACAAGACATCCCAACTCCTGTATTCAATGTTCTGTCCAATGAAACCAAGCATGCCGAATAACTTCTTTATCACATTGTCCACCTGTGACTCCACTTTCAACGAGCTACGAACATATACCCTGAGATCTCTTTGTTCTGTAACTCTCCCCAATGTCCTACCATTAACTGAGTAAGTTCTGCCCTGGTTCAATCTACCAAAATGCATCACCATGCCTTTGTCTAAATTAAACTCTATCTGCCATTCATCAGTCCACTGGCTCAATCAATCAAGATCCCGCCACAATCAGAGATAACTTTCTTCACTATCCACTCTGCCACCAATCTTGGTGTCATCTGCAAACTTACTAATCATGCTTCCTATATTCTCATCTAAATCATTAATATAAATGACAATGGACCCAGCACTGATCACTGAGGCACACTGCTGGTGAAAGATGCTGCTTTCAGATCTCAGTGGATCATGGCATAAGGAGGCCGACTGGCTACTGACGTTAATCATACTGACCTTCAGAAAAGCACAAGTGGTTAGCAATGAGGGGATGTGGTATCTATGCTAGTGATGTCAAGTGAACTTACAAAATTGAAGGCAATTTTTTCAAAGATTCTCCATAGCATGAACATACAAATTAGGAGCAGGAGTAGACCATTCAGCCTCTCGAGCCTGCTCCACCATTCAATAAGATCATGTCTAATCTAATTGTAGCCTCAACTCCACACTCCCACGTATCACAGATAACGTTTCACCCCTTTCATATCAAGAATCTACCTACTTCTGCCTTAAAAATGTTCAAAAACTCCACTTCCAACGTGTTTTGAAGTAATTAGTTCCAAAAACCCACTAACCTTAGACAGAAAGGTTTCTCCTCATCTGTCTTAAATAGGAGAGCCCTTATTTTTCAACAGTGACTTCTCGATCTAGATTCTCCACAACACGAAACATCCTTTCCACAAGACTCCTTCGAATCTTATGGCCGAAACCTCCTCTTAATCCTCATTTGTGGCTGAGATTTTCCAGTGGTGCTGAAAGTGAATGAAGTTTTGGCTGAAATGCCAAATTTTCTATTCTCACTCGCAACAGGATTGCCACAGATGAAACGGGAGGATCCTGCCCTTGAGGTTTCAATCAAGTCACCTATCACTCCAATGAATATAAGCCAACATTTTCTCATAAGACAATCCACCAAATCTAAGTATAAGTCTAGTAAACTTTCCTTATCATTATCAGTATTCAGTGAAAGTACTTGTAACTTAAAGCAACCCTTTTGAAAAAATTAAATTTACATATTAAATTTACAAAACTGATGAAAACATTAATGGATTCTTACTTGTGTCAGTGAAGTAACAGGTTTTGTGCATTTTTCCTATAAAGAGCTCCAGTCCTATGATAGCATAAATGATGATTACGAACAATACCAGTAAAGCAATATGTAGAAGCGGAACCATGGCTTTGATGATGGAGTTCAAGACAACTTGTAAGCCTTCACATAACAGAGACAACAACTTAGTTAGATATAAGATGAGGAAAGAATTGCTATGACATTACAAAAATAACCATAAAGATATCTGCTGTTAATATTTCTAACTAGACTGTACAATAAGAATACATGAAATTAATCTAGAAATACAAAGCAGAAAAAATATCCATTAATAAGGGCAGCTCATTCACACAGTGGTTAGCACTGCTGCTTCACAGCTCCAGGGACCTGGATTCGATTCCCAGCTTAGGTCACTGTCTATGTGGAGTTTGCACATTCTCCTCGTGTTTGCATGGGTTTCCTCCAGGTGTTTCAGCTTCCTCCCACAATCCAAAGATGTGCATGTCAGGTTGATTGGCCATGCTAAAATTGCCGCTTAGTGTTCTGATATGTGTAGGTTAGAGGGAGTAGAGGATAAAATATGTAGGGATATGAGGTAGGCCTGGGTGGGATTGTGGTCGATGCAGATTTGATGGGCCAAAGGGCCTCTTTCTGCATTGTACGGTTCAATGATCTATGAATATATTTACATAGAAACATAGAAGATAAGAACAGCAGGAAGCATTTGGCCCTTCGAGCCTGCTCCGCCATTCATTACGATCATGGCTAATCACCCAACTCAATAGTCTAATCCTGCTTTTACCTCATAACCTTCGATCCCATTTGCTCCAAGTGCTATATCCAGTCGCCTCTTGAATACATCCAATGTCTTGGCATCAACTACTTCCACTAGCTCACCATTCTTTTGGGGAAGAAATGTCTCTTCACCTTTGTCCTAAATGATCTACCTGAATCCTCAGACTGAGACCCATTGTTCTGGACTTCCCCATAATCGGGAATGTCCTCCCTGCATCTATCCTGTGGGTCTCTATGAGATCCTTCCTCATTCATCTGAACTCCAGCCAAAACAATCCTAAACTAGTCAACCTCTTCTCATACATCAATCCCGCCATCCCCAGAATCAGCTTGGTAAATCTATCCCCGGAATCAGTCTGGTAAACCTACAGTATCTCTTTATGTGGCCTACAATGTTCTTTCTTAAATGTAACTAGTCTACAACATAATTGTGAATTTTAAAATGTTTAAAACAAAATTATTCTGACAATTTGAAAAATTTCAATTTGCAACGCAATAATGTAAAAACCAATAGCCGAGATTCTCCAAATTCATTTACCACTGCTACAGCAAGAACTGAAAATTTGGCATTCAGCCAAAACTCCACTCATTGGAACAGGACTGAAGAATCCCAGCCATGGGCGAGGTCAGAAAATTCTGGCCTATATGTTTTCAATTTCCTTAAAGATTAGTTGGTGGGAAATCTGAAGTAAAGTAAAAGAGTCAACTTCAATAGATTTACTCTAATAATATGAGAAATTTTCATGTTTTTGGAATTCATATATATCGTGTCTAGTATTATAAAGCATATCAAAAAATAATGTTTGATCAGAACATTACTCAAATATAATAAAACAAACTAAATATCAGAATTATTTTGAAAATAACATTGGCAATTCTATTTCTTTGTTGCTAAACTGTGTTATTTCATATATTCGGCATAGGATCCAAAGAATCATCGAATCCCTATAGTTCAGAAGAAAGCTATTTGGCCCATCAAGTCTGCACTGACTCTCTGAACGAGCATCGTACCATCAACTCTCTTTCCCCCATGTTCCTGTAACTTTTGTGCATTTGCCATGGCCAATCCACCTAACTTACATACGTTACTTATATTGGACACCAGAGGGCAATTTAGAATGGCCAATCCACTTTATCTGCACATCTTTGGGCTGTGGGGGAAATTAGAGCACTCAGAGGAAACACAAGCACGAAAAATACAAAATCTGCAGTTACTTGAACCCGGGTCCCTGGCGCTATGAGGCAGCAGTGCTAATCACCGTTCCACTGTGCCACTCAGTTGAAGAGAGAATATTCAAATCCTGAACTAAATTAAATTTAGTAAACAACTCACATTTTTATATTGCCTGTATGCTACAGGCAAAATCTGCCATTAAGGCACATAAGGAGATTGAGGTTAGTTGGCCAAAATCTTGGTAATAGATGTAGGTGCAAGAAGTGTCTTAAAAGAAAATGAGGTTGAGGCAGAGAAGTTTAAGGAAAGAATTCCATAGCTTATGGCCTACAGAGTAGAAGACATAGCCCCTAAAGTATGAGCAAACAAAATTCAGAGTTTACAACTTGGCCAGCAGTGGAGGAATGTAGACTCCTCAGTTGGCTGTATGATTGGAGGAAGTTAGAGAAAAAGAGAGGAATCAATCAAGCCAAGTTAAAAATAAATTCTGTTTTTAAAACACAGAAACTTACTTGGTACTCCAGAAACAAGTCGTAGAGGTCGCAACACACGAAAAGCTCGGAGGGCTTTAACATCAAAACCACCAGAATGTTTACCACCAGAAGTTGCCTGTCCATCTACGGTCTCTGCTTTGGTTACTTGTTCCAAAACAACACTAAACAAGCTGAGATAAAATTAAAAGTACAGACATAGAATTAGTATATCATATCAGTTTCTTTCTTTATTTTAATGTGGAATGGTACATCATTGCTGTATTTGTACTGCATGATGGATATTTTATCATCACTGCTATCTGAAAATACATTTAAAATAAGTTTTCCAAAACTTTTGAACACTGCTTATTTGGAAGATAAAGCAAATATGATAAAAACACGTCTTAGAGCACTTAAAACCAGTTTTAAATATATCTAATTTTCATAAATAGGGATGCATTCAACTAATAAACTGACAAAATGGTTTCTGCACACATTTGTGAAACACAAAAAATGTTAACTTTTCATTAAAATCTTTTCAGACATAAAAGACAAAGTAGGTCAGCAGTCAGTTCTCTCACTGTAGTCATAAATACAAAGTATCCTGATGGAAGTATTTCTATATTGTAATCTTAATATTCTAATGTTTTCAGATGAAAGTAGAACTTCACTGGTTAGTAGCATAATCCCCAAGTTGCATATGATTTTTCCACCAGAGGGAGCAACATTCACAGGCAAATCCATTGTAAATCAGTGCTTGACTTTTAGGTGAAGGAGTGGCAAGTTTTTTTTGTGTGGAGGGTAAATAATGAGTTTTTAAAAGAATTGACGAGGAAACAAGAATGGAATAATAATAACAAATAGATAATTCAGTGATATCTTATCAGATATTAATAATGGTGCAACTACTTATATACTAACTCTTTTGGCATCTTTCATGTTTTTATTCGCAAGGCTTCTAAATTTTGCCATCAGAAGTTTGTAATTTCACTTGAAGACTATCTTTTATAGCTAAAATGTGAAATAAAATTATTAACTTGTTTTACTTTCAGATTCCAGTTATCCAGTAATGGAGCAGAGGACAAGGCAGGATTTTAGCATAGGAGATCTTAGTTGGGTATAACCAATCCATTCCTGAAAAAATCTTATCCTTACAATAGCCTGCCTTTCAACCTTAAAGCAATGAAAATATATTGGAGTAAGAAAACAGAAATAAAACTAGAAAATGCTGGAAATACTCAGCGGGTCAAGCAGCAGTTCTTGGAGAGATAGTTAAAGTTTATTTTTGTCACAAATAAGCTTACATTAACATGCAATTGGAAATTCCCCAGTCGCTACACTCTGGCGCCTGTTGAGTTTCACTGATGGAGAATTCAGCATGGCCAATGTACCTAACCAGCACATCTTTCGGACTGTGGGAGGAAACCAGAGCACCCAGAGGAAACCCATGCTAATACGGGGAGAATGTGTGGACTCTGCACAGACAATGACCCAAGCCAAGAATGGAACTCTGGTGCTCTGAAGCAGCAGTGCTAGCCCCTTTTATCAAAACTGGAAAAAGCTAAAGATGGTACAGGCTTTAAGTGTGTCAAGGAAGGGTAAGGGAGGAGTGAGATTGCAGGAGAACAAAATAAAAGGCTTGTGCTCGAGTGTAAGGTTTAAGGATTAATAACAAAAGATCATACAAGGCAAAGGTGATTGGTAATGGAACAGGTTTTAAAAAACAAAAGATAGTTCTAGCCAAGATGTAAATGGTAAACCAGAATCAGCACCAACTGCTCCCATCCAAAAACAAAGCATTTAAAAATACACAGAAAAACAAAAAAACAAAAAATCGAGACTACATGTTATAAACTGAAGTTATGGAACCCAATGATTGGTCCGGAGGATTGTAAACACCATGTCAAAAATAAGGTGCTCTTCCTCAAGCTTACATTGAGTTTCATTAGAATAATTTAGAAAGCCAAGGATGTATGTGTCTTAAAGGGAAGTAAAATGGAGAATTTCAGCACAGAGATGGTAAGTTTGTGTAACTGATCTATAACTGAAAAATCACGGACAGTGAACTTTAAGTGAGCCCATCTATTAAATTTGATTTATTGACCAATTTTAACTTGGCCCACCTTGCAGAAAGGAGGCACTGCAGAAGCTAACATATTGAGCACTTACCACACTTTATGGCCACCACTATATTTACTAAGCCATTAGGGTGAATGTACCATAGGCACAACTGAATCAAATGGAAATCTGATTACTGTTCTCTGATATACACAATTCCCTGATTTTATTGAGAAGGATAATTGTCCTCCTTTTCCATCCTCGCTCCCCCCCCCCCACCTCCCTCCCTAATAATTGCAATCCTCTGGTTCTACCTTTCAGCTAGCTCAATATTTGATACTAAAAGGAGTTGTATTTGCATCATGCCTTTGTTGCAATGAAGGAAATACGACAGCCAATTTGTGCATAACAAGTTCCCATAACTAACAAGATATTAATGATTAAGTAGCACCATGGCCTGCCAAAGCAAGATGGCACCAACATCTGTGCATGTGCATTTAGGCATGCATTTGCAGAACCCTAAATTGTCATTTGCAAGCAATACTAAGTCAGTTGGAAGCTATTCACCCAGTTTGAGCTCTCTGGCAGGTAGGCAGGCAGGGTGCGGTTTCCTTGGGGAGTTTCCATTTCCAGGGATAGGGAAGTTTCTGATTCAGCCAATGATGGCCACAATTCTAATTGCAATTTTGGGGCTCGTTTCTTCTAGTACAGCACATTTAAGCACTAACAGTGAATACAAATGATGGAATATAGACTTAATTACACATTGTCCCTTCCACACCCCTGAGATATGTTGCGATGACAAGATGGGGTGGAATTCTCCTGCCCTGGACTAAGTCCTGTGGCAGGGCATGATCATGGAGTGCTTCCTGCCATGTAGGCCAACTAGTAAACTCCAAATCTTATGGCCTGATCTCATTAATTATACAACAATATTCAATGGCAGAGCAGCCTGGTGGCGTAATCCATCATCCTATCTGGCATCATATTGAAAAATCCTCCTGAAAATGACAATGGACCCCCATGAGCACTCAGAGGCTGGAAAATAGACCTTCTGAGAAAGGAGATGTGTCTCTATAATATTCTGAGTCTGGAAGATGGATACACTCTTTCTAGGACACCAAATCTGGAAGGTCCACCAGCAGATGTTCTTCCCATCAACTGCTGTGGTGGCCTCAAGTCCAGGCCTGCTAGTGGCCTAAATTCTGAACTCTATAGGCAGCCACAGGCACTGCTTAGCTAAGTCCTGATATCTGGACGCCACATTGCTCCAGATGCTTTTCATACCAGCATGTTTTCCCATTGGCACTGAGGAGAATCCAGCATAGATGGTCAAATCTTTTTCTGCATTCAATTTATGGGATGCAAATGAGTTTCACACCAGCCTTGAGCATCTTTCCCAATCCGCCGTGGCAGGCACCAGCAGAAGGTCGTACAACCAATTTTTGGGCCTCCAGCTGAATTCTCCCTCCCACCTGCCATTGAACTCATCAGCAGGAGCATGGGAGAATGTCCCTGGAAGAAAGTTGCCTTAAAAGAAGAGAGGAAAAAGTCAATAAAAAATGTTTAGGAAATCAAAAGGGATAAGAGAACTGTGGAATCCCTGATAAGTTCTACTGCCTAACTCACAAGATACAACAAGTATTAGGAAATAGAACATTATTGTTTACAATGAAGGAAGTTGGTTACAAAAATAGGGATGTTATGCTTCGGTTGAACGGGGCATAGTGAAACCACATCTGAGTACCATGTACTGTACTGATCTCTTTATTTAAGGAAAATGTAAATGTATTAGCAGTACAAAGGATGTTTAACAGAACAATTCCAGGAATTGGCAGGCTGTCATACAAGGGAAGACTGAAGAGGTTAGGTTTGTATACACTATAGTTTAAAAGAGCAAGAGGCAGCTTGATCAAAATCTTTAAGATCCTGAGAGGTATTGATAATGGATATGCTGCAGGTGGTTCCTTTTGTCTGTGAATCTACAACAAGGAGTCAATGTTTAAAAGTAAGGAGTCACTCATTTAAGTCAGAGATGAGGAGACATATTCTCTCTATGTTATGAGTTTCTAGAACTTTTTCTTCAAAATGCAATGGAAACAATCTTTGAGGCAGAATTAGATAGATTATTGATTAACAAGAGGGTGAAAAGTTATTGGTAGACTAAAACATGAGGGTGAAGTTATAAGTAGATCAGCCATGATCATGCTAAATGGAGGAATAGGTTTGAGGAGTCAAGTGGCTTACTCCTGTTCCTAATTCGTACATGCTGTAATATTTGCAATTCCAGGACCAGTGATCACAGAGCATGTTTCCTCTCCGCATTACCATCTTTCAAGATGGCAGCACACAACAACTGCACACGCATGGCATTGTCAGCGCATGATGTGGAGATGCCAGTGTTGGACTGGGGTAAACACAGTGAGAAGTCTTACAACACCAGGTTTAAGTCCAACCGATTTATTTGATAGTAAACTCACAAGCTTTCGGGGTTTGCCCCTTTGTCAGGTTCACCTGACGAACCTGATCAAGGGGCAAATCCTGAAAGCTTGTGAGTTTACTAACAAATAAATCAGTTGGACTTAAACCTGGCGTTGTCAGATTTCTTACATTGCCAGTGCACTCAGCCTTGAAATAATCTGTTTTAAGATATTGACTGAGGGATAACTATTGACCATGATACCAAGGATAATTCCTTATTTTTCTATGCGCTGTAAGAAATCTCATGTCAATCTGAGAGAGCAGACAAGCCTTGATTCAACATCTCATCTAATGACTGCTTTTCTGATGGTGCAGATTCTCTCTACACTGCACTAGAATCTACCAGCCTAGATTTCTGTACTCAATTCTCTGGAATGGGAACAAAGAATCTTCTGATTCAAAGGTGAATGTGCTACCAACAGAGCCATACATGACACTCACATTGTGCAGACCGGAACCATCAAGCTACAACAAGACATCTATTTGCTATGTGTATCTCAGAATCAGCAGGGTATTGAAGCTCCAACTTTGAAATAAACCAGACCTCCTGCCAAGAAAAACAAATGGTCATTCCCTCCCGCACCCCAGCCTGCTTCTTCAATATCTGGAGATGAACTATATCCAAAATTTTTGATTCATTTAATAGCTACTGGGGAAAGCCTAAAGCTGTACTTAGTGACCACTTACCCAAGTTTTGTTCTATAATGTTTGGTGAGATGTTTTATTGCAGTGAAAGCACTACTTAACATTTGCTGCAATTGTTGTTATTGTTATTCAAATAATCAAAAATCTTGATGTAGCTTTGATGTGAAGAGATAAGAGTCAGGAGATCTCTGTATACCTTTGGAAATGGCAGATTTTTGAATTTTAGCTTATTTATTGGTGTTACAAATAGGTTTACATTAACACTGCAATGAAGTTACTTTGTAAATCTCCTAGTTGCCACATTCTGGTGCCTGTTCATATACACTGGGGGAGAATCTAGCATGGCCAATGCACCTAACCAGCATGTCTTTCGGACTGTGGGAGGAAACCAGAGCTCCCAGAAGAGACCCACGCAGCCAGGGACAGTGACCCAAAACAGGAATCGAACATGCATCCATGGTGCTGTAAGGCAGCAGTGCTAACCACCATGCAGGTGGAATCCAGATTTGTAAGTCCTGCTGCCATTTCTAATCTATCCAATTTTTGACAGAAAGGGGAAGAGGTGTGAATCACACAGCTGGGAAACCTGAACTTAGCAGGGCAATTTGAACTGAATTCAAACAGATCCCATTTTGGCTGGTCCAAAGTTCTAAGCCTAGAACGTGGAGTCACAAATTGATGGAGGGGATGTAAACATTCTCTTGAAAGACAGCAGATGAACCGTTTAATTGCCATTATCTTAAGTTTATTGAAATCGCCTGCTGTTTAAACTTGAGAAAAAATAGGCTTGAGCTATTAGAAACACAATGTGCTGGTGTAGGTTTGGAAAGAAAACATTATTGATACTGCACGAACAATTACTAAAGTTCCTTGTTGACAATTCCCAAGGACTATTATTATTATTATATTATTGTGAACGTTTGGCTGCAAATACCTCACCAGGGGCTCATGAGTTCACAATTTGATTGAAATTTAAAGAAGTTATGAAAGGACTAGCTGTCTTTGATGCGGTGTGTGAATAGAAGTTTCATTGTTTTAGTCAGGGATTGAAGATTTCAGGTGATTTAAAATCTTTGAATGGATTTCATGAATGAGAAACTTTTTTTATCAAGTGTATATGAATGGGAACTATATGATATTATTAGAATTTTATTTTTTAACATCTGCATATGACTCCTGAAGTCTGTTCATGGAAATATTGGATTAATGGCTATGAAAGTTGCACAGAAAGTGGGTGACAGCATTAGCTGGCAATAAAGGGGCCGGAGGGTGTGCAGAGCAATGATTTTGGATAGGGGCATAAGTAGGCAGTTAGAGACTATAGGGGAAGTGCTGGGGCATTATGGGATATGAGGGATGAAGGCCAGAAGGACAAGCAGCTTCTTCTAAAGTAACTTAGATAAAGTCCTAAAGAACAGAGCCTACTTTGGTACTTGCCTGTCCCCATGGCCACCTAGAATCTGCTCCTGGAGTCAACAACTTTGCTTCCTCTCAGAGCAAAAATTGGGTTGAATGGGGCTCTTTAAATCACAGCAAGTCTGCTGAGTTAGAAAATTTCCCAACTAGAACCACCCATCTCAGAAGCAAAATTCCAGCCTTTCATATATTGGGGCTAATTTGGTTCCAAGAGCCAACTACTCCAATCACAGATTTGCCTGGTGTACAAATTTGAAGCTGTCATGGTTAGCAACACTTAATTAAACAATGAAGGTAATGAGCATGCTATGTTTTATGGGGATTCTGTTATATCAGATAATTATCATAAAATCATGATCAGATTTTTTTGAACAAGGCATATACATATTATTAGAATAATTTGATGTGTGATGCAGTCTCCTTATATTCCAATATAATGCTGCAATGCTAATAAGTATCACTTTGTCACTGATAAGTATCACACTGGTGTCCTCAACTTACATATGCATTATATACAATTAATTCATATTAAGGAATAATTTATTTATGGACTAAATGCCAGTACAGAATGAACATACACAATTTCAATCAAATAATTTTGAATTCCTGCAGAGATAAATAAATTTAATTCGAAGGTAAGTGATCAATCTACAGACAGGCACAATGAAGATGCAGTAAGTACTGAGGTGACTTGCAATGAAATAATTTGCTTCCCAAAATTTGAAATAAATCAAATAGAAGTGAACTGAATAATTGAATTACAGAATAGTGTGGGAATCCATTCAGCCCATCAAATCTGCATTCTCTCTTTTATTGTGAAATCTTCCAAGTACTTTGAAACCTGCTTTGAAGGTGGAATGGAAAGCAAGTTTGAAAATATGGCTATCACATTGATGGACTGAAGCATTTCCACCTCCAGGCAAACTTGCCAGAGGCAGGTCACCAATGATGGTGACTATCCAACAAGCAACAGCAAATAGCTTTCATAAGTAGGAAGTTATTTAGGGAGACTGGGTGGATTCTGCTAGGATCTTCTTGGCATCAGAACAGTTTCCCACTCATTCTGAGTCTGGCAACTCCATCAAAGCAGCCTCTTGATGCAAGGCCAGGAAGCCACAAGCAGAAAAGGGTGTGCCTGCAACCTAAATGATTCTTCCAAAGGGCTTTCCCCTCCTCTCTGAAGGATGTACCAACTTTAACCCCCATAAGTTTTGAATTTTATCGATGCTTTTGAGCACAGTTTCATTTGAAAACACACTTGCATTCTCTTATGCCTGAACAGCACCCACCTCTTTCATGCCCTCTGATTTAGCCTGCAGCCTCAGGATCCTATCAGCATTTCTTAATTGGATTGACTCCTGCTGATAGCCTTTAATTGGTCTAATATAATCAGATAATATAACATGGCCTAATATGCCAGATGTTAGCCTTCTCAGCACAAGAAGAATTCACAACTAAAAGGCTCAAAAAAACTGTATAATTTGATATGATTATCATTTGTGTTACTGAGAAGGCCTTGGAGGCAAATTAAAAGAGGTACGGTTCCAAGTGGTGAACGAATCTATCATATTTAGATTATAAATAAAGAGACAATACAGATCAATAACCAGCATTAAAATCTGTTTTTTTTTAAAAAGGTTCTTATTAACTGTATTAATACAATAGAACTGTGACCTGTGTCACAGCATGAATTTTTAACAAGTACAAAATTGCCAGATCAGCAGCATTCAACACCTAAACATGCTGAACACTTTGTATTTACTTTGCAGCAATATATAGGGTATTTAACTCTTCCTGACTTCAGACTCCTAACCATTTATTAATTTCTTTGTGTCTAGCAAGCCGCTATCCTGTTCTCTTGGGAGTTGAGCCCTAACTAATCCAGAGGATAGGATGAAATTCTCATTGTTTTTACCACAGTAAAAGTTCTAAATGAAATGTATTATGCTTGTGAAGACAATGGGTGGAATTGTCCCAAAAAAGTGACTGTGAGGTGGTGGGTGGGGGTGAGAATCTTACCCAAAAATACCAACGGGCCCAATCGTACAAAAACTATTTTAAGTGCCAAACAAGCAAGAAAACTGGGAAGTTTCATGAGTTTCATACCTGTTTTTAGGTGAGTTAAAAATGACTATCACCTTTTTAGGAAGAAGTGTGATTCTCACCAGTTTGGTGAGCAGCAGGAGGAGGTGAGGCATCTGGAGTCTAGAAAGAAGTTCATCGGTGAAGCTAGCTGCAGACTGCTTGAAGTGCCATTGTGCAGGCACTCTATCATTCTTTAAACTGGGAGACTTCCTGCCCTCCCACCCATCATCAGCAGCAATATAACCCCCCCTCCAGGATGCCCACTGCCAGAGTGCCAGATGGGACTGCCCAGCTTTGCCTCCAACTACCCATTGGCTTCAATAGCCTTCGATTCCCCCTAGTGAGGCTATCACATTTGGTCTCCAATTGTGATTCTCGCCGGTGTGAGAACCGACTGATGAGAAAGTAAGTTCAACGAGACCAGATAACATTATGCAAGATTTGTTAATGACATGTTAACTATGTTATTAATATTTAAATCAGCTTCTTGCCTAAAAGGAGCGTGAAGCTGTTCCACTGGTAAAACAGTGCCAATAATCTGTGTGCAATACAAAAATTGACATGGCACTGATTTTTCGCTCCATATGGAATCTTACTAGTATATCAGCATAGCGAGTCAGTAAGATCCCACCTAGACTGTTGTTTCTGGCATACTTCTCTACAGAAACATGACAGGAAAACCCAGCTGCACGAAGATCAGGGTATCATCACTAAAGGAATATAACTCCACCCCAGTCCACCAAGAAGGTCTGAGGGGCTTCCCCTCCCTCCTTGGACATGTGATTGGAGCTGGCCCATCACCTCTCCTCCCTTTACGTTACACGGCTTGGCACAGGTTGGCACTGCCAAGTTGGAATGGGCATGGTCTAGGTGAATCTGTTGTAAATGGGAATAGCATGATATCCAATGAATGTGGAAGTCCCTGAAACAGTCAGAAAAACCCTACACTGCAGAAGAAGGCCATTTAGCTCATTGAGTTTGGACCAACAACAATCCCATCTAGACCTTATTCTTGTAACCCCACATATTTACCCACTAATCCCTCTAACCTCTGCATCCCGGGACAATTTAGCATGGCCAATGCACTTAACCCATACATTTCTGGACAGTGGGAGGAAACTGGAACACCCAGAGGAAACCCACGCAGGCACAGGGAGAATGTGCAAACTCCTCACAGACAGTGACCCAAGCCGACAATTGAACCCAGGTCCCTGGAGCTGTGAGGCAGCAGCATTAATCACTGTGTCACCCCATATGCTCACTAATGACATACAAATATATTAAAATGAACTTCCTGGGCCCTGCAGTGTGTTTTCACACTACTCTGCCAGCAAGAGTCTGGAATATTAGAATTCGGAAACATGCCAGCACAAATCCCGCTTTCCAAGTCTCTCCAGATTTTGAGTGTGTATCACCACTCATGTGGATGGAGAACGGCAGCTCAGAAGTCATTTTTGGCAAGAAAACAAGTGTGAAAAATGGGTGAGAAAACAAGATTGCAAATTTCCCATACTTAGTCATTTTTCTGGGGTGATTTTTGCACCAATTCTGAGAAGGGTGAGGCCAAATCACATCAGCAAGCCTGGCTTCACAGATATTGGGTGCCATTTTTAAAGGGTGGCTCTATCTCGCACTGAAATTGAGGATCTCTTCCCTCTTCTCACAGACATCAGGTTCCCTCCCCACCCTCCCCTCAATGAAGGCAAGTTTACTCACCCCTCCCCACAACAAAGATCACTGGTATCAGAACCCTCCCCATTAGGTCCCCTTTCATGATCCTTTTCATAACCCTGCATTCATGAAACACCACCCTCCCACTTTTCATGACACTCCCCTCCTGTCCCAGCCCTTCAGGCTCCACCACACTCAGACTCTATCCCCCCCCTGTCCCAGCCTATATAGCACTATGCCAACACCCTGGCAGTGCACACCTACCAATACTCAACTGGCACTGCCAGTGCACCATCTGACAATGCCAGGGTGCCATTAGCAAGGTACCTATTGGCACAGCCAAGCTGGCACTGCCAGATGCGCAGTGCCCAGCCTTGTCCCTGCCCACCTGGGATTTCAAAGGCCTCCAAGCCATACCCAGCATGGCCTCATGTCTGGTCTCCGTTTGCAGAGACCAGTAATGTTTCTCACCAGGTTATCATTGCAGTTGGAAAACCCTGAGAGCAGAGAAGATTCAGTCTCAAACAGACTCTGCATATTTAAATGTTCCTTATGAATGGAAACCAGAGTACATCCATCGGTGAATGCATACTGATGAGGTTTGGTGCCAAAGCAGAGTATGCTAAACCACTCGCCTGTAATTTTCCAGCTCCGCTGTGCTCTTATGCATTCTGGGCCAGACACAACACAGCCAAAAAATCAGTCAATGTATTAGTTCAGACATGTTGCTGACATTAAGCCAGAAATTATAATGAAATTTTCAGGAAATTCTCTCGCCCGAACCTCACGGAATGCATGTTTTTTTTGTACTGAACTCAGTAGTTCAACAAAACCTTGAACTAAATTGTGTTTGTGCATCCCACACTTTGGAAAAGCTCAGAAGTTTGCTCATGCTGAAGTTCATGGAGGAGTAGGAATTGCTCTAGTTTGTTGGAAATTAAAAATATGCCTAGTTAATTTATATACAATTAGCTTAAAATAAGTACAGAGTTAAATTAATGCTGTAAGTTTCATTTCACTGGAAACAAAAATATTAAAAGAAGGCATTTTAATGAATCGCCTAGCTGTTCAACAATCTGTGAAAGAAGTAGGATAGCTACACTGGATGACCAATCTTGTAAACAACTCTGAGCATAAACAACTGATTACTGGCAAATAAAATGAGGCTACTGAATGCATATGACTGGAGGTGGGATGTTTCAAGGCAGCTATGAGATTGTTCATTGGGAACAGCACAGAAAGAGATCTGAAAGGATGCTGTAAAGGTATAAGTACTTGCAACAGCTATTGAGGCATGGAGGTGAAAAGCAACAAAAGGGCTGTGTCATCTCTTGCTTTGAATAAAGAACTTGGTTGTATATAGAACAAAGAACAAAGAACAACACAGCACGGGAAACAGGCCCTTCGGCCCAACGAGCCCGCGCCACCATCCTAACGTCTTAATGACATATAGAGACCAATATAGGGACAATTTGTTACCCAATCAGCCTAAGAGCACATTTTTGGGATGTGGGAGGAAACCGGAGCACCCGGAGAAAACCTACGCAACCACGGGGAGAACGCGCAAACTCCCGCAGACACAGGCCCAAATCCATGTGTCAGCACAGCAACAGCGATAGTCTCTGAGCTGTCATGTTGCCCATCAGATGGTCCAGTTTAAGCATACACTAACGACGTGAAGCACTAGGCCACTCCTGAAGCAACATCCAAGAGCAGCTCTTGCACGACCTGCCGAATGCTTGCCCTTGTTGGTCAACAAGGTGGACCGAATATCCTGTGTAAACAAATAAGATATTTAGACAGTCCTGCTATATCCCTCTATCTGCAGACCGCTCATGTGGCTGTCCAAGAGACCCTTAAACAACCCTAGCGTGCCTGCTCCCACCACCTTACTCGATAGTGCATTCCACACCCCCACTACCCTTTGTGTGAAAAAATGCCCTCTAATATTAGTCTTATACATAGCCCCCCTCACCCTAAGGCTGTGACCCCTCATTCTATCCGAATCTAATGGTGGAAAAAGCTTACCACCATTTACTCTATCTATACCCCTCATAATCTTATATATCTCTAATAGATCCCCTCTCAGCCGACGTCTTTCAAGGGAAAACAACCCCAGTACGTTCAACCTTTCCTCGTAAGACAGCCTTTCCATACCAGGCAGCATCCTGGTAAATCTCCTCTGCACTCTCTCCAGGGACTCCACATCCTTCCGGTAGTACGGCGACCAGAACTGGACGCAGTACTCCAAGTGAGGCCTAACCAACGGTCTATACACTTGCAACATCAAACTCCTACTCTTGTATTCTATACCCCTTCCTATGAAGGCTAACATACCATACGCTTTCTTTACACCTTTTCCACCTGTACTGACACCTTCAGAGACTTGTGAACCTGCACCCCCAGGTCTCTCTGCGTCTCTATACTCTGGATAGTTTTACCTTTTATCCTATAACTCCCCTCTACAGTATTCCGGCCAAAATGCATCATCTCGCATTTATCCGGATTAAATTCCATTTGCCATCTATCTGCCCAATCTACCAGCCTATCAATGTCCTGTTGTATTGCCTGGCACTGCTCCTCAGTCCCCGCCAATCCAAGCATCTTAGTGTCATCAGCAAATTTGCTGATCACACCACTTACCCCCTCTTCCAAGTCATTTATATAAATCACAAATAGAAGAGGTCCTAGTACTGAGCCCATGGCACACCACTAGTGACTGACCTCCAGTTGGAAAAAAAGCCTTCCACTAATACCCGCTGTCTCCTCCTCCCAAGCCAGTTCTCAACCCATCTACATACCTGGCCCTGTATCCCATACGCCTTCACCTTTTCTATCAGCCTACCACGAGGAACCTTGTCAAACGCCTTACTGAAATCCATGTAGACGACATCAACGGCTTGTCCTTCATCAACCGTTTTTGTCACCTCTTCAAAAAATTCCACTAGATTCGTAAGGCACGACCTCCCCTTAACGAAACCATGCTGCGTATCCCTGATCAGATCGCAGCGCTCCAGATGCTCACACAGCCTGTCCCTGAGGATCCTCTCCATTAGCTTACCTATAACTGAAGTCAAGCTCACCGGCCTATAGTTCCCTGGGTTATCCCTCTGACCCTTTTTAAACAACAGTACTACATATGCAATCCTCCAGCCCTCTGGGACCTCACCTGTGTCCAAAGAAGAGACAAAGATTTGCATCAGAGGCCCAGCAATGTCATCCCTCACCTCCCTTAGCAGCCTGGGATAAATACCATCAGGCCCCGGAGCTTTATAAGTCTTTATGCTACCTAAAAGCCCCAACACTTCTTCCCTTGTAATGATTATTTCCTTTAACGGGTCCTCAAAATCCTCAAAGCCGGCATCAGATATCAGGCCCCTGTCCCGCGTGAATACCGACACAAAGTATTCATTCAGGATCTCCCCCATCCCCTCAGGCTCTAAGCATAGATCCCCTCCTCTGTCCCTGAGAAGTCCAATCTTCCCTCTAACTATCCTTTTGCTCCTTACATAGGAGTAAAATGCCTTAGGATTTTCCTTAATCCTACCTGCCAAAGCCATTTCGTGGCCCTTTTTTGCCTTTCTGACACCCCTTTTAAGATCCCGTCTACACTCTCTATATTTTTCCAGCGCTGCCTCTGTCCCCAATTGCCTGGATCTAACATACGCCTCCCGCTTCTTCCTGACCAAGTCCTCAACATCCCTAGTAACCCACGGTTCTCTAATCCTACCTTTCCCATCCTTTCTTCTTACTGGCACGTGTCTATCCTGCAAAAATCTTGTATTACAAGAGAATTCATATAGGATAAAACATTTTGCCAATATTGAATCTTAGGAATAAGGGGATAAATGAAAAGTTTTTGAAAAGTTCCAGTTGTAGTTAAGTGCTCTTTTTGTCTTAGTTGATTGATTGATTCAGCAAGTTGATACCAACAGGTCATAGCTGTGAAAATTTCCTGTAGTCAGTAATTCCAGAAAATCTTTTCACAACTGAGCTGCTAAAAGAAGATTCTGTAAACTCTTTTCAGCTGTTTCATGCAGGAATGTTTTTTTTTCTCTTCTCAACCTTCTCTCTCAGAACATGAAGAATTTTTTGCCCATTTTCTACAGGAAGAATTTGGAAAAAATGTTACTTTCAAATGTGAACAAAAGAGAAAACACTTCAGATACTGGAAATCTGAAACAGGAACAGGAATCATAGGAAATATTCAGCAGGTCATGTAGCATCTGTGAAAGACTCTTCAACTGAGTGCATCAGCATTACAGATGCCTGGAGTATCCTGTATCCTATCACCAACATAAGGAAGCATTGAAGTGTAGTGGTTAGAAAAATTATACGAGCTATCATCAGAAAAGAGGACAGCAAAATGGAGGAAGATTCTAACTACAATACAATTCCTGAGACCTGTCTACTGTGAAGTAGGGAAAAGCTGAATGTATTTTGTACCTGAAGGGAAGGGGTTAATGGATTTTGTACTAGAATATGTCACAAACATAACCCTTCATCATGACTGATCTTCTCAAGCTTATACTGCTTATACTATTCCTGGCAGTAATTTAATTTAGTTGTTCGTATTTCACATACTTTAACTCCGGTTTTTATAATAGCTAATAGTTAAATGTGACAGTTATTTTGTAGACTCTGCAAATCTTACCTGTTTGCTTCAGTGGGATATCGTTACACAGATGGTAGTTTACGATACTGGCTTTTAACAGCCGCTGAGGGCAGATCACAATACCAGCTTTTAGCAGGAAGAGTCCTGCTGCGACAGCAGCGATCGCACAAGTAACTTCAAAGACAGGAATGTTGGTAGTGCTGCAGGAGTTCCTGTGTCCTGACTGCAGGACTGCAATTCCTGATTAACTCTGGGACTGCATCATGACCAAGGAAGGAAGAACTGGACGTCTGGCAGGAATTGGAACTTTGAATCGTGATTCCTGCTGGAGCTCATAATGTATAAATACTCACTTGTGTTTGTGTTCTAAGAGAAGTCTGGTAAGCCTTAATCAGAGCCAATTTCTCCCCAAAGCTTTGGAACAAAAACCACTGTATTTTTGTGTATTATTTTATCTACAACATTTGGTGCCGAAACCCAGGATCTGTTTGTGGGCTCAGGTTGAATGACTACAATCTGAGTACCGGAATAGATCACCAGACTTAATAGGGTGAGTCAAACTAAAGTGAGGAAATGATCGGTGAAGAGAGTCTGTGATGAGAGGCTGTGAGAGTGTGAAAGTGGTCTGAACTGAACATATAGGGACAAGAAAGCATTCGTTTTTAACACACTAGCCTTAGAGCGGTTGTTAAGAGGAGAAATCCTCGCGCAATGGTCAGGAGTTTGAAGTGGGTGTAAAAGACTGGAGAAAGGTGCCTGGAGTGTGATGTTCAGATGTGAATATGAAAGAGACTGTTAATGATCACCGGAGTTGAAGGAAAAGCCAGCTTAAGCTTAAGTTTAATAGTGTAAGCGTGGTTCAGAGGGCACTGATCACCCCTGACAAGTATTACCGACTCTGATAAGAGCAGCCTAGGAGTAGGAGAGTGAGAAGGGAGATTAGAAGACTCCAGTTGGTGAGTATAAACTTCTTTGTATTATGGCGGGATCACAAGGACAGCGGGGACCCATCCCTGATGAATGAATATATGACTGAGAGGGACAGATTCATTAAACAGATGAGAAAAGGGGGGTGGGACTCATTTTTTCCGTTTGACCAACAAAAATGATTGGGAAAGGAAAAGAAAGACAGAACTAAGAAAATTGGAGTTGTCTTGGTTCACCAATTGGCTGGATTAATTGAACACGTCTCAGTCTTGGAAAAGAAATGGGTTGATGGCAAAGCAAAAATCAAAATGTTAGAAAATCACACAATAGAGAATTAGAAAAGAAAAAGCAAGCTTTTGAAAAGCTTCCAAATTTAAGGAGCGATTCTTTAGAGTATACCAAGAATGTTCAGAGTGCCCGAACCTGCCTGAACAGATAGAGCTTTTTGACAAGTGTTTAAAGATGGGCTGTCACCAGTTCATCAAAAAATCCTTAAAATGGGAGTTCTTACTATGCAGGACTATGACAAATTAGTAGAATGGACATCTGGAATTAAAGATGGACCAAATGAGAGACCCTAAGGAAAAATCTTAGGTTTTGTACTTCAGTATGTTTGTGTGATTTGGTTGCTTGTCACATGCAGGTGGTTGTTGTTGCAGTAGATTGAGAGGAAGAGTTGTTAAAACCTATTTGTTCTTGTGGAATATTTTTTGTGGGTAATAAATGCAATGCGTTATACTTTTTTTTACTTCAAAGGGACTGAGGAAGTGTTAGAACTGTTAAAATTTTAAGTATAAGATTTCTTGAATTTACTTCTGTTTTGAGTTTAATTACAGTTTGGAAAAAAGAATGAAGGCGACTGCCTTAATCTGTTTTCTTCATTTCTTTCAATGTTTTATTTTCATCCCAGTTTAGAATGTTGGATTTGAATAAAAGATAATGTGGGATGAATGTTGGAAGCTTCCACGTGTGTATGTGTGTGTTTAATATTTTAATGTTCTTTCCCTAATTGTGATTTTACAACAGTGGGTTTGATACAGACTTTAATAAACAAACTGGAACGTGAACTGAACTTTCAAAATTAAGGTATATAAATTGAAGTTTTGGATAATCAGTTTTAATTTTGAATAATCCTAGGTTCAAATTTTGTTAGGAAAGGATTTAAACCTTGGAAGGAATCATGTGCTCTTTCCTTTGTCTTGAATAAGTCATTTGAGACTGAGTTAATTCATTTGGCTCCTAGCCGAAAGTATTTTTGTATTTTGTTTTAAGTAGATGGTTCGTGAATGACAAGCAAGATTATTTATCACAATCTACTAATTATTGAGACTTGAAGGGTTTGGTTTATTCAGATTTTCTCATTGTTAACTTTCAAATTAAAGTGATTGATTACGCTTAAGTGTTACAGTTTCTGACATTTAATTGATAGAATAAATTGAGTGCACAAAATAACCAACTTATAAATGGGAAATTGCCTGAACTTATAAAAGGTAAATAAGTTTAATTTTGACAAATAAAGTGTAATGGAAATTAAATCTGTATGGATTTTGTGTTTCAAAGAGGGATGTATTGAAACATGTTCTCAGTTTATAATATAACCATTTGAAGTGAGACAATGCTGCAAAGTAATATGTTTGTTTTGTGACTTTTCTATACTGAGTAACTGTTTTCTGTGGTAATCCTTATGTTCACATAAAGTTTGTTAATTCGATGTATGTATATGCTAATAGGTTGGGAGTTAATTTTTTTGAAAAGCTAAGGGCTCTGCAGAGTGTCAATGACTTTACAACAGATGATGGAATTTTTCCTAGTACTTAGTTAATTGGGGTTATAAGAGTTAAAATGCTTAAAGGGGAACAATCCTGATGAATGCGAGGTGATGCATTTTTGGAGAAAGAATGTAGAGAGGAGGTATATGATAAAGGCTAGACCTATTAAGAGTATAGAAACCCAAAGGGCCCTGGGGATGCAGGTGCACAAGTCTCTGAAGGTGGCAGAGCAGGTGGAGAAAGCATATGGTATGCTAGCCTTTATAAGAAGGGGTATAGAATACAAGAGCTGGCCTTTAATGTTGCAGTTGTATAAAACGTTGGTTTGACCTCATTTGGAATACTGCGTCCAGTTTTGGTTGCCTTACTACCGGAAGGACATGGAGACTCTGGAGAGAGTGCAGAGGAGGTTTACCAGGATGCTGCCTGGTATGGAAGGTCTGAGTTATGAGGAGAGTTAGGTAAATTGGGGCTGTTTTCCTTAGAAAGATGTAGACTTAGAGGAGATCTAATAGAGGTGTACAAGATTATGAGGGGTATAGATAGAGTAAACAGGGTTAAGCTTTTTCCTAGGAAGGACTCAAATAGCACGAGGGGTCATGGGCTAAGGGTGAGGAGGGTAAGGTATAATTTGAATGCTAGAGGGAGCTTTCTCACACAAGAGGGTGGTAGGGGTATGTAACGCGCTGCCAAGTAAAGTGGTGGAGGCAGGCACTCTGGAGTTATTTAAGAGATACTTACATGGGCACATGAACAGAATGGGAATGGAAGGATGTAGAAAACTGATTCAAAATAGGGATCATGAGCCTTGGGAGTTACCTGGGAAGTGTGTAAATTGTCGATGATATTGATGTATTTATTTTATCCTACAGGTACTTCGGTCCACTTGTTATCTAACAAGGGGCATACACGTAATGGGTCATGAGAGGGCTGCTCTTGGACTTTGAGAGTATCCTTGTGCTTCACATCGTTAGTGTACACTTGACCTGGACCATTTCATGGGCAACACGACTATTGCTGTGCTCTGCAGATACATGGATTTGGGCCTGTGTCTGTGGGAGTTTGCGCATTCTCCCCATGCTTGTGTGGGTTTTCTCCGGGTGCTCCGGTTTCTTCCCACATCCCAAAGATGTGCTCTTAGGCTGATTGGCAGAACAAATTCTCCCAAAAGTGTCACAAATTTGGTTCCAATGCATGGATCTATAAACATAGACAGGGATCACGGGTAGAAGTGCGAACATTGAGTGGCGGCGCGGGCTCATTGGGCCAAAGGGCCTGTTTCCCATGCTGTTTTGTTCTTTGATCTTTAAATAAACATTTGTGTAAGTTATGTTATTTGTAAATAAATTGGTAAAGTGGACAGCATCTATAATTTGTTAAACTGATGGAAAACATTCGAATTACTTTTAGTTTGTACTTTGGTTGCATTGTGTTAATTGGGTCATAAAAACATAGCATGTGTATGCTAAAAGGTGATAGATTTTGAGCTATGACTGTGGAAATTTAAATCTGATATAGTATCTGCGACAAGAAGTGTTTATTATGCAAATTTGGATCATTTTTAAATAACGAATACTTTGGAGAGTTAAATTTACCCCTTCAGCACTTCTTGGGTGCATGACCCTCCGAAATCCAAATTTGAATGTTATTTCCTTTTGCATTTGTATCAATGATTTATTATTGTCCTGTGCATAATTTTGAACCTAAAATGATGTTTCGAATATGTGATTATTTGTACTTGCAGTGTATTGCTGTCTGCAATTTCTGGAATATCAATATGTTGTGGGGATGTATTATTACTGTGCATGCCAATGTCTGAGCCTTGCTGAACTGTTAAGTGACTGGGGAATTCCTGACAGACACTAGTCCTGAGTTTGTGATCCATCATGCTTCGCATTCAGGATATAACAAGATATAAAGAACAAAGAACAAAACAGCACATGAAACAGACCCTTTGGCCCAATGAGCCCATGCCACCACCTTGATGTTCCCACTTCTACCCATGATCCCTGTCTATGTTTATAGATCTATGCATTGGAACCAAATTTGCAAGAAGAATTTGTTTTGCCAATCAGCCTAAGACCACATCTTTGGGGTATGGGAGGAAACTGGAGCACCTGGAGAAAACCCACGCAAGCACAGGGAGAATGTGCAAACTCCCACAGACACAGGCCCAAATCCATGTATCTGCACAGCACAGTGGTGGTTACTGAGCTGTCATGTTGCCCATCAACTGTTCCAATTCAAGCGTACACTAACGACGTGAAGTACTAGGTTACTCTTGAAAAATCCAAGAGCAACCCTCTCACAACTCATCACGTGTATGCCCCTTGTTTGACAACAAGGCGGACCAAAGGATAAAATGTGACCTGTGTGCCTTCAGTGTCTACAGACATGGCCGATACCCAGAGATTGGTGTGGCGGTGGGGGGGGGGGGAGAGAGTCAAGTCCTGATTGATTGGCGAAAGGGGCGTGAAACTTAACCAGGAATGAGTTACAGTGATGATGACCATCACCAGCGATGACCAGCAGTTGGAGAGCCACAACATCCAAGAAGGAAGGAAGGAAAACCAAAGCCAAGAGTGCCAAGCCAGACCAAAGAACTGTAATATGCAGAGGATGACCGAGACTGATGCACAGATAAAGGCTAGTGTTTGCTTGGGTACTTGCCAGTTATGCATGGTTAAGTTAAGGTCTTGTACTGGACTTGAACTTTGGTATTTTCCTGTAAGATAACTTATTGTTAGTTGAGTGGGCGCTTATTGATCATGTGGCACAAAAACCCCAACTTGTCTTTTGTTTTTTTTTTAACTGGGGGTAGGATTATATGCTGTTAACATTTCACTTTGGATTGGTCATGGGGCAATGCTTGGGCCTGGCCCTGACCAAAATGGGGGAGTGAAGTAGGGAAAAGCTGAATGTATTTTGTACCTGAAGGGAAAGAGTTAATGGATTTTCTACCTAGAATATGTCACAAACGTAACCCTTCATCATGACTGATCTTCTCAAGCTTATACTATTCCTGGCAGTAATATAAGTGATTTGTTAGAACAAAGAACAAAGAACAAAGAACAAAGAACAACACAGCACGGGAAACAGGCCCTTTGGCCCAACGAGCCTGCGCCGCCATCCTAACGTCTTAATGATATATAGAGACCAATATAGGGACAATTTGTTACCCAATCAGCCTAAGAGCACATTTTTGGGATGTGGGAGGAAACCGGAGCACCCGGAGAAAAACCACGCAACCACGGGGAGAACGCGCAAACTCCCGCAGACACAGGCCCAAATCCATGTGTCTGAAACATAAAGTATGTTCATGTTTCACATACTTTAACTCTGGTTTTTATAACAGCTGATAGTTAAATGTGACTGTTATTTTGTAAACTTTGCAAATCTTACCTGTTTATATTGTTTCAGAGATGGTAGTTTACGATACTGGCTTTTAACAGCTGCTGACGGCAGATCACAATACCAGCTTTTAGCAGGAAGAATCCTACTGGGACAGCCACAATCGCACAAGTGACTTCAAAGGTAGGGATGCCGGTACTACTGCAGAAGGGGTTCCTGTATCCTGACTGCAAAACTGTAATTCTTGATTAACTCTGGGGCTGTATCATGACCCAGGAAGGAAGAACTGGAGGTCTAGTAGGAATTAGAACTTTGAACCGTGATTCCTGCTGGAGCTCATGATGTATAAATGCCCACTTGTGTTTGTGTTCTATGAGAAGTCTGGTAAGCCTTAATCAGAACCGGTTTCTCCCCAAAGCTTTGGAATAAAAATCACTGTATTTTGACTCACTAACAGTCTTCGAGATATTATTTTACCTACAATAACTGATCAACAGAAAGTTAGAATTGAATGTGCCAGCTAGATCCTGCAAATCCTGAGAGAAAGTACCCAATACTCTCTCCAAACAGTTCTCGAAGACTAGTGGTCAAAGCATTAAATTTTAATGCATAGTCAAGCAGTTTTTATCAACGAGCTGGATATTAATGTCCATGGTGCTATGGCTTACGACAGATTGGAAACTTTGGGCAGTAGTTTATAATTCTTCATTACTGATTTAAAGGTCGGAAGCTCATAAAATCCAATGCACAGCCTACCTCTTACCTACCCGCGACCTGTCTCCCATTTTGCAAGGAGATGGTGGAGGCATCAGGTGGAGGTTCAGCTCACCAAACCTTGGACCTATTGAGGTCCTTGAGTGATCAGTTAATAGTCATTTAAGTACCTCACTTTGCCCCATAGTTATTTTATCCACAGCAGAGGGAGACACATGTCATGCCTGTCAGTTCTAACTACGTGAACTGGTGTTGGGCAAGAAATTTACCTCTTTTGTAATCATAACAGTGGCCTCTGCTTGAACCTGGAGCTACACAGTTGTTGGCCATATTCCACATGTACAGCTGTCACTCTGAGATGGGACTTTCTCCCTAGATTGGAATAGAAGTCTTGTCCTTAGCCAATTAATGCCCCACCAAAGGTTGAACGGTTGCCGAGCAACAGGGATCAATGGGGATGCATTTCCCCATTGGCTCTTTCGGTAAAGGGCTGGAAATCCTGCCATTCAAAAAATCCTGTCCATCACGTCAAATCATTCTGCACTGAGAATAACAAGGGACTTTGCCATGACCCCTCACATCTGTTTCAAGTCCTCCGAGATAATCATCATTGAATCCACAGAAATATGATGCTCACCCAGCATCCTTCTTTTTGGAACAGGGCCCTAGAGATCTGAGTCTGCAGGCTCAAGAGACAAAGACTGATTTCTACAATGTCTCTGCTTCGTCATGATCAGATCCTAGCTTCCAATTCCGAACTGCCCCTACTTCCTGATCTGTAAATATTGATTTCTCTTCTTCTAACCCTTTTTGGCATCCTGATCATACATATTGACTCTTTATTCTGACACAACCACTATTATTTAATCATATTTTATATCCTGATGCTGCATCAAATTCCAATTTTTCTCCAGCTATTTTATAATTTCTCCCCAAAAATGGGCAACATGTCAGACCTAATGACCTCCTCCATTTCAACATTCTGACTGCCCTGGGTAGATGATAGGGATGATGCAGGCTGGATTCAGATGGTTAATGCAACTTCTTATATTCCAATTAGTTCACCACACACATAAGCACAATCAACATGAGGCAGAAATTCAAGCAGTGCAATAGCGTCATGGAAGTGTCTTGTCATTAAATACTAAATATACAAATTATATTCATTATCCACAGTTACTCAGTGATTTCGCATTTTTTGCTGCTTATGTATTTCAAGGCTTTATTTGTTCCTGTGATTTGTGTATTACTATTAGAATACTGCTGGCTATTTTTGTATGTTTTCTGTTTTCATTTTTCATTTTTATTTTTCTCTTTTCCCACTTTCTTTTAAAAGAAATGTGAGAAGACTGTCCAGCCCAGTGTATAGGACAGGAAATACATATGACTGGTTTCAGCAAAGGTATCTTTAACATTATGTGTTATGCTTTTGGGATATTAGTGATTCTCTTAGCTATGAACAAACATTTGGGATTTTATGGCCTCACTCGTCCCAAAACAGATCTTTCCATTGTCCGCCCCTCTCCCACTCCAATTCCCGGTGGTAAAATTCCAGCCTTACTGCCAATTTCACTGCAGTCATTTGCAATAGGTCACAGTGCCAAAAGGAAAATTTAGATTGATCATATTTAAGAAAAATTGCAAAATGCTGCAGCTAGGCACCTTCACAGAAAAAAAGATAAACATATTATTTTTGGAAGAATGTGATAGTTCTAATTCATTTGTAATTATACTGAAAATAGTGTATTAGCAGTTTTATGTAGACAAGCAATAGTTTCCATGGCAATATTTTTGATACATTTTGTGCATCTAGTTCAGAGTTGCTAATGATAGATTAACTCTTATACTGTCATCAAATTTTACAACCCGGATGAAATAACCAAATGCTCAGTTCAACCTCAATATCTTTCAGATCTTTAAAGAATCCAATCAATGAACATTTATAGCAACAGGAAGTCATAATTTAATCAATGCGCCATTAACATAGGTAAAATATGAACAGAAAGGTACACAGTTTCCTGCAGAATATCATTTTAGCTGAATGGAACATCTATTTTAACAATAACACATGGACAAGGAAATGTATTACATTTCTAAGCTGACCTATATAAGCACTGAGCCACATTGATGCAAGCACCTTTTGTAAATTACTGTTGACAATTTTCCATATTTTCAATATTCTATATTTTTTTACTGTCATTTTTGCATTATGCTCCTTGATGTTTAATCTGTTCTGTGAAAATATTTTCTAAATTTCAGAAGGCCTTGCTCCAAAACTGATGACTGTTTTTTTTTAAATTTATTGGACAAATTCACTCACTTAGAAAAACTGACAACAGTGATCACACAAGCTGTACCAAAGCTATCATAAGTAGCATTCAACAGTTATTCAGATTCCTTTGTTTGAAATTTTATAGCAACATCAAAATAAATTTTAGCTTCACATGGTTGTAATTTGAACAGATGTCCCATAGCATTTCATAGTCAATAAGTCAAAAGTGGCACCAGTCCAAGGCCAAGGATCAATAAGTTATAGGATAAAATTAACTCGTTTATGACATGAAACCCAACGAGCTACCAGAAAAACTCATACACTACCTCCATCCCTAATTTATTTTCAATATAAGCAGTTTTTCTGATTTACTCTGTGATGTCCTAGGCATTTTACGTTTTGTGATTCTTTTGCTATATCCATCATTTTGCATTTTTTTTTGTTAATTGCTCATTTTCATTCATTAAGCTGTTTCAATCTGTTTGGATCAGTCCACATCACATTTACTTTTATCTAGTTATACTGTCTCAAATCCGTTATTCTTGTTGCATGCTGGCACAGATAGATGAGCCAAATGGCCTACTTCTATACTGAATGATTCCATGTATACTTGATGTTCACTGCTATAAAATGAAACCTGCTTCACTATTAAACATTGAGGTTGCAAATTTTGGTTTCTTAGCACCTTTTTTTTGTGTTATCAGTGTCATTTTGGCTCCCAGATGTCACGATCATGATGCTCATGCATACTTATGTTGTGAGCCATCCTGGATGCCATTTGGTGAGTGTGGAAACATTTACACTAACAGTATCTGCTGGAAGTATGCAGAGAAGATAGGTTGTGATGTCAATCGACATTAAAAAAAAACCCACCAGCAATAATATTTAATGGGATCATCATCTTCTTTGAGATTAATTGTGCCCATTTGATGTGTGACCATATATTGCATATCACACAGGTCAATGTCAACTTTCCTGAAATAGACATGATGCCTTCATTCTGTCTATTTTGCCACACAAATGTGAGCTATCATAACAAACCAGAAGGTGGTTACTGGACAATGAGATTTACCTTTTCACTGCCTGACTCAGGTGCACAAACCACACACATATCGGCAAACTTTTTACAACAAAAGTCAAGCTGCCATACAAAAAGTGATAGAACACACCAGTGGCTACTATGGTAATGCCTCCTCTGCCTGGATGGCTCTGAAAGATGAAGTAGGGAGTGGGTTAATGAATTTTGTAATACTTGGAGATTTGTAAAAAAAAAAGTATTGTGAGACTTGTTGTCGTGTATCCTAGACAGATAAGAAAGGAGCTGTCCCTGCTGTTACACACAAGTTTATGATAGTTCCAACTAATTATGTTCAGGAATGTGACTCATATCTACTTTTGTGTCTTTATTTGGAATTCTGTCTAACCTAGTGGAGCTTACATGCATGCCTTCACATACAGTTGTTATGTACTATTTACATAGTATGTATCAATATATTATGTGCCATACAAGTACCTACGAATATAAAATTGTTATACTGGTCCCATTACCTTGTATGCAGTTAACTTGTTTGTGCCGGCCTGAATGTTAGCTAATAGCTAATCATACCACAGGTGTTGAGATGTGGGACAATTGAGACTTTGAGTTAACCATAAAGAAACCATCGAGGCAGCCATGTTCACACAATGAAGGACAGCAAATGCATACATGCTTGGGGGGGTATAAATATGTGTTCTTAATTTGTGTTCAGAGAGAGTCTGGGGAATTGATGTTGGTACGAGGTGTATATGCCAAAAGCGTTTGGGTAAACTTGCTATACTTTGACTTACAACTGGCCTCAGTGGTATTATTTTACCTACAACACTTGATACTTGATAGATCAGGATGGCAACCTTCTGAAAAAAAATTCAAAGTCCCGGATAGGCATGAAAACAGGAGAGTTTCTGATCTGTTTTTGGGGCAAGTTCAAATCTGCTACATTATGCACATGGACAAAATAAACCTTAAAATTGGTTTCTCACCTACAGTGAGGCAGTGGGATGGCCTGAACACTGGCTAAAACAGAAGAGGGCGCAATTGCACATGTGCAGTCTCTAGCAGCAGAGACTTGCTGCTCAGTTTTGCCCCTCTTAGCCAGCTACTGCAGAGCCCGTGGCCCAGCAGGCACAAAATCCCTTTTCCTCTGACCTCTCACAGGGGTCTCAATGGCCTCCAGTTCTACTTCCAGTTGGAGTATTGTGCGCAGTTCTGGTCGCCTCATTATAGGAAGGATGTAGAGGCTGTTGAGAGTGTTCAGAGGAGATTTACAAGGATGCTGCCTGGATTGGGAGGCAGGCCTTATGAAGATAGGTTGAGGGAGCTGGGACTCTTCTCACTGGAGAGACGTAGGTTGAGAGGCGACCTGATAGAGGTTTATAAAATGTTGAGAGGAATAGATAGGGTGGACTCTCAGAGACTATTTCCCCGAGCTGAAATGGTCACTACGAGAGGACACAGATTTAAGGTGCAGGGAAGCAAATACAAAGGAGATGTCAGGGGTAGGTTTTTCACTCAGAGGGTGGTGAGTGAATGGAACCGACTGCCGTCGGAGGTTGTTGAGGCAAACTCACTGGGGTCTTTTAAGAGACTTCTGGATGAGTATATGGAAAAGAATAGGATAGGGGGTTATAAATAGGTCTGTGGATTGGTAGATGTGATCGGCGCAACTCGTGGGCCGAAGGGCCTGTTTGTGCTGTATTGTTCTATGTTCTATGTTCTGGCAAAGCCATCACAATTGATCCCTGTACCTGATGACCATTTCTGATTTTCACCAGACAGAATCTCTCCAAGCAAGGACACAGAGACAAGTGAGCACAGATAATAATGTCCCAAGCTCATTAATTCAATTTAAAATATATTTAAATATAATTTAAATAAATTATTCAGCCTCGCATTGAAAATGAATACAAGACTGATTGCGCCAAATAACCAGTGCCAGTAAAATTGCGAGGGATGAGAAATCGAGCGTGAAGCTTATTTCTTGGTTCTTAGAACCATAGAATGCTGCAGCACAGAAACAAGCCCTTAGGCCCTTCTTGGCTATGCTGAACCATTTTTCTGCCTAGTCCCACTGACCTGCACTTGGACCATATCCCTCCACACTTCTCTCATCCATGAAGCTGTCCAAGTTGTTCTTAAATGTTAAAAGTGAGCCTGCATTCACCACGTCATCTGGCAGCTCACTCCACACTCCCACCACTCTCTGTGTGAAGAAGCCTCTCCAAATATTCCCTTTGAACTTTTCCACCTTTACCCTTAATCCACGTCCTCTAGTTTTTTGCTCTCCTAGCCTCAGTGGAAAAAAACCTGCTTGCATTCACTCCATCTATGCCCATCATAATTTTATACACCTCTATCAAATCTCCCCTCATTCTTCTATACTCCAAGGAATAAAGTCGTAATCTATTCAACCTTTCTCTGTAATTCAGAGTTTCTCAAGTCCCGGCAACATCCTTGTAAACCTGTTAATAATATCCTTAAATCCTTATTAATATCCTACCCGTAATTAGGCGACCAAAACTGCACACAATACGGCCTCACCAATGTTATATACAACCTCACCATAACATTCCAACTCTTATACTCAATACTTTTTTATAAAAGCCAATGTTCCAAAAACACACTTTACAACCCAATCTACCTGTGACGCCACTTTTAGAGAATTATGCATCTGTATTCCCAAATCCCTCTGTTCTACTACACTCTTCAGTGTCCTTCCAAAGTGCAATACTTCACACTTGTCTGCATTCAACTCCATCTGCCATTTTTCAGCCCATTTTTCTAGCTGATCCAAATCCCACTGCAAGCTTTGAAAGCTCTCCTCACTGTCTACTACACTCCAATCTTTGCATCATCAGCAAATTTGCTGATCAAATTTACCACATTATCATCAGATCACTGATATAGATGACAACAACAATGGATTCAGCACTGATTCCTGTGGCACACCACTAGTCACAGGCCTCCATTCAGAAAAGCAATCCTCTACTACCACATCTTCCATCTTTATCCATGATCAAGTTGAAACTTATTGCGTTATGATCACCTATGTTCCCCTACTCACACTTTCGTCATTTGCCCTAACTCATTTCCTAATAGGAAATCTAATATTGCATCCTCTCTAGTTGGTATCTTGAAATATTGAATCAGAAAGTTTTGCCTGAACATATTTTACAAGCTCCGCCCCTTCTCGACCTTTAATTGTATGGGAGTCCCAATCTATATGTGGAAAATTAAAATCCCCCACTATCACATCTTTATGTTTTCAACAGTTGGCAGCTATCTCTCTGCAGATTTGCTCCTCCAACTCTTGCTGACTATTGGGTAGTCTATAATACAACCCCATTAATGTGGTCATATCTTTCCTGTTTCTCAGCTCCACTCATATTGTCTCAGTAGACAAGCCCTCTAATCTGTCCTGCCTGAGCATTGCTGCAACATTTTCCCTGACGAGCAATGCCACCATCCTCCCTTCATCCCTCTGCCTCTATCACGTCTGAAATATTGGAACTCAGGAACATTGAGTTGCCAGTCCTGCTCCTTCTGTAGCCAAGTTTCACTAATGGCTATAATGTCATAATTCCATGTGTCAATCCACACCCTCAACTCGTTTGCCTTCCCCACAATACTCCTGGCTCTTGCACAATCTTACCGGCTCACCCACCTATCGGGTCAACTGGCACAACAGTAAGATTGCTCCTCCATGTGTCAAGAATCATGGTAGTCCACTACAGGCTGGACTTGCCATTTTGAGGACGTCGTCCTTGTCACCAGTTACACAATGACTTGCTGAGGAGTAGCATGAGGAAGAAGAGGAGGAAAATTAAGAAAAAGAAGAAAAAACTGGGAAGAGGAAACCAACACAATCCTTTCATGCTGGCTTTTTAATTGCTGTATCTAACTGTATTACCAGTAAATGTAAACCAGATTCTCCAATCGCCAACAGCCATACACCTCAGGTTAGGTTTTCTTGACTCCATGGAGACCAAGTTGGAAAGGGAATGTGAAAATGGTGTAAGAGTTAGAGACAGTCGGACAGCTCGTTGATGCATTCTATCAACTAGGAAATTTTCTCAGGGACGGTGGGAATCCGCATTGGTGGGGCGGTTGTTGGGGGGCCATGGCTTAAGTTGATCAAAACCCAAATAAGGGCTGATTTTGTGGTCAGCTTATTGGATGAAGCCGAAACAGGCAGACGGATGAACCACTGGACAGAGGTTACATGCCCTAATGAGGGTTCGCTGGAAGGGAAAGGCTCATCTCTGGCCCAAATGATTTTCACAGAAGAGTTTATCTTTGTTTCAAGGAATTTACTAGCTTTGACCTTCATCACTTCATGAATGTCTCTGAAAGCTCTCTACACCCCAGCGTGCCTCAGCAGTGTTCACCATTTATAACGGAACGACCATGGCTCCAGAGCTCCCAGCCTCTGACTGCATCGACAGAACACAGAACCCATCCACCACTCCATATATGATGGCAAATGCAGAGATAACTAATTAGGTTATTTCTAAAATCAAGCCCTGAACTCTTCTGTTTCTCACCACTATAATACTCACTTAGCCATAATGCAAAATACTAACCATCATAAAATCAACATTCAAAATCAGGTTTATAAATAAAATCATGCCTTGCCATATCAACTAATTATCCTTGTACATCCCTTAATGCTTGTCCACTGTGTGCTTTAACTTATCCAAGTAATCTTACACAGTGCCAAGAAGCATTGGTGGCATGGTTGGTGAAAGGCTGCTGACTTAAACATGGGAAGGTAGCAGCTGGTCATGCAGGATAACTAATAACAAATCTGGCCCCTGAAGACTCAGAAGGAGACTGTGTCATCACAGGGAGAGCAATCTAGGCTGGTTGGCAAACAGGCAATAATAGTGCAGTTAATGGGCATGCATACAGAAATATTTGATGCATCATCACGCCACAAAGCTGTCATGAATGAACGAATCTGGCACCAACTTTGCATACGATTTTGCAAAGTTTGGAGGCCACTCTTCCCTGTATGGAATGACATTGACAGAGAGGCAGTGGTGGGAAGAGAGATGACAGCAGGCTCATGTTCTACAGCGCTACTGTCACTAAAATATATTTATATTTCTCATTGATGTGGCAACAACACCATGAAGGAAAGTAACCAACAACAGAATATTCAAATTATGTAAGTAGATTATGTGGTTTCTATGGCAATAAGCCACCCACCTTGATTTTCATAACCTCCTGAATTTCAATGCAGATCATTTAAATAACCTCCAAAGAAGTTATAATGTTTATTTGCATTATATGGCATTAAAAGTTACACTTACCCTACGATTACAATTACGAAGTCCATCAAATTCCATCCATTTCTTACATAAGCATTGGGATGTAACATTAGTCCATATGCTATAATCTTCAAAAATGTTTCAATTGTAAAAATTATAAGGAAGGCATATTCCACTGTTTCCTAAAAGACACAAGAAAAAATCCGATAAGCATGTCACAAAGCCAGTGACAAAAGCAACATACAAAAGAAAAATTTTAAAATTAAATTTAAACACCTTCAAAGTTTTAACAATGAATTACAAATTTAGAGATTTTCTTTTATTTATATTTTCACAACATAAAATTCACTTATATTTGAGCTGCAACTTTCAAAAGTGCACTACATTTTTTGTTGTTCCCAAACACACAAGCAAGAAGAAAACATGTAGCACAGAATTATGGTGTTAGCAATGGAGCTGTAATGTCAAGCATTTTGAATATTTTTGCAGACAAACAACTTATCTGAATATATTAAGCTGCCCACTTTCCTGAACATGATGGAGAGAAAATCTTTTCATCTCCTCCATAGTTTAGTGTACCGACAAACCTAACACTAAAACATACAAATTGTGGACATTCTACCAGCACATTTTTCACCGAAACCCTTGGTGATTGCAGAACCCTTTAGATTCCATAAAAGAAACTAAAAGGAGGGAGAATTAATCACGCAATTTGTCACAGTGGTTAAAAGATTTGCAGAATATTGTGAGTTTGGAGATGTGCTCGATTGCACTATTCAGGACAGATTCGTTTCTGGTCTATGTAGTACTGTCACAAAAATGTCTGTTAACTGAGAGCAATCTTACTCTGCAGAAGGCAACTGAAATCACTGTTTCTAAATAAAACTGCCAAGACTCATACATACTGCCTGTATGCAAAGTCAGGACGTTCTGCTGTTGAATGCTGGTATAAAGACATGGAATATTGAAGCTGTGGAAAAAAACACGACAGAGCATGCCCACAGAAAGCAAAAACAGGCTAAGAATAAAAGTAAGAAACATGAGCAAAATATGGCCACACTTTAACAAAGTAAAAGGAAAAATGTCCAAAAAGAGCAAAGAGACTCACAATTATAAGAAAAGTTATCACTAAATGTTCTAGTTGTCACTGGCACTACACACAAATATTGGGTCATTCCATTGCTGGATGGACAGCAAGTAAAGATAGAAGCTGACACTGGAACAGCACTCTCACTGGTGCCAGAGACTACTTACAGTAAGAAACTCCAACTCATTTCCCTTAAAATTATCAATAATAGTGCTGAAGACATACACAAATGAAGTGGTTCCTCTC
This sequence comes from Sphyrna mokarran, assembly GCA_024679065.1. NCBI lineage: Eukaryota > Metazoa > Chordata > Chondrichthyes > Carcharhiniformes > Carcharhinidae > Sphyrna > Sphyrna mokarran. The sequence goes on from JAGIQG010000003.1 coordinate 113,370,929, forward strand.
AACAGTCACACTGAAATGGCTATGCAACTAAATGGGCAAACAGCAAATATGTCACTACACATAGTGAAGGAAACTATCCAGCTTTGATGGGTCATACATGGCTACAGAAGATTTTCCTGAACTGGGCTGAATTCAACATGACGACCAATGGAGAATCAGGCCTCATGAAAATTTTAAAGAATCATGCTGTTATTTTTGATGGAGAATTATGGAACATGAAGGACATTACAGTCAAACTGAAAATAAAAGAGGGAAGCCATGCAAAATGCTTGAATGCGAAGTCTGTACCATGTGCTGTTCAACCGAAGGTGAAGCTAACTTGGAGCAACTGGAGTTCTGGAACCTGTCAGTATCAGTGAATAGGTCACACCCATTGTTCCAATCATCTAGAAGGATTTGCAGAGATGTCAAGGTCACCATAAATCCAGTGTTATTTATTGAACAATGCCCATTTCTCACATTGAAGACTTGTTTGAGGGATTGACAGGTCAAAATTTCAGCAAAATTGACTTGAGCTAGGCCTGCTTGCAAATAAATGTGGACAAATCATAAGAACATCTGACAATTGTGACATGCAAATGCTTGTTCCAGTAACAAAGATTGCTGTTTTATACCACATCTATCCCTACATTGTTTCAAAGGGCAATGGATCAGTTCCTGTGTGCACTGAGCAGTGTCTAATGCTATCTGGATGGCATCCTAGTCATTGGAGGAACACCTTCAAAACTTGGATTCCAATCTCCAGAAAACCATGGTCTATGAACATAGAACATAGAACATTACAGCGCAGAACAGGCCCTTCGGCCTTCAATGTTGCGCCGACCAATTAGGAAAAAGCAATGACCCTCTAACCTAAACCATTCCCTTTTCATCCATAAACTTATCTACTAACCTCTTAAACTCCACCAAACTTGGCGCATCTACAACTGATGCAGGCAGGGCATTCCATACCCTTACCACCCTCTGGGTAAAGAACCTACCTCTGACATCCGTCCTATAACCACCACCCCTTAATTTAAAGCTATGTCACCTCGTGCTAGCTTTCTCCATCCTAGGAAAAAGGCTATCACTGTCCACCCTATCTAAACCTCTAATCATCTTATATGCTTCAATAAGATCCCCTCTTAGCCGCCTCCTTTCTAACGAAAACAACCTCAAATCCTTCAACCTCTCTTCATAGGACCTGCCCTCCATACCATGCAACATCCTGGTAAACCTCCTCTGTACCCTCTCCAATGCCTCCACATCTTTCTTATAACGCGGGGACCAGAACTGCACACAATACTCCAAGTGTGGCCGCACTAGAGTTTTGTACAGTTGCAACATGACGTTGCAGCTCCAAAATTCAATCCCCCTACCAATAAAAGCTAAGACTCCGTATGCCTTCTTAACAACCTTATCGACTTGATTGCCAACTTTCAGGGGTCTATGCACAAATACACCAAGATCCCTCTGTTCTTCAACACTATTAAGAGTCCTACCATTAGCCCTATACTCGACACATTTGTTATTCCTGCCAAAGTGAATTACCTCACACTTTTCCACATTAAACTCCATTTGCCACCTCTCGGCCCAGCTCTGCAACTTGTCCAAGTCTTTCTGCAAACTATAACACCCCTCTTCACTATCTACCACTCCTCCGACTTTGGTGTCATCCGCAAATTTACTAATCCATCCCTCAATACCCTCATCCAGATCATTTATGAAAATTACAAACAGCAGGGGCCCCAAAACAGATCCTTGAGGTACTCCACTTGTAACTGAACTCCACGATGAATATCTTCCATCAACCACCACCCTCTGTCTTCTATCTGCTAGCCAATTCCTAATCCAATTAGCTAATATGAGTCTATAAGAACAAATGAATTTGTTTTTCCAATCCTCTGTTGGGAATTAGGAGCATATGATTGATGCTACTGCTCTTCACAAATCTCCTTCTAATGTTAGGATCATTACAGAGGCTCATGCATATTAGAATATTAACAAGTTCTGGATTGTGAATTACTATGGAAGATTTGTCCCAAACTTGACAACAATTAAACAGTGCCTTGGTGAGGCCATACCAAGAATATTGTGTGTAGTTTTGGTCTCCTTTTCTGAGAAGGGATGTTCTTGCTCTCGAGGGAGTGCAGCAAAGGTCCATCCGGGGATGGTGGGACTGATGTACGAGGAAAGAATAACTAATTAAGATTGTTTCGCTGGAGTTCAGACAAATGGGGTGATGGGGGGGAATCTCATAGAGATTTATAAAATTCCAATGGGACTAGACAGGATAGATGCAGGCAAAATATTCCCAATGATGAGAGAGTCCAGAGCCAGGAATTAGTCAGAGGATTCAGGATAGGTCATTTAGGATGGAGGTGAGGAAACATTTCTTCATCCAACAAGCGGTGACCTGTAAAATTCATTATCACAAGAAATAGTTGATGCCAAAACATTGAATGTATTCAAGAAGGGACCAGATGTAGCACTTGGGACGAATGGAATCAAAGGTTATGGGGAAAAAGCAGAATTAAGCTACTGAGTTGGATGATCAGCCACGATCATAACGGTTGGCGGAGCACAGCTCGAAAGGCTAATGGCCTCCTCTTGCTCCAATCTTCCATGGTTCTATGTTTCTACATTTCAATGCTAATTATGAAACCGTTACATAATCTCCTGTGCCAGAACAAAATGTGGAAATGATCGGATCAATGAAATACACATTAGTGATGCATTCTCCTATGGTATAGGAGCGATAGTCTCCCATATATGCAATCAAGTGATGAAAGACAGATTGCTTTTGCTTCCAAAACTTGAGAAAGGCTGACTGTAATTATGCCCTGATTGAATAGGAATCACTAGGATCATTTTCAGAGTCATAAAATTTCTTCAGTTCCTGTATGGGAGAGAGTTACATTGCCAATGAACCATCATCCAGTCACTACCATTTTTGGATCACACATGAAAATTCTGTCAATTGCAGCAAATAGAATGCAAAGATGGGCATTGATTTCATCTGCACATACTTATACCATTAACGAATAATAATCAAGCTTACATTGTAATGAGATTGGACATTTAAGATTGCCACTACCAGGTAGTTCATCAGGATGCTTGAAGGGGAACATCTTCTACTTTGAACAAGTAGACAACACACCTATCACTTCTAGCAAGTGAGAAAAATATTCAGAGCAACCTTGTGCTCTCAGAAGTGATAGATATGGTTTTATAAAGAAACTTTTTGGAACTAATACCTAACCAGAAACCTTAGTACTCCAGGAGATTGAAGTTGACAGTATAGTCAGATGTCTGCTGTGGAGGCGCAGAATGATCATTTCGCCACAATGGAGGAAGCAAGAGTCAGGTTAAGTTACTTGACGGTCATTGCAGAGTCGTAGCATGAAGGAAATAGCAAGAAGTTATTTCTGATGGCCTAGGCTGGGATGCAGAAATTGAGGAGAAAACGGGAACATGTTCTTCTTGTGCGAAGGGAAAAAACCTGCAGCCCTTAGCACTGATGCATCCAAGGGAATGATCTGAAGACGGTTGGTAACTTGGGCATGTTGATATTCCAGGGCTTTTTGAAGAACATATGTTCTTAGTAATAGTTGATACTGATGCCAAATTGCCAGAGGTTGCTATGACGACATCTACCTCATTAGATGGCACTACTCCCTTTCAGCACCAATGACCCAGCTTTGATTTTGGCTTTGGGTGACTGTCTGTTTTGGAATTTACATGTTCTCCCTGTGTCTGCATGGGTTTCGGGTTTCCTCCCACAGTTCAAAAACATCTAGGTTAGGTGTATTGGTCATGCTAAATTGCCCCCTAGTGCCCAGGGACATATAAGTTCTGTGGGTTATGGGAATAGGATCACATTCAATCTCTTGAAACCTCCAAAAACTAAGGAGATTATGTGACAGCAACAAGCACAAATGGAATGGTGAGAAGGCAAGTGAAACACAAAGTTTACCACAAGGACAAGGAGTTTTGGCTCAAAACAATTCCACAATGGAGAAACACATTCCTGCCATCTTCCTTGTGCAGGCTGGACCTGTCTCTTATACTATCCACACCATAAATGACATTATCTGGAGGAGATATGCAGACTAGTTATTGGCTGAAGAAACAGATTTGTCAAATCTGGAGCCTGTTGAAAATTCAGGATCAGACTTGCAAAGTTCTGTCTTGAATCTTCCTAGAATCCTTAAACAATCAGATACCACTGAGCAAAGGAACATCTTATATTTTGTTCAATGCTGAAACAATCTCTAGTACTAATTTGAATACTGGTCAAATCAATGACCAACATTAACATTAATAGAAAGACAAAGACGCCAGAGATTTCCATCAATGTGAAGAAGATGATACTGTGAACTATTCCAATAGTGACGACCTGCAGGGTGTCTGACTGATCTATTGACCGTTGTTCATATTGAACTTATTTTGAACTTGTTTGGGGATATTTACTTTAAGGAGGGAGGAAATATTAAGTATTTGTATTTATTCTTAATGGTTAATGCAAAGCTAGGCTATATTGGTGTATGCAATGGAAATTATTTAATAGATGTAACACAGGAAACAGAGATAAGAAACAGCGATGGAAGAGATGGCACACTATTAATAAAACTCCATTTGTTTTTAACCAAGTCTGTCCCATGTATCACATACCTAATACACAACACTAATGTTAAGCCTTATAGCATACGCCTCAGTTTGAATTCCCAGAGCTGCCTGGCTCCAAGCTGCATCCAGGACACTGTACAGTTGGGACATCAGAAGTATTTGTCCCTACATTACAACTTGCTATTCTTGCACTGAAATGGCAAAAACCCTGCACACCCAGAATCCACTCTAACTTTTGGTCAACAATCATATGCCTTAATTCTGCCTGAAGGGGGAGAAGAATGTCTGGGTAGGTCTGCCATATGAGGCGAGATTAAGTTGCTTACAATTATATTCAGTGGCATTTAGAAGAGAGAGATGGGATCCCATAGAAACCTAGAAAGTTCTAAGAAAGTTAGACGGAATAGACTCAGAAACAATGTTCCCAATGGTACGGGAGTCCAGAACTAAGCGTCACAGTTTGAGGATAAGAAGTAAACCTTTTCAAACTGAAGTGAGGAGAAATTTCTTCAACCAGAGGGTAGAGAATGCTGTTGAGACCAAAATGTTGTCTGATTTCAAGAAGAAATTATATACAGCTCTGCTATCTCAAGGGATCAAGGTATGGACAGAAGAGGGATCAGGATATTGAATTCAATGTTCAACCATGGTTAAAAAGAATGACGGAGCAGGCTCGAAGGGCCAAATAGCCTACTCCTGCTTTTAGTTTCTATGTTCCTAAGAGTCTCTTGGTACAATATTGAGACAAATATATCAAAATATGTGTGTCATTATTTGATGTACATGACATAATTTATTACTAAGATGCTTTAAAAACAAATGATGTGGAGATGTTGACATTGGATGGGCTGTGTGCACAGTGAGAAGTCTCACAACACCAGGTCAAAATCCAACAAATTTATTTGGTAGCACGAGCTTTCAAAGTGCTTTCAGGACTCACCAAATGAAGGAGCAGTGCTCCAAAAGCTTGTGCTACCAACTAAACCTTTGGACTTTAACCTGGAATTGTTAAAAACAAATAAATTCAGTATGAAGAAAGACATTTCTACATGGTTACGGCGGAATTTTCCCAAGAAATGGCAAAGGGTCAGAATCTGAATGAAAGTTGACGTGTTTCTCACCAGATCAACAGGCAAGTTACCGCCTAGATCTTATGTTACTTTACTATTTTAAAGCAGAGGGACATGTTTTGTGAGAGCCTTAAGACATGAGCAAGGCCAGGTCCATAGAGATCCCAACTTCAAATTAACTTTAAAGACCTCCACCCTCCCATTCACTGGCACTGCATCTTCGGAGCATTGAACCTCAACCACCATCTCATCCGTAGCCCACAATTGCTGGCATTGGGGCAACAGCACCACATCTGCCCCCACATGAAGTAAATCCCTGCTATAGGGTTGCAGGCAGGCCCTTTCCCCTATATATCCTGCCCTCTATAGGCCTCCCCCCTGCCAGTGCCAGGGAGCGTCCTGCCATGTCCCTGATCACTTGGAGACTACACAGTGCCCCGATGTGGTCATCACGAGGGGTTTCCATTTCGGAAACCAAGAATGATTCCTGCTGGTGTGAACGTACATACAATGAACCAAGAAGCAACAGCTTAAATATATGTTTCAATGTTTAAATATATGTTAATCCATGATAATCAGGTTCATGTCCTTGCTGGGCATGACATTGCTGGTTGTGGCGGGGAGGGGGGGAGAACAGGGAAAGATCTCATTCTCAGATTGCCATTCACAAATCTTGTTATGGCCCTCTTGCAAGATGGGGCTTGAATCAGATGGATGTGGATAACAGGATTTGAGCCTGCTGTGAACATGGCTTGAAAACCGCCCTGGTATCTTCATAAAATATTCATTTTCAAGAATCATTTTGATTTTTTAAATGGTTTTAGAACATAGAACATAGAACATTACAGCACAGAACAGGCCCTTCGGCCTTCGATGTTGTGCCGACCAAAATAAAAAGCAATGCCCCTCCAAACTAAACCATTCCCTTCTCTTCCATATACTTATCAATTAACCTCTTAAACGCCACCAAACTTGGCGCATCTACAACAGCTGCAGGCAGGGCATTCCACTCCCTAATCACTCTTTGAGTAAAGAACCTACCTCTGATATCCGTCCTATAACTCATACCCCTTAATTTAAAGCTGTGTCCCCTCGTGCTAGCTTTCTCCATCCTAGGAAAAAGGCTATCACTGTCCACCCTATCTAAACCTCTAATCATCTTATATGTTTCGATAAGGTCCCCTCTTAGCCGCCTCCTTTCTAACGAAAACAACCTCAAATCCCTCAGCCTCTCTTCATAAGACCTGCCCTCCATACCAGGCAACATCCTGGTAAACCTCCTCTGTACCCTCTCCAATGCCTCCACATCTTTCTTATAATGTGGGGACCAGAACTGCACACAATACTCCAAGTGCGGCCGCACTAGAGTTTTGTACAGTTGCAACATGATGCTGCGGCTCCTAAATTCAATCCCCCTACCAATAAAAGCTAAGACTCCATATGCCTTCTTAACAACTTTATCCACTTGACTGCCTACTTTCAGGGATCTATTGACACATACACCAAGATCCTTCTGTTCCTCAACACTATTAAGAGCCCTACCATTAGCCCTATACTCTACACATTTATTGTTCCTGCCAAAGTGCATTACCTCACATTTTCCACATTAAACTCCATTTGCCACCTCTCGGCCTAGCTCTGCAACTTGTCCAAGTCACTCTGTAAACTATAACACCCCTCTTCACTATCTACCACTCCACCGACTTTAGTGTCATCTGCAAATTTACTGATCCATCCCTCAATACCCTCATCCAGATCATTTATAAAAATTACAAACAGCAGGGGCCCCAAAACAGACCCCTGAGAAGAGAAGTCAACCTGATGGATTCACAACACAGCGTAGCGGTAAGGGATAGACAGAGCTTAGAGAACCCACAACCAATGGATCAGATCTAAGCTGTGCAGTCCTGTCCCATCCAGTTGTGAATGGTTATGAACAATTAAACAACTCATTGGAGGAGGCTCCACAAATATCCTCATCCTCAATGATGGAGGAGCCCAGCTCATCAGGGCAAAAGATAAGACTGAAATATTCACAGCAATCTTCAGCCGGAAGTGCCGAGTGGATGATCCATCCCGACCACCCCCAGTGGTCCCCAGTATCTCAGATCCCAGACTCCAAGCAATTCAATTCACTCCACGTGATATCAAGAAACAGCTGAAGGTGCTGAATATTGTAAACATTACGGGTCCTGTGGCTAAATCTAAAATAGTGATATGTAAAGCACTTTGGGACAATTGGGCAAGAATGGACAGGCTGCGGTTTAAAGACAAACAGCCTGCAACCCTGACCAGTGAATACACATGATCTGGGTCATCTCCAGGGTCAAAGGGACTTTCTGGTCACACTGAGTTGTTTATTAGATATGGGGACAAGACAAACACTTATTTAGGAGGGAGGTGTGTGCCCCCAGCATCTGCAGACACGGTCATTGGGGACACACCCAGAGATCGGTGAGCAGCATCTGATTGGGCTTAATTGATCAGAGGGATAAAGTCCTGATTGATTGATTGGCAATGGCTGAAAGGGGAGTGAAACCCAATGGGGTATAAAGGGTGCTGCACAACCAGGAATCTCGCTCTCTGACCCCACGAACAAGCTACAACAAACGGTGACTATCACCAGCGACAACCAGCACAAGGAGAGCCACCACACCCAAGAAGGAAGGGAAGACCAGAGCCAGACCAGACCAAAGGACCAGGCTACACAGAGGGTGACTGACACTAGCTCACAGAAAAAGGCCAATGTCTGCTTGGGTATTTGCCTGTCACAGAAAGTTAAATCAAGGTCTTGTTTGGACTTGGATTCTAGTATTTTTCTGTAAGATAACTTATTGTTGGTTGGGTGGGTGATTATTGATTGCGTGTCTTAAATAAATATTGGTTGTACTAACAAGACGTCTACTTGCAGTTATTTGTCCACCGTATTAGGATTAAAACAGACAGTGTGGCAGGCACAACAGCCCTGATAATATCCCAGCAATAATAGAACATAGAACTATGTTTTATTTACACAATCAAGCAGCAATTGTTTGACCTCATATTTGCAGCTGGGAACTTACATTTATAAAGTAGATAGCAGAAATTTGTTGTAGTGTACCTGATTTTCTGAAGATTCAGTCTGCCTGCTAGAAGTACAGAGTTAGAATATGGTAGCTCTAAACATTAACTTAGTTTAGATGGTAGTCATTCTCATCTCAAAATCCATCTGATTGAAGCCTATTCCAGTACTGCAGCAAAATACATGATAGGGTAGATTTTACCTCAGTGGTTTAGAGACTGAATATTGTTCTGGCAAACTGATTTCCCACCCACCAAAGGCAGGAAGGGACTATGATATGTTTAACCATCAGGCTTTATTTCAATACTGCCAACTCCCTCATCCACAAACGGGGGAGAAAGGCCAGAGTATAGCTGTTGTTAGAGGATGATAATATGGCCTTTGGGGATTATTTTGAGAGTGATACTGGTAAGTCCAGACCAACGGCACCACAGTTTTCTTTATGGGGTATAATGGAACACACCTGCTTCTCTAGTTTACCCCGCCCATAGAGGAAACATTTCCCTGGGCTGGAGAGCCTCTTAAACCTTATGATTGTGAACCATCTATATCCTGAAGCTCTCACAAAGGATGGGGTATTTCCAAGATATTTCCAAGTGTCATAACAGCAGAAAACATGGTGTGAACCATGCCAGTCTCTCAGACACACTCCACATCGCAATCTTTCGACTCAATCACTACCATAGCCCTGCCTCCTCAGCACTACCTGATGCAGGATGGGCTCCCAGGCATGGGCACTTTCCCCTTGGGCACCACAACCTCACTGCCCGACTCCCTGGGGACCCTCATTGTCCCCCTTCATTCTGGTGGCATCTCCCACTAGTTCCGTGAACGTGGGGAGTTAGCCTGAACTCCATCAGAATGGCGGGATGGGAGATTCGTTTGGGACCTGAAAGTTCCTGATAATGACCTGCTAAGCATATTTTAAAAAGATTCAAATTACTCACCTGCCTTCCTGTCAGTTTCCAGTATGGTCTGACTGCAACTGTTCGCCGGTCCTGGGAAATGCACATGTGCAAATCCCAGTACAAGGCGGCGACGCGCATCTCCCACCATGACCCACCAGAAACGTTGTGCGTCACAATGGGAGAATCACAGCCAATATGATCAGCTGCCTCTGCCATGTCCTGCCCTTTTAGTAACTGTCTGATCAAGTTTTCTTTGATGCTGATAGGGGCAGGTATATAACTACCTCTAAACCAGTAGTTAATTTTTGAAATTGGAGAACACAAGGCTCAGATTAGCCACCTGTACTTTGATTTGATTTGATTTATTATTATCACATGTATTAGTATACAGTGAAAAGGGTTGTTTCTTGTTTGCTATACAGACAAAGCATACCATACATCGGGAAAGAAAGGGCTAAGTGCAAAATGTAGTATTACAGTCATAGCTAGGGTGTAGAGAAAGATCAACTTAATGCAAGGGAAGTCCATTCAAAAGTCTGATGGCAGCAGGGAAGAAACTATTTTGAGTTAGTTGATACGTGATTTCAGATCTTGTATCTTTTTCCTGACAGAAGAAGAGAAAGAGAGTACGATCAGGGAGCGTGAGGTCCTTGATTATGCTGATTGCTTTTCCGAGGCAGTGAGAAGTGTAAACAGTAACAATGAATGGAAAGTTGGTTTGAGTAATGGACTGCGATTCATTCATTCTTGTGATCTTGGACAGAGCAGGAGCCATCCAAGCTGATACAACCAGAACGAATGCTTTCTATGGTGCATCTGTAGAAGTTGAAACTTGTAACTGACATGCCAAATATACAAACGAATCACTGAAGATAAAGAGTACTACAATGACCCCGGTGATCGATAGCAATCAACCTGATTCCCACTCGTCATTGTGTGGCCTAATGGGGAGAGACTGGCTCCAGTAAATTTGGTAAAATTGTTTGGAAATCTTCCAGTTAGGTGACAGAAGGCTGTATGATGTCATTAGCAGATATCCTGAAGTTTTTCAGGGAAGACTGGAGAAGAAGAGGGCTCAAGCCAAACTTTATGTCAGCCCTGATGTCACACCCAAATATTACAGAAACCTGTCCCCTATACCCTATTAGAGAAAACAGAGGCTGAACTCAAGCACCTTTAAAACCTGGGTATTATAAAACCCATACAATTTTCGGAGTGGACAGCACCTATCATTCTTGTCCTCAAGCTAGAAAAATCAGTCTACATTTGTCAATGGTCACCTGGGTTTCTAAATTAAATAGATACCCGATGCCCAGAATTGAGGACTTGAATGCCAAACTGGTTGGATGGTTCACCACGCTGGATATGAGCCATGCTTACCTTCAACTCAAAATTGTCCAGGAAATGCATTACAATCAATACATACAACGACTTATATGAATATACCCACGTGCCATTCAGGTTCTCGTTAGTGTGTGCCACATTTTAATAGACAATCAAAAACACGTTTCAGGGGTTAAAGTGGCAGTATACTTGGAAGACTTTCTAGTCACAGGCACCCCAGAACAAGAGCATTTAGCGAATCAGGAAAAGATGCCAAAAAGATTTTTGAAAGCTGGGGTACACCCAAAGAAAGAAAAGTCTGCCTTTCAGGTGAAGGAGGTTACCTACTTGGGTTATTGGGTGGATGCAAAAGGGTTGCACCCTATGGAAAAGAAAGGAAGAGCCATCAAGGGGCCCTGTGGGACACCATCCTCAAAACATATCACACAGTTAAAGTCTTCCATAGAATTAGTAAACTACTTCATTCCGGATTTGGCTACCTGACTGGCCCCCTAGCACACCTTGCTCTGGAGGCACCAAAGATGGTCCTAGGAGGGACCTGAGCTGAGACCTTTAACAAGGTAGAACAATTACTGTTGTGAAACTAGTTAACCTATTTTGATCCCAAGAAAGAACTCATCCTAATGAGAGATACACTCCCCTTTGGGATTGGGGCTATTCTTTCACATCCTTGAAAAGATGGATCAGAAAATCTCATTGGTTATGCATCCAAGCCTCAGCACAAGTATTCACAAATTTAGAAAGAGAGCTGGCAGTTATTTTTGACATAAAGGATTTCATCAGTATGTTTTTGGTAAATCCTTCAAAATAGTGACAGTCCACAAATCTCTACTTGGACTATTCCAAGAATATAAGGCAATCCCCCTACAATTGCCTCTATCCAGATACAACATTGGGCTCTACTATTTGCTATCTACAAATATACCAGAACCCAAACTGCCAATGTTGATGCTCTGAGCTGTCTTCCACTGCCTAATTCTCCACTGGTACTAGAAGAAATTGTGATAATCTTTGCTTGGTCCTGTCCAGCCTGCCAAGATTCCAGTGGCAGACAAGACTGGAAAATTCTGCTTCTCATTTTCTGATTTCCCCACCCATCACTGATGATGCTTTTTGCAAGAAGTTACTTAATTTGCAAAACCTGTTCAGCAACAGAGAGAATATAAAAAGAGGGACACAAGAAAACCTTCTTTGTTATGACACTGTACAGCTGGACTTAACACCTTCAAAATAAAAATAGCCAAAAGCTTGTGCCTCATCATTGACTCGCCAAAGAAACAGGGTTTGAAGCTAGAATCCAACACCTTTAAAGATGACACTCCAATTTCTGAGGAGTCTGCCTTGCAATTCTATCAAAACCCACACCATCCAAGTAAACCAAGATCCCAGATTTTCTTGAACAGCAGGATTATATCTTGGGGAGATGACCAGACAGGTTGCACCTGAATAAAATCCTGTGGGATAATTTGCGTGTACTAATGAGGAGAGTTTGAATTAACTTATCAGGGATGTGGGAACCAAGGACACAATATCATAGAGAAAAATAAGGTGCACAAAGAATTGGGAGCGACAGATAATAATAATAGAGTATGAAATAGTAAGGTTAGCAGATAGGGTCAGAATAAAAGGGAATGTAATGAATTCTAAATTAGGTGTACTGTGCAGGTGTCAGAGTGTGTTGAATGCATTAAGATTGGTGAACTGTAGATGTATACATCATCTGGGAATATGATATTGTTGAAATAACATAGACTGGCTCAAAAAAGAGTAGGATTGGGTATTGGAGTGGAGGTAGTAGTATTTATAAAAAAAATTACAGTGCTAACGAGAGTGGGCATCTTAAAAGGGTTAAAGGCAGAACCTGGTTGATTAAAACTAAGAAACAAGAGAGGTACTATTGCACTATTAGGTGCATTCTACTGGCAATCCACTAGTGGGATCAAATTATCGAGAAATTAGACAAGTGCAAGAAACACAGAGTAGCTATTAGTTATAATTATCATTAATAGTTACACTATCCCTGATCAATAGTGCCACTCCACCACCGCCCCCCCCCCCCCCCCCCACCTTTTATTTCCATCCCTGTCCTTTCTGAAACATCTGAAACCCGGCACCTGGAGTATTCAGTCCTGTCCCTGAGACGTCCAAGTCTCTGTAATGGCCACCACATCACATTTCCAAGCAGCGATCCACGCTTTAAAGCTCATCCACTCTATTCAACACACTCCTGGTATTAAAATAGACACATCTCAAATCATGTAATAACAGAATTCTTGCGATGGGAGACCTTAATCTCCCAAACAACGATTGGAATATACCTAGGGTAAGGGGTTTGGATGGAGAGGAGTTTGTTAGGTGTGTTCAGGAGGGTTTCCTGACACAGTATGTGGATAAGCCTACAAGAGGAGAAGCTGTACTCGATCTGGTACTGGCTAATGAACCTGGACAGGTGTCGGATTTCTCGGTGGGAGAGCATCTTGGGGATAGTGATCATACTCTTATCTCCTTTATTCTAGCATTGGAAAGAGATAGGATCAGGCAAGTTAGGAAACTGTTTATCTGGAATAAGAGGAAATATGAAGTCATCAGGAAGGAAATTAGACAAGTAAATTAGAAGGAAATGTTCTCGGGAAAAAGGCCTGAAGAAAGGTGGCAGATTTTCAAGGAATGTTTGTCCAGAGTTCTATAACGTTCAGATGAGACAGAGAGGTTTTTGTAAGTTACAGGAACCACGATGCAAGAAAGTTGTAATGACCCTAGTCAAAAAGAAACGTGAAGTGTACAAAGGTTCAGAGAGCTAGGAGATGTTAGGGATCTAGAGGAGTATACGGCTTATAGGAAGGAACTTAAGGAGGAAATTAGGAGAGCCAGAAGGGGTCATGTGAAGGCCTTAGCAGGTAAGATTAAGGAGAACTCTAAGGTGTTCTACAAAAATGTGAAGAATAAAAGGATGTGATGTGAAGGAATAGGAGCTATAAAATGTGAAGGTGGGAAAGTTTGTACAGAACCGGTAGAAAATAGCAGAAGTGCTTAATGAATACTTTACCTCTATTCATGGTTGAAAAAGATCTGGGTGCTTGTACTGCAGGCTTGCAGAGGACTGAAAAGATTGAGTATGTGGACATTAAGAAAGAGGATGTGTTGTAAGTTCTAAATAGCATCAAGATAGATAAATCGCCGGGACCAGATGGATGTACTGTGGTTACTATGGGAGGCCAGAGAAGAGATTGCAGAACTCTGGCGACGATCTTTGCGTCACTGATGGAGACAGGAGAGGTTCCGCTGAATTGCGAATGTGGTTCCTATATTCATGAAAGGGAATAGAGATAGCCCAGGAAATTACCAAGCGGTGAGTCTAAACTCAGTGGTTGGTAAGTTCATGGAGAAGATTCTGAGGGGCAGAATTTATGAACATTTAGAGAAATTTAGTATGCTCAATAGTAGTCAGCACGGCTTTGTCAAAGGCAGATCGTGCCTTACGAGCCTGGTTGAGTTTTTTGAAAATGTGACTAAATACATTGACGAAGAATGAGTGGAAGATGTGATTTATTTGGACTTCAGCAAGGCGTTCGATAAGGTCCCCCATGCAAGACTTCTTGAAAAAGTGAGAGGGTATGGGATCCAAGGTGCTGTTGCCTTGTGGATCCAGAACTGGCTTGCTCGCAGACAACAGGGAGTGGTTATAAATGTGTCTTTTTCTGCATGGAGGTCAGTCACCATTGGAGTGCCCCAGGGATCTGTTCTGGGACCCTTGCTGTTTGTAATTTTCATAAATGACCTGGATGAGGAAATGTAGGGATGGGTTGGTATGTTTACCAATGACACGAAGGTTTATGGTGTTGTGAATAGTTGGAGGGATGTCAAAAGTTGCAGCGTGACAAAGATAGGATGCAAGGCGGAGTGGAGAAGTGGCAGATGGACTTCAATCCGGATAAATGTGTAGTGGTCCGTTTTGGCAGGTCAAATAGGGTGAAGGAGTATCATATCAAGGGTAGGACTCTTAGCAGTGTAGAGGATCAGAAGGACCTTGGGATCCGGGTCCATAGGATCCTTAAATCGGCCTTGCAGGTAGAGGATGTAGTTAAGAAGGCGTATGATGTACTGGCCTTCATCAATCGAGGGATTGAGTTTAGGAGTCGGGAGTTAATGTTGCAGCTTTGTAAGACCCGAGTCAGACCTCTCTTGGAATATTGTACTCAGTTCTGGTTGCCTCATTACAGGAAGGATGTAGAAACTTTTGAAAGGGTGCAGAGGAGATTTACTAGGATGTTGCCTAGATTGGGTGACATGCCTTATGAGGACAGATTGAGGGAGTTTGGTCTTTTCTCCTTAGAGAGACGAAGGATGAGAGATGAGCTGATGGAAGTGTATAAGATATTGAAAGGTATAGAATGGGTGGATTCTCAGAGACTTTTTCCAAGGGCTGGAATGGTTGCTACAAGAGGACACAGGTTTAAGGTGCTGGGGAGTAGGTACAGAGAAATATCAGGGGGTATGCTTTTCACTCAGAGGATGGTGGACGAGTGGAATTGGCTGCCATTGGCGGTGGTGGAGGCAAATTCGAAAGGGTCTTTCAACAGACTTCTGGAAAATACATTGGACTTAATAGAACTGAGGGTTATAGGTAAGCCTAGTAGGTATGGCTATCATCAGCATAACTTGTGGGCCAAACAGCCTGTTTGTGCTGTAGTTTTTCTATGTTCTATCATAGAGAGTAGGCCGCAATCCTCTATCCTGCTGCACTAATTTTTTAGCGATCCAGGGGAATCTTGCATTGGCTGATTTGTGGGTTTTGCACATAATTCCTGTCGACAGAGGGATCTGCAATGCAGCAACCGAAGAGGAAGGAATCCAATTGGACTCCTCCGGAAGGCCGCTGCCCTCGACTGGACCTGTATGCCCAAGCCAACAGGAGGTGCGTTAACACCAGATTCATCAGCCGCACTCACGAGGAGTCCCGAACATCACCCGAGCACAACGCAACACCATCCACGCTCTCAAGACCAACCGCAACATTGTCATCAAACCAGCAGACAAAGGAGGGGCTATCGTCATACTGAACAGAACGGATTACTGTAAAGAAGTGTACTGACAACGAAACAATGAGAAACACTACAGTTACCAGCAGATCTGACCAAAGAACACACCCATCAACTCAACACTCTGAGCAAGACTTTTGATCTGGACCTTCAGAGCACCCTCCAGGCACTCATTCCACATACTCCCCGCATTGGAGACCTCTACTGCCTCTCAAAGATACACAAGGCAAACACACTCGGCTGTCCCATCATATCAGGCAATGGAACCCTGTGTGAGAACCTCTCCGACTATGTCGAGGACATCCTGAAACCCATTGTACAAAGAACCTCCAGCTTTTGTCACAACACTACGGACTTCCTACGGAAACTCAGCACACATGGAGCAGTTGAACCAGGGACACTCCTCGTCACAATGGATGTCTCAGCCCCCTACACCAACATTCCTCACGACGATGGCATTGCTGCAACTGCCTCAGTACTCAATGCCGACAACTGCCAATTTCCAGATGCAATTTTACAACCCATCAGCTTTATCCTGGACCACAATGTCTTCACCTTCAACAACCAGTTTTTCATCCAGACATACAGAACTGCCATGGGGACCAAATTCGCACCTCAACATGCCAACATCTTCATGCACAGGTTCGAACAAGACTTCTTCACCGCACAGGATCTTCAACTGAGGCCATACACTAGATACATCGATGACATTTTTTTTCTTTGAACTGGTGAACAGTCATTAAATGTTGATATCAACAAGTTCCATCCCACCATTAGACTCACCAAAATCGGTTGCATTCTTGGACACACGCATCTCCATCAAGGACAGTCACCTCAACACCTCACTGTACCGCAAGCCGACAGATAACTTCACAATGCTCCACTTCTCCAGCTTCCACCCTAAACATGTTAAAGAAGCCATCCCCTACAGACAAGCCATGTGCACAAAATTTGCTCAGATGAGGAGGATCGTGACAGGCGCCTCCAGACACTGAAAGATGTCCTCATGAGAACAGGATATGGCGATCAACTCATTGATCGACAGTTCCGATGCGCCACAGCGAAAAACCGCACCGACCTCCGCAGAAGGCAAATTCGGGACATGGTGGACAGAGTGCCCTTTGTTGTCCAATACTTCCCTGGAGGAGAGAAGCTACGACATTTTCTCCGGAATCTTCAACATATCATTGATGAAGACGAATATCTCACCAGGGCCATGCCCACACCCCCACTTCTTGCCTTCAGACAACTGCGCAACCTCAAATAGACCATTGTTTGCAGCAAACTACCCAACCTTCAGGAGAACAGTGACCACAATACCACACAACCCTGTCACAGCAACCTTTGCAAGAGATGCCAGATCATCAACATGGATGCCATAATCACGCATGAGAATACCATCCACCAGGTACACGGTACATACACTTGCAACTCGGCCAATGTTGTCTACCTAATACGTTGCAAGAAAGGATGCCCCGAAGCATGGTACATTGGGGAGACCATGCAGACACTATGACAGAGGATGAACGAACATCGCTCAATAATCATCAGGCAAGACTGTTCCCTTCCTGTTGGTGAACACTTCAGCAGTCACAGGCATTCGGCATCTGACCTTCGGGTCTCCAAGGTGGCCTTCATGACACGTGACAGCGCAGAGTCACTGAGCAGAGACTGATAGCCAAGTTCCGCACACATGAGGATGGTCTCAACAGGGATCATGTCACACTATCTGTAACCCCCATGACTTGCCTGGGTTAGCAAAAAACCTCACTTACTGTGCTGTCTGGGGACAATACACATCTCTTTAACCTGTGCTCAGTGCTCCATCCGCTCACATTGTTAGCCACTTTAAGTCTTGAATAGCAGGTAAGGCGTAAAGATTCGCATTCTAATCAGTAATCTGTAAACAGTCTTTGCTGTCATATGTGCTGTTTGAGACCAGAACACCTCATTCATCTGATGAAGAGGTCGAACACCTCGAAAACTTGTGAGTTTACTATCAAATAAATCGGTTGGACTTAAACCTGGTGTTGCCAGACTTCCTATCGTGTTTACCCCAGTCCAACACCGGCATCTCTACATCATGACTTCTCCCCTCCACCAGGCAATAATCTGGTTTCTCCTCCCTCCCTCCCCCCAACACAACAACCTGGCCTCCCTCCCCCATCACTTTGTACCAGACAACAATCTGACTTCCCCCCCACCAGACAATAATCTGACCACCCTCCACCAGACAACAATCTGGCCTTCCCACCCCACCTCTATCCACCAGATAACAATCTGCCCCCCCTCCAGCAGATAACAATCTGACCTCCTTCAAACCCCCCCCTCCACCAGATAACAATCTGCTCCCCGCCACCAGACAACAATCTGGCCCCCCTCCCCCTCCCCACTAAACAACAATCTGGCCTCCCTTCCCCATCCCCATCAGACAAAGATCTGGCTTCCTTCCCCCCTAGCTCCCCCAGACAACAATCTGCAAGCACCCCCAACTAGACAACAATCTGGCCTGCCTCCCTGCCCCCCACGCCCTCCCCCCTCATTGACCACCTCCTTCACCCCCCACCAGACAACAGTCTGGCCTCCTCCCAAACACTGCCCCCACAAACTAACTATCTGGCCCCCATCCCCTTCCTCCCAGACAACAATCTGGCCTCCCTCACCCCCACCAAACAACAATCTGCCCCCCCCCACCACCCAGGCATATCTGGCCACCCTTTTCCCTCTCAACAGACAACAATCTGGCCTCCGTCCTTTCCCCACCAGCCACCCCCACAACCAGACAATGATCGGGCCTCCTTCCACCCCATCCACTAGAGATACATCTGACCTATCTCCTTCTCTCCACTCACCAGAAAATGATCAGACATCCCTTCTCTCACTCGCCCCCAACCAGAGAATGAGCTGACCCCCCGACCCCCCCAATCCAGGGGATGGGAGGTGGGGGTGTGCCTGGAGATCTAGGCTGTTTAGGAAATAGTTGGGGGTCCAATAATTCGGCCATTGGATAGAGGGCAGGGGGATCTCAGAGAGTTGGCAATGCAGAAATTGCAAGGCCAGCAATGCGGGGCTACGATGCATGCATCATTCTTAGCATTACAGACTGGTGCATGTGTAGTGGCCTGCTCAGCGCTATGTTGCCAGCTTCCTCGCCCTCAGCTTTATAATGATATAGCTGCAAAACTGAGTTTGTGAAGTTGGAATTTGATGTTGGCAAAGATGTAAAAAATATTGTAAAAATGTTGGAGGGAAAAAGAGCATTGCGGTGTTCCTTTAAATGCTGCTGTTGTTTTAGTGCAATAGCCTTGACAAAAGAACCTGTTTTCTCGAATTTAGCCAATCAATTTAAAGCCGACACTCAGCTACCAGGAACCAATAAAAGTTGACTTTGATAGTGTTGACAACATCAGACTAATTGTAGGAAAATTGATAGGTCATCAGAAAAGCAAGTGCAGCACAAAAAACAGGAGAGCAATCGAAAAACTGTCACCTCTTCAGCTTCATGAGGGAAAATGCAGCTCTCAACTGTTGTCAGTTTTGTACCTCTTAAGAGAATGCAGCATCTAACTAGCAAAAGTTACCAAATCAAAAAGAACTTACAGCAGAATCAACAAAAGAACTCCAAAAGTTTCCAAATGCCACAAAACCCAATTATATTTTTTTGAGAGTGACTGCATTTTTTTTGGTTAATAAATGAGTATTATATTTATTTGAACAGCTTTCAGTAGAATCTTATTTCATTTGGTATGCTACTTGTTTAGTTAAAGTTCCCTGTTAGTTCAATAAATAAATTGTTAAGTTTTTATTTCAAAGTAAATGTCAGGTATTTCTTAGTTAACCACTAAATAGTACTGAAGAACAGTTCACACCTTCCCACACACTTGTAACAAATTACGAAGTGAGGTATTCCTTTTTGGGGGATTTGGTGTTACATCTCAAAAAGGGGGCAATTCCGCGTCTGACACGCTACTGACTTCTGCAGTGCAGAGTTTGGGAGATTCTTCTCTGAAATCCCATTGAAAAAAAGTGTGAATGACATATTTTCATGCGAATTTAACACTTAGAATTTTTGGAGGAGAATTCCAGATATTGACTGTGTGACAGTGATGATGTAAAGGGCAGCGAGGTGGAAAAGTTTATGAAGAATTTAGAGGAGTATTGGCTCTATCAAAAGCTAGGAAGTTATGGTGAATCTTTATAATACACTGGTTTCCTGGAGTATTGCGTCCAATTCTGGGTGCAAGGTCTGAAAGCAAGAATGGTTCAAGAATAGATCAAAGAAATTGGGACTTACAGAAGAAAAACTTAAGAAGAGACTTGGTGAAGATGTTTAAAGTCATGAGGTGTTTGGCTAAATGAGACAGATACTGTTCACGTGGGAAAGAACGATCAAGAGCCAGAGGTCAACAATTTAAGATTCTTGGCAAAAAAAAAGCAACACTGACATGAGGAAAAACATTTTTACACAGCCTGTTTTTTCATAGTCTGTACCAACTCCCCTTTACCAACTCCTGCGTTTTTTTATATAAGGGAAAACAATGTCCTTATGGAATTAACATAACATATCTAAAGAGCCTCATGCTAGAGAATTATACTGGGTAAAGCAAAAAGCCTTTGTGAAATGAAGAGTCAACAAGTCAATAACTAGGACCCTTCTGTCAGCAACAACATTCTTATCCAAAACCATATAAAAATAGAATGCAATTCATCAATGATGCATCATTCAGAGATAACATTTATTTCTATTGCTGCCTCCTTCATCTGCTCCTTCTCCAGAATATTCCAAATAGAACATTCTTTCTCAGTCCATTGAATAGCTGCATCTAGAAATTGGGGTCATGGCATCCAGGAGCTGACATCCAAGGTATTATAGGCAAACATATCCATTGTAAATACAAGGGCACTGCTGATGCAATGCGCTTTAGATTACTGCAGATATTTAATCCTCAGCAGCATGCCATGCCTCCCTCTTCCCTACCCTACTCCCACCACCAATGTTACAAAATTAAACTGATGACAAATACAACAGTAGCAGCATATTGAAGAAGTATTTTCTTCGTATTACTTTTACTTCTTTTTGAATCTGTGCTCTCTTCTTCTCGATGCGCTCGAGTGGGTACAATTTCTCACTATTTACCTTGGCCAGACACGTCAGGATCTTGTACACCTCCATCGAGTCTCCTCTCAGATTTATTTTCGCTGAGGAGAACAGCTCCAACCTTTTCAATCTACCCTCACAGGTATAGTTCCTTATTCCTAAAATCATTCTTGTGAATCTCCTCTGTTTTCTCTCCAATGCCAGAACACATTTACTCAAGGATGGCACCGGAACTGAAAGCAGTTCTCCAGATGTGGATTAACAATCTTATACAAGTTCAATATGAATCCTTTACTCTAGTGCCCTTATCAACAAAGCCTAAGGTACCAGATGCTTTATTAACCATTTTCTCAAGATGCTCTGCCATTTTCAATGACATGTATACATACATTGATGTCCCTCTGTTACTCCCCCTCTTTTTGAGTTTCTCCCTTTGTTTTATACTATCTCTCCATATTTTTTCTGCCAAAATAAATCACTCACACTTCTCTGCATTGAATTTCATTTACCACTTGCCTGCCAATCCAGTAATATGTCAATATTCTTTTGAGGTTCAAAACTATTCACATCATAATTGACAATATTTCTAATCTTTGCATCACGCCCTGAACACCACAGTCCAGGTTATTAATATATGTCAGGAGGAGCATCTGGCCTCTGTGGAACTCCACTACTAACCTTCCTCCTATCAGAAAAACAATCATTTATCATGACTCTCTGTTTCCTGTCACTCAGCAACTTTCTTATCTGAGTACCTACTTTCCCTATTATTCCATTAGCTAAGGTTTTGCTTACAAGTCAGTTGTGTGGTATTAGCAGCACGGTGATATGGCCTTACAGTACAAGGGACCTGGGTTTGATTCCTGATTTGAGTCACTGTTGTGCAGAGTTGCATGTTCTGTCCGTATCTGTGTTGGTTTCTTCCGAGTGCTCCAGTTTCCTCCGTGGTTAGGTGCATTAGCCACGCTAAATTCCTGAACACATGCTGGAGTATGGCAACTAGGGGATCTTCACAGTAACTTCACTACACTGTTAATGTAAGCCTTTGTGACACTAATAAATAAATATTTATTGAAAATCCATACGCATCACGTGAATAATGACGCCCTTCTCAATCTTTTCATTTACCTTCTCAAGAAACACAAGCAAGTTAGTTAAACTTGATTTTCCCTTAATTAATCCATGCTGTCTTTCCTTAATTATTCTACATTTGTCTAAGTGATCACAGATTTTGTCTCGAATTTTAGTTTCAACAAGTTTCTCTACCACTAAAGTCAAACCAACTAATCTATAGTTGCTAGCTTTATTCTTCCACTCCTTTTAAACAAGGATGTATCATTTGCAATTCTCTGGTACACCCCTAAAACTGGAAGATTACTACTAGTGCTGCTTCAATTTCTAATGACTTGATCTCTTTACAATTATAAGTAAAGATAGTCTTTCCAACACTTCTTCCTTCTCGATTGTAAATTATTCCAGTGCGTCAGTCACCTGTTCTCTCACCTCCACCTAATAAGCATCTTCTTCCTTTGTAAAGACAGATGCAAAGTATTTGTTGAATACCTCTATTATTTCTTCTGCCTCCACTTGCAAGAATCCCTTTTAGCTCTAATCGGCCCAACTGTTTCTTTCACCACTCTTTTATTATTAATACGCTTATCAGCTTTCAGTCCATTTCCATGATCTCTCCTTGCTTTTCTTATTAGGTTTTCATTGTCCCTCTTGTCTTTCTACATTCAGCCTTACTCTCTAGTGTATTTCCTACCTGGTATCTGTCATACGCATACTTCTTTTCATCTTTACCTCTATCTCAAATGTCATCCAGGGCACTCTGAATTTATTTGTCATATTTTCCCTTCAAGGAAATATACAATGACATGCCTACAATATTTTTTCTTTGAAAGTATTAAAAATGGCCATTGTTCAGTCACCATCTTTTCTGCCAATATTTGATTCCAACCTGCTAGATGATGGTTGATAGGCAATGGCAAACATTCAAAGAGCGCATGAGTGAACTGCAACATTTGTCTATTCCTGTCTCGAGCAAAAGCAAAATGGGAAAGGCTCCATGGCTTGTAAGGGAAATCACAGGTTTCCCTTGTAAGTATTATGAGGAAATCTTCTATCCTTGTATCTAATACTAGATATGAGGAAGAGGCATACAAATTGTTCATACAGAACAACAGACTTGAAGATTGGGAGAGTTTAGAATTCAGCAAAGAAGAACAAAGCATTAATTAAAAAGGGGAAAATATAGTACAAAAGTCAGCTTGCAGAGAACATATAAACTGACTCTAATATTTTCTATCTGTAAGTGAAGAGATAAAGATTGATGAAGACAAATGTAGATCCATTACAGTCAGAAACAGGAATTTATAATGGGGAACAGAGAAATGTTGACCAGTGAAATACATGCTATGGTTCTCTCTTCACAATGGAAACCCAAATAAAATACCAGAAATGTTGGGGAACACAGGGTTCAGTGAGGGAGAGAAACTGAAGGAAAGCAATATTAATAAGGAAATGTTGTTGGGGAAGTTGATGCTATTGAAGGTTGATAAACCTTGATAAATCTACTGGAATTCTTTGAGAATATAACAAGCAGAGTTGCTGAGGGGAAGCCTGTGAATGTGGTTTCTTTGGACTTTCAGAAAGCTTTCAACAAAGTCCCACATAACAGAATAGCTTGTAAAATTAAAGTACATGGCTTTGGGGGTAATGTATAAAGATGGATAGAAAACTGGTTGGCAGATAGTAAACAATGAGTAGGAACAAACGGGTCTTGTTCTAAATGGCAGACAGTGACTAATGTAGTACTGCAGGGATCGGTGCTGGAATCCTAGCTATTCGCAATAAATATTAATGATTCCAATGAGGGGACTAAACATAATATCTTCAAATTTGCAGATGACACAAAGCTGGTTGGAAGGGTGAGCTGTGAGGAGGATGCAGAGATGCTTCAATGTGATTTGGACAAGCTGAGTAACTGGGTAAATGTGTGGCAGATGATGCATAATGTAGATAAATGTGAAGTTATCCACTTTGACAGCAAAAGCAAGAAGGCAGATTATTATCTGAATGGCTATAAATTGAGGGAGGGGAAAGTGCAACAAAACCTCAGTTCCTCATACACACGTAGCTGAAGGTAAGCATGCAGATGCAGCAGGCAGTAAAGAAGGTATGTTGGCCTTCATAATGAAAGGATTGGAGTACAAAAGCAAAGATGTCTTGCTGCATTTAAATACTACCTTGTGATACGAAACCTGGAATATTGTGTATAGTTTTGGGCTCCTTTAGTGAAAAAAGATGTTCTTGCTATAGAGGGAATGCAGTAAAGGTTTACCAGATTGATTCCTGAAGACGATGGGACTGAACGTATGAGGAAAGATTAAGGCAGTAAGGGTTATATTTGCAAGTTCAGAAAAATGAGGGAGAATTTCAAAATTATAAAATTGTAACAGGATGAGATACGATAGATCCAGGAAGAACGTTCCTGAAGTGGGAGAGCTGAGGACCAGGGGGCTACACTTTGAAGATATAGGGTAGATCATTTAGAATTGAGATGATTTCATTTGATTTATTATTGTGACATATATTGGTATACATGAAGAGTATTGTTTCTTTTACGCTATACAGATAAAGCATACCATACATACAGAAGGAAAGGAAAAACTGCAGAATATAGCATTACAATCATAGCTATTCTGTAGGAAAAGATCAACTTAATATAAGGTAGGTCCAAGGTACATGAGGTAGATAAGGAGAAATTTCTTCACCCAGAAAGTGGTAAGCCTTCAGAATTTGCTACCACAGAAAGTAATTAAGGCCAAAATATTGTGGGGATAATTTTACCATTGCACCTCGCTGGCCGATGGGCAGGGTAAGCTGGTAAGAGCCAAGAAATCAGGTCTGCGTCCAATTTCTCATCTCTCGCGAACATATCAGCTATCTGGCATGAGTCTGAATAAATTACTTAAATGCACTGAAATGTTGATTTACATGTAATTAATGAGCCCAGGACAGAATTTTCCTGGTTCACTTCTTCTGTGGCCTTGCTGGGGAAGGTTCTCTCTAGGGAAGATCACATATAGTTCCTCATCAATGGGGACCAGACATGATAGCGTGGTCATCATGTGAGCCGCTCCTGGGGGCTGGGGGCAATGGTGATGCCCCTTAAGCAGTGTCAGCCTGCCATCTTGGAAATGCCAGTCTGGCACCCTGGCCCTGCAGCCTGGCACTACGCTGTATCAGGGGGGCAGGGCCTACAGGACAGAAGACCAGGGCAAGCCATTCTGTAGGGTGGTGCTGCATCCCCTATGATCAGTGGTGGTGGTGGTGTTGGGGGGGGAGGAGAAATGCTGCTGCTCTGCAACCACAATCAGTGTGGGGAGGGAGGGGTGGACCACTGCCACTCTGCAACACTCATCGGTGGAGGGAGGGAGATAGGGAGCAACAACTGTACACTCTGCACAGCTATTGGTGGGGGAAGCAAAGCTGGTGATCATTCCAGGTGAATGGAAGGTGGGTCACAATCGTTCCAGAAGGAAGGATGAGTACAAATAGTCACTGAGTTCCACTGTAGTTGAAGGAGTGGGTGGAGAGTGGAGGGCGGCAGTTGTGCTGGACCACAGAGGCCGGCTATAGCAGCAGAGATGGTGATTGGCCTCTGTTGCCCTCAGAGCCCGGTGACCTGCACACATATAATGGCACCTTCTGCTGCTATCAGCTGGATTTCAAGCCCCTCCCATCTCCCTACAGGTGGAAATCAGATCGAGATTTTTGTTTTGCACAATGCATAAGACTCCACTAGATGAAACCCACCAAAACAGATCTGAAACTCTCCTGTTTTCACACTCATTTTGGACTTAGATTTTATTTGTTAAGATCCAATTGATGTAGGATGTAATTGCTATGTTTTCAAGGAGTTACATTTAGCTCTTGGGGTGAAAGGGATCACAGGATATGGGAGGAAGGTTGGAACAAGCAATTGAGCATCAGATCAGCAATGATCATAATGAGTGGCGAAGTAGGCTCAAAGGGCCAAATAGTTTACTCATATTCATATTTTCTATGTTTCTATAAATGTCCTGCAGTCACTCTGTGACATGAAAAATATTGGTGTGAAAATGATAAAATCATGACATCATGACTCAAATTTTCTCAACATACAAAGATAAGGACCACTAAGTCGAGCTCTGCAGCTTTCAGGACTAAAACATCACCTGAGTCATAGGTGCACACTTCCTGCATGACATATACTAATACCATGTGGTGAGGACACATGGCAATCAGAATATAACAGCTTAAGAAGTAGCAGTAGACCACACAAACCCTCAAGATTACTTCACTGTTCATGTGATCATGACTGATTTTCTGTAATAACTATTTTGCTGATTGTTACCCTTATCCCTTGTTCCCTCAGACTAAACATCTAATAACCCAGGCTTAAATGTACTCAACAATTGAACATTCAGAACCCTCTGAAGCAGATAACTCCAAAGATTCACAATCGTCTGAGTGGAGAAATTTTTTGTCATTTCAATTCTATATGTGTGTCTCTTTAACCTGAGCCTATGACTTCATCTTCTACATTCTCAAATCTGTAGAAACAACCTTTCAACAAATATCCTGTCAATCCCCTTCAAAGTCTTCTCTGTTTCAGTTAAATAAGGAGTGTTCATTAAAGATAAGCATGGTAGGTAGATCATGATGTCTAGAACACTGACTTGATGCCAGTTATGCCATTTTTGATCTCGCCACTCTAACACCACCAGCTAACATTTTCTCAAACACAGAGCTGAACAGGTATTCTGCAGCAGAAAGCAAGCCCCATTAACGCTATTTCAAGGGAGACCATCAAGGATTGCTGCTGCTCCTTCTCCAGATCCTTCTTTTCCTTCATTTTTGGAATGTGGGTGTCACTGAATTCCTGCAATTGTGTGGTGTACATACATCCACATTGTTGTTAGGAAAGAAATGCTAGGATATTGTCTCAGCGAAAATATATTTCCAGGTATGCATGGTGTATGTCCAGGAGGAGAATTTGCAGAAAGGTGCATTACCATATATCTCTGTCCTTGTTCTTCAAGACAATAGTGGTCACAGGTTTGGAAGATGCTCTATTGCAGAAGTCTTCTTAGCTCCAGTGCACCTTATAGATACCGTATACTACAGTTGCGGTGTATCAGTGATAGTTTCTGGAAGGGCTTGCTATTTTGAAGAATTGATAAAGGTGGTGATGGGAGTAGTATATAGAAAGTGCAGATTGTAACTGCGTGAGCCCTGAGCATACCACTTGCTCCCGGTCATAGATGCAGCATGAGATAGTCATGGGGCAGAGGCAGCAAAGAGAAGAACAAGCTACTAACAGAGAGATGAGAAGGAACTCTCAGCAGGAGACCATATCCACCCAAGATGTTTTGGGCACAGTTTTCTTATTTCCACATAGCCAAAAGCAGTGAATCTGCCATTAGTGTTTTATGCAGCAGCTTGACACAGAATTCTGCTATCTATTGCAACCAGAACTGCAGCCTCAGAACAGGACAACAACAGCACAGTCAGCAGATATGGAAGTGAGTAGGGCACCTTAATTTCTGTGTGTCGGGATCCTCTTGAACTGCAGCAGACAACATGTCTAAAATCTCACTGTGCGCTGGTCAATCAGTGCTGTGATAGAGGCTCTTCATGCCAGGAGAGGGGACTCCATTGAGTTGTCTCTAAACACAGAAGAAGTTGAAGCATGCACAATTTTGCCAGGATAGCAGGCTTCCCCCATTTACTGCAAATGAGTTGTTTTGCGATGCCACATCTTAATACTGAGATTTACTATACTGGGTCGAATATCCAGAACCTTGGACGATAACCCATACTGAATATGCAGTTTATGTTTAAACACATTCAATGAACCATGCTGGCTTTTTGACAGTGATCCTGGGAGCAGTCATGATGTTATCATACCATTTGTGGACTACTTTACACGTTGCTCACGAGTTCACTTCACAATCCAACCACTCATGATTAGCATGTGCACAATGAGAGCCATGCCATCATGAGAAATTTCATACAACAGACAATTAGAATA
Organism: Sphyrna mokarran; assembly: GCA_024679065.1. Lineage (NCBI taxonomy): Eukaryota > Metazoa > Chordata > Chondrichthyes > Carcharhiniformes > Carcharhinidae > Sphyrna > Sphyrna mokarran. Next base: position 113,399,138 of record JAGIQG010000003.1, read on the forward strand.
CTGAAACAATAGTTCTACTACCTCAGCCATACGAGAGCAGACAATCACTTTCCCAAGGGCAATTAGATTCAGGCATCAAGTGCTGATTTTGCAAGCAATATTCTCAACCAATGTACTTGATAAATTTTGTGGTGAGCAATGACAGCACATTCTTCTGAGTGAAATTTTCCCAGAAAATGGCAGTGTCAGGTTCTAATGAAAAACAGTGTGTTTTTCTCAGAAAAACAAGCAGGTTTTCTCCTCAAATCTTCTGACATTCCATCAAAAAAGCATATATTTTACACAGTCACAGACATATAGGGAATCTGAAAGCCATAGCCTTTCTGCGGCTTTAAATATATTTAAGTTGATGGACATGAACCTGATTATGCCACCAGCAGGGAGGAGGGGGATGTAATTCTGAAATCTCCCCAATGCAAATCCTGTTACAACCTTTCACGAGAGCTAAGATAATGGGATTTGTATCTGGGTTCATTTATTATTTGAGGAAAATGACTTTGTTGGATTTGTAAAATTGTGAATAAATCTCTTCCAAAAATTAGTTATTGGTCTTTCAGTAATTTAATCCATTACAGGTTGAAAGCCTCTAAATGCTGCATTTTGTCAGAATGCTAAAATACCTTGAAAACAATTTATACACATGCTTATAATTCAGTTTTTCTGGTTGAACTGAATATTTACTTTTTTTATTTATTTCAATAACTGATATACATGTTTTAAAGCTTTACTCCAACTACAATTAAGTAAGAGGATAAAAGTTGTATCATATTATGACAGAGAGCAATTATATTTTGCAATACTATTTCTAGGTTCTCAGATCACCAGCAACCTGTCCTGGTCCTTCCACATTGACGTGATAGTTAAGAACGCCCACCAATGCCTCTATTTTCTCAACAGGCTAAGGAAATTTGGCACGTCCACCATGACTCTCGCCAACTTTTACAGATGCACCATAGAACGCATTGTATCACAGCTTGGTATGGCCCCTGCTCTGTTCAAAACCGCAGGTAACTACAAAGGTTCGTGAGCAAACCTCAGTCCATTACACAAACCAGCCTCCCATCCAGTGACTTTGTCTCCACACTTCTCACTGCTTCGGAAAAGCAGCAGCATAATCAAGGACCCCATGCAACCCGGACATACTTTTTTCTACCTTCTTCCATTGGAAATAAGATACAGAAGTCTGAGGTCATGTATCAAATGACTCAAGAACAGCTTCTTCCCTGCTGCCATCAGACTTTTGAATGGACCTATGTCACATTAATTTGATTTTTCTCGATACCCTAACCATGATTGTAACACTACATTCTGCACCCTCTCCTTTCTTTCTCCATGTATGGTTTGTTTATCTGTATAGCGCACAAGAAACAATATTTTTCACTGTACACTAATACATATGACAACAATAAATCAAATCAAAAACTGTGATTCAATTTCAAATAAAACAGATTAAGAATTAAACAACAGTAATAACTTTATGTCTTTCAAACATGTAACATTATCAGTGGTGGATGGTTAAGAATATTTCAGAAATTCTGAAAATTACCTTGAAAATTTATGAAATACCAATAAAATAACAAATTGAATAAATAAATCTTAAAACAAATTTGATAAATTGTAAACTATAGAATGACATGGCACACTGTCAGTAAAACAAAAGGTTTCTTCTTTTGTAATATCACTATCATATTCTCACATACTGCAGAACAAGCTTTGGGGGTGTGTGATTGATTTAATTGGATTGAGACAGAAAAGCCGCAAAGGTCAAATGTCAACGAGAGGGATGCGAAGGCAGTTATGGTGATATGGTAATGAACAGAGGAAACCTGGGAAATCACAGAATCATAGAACCCTACAGTGCAGAAAAAGCCCCTTTGGCCCATTGAGTCTGCACCGACCACAATCCTATCTAGGCCCTATCCCTATATCCCTACATATTTTATCTGCTAATCCCTTTAACCTATGAATCTCAGAATACTAAGGGGCAATTTTAGCTTGGCTAATCAACCTAACCCGCACATCTTTGGACTATGGGAGGAAACCGGAGCACCCAGAGGAAACCCACTGAGACACGAAGAGAATGTGTAAACTCCACAGAGACAGTGACCCAAGCCAGGAATTGAAGCCAGATCCCTGAAGCTGTGAAGCAGCAGCGCTAACCACTGTGCTGCCGTACCGAGTACAAACTGAAAAATTTGATCATAAATAATTGATATTAAGATAGTGCTAGTTTACTTTTAAAATATATTAATCATAAAGTTAAATAAAAGGACTGATCAATTCTGGGACAAAAGATCCTCTAAAGGTTTATAACAAAGGGGGAAAACAGGTTTAATAAAACATTGAAGACTGTGTATATGTGGTAGCTGACTAGAACTCAAAGAAGACAGTGTGTACACAAGACCAGACCTAGAGAATCAGTTTGCTATCACCCTCAGAGAAGTAGTAAAGTTACTGGAATTTCACATATTAAAAATTCTAATCACATTTAAAGCAGTGATTTAACTCTTCGTTATTTCAGCCAAGGTATATTCAGAAACAGTTTAAAAAGAGCTGTGAACTGTGATGTGGTGGTCTTGAATTTAAGTGCATTTTTAAAAATTTATTTATTTTGATAAATGTTTAACTTTAATATAAAATCATCACAATTAGTTTGAAAATTTACTTCCAGATTTCAGAAAAACTCAATATACAAATTGCAAAACCATTCTGCCTGCTGTTTCAAGTTTCCCTTTAGGATTTGGTCAGCCTGGCACTTATCATCTGCTGTGCCATAACAACAGAAAGTCATTCAGTCCATTTTGCATGTGACAGGTCTTTGATAGAGCTATACAATTCCTTTCAAAATATCTTGAGTTGAGCTGATATTACAGAATATTTCTCCCAAAGATCAAATAAAGTGAGCCATAAGAAATTTAAAGGCAACTGCCACCTGCAATTTATTTATAATTTATCTCAGATTGCAGAACAATTTAAGTAAGACAATATGAATATTATAAAATTTTCTGGACTGCATTGCTCTTTTCAATTTACAATTGTGCTAAAATAATGCCAATATTTCAGCTTGATATTCCAAATGGGTACATCACATGAATATAAGAATTCATTCATTTTTTCATTGGTTTAGATTTTCATCTTTTTATCCACATGTTCCTATATCCTGCAAGTGTCATAGCACTAAGGCTTATCGCTTACTTGGCTTGACACAGTGCTACAGTCCACTGACGGTGCTTTAGAGTGGCAAACAGAGAAACCCTTCGCACAATTGCTTCATTCTGAAGCACATACATTCACTTAGCTAGCATCAACAGAAGTTCACAGGTTAGTTCTCTTAACACTTAGCTACAGACTCAGGTTTTTTAACCATATGGTTTTTTTTTTCTTTTATTGCTGACTTTGTACCTCTATTAAAAAGCAGGGAAGATAAAAGAGCCCTTACTTTGTGCACCTTTGAACGTTTCACTTTAGAAAGGATATAGTAGTTTTGTAGAAAGACAAGCAGAGATTCACCAGATTAATGCATGAAGAAAAAAGGATTTAGTAGGGTAAGAAACTAATTCAATTGGAGTATATTCCTCTAAGTTAAGCAGGCTAAGGAATAATCTGATTGAGGAACTGGCAGTGTTGATCAGGAACAACTATTTTCTAAAACAAGGAATCTAAAGCATGGAACCAAGCTGTTTAAAACCAAACCCATCATACATTGGGGTTTGAAAACATAGAAAGCACTAGTCTATAAAACCATAAATACAGAATCAGTTGAAAGGTTTAATAAAGAAATATAGATGTAGATGTTTACTTCAGATAGTTAAGGGGTATGGAGGAAGGCTGAGGGGAAGCACAATGGCACAGTAGTTAGCACAGCTGCCTCATGGCGCTAGGTACCTGGGTTCCAGCCTTGGGTGATTGTGCAAACTCCACACATTCTCCCAGTGTTTATGTGGGTTTACCCAGTTTTCTCCCACAATCCAAAGATGCACAGGTTAGATAAATTCGCCATGCCAAGTTGCCCCAGTGTCCAAAGATATGTAGGTTAGGGGATTAACAGGATAAATACATGGAGTTACTGGGATAGGGCTGGGAGGGGGAGGTGGATCTATGAAAGATGCTCTGTCTGAGAATCATTGCAGGCATAACGGGCCAAATGGCCTCCTCCTGCACTGTAATGATTCAATGTTTCTAAGAAAATAGGATTAAAATAATAGAATACCAATCATCATCCTTAAAGACATCAGCAGAATCTCATCCAATATTATCAACCAAAATCGCAATCATTTTATTACATTACACAGAGATGTTGCTACTTGTGTGAGATATGGAAACTAGTTCACTAATTCAGCAGAAATTCCTTCACCCAGAATGTGGTTAAAAAACGAAATATGTTGCCAGAAAAAAATAGTTGAGGTGAATAGCATAGATGCATTTCATGGAAAGTTATATAAACTCATTATTGTGAAAGAAATAGAAAGTAATGCTGATAGATGGAGATGGATGGAAAGAGCTTCACATGAAAAATAGGCATTGGCATAAATCTATTGGGTGAAATAGCCTGTTTCTGTGTTATTCATTCAATGTGTTACAACATTGAACAAAAACCAGAAATCCAAAGGCAATCTGGCAAGCAAGTCCTGTTGAGTCACTGGGCCAATATAGATTCCAGACAAGGAAACAAACAAATTGGCAGTAGACTGGAACATTTTTGGTCACTGAGAGATGGTTATAGTGTGGACTCCTTCTGGTCACAGTAAATTCATTAAATTTTTGTTTTGTGGTCTCGCCAAATATGTGCCAAGCATCTATCACAGTCAGGTTCCTAGATGTGGATAGCTTATTGTGGAATGGAATTCTTCATATTTAGGATGAGGATTTTCTCAGTCAGCAATGTTCTTTGATTTCTATACCTTAATAAAATCCCACATTGTGATTCATTGTACTACAATGAATATATTAATATGTAAATAGATTGGAATAATTTCATTTATGACCTTGTATCAACCAGTTACATGAGGTTTTGTTTTTGAATTACAATGTAACCACTCCAGTCCAGAAATACAATTGTCTAGAACTTTTCAGAGTGGACACAAGTAACTCATGGCATTCTTTTAATTCAGTGCTTGAAGATAGAAAACATGAAAGGTGCTGTATTTGGGTAAGGAAAAACATTTTTATTGCTCGTTTACACTTCTTTATCACTCTTTTATGCCGCAAGTAAATATTTACATATATGGTGTTTTCTGCTTCACGTGTTTGTCATTCTAAGAAAAAAACCATAAAATTTGGAGCAGAATTAGGCCATTAGGCCTATTAAGTCTACCCTGCCATTTAATTATGGTTAATACGTTTCCATAACCATTGATCCCTTTGCCAATCAAGAACATGTCTATCTCTATCTTAAATAAACTCATTGTCCTGGCCTCCATAGCCATTTGTGGCAATGAGTTCCAAAGATTCACCACCTTCTGGCCGAAGAAATTCCTCCTCATCTTGGTTCTAAAAGTTGTTCCCTTACTCTAAGGCTCTGTCCTCAGTTCCTAGTCTATCCTACTAATGGAAACATCTTCCCCACATCCACTCTTTTCAGGCCTTTCAGTGTTCTGAAAGTTGCAATGAGATCTCCCTCTTCCTTCTAAATTCCAGACCCAGAATCCTCAAACGATAGGCTTTTCATTCCCAGGATCATTTTCGTGAACCTCAACTGAAACCTCTCCAAGGTCAGCAAATCCTTTCTTAGATATGAAAGAGCCCAAAATTGCTCACAACATTCCAGATGTGGTCTGACCAGAGTCTTGTAAAGCTTCATCAGTATGTTCCTGCTTTTGTATTCTAGTGCTCTCAAAATGAATGGTAAATTGCATTTACCTTCCTAACTATTAACTCAACCTGCAAGTTAACCTGAAGAGAATCTTGAATTAGGACTCCCAAGTCCTTTGCGCTTCCGATTTCTGAATTCTCTCCCCATTTCGAAAATTGTCCGTACTTCTATCCTTCCAAAGTGCATAATCTCATAATTTCCCACATTATCTTCCATCTGCCACCTCTTTGCCCGGCAAGTTACAAAATTCAGAAGTATATTAATCCTAAGAATTCCTGACTGGAGATATTACAGTGTACTAAATGCAAGCAGAATAGTATTTGTGTTTCAGAAACAGTTGTGCAGAAATTTTGTTTGCAGTTAGTAGCTGTATTACTGTGCTATTGAACAAAAGTGCTTAGATGTTGTCAGAAGCCAAAAAGGCAATTATTTATTTGACATTCTGTAAAGTATAAACTGGTCATTACTTGTTTTTTCACCTTGTATTTGCATTCATTTTAAACAAATAAAGAAGTATTGAAATAAGTCGTGGCTAAAAATGTTAACTCTTCTCATCCAAGAATAATTTCCCAACTTCGCACTTTTGTCAGGAATATCAGAAAATCAGACATATGTTAACAATAATCTGAAAAATTCAGTTAATGCTTGTAAAATTCCATGCTTGAGTTTTCCGTGTGTACTTTGAGAAGAACAAAGTCAGACACTTATACACAATATTATGCTAAAATATCTTCAAATACTTTCCCCATTTCTCACAGGCCTGCAATCTGATTTTCATCAGCTACTTTATGTGGCAGCAGGTGGGGCCCCACAAGAATCAGAACAGAGATTTGCTGTTTAAAATTTATATCAATAATTTACATTCTGGAATTGAAAACAAGTTTCTAAATTTGCAGGTGATGAACAAATTAGGAGGAATAGTCAACAGTGAGGAAGTTGGCAACAAATTGTAAAAAAACACTAATAAACTTGAAGAATTGACAATGCATAACTGGCAAATGAATTTGAATTCAATTTAGGGAAGTGGAAGATATTGCATACTAGTGAATGTCACATATTACAGTACTTAAAAAATAAGAATCTAAATGTAAGAGTAGAGAACAGAGAGTTCTAGGAGAACAAATATGTAAATTACTAATGTAGATTCAGTATTTATAAAAGAGTAAGCAAGGAATGAAGCAAAATTCTTCAAACAAATTTGGTAAGACATCACCAGACAGAATCCTGCCAGGATCATGTGCTTTCTATTTAATCAGTCAAATAAGTATGAAGTGGTACGCAAGAATTTTATGCTGATGTCAGAATTACACTTGAATTTATTGTTTGTTCATTAAGACTGACAGTTCTGCTGGCACAGAGTACTGATGGCATAATCTGGGAAAAACAGAAATCCTATCACGCAGAAAAATAGAAATCCTATCACGCAAATTATATTATGTTAACATATTTGTTAACAATTACCCTGTTGCTCTTCCTGATCCAAAATATTCAGTAGAATAATTAAACTTAAAAGGAGCTATAAACTTAAACATTTATATTAAAAAGCATTTTTCTCACAGCCTGGTTGTCAATAACCACTGCTGCTAAATCATTCAGTTTATCTGCTGGAGGCAGCATTTTAGTCATGTTCCAGTGGAGCACTTAATGCAGCATGGAAGGGATTTCATTTTCTTTGTTGCTAAAGTAATAGGTTAACATGTCCCTTGGGCAATTTTTATTTTACAATGAAACTTCTCAACTATAAAATAGTGTATTATAATCATACTATAATCATAGTTACAATTACAAATGGTTGATATTTTATCAAGTTCCCAATGTTTAATCTGTTTATGATACAACTTGCTAACTAATTATCTTATCCAACAGGATATTAATAGTATGCTATCAAGAATTTCAGCTCGAAAAATAATGTACTTCATATAGTCAACTTAAATGCAAGTTCTCTGCAATCATGTGTTGTCATTTCTTTTTCCAAAGCTCCCAAAAACTCAATCTTCAACTGCAGTCTGGTGAATTAAAATAACCATTGGACCTTACTGTAAAAAAAACTTCAAAAATAGGTATTTTACAACATAACAATCATAACATTTTAGTCAACTATGATTAAAACCTATTAGGTAACAATAATAATTTTGTGAAAATCACCATTTTGTAAAAACTTCAACAAACTCTCAGTTGAAAGACGTGGGGTTTGATTCTTATCTATTTGACATGAGGTTAATATGAGAATAATGGTTTTCCACTTATGGGTTTAACTCAAGTTGTTAATTGGGTGGATTAATCCAAATAATTATGGCAGTGATGAATAGCCTGAACAATTGTGTGTGTGTGTGTGTGTGTGTGTGTGTGTGTGTGTGTGTGTGTGTGTGTGTGTGTGTGTGTGTGTGTGTGTGTGTCTCTCTCTCTCTCGGAGGTGGAGATGCGGGGTGATATTATTCAAATTCAACACTAAAAGCATAATTAACAAATCTAGTCTGAGGATACTACACCATGTTAGATCCTATTGTGATTTTCAATGGCTTGAGATCATGTAAATTAATTGGAACATAGATTTAGGCCAGATTTTCATTCCTAGGATAGGTGTGCGGAGATTTTTCGGGTCAGCAAACTCAACTTTTAAAAATATCCACCCACGGGTCAAATCTTTGGCCAGAATGAGCAGACTGAAATAGGAGTTGGGACAGGTCACCCCAGAATACATGGGGAGGCTATCAAGTACAGAGGCAGGCTGGACCAATAGCCTTCCCGTATGCTCTGGCATGGTTCTTAAATAAAAAAGAATGAATGTAAACAGCCCTCACTCCGCTACATAATCCCTTGTGCCCCATCCATCACAACCTATGCCAACTCTTCCATAAGAGTCTTCAGCTTCCATAACTTCTCATATGCTCATGCCAATCCATGCTTCTCTAACCATTTCCATGGTTCTTTATGCTGCCATGCCAACTTCATGTTCACTCACATCAATCCACATTACACACCCAACATCCTTTGCCTTTGCCCCATGTGCACCAACTCACCTAGTATCCTTGGACAATTAATTGAGAGTTGTAATGCTTAATAGCCCCAATCAATTTATGCAGTAAAATGTACAAAATCATGTTCACTTTTAACAATCTCAAAGAGTATCTTATCTCTCCTAAAGGTACACTAACTCTCCCAAAGGGTCCTGGGACCCTAAGCATAGAGCACCTTACCTTTCCAAAGGAGTACCCTGGCTATCCAAAGCAAATCCATCAAATTTGGACCTCCTGTTACCAAGTCTCAAATTCTCTGGCCATTCATGCCTTGCCGCTGTTGCCAGACAGGACTGAGAATTTGGCATTCAGCCAAATCTCCTTGTACTACAGTGGAACAGAAGTACATGTTAACTTGATTGAAATATATAAAATTATGAGGCGCATAGGTGGAATAGCAAGGAAGAAATATTTCCGCTTAGCAGAGGGATCAATGATTAGGGGACTTAGATACAAGGTAAGGGGCAGGAGGTTTAGAGGAGATGTAAGGGAAGACATTTTCACTCAAAGAATGATAAAAGTCTGGAATTCACTGCCTGCAAGGGTAGTAGAGACTGAGACTCTAACATTTAAGAAGTATTTAGACGTAGACTTACAATGCCAAGGTAAACAAGACTATGGGCCAAGTGCTGGAAAAAGGGGTTAGAATAATTAGGTGGTTTGTCTTTGAGCAGTGCAGATGTGATGGGTCAATTTTTCAGCGCTCTATATCTCGATGACTCTAATATTCAAAGATGACATAGCTAAGCTTGATTTGTTGCAAGAAAGGATCAGTATGACCCCCGATGATAGATTGTCAGGTTGTTGCAGTGAACGATTTGAAAATAGGAAGTCAGGGTTAGCTATTCATATACCTTATAAATTTCTAAATACTGCCTTTGAAATTCCTTATTGAGGGCACTGGTGGTCAGCAGTTGCTTTTAGCTAGCACTGATTTATTTGAAGAAACTCTTTTACACATCCATAAAGTCAAAGAAACCCCCTCTCACAGTTGATTTCAGCCTTTATTGCTGAGTTGTCCCGGCAGAACCATTGGAAACATAACCAACAGCAAATCAAAAATATTGAATGATGTTCTTAATTCTCTAAGTGCCATTATTTTGACAGATAGTTTGTCATTAGTATACAAGGCAACTCCGCATTTTTGTTTTGTAATTGGTGTCATCTTGTCTGTATCCATGACCAAAAGTTATTTCATTACACTGCTGCTCTGTGGCATTCAACAAACCTTGCCAAATTGTGGCCCCCAAGTTTCTGCAGCTTTTCATATTTGAAGTTTGACTAGCAAAAAATATTGGTTGAACACCTGTTTACAATTCAACTGAATATGAACTGTATTCAAAACTCAAGCTTGCCTCCTTGTTGGGGACAAAGGTCAGGTACTCCAACTCAGGACAATCTTCAGACTTTCTATGAATGCACAGGCCAGGAATGGGCTGCACATACACAGTTCAGCAACATCTACTCGTCAGGCTCGGAGAGTGTGTGCAGAGAGAGAAAAAAATTGTGAAATTCCAGGTCAAGTGATTGGGTGTGGAGCACTATAGTCAGGAATTGTCCCCAGAGAGAGAGGGGAACTGGTTCCAGTTTAATTCAGGAAAGGGAAAACAATCTCCAATTAAAGAAAGTGCTGTGGGGGAGCAGTGATTGAAGTGAGTTCAGATGAAGCCCCGGTAATCAAACAGGGCTAAATAGAAGCCCTGAAGATCCAAAAAAGTAGCTGAAGGTTGGTTGTTTCATGCTGCGAGTAGGTAGGAGAAAAGTACCCATTAAGAGCAGTGGTATTCTGTTTGGCATGGCAAAAGAGCTGTAATTGTGTTTACGATTTGATGCTTGAGTATACTTGAGAATCCTTGGGAACAAAGTCTTGGAAGGCAAGAATCTCTGGTTACATTACAGAAGCATCTGCTGTATAAATGGAATTATTTGACTTTCAGGAAAACCAGAATCTAAAGATGATGCATAATTCGCAATCTACAATTGAGTTCAGGAAGCAAGTTCCTGAAACAAAATATTCTCAATTCAAGGAAATGCAACATTTCAATTTTGAACACAACAAACTGCCGTGAGTTCCTTGTCCATTCCTAAAGATTAATTAAATTATAGCCAATCTAAATAAATCATCATTGTTTCTTTTTAATTTATCTATTTCATTCAGGAGAAATGTATAATTTGGCATTACAGTAAGTGGAATCACACCAGGCAAAGGCTTGATCTGATCTAATTGGCAAGTAAGTTGAAGAGCAAATATCAAAAATCTGTCATGAATTATCCTATTATTGTTAATATATTAATAACGTTGCATATAAGTCATACTTAATCCCTCTTAGTTACTTCTGTCTGCCATGCTATGTCAGTAACATTTCGATCTTACTTCTGCATCTATCTATATTTTACACATTTTTTAACGTAAGTCCAAAGTAGTTGGTGTTGTGGCACTGTGTTCCAAAGCACCATTCTACCTAAGGCCAACACAAATTTAGACCTATGCATTCCTTACACAAATGGTGGGTTCCTGCCTTGCATTTAAAGTTCATAAGGACTTTGAACACTTTTGAAAGTGCTTAAGTGTGGGAAGAAATTCCAAAAGGATGGTACCATGCTATGGTGGAAAGTCCCATTATCAGTGGCTTCCTTAATAATGGATTCTAACAATTCCCCAACGACAGACATTAAACTAACTGGCCTATCATTTCTTACATTCTGTCTCCCTCCTTTTTGAATAAGGGCATAACATTAGCATTTTTCAATCCCATTGAACCTTACGCACATCCAGAAATTTGGAATATCATAATTAATAGATCCACTATATCAACTGTCACTTACTTTAATACCTTAGGATGGAGGCCATCAGGCCCTAAGGACTTGTCTGCCTTCAGCTTGCCCGAACTCAAGGATAGAAGGGTGGTAGGAGGTGAAGTCCTTGATTACAGTCACTGGAGAGGTGGTGCTTGATAGGCTAATGGAGCTGAGGGCAGATAAGTCCCCAGGACCGGATGGAATGCATCCCAGGGTCTTCAAAGAAATGGCAGAGGTGATAGTGGATGCCCTGGTAATTATCTTTCAAAATTCACTGGACTCCGGAAAAGTGCTGGAAGTTGGAAAAAGGCTGATGTTACATCGCTGTTTAAAAAAGGTAGCAGACAGAAGGCAGGGAATTATAGGCCGGATAGTTTAACACCTGTAGTAGGAAAAATGCTTGAATCTGTAGTCAAAGCAGAAATAACAAGGCACCTGGATACGAATGGTTTGATCAGGCAGACGCAGCACGGATTCGTTAAGGGGAAGTCATGCTTGACGAATTTATTGGAGTTCTATGAGGAACTGAATAGTGCGGTAGATAGAGGGGAACCGGTGGATGTCGTGTTTTTGGATTTCCGAAAAGCGTTCGATAAGGTGCCTCACAAAAGATTGCTGCAGAAGGTTAAGGTGCAGAGAGTCGGGGATAGGGTGTTAGACTGCATAAAGGATTGGTTGTCTAATAGGAAGCAGAGGGTAGGTATTAATGGGTGCTATTCTGATTGGCAGCTGGTGACTAGTGGAGTGCCCCAAGGTCCAGTGCTGGGGCCTCAACTATTTACCATTTACAAAGATGATCTGGAGGAAGGGGTAGAGTGCAGGGTGATGAAATTTGCTGATGACACGAAGATGAGTAAAAAAGCAAATTGTGCGGAAGGTGTGGAAAGCCTGCAGAGGGATCTGGATAGGTTAAGTGAATGGGCGAGGACCTGGCAGATGGAGTATAGTGTTAGCAAGTGTGAGGTTATCCACTTTGGTAAGAATAATGGTAGGAAGGACTACTATTTAAATGGAGAAAAGCTGCAGCATGCAACGATGCAGAGGGACCTGGGAGTCCTTGTGCACGAATTGCAAAAACACAGTATGCAGGTGCAGCAAGTGATTAAGAAGGCGAATGTAATTTTGGCCTTTATAGCTAAGGGGATAGAATATAAAAGTAGAGAGGTTCTGTTGCAGCTGTATAGGGTGCTGGTGAGGCCGCAGTTGGAGTACTGTGTGCAGTTTTGGTCGCCACATTCGAGGAAGGATATATTGGTCTCGCAGGAGATGCAGAGAAGGTTTACTAGGCTGATACCAGAGATGAAGGTGTTGGATTATGAGGAAAGACTGAATAGACTAGGTTTGTACTCATTGGAGTTTAGAAGGCTGAGAGGGGATCTTATAGAGATGTATAAGATAATGAAGGGAATGGATAGGGTAGAGGTTGAGAGACTCTTCCCACTTAGCAAAGATAGCAGGACTGGAGGGCACAGCCTCAAGATTGGGGGGGTGGTTCAGATCAGAGTTGCAGAGGGGTTTCTTCACACAAAGGGTGGTGAATCTTTGGAATTCTCTGCCTGATGAGGCGGTGGAGGCTTCCTCACTGAATATGTTCAAGTCAAGAGTGGATAGGTTTTTAACTGACAAGAGAATTAAGGGTTACGGGGAGAAAGCGGGAAAGTGGTACTGAACCACTACGGATCAGCCATGATCTTATTGAATGGCGGGGCAGGCTTGAGGGGCTATATGGCCTATTCCTGCTCCTATTTCTGATGTTCTTATGTTCTTATGTTCAATCCCAATACTTTGAGTACTATATCCCAGTTGATGACGATTGTTTCAATTTTCTCCCTCTCTATTTTGTCTGCATTACCTGTCAACATTGGAATACTACTAGTGTCCTCCACTGTGAAAATTGAGGCAAAATAGCATAGCCACCATTTCTGTGTTCCTCACTATTAACTTCCAGTCTCATCCTGCAAGGGACCAACATTCATTTTAGCTACTCTCTTCCCTCATATATTTTTAGAAGCTGTTGCTATCTGTTTTTTATATTTTATACTAGTTTTCTTTCATAATTTATTTTTGCTCTTTTTATTACTTTTTTAGTAACACTCCATTGATCATTAGCAGTTTCTTAATCTCCTAGACTGCCATTGGCCTTTGCAATATGATATGCCTTAGTTTTTGGCTTGCTGTTATATTTAACTTCCTTGCTTAGCCATGGATATTTTTTTCTCCCTCTTACAATCTTCCTTTCTGGAATATTTTAGTTGAGAGAAATTGAATATCTCCTTGAACAACCACTATGCTCTTCAACTATGCTGGCTTTAGCCTTTCTGCCCAGTCCATTAGGGTCAAATCTGTCCTCTTGCCTACATAATTATCTTTAACTGCAAAATGTTTTTTATCCTCAAACTGAATTTTGAACTCTATCATACTATGATCACTCCTAGAAGATTCTTAATTACGAAGTCATTAATTAATCCCTGCTCATTACACAATACCAAATCGGCGACATATTGCTCCAAGAAACAATCGCTAGTGCATTCAATTAACTCTCTCTTGAGCCTACCCCTGCCAATTTGATTGATCTTTAATTAATCTTACTTCGATATATGTAATGTTTGAGCTGACTTCCAGCATTCAAAACAAAGTCATGGGCCTGTCAAAATTCACTAAAACTGACAGTGACTTTTGGAGTTCATTCATGTACAGTTAAACACAAAAGTGCAAAAGTTTGTCAGTCATTCTTTGCTTCCGGTAGGGTGTACTGCTTGACTAAAATTATAGCAGTTACTGAACTGACAAGAAGTTGTCCTGTAACACAATTAAACTCACTATAAAACCCTTGAAAAAGGTAACACCTTTTTAAATGAAGTGGAACGTGATTTGTTGTCAAATTCAAACTGATATCAGGAAAAGATGAACTGGCACTATGGAGATTATTAGCATCTTGCACGCAGCTCTCTGAGATCAGTAGCCTTAACTCTTTTGCATCACTGCCGAATGCAAAATTGGGCCAAAGTGTAAGTATTGCGGTGGGGGGTGGAAAATGTGCTCTGCACAGGTTGGTTTAAACTTATAACTTGAATTTGTAACTTATGCTAAAATGCACTCATTATTAAGGCCAGGGGATCTTAAGCACTGAAACAGTTGAGGTTGTAAAGAAAGGACAAAAGATGGCCAGTAACAGAGCTGCAAAGGTGAGAAGCTCAAATAGAAGTTCTGGGCCATCCTGAAAACGTAACAATTCTAACATGTTGATATTCCCTATTTCTCTTAAACTCAGTGCTACCTTCTCCATTACCCCCACATCCCCAACCACCTTTACTATTCTCAGATTCTACAGTATCTCATGACCATGTCCCACCACTGCTACAACATGAAACATACTCTACCATCCTAATATAATCACACAAATCATTCACATACTCTATGGCCTTCCTTCTCACTAACCACTTCAGTCACAGAGACATGACAACACAGGAGGAGGTCATTCATCACATTTGGTCCATGCCAATTCTCTGTTGAGCAATTCAGTCAGTACCATTCCACCTCTCCATCTTTAGTTCTGTGAGTTTATTTCACTCAAGTGTCCATACAATTTATTTTTTCTTCATCTTTGCTTCTAACACTAACAGAGAGCTGCTAATCATGAGCACTGACTTCATAAAAAAAAGTCTCACATACCAACACATATCTTCCTCAAAACCTTAATTTTATGTTCCTTCGTCATTGTACCATCAGCTAATGGGAACAGCCCTTCTTTCTCCATCTTATCTAAATCAGTCATAATTTTGTACTCCTTTATCAAATTTCCCCTCCATCTCTTTTGCTCAAAGGAAAATGTTTCTCCGACTTAACCTTGTAATTCAAATCCCACATTCCCAGAACCATTCTGATAAATCTCCCCTGCCACCCTCTCAAGGACCTTGCATCCTTCCTGAAGTGTGATAACCAGAGCCTTAAGTCTTCTGCATCACCGTCGAATGCAAAATTGGGTCAAAGTGTAAGTTTTGCTGGGGGTGGGAAATGTGCTCTGCACAGGTTGGTTTAAACTTGTAACTTGAATTTGTAGATGCAATATTCTGATTGTGGCCTACCCGGGTTTTATAAAAGCTCAGCATAACTTCCCCGCATTTAGAGCTGCATACTTCCACGTATGAAGCCCAAGATGTTTTGCTAATTACTCTCTCAATGTGTACTACCACTTTCAAAGATCTATGTACATGAATCCCTCTGCCTCACTGTCCTGCATGCTTTCAATCAGTGTGCTTCTGTCAACTGTGTTTTTCCCAATTTATTTCCAAAATATACCATCTCACACTCCCCTGTATTAAATTCTCTCTGCCACTTGTCTATCCATTCTGCTTACCAATCTCTTCCTTGCTGCAATCATTTGGTGTTATTCTCTCTTTTATTTACACATAATCAAAAAAACAACAGTCCTAGCTGACCATAGGGGAACACCACTGCCTATCAGCCTCCAGTCTGAAAAGCATCCATGATTGGCTGTTTTCTGTCCTTAAGCATATTTATCCAAATTGACTCTGACCCTTCTATCATATGAGCCTCAATTTTGTTAGCTAGCCTTTTATTTGAGATTTTGTCAACAACGTTCTTAAAATCCATTTAGGCATAACCCTCTGCATCCTCTTCATTAACATTCTTTGTACTTAAAAAATGGCGAATCATCATGCTCAGTCTGCCTTACACATATCCATGTCGGGTCTCGTTAATTAACACAAATTTCTCCAACCACCTGTTGAATTTTTCCCCAATTCCACCACTGATGTTAACTTACTGGCTGTAGTTATTAAAAATGTCCTTCCACCCTTCCTTAAGACCATAAGACATAGGAACAAAATTAAGCCACTTGGCCCATCGAATCTGCTCTGCCATTTAATCATGGCTGATGTTGAGGCACCCTTGAATAACCGTGCCTCAACTGTCACTCTCCAATCCTCTGGAATTTTTATGCATCCAAAGAAGATTGAAAGAAGATAGCAAACCTTTACATTACGTAGGATATAAGCCATTCAGACCAAATAACTTATCTACTTTAAGTGTAGTTAGCCTTTCCATCCTACTTATAAATTTGTAGCTCCCAACCTCTGCCATATTCACTTCTAGGAATTTAGTGTCAGCATCTTCTTTCTTGGTAAACACTGATACAAATAGTTAATATTCAAGCCTTGTCCTGCACATTCAAGAGTATATCGTCCTCCTTGTCCCTAATAGAATCTACTCCACCCCTGACAATCTGTTTACTCTCTATAGAGCAATCCGATCAGTCCCATTCTATCCCCATAGTTCTGCATCTATTTTGTCCATCCAAATTCCTTCTGAAATTAGTCATCAGACAGAAATTAGTGAGGCCAGCAGGGAATCAGTTCAACTCCTTACTACATTTGTTATATACCTATGACTGTGAGACCAAATTCCCTTCCAACTCAATTTTCAAGTTTACTGAAGACACCACCATAATGAGTCGGATCTCAAACAATGACGAGATAGAATACAGGAAAGAGATAGAGAATGTAGTAAATTGGTAAAAAAAATCTCTCCCTCTATGTCAACAAAATTACGGAATCAATGACTTCAGGAAGCATAGTGGAGGACATGCCCTTCTCTAATCAATGGGGGTGAAGTGGAAATGATCAAAAGCTTCAAGTTTCTATGTGTTCAGATTACCAAAACCTGTCCTGGTCTCTCTACATCAACTCGATAATTAAGAAAGCCCACCAACATCTTTACTTTATCAGCAGACTAAGGAAATTCAACATGTCCACTATAACTCTCAATAACTTTTACAGATGCACCATAGAAAGCATCCATTCTGGATGTATCACAGTTTGGTATGGTTCCTGCTCTGACTAGACTGCAAGAAACTAAAAAGGGTTGTGAACAAAGCCCAGTCCATCACGCAAGCCAGCCTCCTATCCATTGACTCTGTCTACACTCTCCTCCCCCCCATCAATTACAAAAGCAGTAAACATAATCAAGGACTCTATGCATACTCTCTTCCACCTTCATCCGTCAGAAAATAGATACAAAAGTCTGAGGTAACATATCAACCATGTCAACAGCAACTTCTTCCCTGCTGCCATCAACTTTTGAATGGACCTACCTTATTTGACCTTTCTCTATACTCTAGCTATGACTGTAACATTACATGCTGTACCTTTGCCTTTCCTTTTCTATGAATGGGATGCTTTGTCTGTGTAGCTCACAAGAAATAATACTTTTCACTGAATACTAATAAATGTGACAATAATAAATCAAATTAAATCCTTCTCTATCCCCAAAATTGGTGGCACCCTTCGACTGGATTTCTGGGAGCTCTGAGGGAGTAAAGTCCGGAATTGGAGATGGGAATTTTAATTTCAGGACTTTCCCCAGTTGGGCAGAAATCCCACCCTTAAGAGCTGCTGGTCAATAAGAAGCCACCAGTTCTCCATTTCCAGCAGCACTTGGGACAATGGACCATCGCTGGTTCCTGATGAATGGAAATGAAGGCAGGAAGAAGATAACAGAAAGAGGGTTCACAATCAGCAGGGCACCTTCCAAATGCTGGCACCCTGAAGCAGACACTGATTGCCTTTGAATGAGAGATCCCCACCCATTAGATGAATGTTGGGTATGCTTTTTGGTCTCCTCACATGGTCAGTACCTAGCCTGCCCCTGGTTTGAATACAGCAGCAGTGGACTGAGGTTCTTAAGTGGACCCTAACTGCCATCCTGAAAACTTCCTGCTTCAGACGTAATTGCATGGAGGCAGGAGGGTGGCAGCTTTCCCGCGTATTCCAATCCCACTCAATCAAATGGCACTTCCCACAGTGAAATCTACCCATTATCTCCACTTCAAACACCTTCATAGGAAGTGAGTTCCCATTCATTAGCAATCACTTCTAAAAATGATTTCCCTCACATCCTTAGTGCATTTGCTACCAAAGATGATGGGTGTTTGCATTTTCTTTATCTTAATTGTCATTCTATTTTCACATTCTGTCTTCGCCCATTTTATTTTCCCCTTCATTTCCCCTCTATGTTTGGCCCGGTTCTCATTGAAGAATTCACCTGTATCAAACACCCTCATTATTTGTTTCATCATAGTCTCCTCTTTCTTCTCATCCGGCTTTGGTTCTCCTATTTTTCCCCCTTACGTAATGTACTTTTTCTGTACCTGAAATGTCTCCTTAAAGATCATCCACTATTCCATGACCTTTGAGATTCAATTTAACTTCTTTCCTAGCTGCTGAAAATCTGACTACAGGATCTCAATACTTGCCCTCTGTGTGTTACTGGCACCGATGTATACCACAATTTCTGCCTCACTTCCTTTCTCCGGCAGAATATTCTACACCCTCTCCTTGATATCCTTTACCTTGGCATCATGAAGGCAACATACCATGCAAGACTCACAACACTGATTACAGAAATATCTGTTTGTGCTCTTATCTATGAATCTCAAATAACAACTATGTCACACAAGTAGGCTTCAGTGCTAGGTACCAGTTTGAAATGATGTACATCCTTCCTGCCTCTTCCTATTCTTTCATATAACCACTGATCTATTATCCTGAACTCTTACTGCCTGTGTGATTACCACCTGTTGGAGGATATGAACCAGAAAATTCACAATCTCTCTGACGTTCTGCAGTGACTCCAGTTTCCTTTCAATCCTGGAAATCCTGAGCTTGAGCTTAGCAGCTGGAGACACTTCCAACACATATCATCTCCCAAGATGCACAAAATGTCTTGAAAATCCCATATGGTGCAGAAATTGCAAATAATACCTATTCATCTGTGATCAATAAAAACTCTATTCCATCTTTTAGAATTCAGTTTGTACCATATTTAAACGATTAATATTAACTGCAATGTCTTGCAAACCTCCCCAGGACATCAGAAATGTTAATTGGCCGGATCTGGTATAATGCCATCCCAGGGTCCTGCCATCCACGCAGCAAAGTCAGTTCCTGCTTTCAGCTAAGAAACTTTACTGTCATTGGAAATATTAAGCCATTAACTCTTTCTCCACGGATGTAGCCACATCTGCCAATTATTTCCAACATTTTTTATCGTTAAAGCATTATTATTCTGGGCAGACGAGTACTGGAAAAGCATCAATATGACTACAGCAGTAACATCTTCCTCCATTGATCAACCTGATTAGCAGGATACAGTAAAGCACATTTTGACTTTTGGATGACTGAGTTCCAACTGTCCACTTGGGCGATGAGTGACTGAAATAATCTTGAGATCCAACCTCTTTTACATTTGCCAGTGAGGCTGTGAAGTGGCAAAAGACATCCCAACACAGCTTGCCAAACTGAACAAGGGAAAACCAAGATGGTGCAGCCACCAGGAGGATATGTTGCTGGGAGGGGGACCATGATCATAGAAGGTAGTATTCCTGGAGCAATAGCAAGCCAATATAATAATTATAGACTTATCTTCAGCAAGCTTCCTCTCCTTTATCACCCAGAGATCAGAAGCCTTTACTGCTCCATTCACTTTGTAACTAAAATGCCAACTGCAATCTTATTAATGTCATGGGACCTCAAATTACATCTTAAAGAGGGAACATTACTTGAATCAGTAGTGCTATTGACAATGTAGACCTCTTTCAATTTAGCACCATCCACATTGTTGGTTAATCCAGCATCCCATTTTAGAAACATTGTTGCTCTGCTGACACCAGACAAAGGGATTCAAAATCTATGATTAACTCTATCTCAGGTTTTTTCCATGATTAATGAAACACAAAATGCAGATTTGAGAAAAATGACATCCAACATCCACTTGTATTAAATTTGTTACAGATGAAAGATGTAACACAAAATGTAGAATTTGTTAAATTACTTGGCTTGAGGAGGTTGGAGTGTCTAAGTTCTGGTACTTTTTGCAAATATGTTGTGAGACATTGATAAAAATCAAAAATTTCTATAAATCAGATTATTTTTAGGAGTGCAATATTTGTCCCTTATGGATCTTATGTAGCAGTTTGTTTTCATGTAGGTCATCTTAATTTTAACATTAAATAAGGATACATTTTAAGAAGAAACACTGTGTTCATAAGTATTTGGAAAAGAAGAAGAGCCATTTCAGTTATGATGCTGTCATAAGGAAATGACCAAATGATCATTTCTCTTCCTTTCTCAGAAGGAGGGCAAACTTTAGTTCACTGCCAGCTAATTAGATCGCAGCAGTTCCATCGTGCCAGTAGTGCTACCTGAAGTGATGTTCTCTGCTGGGATTATAGGCTGTCCACAATGCTGAGGGGCCCAGGTAGGGTTGAGGACAAGAGTCTCGGCAAGGCGGTTGAAGGGGTCATGCTCAAGAGACTGGGGAGAGAGTTAAAGAGGATGATAACCTTAATGGTGTGTGCTTTTGTTGGGTCCAGGGGATCCACAAAGAAAGAAGCCCCTATCATGCCTGCCATCAGTCCACTCAACTTAACTTGCTGGATGTCCCGTATGTTATGGTTTACTTCCATCCTGAATATTGAAGCATTATTGAAGCATTATTGCTCCTTATTGAAGCATATAAGATGATTAGAGGTTTAGATAGGGTGGACAGTGATAGCCTTTTTCCTAGGATGGAGAAAGCTAGCACGAGGGGACACAGCTTTAAATTAAGGGGTATGAGTTATAGGACGGATATCAGAGGTAGGTTCTTTACTCAAAGAGTGATTAGGGAGTGGAATGCCCTGCCTGCAGCTGTTGTAGATGCGCCAAGTTTGGTGGCGTTTAAGAGGTTAATTGATAAGTATATGGAAGAGAAGGGAATGGTTTAGTTTGGAGGGGCATTGCTTTTTATTTTGGTCGGCACAACATCGAAGGCCAAAGGGCCTGTTCTGTGCTGTAATGTTCTATGTTCTATGTTCTATGAATAAAATAGCAGCAGAGACAAGAGGCCCTTAAGTGGCCTCTTCTTCTTAGTCGCTTATGGGCTTCAATAGGCACAAGGGCAGCCTGGCAGTTCAATACCTTCCCTTTTCCCTTTAAAACTTCAGACAGGTCAGGCCAGACAGATAGCAGTAAGAAGGCCACTCACTGGATTTTTCATGTCCATGCATGACCTTCAACCCTCTGGCAAGGGATCCTAAAGTCCAGTTCAGAGTGATATTGCACAAATGTTTTTAAAATTTATAGCAAATTCTTTCAAATGTAAACATTTTTAACAAAATATTCTATAACTGGTAATATGGCACCGACAGAAAATTTTACAACATTTATGGAATCAATGATTTTTAATTTTTAATTTTAAATGAATCACATATGCTGCAAAAATAATGGTGAGGTACGCAACAATCACTATTATTAATATGCAAATCAGTCAGCAACTTCAGGGTACTACAATTATGCAGTTAGTTGCACAAATCTGATAAGCTCTGGACCTCCAGAAACTTCCCGTAAATGGTAGTTTTCTGTCTTACTCCCACTTAAATCAATTGAATGGCATGATGCTAATGTACACACCTCAAAGATTAGGACAAAAGTCACCAAAACTTGTTAATTTGCCAATTCTAATCTAAGTCCCATTTAAATGATGTATAGGACGTCTTAATTACAGGGCATGAGTGAGAGCACATTTGGAACACCATGTGTTGCTTTGGTTGGCTTATGTAAGGAAGGTAGCATTGCCAACCCACACACTGACAGGAGTTGTCAGTATTGGGTCATCAGGACCTCCTGCTCAATCCCCTGGCGGACCCAATGATATGTCATGTCCACCCTCCCCCTTACACCTCATCACAATTCCCTTACATAGCCTCTCCCTTGGATAACCCCCATCCCCCAGAATGGTCACCCAATTGTATAGACCCTGTCCCTGCATGACTCCCCCTTTGCATAACCCCATCCCTACTTAGGCCTTCCTTCTTGGCACTGCCTTGACACACTTATGGTAGCTAACTGGTCACTGCCAGGATGCCAGCTGGACATGGCCAGAACAGTAGTGATTCATACCAGCAAGGGAGTGAAGCATCCAAGAGTGCGGTAGCAGCCATGCTGGACCAGGAAAGTCCTTTAAGTTCTTTAACTTCCATTAATTTTATGTTATTAGGCTTTGCGTCCTTTTCGGGTTTAAAGCTGTTCTCAGTGGCAAAAAAGGGCCAGGAGGATACAAAACCAATTTGTGTTGATTTTTGGCTTTGCACGTTATCTTCCCAGGTTGCCATGCAAATCAACTGGTGCAACCAGCCGGTAAGATCACATCCCAAGTCTCCCAAAATCTCAGAAAGCTGTTAATGGTATAGTGTTATAAACAGTGGTGAATAAACAATTCATTTACTTATATGGCGAAAGAGAGTTGGGGTCAAAGATAACTAACTAATATTTCTATTTGGATTCAAAACTAATTAATATTTTAGAATGGGATCCAATATCACCCTTAATGACTGAAGAAGGTCATTCATATTTTTGCAGCACTGATTGCTGGTCCGATGTGTCAGTGCATGAGCCATTACAGCTGAAGTCATAGCCTCCCAGACAGCATCGCCTGCAGTGTTCATTGGTCTCACTCAGCAAGGAGGAATACTTATGGGATGGGGGTGTGCATGGCAGCCCAGTGCACTGTGGGTGAAAGAAGGCCGTGATGCCAGCGCACTGTAGGTGAGATGGGAGTCATAAGACCAATGCACTGTAGATGAAATGGGAGGCCAGTTCACTGAAGGTGAATGAGTGCCATGAGACCAGCGCACTGTGGTATAAGGGGGCCTTGATATTACCACACTGTGAGAAAAAGGGAGAAACGAGGCCAGTGCTCTTGGGTAAGATGGGAGCTGTGAGGCCAGCATAGTGTGGTGAATAGGAACCTGGTAGCATAGTGCAGTGTGTGGGACAGTGTGGGGATTGCGGTGTGAGAGGCCAGCGATGTCTGGGTCAAGGGGATTTGGGAGGCCAGTAGTGTCTGGGTAAACTGTTGAAGGGTGTGACAGGGCAGCAGTGTCAGGGGGTGAAAGGCCAGCGATGTCAGGGGGGCAATGGGGGGGGTGACAGTGACATGCCAGCAATGTTGGGAAGGAATGAAATGCCACTGATGTCGGGGGGTGGGTGACAGGCCACTGATATCATTGCAAGGAAGATGTGTACCCCAGTACACATGTGCAGTGGCCTGCACAGTGTGCTGATTCCAACCCCTCTGGAGGGAATAGGCTATCCACATCCCCACCCCACCCTACTGAAGTAAAGCATGTTTGAGACTCTGTAATGCACACAAGTTCATTCCATTTAGTACATCAAAAAAGGGTTGGAATTTCTCCAGTTTTCCTACCAGTTTTACACTTAGTTTATTTGGGAGAATCCTGGCCATGTTTTTTGAAATAGATTAAAATACATTAAGATGGCTGGCACCAATCTACATTACTATATGTGCCACAAAGCTCTTTAAGATCATGAAAGTATTTAATAGAGAAATTGTAAAGATGTTTCCACCTCAGGCCCTGGGGATAGGGGATTGTAAAGAAAAGAGATCAAAATTAGCAATTATAAATATAGAAGTCAGCAGGAAATATGGGAGAAACATCTTCACCTAGAGGTTGCTCAAACTCAATTCTCTACCACCAACGTGGCAGCATCCTCCATGGGGACTATGTTTAGATTATGCCAATAACCTTGATCTTGTAAACTGGTGTACTGATCTGTCAAGCATATCATTAACTTTTTAACCAATCTCAACAGATTGACAAAACAAAAAAAGCATCAATTTATTCATAATCTCAGTAACTGTTGTTATTTGTTTCAGGATGGCAATATAGGGCAGAATGTTCCAGGCATTCACAGGAAATGGATTTGGGGTAATAGAGGTACAATTGTCCCAGCTATAAACTGACACTGATCAGGATCCTGATGTGATCCCACCTGCTTTTGACTTTCTCTGGAGTACCTAAAGATAATAGTGCAATTGATTTATATATATATATAAAACATATATTATTGTTTTATGTTTAAGGGGAATGTTTAAAAATTCAGCATTATTCTACAGGCAATGAATATGTGGGGTAGGAATAGTTCCCCTAGGATTTTTGACTGGAGTGATTGATAGGGTTATGTAATTGTATATTTAACATGCAGAGCTTGGGTTGGTAGCACAGAAAGAAAAAAACTTGTGTAGAAAATAGTTGCAGCTGAAGGAAGTTAGAAGGATTTTGCAGGCTTCTGGAACACTCTCTCTCTCTCTCTCTCACTGAAAGCAGGTATGTCTGAGTTTGCTAATTGTATTTATTAATAAATGGATTTGATTTATGCATGAATGTGGTTTATTTAGAACTGATAAGCTGGAAGTCAAGTTGCTTCCTTTCATTTTTAAATATTGTTCAATTGTTAATTATTGAGCTGATTTATTTGTTAGTTATGTTTAAAATGTGTCATTTAATTAAGTTTGTTTTACTATAAAAGATCCCTGCGTGGTTAGTAGAAACAATCCTGAAGCAAAGTACCCTTTCTTCACATTTAAAAAAAACAAAATTTGTTGGAGTCTACACTGACTCTCTAACTTAACTTGGGGGCGGGGGGATAGTGCACGATCTGGTCCAGCACTCTAACAAGCAATACTAAAGATAAATAGGGAACCCTTTTGGACCTGTCAGGTAAGTAATTAAGAAGTTAAAGTTTTTAAGAAGTTAAAGTTTTTAAGAAGTTATAAGCTGCTTAAGTTTTAAATCCTAGATTTCCCAGGCATGGAATCTGTTTCCCAACCTATTAGCAATTCACCAGGGTCACTAGAGTGCACTCTGAAAAAACATTTTTTGTGAAATTGACAACTATGAAGACTTTGATCAGTTGCACTGAAGAGCCCTAGCCAGAGTACAGTTCAAAAGAACTTCTCTCTACCTGGGAGCAGCATATATAGATGCACCTTCCACTCTGCAACGGGTCAAGTAGAGCCACATTCCCGCGACTGCTCAAGCAACAACTACACCAGAGTAAAATTTATATGATGATATAATAGAAACTAAATTAGATACTCACTGTTTTGCCCAGACTAATTAAATCAGACACCCACCTACCCTTGTTGGCAGCAAAAGTTCTGTGCAATACAAGTGACCTCTACTGTATTATTGTAAGATTTCATTCTTAGGTGTCACACCAATTACTTGTAGGTAAGGATCTACAGCACAAAACTGTGCTTACTTATTTGCATTCATGTTGAAAATAAAATACATCCTGGACCGATACAATAAGTAAATATTACACAACATGCAACCTTTGCTATGTATGGTACAGAAGCATATATTATGTCACAGGATTTGTAATCTAGCGGACTTGATTAATGACAGGGAGGATAGGAGTTTAATTTTCATTAATGATAATTTAAATTCAATGAATTAAACTAGGTTAAGATTTTGGAATCAGTCACAAAAAAAACACCAGATTATTGTCATCAAGTCTGGTTATCCCTGTTCATGGTGTCTTATCGCAGTCTTATCCAATGCAATGGTCCTTTTCATCACTGACAGAATCGATGCTTTATCCCACCCTCTCTCCCTAATTAGTCAGGAGGCAGGATAGCAATTGGTTTGCCCTGGAAAAAGATTTACAGTCAGATGCACTATTCACAGAATCAAGTTCGTGATCTGAAAATAATCTCACAGGGCCTGAGATAGTAAGTTCCCATCCATATAATGCAATTAGACCAAAAATAATTGGCAGAACAAGTGCCTTAGGAATCTGCTCACTATATTGGTCAGTGCATCATGAGAAGGGGTAACCAGTTTCTTTCATGTGACTTTGATAGGTAGCCCTTCAAGGTTCCCTCAGTTCAACTGACGTTTTCAGAGATTATGAGTATAGCATCCAGATCCACAGTGGCTACACAAAAATATGGATTTATACAGAGAGTCCCAGAGTTTTACAACACCATGAGAGACTTTCAGTTCATCATGCCTGCACCAGCTCATCAAACACCTATCTATTTTAATCCCATTTTCCAATACTTGATCCATAATGTTGCAATTTATGATGTTTTAAGTACTGTTCTGAACGCTTCTTAAATGTTGAGGGTTTCTGTCTCTTCCACCCTTTCAGGCAACAAGTTCCAGATTCCCACCATCCTCTGAGTGAAAAAAATTTCCTCAAATTCTCATTAAATTTCTTGCCCTTTACCTTAAATCTATGTGCCCTGGTTAATTACCCTTTTACGAAGAGGAAAGGTTCCCTTTTTCACTACTTTATCTATTCCTCTCATAATTTTGTACATCTCCATCAGGTGCCCCCTCAGCCTTCTCTGCTCTATGGAAAACAACCCCAACCCAACCAGTCTCTCTTCATAGCAGAAACACCAGCCCAGGCAACATCCTGATGAATCTCCACTGCACCCCTCTCTACTGCAATCTATCCTTTCTACAGTGTGGCAACCAGAACTGCACACAGTACTCCAGCTGTGGCGTAAGTAGCATTTTATACAGCTCCATCAATACAGCTCTGGTAATAAAGGCAAATATCGAATATGTCTTCTTAACCACTTTGTCTACTTGTCCTGCTGCCTTCAGAAATCATTGTACACGCACCCCAGGGTCGTCTATATCTCCTAGGGTCCTACCGTTCATTGCGTATTTCCTTGCCTTATTAGTGCTCCCAAAATACATCGCCTCACATTTTTCAGGATTAAATTCCTTTTGCCACTGTTCTACCTATATGACAAATTCATAGATATCACCTTGAAATCCAAAGCTTACTTCCTTGATATTTAGCACATCACGAATTTTGGTGTCGTCTTCAAAATTATTGATCATACCTCCCACATTCATTTCTAGATCATTAAGGTACACTGCAAACAGCAAGGGACCCAAAATCAATCCCTGTGGAACACCACTGGACACAGGTTTCCAGTCACAAAAAAACCTTTGACCATCACCCTCTGCCACTTGCCACTAAGTAAGAAGTCTCACAACACCAGGTTAAAGTCCAACAGGTTGATTTGGTAGCACAAGCCACATGGCTTTCAGAGCACTGCTCCTTCACCAGGTGAGTGGGAGTTCTGTTCACAAACAGGGCACATAAAAACAGTCCTTCCACTAAGCCAATTTTGGATCCAATTTGCCAAATTGCTCTGGATCCTATAGGTTTCTTGACTAGTTTGCTATGCAGTCTTTGTCAAAAGTCTTACTAAAGTCCATGTAGACTGTTAAAAGATTTTTAGAAAGCCCTTATTCAAAACAATGCACATTTGATGTATTGCAAAATGATTAATAATATAGTACAGCCTACAGCAATGTCAGAAAATATTAGCATTGCTTTATAATCCATCAGTGAAATTTAAACCTTCAATGTGAATTGCAAATTGTGTCACAAATGTTAATATATTGACCACTTGGTGCAAAGGTGACTTATGTTTGGTGGTGGAAAACATTAACAAACTGTGATGCCCTGAAAATAATGGGATTCTCTCGTATGACACAGTTAAATAATGATGTCAAAAGCAGGATAATACCCATTTAACATTATGATAAACCCATATCAAATGTACAGTTTTCATCAGGTCTAAGTTCACAGGCAAAAGAACAAGAAAGAAAAGGTGGATAATTGTTTTTATGCCACAAGTTGTTATTGTTAATTGTCCTAAATGACAGGCAGGTGGTAGGCATTAAATCATAGAAGAATTATAAACAGAGGTTGTCATTTTTTGATTTGATTTATTATTGTCACATGTATTAACATACAGTGAAAAGTTTCTTGTGCACTATACAGACAGAACATTGTTCAAAGAGAAGAAAACTAGACAGTGCAGAATGAAGTGTTACAATCATAGCTAGAATGTAAAGAAAGATCAACTTAATGCTAAGTAAGTCCATTCAAAAGTCTGACAGCAGCAGAAAAAAAGCTATTGTTGAGTCAGTTGGTACATAACTGCACACTTTTGTATCTTTTTCCCAAAGTTAGAAGGTGGGGGACAGAATGTCCGGGGTGTAAGAGATTCTTAATTATGCTAGCTACAAGAGTAGACAGTCAATAGAGGCTGATTTGTGTGATGGATTGGGCTACATTCATGACCTTTTGTAATTCCTTGCAATTTTGGGCAGAGCATGAGCAGAACAAGCTGTGATACGACCAGAAAGAATGATTTCTATGGTGCATCTATAAAAGTTGGTGACAGTCATAGCTGAAGTGCCAAATTTCCTTAGTCTTCTGAGAAAGTAGAGGCATTGGTGGGCTTTCTTAACTTTAATGTCAGCATGGAGGGGACTAGGACAGGTTGTTCGTGATCTGGACAGCTAAAAATTTGAAGCTCTCGATCTTTTCTACTTTGTCCCCTTTTCATAGACAGAGACATGTTCTCCTTCATGCTTCCTAAAGTCAATGACAATCTCCTTCATTTTGTTGACATTGAAGGGGCGATTGTTGTTGCCTCACCAGTTCATCAGATTCTCTATCTCATTCCTGTACTCTGTTTTGTCATTGTTTGAGATCCAACCCACTACAGTGGTGTCGACAGCAAACTTCAAAATTGAATTGGAGGGGATGGCTGCATAGTCATAGGTATATAAGAATTATTGTGGGGAGCTGAGAACACAGCCCTAAGGGGCGCTGGTGTTGAGGATGATCGTGGATCTTTACTGTTGTGGGTTATGAGTTAGGGAGTTCAGGATCCAGTCACAGAGGGAGATGCTGAGCCCAGGCCATGGAGTTTGGAGATGAGTTTCATGGGAATAATAGTGTTGAAGGCTAAGCTGTAGTCAATAAATAGGAGTCTGACATAAGTATTCTTGTTATCTAAGCGTTCCACAGTTGAATGCAGGGCGTCTGCTGTGGCATCATTTGGCCCATGATGTACATGCTAACTCTAAGAGTTACTCAGTGGTCCAATTTCCTTGCCTTTTCTTCTTAATCCTGTCAATCTTTTCTATTCAGATAATAATCCAATTCTCATTTGAAAGCCACAATTAAATCTGCCTTCGCCACATTCCTGAGCAGGACATTCTAGAACCTAACATTCGCAGCTTAAAAAAGATTTTTTGCATTTCTCTATAGTTTGTTTTGCCAATCAGCTTAAATAGATGTCATCTGGTTCCGATCCTTCCAGCAATGGGAGAGTTTCTCCTTATCTGCTTGGTTCAAACACCTTATGATTCTCAACACCTGTATCAAATCATCTCTCAATCTTCTCTTCTTTGAGGAGAATGGCCTGAGATTCACCTTTCTATCCATGTTTTTCCACTTCCTGGAATCATTTTCATAAATATTTTCTCCACTTTCTCCAATGATGATGTAGAGGACACCTGATGGAAGCACAAGATTTCTCTCCGAACCATGGATAGAATACAAACATGTAAGAGATGTTCAGGTTAGTGAATAAACTATTATTTGTTATAATTCCTTGGACATCAGTTTTTGGAATCCAGTATTTCTACATAGTGATAGGAGTTGTCTGTATGGCATAAGGACTTTGCAGCACTAACACGCTCATGTTCAATGAGAGCACTGCAGACAACTGGGCCAAGTTTGAAAAGGAGTGGTGTATGTATATTGCAGTGCTGAATTATTGGATAAATCTAAAAATACAAGGTTACTTACACCTTACTAAGTCTAGTGGGCTTTGAGACCTTTGAAAAAGAGTCCTTTGTCTTTCAAACAGGAGGAGAGAAACAGGACCCTTAAATAATCTTTAAAAAATTTGAAAACATTTGCCTGTCAGTGAAGAACGTAATCCTCAACAGGCACACGTTTCAATCAACAAACCAAAGATCTGGCCAGCTAATACAATCATACACAGCAA
Organism: Sphyrna mokarran; assembly: GCA_024679065.1. Classification (NCBI taxonomy): domain Eukaryota; kingdom Metazoa; phylum Chordata; class Chondrichthyes; order Carcharhiniformes; family Carcharhinidae; genus Sphyrna; species Sphyrna mokarran. Next base: position 113,429,471 of record JAGIQG010000003.1, read on the forward strand.
CTCTGAAAATCTTAGCAAAAAAAGTGCATTTGGCACCCTACCTGATGAGTTAGTCAGATATCAAATAGTCTGTGGGGTCCACAGCAATCTATTCTGCAAGCAACTACTGTGAGAGAAAGATTTAACATTACAAACAGCCATTAGCATTTGTGTGCTAATTGAACAGTCTGATAAAAGCAGTTTTGGTAGGAAACAGAAGTTTTTGTGGTATAGGGCACGTCCTGCCCCAACAGTGGCAGCTATCACCCCATTTTGCATATGGCAAACACTGCAACAAATGTGGAAAGTGAAATCATTTCACAAAATGCTGTAGATCAAAATTGCAACAGTTTTCTTTTGACAAGAGTTACAATGCAGTCGATCAAGGTTAGGAACATCAGCAAAGTCGATGAACTGGAGCTCAACTAGAGCAACCAAACCACTGAGTCTCCAACAACACAACTGTGAGAGTGTTGACACCAACACAGAAAAGGGTGAGATCTTCATTACCTTGAACATGATTTACAGTAATGCAAAACTGAAAGTAGAAGTTGACACTGGAACAAAGTGTAATGTATTCCCCAGTCAGATGTCATGAGTGCAAGGCCCATATTCAGCATCAGATCCCAAAGATGCTTTACAGGTGGACATCACATGCAGGCAACTGCACTATATCGTCATGAGCAGCTTGTCCACGAGATTCACAAAATCTTTGTCATCAGAAATGAATTAAGTGTACAGGACCGACTGATATTGCATGGCCAGCAATTCATTATTCTTGCTTGTCTCCAGAGGTACTGCATTCATCAATTTCTCCAGCGGCACTCCAGGTTGGAAGCAACTAGATACCAGATCAAGGAATCACTGTACTAGTTCTCCATGTACACTGACATGGAGAAGTCTATGTACACCATGCAATGCACTCAGCCACATCCAGCGGAAGAATCACTGCAGCAACAAGAGGTTCCAGACCTCCAAAGATCATTCAAGGTAATTGACATTTTCAAATGGAATGGTAACAACATTTGGTCTTAGTCGATTTATATTCCAGGTGGCTTGAATTTGGCTACCTTCCCAATATGACAAGTAACACAGTCGTCATCAGATTTAAGAGACTCATGCCAGAAAATACTTGCCAAATCTTCTCCACTCAATTTTGAACGTATCACAAGCAGTTTCCTATAGACACAGTCCAATGGCCTAGCAAAATGACTGATATGCACAGCAGACCATCTTCAAATGCCAAGTTCCCAGGATTTCACAGATTACTCTACTGCACTCCTTGGCCTGTGAAACATGTCACAACAGGATCTGCCCTCATCAGCACAGAGACTATTCTTCAGGCACACCAGGACCACAATTCCTATTGCCAAGGTTCTTGAGTAGCCCAAACCTGAAACCAATGTGAGCAGTGCCCCCATAGAGCACCTATTAAGGAAGATATGCATTATGATCACACTTGGCCCTCTAACATCTGATTAAACTACATGCAACCATGATAAACTGGTAGTAGTACGCAGCTATGCTCCACAGTCAAACAGTTAGCTGGTGGCCTTGGACAGTACTCACTATGTGCAAAATTGCCATTGCCTACTGCAGGTATGGGAACCAGCACCAATAGATGCCGGAGTTTCCCAGCCAATCAGGTCCCCGACATCACTGGAAATGCAAGCTCATCCAGAGGACTATATAACAAGCCCTGCACTCATTGGGCACATCAATAGAATGCCCAGGTCATCCACATGAGGACACTAGCCCAAGAACATCTGGAGCACAGCCAACTGGCATAACCACACATTAGGGTGTATGACTAAATCAAACACAGGGTTACTAGGACTATGTTACAAACTAATCTACAACTGGCCTTTGTCTTTCTTCTTTACACAACAATACGAGGTGGGAGGAGAATCTGTGTTTCACTCTATGTGAACAGTTATGTGTTCTTAGCCTGTTCAATGTGATTCGCACACAATTACTGTTCACGCACACTGTTAAATCTCCATGCCACTGTTCATCCCAACTTAATTGGCGAAGATGTAGATCAAGTTGACATATAATAATGTGTTTATTTAAGAGGTCACGTGACAGAAGTGCATGAGTTTTCCCTGGAGCACAGGAGGAATACAAGCATATAATTACTCAGACTGAATGAATTATTTGTTTGTTCTAAGTTCTTGGTTGTCAGTCTTTGAAATTCAGCATTTCTACACTTCCTTTCCAATTTCCAGCATTTGCAGTATTTTGCTTCAGCAATGCTTGCACTGGTTTAATAATGCATTAAACTAGAAAAAGGCTCCAACCAAAAAACTGGGATGAATTAATCGTAGAACATAGAACATTACAGCGCAGAACAGGCCCTTCGGCCTTCGATGTTGCGCCGACCAATTATGAAAAAAGCAATGACCTTCCAAACTAAACCATTCCCTTCTCTTCCATAAACTTATCAACTAACCTCTTAAACGCCACCAAACTTGGCGCATCTACAACTGACGCAGGCAGGGCATTCCACTCCTTAACCACCCTCGGGTAAAGAACCTACCTCTGATATCCGTCCTATAACTATCACCCCTTAATTTAAAGCTGTGTCCCCTCGTGCTAGCTTTATCCATCCTAGGAAAAAGGCTATCACTGTCCACCCTATCTAAACCTCTAATCATTTTATATGTTTCAATAAGGTCTCCTCTTAGCCGCCTCCTTTCTAACGAAAACAACCTCAAATCCCTCAGCCTCTCCTCATAAGACCTGCCCTCATACCAGGCAACATCCTGGTAAACCTCCTCTGTACCCTCTCCAATGCCTCACATCTTTCTTATAATGTGGGGACCAGAACTGCACACAATACTCCAAGTGCGGCCGCACTAGAGTTTTGTACAGTTGCAACATGATGCTGCGGCTCCTAAATTCAATCCCCCTACCAATAACAGCTAAGACTCCATATACCTTCTTAACAACTTTATCCACTTGACTGCCTACTTTCAGGGATCTATTGACACATACACCAAGATCCTTCTGTTCCTCAACACTATTAATAGCCCTACCATTAGCCCTATACTCTACCCATTTATTGTTCCTGCCAAAGTGCATTACCTCACACTTTTCCACATTAAACTCCATTTGCCACCTCTCGGCCCAGCTCTGCAACTTGTCCAAGTCTCTCTGCAAACTATAACGCCCCTCTTCACTATCTACCACTCCACCGACTTTAGTGTCATCCGCAAATTTACTAATCCATCCTTCAATATCCTCATCCAGATCATTTATAAAAATTACAAACAGCAGGGCCCCAAAACAGACCCCTGAGGTACACCACTTGTAACCGAACTCCACGATGAATATCTCCCATCAACCACCACCCTCTGTCTTCTATTCGCTAGCCAATTCCTAATCCAATTAGCTAAATCACCCTCTATCCCATACATCTGCATTTCTGCAGAAGCTTTCCATGGGACACCTTACCGAACGCCTTACTAAAGTCCATATATACCACATCAACCGCCTTACCCCCATCCACCTCTTTGGTCACTTCTTCAAAAAACTCAATAAGGTTAGTAAGGCACGACCTACCCTTCACAAAACCATTCTGACTATCCCCAATCAATTCATTTCTCTCTAAATAACTATAAATCCTATCCCTAATAATTCTCTCCAATACTTTGCCCACAACAGAAGTAAGACTCACTGGCCTATAATTCCCTGGAAGGTCTCTCTTCCCCTTCTTGAACAATGGGACCACATTCGCTATCCTCCAGTCTTCCGGAACCATACCTGTAACCAACGACGACCTGAAGATCAGAGCCAGAGGCTCTGCAATCGCCTCTCTTGCCTCCAGAGAATCCTAGGGTAAATCCTGTCCGGCCCAGGGGACTTATCTAACTTCAAACCCTCAAGAATATCTAGCACATCCTCCTTATCTACTTCACTACTTTCCAGTTTGCAACCCTGTATCCCAGTGTTCTCCACAACTACATTTACATCTCCCTGCGTGAATACCGAAGAGAAATATTTGTTCAGTGCCTCTCCAATCTCTTCAGGCTCCACGTACAACTTCCCACTGCTGTCTCTGACTGGCCCTAATCTTGCCCTAACCAATCTTCTATTCTTAACATATCTAAAGAAAGCTTTAGGATTCTCCTTAATCCTATCAGCCAAAGTCTTCTCATGTCCCCTCTTAGCTCTCCTCAACTCAATCTTTAGCTCCCTCCTGGCTAATCTATAGCTATCCATTGCACTAACCGAGCCTTCAAGCCTCATCCTGACATAAGCCTTCTTTTTCCTTTTAACCAGCAAATCAACTTTTCTCGTACACCAAGGTTCTCTTACTCGACCATTTCCTCCTTGCCTGACAGGGACATACTTATCAAGGACCTGCAGCAGCTGCTCCTTGAATAAGCTCCACATTCCAGATGTTCCCAGTCCCTGTAGTTTCCTAGTCCAATCTATGCACCCTAATTCTCTCCTGATGGCCTCATAATTCCCCTTCCCCCAGCTATAACTACTGCCCCCAGCTTCATGCCTATCCCTATCCATCACTAAGGTGAACGTAACCGAATTGTGGTCACTATCACCAAAATGTTCACCAACTTCCAAGCCTAACACCTGGTCTGGCTCATTGCCCAGCACCAAATCCAATGTATCCTCACCTCTAGTTGGCCTATCTACATACTGAGTCAAAAAACCTTCCTGCACACTCTGTACGAAAACTGACCCCTCTAACGAGCTAGAGCTATAGCTATTCCAATCAATATTAGTAAAGTTAAAGTCCCCCATAACAATTACCCTATTACTTTCACTCCTATCCAGGATCGACTTTGCAATCCTTTCCTCTACCTCTCTAGAACTTTTAGGAGGTCTATAAAAGACTCCCAACACGGTGACCTCTCCTCTCCTGTTTCTAATCTCAGCCCATACTACCTCAACAGACAAGTCCTCATCAAACTTCTTTTCTGTCACTGTGATACGGTCTTTGACTAATAAATCAATAATCAATAAATAATAATCATCACTGAGTTTTGAAAAATGCACCCATTTTTACTGAACTAATTTTGAGATATTTTATTCTTACTCATAGGTGATGATAGATGTATATTACTGCCTGCTTTTTATTTATCCAGTGCAAATGATGTACAGCAACCCACATATCAAGCCAAACAGAACCCAGAAAGTTTCACCCTGAAAGTTTCACTCTCCTTTTCATCCTAGATTGCAATATGAAGCCACTGTGTATTTCATAGCCTCTTACCACGTATTTAGTTGTCACTTGTTAAAAATTATAAGACTAAATATTTGAACTTACTTGCATCCACATTACCATTTACTCTTATACAAGAGTTGGAATGTCACTAAATGGAATATTTTTCATCCATAGTTCACAAATAAAGAAATATTCTATCTTGCAGCCTGATGTTTCTGCTCGGTTACCCAATCAGTTAAGCTAGTACAAACGAATGTACAAATTTAAGTGCAAATTATGTCTAAGGCAAATCAAATGTCCACAATATTTGAAATCAAAATAAAAAAATGTTGGTAATACTCAAAAGGTCAGGCACCATATATGCAAAGAAACAGTTAACATTTCAGATTATGATGATCTCTCGTCAGAATGTTATGAGTTCCAATGAAAAGTCATCGCAACCTGAAATATTAACTGTTCCTCTACACAAGTGTTGTACAACCTGCTGAGTATTTCCAGCAGTTTTTTGTTTTTTTATTTCCGACTTCCAGCATTTACTGTATTTTGCTTTTGCAATAATCGCACCGGCTCAATTTTTGGATGCAAGTAAAAAACATGTTTTAAAAGCTTTGGATTATCTTTTTTTTAATTACAATGATATTTTTCATTTATATAGGACTTCCAACATTGTGAAATGTCCTAAGGTGTTTCAAAGAAACATTATCATGCAAAATTTTAAACTAAGCCATTAAAAGAGATATTACAGAAGATGACCAAAAAATTTCAACAAAGAGGTAGGTTTTATGGAGCATCTTGAAGGAGAAAAGAGAGCCAGAGTGATACAGAAATTTGGAGAAGGAATTACAGGCCAATGGTGAAGCAACTAATACTGAGGTGCACAAAGTCCCAGAATTGAAGGAGCACAAATATTTCAGAGGACAGTTGAAGGTTACAGAGATACAGACAGGAGAGGACACTCAGAGATTTAGAAACAAGTATGAGAATTTTAAAATTGAGGTGTTTACTTAATTGAGAGCCAGTGTAGATCAGTAACCATGGGATGATGGGTGAATGGGACCTGGTCTGAGTTAAAATATAGATACCAAAGTTTTACACGAGCTTCAGTTATGGAGATCAGAAGATAGAAGACTGGTCAGGAGTGCAATTGGAATAGTCAAATCTAAAAGTACAAAGGCATGGATGAGTACATCAGTAGCAGATGAACTGAGTCAGAGGTTGAGTTGAGCAATATTAAAGAGACAGAAATAGTTTAAGTATTGGCACAGTTATGAGGTTGAATGTTAATCTTGGGATCAAATCAACACTGTGGTTAGAAACAATCTGGTTTTCACAGACAGTTGCCAGAGAGAAGTGTGGAGTCAATGACTGGGGAATGGCATTTGTGGTGGGAACCAAAGATAATGGGCTTGATCTAATTAGCTCGCTATGCCGTTCAATCTGGTAAAATTGTGTGCGGAGCAAAAAATTGAGTTCACGCTTGCTTTCATACTGCATGCAGAGTTACCGGCATTGTTTTGCTAGCGGGATTGGCTTCATACCATTTTTGGACTCAAAACCAATTACAGCATCATCCAGCCTCACTGGATCATACCTCCTTGCCTGTCAGTCCTCGCCTATCAAATACATTGGTGAGAATCACAGCTGGTCTCCACCAGCAGAGATCAGACATGATGGCCTTACATCCAGTTCTGGTCGCCCTACTACCGGAAGGACGTGGAGATTCTGGAGAGAGTGCAGAGGAGGTTTACCAGGATGCTGCCTGGTATGGAAGGTCTGAGTTATGAGGAGAGGTTAGGCAATTTGGGACTGTTTTCCTTAGAAAGACGTAGACTTAGAGGAGATCTGATAGAGGTGTACAAGATTATGAAGGGGATAGATAGAGTAAACAGGGTTAAGCTTTTTCCTAGGATGGACTCAAATAGCACGAGGGGTCATGGGCTTAGGGTGAAGGGGGTAAGGTATAATTTGGATGCTAGAGGGAGTTTTTTCACACAGAGGTGGTGGGGGTATGGAATGCACTGCCAAGTAAAGTGGTGGAGGCAGGTACTCTGGAGTTATTTAAGAAATACTTAGATGGGCACATGAACAGAATGGGAATGGAGGGGTATAGAAAACTGATTTTAAATAGGGATCATGAGCCTTGGGAGTCCCTGGGAAGTGTGTAAATAGATGATGATATTGATGTACTTGTTTTTATCCTACAGGTGCTTTGGTCCACCTTGTTGTCTAACGAGGGTCATACACGCGATGGGTCGTGAGAGGGCTGCTCTTGGATTTTTTTTCGAGAGTATCCTAGTGCTTCACGTCGTTAGTGTATGCTTGACCTGGACCATTTGACGGGCAACACGACAGCTCAGTGACTATCGCTGTGCTGTGCAGATACATGGATTTTGGGCCTGTGTCTGTGGGAGTTTGCGCATTCTCCCTGTGCTTGCGTGGGGTTTTCTCCGGGTGCTCCGGTTTCCTCCCACATCCCAAAGATGTGCTCTTAGGCTAATTGGCAAAATAAATTCTCCCTAACTTGTCTCAAATTTGGTTTTTAATCCATAGATCTATAAACATGGACAGGGATCGCGGGTAGAGGTGGGAACATCGGGGTGGCGGCGCGGGATCATTGGGCCGAAAGGCCTGTTTCCCATGCTGTTTTGTTCTTTGTTCTTTGTTCTTACCAGAATGATCAGAGGTCATTGAAATGCTCAGGTATTGGTAGGATGGCCAGGCAACCCCATGGGCAGTGCCAGCCTGTGTCCATTGGACACCATGGCATTGCCTACCATGCACCATAACTGTGCAAGGGGCTATTTCAATAGGTGGGACCAGAATGGGGGTGGAAAAAGAGGGGAGGGAGGGGCCTTGGAGGAGGCTCTGGACAGGTGAGACAAGGGTTACAGAAAGAGAAATTAAGACAGCAAAAGCAAGGTTGACTTCAAGTAAACAGAAACAGAAAGTAAAATTAAGTAAAAATTTTAAAAATATTTAAAGACTTATCATTTAAAGGAATGCGATTCCATAGTTTAAACTGTTCAATTTGTGGGCAGAGGAGTTAATTAGCAATTCACTAACAATTACCACACTATTAATATGTATTTGTGTTCTTAAAAACCAGATTTAACTTGCAGAAATTTGCAACTCAGCATTGCACCTATTCCCCAGAATTGGCTAACTGAATTGTACATTAGTAATAAAGCATGTTATTAACAAGTCATTATTTTTCCAACAAGATCGAGCCTATAATCTTTAAACTAAAATAGTTTGTTACTCAATGAGAAATGGCGCAATAAATTATATTCTGAATGGTATTCAAGCATACCTTCTGGGGCCATGAATTCAACAGAACAGTGGAATTCCATTCCTTTGTGTTGACTGTAACAATTACCATTCATGAAAAATGCAAATTATAGGTGTTGTTATTATGACTAGTGTAATCTTAATAAATTGTTATGAGCAAGTAAATAATGTGAAACATTTTGAGATAAACCACGATTTTCTCTTCTGCATCCAATCAGTAAAAATTAAATAAGATAAACGTGACTTGATGATCAGGTACACCAATATGATGCACCTGTAAAGGCAACAAGTTCAACCCCAAGTCATTAAATTGCCAACTTTCAACTGAAAACTCCAGCCTTTGAAGAGATATTAAAGACAAAGCTGCTGTCTGATAATTCCAAAAGTGACAAAATTTGAAGGAAAAGCACACTCATCTTTCCTTTCTGTATCAATGCTGATTACTTCACAGCAACATCATTGAAAACCGAGAAAACGATTGGCGTTTCGTCTCTGTTATAGGTGATGCTTTCGAAAGAATAGTATTCTGTAATCTCAATTTTTTTTTTCAAAAAAAACGAATGTACATAGCCCTCCTAATATATATAGTTGGACATAGGAAGAGCTTTTTTTTAGAAAGTTTTTCAAATTCAAGATATAAAGAGCTAATCAATTTAAAAATTAATCTAACTCAACATGCCCTCAGCGCTCACCAAACTGGACAAGTGTCCTTAGATTTTATAGGGTTAGCCCGAATTATATAAACTGTGAGCTCCCTGTCTACAACGCACCTGTACTACGAGGTCACAAAAGGTCATTACTAGGTGAAATAGGTATCATAACTGGGTTACCTTACTTGGCACTATCAAATGCTGAGCCAGCATTTATTGCCCACCACTCATTGCTCTTGAACTGAGTGGTCATTTCCAAAAGCATGGAGTCACATGTAAGCCAGGCCAGTTAAGGATTGGCAGATTTGCTTCACTAAAAGACATTTGTGAACTAGATGAGTTTATGACAATCAATAATAGTTTCATGTTCATCACTAGACTTTTAATTTCATTTTTTTATTGAATTTAAATTTCACCATCTGCAGTGGGTTGCTAAATTACCAGTACAGAGTGACTACCATTATGCCACTACTCCAGTGCAGTATTAAATAACTATTGCATTGCTAGAAGTGGCATCTCAGATGAGACAACAAATCAAGTGCTTACCTATCCTCTCAGATGAAGTAAAAGATCCTAGGCATTATTTTGAAGAACAGCTGCAGATCCTGGTCAATATTTTATCCCCAGAAACATTGCTGAAACAGATGATCTGATCATTATCATGTTGCTGCCTTGCTATGCACAAAGTAGCTTCCATGTTATTTCATTTAGTAAGTATATTTCATTGGTTGTATTAGTGTCGGGACATCCTAAGGTCATGAAAAGGAGCATAGTGTCGAGATTGTATTTCCTTGTATGGTTCCACCATGAAGTGCTGTGTTTAAAATGTCTTGGAAGCAGTCATAATCAATAATTTGAAGTTGGTTTCTCAATTATCAGAATTCTTCACTCTCAGATCTTCCAAAAAGTTTGCATTATAATAATTCCTTTTTTATAGTCCCTCTATTTGCAACTCTTCTTTTTGCAATTTCCTTTAGTTTTCCACTGAATTAACAAATAATATTTGGCTATCATAAATTCTAAACTTAACTGCAGCAGCCATATGAACACCGTGACTACAAGAGCAGATCAAGGTCTCGGAATTCTGTTGTAAGTAATCCTCTTCCTGACTTCCCAAGCCTGTCCACCAAGTACAAAGGCACAAGTCAGGAGTGTGAAGAACTTGCCTGGATAAGCACAAATCCAGCAATACTTAAAACCTTCACACCACTCAAGGCAAAACAGCCTTTATTCGGCATGTCAATAATAAAATATTCACTTCCCCGACCACCAGTGTACAGTGGTGGCAGTGGGTACCATCTGTAGACATCTGTTACAGATGGACCATAGAAAGTATTCTTGCAGGTTATCACAGCTTGATATAGCTCCTGTTCTGGCCAAGACCGCAATAAACTACAAAGTACAGTGTAGTTGTAGTTGAACAAAGACCAGTTCATTACGCAAACCAGCCTCCCATCCGTTGACTCCATCTACACTTCCTGCTGCCTCAGAAAAGCAGCCAGCATAATCAAGGGCTCCATGTACCCTGGGCATACTCTCTTCCACTTCTTACAGGAAAGAGATACAAAAGTCTGAGGACACGTACCAACCAACCCAAGTACAGCTTCTACCCTGCTACCATCAGACTTTTGAATGAACTACCACATATTAAGTTGACCTTTCTCTGCACCATGGCTATAACTGGAACACTATATTTTGTACTCTCTCCTTTCCTTCTCTCTGTACAGTATGCTTTGTCTGTGTAGCACACAAGAAACAATACTTTTCACTATACACTAATACATGTGACAATAATAAATCAAATCAAATCAAAATGTAGTGCAAAATCACAGCAAGAACAGTCAACAAATAGTAGTTTCTTTGCTAGTTTAGCAACTAGTTCAACACTTGTGCTCTGCCTACGGTCCCGGGGATTACACCTGTAACTCCCAGCATGTGAGCTCTTTTGTAGCTATGTTATTATGTTCATATGTGACCACTCAGCCGACATCTTCCCTGTTCAGTTGGAACAAATGGGGGCAAGACATTTAACAGTGTTTACAAAAGGAGTTTATGTACAGACCATTGTGTAACATTCAAGTTAAACAAGTTAACAACGTATAACTACTTACAAGTACAGTGAGGCACAGACTGAGCTATCACAGTTGATGCATAGGCCATCACGTCTCCTACCAACAATTTTTTGTTCAAGTTGAAATTCAAAAGCCAGTTCTACACTAAGGAGTAAAAAAGCCCTCAAACCTCATGTTCAGTTTGTTCAGGCAGCCTGAACATGTGGCTATGCTGTTTGAAGGTGTTGCAGTCTGTCCCTGGCCAGTGTCCTCATTGTGAATGTCTCAGAACATTCTGTCATTGTGTTCTATGATAGAGGGCTTGCTGTGTTGGCCTCCGGAGTAGTCTGTAGGGGTACTGTGCCATTGGTATAATGACTGAAGTATTATGTCATCTGTTAGTACTGGTTCTGATAGCTGTAGAAGGTGGCTTTCGTTGCATACAAAGTGAACACTGTCTAAGGTTACAATGTGACTGTTCAGTTATGGGGCATGACTGTGCACCATCACCATCTGGTAATGGCTTCATGCAGTCTGCATCCTGACCAGATGTTAGAAGGCTGAACCTGTGGGCATCTTGACCATAGTGAATTTTGCTTCTCAATCTGCATTGCACAAGGGCATCATTCAAGGGTTTTAAGTTTGGCCTCAACAAAACCATAGCAGTCAGAATCATGGTCCAGATGTGTCTGGAAAAAGAGTCATTGTGCAGACAAGAGCAGGCCCTGATGTGATAGATTTTACAGGCTGAGGACTGCAGTCCAAATAAGTAGTCTGTGTGATTCCGAGCACATTTCTCTAGGAAATGTTTGGTTGAGCAAACTACCCATTCCACCTGATCACTTGACCATGGACATGTAGACTGCTCACAATACATTCAAAGTAAAGTTCTGAAGTTTCATGAGGATAAATTGGCGAGCATTCTCTGTCATGAGACTCCGTAGGATGCCATGTGCGGCTAAGTGGCTCTTGAATTTGATGGTAACTATAGCACTCATCATGTTTGGCAGGTAGTTGAGTTCAAATCATCCAGTATAGAAATAAACTAAGTCTAAATATTGTTTACCATTCTATTCAAAGGAACAACTGCTGCGAATGACCAAGGGAGATTCAGGACCTCGTGTAATTGCAGCAGTTCTTTTGCTTGATGCAGCTTGAGTGCATTGCATGATGCACATCAGGAAGCTTCTCCTTCCATGTCTGCATTCCTCAGGGCCAATACCTATACCATGATTCCTTGGCTGTGTATCTAGTTGCTTCCAACCCCAGCGAAGTTATTGGGTTTAGTACCTATAAACACAGTAGCAAAGATGCATCACTGGCCACATAGTATCAGTCAATGCTGTTGATGGTAATGAATATGTGGTGCTTTGAGGACTCTGGCAGCCACTCATGCTGACATCATGAAATTGTTTGCAGGTGATGTCCACTTGTAAAGCATCTCATTAACGAGTCCTGAATGCGATCGTCCTGGCTGACGAAGGCCACAAAGGCCGAAAGCTCGCAGATTTACTATCAAATAAATCGGTTGGATTTAAAATTGGTGTTGCCAGACTTTACTCACTTACCTTTACCACCTCCTTGGCCGAGGTCTTCCCCAGGAGAATCACAGTGCCCATGGCACTACTGACAGGGCACCATAACTGTGCCAGAGGCACTGCCAAGGGGGAAAAGCCAGGGTGGAAGAGGAGGAGCCAGAGTGGGGTGGAGCTATGATGGGAGGAGGCAAGGGGAGGGAACTCCTCAGTGTGGGAAGCAACTCTGCCAGGATTGAGGGGAGGGGGCAGAAATGATTCTGCCTTCGGTGAACATCATTTGCCCACCATAAGCCATAAGGTTCACCTAGGTGCTGGAGTCTAGTTTCAATAACATTCGGCTTGATAATACATCGTACTTTATTCCAATGAGAATCTTTACCTTTAGTCTTACATAGCTGCCAATTATGTTAGGGATGGTAAAGGTCTCGCTCTTTTCTGTAATGGTGTCAAACTCTCGCAATGGAGTGTTGTTGGACGCTCTGTAATTTCATTGCTTTGTCTGAGCTGCAATTCATTGATCTTACTGAAACTACTATCTGTGGAGGACCGACCCACTGCCATGTTGCTAATGGCAGTGGAGGGTTGCAGTGGTTTCAATCTCCAGCAATTAGCAAGGAATTCCATTTCCCACATTTGTTGCATCTTTTACCATATGGAAAACAAACTATTCTGTTTAGAGGGTGTTGTGTATTGCAATAGGAGCAAGATGCACCCTGTACAGCGAATACTCCTGTTTCCTGAAACTCAGCTTATTGTTTTCTGATTGTTCATTTAACATATATATTAATAGTTGCTTTTAATGTTAGATCTTTCTCTCACAACAGCTGCTTATAGACTTATTCACTATGAATTCCATAAGTTGTTTGATTCCTGATTAGCTCATCAATGAGAATTCCAAACACACATTTCTTTGTCAATATTTAGAGGGTGGCCATGTAAGATTTTATTAATCCATTTGCCCTTTGGTTTGATGAATTGAAAGCATATCTATCTAGAATTATGTTTTTTTACCATAATTTATTTCAGGGTCCTTGTTTTACCCCTCTGCAAAACAAACAACTCAAATTGTTCAATGGCCTCGGGTGTCACTAAGTTTAAAAGAGGAAAAACCTGTACCCTTTTAGACTTGTAAGACAATGCAGCACTGAAGTAAATATATCACTCCTTCTTGAACTTTTCACAACTATCTGCAATATTTTCATCAAAGAAGAGTGAGTTGATGTGGCAAAGTCCTTGAGCTATACTGTTAACTTCTGACATCATATTTTGTAGGTCCCCGAATCATTGACAGAGTAGTTTATTCACTAATTTGGCAGTTACTTCCTGCCTGTATTCCTGGGGATGATTCCCACACTCACACCAGATAACAAATCAGCCTGTCATTATGTTCTCACATGACCACTTGGTCTACACCATCTATAAGATGCACTACAGCAGCTTGTCAGGCTCCTTCAACAGTATCTTATAAACTCATATAATCTGGGCCAAATGGCTTTTTTCTGCACTATGGGGATCCTATGGTTCCATTTAAGTGAAATTATGGCATTGTTTTGGCAGGATCTCTATTGTTCATTCTTGAACACAGCCAAAATGTGTCCTTAGTAAAGTGGTACTTATTCAGCTGTTTGGATCTAGCCAGAGATCCCAGCATCCTAAGCCAGCTCAACTCCAGTGTCACTGACTTCAGGGGCTGGAAAACACACTGTACTTTAATGAATACTCACTGTGAATCCGTTTGAGAGTATTAAAAATAAATTTTCTATTTTCAAAACTACTGCATAAAATTTCACCAGCAATAAGCTTATTTGATCCTATATCATCAGTTGCATTTACTAAAGTTTCGCAGTAACATCTGAAAATCAAACGTAGACAATTATTTAAAATGTCACAGCAGATCAATGAGGCATAATAATGTATTATAGTTACAGAAATTTCTACATTGCATGGATGAATTATAATACTTCCATAAACTAAACTTTCCAAGCTACTTTGCGTTGCAGGAGATACCAACATTCCTCCTTTCCTCACCTGAAGGCATTTATTTATGCCAGACTACACTTCTATGGGCATCAGTTAAAATCCAAAATTTTGCCCAGTAATCACGTAAGCTTTTACAGTGAATATTGGCAGTATGTTTGGCAGTAAGAGTATCATTACCCAATCCTTCCTCACATGATATCCACACTTTCTCAGCAGAGATCAGAATAATTGTCACAAGCAAGAATGCCAATGTTTCCATGGACACCAACCACGTTCCACTCTCACTCAAGTGGTGATTGTTCACATGTGAGCATTGACAGTGAGGGTTGAAAGGACTTTACCTAAGAAACTCATACAATTTCAAACAACTCAAACAATTTCAACAAACATGTAGTTTCAGTGGAGTAGGAATCACAAAGTGCAAAGACAGATGACTTTACCATGTGGAATTGAGGTTAATTCTTGTTCCACCATAGATAAGATCAGATGGTGACCAAATAGAAACTGAACATGGAATCTAGGAATTTCTTGAGTTTTGGCAGAAGTGGAAATGTGGAAGAAATGGCTAAGACAAGAAAAAATATAATTTAGATTATATCATTTTATAGCGGAATAAATTTAGTGTCACAGAATCAGAGAAACTGAGAAAACTGAAATGTTATTTAACATTTAATTGAAAACTGTATTATAATTCCATTATTTCAAGTGACATATTTAAATATGCAATTCTAGAATAGGTAACTTCTGTTTCAATGCAACCTTCATGCACAGATAAATTACATTTAATATTCCAGCAAAAGTACATGAGATATATGCAACATAAGATATCAAAAAAATTGATAATTTTAACTTAAGTCTTCTTCAGCAAGCTGGTGACAAAAGTAATGATACATATAGTGCATGGACACCAGTATTCTAGTAAAACAACTGACATCAAAGACAGATCATATGATGAAAGATTGTATGTGTCATCCTACAGAGTAGGTTGATTCAAATTGGTACTGGTCCTTTTTTTAAAATATATACAAAGGGTTATGTGAATATTGCAATTGGAATTGTGACTCATTTAAATCCCTCAAGAAATTGACAGAACACAGATTTCTACTCTATTCCATAAAAATAATTAAGATATAAAAATTCTCTTAAGCTCTAGAGTTGAACTTCATGTTATGAAATATATTATTTATGAAATATGAGATAGCTTCAAAATGTTCAATGGTTGCATCATATTTTGTCAATTAATCCATTTCTAAACATTATCAATTCACTTTATTATTAGTATCACATACAGGTATAATGCATTTCTTTATAAACCAATAATGTTTATGTTTTAATCTGCAAGTCCATAAACGGTACACTGTTAGTTTAATAAGTAATAAACACTTCAGTACAATGGTTATATATTGATATTTTTATAAAAACGAATCTGATCTATTTATATTATTGTTGTCCTACTATGACAAATATTTTAATTTAGATCCCCTATGGGGTTCTTAAAGGTCAGTCAGAGGATTGACTGGAGGAGAACCCCCAGCATGATTTTAGCAGTGAGATTTGGTGGCTTTTGGTTCTGGTAACATTCTAACCCTTGAGTCAACTTTACTTTGTAACAATTGGGATATCAAAAAAGTATGATAGGAAGGTTAGTGGTGAAAATTGGCTCAAGGATCAAAACAATAACAGAACCAAAAACCAGCAAATTTACCACTAGGATCACCCTGGGGGTATTCTTCCCGAGTACAAGAGCATGAAAGCTGTTCTCTGGATACCAGCTCCCACACTAAGCAGGCTTGGATGGCAATTAGAAGTCTCACAGCACCAGGTTAAAGTCCAATAGGTTTATTTGGTAGCAAAATCCACTAGCTTTCAGACTGTTGTTCCCTCGTCGGGTAACTTTACTTGACGAAAGAGCACTTACCTGACAAAGGAGCAGTGCTCCAGAAACTAGTGGATTTTGTAAGACTTCTTACTGTGTTTACCTCAGTCCAACACCTGCATCTCCACATCTTGGATGGAAATAGCAGAGATCAGCTGAAATCGAGTTATTCTCCTATACTTAGCTGTCATGTTGAAAGAGGGTCAACACCCAGATGTGTTTTGGCAAGCTGAGTGCAGTGTACACGATTACAGATTAGAATGAATATGAGATTGGAGAAAGGGTTTCCCACCCAGTTAGTGAAGATGCTCAGGCAGCAGCATTTGCTATAAAATTCATGTTAGTCTCACTGATACCAGTCAGGCACAGGTGATTCCAGCAGCCAGTGTAGGCTACTCACTTGTGCTACTATCTAGGAGCTCCTCTCAGGATGTTCCTGGCATGGATAACAGCAACAGGTCTGCAGAATGTGAAGGAATTATTAACTAATTGCATGTGTGAGCAAGGCACTTATGAAAGGTATCTGTGTTAACAAGTCGCAAACCTTCTTTGCACATATTTTATAGCACCCTGCCTGCTGACTGTCAGGATCTCCTTCCTGTTGCACCTGCTCAGGGGAAGCAGTAAGCTCCGGGATATCCTCATTGTTTAAACCTTTTCTCCTCTGTAGCACCAGATTGTGCATCGCCTTACAATATGCAAGACTGTTGGCAGGCATTTTGAAGAGCTTCACCTGACCTATCCAGGCATCGGAACCACACTATCAAAAGGCTTTTGGCTTCTCAATGGTCATTCAGTTTAACAACTCTTCCAAATCAGCTAGTCACAGCATCTTTGACAACTGCTGACTGCAGCCAACACTGATCTCCCACTCAGCATCTGATTCATTATAGCCAGTAAGGCTCTGAAGCACAGTTATTCCCATGTGTCCGAGTAAAATTTAAAAAAACTGTTAAAATTGCAGTTTAATGTCTGAATAACAGATGTAACTTACATTTCTATCACATTACAAGATCTTCATTCCCCCTGCCAGGCCACTTTCAGTAAGTTAGATACTCAGAATATAATTGTAGTACAAAGATTTCGGTGTTCCTCCTGATGACTTTTGCAGACCATTTCTTCTCCCAGTCTGTCTTCAATAGGCTGGTAAAATTCAGCCAAGTGCAAACAAAATAAAGGTTTTAGATATATTTTTGCTGGGTTTCTTTGCCATTATTTACAGTGAACACAGAATACATTATTTTGTAGCAATAAAATGAATGCCATGTTATGCACAATATGATATTATCAAGGCAATTAATAAGCAAAAAGTTCATTTTTATTGCAAGGTGTTCTGGGATATTTGCCAATGCTTTGAGGATTGAATTTCATAACTCTATTTTTTGTGAAAACCATTAATCAGTGGAATTAATTTTCGATATATTCTTTTATCTATAATTGTTTAATTGCTATCTCTAACATTTTTAAAGCAAAGGATACCCAGCAAAATGTATGTCATTTAAGGCAAATATCTAGCAGTACAGAGAGGATGAAATTTAAGGTGTAGACTTAAGTTTTGGCGTAGGGATAGCCCTGGGATTTGACAGAACTGAGATATAATAAAATATGCCCAATATTGCAACGAAGGCCCTAAGATTTAGCAGCATAAAGAGATCATTGTGCAACAGAAATCTGAGGCTCAAATGCAGGCCCAAAAAATCCCACCCTAGAGAGAGAACATCAGATTTAATTGAGCTGAGGTTTGGGCGGTGAGGTTCAGCTCAGTAATGAATTCCTGTGTCAATCTGCATTGTTAAAAGATGTAATAGGTCTTGCAGTTCCACTGAAGACGACTAGCAAGTGGTCCCAGGTCTCACTGCACTAATTTCTAAGATTCTAAGACATCTCTGCAAACATTGAATTCATTGTTTTGTGATTGAGTTACAATTGTAAATAAGCAAGTGTATGTCTCTTTCTTAATTTCCTCTCTCTGTCTCTCAGTTGTCACTAATTAAAATATTTACATTGTCTAACCATCAATGATAACCTGCTTGGCTAAAATGCTTTCAAAATGTGACCCATCTCTTAAAAAACTCAAATTAGGATGGAGAAAATAGTCACTCCATTTCTTTCTGCCTTTCATCATGCCGTTTTATGAAGTAAAGATAAAAGGCTACCATTTAAAAAATTAGCTGAGAGTCAACCCACATTCAACACACTTTGCACAAAAATCTTTCTCAGAATTACATAAACCTTAATATTTGTTTTATTATTCATTTGTGAGAAATGGGATTTGCTGACTGGCAAATATTTATTGCCCAAGCCTAATTGCCCTTGAGGAGGTGGTGGCGAGCTTGAATTGCAACAGTCCATGGCTGTGGGTTGACTCACAAGGCCGGTAGGGAGAAGATTCTAGGATTTTGACTCACTGTGAAGGAATGGCGATATATTTCCAAGTCAAGGTGATGTATGGCCTGCAGGTGGTGATGTTCCCATGTATCTGCTGCCCTTGTCCTTCTGGATGGAAGTGGCCGTGGATTTGGAAAATCTTTGGTGAATTGCTGCAGTGTATCTTGTAGATAGCACACATTACTGCTGCTGAGCATTAGTGGTAGAAGGACTGAATGTTTGTAGATGATACCAATCAAGGCAGCTGCTTTGTCCTGGATGGTGTCAACTTCTTGGGTGTTACTGGAGTTGCACCCAGCCAGACAAGTGGGGAGTATTCCATCACATTCCTCACTTGTGCCTTGTAGATGGTGGATAGGCTGTGGGAGTCAGGAGGCGAGCTACTCGCCACAGTATTCCTGGCCTCTAATCTGCTCTTATAGCCCCTGTATTCAAGTGGTGAGTCCAGTTGAGTTTCTGGTCAATAGTACCCAAGGATGTTTATAATTTACACATAATCAAATGTTACAGGAGAGGTGACTTGATAGTCAAAAGCTAATCATTGTAGTACCGTGATATTGCAGTCCTTAAGGATAGCATCCTCAGCCCAACCATCTTCAGTTATATTCCCTCAATAATAATAATTAGGACTATTCATCAATGATTCAGCTCATTCATTACTTCATGGATAAAGATCCCAAGATACTGAAGTAGTTTACGACAGCATACAGCAGGATCTGAACAACATCCAAGCTTAGACTGACGTGATTGGTCACATTTGTACCCCCAGAGTGCAACAAGAGTGGCTACTTGCACTGTATAACTTGGAATCCTCCTTCATATGTTGCATCATAGTGGCCAAAAATTTAATGGATCAGCCATATCTATTTCTAGATCTTTTAGAAGCTGAAGCAGCATGAATCACAATGGAGAAGGAGGAAATAGAAGGGACATTAATTTCATATTTTATATCCATCTTCATAGTAGAAGGCCCAAACAAACTGGAAATAGTGGGGAACCAAGGATCCAATGAAAGTAAGAAAAACACACTGGAGACATTAAAGCAATGAAATGCCAACAAATCCCATGAATCTTGTGGCTTACATCCTCGGGTTCTGAAAAAGATGGCTGCAGATAGTGGATGTATTTGTTGTGATCTTGCAAAATTTCCGAGATTTTGAAAGAGTCCCACTGGATTCAAAGTAGCAAATGTAGCACCACTATTTAAGGAATAGGGGAGAGAGAAAAAAGGGAACTACAAGGCAGTTAGGTCGACACCAATTGTGTAAAGCTAGAATCAATTATTATGCAAGGATAGAAACGAGGACCACTGCTTTTTTGATTATATATTAACAAATGGGTGCACAGAACATAATTTAAAATTTGCAGATGGCACAAAACTTGGAAGTATTGTGAACTGCAAGGCGGATAGTGATAAACTTCAAGTGAACAAATACAGGCTTATAGAATGTGCTGACATGTGACACATAAGTTGCCATGGGGCAGATAAACTGACTTGTGGTTGATGAAATTTAATCAAAGAAGTGCAAAGTGATATATTTTGGCAGGAAAATCTAGGAAGAACAATATAAATTAAAGGCAAAATTCTAAAGTGGATGAAGAAACAGAGAATTGGAGATATATGTGCATAAATCATTAGGTGTTAAGACCCCAGCCAGAAACTCTTAGGTATTTCGTAAAGTTAGCCTAGACCCTGAGTTTTACATTTGATGTTGGCATTGGTGAGCATAAGGCACTTCATTCCAGGTATGATTCAAGTGACTCACTAAAGAGCTTTTATCAAACAAAGTTTATGGAAGGACACAGTTCAAATATAACAAAAAGAGTAAGTATAGCTTCTAACAATTACAAGACTTAAACATGACAAGATATAACTAAACAGCTAGTATCTGTTGTTCTAAGATAAAGCAATATCCCACAGTTATATACACTTCTTCAGAATTAGCACAAAAGCAAGTTTGCTCACCTGATACTGGATTTCCAGCTTTGTAACACTTCTGGACAGCAAACCCAACAGCAGTTGACAGAGGAGAATATATCCTTCAAACTACAAAACCTCAGAGAGGTAAACACAGCCTCTGGTAATTTCCAAGACACAACACTTAAATAGCAAGAACTCCGACTCCATAGAGGGAAAAAAGCACTATTGTTTCTCTCAACTTCAAGCAGGTTCTGAAAACTGAAACTAGAGCCGGAATGCTGTGAAAAAATAGCTGTCCTCAGACATATCATCTGACCTGTCAATTATCCCAAATCAAGCTTTACTCTGCAATCCCAGGGGAAACATTAAAACATAGAACACTGCATTAGTTCAGATTAGAACAACCATGACATCAATTATGACATCAGTAATAATGAAGGACATAGACTACAGACAGCAGAGTGCCAACAAAAATCCCAGGGACTGTAAAACATTGTGCAGAGAAACATGATTAAAATATATTTCTTAAAGGCATAATACTGTCACAAAGGTGAAAGATAGGTTAAGTAATTCAGAGACATATGGGATTTTGAGGCCTAGAATAGAAAAGCAAGGAATTTATGATGAATGTTTATAGAACAATGGTTATTATTTATTTATTTGTGTCACAAGTAGCTTACATTAACACTGTGATGAAGTTACAATAAAAATTCCCCACTTGCCATGCTCCGGCACCTGTTTAGGTGCACTGAGGGAGAATTTAGCATGGCCAATCTACCTAACTGGCACGTCTTTCAGCTGGGGGAGGAAACCGGAACATCCAGAGGAAACCCACACAGACATGGGGAGAATGTGCAGACTTCAGACAGACAGTGATCCAAGCCAGGAATCAAACCCAGGTTGCTAGTGCTGTGAAGCAGCAGTGCTAACCACCATACTGCCCCCAATTCTGGGGACAATACACTAGGAAGGATGCAAAGGTTTCAAAGAGGGTGTCAAAAAGATGTACAAAAATATTTCTAGGATTGATGGACTACTATTATCTGGATAAATTTGAGAAGCTTGGGTTATTCTCCTTACAGAAGAAGTCAATGTGAAGAGTTTGGGCAGTGTTCACAATCATAAAAATACCAGCCAGAATACAAACAAAGAAATTGTTCCCATTGGTGGAAGGGCTGAGCACTAGAGAACAATGACTTAAGGTAACTGGCAAAAGAACCAGTGGAGATATGAAGAAAAATCTTGTGCTGCTTGGGGGTGTGGTAGAGGCAGATTCAACTGTGGCTTTCAAAAGAGAATTGGATATATACCTGAAAAGAGAAGATTTGCAGGGCTACATGGAAAGGACAGGGAGTAGCACTAGGTAAGTGGCTCTTGCAGAGATCAAGTACAGGTAGAATCATAAAATCTATGACGCAGAGACACGCCTTCAGCCCAAACTGGTCCATGCCAACCAAAATGCCCACCATAAGCTAATAACTCCATTTGCCTGCATTTGGCCCATATCCCCCTAAATCCCTCCTATCCATTTTTCTGTCCAAATACCTTTTAAAAGTTGTCAATGTCCCTGTCTCAACCACTTCTTCTTGCAGTTCATTCCACATATGTACCACCCTCTGTGCAAGAATGTTGCTCTCCTCAGGTTCCCATTAACCCTTTTACTTAAACCTATGTTCACGTGTTCTTGATTCCCCAAAATCTGGGAAAAAGACTGAGTGTATTCACCCTATCCATGCCCCTTATGATCTTGTATACCTCCATAAGATCATCCCTCAATCTCCTACACTCCAAAGAAAAAAGTCCTGGCAATATCCTTGTAATCTCTTATGCACTCTCTCCAATTAATAAACATCTTTCTTATAATAAACCAAAATTGAACACAATATTCCAAGTGCAGTCTCACCAATGTCCTGTACAATGGCAACATAACTTCCCAACTTCTATACTCAATGCCCTGACTGACAAAGGCCAGTATGCCAAAAGCTTTCTTTGTTGTCTGTGATTCCATCTTTAGAGAAGTGTGCACCTGAATTCCAAGATCTCTGTGTTCCACAAAATTCCCTAAGGTCCTACCATTTACCGTGAAAATCCTACCTTGGTTTGGCTTTCAAAAATGCAACATCTCACACTCATCTGTACTGAACCCCTTTGCCAATTCTCAGTCTAGTTCCCCAACTAATCAAGATCCTCCTGCAATTTTTGATACCTTCCTCACTGTCTACAATGCCACCTATTTGTGCCATCTGCAAACTTACAGATCATGTCTTGTACATTTTTATTCAATTCTCTGGTATAGATAACAAACAGCAAAGGGCCCAGAACTGACCCCTGAGGCACACCAGTAATCACAGGGCTCCAGTCCAACAAGCATCCTTCCATCATTATCTTCTGCTTTCTACCACCAAGCCAATTACATATCCAATTTGCCAGCCCTCCCTGGATTCCATGTGATCTAACTTTCCAGAGTAGTCTACCACGTGGAACTTTATCAAAGGCCTCACTGCAGTCCATATACATTACGTCTACCACCCTGCCCTCATCAAAGAACTCTAACAAATTTGTAAGGCATAACCTCCCATGCACAAAACCATGCTGATTACTCCTAATCAAAACCTGTCTTTCCAAAAGCCTGTATTATCTTATCCCTCAGAATCCTCTCTAGTAAGTTACCCACCACAGATGTTAGGCTTACTGGTCTATAATTCCCAGGTTTTTCTTTTCAGCCCTTCTTAAATAAGGACGCAACATTTGTTAACCTCAAGTCCTCTGGTACTTCACCCATGGCTAACGATGATGCAAGTATCTCAGCCAGAGCTCCCGCAATTTCTTCTCTGGCCTCACGCGATGCTCAAGAATATATCTGGTCAGGCTGGGAGATTTATCCACTTTCATACATTTTAATACGTCCTCTAGTATAATGCAAACTGTCCCCAGTATATCGCCACTAACTTTCCACGGTTCCCAAGTCTTCATGTCTTTCTCCACGGTAAACATAGGGAAGAAATATTCATTGAGAATTTTGAACATCTTCTGTGGTTCCATACATGTGTATCTACTTTGGTCCTTGAGGTGTCCTATTCTCTCTCTAGCTATTCTTTCTCCTTTAATATACTTAAAGAATCACTTTGGATTCACCTTAATCCTCTCAACCAAAGCTACTACTTGTCCCTTTTTTGGCCTCCTAATTATCTTCTCAAGTATACTCCTGTATCCCTCGGACGCCTCCAGGGAATCCCTTGATTCCAGCTGCTTGCACCTCAACCATACCTCCGTTTTCCTGGCAAAAACAACAATACGGTGTGTTATCCAGGGTTCCTTATTTTTGCCAGCCTTGCCCATTAGCCTAACAGTAACTTATAGACCCTGAATTCTAGCTATTTCACTTTTAAAGGCCTCCCACTTACCGGAGGTCCCTTTGCCCCCAAACAAACTATTCCAAGCAACCCTTGCAAGCTCCTGTCTAATTCCAACAAATTTTACCTTGCTCCAGTTTAGAACTTGAACCTGTGAACCAGTTTTGTCTCTTTCCATAATTATTTTAAAATTAATAGAACTGTGGTCATTGATCCCAAAGTGGTCCCCCACCATCGCCTCAATAATCGCCCTGCCCTATTTCCTAAGCATAGGTCAGGTTTTGCCCTTTCCTGATTAAGACCCTCCACGTACTGCCTCCGGAAACTTTCTTGAACGTACATAACAAATTCATACTTGTCATATTGGTGAAGGCAAAGAAAAAGAGCCTCGGTCAACCCTGAAAGAACAAAAGAGCAAAGAACAAAGAAAATTAGGGCATAGGAACAGGCTCTTCGGCCCTCCAAGCCTGCACTGACCATGCTGCCTGACTGAACTAAAACCCTCTACCCATCCGGGGACTATGTTCCTCTATTTCAACCTATTAATGTATTTGTCAAGAGGTCTCTTAAAAGTCATTACTGGCAAGACCAATGCTCTTTCTTTGCTGTATGTGGTCTGTTTGTGGCATTGCACAGTCCACAGTCCTTTTAAAATAGCCATGGGGTGTGCACGTGTGTATTTTAAAGGAAACATTGATTGCCCTTAACACAATGGCAGTCCCAATCTATGTTAGGAAAATTAAAATCCCCTACTACGACAACCCTAATACCCTGCAAGTCTCCTCAGTCCCTCTGCATATTTGTTCTTCTCATTCCCGTTGATTATTTAGAGGCCTAAAGTGCAACCCCAATAAGGTCACTATCCCCTTCTTATTTTTTTAGTTCCAATCACAGAGTCTAGCTGGATGATCCCTCAGTTATTTCATCTCTGACTATTGCCATGATGCTCCCCTTAATCAAAAATGCAACTCCCTCTCCTCTCTTTCCTCCATCTCTGTCCCACCTAAAGCACCTGTACCCTGGAAATGAAGCTGTCAATCCAGTTCCTCTCAGTTATAGTTATCGCATCCCAGTCTCATGTACCTATTCATGCCAAGTTCATCAGCCTTACTCATCTATCCTCTTGCATTGAAAGGGGCTCCCTGTTGTGCTCCTACCTATCATGTCTATTCAACTTGCTGTTGCTGAGTACTGCATCTTTTAACAGCCCCTCAATTACTTCCCTGCTGCTGAGGATCCCACCACCTGCCCCCATATCTAGTTAAATCCTCCCTTGTGGTCAAATGGTCTCCTCTGTGCTGTAAACCATTTATGATTTCATTATTAAGAAGTGGTAACAGAAGATTTAGAAAATCATAATATGACTTGACAGAATGAAAGAGAAATTGTGTTTGCCAAATTTAATGAGATTTTAAAAGTGTATTGAACAGGATAGATAATGAATATTTCCGTAAACTGCATGGGTGCACAGCCATGCAACTATCCAAACCTCATTCTGAAAGAAACAACAGGTGACACACAATCAATGTTTCCTTTAAAATACACATATGTACGCCCCATGGCTATTTTAAAAGGGCTGTGGACTGTGCAATGCAACAAACAGACCATATACAGCAAAGAAAGAGCATTGGTCTTGCCACAAACTTCCAATCCTCCTCAGATATAGAAATGATGTATGATGAATGGAGAATAGTCGATGTTGGAGCCTGTTCAAAGATGTGGAATAGGTAAACCTAGCAACTTAGATCAGAAAATAATGGGGACTCTTTCCGAGACAGTCTTCTGGGACAAAATTAATTGGCATCTGGAAAAATACTGCCCAATAAATGAAAGTCAGCATAATTTCTTTTAAAGGCAGTTCATATTTGACTAATTTGATTGAGCTTTTTTTCATGCAACAACAAAGAAGTTACAGCACAGGGGAAGCCAGTTGGCCATAAAGGAGGTTTTAAGTTAGACAGAGGGGGACTCTCAGCAGCAGGGAAGCAACTGAGGGTCTGATAGAGATGCGTACTCAGCAACAAAAAGTTGAATGGACATGATAGGCAGAAGCATGGCAGGGAGTGAGGAAAACCTGTTGGATTAAATTGCATCTATTTCAATGCAAGAGGGCTGACAAATAAGGCTGATGAACTTGTGGTCAACAACAATGTCAACCACAACCAAGATTAGTTGGTTGACATCGTCTATACAGATCTTAAAAAGGCAAATTTATCAATGACCACATAATAGTTATAGAGTAATACAGCATGGAAACAGGCCCTTCAGTCCAACTGTTCCATGCCGACCATGATGCCCTCCCAGTTAGTCTCAATTGCGCTCATTTGGCCCATATCCTTCTAATCCTTTCCCATCCTGGTACTTATCCAAATGCCTCAACCACTTTCTCTGGCAGTTCATTGTGTATATGCACCACCCTCTGCGTGAAGAGGTTGCCCCTCAGGTCTCTTTTAAATCTCTCCCCTATCACTTTAAATTTATGCCTTCTAGTTCTCAATTCTCCTTTCTTGAGAAAAAGACTTTTACTGCTTCACTTGCCATGGGAATCGAGCAGACATATTGTCCATTGACCTCAAGCAGGATTTTACAGTTTCGGGATAAGCGAGGCCATAAAATTCCAGCCTCTCAGAGTTCGTTCTTCATGATTTGAATATGCCCCTCACGATTTTCTACATTCCAATAAAGTCACCCCTCACTCTTCTGCATTCCAAGGAATAATGTCCTTATTTGGCCAGCCTTTCCCAATAACTCAGGCTCACTACTCCTATCAACATCCTCATAAATCTTCTTTGCATTGTTTCCAGTTTATCAATTTCTTTTCTATAACAGGATGACCAAAACTGTACACAATATTCCATGTGTGGTCTCATCAATGACTCATACAACTATAACATAATATCCCAAAGCATTGACTCACGAAGGCTAGTGTGCTACACATATTCTTCACCACCCCATCTACCTGTGATGCCACTTTCAATGATCTATAGACTTGTACTACTAGGTCCCCCAGTTCCTCAACACACCCCAGGGCCCTACATTCACAAGATTGTCTTACTCTGGTTTGATTTCCCAAAATGCACTCCTCACACCTATCCATATTGAAATCCATTTGCCAATCCTCAGCCCACTTCCTGAACTGATCAAGATCCCCCTCTAATTTTTGATAATCTTCTTTGCTATCAATAATATTCCCTAATTTAGTATAATCCTTAAAAGTACTAACCATGTCTTGTAAATTCACATCTAAATTATAGATTTGTTGATAAAATCGAAAATCCAAGGAATTACAAGATAAAACCTGCACAGGTACAACAGTGACTAACAGACAAAATGCAGAAATTAGTTATGAATAGCTCTTTTATATAATCAAGACAAATAGTGATCTTCAAAGGTGAGTGATGAAAGCACTGCTCCTTTTGATAATAAATTTCCTAGATTCGGATAAGCAGGATATCATTACAAAGTATGCAGGTGACACAAAACTCAGAAATGTAATAAACAGAGAGGAAGGTAGTAACAGTCTTTTGGAGGGCAAAGCAGATTGATGAACTTTAATGTAGAGAAGCATGAAATGAAAGAGAGGCAATACTAACAAAATGGTACAATTTCAATGTGGTGTAGGACTAAGGAGACCTGAGGAAATATTTACACAAGCTGTTGAAGCTGGCAAGACAACTTGAAAAGGCTATTTAAAAAAGCATACAGCATTTTTGACTTTCTGAAGTATAGAGCACAAAAGCAGCAGATTCACGATCAACGATTATAAAATACTGTTTAGGTCTCAGATGGAGCACAGTGTCCTGTTCTGGGCACCAAACTTTAGAAAAGTTTTCAAAACCTTAGAAGCAGGACAGAGGAGGTAATGACTTTGATCTAATATTTAATTGGAGGTAATATCTGTTTATCCAATACTGAATGTCAGATAAACAGCGTAGCAAATCAGAGGCAGTGGAGAAATAAAGAAAAATGGTGGTGTCACCAACATGATGTGCTTTTGGAAGATATCAATGTGAGGCTTTATGCAGGTAAGAAATAGGAACTTGCTAAGGATAGATTCATGGAAGGCACAAAGTAATATTGCAACAGCGAGAAGAGAAGCCACTGCATGAGATTCTCTGGCCACGGTTGAATGGGTAAGATAGGAACCAGGTGAGGGCCATCCCACTAGGCTGATAATGGAGGGAAGGCTTTGGGGGAGAATAGATGAGGAGCAGGCAGATTATGGATTTGTCTGTTGACCTCAGGCGGGATTTTCTGGTTTTGGGGCAAGAGTGCCTGGAAATTCCCGCCCATTATGTCATTTGTGACTTTGATAACATCTGTTTTAGTGTTGTGGTACTATTTATTGGATACACTGCTGCACTTTCCGCCCCTCCACCCCCCTGCCCAGCCATGCAACCATTCCTACTGAAGAACACAAGGACACCAACACTCCAAATTCCCCTCCAAGACATATATTTACTGAAAGGAACAATGCCATTTTTCTTTCATTGATGGATCAAAATACTAGAATCACTTAACAAACCTTGGCAGCACTGTCAACATAAAGAATGCAGCAGTTCAAGGCACTCAAGGAGACAGCTTATCACTCTTGTCTCAGGAATGGGCAAAAATGTAGCCTTCCTAGCATCACCAATATCCAGCAAATAAAATGATAGAAAGGATTAAAGTTGTTGGCTCCTATGCACGAATGCAGGCCACATAAATGGTAGTTATCCTTCAATTTCAGTGATTTATTGTTTACCCATAACTATTTTTTCACTAAACGTAGCACACAGAAGAATACATGGTACAAAGTGTAACAAAGTGTAACATTTGGAGAAGTTTAGGTTGATTAGAAATAGTCAGCATGGTTTTGTAAAAGGCAGGTTGTGCCTTACGAGCTTAATTGAGTTCTTCGAAAATGTGACTGAACACATTGACGAAGGAAGAGCAGTGGACGTGGTGTACATGGATTTCAGCAAGGCATTTGACAAGGTCCCACATGCAAGACTTCTTGAGAAGGTGAGAGGGCATGGGATCCAAGGGGCTTTGGCCTTGTGGATCCAGAGCTGGCTTGCCTGCAGAAGGCAGAGGGTGGTTGTGGATGGCTCTTTTTCTGCATGGAGGTCGGTCACCAGTGGAGTGCCCAGGGATCTGTTCTAGGACCCTTGCTGTTTGTCATTTTCATAAATGACCTGGATGAGGAAGTGGAGGGATGGGTGAGTAAGTTCGCCGATGACACGAAGGTCGGTGGTGTTGTGTATGGTCTGGAGGGATGTCAGAAGTTGCAGCATGACATCGACAGGATGCAAGACTGGGCGGAGAAGTGGCAGATGGACTTCAACGCGGATAAATGTGTTGTGGTCCATTTTGGCAGATCCAACGGGATGCATGAGTACACTATCAAAGGTAGGAGTCTTAGCTGTGTGGAAGAGCAGAGGGATCTTGGGGTCCGGGTCCATAAGACTCTCAAATTGGCCTCCCAGGTGGAGGATGTGGTTAAGAAAGCTTACGGTGTACTGACCTTCATTCATCGAGGGATTGAGTTCAGGAGTCAGGAGCTAATGCTGCAGCTTTATAGGACCCTTGTCAGACCACACTTGGAGTACTGTGCGCAGTTCTGGTCGCCTCACTATAGGGAAGGACGTGGAAGCTATTGAAAGGGTGCAGAGGAGATTTACAAGGATGTTGCCTGGATTGGGAGGCATGCCTTATGAAGACAGGTTGAGGGAGCTGGGACTGTTCTCCCTGGAGAGACGAAGGTTGAGAGGCGACCTGATAGAGGTTTACACGATGTTGAGAGGTATAGATAGGGTGGACTCTCAGAGACTATTTCCCAGGGCTGAAATGGTCGTGACGAGAGGGCACAGATTTAAGGTGCAGGGAAGCAAGTACAGAGGGGATGCTAGGGGAAAGTTTTTTACTCAGAGGGTGGTGAGTGAATGGAATCGGCTGTCGTTGGTGGTGGTCGAAGCGAACTCGCTGGGGTCTTTTAAAAAACTTCTGGATGAGTATATGGGATCCAATGGGATTGGGGGTTATAGATAGGTCTATGGCTGGGTAGGTTTTAATGTGTTCGGCACAACTTGTGGGCCGAAGGGCCTGTTTGTGCTGTAGTGTTCTATGTTCTATGTTCTATGTAAAGCAGACTATTTGTTAATATTATGTTAAGGATGTAACAATAAGATTCAAAGAAGAGGTTTCTCATTTGAAAATGGATAAAAAATGTAACAAAGCTATTACACGGCAGATTTTACAGGATAGAAAATTTACTTGCATCATCTTTTATTATACATTGGATTTTATTCACTACTGTTAGGTGAATGATAAGAATGCAAATGCCTACCAACTTATTAAAAAAAACCCTCATCCATCCCACCAGGTTATATGGGTTAAAACTGACCCCATAATATTCTCCCAAAAATCCTCCATTTGTATCCTCCAATTTGACATTTGTCATATACCTGCTCAGAAAACTTAGAAATGTGAGTTACTGTCATGTCACTGTCTGCTGATGACTTTAACTAAACATTTGACAAATTGGTTTCTCTAAACTTTGACTTATAGCCAATAGTTATGCTGACTAATAAATATGGCTATATTTAATTAGATCCATTCACCAAAAGCTTTAATTGGTAACAGCTTTGGAAACACCACAAGTGCTTTAGATCTAGATTGGAAACTGGGAATCTCCAACAAAAACTAATATTTGTTCTTGTGCTGTTGGTTCCAGATGCCTTGCACTGTAGACAAAATGACTGATAATAAACTGGCTCCCATGACACCCGTTGCATCATTATGCATTTCTGGTTTGCCGACTTAAAATGTAATATATTTATGTTACCAGGATGACAATGCCCTTTCAATGCAGATCTGAAAGCAATACAGGTAGTGCAGCACAGACCAATGGGCAAGACAGCTGAGTCATGAACATCACTGTAAAGAAAACAATCTGTACGTTTTCGTAATGCCATCATTAAGCAAAATTGTTTGATAGGCTTGTGCAATTGTTTGTGTTACCTTTGTCAAGCATTTGAACTATGGCTAAATGCACTATTTACATTAATGCATTAGATCAAACAAATCCAAGCAACTACTTAAACAAATAGGTTTAAAGTAACACCAAGCAACCCTGCAGACAACACTTTAAAATTTAATTAAACAGCACTTAAGATTAATTAAGAGGAATTTGCCAGTTTCCAATATATTTAAATTACTTTTCTCATTACAAAAAATACTTTGTACAATTAATTGCAATATGTTCAAATTTAACTTTCCAAATTATTTCCCAAAAATATAAGGATCAAAGTTCAAATTCCCAATATTTATTTAAGTCATATCCCACAATCTCAATTTACACATTAGGGATGAATATTAACTTCTCAGTTTAAAGACCATCATCTCTTGGGATTTTCAATCCACTAAGGATTGAAATCCAGCAGCACTTAGATATTCCCAAACCCACATCTCAATTCTGCATTCCCAGCAGCAGGGGCTCTGGGTCATTTACCCTAAATACAATTATAATGAATATAACTGGGAAATATTTCCATTTTCCAGCTCTACAACTAGATACAGAGGAGTGTAAGACAGGAGCATTCCACTTCTGGTTGTGAAATACTGAAAGTCTATAGAATGACAAGTTTATTAGATTTTCAAAAGATGCAGAACAACCAATTCAATGGATGGAGAGGACGATGCTTCATTATGAAGGGATGGTCCTGAAACTGAAAATACCAAATCTGATCCAGAATGAGACCGTTATGATGATGGCATAGCCAAAGTGACACAGGGGAAAGTTACCAAGCACACATTAAACTCTTATCAAAATTATATATAATCACACAGATACATTTAGACCTAACAACATTCCTAGATT
Organism: Sphyrna mokarran; assembly: GCA_024679065.1. NCBI lineage: Eukaryota > Metazoa > Chordata > Chondrichthyes > Carcharhiniformes > Carcharhinidae > Sphyrna > Sphyrna mokarran. The sequence goes on from JAGIQG010000003.1 coordinate 113,461,547, forward strand.
TTGCTTGGTATTATTTACCAAAAATGTAAACAATTCCTGAAGCTCTTTTTGTTTTGAAAATAAAGGGATATATTTAGAAATAACTTATTTGTAATTTTCAAGTAAATATTCACAATTATTGTTTATAGCAAATGAGATAAAACAGACAGAAACAAAAGGAAATTGCAGTTAAATAGTGTATTTACAGTATATAAAGTGTCTCAAAATACTTTCTCGTCAGTAAAGCTTTGTGAAAAAAAAAGTCATGTTGTAAATTGTAAACTGCAAGTGCAGCAAACAGCAGATTAGGTAGCCATCCATGACATCTGCCTGACACAGGTGTTAGATAAACTGCAGGAGCCTAATGCCCATTTCAGGTTCCTTTGTTAAGTAGATCTTGAATGATCATAAAATTCATCTTACATGCTGAGGTCAGTTTCATGTGCTCATCAGAGAAACCCGCAGTAATTAAAGGAACCATTGGAACTGCCAGGTGAAAATAAAGACTTTTTTCTTTGTCTTAAAGAGCTAGCAGGAGCATTGATACACCACTTAGCTCTGTAAAGATATCATAGGCTGCTGCCAACCAATACTAAAAACTCTCGTAATACACACTCTGTCTGTTGGATTCTCATCTCACACTAGCAGTCCCCATTTCCTCTGCAATTGGCAAGCTGCCTCTGGGGCTGCAAATGGTTCCACAATTCAGCATTACCACAGAATTTGTTTAAAGCCAAAACATTGTGTGATTTCAAAAAGAAATTACATATAACTTTAGGCTCTAAAGGATCAAGGGATATAGTGGGAATTCAAAATATTGAATTCAATGATCAGCCATGATCAAAATAAATAGCAGAGCAGGCTTTAAGGGCCAAATGGCCTACTCCAGCTTTTAGTTTCTATGTTTCTATGTTTCTATATTACTATGTTTATTGTGTTTGGCTGTGCCCCATCAATCTCATTATGTGCATATAATCTACGCTAATGGGGATTGCATTCTGATTCAGAAGCAATCCAATTTCTGGGCACCACAGAACTTTTGACAAGGTTCCTCATGGAAGAATAGCACAGAAAGTGAAGTCGTACAGGATCAGGAGTGAGCAGGCAAGTTGGATACAAAGCTGGCTTGGTCACAGAAAGAGGTCTGACAACACCAATTTTAAATCGAACCGATTTATTTGATAGTAAACTTGCAAGCTTTCGGCTTTTGTAGCCTCCTTCAGGCGAATGAGTTGTTCTGGTCTGCAATAGCACACATATCAGACAGTTTACAGATTGCTGATTAGAATGCGAATCCTTACACCTAACCTGCTATTCAAGTCTTAAAGTGGCTAACAATGTGAGTGGAAGGAGCACTGAGCACAGGTTAGAGAGATGTGTATTGTCTCCAGACAGCACAGTGAGGTTTTTTGCGAACCCAGGCAAGTCATGGGGGTTACAGATAGTGTGACATGAACCCAAGATCCCTGTTAAGACCGTCCTCATGTGTGCAGAACTTGGCTATCAGTCTCTGCTCAGCAGTTCTGCGCTGTCGTGTGTCATGAAGGCCCCCTTGAAGAGCGTTTACCCGAAGGTCGGAGGCCAAATGCCCGTGACCGCTGAAGTGTTCGCCCATAGGAGGGGAACTGTTTTGCCTGGTGATTGTCGAGTGATGTTCATTCATCCGCTGTTGTAGTGTATGCATGGTCTCCCCGATGTACCATGCTTCAGAACATCCTTTCTTGCAACGTATTAGGTAGACAACATTGGCCGAGTTGCAAGAGTATGTACCATGTACCTGGTGAATGGTATTCTCACGTTTGATGACGTCATCCATGTCGATGATCTGGCATGTCTTGCAGAGGTTGCTGTGGCAGTGTTGTGTGGTATTGTGGTCCTGAAGGTTTTTTCACAAAGCTTTGCTGCAAACAATGGTCTGTTTGAGGTTGTACGGTTGTCTGAAGGCAAGAAGTGGGGGGTGGGGATGGCCCTAGCGAGATGTTCATCATCATCAATGATATGTTGAAGACTCTGGAGAAGTTGTTGTAGCTTCTCCGCTCCAGGGAAGTACTGGACAACAAAGGGTACTCTGTCCACCATGTCCCATGTTCGTCTTCTGAGGAGATCAGTGCGGTTTATCACTGTGGCACATCGGAACTGTCAATCAATGATTCGAGCGCCATGTCCTGTTCTCACGAGGGTATCTTTCAGCGTCTGGAGGTGTCCGTCACGATCCTCCTCATCTGAGCAAATTCTGTGTATATGGAGGGTTTGTCCGTAGGGGATGGTCTCTTTAACGTGTTTAGGGTGGAAGCTGGGGAAGTGGAGCATTGTGAGGTTGTCTGTCGGCTTGCGGTGCAGTGAGGTGCTGAAGTGACCGTTCTTGATGGAGATGCCTGTGTCCAAGAATGCAACCGATTCTGGAGAATAGTCCATGGTGAATCTGATGGTGGGATGGAACTTATTGATATCATCATACAATTGTTTCAATGATTGTTCACCATGAGTCCAAAGGAAAAAAATGTCATCAACGTATCTAGTGTATAGCCTCGGTTGAAGATCCCGTGCGGTGAAGAAGTCTTGTTCGAACGTGTGCATGAAGATGTTGGCATATTGAGGTGCGAATTTGGTCCCCATGGCTGTTCCATGTGTTGGGATGAAAAGCTGATTGTTGAAGGTGAAGACACTGTGGTCCAAGATGAAGTGGATAAATTGCATCCGGAAACTGGCAGTTGTTGGCATTGAGTACTGAGGCAATTGCAGCAATGCCATCGTCGTGGGAAATGTTGGTGTAGAGCGCCGAGACATCCATTGTGACAAGGGGTGTCCCTGGTTCAACTGCTCCATGTGTGCTGAATTTCTGTAGGAAGTCCATAGTGTCGTGACAAATGCTGTTGGTTCTTTGTACAATGGGTTTCAGGATGCCCTCGATATAGCCGGAGAGGCTCTCACACAGGGTCCCATTGCCTGATACGATGAGACGGCCAGATATGTTTACCTTGTGTATCTTTGGGAGGCAGTATAGATCTCCAATGCGGGGAGTACGTGGAATGAGAGCCCGGAGGGTGTTCTGAAGGTCCGGATCAAAAGTTTTGATCAGAGTGTTGAGTTGACGAGTGTATTCTTTGGTCGGATCTGCTGGTAACTGTCTCTAGTGTTTCTCATTGTTTCGTTGTCGGTACACTTCTTCAAATTAATCCGTTCTGTTCAGTATGACGATGGCCCCTCCTTTGTCTGCTGGTTTGATGACAATGTTGCGGTTGGTCTTGAGAGCATGGATGGCGTTGCGTTAAGCTTGGGTGATGTTTGGGACTGTCTTATAAGTGCGGTTGATGAATCTGGTATTCACGCACCTCCTGATGGCTTGGGCATACATGCCCATTCGGGGGCAGCAGCCTTCCGGAGGAGTCCAATTGGATTCCTTCCTCTTCGGTTGCTGTACTGCGGATCCCTCTGTCGGCTGTTCTGGTTCATTAGCTGTCTCATTGAGTTCACTATTGGCTTCTTGGGGTTTGTGGAAGAACTCATGCAGCCTGATTCGCCTGATGAATTCCTCTGTGTCCGCTGCAAGACTGATGGGGTCCATCTTGGTGGTGGGACAGAAATTAAGCCCTTGGCTGAGAACTTCGATTTCATCTGATTGAAGTGTGTAGTCCAACAAGTTGACAATGGATCCGACCAAAGAACACACTCGTCAACTCAACACTCTGATCAAAACTTTTGATCCGGACCTTCAGAACACCCTCCAGACTCTCATTCCACATACTCCCCGCATTGGAGGTCTCTACTGCCTCCCAAAGATACACAAGGCAAACATACCCGGCCGTCCCATCATATCAGGCAATGGGACCCTGTGTGAGAACCTCTCTGGCTATGTCGAGGGCATCCTGAAACCCATTGTACAAAGAACCCCCAGCTTTTGTCATGACACTACGGAGTTCCTATAGAAACTCAGCACATATGGAGCAGTTGAACCAGGGACACTCTTTCTCCAGCTTCCACCCTGAACACATTAAGAGGCCATCCCCTACGGACAAGCCCTCCATATATACAGAATTTGCTCAGATGAGGAGGATCGTAACAGACACCTCCAGATGCTGAAAGATACCCTCGTGAGAACAGGATATGGCGCTCGAATCATCGATCGACAGTTCCAACGTGCCACAGCCATAAACCGCACTGACCTCCTCAGAAGACGAACACGGGACATGGTGGACAGAGTACCCTTTGTTGTCCAGTACTTCCCTGGAGCGGAGAAGCTACGACATCTTTTCCGGAGTCTTCAACATATCATTGATGATGATGAACATCTCGCTAGGGCCATCCCCCCCGCAAACTTCTTGCCTTCAGACAACCGTACAACCTCAAACAGACCATTGTTTGCAGCAAACTACCCAACCTTCAGGAGAACAGTGACCACAATACTACACAACCCTGCCACAGCAACCTCTGCAAGACATGCCGGATCATCGACATGGATGACATCATCAAACATGAGAATACCATTCACCAGGTACACAGTACATATTCTTGCAACTCGGCCAATGTTGTCTACCTAATACGCTGCAAGAAAGGATGTCCCGAAACATGGTACATTGGGGAGACCATGCAGACACTACAACAGCAGATGAATGAACATCGCTCGACAATCACCAGGCAAAACAGTTCCCTTCCTGTGGGTGAATATTTCAGCGGTCACGGGCATTCGGCCTCCGACCTTCGGGTAAACGCTCTTCAAGGGGGCCTTCACGACCCACGACAGCGCAGAGCCGCTGAGCAAAGACTGATAGCCATTTCCGCACACATGAGGATGGTCTTAACAGGGATCTTGGGTTCATGTCATACTATCTGTAACCCCCATGACTTGCCTGGATTCGCAAAAAACCTCACTTACTGTGCTGTCTGGAGACAATACACATCTCTCTAACCTGTGCTCAGTGCTCCTTCCACTCACATTGTTAGCCACTTTAAGACTTGAATAGCAGGTTAGGTGTAAGGATTCACATTCTAATCAGCAATCTGTAAACTGTCTGTGCTGATATGTGTGCTATTGCAGACCAGAACACCTCATTCAGCCGAAGAAGGCTACAAAAGCCGAAACTTGCAAGTTTACTATCAAATAAATCGGTTGGATTTAAAATTGGTGCTGTCAGACCTCTGAGTGTGTTTACCCCAGTCCAACGTGGCATCTCTACATCTTGGTCACAGAAGACAGAGGGTAGCGTTTCTGAATAGACGGCTGTAACTAGTGGCATTCCTCAGAGATCAATGCTGGGACTTTTGCTGTTTGTAATGTATATAAATGATTTGGAGGAAAATGTAACTGGTTTGATTAGTAAGTTTGTGGATGACACAAAGATTGGAGGAATTGCGGATGTAGATGAGGACCTTCAGGGGATATAGCAGGATATAGATCTGTTGGATCACTACCTCCCCTGGCAATGAGTTCCAGACACTCATTACTCCCTGCGTAAAAATCTGCCTTGTTCATCTCCTTTAAACCTTGCCCTTGCACCTTAAACCTGTGTTCCCTAGTAACTGACTCTTCCACCCGAGGAAAAAGCTCCTGACTATCCACTCTGTCCATGTCTCTCATAATCTTGTAGACTTCTATTAGATTGCCCCTCAATCTCTGTCATTCCAGTGAGAACAAAACCAGTTTTTCCAACCTCCGCTCATAGCTAATGCCTGCCATACCAGGCAACATCCTGGTTAATGTTTTCTGTACCCTCTCAAAAACCTCCTCATCCTTCTGATGTGGGATAGAATTAAACACTATACTTCAAATGCAACCTAAGGTTCATAAAATCGTAGAACCCCACAGTGCAGAAAGAGGCTTTTGGCCCATTGAGTCTGCAATGAACACAATCCCACCAGACCCTACCCCCATATCCCTATGTATTTTACTCACTAATCCCACTAACCTACGCATCTCAGGACCCTAAGGGGTAATTTTTAACATGACCAACCAACCTAATCTGCACATCTTTGGTTTGTGGGAGAAAACCAGAGCGCCCGGAGGAAACCCACGCAGTAATGAGGAGAATGTACAAACTCCACACAGACAATGACTGGAGCTAGGAATCGAACCCAGGTCCCTGGAGCTGTGAAACAGCAGCTTTAACCACTCTGCTACTGTGCTGCCCCTATAAAGCTGCAACATGACTTGCCAATTTTTAAACTCAATGCCCCAACTGATGAAGACAAGCATGCCACATGCCTTCTTGACCACCTTCTCCAAGCACATTGCCACTCCAGTAACCTGTGTACCTGTACACCCAGAAAAGTGGATTGTATATCGAAGGCATGCAAGATGGCTCAATCATTTCCACGTGACTTGTCTTCACAGAATATTAAGCATCAGATGGCAAGACAAAGTACCAGACACTGAATTTCTCTCTAGAGCAAGTCTACCATCAGTCCACACACTGCTGTTGAGAGCACAGACCCGGTGGGCAAGTCATGTCATCTGTATGCCAGATGAGCGCATATCTAAGCAGCTCCTTTTTGGAGAACTCTCTGCTGGAAGAAGCTCTCATGGAGGGCAGAAGAAACATTTCAAAGACACACTCAAGGCTCCCTGAAGTCGCTCGACTTAGACATGACCACCTGGGAAAGGCTGGCACAAAACCGTTCTCTCTTGCCTCATTCACAAGGGCTGTCAACCTTACAAAGCAAAGTGCATTGCTGTAGCACAACTGAAGCGCAAGCTGCGCAAGTCCAGAACCACCAGCAACAACTTACACAAGTCTGTCCAATATGTGCCAGGACATTCCGTGCCCAAACTGACCTGATCAGTCATCTTCGGACGTACTGTAACCAGCATCAAAATGACTAACGGTGTCAAGGTCCTCAGTTATGATGATGGACGAACAACAACAAGAACACTCAGATCCCTTTGCCTATCAACACTCTTAAAGATTCTGCCATTTATTGAATATTTTCTATCTATATTAGACCTTTCAAAGTGCATTAGAAAGAAAGAAAGAAAGAAAGTACAAAACAACACAAGAAACAGGCCCTTCAGCCCAACAAGCCCGTACCGCCACCTCGATGTTCCCACTTCTACCCGTGATCCCTGTCCATGTTTATAGAACTATGCATTGAAACCAAATTTGAGACAATTTAGAGAGAATTTGTTCTGCCAATCAGCCTAAGAGCACATCTTTGGGATGTGGGAGGAAACCGGAATGCCTGGAGAAAACCCACGCAAGCACGAGGAGAATGCGCAAACTCCCACAGACACAGGCCCAAATCCATGTATCTGCACAGCACAGCGATAGTCACTGAGCTGTCGTGTTGCCCATCAAATGGTCCAAGTCAAGCGTACACTAACGACATAAAGCCATAGGATACTCTCGAAAAAAAATCCAAGAGTAGCCCTCTCACGACCCATCACGTGTATGCCCCTTGTTAGACAACAAGGCAGACCAAAGTACCTGTAGGATAAAACAAATACATCAATGTCATTGACATTACACCCAGTGAACTCTCAAGGCTCATGATCCCTATTTTAAATCAGTTTTCTATATCCCCCCATTCCCATTCTGTTCATGTGCCCATCTAAGTATCTCTTAAATAACTCCAGAGTGCCTGCCTCCACTACTTTACGTGGCAGTGCGTTCCATACCCCCACCACCCTCTGTGGGAAAAAACTCCCTCTAGCATCCAAATTATACCTTACCCCCCTCACCTTAAACCCGTGACCACTTGTGCTATTTGAGTCCTTCTGAGGAAAAAGCTTAAGCCTGTCTACTCTATCTATACCCCTCATAATCTTGTACACCTCTATTAGATCTCCTCTAAGTCTACGTCTTTCTAAGGAAAACAGTTCCAATTTGCCTAACCTCTCCTCGTAACTCAGACCTTCCATAACAGGTAGCATTCTGGTAAACCTCCTCTGCACTCTCTCAGAGTCTCCACGTCCTTCCGGTAGTAAGCGACCAGAAGTGGATGCAGTATTCCAAATGAGGTCGAATTACTCAACTGCAACATTAAAGGCCAGTTCTTGTACTCTATACCCCTTCCTATAAAGGCTAGCATACCATATGCTTTCTTCACAACCTTCTCCACTTGCTCTGCCACCTTCAGAGACTTGTGCACCTGCACCCCCAGGTCCCTGTGCGTTTCTATACTCTTAATAGGTCTACCCTTTATCATATACCTTCCCCCTACATTCTTTCTCCCGAATGCATCACCTCGCATTTATCAGGATTGAATTCCAGCTGCCATCTATCTGCCCAAGCTACCAGCCTATCTATGCCCTGCTGCATCACCTGACAATGCTCCTCACTATCCGCAAGTCCAGCCATCTTTGTATCGTCTGCAAACTTGCTGATCACTCCACTTACTCCCTCTTCCAATTCATTTATATATATTACAAATAGAAGAGGTCCCAGTACCGAGCCCTGCGGCACACCACTAGTGATCAACCTCCAGCTAGAAAAACACCCTTCCACTATTACCCTCTGTCTCCTATTAACAAGCCAGTTACTTACCCATCTAGCTACCTGTCCTTGTATCCCATTAGCCTTGACCTTTTCAACTAACCTCCCATGAGGGACTTTGTCAAATGCCTCACTGAAATCCACATAGAAGACATCAACAGCTCACCCTTCGTTGACCGTTTTCATCACCTCCTCAAAAAATTCTATCAGATTCATAAGGCACGACCTCCCTTTAACAAAACCATGCTGCGTATCTCTAATCAGATTGCAACGCTCTAAGTGCCTATACATCCTATCTCTAAGAATCCCCTCCAACAGCTTCCCTACCACTGACGTCAAACTCACTGGTTTATAATTTCCAGGGTTATTCTTTTTAAACAACGGTACAACAATAACTATTCTCCAGTCCTCTGGGACCTCACCTGTGTCCAAAGAAGCAATAAAGATTTGCGTCAGAGGCCCAGCAATTTTACCTTGCACCTCCCTAAGCAGCCTGGGATAAATGCCATCAGGCCTCGGAGATTTATCAGTTTTAATGCTACCTAGAAGCTCTAACACTTCCTCCCTTGGTATGGATATTTCCCTCAACTGATCTACAGCTCTCTCAGAGACAGGACTGGTCAACAAGCCTCTCTCCTTTGTGAATACTGATGCAAAGTATTCATTCAGGATCTCACCCATTCCTTCGGACTCTAAGCACAGTTCCCCTTCTCAGTCCATAAGAGGTCCGATTTTTCCTCTAACCACTCTTTTATTCCTAACATAGGAGTAAAAGGCATTTGGATTTTTCTTAATCCTATCCGCCAAAACCATTTCATGCCCCCTTTTTGCCCTTCTAACTCCCCATTTGAGCTCCCTCCTACTCTCTCTATATTCCTCCAATGCTCTCTCCGTTCCCAGCTGCTTTGATCTAACATACGCCTCTCTTTTCTTCCTAACCAAGTCCTCAATTACTTCACATTTGTCTGGATTAGACTTTCAAAATGCATTATCTCATAAACCTCACAGTCTTTGTCACACCCACTAAACCTACAACATAAAGTAATCCATGTGTTTGCACTTATGTCGAGCTACTCAAATCCACAAGCCAGAAAAGATTTCAGACCAACATCTAGTTGGTGTTGCTGCTTTATGGAACTAAACAATTATGCCAGAAAACCCAAAATTGCTCAGAGACTATCAACATACCTCAATGCCAAAATTACCAATTTCCAGGTTTTCACAAGCATCCATTAAGTCACATCAGCAATATGGATGAAGCACCATGAATTTATGTACGCCCAGCAGCTCAACAGAATGGGGAAACAGTTCTAGTGAAAATGACAGGTCATGAAAAGAGATGATTCACTGTGCTATTTGCCTGCGTGGCCAACAGAACAAAATTAAAGTCAATGATAATTTTCAAACACAAAATTATGCCCACTATCAAGTTCCTGAGGGAATATTTGTGCATATCTCTGACAATGGTTGGATGGGAGAGGATGGAGTGAAATTATGGATCCATAATGTGTGGAAGAGGGATTCCAATGTCATCAGAAGAAGAAGTTAGATATAGCTCTTGAGATTAAACGGATCAAAGAATATTGTGGGAAGGAACAGGATATTGAATTTGATAATCAGCCATGATCAAAATGAATGGCAGAGCAGGCTTGAAGGGTCAAATGACCATCTCATGCTTCTATTTTCCATGTTTCTATGTAAAGAATGCTGCTTATCAATTTGTGGAATGCCTCTACAGATCTTTTTTAACTAACGAGATTAAGAGGTACCTGCAAAGAAAATAATACTCATTATTTAATTATCGTCTGTAGTTCAACCTGTGGATGAGTGTCTCAATGTGCCATTCAAGGATCATATCCATGCCAAATGGAACAGGTGGATGGCTGACAAGGAAAAAAACCTTCAAAGCACTGCTTTATATTTTGTGTGATTTCATTACCAAAGCATGGAACACTATTCATGCATAAAGTGTCATTACATTGTTCAAAAAATACAGAACATCCAATTCAATGGATGGAAAAGAAGATTATTTAGCGTAGAAGAATGATTCTAAAAATGAAAGTGTCAAATTTAGTCCAAAATGAGATCTGTTTAATGAGGTCATAGTCAAAGTGACTGAGAATGAATGTGATGAACTCTTTATGTCAGATGCTGAAGACAAGGAATGTAACATCTCAGAAGTCTTTGATAATGGTTAAAAATATATTTGTAAAATTAATTAATTCAATAAACCATGCCACATTAACTTAACATCAATTACCAGTGTTTTTTTCACATTTCCAAATGGAGACTACCTATATCTACATTGGCAGTTCACATTTTATACTAGGTATGTAAACCAATCCCACTTTTGGAAGGATTTTAGTGGCTTCAAAGGTCAACTTATATGTTGCAATCTACTAAGATATGTATCTGAGTTCTTCCTTTGCTTTTCTTTTCAAGTTTACTATTTTCTGTATAGTTCCTCTCCTTATTCTTCTTCCCAACACTAATACATCACTTTTCTTTACATTAAATTACAGTTATCATTTATATGGCTAATCTGTAAAGTATCCTAAAGATATTTGCCATCCTCTTTGCAGTTAAACACAATATTTATATGGTTTTGCAAGTTCTGATAGTTTGTCTCCTATACTCAAATGTAAATAATTTATGCTCTTAATAACACTGACCTTTGGCAGACATCAAAGTTTTACAAATGCCCATTCTGAAAAATATTCATTAATACTACTTTCTGTCTGACAGCCAACTTGTTAAAAATTCCCTTTTACTGCAATGTATCTTAACTGTATAAACAAAACACACCATTCGAAAATCCATATTATCCACTGCATTTCCTTCATTGATACACTCTGTTAAGCTTCCCACATTCTACTGGTATACTGTTAGTCTCTTGCTAGTCAAGGCTGGTGACTTTGCTTCATAATCGAAAATTCTCAGGATGCATCCCACTACTTCATTATAATTACTGGTAGCATTCTTGTTAAATGGGCTGGGGATGAATATTGAGCAATAGAAAGTGTATTTTGGAAAAGGAAAATAATGGGTGACAAGAGAATGGTATAAAAGTAAGAACAGCTTTTATGTCCTCTAGTTGTCAATTCGCAATGTTCTATTTCGTTACAATAAATTAATTGCGAGTTTAAATATTAGAGTCTCTAGGTTCCAAATTATTCATGAATTATCAGTATGTTCAATGTGTGAACACTCAGGCAACAGGAGAAATCTGGCACTTGTGTAACAATGCAAACTGCTGATAACAAATTCCTGAGGAAATGCCTAATGTGAGATAAATGCACTTTAGTAACATGTTAAAACATTTTACTACTGCATTTTCTTTAATCAGTACAGAAGATTTTTAATAAGGACATGCTAAATGTTGCTGCCAGTTTTTGGAAGGAAACTGATGTCTTTGACATCAGTTGATTATCGTCGAATCAATTTTTTGAAAATCCCTGATATAAACAGATAATTTTTTATGCTCAAACCAACCACATTACCTAGATAAACAAAAAAGCTGATAACTGCAGCTTCAGAAGATTCGAACAAATTTCAACCTATAATTCTGGCTGCTAAAAAAAATGCAAAAAAACATTATAGCATATGTGCTTGGATACAATTTTCAATCTGTACTTCACCAAGAAACACGAGTCCATTTCTGGCAAAGGACAACATGTGATGAAAATGCTACATAGTGCCATATTAAAGATCAAGAATTTGATGTAGTATTGTAACCAAAACACAGAATACCTTAAGAGTTTTCAGAGTACAGACCTGAAATAATTCAATGTTCTCATCAAACAAGATGTATTTGAAAATATTCCATTGAAATTAGTAAATGCTTAAAAATAGGCTTATCAGCTCTGATTTTCAGTCACTAGCAAACAAATAGGCTAGTTATTCCTCAATTATGTTTGCCCACGGGACTGAGATAGTCGTACTATGACTTCTGGTGTTAAACAAAAATAACTCAACATCCTTTTCAGAGATCCTATGATCCCTGTGAATGGGGAAAGCAATGGTCTTTCAGAATCAGATTGCAGAATCCTCAATGACACACGCAGAGGAAGTGTAAGTTAGAATATTTAATTCAATATCAAATCAGATGTGAAAAACAAAATAAAAGAGGAAAAATAAAATGAGACCAAGAGGGACATGAAAGAAATAGGAGGAAAAAAGTTAAAATAAATACTTTAATTTATAAATATCCAACATTAGCTAAAATATGAAGGAATGAGACTTACAAAAATAAATTCTTATATCTGGAGTGGTTGTTTGACAGAAATTAATTAATTTCACTGCAATGGCATTATAAATAAAAAATTTATCAGACTGTTACATTTTGGGACTAGGACTATCTCTTTAATTTAAATTAAATGGAGGAGGAAGGGGGTTCAAATGATCTACTCAGAATTCTGTCTGATGTAAAGCCTAATGAGTTTGTAGCTATGGGAACAAGAGGGACCACAGACTTGATGAGAAGGTGCAAGATATTCACAACTGTGGACTATGGCTTTAGTATAAGTGCTGACTGTGGGAGATTGTTAATCTCCAAGTCTAAAAGAGGGGTGTTGAGAATTTCAAGTTTTATAAATGACTATACTTGAACATAGTTAATTCCAATTTAGAATCAAATTGGGATTCGAGAGGGTGGTTAACTGGCAATTCTACCTGGATATAAAGCCCATGCAATTCATGCTATTATGGGCAGCACGGTGGCACATTGGGTGGTACAATGACACAGTAGTTAGCACAACTACTTCACAGTGCAGGGATCTGGGTTCAATTCCAGCCTTTGGTGACTGTGCAGACTCCACACAGACAGGCTCCCCATGTCTGCATGGACTTCCTCCAGGTGCTCTGGTTTCCTTCCACGTCCAAAGATGTGCAAGTTTGGTGAATTGGCTATGCTAAACTGCCCCTTAGAGTCCCAAGATCTCTAGGTTAAGGGAATTAACAGGATAAATGTGTAGAAGTATGGGGATAGGGCTACAGTGGGCTTGGATAAGATGCTCTTTGAGAGTTGGTGCAGGCCCAATGGGCTAAATAACCTCCTAGGAATTTTATGGAAATAAGCTTTGGAAAGGAAGAGTCCATAGCAAGCCATTGTAGTATTGGGTTACACGGTTTTCCAAAATATCATGGGGGGGTTGCCTCCCAGGGGAGTGGATTGCGGGGGGGGGGGGGGGGTGCTCTGCCGAGGGGGGCCTGCCTCCTGAGGATGTCCAATTGCGGGGGGGCGTGGCGGGTATGCTGGGGGGTGTCTGCCTCCAAGGGGGTTCGGATCGCGGGGAGCGGGTCTGCCAGGGTGGCTAGTGACGGATCTGCGAAGAGTGTTCGAGGAGAATGGGCTTCGGAGGTTCCCCTGCAGAACTGGAATCTGCTTCGGATTTTTATTCTGCAGGTTGATAACAGCGTGGATCCTGAATGGATCCAAAGATGGCAAAGTGAGGTTTGGCGATAGAATTGGGTGCGCAGTTCATCGGCACACATTTCAATCATTGGGCCACCCGGTTGAGGCGCAGACCGGATCTGCGCGCAAATCAGTTTTCGGTAAAGACACAATCTGTTCGGTTTCGGGTGCAGATTGCATTACAAGCCCGACACCCAATTTACCATGATTTCACGCCCAATTTTTGGTAAAATCGAGCTCTTTGTCATCTATCCTTCCAGTCAGCTATCTTCCTTAGCTTTCTGTCTCAATAGACAGCCCTTCGTATTTTCTGTTGGTTCAATGTGTATCAATCTTCCAAGTACATCATTGCCATGCCTTTCCATGGATGTCATTGCAGAGTCTCTCAGCATGATACTACGAGCAAAGCTTTTGACGGAGCAGGGAAACTCAGGCAGCAGCTTACTAATTTATGCATCTAATTACTCATGTATGGATGTTAGTACTCCCCAAAACCCGCAAGCTCGAATAGCTGTGATTATTATTCCACTTTTTGGTCGGCTGAGTTTCCTCCCCTTGGAAAACTTAGCAGTTGCATCTATGGGTTTACTGGATTAAGGAGATGGCTGCCTTTACAACTATCACCTGGATCTAGTGTGCCTTCCTAGGCAATTGCCTTGGTCAGGCACATCACCACCCCCACACCTCCAACTATCTACTTGAAATAAAAGTGGCAACTTTAATTTTTTAAGCTCAGATAATCCAGGAGTCTGTCTCTGTTCAGAAGACTGAGAATCTCCACCTCCCAGCCATGGGTCCTTTTCCCACAAACCTCCAATCCAACCACATCCTATTAATTGTACATAAATAGGGTATTAAGCACATTCAGCTCGTGGTTAATAATTGAGGACCTATCTGTGCTCATATGGAAAGAAAAATTGCTGCTTCAAGATATACAATATGCAACACACGCATCTACAAATAAAAGTTGTCATTACATAAAAACTGGGCTCCAGGGTTCTGCGGAAATTAAGTTTAAATTGCCAGGAATGATTGCCCTCCAATGTTCTCTGTGTCCATACCATATGACCAATGGAAGAATTACTTTGATACATTAGCTCATGTATAAATGAAAAACAAATGGGATATGACCTTATTGTTGTATTTCTGCATGAATAGTGATGAAGGTTTGAACCATGGATGAAATCTGTAAGAAAGGTAACCTATTAAATGCCTTTGAAATCTTGTGGGATGTTGATAACTCTTGAAAAATCACATCATTATTCCATGGAAGAGTGTATCAAGGACTTCAAGATATTATGTAGAAAGATTGAAAAAATCAAGTTATGGATTCCTGGATGAATGTTATTATTTCAATTACTAGATTGTGTGAAGGTATCTCATATGAACAGGCAACTGGCTCTAACTGCTGCTCAATTCTCAGAGAAGGAAACTATTGGATTAAATGTTGGCTATTAAAAAAATGTGACGGAAACAGTCACTTGTTCAGTCTTGGAACAAGTGAGGCAGTCTGCTATGACAAAAAGAACAGAACATTAGATAACGCCGGTTGATTGGCGTGCCGAGTGGTAAGATCAGGTGAGGCAAAAGACCAAAAAGGGGGCAAGGCTGATTTAAACATTAACTTTCTAATTTTAACATTATTAGCGAGCCCAGGAAGCAATTGTCCAGGCTCACTTACCTTAATGATCTCACCAGTGGAGGTCCTCACCAAGGATCACATATGGTCCCACCAATAGGGACATGACGTGATGGCCTCATTGTAGGGACTGAAAGAGCATGAAGCTTCCTGGATGGAACTGGCACTGTTAGCCTGGAACATTAACAATACCAGCCTGACATCTTGAAACTGTCCACTGGGCATTGCCAAGGAGGCAGGGCCATGACAGGGAGGCAGGGTGTGTATTCTGCATCAGAGATTGGCCAGAGGAAGAGATCATGACCAACAATCTACTACCAACCGGGTGGGAGGGAAATCAGGGCCAGCTATCAACACAGTGAAACAGCAATAGGAGGACAGCCATCAGGGCCAGAGATTGGGACAGCAATCAGGGCCAGAGATTGGGGCAGAGGGGAGCAGAAGCAACGTCCAGGGGATTGGGAGCAGTGGTGAGCGCACTTATATACAGTGCATAGAATAATCAGAACAAATGCATAATAGTGTCCCTACAATTCAATAGCCAGCTTTCCAACAGGAATAGACTCCACCTGACTGGCAAGAATCAAATTTTGCCTCGTTTTATATCTAAGTGCCATTCAATTGCATCTGGGAACTCACCCAAAAAATAGGCACAATTCTATCTCATTTTCATGCTCATTTGGTACTTAGAGTTTTTTTTAGAAAGTTCACCTCCTAGGTCTTGTAATATTCCAAATACCAACCACAAGCAACAATATACAAAATGATCAAATAACTGTGATGAAAGCACATAAAACAAAGTTAGTTATATCAGCAGAAGATTTCTGATAGACAAGGGAATTAAGGGTTATGGGGAGAAAGCAGGAAAGTGGAACTGATCCACTTCAGATCAGCCATGATCTTACTGAACAGCGGGCAGGCTCGCAGGGTTAGATGGCTTACTTCTGCTCCTATTTCTTATGTTCTTATGAAATTGGAACAATGAAAGTGGATAAATGATTTCCAGAAATATCCAAGGAAAATTAATAGATAGTTTAGATGTGACTTCAAATATTGTAATGGGATAAATTACTCATATTGATCAGATACAATCTTTGAAACAACACATACAATAGATAGTTCAGATGAAGGAAATGAAAATACTAATGAATCTGAATAATTTTTTCTGTTCACAAGGGACAAAATGTTTTGTGTAGTGGGGTTTCCTATCCTGGCAGACCCATCACTCGTGAATCATAGAATCTTATAGTGCAGAAACAGGCCCTTCCTCATTGAGTCTGCATCCAACACAATTCCACTCAGGCCCTACCCAGATATCCCCACATATTATACCCATTAATCCTTCTAACCTACACATCCTTGGACGCTAAGGGGCAATTTCTTAGCATGGCCAATCAACCTAATCCGCACATCTTTGGACTGTGGGAGGAAATCAGAATACCCAGAGGAAACCCATGCAGACACAAGGAGAATGTGCAATCTCCACACAGACAGTGACTGAGCCAGGAATTTAACCCAGGATCCTGGAGCTGTGAAACAGCAGAGCTAGCCACCATACAATAATGCTCCACTGAGGACTGCAGAGAGATGCCAGTCAATTCAGTCCCAGCAGCAAAAACACAAGCTGTGGCTACTGTTGGGACAACAAGCAGTCCCCAGTTGAAGTCCTAGAGCACATAGGTCCAGACAAGTTCAGGATCTCACTGCAGGAACTTGAGGTCAGGGAGGAAGCGGTTCTAAAGTGGCTAATAATCTACCTAAGGACTTTCACTGGGGCATAGGTGGGTGAACTGCCCGACAATACAGATCCTATCCTGTGTAAAATTACCTTCAAGTTGGAGGCAGATAATGGCAGGAAGGCCACCTAGGGAATTTTACATCTTTCACCCCACAAACATGCTGGCAGGAGTCCATATCCCTTGAAATCGCTAATATCTACAAATCTATCGATCCCTGCACTGAATGTATTCAATAACTGATCCTAAACAGCCCTCTGAATAGGGAATGCCTAGGATGTACCACCATCTGAGTGAAGAAGTTCCTTCCCATCACATTTAAAAATGGTCTACCACTTACAGTGTATTCCCTAGTGCTAGACAACATCCGCCCCCACAGCCAGGGGAAACATACTTCCTGAATCTACTCTGTTGCACCTTATATGAATTGTGTATGCTTCAACGATATCACAACTTGAGGGAATATATCTTCAATCTCTCCTCAGGGGACAATCTTGCCATCCCAGGCTTCATTCTGGGAATCTTTGTTGTACTCCCTCTATAGTGCACATATCCTTCCTTTGATAATGAGACCGTAACTTCACATAATACTCCAAGTGTGGCCTCACCAAGGTGCTATATGACTGCAATAAGAGATTATTACTTCTGAACTCAAATCCTCTTGCATTAAAGGCCTACATACCATTTGCTTTTCTAACTGCTTGCTGCATTTGCAAGTTTAACCAATTGTTTGCTGCACCCGCAGATTATCTGTCAGCAACTTATGAACAGGAACACCAGGTCTCTTTGGATATCAACACTTCCCAAACTCTCACCATTTAAGAGATACGCTGTATTCTATTTTTCCTGCCAAAGTGGATAACTTCACATTTTTCCACATTATATTCCATCTGCATGTTCTTGCCCAGTCACTCTGTCTGTCTATATCCCACTGAAGTCTCTTTGCATCCTTCTCACAGCTCACATTCTGACCTAGGGTTTATTTCATAAGTAAACTTGGGAGCATTATATTGATATTAATTGTGAGTAACTGGGACCCAAGCACTGACCCATTAGTTGCAGCTTGTGAGCTTGAGAGTATGACATCTTTATTCCTACTCTTAGTTTTCTGTTTGTTAACCAATTCTTAGTCCATGCCAGTACATTGTCCTTAATCCCATGTGCTATAATTTTGTTTACTAACTTCCCTTGTGGGATGTTATTAAAAGCTTTCTGCTGATACAAATGCATCATATTCACTGGTTTTTCCTCTCTATTTTGCTATTACATCCTCAGAAAACACTTAACAGGTTGTTAAACACGATAGCAAGATTTCCTTTTCATAATTCATATTGACTCTATCCAATCCTAACATTATTTTCTAAGTGTCCAGTTATCACATTCTTTAGAATATATTCCACTGTTTTCCCTACTACTGATGTCAGGCTAACAAATCTGTTGTTCCCTATTTTCTCTACCCTTCTTTCTTAAATAGTGAGACTATATTTGTACCTTCAAATCTGCACAAAACATTGAAGAATCTATAGAATTTTAGAAGATGGCCATATACTATCTCTATAGCTATCTCTTTCAGCACTCTAAGATTTAGGTCATCAGGACCAGGAAAGTTTATCAATTTTCAATCCCATTAAACTTTGCCAATACTACTTCTTTACTAATACTAGTTTCTTTCAGTTCTTTATTCCTGCTAATTCCTTGGCTTTCTGATATTCTTGAAAAGTTTTTTTTTACATCTTTCTCTGTGAAGACACAAAGGATTTGTATAGTTTCACTGCCAGTTCCTTATTTCCCATTATAAATATCCTATCTCTGCTTGTAATGGGTAATTTTTCTTTGCTAATCATTTCCTTTTCACATACCGATACAAGCCTTTGTAGTCCATCTTTATACTTCTTGCTAGTTTACTTTCAAGTTCTATTTTACCTTTATTAGTTCCTTGATCCCTCTTTGCTGAATTCTAAAGTGTTCTCAATTGTTAGGCTTTGACTTTGGCAAATTTTTAAGCTTCATCTTTGCTCTAATACAATCTTTAACTTCTCATTAGTCAGGGTTAGTCCACCTTTACTCCCAGATTTTTATACTTCAAAGGAATGTAAATTTGCTGTAAGTCATGTATTAACTCTTTAAAAGCAAGTCATTGTCTGTCTACTTTTAGAGACCAAATCAGAAACTCCAAAGTATATTGTGAAATTGGACTAGACATCAGCTTTTAATTTGATATTGGCATTGGGATAAGATGTTTAATTCTAGGTATAATTCTATTGACACACAAGGTAGCTTTTCTCAAAACAAACTTTATTTAACAATGCAGCTTAATTATCATGAATTAATTAGCTTCACATTCACCAATTGAAACACTTGAACATGACAAGCACTATTAGTTCCAATTTAAGCAATACTCCTCATAGTTAAATTCTTCTTCAAAATCAGTTAACAAACAACACAGGTTTACATGCTTTTATTTGTTAGCAGTCCTAGAGCCTTTTAACACTTCCAAAGAGAGAAACAGAGAGACATCTCTCTGTGCTCTGAAACTGCAGCAGCAGCTTCAGAGAGACAGAGAGAGAAAGAGACTTCTTGTTCCTTACAGTCTCAAGCAGAATCTGTTTGCTTGTCTCTGTAAGCTTAGCTCTGCCTAATTCACATGATTCTGCATCTTGTCAATCAATCTAATTAAACCTTACTCTGAAACCCCAGGGAAAAAGAACAGAAATAAAAATCTTTAGCTCAGGTTAAAATAAACACCCCATTACTGAAGATCAACTATTGTTCAGCATTGTCAGCATGTGGGCCGCCTAGAGAAGTCAAATTGACATTGTAAACAAAGCAACATTTTAAACATACCCCTCACAAGGCACATGATAAAAATACATTTCTTAAAGACACAGTAATATCTTACTACTATCATACCTTTTAATGTAGTTTCCCAACCTACCACAGTCAATTTCCTCCTCATAGCTTTACAGTTTCCTTCGCTCAGATTGAAGACTCTAGTTTTAAATCAAATTGCATCACTTTCATCACAATGTAAAGTTCTGCATTTTATGGTTTCTTCCTTAGAAACTCCTTTACAAGGTTATTAATTAACCCTTTTTCATTGCGCAACACTGGATCTAAAATAGCCCATTCTCTAATTGGGCCCTCAACATACTGTTTAAGAAAGCCATCCCATACACATTCAGGAATTTGTTCTCCACAGCATTAGTGTTTCTTAGATTTTTACCTAAGTTATGTGTAGATTGAAGTCTGCCATGACTACGGTATAACCTTTATTACTTACATTTCTACTTTTCTGATTTATACCATTTCCTACACTACTACCTGTGGTCTATAAATAGCTCCCACTAACGTTTGTTGCTCCTTGTTGTTTCTTGTCTCCACCCAAAATCTTGATCTTCTAATCCAGGGTCCTCTCCCACTTTTTAAATATCAAATACCCTGGAACATTCAGTTTCCAGTTTTAGTTACCCTACAGCACATCTCTGTAATGGCAATGAGATCATACCTGTTTAGTTAATTTGTGTTGTCAATTCATCTACCTTGTCAATGTTTTGTGTTTTCTGATAAGCTATGTTTAATTCGAGTATTTTTATTTTGCAATCTCTCTGTAGGAGTTTTTCAGAGGCTAATATTGAGCTTAACTTTAGCTAATACAAAGACTTACAACTACTTTATCCCAATGAAAAATGATTTTTTTATTAATCAACACACGCTGAGAGAAAAGGTTTGGGCAATCCAACCCTTCTTTGAAGTTATATCACAGGGGCAATACAATTATATAACTTCAAAATTACCTGCCTTTTGGCGCATCATGAGCCAGTCATCATTAGTACAACTCAATTATCATTAGCAAATGTTACGTACCTTGGCCAAATGCAGATATTTTCTGACACAATGGGAACAATAAGTTCTAACCTTTTCTGCCTGACTTCCTATGGCTACTTGTTCTGAAGTTTTATCTGATTTAAGACTCTGTCCAATCAATAAGCTGTCTGGAAGCACTAGCGTGTCCTTGCCCAATGAATGTCTCCTTTACTGAGCTGTCTAGTATCCATGCTGATAATAGCTATGCTTCTATGAGTGTATTGTTGTAAGGAACATGGTTCACTTTACTGGCCTATTTCAAATAATGCCTTAGAATCCTGTGCCATTAGCCAAGATGTATGCCTATTCAATAATACACTTTCAAATATAAATGTTTAAGTTCTCTAACTGTGGTTATATGTATTTCAATGTAGATAGTACCTCTCTGTGAAATATATATAAGGCAGTCTGTGATTGTTATTCTAAGCTAACCAACTCTGTTCTAATAGTCTTGATTTGTATTTTAATCTCAGTATATTCTGAAGTCCTCTAACACTCTCGCCTTATCAGCTGGTGCACTCTAAGTTTGTACACTCTGTCCCTTACTGCCACACTCATATCAATTCTCTTATTGCCAGCTTGCTCTCTCTTTAATTTATCACGTCTTCCATCACTTGATCCGTCACCCCATTATTTAGTTTAAAGGCCTCTCTACTAACCTAGTTATACAACCTTATTTGGGACCTCAGTGAACCCTAAGATAAGAAAAAAATGGAAACATCATGCAGCTGATTAAAGTCATGTCAGCAACTAAAGGAAATAGTGAAGGACAAAATATCAGAGAAAAAAATTGAGGAAAAATGAGAAAAACTAAAGTGTTAAATAAAAGTTTAAAAATCTCCAAAAAACAATTTGTCACCTGAAGGAATAAGACAGCGCAACCCAAACTTCATACTCATTTCACCCACATAACATGGACTAATCTAATGACTTCATCTTACAAAAATGCATTCTTAAAGCCATAGAGAAAAATCAGGTCAGTGTTTAGAATGTTGCAATTTGTTCCTTTGGAATGTTTCATATCAAGTTGGGAATTGCTCTGTGACCAAGTGCATTCATTGTGAAGTATGATTGCAAATGGGTTCATGAGGGGACATCAAATATTCATATGCCATTACCTAAGGCATTGTGTGCATAATCATGATGCCAGATCCACATTTTTGGACGATGGCATTCCAATCCATGTATGTCAAAAGAAAACTTTTCATCAATGACTGGTTTATGGAGATGAGTATCGCAATGTTACACAAACTCTTGCAGGATACCTGCAGATAATTTCTACAAAACTGATGCATGTTCCCATGTCCATCAAGTGAAACAAGTTCAAGCCATCACAGGGGTCATGATTAAATTAACTGAGCTGCTCATCAAAGACAGATGCAAGGTTTGCAAGGGGCGACATCTCCATCATTTTCACTAGAGGCAGGCATCAGTTGGATAGTGGATGGAAGCATGATCAGATATGAGAGCTTACATGAACGGTCATAATAAACAATACTCACAAGCCAGTCAACATGTTAGAGTATTCAAATCAGTAAATATTTAATTTCTCAAAGCACTGTTTGTTTTGAGTACATCAACATTTGCTACCATACAAACTTGTGCCCGATAATATTTCAGCAATAAATGTCTGAGATTAGAAAAGGAGAATAATTCTCTCCAAGCTTTGACTGATAGCTCTCACAAGTTACTGCAGCTCACAATTTTGGTAGTGATGCCTAAATCGTAATATGTGTAGAGATATGTTTATATCTTGGCATGTCTTCTAATACTAAGAATCTCCTTTAATTACTCGCACATCTCTGCATTCACAGTGTCATTCTGCTTCAACAGATCACCTTTTACTACAAGTTTTGTATCAGCATCTTCAAGTTACATTGATAAATGGGTGAATCTTTGTAAAATCCCTGCAATCACACATTTTTCCAAGGTGCGCTTAAATTCTAGAAGTTTTGTACTTTTGTCTATAAAATGTAGTAAGATTTCTGTTAATACAAATTTCATACCCTATTCTCAAATGAAAAGGGTGCATCATAACTGAATCTCATAATTCTCAGGAAGAATTTGTTTCAGATTTAGTTTCCATCTAGGTATATATCATTTAGAAAAATAAACAAAGTTCTTCTTAACATTACACTGAGAAAAAGTACGTTATCAATAAATATTTTTCATTTTGCCTTCAAACTGTCAACAAAGAAAGCATAGTGTGCAAAAGTTTTGACGTTTCTTTATTTTTTAATGTATAGCAAACAGGATGTGAATAGGGCTAATGGAGCAGAAAGTGGAGCAAGTGGGTGGGAAAGAAAAACAGAACAGATGGATGGGAATCAACAGACTGATGGAAACATTAAAGAATGTAAAATGAAATTTAACTCCATCTATTTTGTATCTGTATGTGAATAGAATGGATATGAATGAGGGTTGTATATGTAGCAGAAAAGTAGGATAACCTAGAAAATGGCAGACAACAACTAGGGCAGAACTTTTTTTTTTAAACAGAAAGAAGTGAACTTGTATAGTAATTTATTGAAATCAGCTGAAGCAACCATATGAAGTAGTGTGACAAGTAGGGCTAAAGGAAGTACCCATACTAAAAAATTAAAATAATTTTCAACAGTTGGATGGGGAACTTAAAAGTTATAAATGTTCAAAATCACAATTTTCCTGAAGATAGCAGAGTCAACAGATGCAGTGCTAAGACTGTCAAAACACAAAGAGGAAGTGCAAGTGGAATGGGGAGATCAAGCCAAATCTAATGGAATAAATCCTTTAAAATTTTGGAGTACAAATCTAATATATTAATAAATGTCTACCACAAAACTTCTTTGCACCATCAGGGTGCTACTGGAAAAGTAGCTGGTGGAGGATTGGATACCCACAAAGGCAATGCAGAGCAAGGATTGCAGTCCTAACAAGAGTACAAACATAGTTTTGAGACAACAGCTAAATTGAGATTTTATTGGAAAGCAAGGAACCTGGAAGCTAACAAATAATTGTATTGCATGACTAGTCAGGCATTTTCAGTTACGGATTCATTGCGTGAGATTTTCCAGCCGTGCTCACCCCAAAACTGGAAAATCCCACTTGAGATCAACAGACCATTCTATGGTCCGCCCCTCGTCCACTCCAATTCTTATGGTGGGCAGAACGGGAAAATTTGCCCCACAGAGTGTTAAGGCACAGAATCAGCCAATTGTGTCCACACTGCCATCAAGCACCTTTCTACTCTAAACCCATTTTTCTCTGATGTGGAGTTGGCGCCGTTGACTGGACAGTAAGTAGTCTCACAACACCAGCTTAAAGTCCAACAGGTTTATTTAGTAGCTACGAGCTTTCAGAGCACCGCTCCTTCATCAGGTGATTTTTTTTTTTCCCCTGCACTTGGTCTATTGCCTTGAATGCAATGGCATTTCAAGTGTTTATCTAAATGCTCCTTAAATGCTGTGAGGGTTCTGATCGCTACTATCCTTTCAAGCAGTGAGTTCCAGATTCGCACCACTCTGCATGAAAGTGCTTTTCTTCAAATGTTCTCTAAACCTCCTACCCGGGCCTTAAATGTATGTCCCTGGTTATTGATCCCTTTACTAAGGGGAAAAAATTTATTCCTAGCTACTCTATCTGTTCCTCATAATTTTGTACACCTACATCAGATGCTCCTTCAACCACTCTGTTCTAAGGGAAACAATCTCAACCTAACCAGCCTCTATAGATGAAATGCTCCAACACAGGCAACATCCTGGTATATTTTTTCCGCACTCTGCCTAGAGTAATCAAACACTTCCTAGGACATAGTTACCTGAGTGCCTTCTTAACCATCTTATCTACTTATCCTGCTGCCTTCAGGAATCTTTGGATATGCACCCTGAAGTCTCTCTGATTCTCTGTACTCCCTAGCATCCTACCATTCATTGTGCATTCCCTTGCCTTGTTGTTCCTCCCAAAATATATCATCTCTGTTTTCAGGATTAAATTTCATTTGCTGCCATTCTGTCCATCCCATCTATATCATATCTTAACGAAGGTTTTCCTCTTCGCTATTTACATCAATTTTCATGTCATCTATGAACTGACTAATCATATCTCCCACATTTACTTCTAGATGTACATTACAAACAGCAAGGGACTCAACACCCATTCCTGCAGTACACCACTGGATACAGCCTTCCAGTCACAGAAATAACCTTTGACCATCACCTTCTGCCTCCTGCCTCTTGCCTCTAAGCTAATTTTGGATCCAATTTGCCAAATTGCCTTGTATCCCTTGGGCTCTTACCTTCTTGATCAGTCTCCAATGCTCTGCCTTGTCAAAACCCTTACAGAAGTCCATCGCTTGCATATCAACTGCAATGCCCTCATCTACACACCTAGTCCCTAAAATCAATAGAATTTGTTGGACATGATTTCCCCCTAACAAAGCCTTGCTAATTATCCTTGACTAATCCTTGCCTCTCCAAATGGAGATTGTGTCCCTCAGGTGTTCCGCAATAATTTTCCTATCACTAATATCACACATACTGATGTATAATTACCTATTTTGTTCCTACTTCCATTCTTGAATAATTGTACCACATTAGCTGTTATCTGCACCACTCCTGTGGCCAGACAGGATTTGAAAATCCTGTGATGAAAATTTGACAAGGAGGTAAAAAGAAAGAGAAAGCAAGATTAAGTGCTGAGATATGGGAGAAAGTAAAGTAGTGTTAGAGCTCAGAAGTTGGAAGAGAAAAGGAGAGCAGTTATAGAGCAGGGAACAGGATTGAATTGATAAGAGAGAAACAACAGTGGACCCACAGCAAGTGGCTATCCTGTTAGAACCAATGACATCAGTAATGATACACCTCGCTAGAATGAGTTGAGTAAATGAAAGAGAATGAAGAGAGAGAGAGAAAGAGGAACAGTAAAGCTGAGATGGATGAGGCAGGAAAGAGCAGATAGAATAGGAAGTTTGATGAGGATCAAAAACAGAACATCTCAACCGGTCTATTAGCATCTGTTTCAAGCCAATGTTTTGAGTCAGGATGGGGTCTATCCTTACTCTTTTCTCAGATATTGTCAGACCTGCTGCGATTTTACAGCATTTTCTTTTTGTGTTTCAGATTCCAGCATTCACAGTATTTTGTCTTTACCTTAGAGTCTGAAGAGGATCTGTGCGGAAGACAAAGTTGGAGGAGATGGGGTTGGAGGAGTTGGCAGAACTTCAGCACACTTCATGTGGGGAGGCATGGCCTAGTGGTATTATCACTCGACTATTAATCCAGAAATCCAGATAATGTTCTGGGAACCTGGGTTTGAATCCCACCATGGCAGATGATGGAATTTGAATTCAATTGAAAATGTCTGGAATTAAGAGTCTACTGATCACCATAAAGCCATTGTCAATTGTCGGAAAAACCCATCTGGTCCATTAGTGTTCTTAAGGATAGAAAATCTGCCGTCTTTACCTGGTCTCACCTACAAATGACTCCAGAGCCACAACAATGTGGTTGGCTCTCAACTGCCCTCTGAAATGGCCTAGCAAGCCACTCAGTTATATTAATCGTTATAAAGTCTCAACAAAGAAATGAAACCAGAGCACCACCTGGCATTGACCTATGCAACGGAAATGACAATGGCAAAACAAACATTCCTGTCGACCCTGCAAAGTCCTTCATACTAACATCTGGGGGCTGGTGCCAAAATTGGGAGAGCTGCCTCACAGATTTGTAAAGCAACAGCCTGACATAGTCATTCTCATAGAATTATATCTTACAGATAACACCGTTACCAGAAACCATCATGACCATCTCTGGATATGTCCTATCCAACTGGCAGGACAGACCATCACAGTGATATTTAGTCAGGAGGGAGTTGCACTAGGAGTCCTTAATATCAACTCTGGATCCCATGAAGTCTCATAGCTTCAGGTTAAACAAGGGCATTGAAACCTCTTACTGGTTACCACATACTGTCTTCCTTCAGCTGATGATTCAGTACTCATCCATGCTGAACAACACTTGGAGGAAACACTAAGGGTGGCAAGGGTACAAATGTACTTTGGGTGGGGGATTTCAACATCTGCCACAAAGAATGGCTTGGCAGCAGCACTATTGATAGAGCTGGTCAGGTCCAAAAGGATACAACTGTAGACTGTGTCTGCAGCAGATGCTGAAGGAACCAATAAGAGGAAATAACATACCTGACCTCATCCTTACCAATCAACCGGCTGCAGGTGTATCTGACAATGTATGTGACAGTAATGGTAAAAAAAAAAGTTATCTGTGTGGGTTTCCTCCAGGTGCTCCGATTTCCTCCTGCAATCCAAAGATATGTGGATTAGGTGGATTGGCCATCTAAATTGCCCACAGTGTCCCAGGATGTTGAGGTTAGCGGGAATAGCAGGTAAATGAGTCAGGTTATGGGGATAGGGCCTGTGTGGGATTGTTGTCGGAGCACTTGATAGGCTAAATGGCCTCCTTTTGCACTGTAGAGTTTCTATCATTCTATAATTTAACAGTGTTACCCCATTGAATCCCCCATTGTCAACATCCTTGGGGTTAACACAGACCAGAAATTCAACTGGACTAAACACAAATACAGTAAGAAGTCTCACAACACCAGGTTAAAGTCCAAGAGGTTTATTTGATCGCAAAAGCCACTAGTTTTGGAGCCCCTTCATCAGGTAAGTGGGAGTTCTATTCGCAAACGGGGCATATGAAGACACAAATTCAATTTATAAAATAATGATCAGAATGCAAGTCTTTACAGGTAATCAAGTCTTAAAGGTACAGACAATGTGAGTGATGTTACGACAACGAATGAATGAACACCACTCGATAATCACCAGGCAAGAGTGTTCTCTTCCTGTTGTGAAACACTTCAGCAGTCTCGGGCATTCAGCCTCTGATCTTCGAGTAAGTGTTCTTCAAGGCGTCCTTCACAACACACAACAGCGCAGAGTCACTGATAAGCACATGTGAGGACAGCCTCAACCAGATCTTGGGTTCATGTCACACTACCTGTAAGCCCCACGACTTGCCTGGACTTGCAAAATCTCACTAACTGTCCAGTCTGGAGAAAATACACATCTCTTTAACCTGTGCTTAACGCTCCCTCTTTTCACATTGTCTGTACCTCTTTAAACTTGCTTACCTGTAAAGACTCGCAATCCAATCATTATTTTATAAATTGAGTTTGTATCTCTATATGCCCTGTTTGTGAATAGAACTCCCACTCACTTGACAAAGGAGGAGCACTCTGAAAGCCAGTAGCTTTTGTGACCAAATAAACCTGTTGGATTTTAACCTGGTGTTGTGAGACTTCTAATTGTGTTTACCCCAGTCCAATGCCAGCATCTCCACATCATGATTAACCACATAAATATAGTGGCTATAAGAGCAGGTCAGAGGCCAGGAATGTTGCGTCGAGGAACTCACTTCCTGATTCCCCAAAGCCTATGCACCATCTGCAAGGCACAATTCAGGAGTGTGATGGAATATTCCCCACTTGCCTGGGTGGGTGCAGCTCCAAAAACGTTTAAGAAGATGAGACCATCTTGATTGGCATCACATCGAGAAATAGTCAATCCCCCTACCACCAACGCTCAGTAGCATCAGTGTACAATCTACAAGATGCACTGCAGCAATTCACCAAAGATCCTTAGACTCACAACCACTTCCATCTAGAAGGACAAGGGCAGCAGATACAGGGGATACCATGATTCACTGGTGTCACTCTTCTAATCCCACAACCACTTCCATCTAGAAGGACAAGGGCAGCAGATACATGGGATACACCACCATCTGCAAGTTCCCCTCCAAGCCGATCATCCTGACTTGGAAATATATCACCATTCCTTCACAATCACTGGATCAAAATCCTGGAATTCCCTCCCTAACAGCATTGTGGGTCAACCCACAGAACCCACAGTGATTCAAGTAGGCCAGCCAATGATGTCCATGCCTCACCAATGAATAAGAAAAAAATGTTGTGAAGACACTTAATACTGTGACATAAGGAGTAAGGTAAATGTCACTCATCAAATCAACATTGAATGGTTCTGCAATACCTTCTGAATCAGAACAAATTGCAAAAAAGATCATCACATTTTTTCACATAAGAGGGAGTAGTAGAAAATTACTACTAAGTAAAGGCAGATATGAGCACAAATTGATTTTTGAGAATGCACCAACAATGAGCCAAGGAGAAGCAGAGGCTGATGACTGCCAGAGAAAGAAATGAGGATTAACTTTTTCTGTTGCCATGTTTGATTCTTCCACAGGATGGCCAATATTTGTTGCTGACCCTAACTGCCCTTAAGAGTCACCACCTGTCCTCGAAAGTGGCACATTCAAAATTCCTTCCATGGTCCTGCTATACTCTGTATGACCCTCCCACAATACGGCCAGGATTTATCAACAACATGCTATTGTTGTTGTCATAACTGGAAACTGTGTGCTTCTTCCATGCTCTCATTTTGCCATTTCCCAAGCAATTACAATTAAATTTCTGCCGGTGGCACACATGGAAAATTCAGGGGCAGAAAAGCTTCCATTGATGAAACCCACAGAAAGAAGGCAAAGCAGCTATGGGTGGGCTATAAAAGTGTCTCCTGGCCAAACAGAGAGGTTCTGCATCATAGCCACAACTTTCTTGCCCAACTATATTGCCATTAATTTAAGAGCTGAGCGTACAAAGTTGGCACAACTTTTCCTCAAATTTAAAATTTTCTTGAAAATGTTCACATTATTCATATATACATCATTGTTATTTATTTAGTCAGAGATCTATAATGTCCTACATGCCTCATCGTAAGCACGCATTGACAGTTACAAGGGGATTACGGAGACTTCCTTTAGTGTGGAAAAAAATGTTGTGATTTATTTTGTTCACGTCAACATCCAGTGTTGTACTTGTCACTTGATTGAATATGGCAGAGCTTGCAGACTCAGTTGGCCCTCTCTTCTAAGCATTGGAAAGATCACTCTCAATGGGGATAAATGAAATGTTGCAGGTGAATTCAACACCTGGGATGGGTCCACACGGACAGTAATAACACCCCTCTTTAGGCCACTCATTTTTTTTTACCTTAACTGACTTTCCACACCAATCTTCCCATGACTATATATCCAGGACACCGGGTCCTTCCCACTTGACTCCTTCATGTCCTGACTGCAATCCACAAACCCCTCACTCCTGCCAGTCTGAGCCACCATGCAAGGTGCCATTCTTCTGCTCCCCTCCTTATGCTTTGAGTTAAACAAGGAAATCTGCTGGCCTTACATACAACTGAAACATGCCACTTTTGAACAGTCCTGAACTAAGTGTCACAAGATTCTCATACCCAGCTGACTTTATCCTGAGGGCAGGACTTTATCAAAAACTATTTTACTCTAATGAGTATTCATTACATGCAAATATATTACAATGCCATAGGCTGACGCAATGCTCAATACTCCCTGGCTTTATTTCTACATCTCAACCGGCCATTTGGAAATCAATATTTTGTATCTTGCCTAATTAAAGCACCCTGCATGCCATATTTTTGTCCCTCTGGATTCTATAAAATTCCCTCTGCACTGTTTCAGCCTGCATTCCACCCAGCCCACCCAATTATCCGTTTTTGTAAACAGAACTTTCAATTTTTCATGGAAGCTGTTATCCATGATTCAGTGGTGTCACTCTCTCCCTTAAATCAGAAAGTCTTGATTGCAAGTCCTATTTCAATGACTTAAGCCCATAACCTTGAGCAGTTCGGTACTGAGGGAGTGTTGCAATAGTGGGACAGAGGAATCAGACTGCCAGATGAGACAGTAAATTAGGGTTTAACATTCTTTTTCAAGTAGATGTCAAAGTTCCCTACCTGTCTTCAAAAGGAGCTATGTGGGAGTTCTATCAGTATCGTGACCAATACTAACCCCTCAACCAGCACCCCAAGAAAAGCAGACTTTCCAATCATTTATTTATTCACTATTTGGAAAATGTTGCCAAATAAAAATTTGTTGCCATATTTATATATTTCAAAAATATGAAAGGGATAATATACATGTTTCTTTCTTTAAAATGTATTTGCTTTGATATTTCATCTTCCTTTTACCACCTTTTGGTGCAAACTGGTCTCACACCAAAAATCATCTTTCTGGCCATGTTTTACCAAAAAGGATGCAAGTCCAACTTAAATGTTAATAACACGTTTACATGCTATTAATGCATCCGGCATTAATGCAGATGGAATTTCCGGATGTGTCGGGCATTTTCCAGATGGAAGTTGGGTGGGACAAGGTTGTAAGATCGCGTCCTTTTAATCACAACCAATGTTTCAGATTAAGCACCTTTCTTCAGAATTGACCTGAAATGTTTACTCTGTTTCTCTCTGTTTCTATACTGCCAAGTCAGGTCTGCTGTATATTTCCAGTATTTTCTGCTTTTATTTTGGAAATCCAGAATCTGCTTTCCATTTGCTCTTGTTGTAACTAATATACATTACGTAAAACATTTGGAGCCGGAGTGGAAATTTATCACTATAACACAATCTCCACATTCTCCTGACATCCATAAACTATTCAAACAGTGTTCTCAATTTCTGATGACATCAGAACTTCTCACTGATTTATACCTGTAACACCTTCCAACATTAGCTTCCTCACAATATATTCCAGTGAATCATGTGGTAGAATAATGTTTCATGGGCATGTTAATTAGATATTTTCTCACAAACATCCTTATGTTACTGCTTATAGCAACATATCACTTAGTTTCAATAGCAGCCCAATTTTAAAAGCAGATTTTACAGATTTATTTACTTTGTAAAGTATTAAAATTTACATTATATCAAAGCTTTGCAAGAAATTAAAGGCTGCAATGTCATTATCAGGCTCTGACAGAACTCACAAAAGGGACAAGAATCATTAGAACCCCTCTGTTACAAATTTCCTGCACCTTTAGTAAAATGAAATTGCATTCTTTTTCCATGTTGAAGAAGTTTTTAACTGAGTCTCGACCAAACAAGATCAGAGCAAGTAAGTTGTGGTATATTTAAAAGATAGGCTTGCAGATTACAAAAGCTACAAACAAACAAAATCTTTATTGGAAAGGAGTTTACACTATAGGCTATTAGGAAAGACTACCCATTTGCCTGCGCAAACAGCCAATGATGTCTTCAATACACCAATGATTGGACTCTGAAAGTGAACTTGTCCCAACTAGGAACAAACACGAACATAACACTTTACTTCCCTTTTACATTAGAGGTTCCTGCAATGAAACACATTATAATGTTAACAATCAAAATTTTCAATATAAACAATTAATAAATATAATAGTCAACAAGTTTGACATTTTGGAGGACAGTGATTTCTAGGTGGTTATCAGCAAAAGCCATGCATTTGCTTTATTTTGTTGACTGCAATCTAAGGTGTTTTTGATTTAGTTTAGATGTCACCAGTGATTATTTTCACTGGAGGCAACATAGTATTCAAACTCAGTGTTGAAGTATTCTCAACTGAGGTACTGTTTTCCCCAATTGTTTTGGGTATTGTTAGGTTCTCAGTTATGTCCAGTTCTTCACTTGGCACAGTTTATTGTGGACTCTTGGTTGATTCTGTCTCTGGCAAACCCGTTCTGGTTGCTTAACGTTGATCTGCATGTCTTCTCCATACTACATCATCTTGAGTTTGTAAAGCATGGGAGATCCATCCTGAGAGTGCTATGACAATGACAGATATAGTTCCTTGCCAATCCTACTTGATCTTTATAAAAAAAATGCCAGTTAGCCATGTTCGCATCTTGCAAAACGTGATTGCTGTTTCTTCTCAACAATTTATGTTGCCTTGGGCAGTTTCAGCAAATCAAACACCATGCATAACTGACATTTTGTTATAAGTAGTGCTGGAGAACTTTGAGTTGATGAATGTGTTGTATTCCTGTAATTGGCTTAGACAATGATCTTTGCTCACAAGTTATCTTCAATGAATGCATTATTGTCTGAACAAACCGGCAGAATGATAAGGAGCAAGTTGAATATGTTGGACTCTGTTCTCCTTCAGATAATTTGTGAATTATTGCAAATTGAACCGTGGTCCATTGTCACTCTCAATTTTGTTCAGGGTAATCGAATCTTGCAAAGATCCCACTCTGGCTTTCTACTGTTCTCTCCAAGAATGTAGTCTCATAATGGAGACTTCAAGCCATTTTGAGTGCATGTCAACCACAACAAAAAACACATGCACTTACAATGATCAGCATAGTCCTTCTCGCCATTCTCATAAGTACAATGGCACTAGGGGCAGCAGGTTTCGAACTTTTGCACAAACCGAACTTAGTTGCCTTCTTTTCAATTTCTTCGAGACCTGGGCACCACAAATAGCTTCTGACTATCTCTTTCATCCTTACTATCCCACCATGATTCTCACAAAGTTGATTTAGGACATGTTTTCTTGACAATAATGGAATGATTCCCTCGTTCACCAGAGGAGGCAACGAGCCTGTACGGATGATTCGAATCTTCAGGTAACATATGGTTTCAGCTCTTGGAGCTAAAGGGATCAAGGGATATTGGGGGGGGGGGGGGGGGGGGGGAGAGATCAGAATGTTGAATTTGATGGCGAAACAGCTCCAAGGACCAAATGATTCTAATTTCTACATTTAACTTGGGTTTATACCCACAGCTTTGCCACTAAGTACTATGCCCATAATTTCCCACAGTACTGGATCATTTCTGGTAAACTTTTTAACTTCTCCTGCAGTTACAGAGATCTTATTGAATGCTTTGAAATAAGAAATATTACCACTGGAACGATTCAATGATGACACATTAGATAAAAGTAAATAAAAGAACCCATCAGTTTTCTCGTGGAGATTTGAATGAAGATATTTTATAATCCACTTATATGCTGACAACAGCAAAGTCCCTCTTTGCATCTGGCTCACTACTGGAAATGGATTACCAATGTGTGGCCTTCCGTATAGGCATCGGTAAAAGTGGTTTGTCCCAAAAATGATGCCTAGTACTTCCTTCTCTACCTGTGCATAGTTCATTTCTGCTATGTTCAAGGATCTTGATGCAAATATGATTGGCTACTCTTCATCATTGGGCATGAAATAGAAACTACTTGGCAGCAGAGGATGGTTGCCTTAAATTATTTTGAAAACAAAGGGAATCTGTTCATATGTAATCAATGGCAACATGCTGTAAGAGTCAGCTGACACAGTAAACTATGTAACCAATGATAAAATGATGTGGTGGCCAGGCTGACCAGCTCAGTATAAATTAAGCTGCTGAGGTTTATGGGACCTTGGAGAATGGCCCAGGGTGAGGCTTCAAGTATTGGCAAAATAAAGTTTCTTTATTAAACCTTTTTCTTTGATTTATAAGTTGAGAAAGTCTTGTTTTATTTTATTGCCTACAACTGAAAAGTTCCTTTTGGTGGATCAACATGCTAGATTTCCCCTTAGTGTCATGGGGATTGGTAGAGTCAATATGTGCGGTTATGGGGATAGCTCCTGGATGGGATTGTTTTTAGTCCAGGTTCGATGGACAAATGGCCTCATTCTGCATTTAGAGATTCTATGAAATGCAGGGATAAGTCTATGATCTGATCACTCAACACACATTTGCATCAATGAAGCCCTTCAACAGAAAGACTTTTCCAGTATAGGTTTTGAAGTGTTATCCTTGAGGGTTATAAAGTGAAATTTAATAGTTTTTCTTGGTAAACATTTTCTGGCACCAACAAAACTGCTGGTCTGGTTGTCTGTTCAGTAAAGGAGCGAGTTAATAATCGTTTGTTGAGATGCAATGGCTAACACGTTCAATGACAGTTTATCATTTGGCTCTGATTCTTTCTCATGCCCTTTTTATATCCAATGGATCTTTTTCCCTTTTTTCAGTTTTCCATTTGATATACTCGGTTCTTGCTTTTTATATTCTCATTTGGAAATTGTTGTTTATTTCTTCAACACATGGATTTGATTGCCTTTATTTAAACCACAATTCTTGCAGTTTGCATCTTTGCACCAGCAGTCAATTGCTGTATGCCCAGTTTTTGCACATCAGTTGCAACTTCTATCCTTGGGCAATGTTTGAGTTTCAGCTGATACCTTTTGGACTTTCATGCTCAAGCTTAATTGTTATGCTTTCTTAACTGCTAATTCCACAGAGATTGTAATTCCTAATGTTTTCTTTAAGTTATTTTTTGTTAACAGACTTTTCTGGAAAAGTCTCTCTGTTGAAGGGTTTCATCAATGTAAATGTGTGTTGAATGATCAGATCACAGACTTATCCCTGCATTTCACAGAATCTCTAAATGCAGAATGAGGCCATTTGTCCATCGAACCTGGACTAAAAACAATCCCATCCAGGTGCTATCCCCATAACCACACATATTGACTCTACCAATCCCCATGACACTAAGGGGAAATCTAGCATGTTGATCCACCAGAAGGAACTTTTCAGTTGTAGGCAATAAAATAAAACAAGACTTTCTCAACTTATAAATCAAAGAAAAACGTTTAATAAAGAAACTTTATTTTGCCAATACTTGAAGTCTCACCCTGGGCCATTCTCCAAGGTCCCATAAACCTCAGCAGCTTCTTAATTTATACTGAGCTGGTCAGCCTGGCCACCACATCATTTTATCATTGGTTACATAGTTTACTGTGTCAGCTGACTCTTACAGCATGTTGCCATTGATTACATATGAACAGATTCCCTTTGTTTTCAAAATAATTTAAGGCAACCATCCTCTGCTGCCAAGTAGTTTCTATTTCATGTCCAATGATGAAGAGTAGCCAATCATATTTGCATCAAGATCCTTGAACATAGCAGAAATGAACTATGCACAGGTAGAGAAGGAAGTACTAGGCATCATCTTTGGGACGAACTACTTTTACCGATGCCTATATGGAAGGTCACACATTGGTAATCCATTTCTAGTAGTGAGACAGATGCTTTGCTGTTGTCAGCATATAAGTGCATTATAAAATATCTTCAACCAAATCTCCATGGAAAAACTGTTGGGTTCTTTTATTTACTTTTATCTAATGTGTCATCATTGAATAGTTCCAGTGGCAACATTTCTTATTTCGAAGCATTCAATAAGATCCCTGTAACTGCAGGAGAAGTTAAGAAGTTTTCCTTCTTAGTTTTTTTCTAATCATATCGTTTAAGACATCCCTAGATTCATAGTATTCAGCTAATTTCTTCAAAGTAGCTATGAACTATATGATTGATTCACCTTCACAATACTTATGGAATCTGAACCTTTCAGCAATGACCAAAGGTTTATGTAAGAAGTGGTACTACAATATTTCCACAATTTTGTCAGAGATTTTCGAACTTGGTTTTTCTGGCTGCACCAGACTTCACAGTGTGTTGAATGTTTCCTACCCGACCACCCCATCCCCTCCCCAATAGCTCTAAACTAATTGTTGCAGTATACTTGCTACTCACAGTGCTCCCTGAACTATTCCAAATCTTTCCAGCACAGCACTTGGCGAGCTTCTTTTCAACGTTGTTTCTCTGAAAGCTTCATTTAAATTTTGATTCCTACAATGGCTGCTTCCATTATTTGGCATCCTTCCATCACCATCTTTGGTACAGCTGGTAAATTTCTTAAATCTTTTTGGGTATCCATGGCACTGATAAATGATTTTTCTATATATCTTTATTTCTCCAAGAAATCTGCCAATGTGGTTCTGACTTCCTTGTTATCAGTTTTCTTGTGGTATTTTTGAAGAATAGGCTTGCAGACTACGAAGGTGCAATCACAAACAAGATTTTACTGGAAAAGTACTTACTCTACATGCTATTAGGATTGACTGCTCATTTCCCTTCGCAAATGGCCAATAGTTTTATTAATATATCACATGATTGGACTCTTAAAGTGACCTTGTTCCAACTAGGAACAAACATGAATATACAACATGGGTCTTAACTACAAACAAGCAGCTTCATGTTAGATGTCATCTTCTGCTCTGCCTTGCCTTGTTTACCATGTGACACACAAACTTATGAGTGAGGAGCAGGAGTATGCCATTTGGCCCCTCAAACCTGCTCCACTATTCAGCAAGATTGTGGTTGCTCTTATTGTGGCCTCAACTTCACATTCTACCTTCCCCTGATAACTTTCAACTCATTTGTTAGTCAAAAATCTATCAACTTCTGGTTTCAGAATATTAATTGACCCTGCCTCCATTGCTCTCTGGGAAACAAAGTTACAAAGATTTAAACAAGCTAAGGGGAATCAAGACTCCCTTTTTTTAAACTGTGCCTCCTTTTCCCCACATGGGGAAACATTCGTTCAGCATCTATCTTGTTAAGTCCTCTCAGGATTTTATATGTTTCAATAAGATCATCTCTCAATCTTCTAAACTCCAATGGGCAAAGGCCCAACCTATTCAACCTTGCTTCACAAGATAACATCCCAATCACAAGTATCAGTTGAATTAACTTTCCCTGAACTGCTTCGAATGCATTTATATTCTTAAATTAGGAGAGCAAAACTTTCCATAGTACATTTTCTGTTTTTATTTCAAATTTCCAGCATTCACAGTATTTTGTTTCTATTTATCCCTACTTTTATATTCAATTTCTCTTCGATAAGCAATATTCCATTTAACTTCCTAATTACTTGCTGTATCAGCCTAACTTCTTGGTATCCACATACTAGAACACCCAGATCCCTCTGTATTTCAAGAGTTCTACAATCTCTCCCCAATTACATGCTGAGTTTTTCCTTTCAAAGTGGACAAGTCATCATTTCCTACATTATACTCCATCTGCCAAGTTTTTGTCCACTCATATAACCTATGTTCCTTTCCAGATTCCTTATCTCCTCTTCACCATTTACTTTCCTAGCTTTCTGAGAACAGCAAATCTAGAAACCATATACTTGATCTCTTCAGCCAAGTCATTGACTTAAATTGTATGTAGTTGAGGCCCTAGAACTAATTCAGTGTACTCCACTCAATACATTTTGCCAAGCCAAAAAGAACATTTATCCTACTCTCTGCTACCTATGAGCTAACAAATTCTCTATCCAAATTAATACATTCCCTCAATGCCATGAGTTCTTATTTTGGTGCAATTCTGAAGAAAGCACCTAATGCGTCCTCCGTCCCTGCAACAAAAATATACAACTGGCAATAATAAACACATCTCTCCCCAAATGAGACAAGCAAGCCAGGAGGAACTGGACAGACTGGCACATACCAATTTCTGCTGTTTATCTGCCAGTATTCAAAGAGCCAATAAGCAGTGGCAATGGCAGGATCAGGCAGGATAAGAACAAAATGTGTATTAAATTCTAGATATGTGAGTCAATTATGGAGAGAGGCAAGTAGATGTCATAAAAATATGGGAAAAGATTGCAATTGCACCTAAAGTCAGAAAAGTTTAATTCTTAGTCCTTATAAATTCATGGCATTTTAAAGACTGTCTTTTTTAAAGACTGGAAATTTCCACAAATCATTTCCAAATTCCATGACTTTTCCAGATTTTCCATGGCCCACAGGAACGCTAATCAACCAAGAAATCTTAAAATTGAAAGGCAAGTCACAGCAGTATGTTTCCCATGCCAAGATGCAGGTGCCAAGGGAACATCAATAATTCAAATGAAAATCTGGTATATCCCTCTCTGCCAATGAAACATCCCTGTTTTTGTTCTTGCTTTCTGTCTTCCCCCCTTCCGCCCCCATCCCTAACCCATCTCTTTTCTAAATCTATTCCCTTTTCATGGCTCCTACTATATCCATTATTTACCTTCTTTATCTCTTCCTTACTATTCTCCCCTTCTTTTCTTTATTCCACATCTTCTCATACTATCTCGGGATTACATGTCAATTGTTAGGTTTATGGGCCTAAAAAGAACAGTCAAGTTAAAAATCATGTTTGCCCTACCAATGTTATTTTAGTTCAAACAATCCAATATTTCAGTTTACAGTGTTATCCAACTGCTTAATGAAGTTAGTACTTTGCAATTACTTTCAGAATCCAGAATGCTCTCCATAATGTATATCAATTACTCTAAATTCTATATTCAGTTCTGTCAAAAAGAAGATAATTGATAAATTCAAGTCTGGCCTCTATCTCGCACATGCACACATATACCTCTAAATACAGGCAACTTAATTGAGACTTACTGATAGAGATGAAAACTAGTTGTTATGCCTTAAACGTTTAGTAGATGACCAGCTGAGATACGCCATTAATTGAATCTTAGAATTCTGACGATGATTGAATGAGTGTTTCAGTAGCAGATAGGCTCTCGAAGGTGTGAGGGCAGATGTTTTTGTGGATGTGCAAGTAGGCAGTTTTTTTGATGAAGTGTACATGGAATTGAAATCTCTGCTCCAGGTTAAATAGATTACTGCAGCTGTGAACAGTTTGATTCAACCTAAGACAATAATTGTGGATGAGAATGGAATCAATGGAAAAGATACAAGGTGGGGATTTTCCAGCCACACTCACCCCAAAACCAGAAAATCCGTCAGAGATCAACAGACCTTTACATGGTCTGCCCCCTCCCTGCCACCTATCCCCCTCCCACCCTCTTAGATTCCCATGGTAGGTGGGTGGGGCAGGATGGGAAAATTCTCCCCACAAAATTTGTGCAGAGGTCAAAGATGGTGGCTTGATCCTTTTTATCAGTTTAATTACAAGGGATTGCTTTGGGCAATGAATCTGACAACACAAGGGCAATGAGGGAGTTGATAGAGGTGTAAAGAGGTAGAGCTGAGAGTCTCCATGGTGAAGAAACATGTGTAGATGATGTCACCAAGTGGGTAGCATCTCAGTGAAGGCTAGGAAAGGGTCAAGGATATAGTCTAGGAGTGCTCCAGAGATAATGGTGCAAGGTTGGAAGACAAACACCATAGCTAGAGTGGCCCTCACCACAATTCAATAGGTAAGAGTGGAATAAAGTGAAAGCTACTCCACTGAGTTGGATATCAAAAAAGCATTGCAGGACGATGCAGCGGCTAACCATATCAAAGACTGAGGAGGAGATCACAATCACAGAAGATCTCATTTGTGACTTTGGTTCAAGACTATTCCAATGTTGAAAGGACCAGAAAATTAATTGGACAGATTCAAACGCAGCAGTGCAGGAGAAGATAGGTTTAAATTTGGAAGATGACAACATGAACTTGAAAGAATATGGAGGTTGGAAGGGATTTGCAAGGACACAGGAATTGAGAGTTGCTTTTTTGTTTGTCATAACAGAAGACAAACGTACCAGAGAAACAGATCACGTTACAATGTCAGCTAACATGCAGATCTCAAAGAAGGTTTGGTCAGCATTCCAGAGTCAAGAGAATAGGAGACAAATCTCATGATAAGCTTGGAGAGGAGACAGAAGAGAAAACTATTGAATAATATGGAATCAGAACCGAGGCAGAACAAGTGTGGGGTAGTTATGAGTTAGTGAGGAAGGGAAGGAAGGAAGCAGTGAAGATTGTTAAACAGGTGGTCTCAATCTTTGTGATAAAGTCCACAAGCTGCTCACAGATATAATTGTTGTGATGAGGGCAAAGGGAGCAAGGAAAAGGGATTTAAAGGAATCAGTATGGAGAAAACTAGCTGCAGACTATTTGCTCTCCAGAATGATTCTGAAATAGTGTACTTTATTGACAGAGTAAAGGTATAGTTTGATAACTTAATTTAGACCAGCAAAATGTGCTGAAGAATGCCAAAATTAGCAAATATGCTCAAGTATGTAACCTTTGAACTTGAGGAAACAAATATGGGAGCTGTACCAGGGATAATCACTAGGCGCAAGGACATCAAGGATAAAAGTGAGATAATGGTTGAGCAAATCAACACTTGCATTGTTGAGAATGAAAACCTAAGTTGATTTTAAACATTGTGGTTGACAGTGATTCGAGGAGATCTTTTTCACTCCAGAGTGGACACAGTAATTGGGATTGGAAGAAGTTAGGGAATTGTGATGGTGAAAGAAAGTGGCCAGAGGTGGCCTGATCTGCAATTGAGGCAATGGGTGGACAGAGTAAAAGAATCAAGCGAGATGGCATGGTCAAGCATGCAACTGCAGAAGTGGTAAGTATTATACAGGGATATAATTATAGTAGAGAGAAGAGCCAAGAAACCAGAGGAGAGTGGGCAATATGAATAGAGATTTAGAATCACTGTGATTCAGGAATCAGTTATTGCAAAGACTAAAGATTGATTCCTCAAGTAGAAACTCTGGGTGAATCTTGGAGGACAATAGAGAATGAAAATTTTAAAGGTTAATCGGAATGACATGTTCAACGGAAGAGATGGTGCCCAAGGAGAAAGGTGAGATACTATTCTGTAATTTGGCGGTAAGGGCTAAACCAATATGGTGGTTTTAGCAGGACAATTGGTGAGTAAAGCCAGATAGGGAGACTTCATTAAGAGAAAAAGTATCACTGTCTATAAAACAAGCTTTAGTCAAAATCATGAGGATGATATGTGGAAAATAGTTGAGGCCAAAATATTGTCTGATTTCAAGAGGGCTAAAGTGACTAAGGCATATGGGGCTGGATCAGGATACTGAATTTGATGATGAGCCAAAATGATAGAGCATGCCTGAAGGGCCAAATGGCCCACTCCTGCTTCTAGTTTCTATGTTTCTATGATGTCATTGCAACTGACCACAATAATGTCTTGAGTAGCAAATGCTTTGTTTGTAAGTGAATGGACATTCTAGAGAGAAATCTGAAAAGGAAAAGTGATTCTTGATTCACTAACAGAGTTTGAGTGGAAGGTGGATAAAACAGAAGGTGGGTGACAAGGTCAGGCAGGGTAACTCGGGGGGTCAGCAAGAGAAGAGAATGAGGCAGCTGGAATTGTGGTTCTTAAAAAGGCAGTGATTATTGCCTTAGTGAGCCTTTCAGAGAACATCGCGTGACAACACACGTGACTGGTCTGCTACATTCTACCCTCTGTAAACCTGAGATCATCCAAGACTCTGCTGCCCGTGTCTTAATTCTCGCCAAGACCCATTCCCCTATTATCCTTGTTCTCACTGACTTACATTGCTTCATGGTCAAGCAACATTTTAATTTAAAATTGTTTTCAAATCCTTCCATTGCTTGGCCCCTTCTTGAGTCTGTAATCTTCCTCAGTTGCACACAACGCTCCATGATATCAATACTCATCTAATTCTGGCCTCTTAAGCTTCCTTGATTTTAATCACTCCACTAGTGGTAGCCACATATTAATCTACCAAGGTTGTAGATCTGGAATTCCCTTCCTACACTTCTTTGCCTCTCTACCTCGCTTTCCCCCTTAAATCTTACCTCTTTGACCAAGCTTTTGATCAGAGAACATAGAAGAGTACAGCATAGTACAGACCCTTCAGCCCTCAATGTTGTGCCAAGCTATGTCCAAACCTGAGATCAAGCTATACCACTCTCTATCATTCTGGTGTGCTCCATGTGCCTATCCAATAACTGCTTGAAAGTTCCTAAAGTATCTGACTCCACTATCGTAGCAGGCAGTGCATTCCATACCCCTCTCTGAGTGAAGAATTTACTAAGAATTTAGCAACACCAATTATTAATCCAACCGATTTATTTGATAGTAAAATAGCGAGCTTTCAACACTCCCGTGTCTTCATCAGGCAAGTGCAGTGTTCTGGTCTGCAATAGCACACATCAGCACAGACAGTCAGAGATTGCTGATCAGCAATCTCTGACTGTCTGTGCTGATGTGTGCTATTGCAGACCAGAACACTGCACTTGCCTGATGAAGACACGGGAGTGTTGAAAGCTCGCTTTTTTACTATCAAATAAATCGGTTGGATTAATAATTGGTGTTGCTAAATTCTTACTGAGTTCTTACCACTCCAATCCAACGCCGGCATCTTTACATCATGAAGAATTTACCTCAGACATCCCTCCTATATTTCCCACCATGAGCCTTGTAGTTACGCCCCCAGTAACAGCTACACCCAAGGAATCTGACTTAACATTCTCTTACGTGGTTCAGTGTTGTGTTGGGTTTTATAATGCTCCTTGGAAGCTCCCTGGAATATTTTATTCCATTAAAAGTGCAATATAAGCTGCTGATCTAATGAAGGGTCATCTAGACTCGAAATGTTGGCTCTATTCTTTCTCCACAGATGTTATCAGACCTGCTAAGATTTTCCAGCACTTCTGTTTTTGTTTCAAATTCCAGCATCCACAGTATTTTGTTTTTATATACGTTGTTGCATGTTGCTGACACCAAGGATAGCTATCAGCCTAACCTAGGGATATTCAAGATGGGCAAGGCAGAGAAGTAGGTAGTGATAGATTGGGATAGGGATTAGAATAGCAAAGTATATGAGAGGAGAAAATGAAAGATGATATGACAGGATTATATGGGAAGGGACAAAAAAAACAACTAAGAGAAAAGAAAAGGAAATGTAATTCATCACTATCTTTTACCTTGATGTTAATGTCCGATATCTATTGAAATCATGCACATATGTATACTGCCTTAAACAAACTAACATAAATTCACAAAATACAATCCTTAATCCTTCTCTAGGATAGAACTTCATGGAAATGGAAGTGTGGCTGTACATGAACATCACTGATCAGATCAACTACTATACCAATGAGTGATGCAGTATTTTTGGTGCTGAGATAATAGATGCATTGATTTTAATTTTCCAAAATTCTCTTGATTCTGGAAAGGTCACATCAGATTGGAAATTAATGAATATAACTTCCCTATTCAAGATTGGAGGGACACAGAAATCAAGAAAATATAGACCAGTTAGCTTAACATCTGTCAGAAAGGGCCAGAATTAATTATCATAGAGGTTATTATGGAGCATTTAGAAAACCTCACTACAGTCAAGCAAAGTCAACATGATTTTCTGAAAGAATTCTCTGGTCTCGTCCACAGTGTGACCTGTTGCAAGCGAGAACAGAACATATGACGTTCCAGCCAAAACTCTTTTCACTTTCAGTGGTACCGGGAAATCTCAGCCACAAGCAAAAACGGAGAATTTTGATCAAGAAGTATGCAAAAGGATATAAGTAGCTTAAGTGACTGGCCAAAAATTTGGCAGATGAAGTATAATGTGGGAAAATGTGAACTTATCCAATTTAACAAAAATAAAAAAGCAACAAATTATTTAAATGAGACAGACAGATAAAGGGGTCTGGATGTGTTGCTGCATAAGTCACAAAAAGCTAGTATGCTGATACAGCAAGTTATTACAAAGGGATTAAGAAGGCAAATGGAATGTTGTCATTTATTGCAAGGGAATTAAATATAAAAGTGGCAGTAAATAAAAGCAAAATACTGCAGATGCTGGAAATCTGAAATAAATACAGAAAAAGCTGAATAAACTATGCAGGTCTGGCAGCATCTGTAGAAACAAAGTTAAGCATACGAATTCAAAATGTTAGCTCTAGTTCTCTTACCACAAATGTGACAGTCCTGCTGAGTTTTCCCAGCTTTTTCTGTCTTTATTATAAAAGTGGCGATGGTTTTGCTATAGTTGTATAAGGTATTGGCGAGATCACAACTAGAGTACTGTGTACAGTTTTGGTCTCCTTATATACGAATGGATATAATTGCCTTAGACGCAGCTCAGAGAAAGTTCACATGATTGATTACTGGCATGGTGGGAGTATGGGGGTTATCCAATGAGGAAAGGTTGGACAGGTACAGCCTGCATCCATTGGAGTTTAGAAGAATCAGATGTGATCTAATTGAAATATATCATAT
The DNA here is from genome assembly GCA_024679065.1 of Sphyrna mokarran. Classification (NCBI taxonomy): domain Eukaryota; kingdom Metazoa; phylum Chordata; class Chondrichthyes; order Carcharhiniformes; family Carcharhinidae; genus Sphyrna; species Sphyrna mokarran. The sequence continues at coordinate 113,506,287 of JAGIQG010000003.1, forward strand.
CCTGAAGGGTTGACAGGGTGGATATTGAAAGGATATTTTCCCTTGTGGGAGGGATCTAGAACAAGGGGGCACAATTTAAAAATAAGACGTCTCCAACTTAAGATGTAGATGAGGAGAAGTTCTCTCTCCAAGGTCAAGAGTCCATGGAACAGTATAGAACTGTGTAAGAAATGTTGTGGAACATTTTTAAAGCCATGTCAGATAGATTCTTGATTGACAGGGGAGTCAAAGATAAAGGGAGCGTGCAAGAAAGTGGATCAGGCCACAATCAGATCAGCCATCTTATCGAATGACAGAACAACCTTGATGGGTCGAATGGTCTACTCTAATTCATATGTTTGCATGCATCTTTTTAAAAATCGTATGTTCTCATTATATTTACAATCTGATACAGCATAGTTTTTGTTTTTATTCCAATTCAATTAAATCAAGTCCAATTCAGAATCTCAACAAGTTGAGACATTCCCAATCCAAGCTGACAAGACAGGAGCTATAAAATAACAACATAAAGGGTTTGTTGTAAAAACAAACTCTCTAGTCGTGTGGAAATACATTTATAAAAGCAGAAATTTAGGAATTACATCTGCTAATACCAGATGTATACTTCACATATTTGTGTAACATTCCTTTGCTAGTCAACTTTAATTTTAAGTAATTTAATGCCCCCATTAAAGTAGAGAGAACAGATTAATACATTCATTGGTTGTTAGCCATAGTCTAAAGGTTTTAGATATCTTACAACTTAAAAGAATGCCAATAGTTGTTCTTAAAAATAGCAACAGCGTGTTTTTAACATTTTATCATTCTGCTGACTGTTCTCCATATTAACAACATTGAGAAACTTAGCTCAGAAACTAATCAAAGAAACATGAAATACCTATAAATGCACATACAACCCAAAATTTATCTAAATACTAATAATGGACATTTCCAAAAAGCTTTCAACTGCAGATCTTATTAATTATTTACACTTGACATGTACAACTCCTTTGTGTTTTCTAGGAACAAAATTAAATATAGTGTACAAATTTATTAAACTATGATAAAGTATCCCACAGCACATGTATGAAAACTCAATAGTGGCATTTGAGGGAATATTTCTGTACTGTAGTTATAAAATAGTAACACCATGCCAGGAAACAAACAAGTACAAATATGACTATCCCCTCAAGCATAAAGGACAGCAGTAATATTAGAGGCTTTAAAGACTAATTACATTACGTAAGAACTCACAATCTGAAAACCATACACAGACAACAAAATACATGAATGACCTTCAAGTCTTTCCACCCAGGCCATTCATGCAGCAGCTGCTAATTAATTAGGAACAGCCTCCCGGCAGGTGCTAGAATACAATCACATGCTCTCAAGTTAATCAGATGCTGCAGAAATGAAATAATCACCGTGGTCACAGCAAAAACGTGGCTTGAAAATAGATTGTGTTTTAACAACCTAAATGGTATCCCCATTGTACAAGAAAAATGAGATTAACATTTCCATTGGATATGGAAAATGTACTTGATGTATTTTTTTTCACACCGGTCTATAAAGACACAAGGGAGATATTAGTTTGTCAAGTATTTCTGATTATTGCTCAGGTCAATTATCTTCCCTAGAGTGAACACTTTTCAAAAAATCTCCCATAGTAATGTTCCTAGAAAGGTAAGGGATATGTGGAGGCAGGTTGAAACCAATTTATCAGGGTACAGACACTAGGATATAATTGTAGGCAAAGGAAAAAACAAAGTGCACAGAGAACCAAAGAAAACAAGTGGCACGAGAGTAAAGAATCGTTCAGAAATAAGATGACCAAATAGAGACAAATACAAGGGAGTCTAAGACAAGTTTGGAGTGCAGGTGCATAAATCTAGACATCATAGTAAGGTTAAGGCGCTGCAAGCACAAGTTGCCACATGGAATCATGATTAGAAATACAAAAACAAGTTATTGAAAAAAGTAAAAGATGGGGAAACTAATAATCCTAGTAACAGTTTTCAGAAAAAAAATAGGAATGGAAAGACAAGAGGAGGAAATGACATTAGGGATCGAATAAGCTATTATAGCACCAGAAGCTATTTTAGCAGTAGAAAGTGATAAGGTGTTTAGTTAGAATGAAGAAATAGTAGAGGAATTATTATGCTATTCAGTGTATCGGCCACCAAATAGCAGGAATGAGACATAAAAGCAGATTTTTAGGGAAATCACAAAATGTGTACACAAGAATCCAATTGGATATTGCAGGTCAAACATATTTTTATCATACTTATGTCTGAAAGTAAATAGATAAATAGAAAGAAATCTGTACTTGGTGATAGTACAATTAATTGGACATGCTCAAATTGTAATTAGACACCTATAATCATATGTTATACATTATGTAATCCCAATTATTAGTTGTGAATGGACATAGCTGTTAATTGCATGAAGTTGAGCCGCAGGGTATAATTGGCATTGTATTTCCTTGTTCAGGAAGTCTGTGAACCCTCAGTGGCTGGCAGGCTTCTTTGCCATAGTTCAAATAAAGATCTTGAATTGGAACTCTGGGTGTTGTCTGGTCAGTTACAAGGACTGAGGAATACTACATCAAATAGCTGTGAAACTCCTGAAACACTTATGTTCCTTATTCATAAAAAGGGAAAAGGATAAATCCAACAATTACAGTCCAGTCAAATTAATGTCAGTGGTGGGGAAACCTTATAATTTTGGACAAAATTAATTAACACTTTGAAAATGAATGACATCAAGAATTTGTTAAAAACAAATTGTGTTTGACTAATTTTGTTGAATTCTTTGATGAACAATGGAGGGGAATGATATGAATATGGACTTTCATAAGACATTTGATAACAATGCCATATAATTGATTGCACAGAACTCAAATATAGAAAACGATGTGAAAGATAATTTAAAAATTCAGAACATATACTGAAATGGGCAGACACATGACAAGAAGAAACAGAATAGGCAATATAAACCAAATGATATTATTTAAGGAAGGTGTAGGAACAGAAAGACATTTGAAGTTTCCAGGGCAAGATTAGAGACTATTAAAAATCACATGGGATCCTTGGTTTTATTAATGGAAGCAAGGAGTACAAAAGCAAGGAGGTTATGATCTACCTTGATAAAATACTCTAAAGCTCTAACTGAAATATATTTAATTCTGGGCAAAACACTTCAGGAAGTACATCAAGGCTTTCAAGAAAGTGCAAGGGAGATTTACTAGAATAGTATTGGGAATGAGAGACTTTAATTATGTAGCGACTGAAAAGCTGGGCTTGTCTTTCTAAAGATAAAGATTGGTTCAGAGGAAATTTTACAGTGGTATTCAAAATCATATAGGGTTTTGATAGAGTAAATAGGACAAAATATTTCTATTGGCACAAGGGTTAGTATACCAGATTTGAAGTGATGGGCAAAAGAACCAGATGCAATATAAGAAAACATTTTATCTAAAGAGTTGTTGCACTATGGAATGCACTACCTGAAAATAGTGGAAGCAAAAACTAACATAGATCAAAGGGGAAAGAGAAGCAGAGTGGGACTAGGTGGTTGGCTTTACCAAAGGACCAAGCATGATGAATAATCCCTGTTTTTTATTATACCACAGTAATACTGATTTTTAGGAACATTATGGGTGGAGTTCTCCCAGGTCCTTGCCAATGGGTGCAATGGCAGGTAGTAGAAGAATTTGGCGGAAAGCCCAAAAATTGGCTTTACACCGATGTGAATTTGCAGCACGATCTTCTAGTGGTGCCCAGCAGGACAAATCAAGAAATGCAGTGCAAAACTCACTCCAACCACTCGCATACACATTCCTGACACATGCATGTCTCCCACTGCCGGAGAACAGGCATAGTTGACACCACACTGGAAGCCAGCAGAAAGACCAGATAAGTCATTTTAATTTTTAATGTCATTTAAATGTCATTATCAGGTCAGGAACTGAATTCTGCAGGTCTGATAGTATCTCCCCACCCGCCAGGAGTATTTCACCCCAGCAGTTACTAAAGTAGCCCCCACCTTCAGGAGACACTGCTGGAGTAAAGGGGGGGGCAATCGGGGCCCACTACGGGATTGGGAGTGGGGCGGTGATGCCCCTGGGCATAAGCAGCCTAGCAGTGCCAGCCTGTGCCCCCTGGCACTGCCCAAGGGGCAAAGCGTCTGTTTCCAGGGCATGGGATAGTGCCGGGGTAGGGCCTATGCAGGCAGGGCCCAGGGGCCAGTGGAGGTGGGGAGTCCCCACTCTGCATGAGAATCAGTTGGGGCTGGAGGGAGGCCAGTGATCAAGGTGGGTTGGGGAAGTGGTGGTGTGGTGGGTTTGGGTGGAGGGGTCTGCCGAGATGGGGGTATCAACACTGCAGTAGGGGGGCAGGGGCTGGAGATCGGGCTGCTCCAGGATGAGGGGATGGAAATGGAGGCTTGGGTAAGATCGAGGCTGGCCTGGGAATGGTCGTGGGGGCCGTAATCTGGGAGGGTTGGAAGGGCAATATTGCAAGGGTCTGGGGCTCGACAGCAATCAACCAACAGGAGGCTGACAGATCAGAATTGTCAAATTCCGGCGTGAACAGGCCCGACCCCCAAAGTTTTAATGATATTCACAATTGTGACCTCTGTAGCATACAGAGTGTAGGAAATTCGAGTCTGAATTCCTACTGAAAAACAATTGTGATTTACACCAGCTTTCCTGAAAATTCAGCACTTCAAATTTTTTGGGAAAATCGGGCCCAGTGTATCCTTTTGCTGCAAAATTTGGATCCATGTGGCACTTGATAGCCCTTAATGAATTTACTTAATTAGCATAGTTTATTATTTGTAATTGGTTGAGGCCAGTTTGCTCTTTACCAGATGTGTGACAGAGTTTACACCTGCTGAAAATTATTTTAAAAACTATTTCTTGTTGGTGGAATCTTTTTCTGTAGACCTGAAATAATCACTTCTCTTTCTCTTTATTAAATTTTAGCTTAAATCTGAAATTTGTGTTTATATGAAGTGATTATTTCCTGAAAAATGGCTTTTCATAATTCACTTAGAATGCAGTATAACATGTGCACACTTCCAAAAGAGATTTGCCAAAGTTGTACAAGAAAGGTAACTTATTAAACTCAAAACAACGAGGATTTAATATAAGACACTGTAATGGATAAAATTTGATTAGAATAAGCTCTGCCAGGATAAGAAGCAATTGATTGGAACTCCCCAGGGCTCAAAGACCCTGACTATTTCCAATTGGCATTAATAAATTGGATTTAGAAACTCAATGCAGCTGATACCAAAATAGTACGGGCAATCAGCTAAAGTAGCTTTTATGGGGAATTACAAAGTAAGTTGGACAAAATAATAAATAGGCAGAATAATGACAATTCAGATTTAATACAGACAAATTCAGTCACTTATACATAAGACTTAGGGTCAGAAAGTAACCATGTGTCATAGTGCATACAAAATGCCCATCATGCCTGCACCAACCAAAAAAGAAAAAAAAAGAAAGTAATTTGGGAGCAGGAATGAAGAGGTGGAAAAATGGAAGTGAGAAAGAGAATTGATAAAAATGGATGAATGAGAGGAAAGGAAGAAACACAATGAAATAAAATAAATGGAAATGGGATGAAGCTGGAGGGAATGGGTTGGATGCAATCAAGAGCCTTGTCAACTACAGTGGGTGGAAAAGCACAATTGAAGAACAAAGATCAAAGAACAAAACAGCACGGGAAACAGGCCCTTCGGCCCAACGAGCCCACGCCGCCATCCCGATGTTCCCACCTCTACCCACGATCCCTGTCGATGTTTATAGATCTGTGGATTAAAAACCAAATTTGAGAAAATTTAGGGAGAATTTGTTTTGCCAATTAGCCTAGGAGCACATCTTTGGGATGTGGGAGGAAACCAGAGCACCTGGAGAAAACCCACACAAGCACAGGGAGAATGCACAAACTCCCACAGACACAGGCCCAAATCCATGTATCTGCACAGCACAGCGATAGTCACTGAGCTGTCATGTTGCCCATTGAATGGTCCAGGTCATGCATACACTAACAACGTGAAGCACTAGGATACTCTCGAAAAAAATCCAAGAGCAGCTCTCTCACGACCCATTGCGTGTATGCCCCTTGTTAGACAACAAGGTAGACCAAAGCACCTGTAGGATAAAAACAAGTACATCAATATCATCATCTATTTACACACTTCCCAGGGACTCCCAAGGCTCATGATCCCTATTTTAAATCAGTTTTCTATACCCCTCCATTCCCATTCTGTTCATGAGCCCATCTAAGTATTTCTTAAATAACTCCAGAGTACCTGCCTCCACCACTTTACTTGGCAGCGCATTCCATACCCCCACCACCCTCTGTGTGAAAAAACTCCCTCTAGCATCCAAATTATACCTTACCCCACTCACCCTAAGCCCGTGACCCCTTGTGCTATTCAAGTCCATCCTCGGAAAAAGCTTAACCCCGTTTATTCTATCTATATCCCTCATAATCTTGTACACCTCTATTAGATCTCCTCTAAATCTACGTCTTTTTAAGGAAAACAGTCCCATTTTTCCTAACCTCTCCTCGTAACTCAGACCTTCCATACCACACAGCATCCTGGTAAACCTCCTCTGCACTCTCTCCAGACTCTCCACGTCCTTCCAGTAGTAGGAAGAAAGACATTGGCAGCCTTGGCGCATTCAAAGCATCATCCTCTGCCATTTCTGCCAACTCCAGAAATGATGCTAATACTTAACACATCTGCCCATCACTCCTCCTGTCATCATTCTGCAGGGACCCTTCTCTCCGGGACACTGTGGTCAATTCCTCCATCACACCCAACACCTCACTCTCTGCCCACAGTACCTTCCCATGCAATCGTAAAAGGTGCCACACCTTCCCCTTTACCTCCTTACTGCTCACCACCCCAGGTCCTAAACACACCTTTTATGTGAAGCAGTGCTTCTCATGCACCTCCTTCAATCTGATCTATTGCATTTGCTGCTCTGAATATGATCTACTTTACATTGAAGAGACCAAACGCAGACTGGGTGACTGATTTGCAGAACACCTTCAGACCATTTGCAAACAGGACCCAGACCTTCCTTTCGCTTGCTACTTATCCACACATCCATTGTTGGCCTTTTGCAACGTTCTAGTGAACTCCAATCCAAAGTGGAGGAATAGTACCTCATCCTTCCATTGGGCACTTTACTGCCATTGAGTTCAACAACTTCAGAGCATGCACTCTCCTCTCCACCTTCACCCCATTTCCATTTATTTTATTGCATTCTGTTTCTTCTTTTCATCCTATTCATCCATTTTTATCACCTTTCTCTCTCACTTCCATTTTTCCACTTCTCCATCACCACTCGCCCTCATACCTCCTTCCGCTTCTTCATTCTCACTTACATTATCTTTGTCCTATTACTATCACCCCACCTCCCCATAACCCCCAAAATATAAATCTTTTCTGATTTTCTTTGCTCTTAACTCTGATGAAGAGTCATCCAGATTCAAATTGTTGGCTCTATTCTCTCTCCACAATGCTGTCACAGCTACTGAGATTTTCCAGCAGTTTCTGTTTTTGTTTCAGATTCTAGCATCTGCAGTATTTTGCTTTTACATAAGGACAATACTAGGTTGGAAATCAGTCTTTTCTTTTCATAGTGTACTTATGCAATAGTTTGCTGTCTTATGTAATTGATTTACAGTTTTCCTTCAAGAGGGAACAGGATCTTTCTCTGGCTGGAATAAAAATCACAACGTAGAAATTAAAACTCCAATATAGGTATTCTGTAATATAAATCAAAATAAATGTTATTAGGTTTGATCATTTAAAGAAATCAGAGAGGAATTTAAAAATTTTTGTACCACTTTTCTCCTTCAGGAGATCATACAGCTCAGAATCGGAAGAGTTTGGATCGTGGGCACTAACAAGCAGTAAGTGTGCTGTAGGGGTCATATCTCCGTACACATTACTTGCTGGAATGTTTACTGTTGGTTAACTACTGAGGCTTTTATGGCTATTCTCTGTGACCCACAAGTAAATTCTAACTTTTTGGAACAATTTAATGCTAGGACCCTTGCTGTTTGTCATTTTCATAAGTGACCTGGATGAGGAACTGGAGGAATGGATTAGTAAGTTCGCCGACGATACGAAGATTGGTGGTGTTGTGGATAGTCTGGAGGGATGTCTGAAGTTGCAGTGAGACATAGATAGGATGTAAGACTGGGCGGAGAAGTGGCAGATAGGCTTCAACGCAGATAAATGTGTAGTGGTCCATTTTGGCAGGACCAATAGGATGAAGCAGTATAATATCAAGGGTAGGAGTCTTGGCAGTGTTGAGGAGCAGAAGGATCTTGGGGTCTGGGTCCATAGGACTCTTAAATCTGCCCCACAAATGGAGGATGTGGTCAAGAAGGCATAAGGTATACTGGCCTTCATTAATAGAGGGATTAAGTTTAGGAGTCGGGAGGTAATGCTGCAACTTTATAAGACCCTTGTCAGACTCCACTTGGAGTATCATGTGCAGTTCTGGTCGCCTCACTATAGGAAGGATGTGGAAGCTATTGAGAGGTTGCAGAGGAGATCTACAGGGATGTTGCCTGGATTGGGGGGCATGCCTTATGAAGATAGGTTGAGAGAGCTAGGTCTCTTCTTCCTGGAGAGACGAAGGTTGAGAGGCGACCTGATAGAGGTTTATAAGATGTTGAGAGGAATAGATAGAGTGGATTCTCGGAGGCTATTTCCCAGGGCTGAAATGGTCGCTACGAGAGGACACAGGTTTAAGGTGCTGGGGGGGCAAGTACAGAGGAGATGCTAGAGGTAAGTTTTTCACTCAGAGCGTGGTGAGTGAATGGAATCAGTTGCCGTCAGTTGTGGTAGAGGAGAACTCGCTGGGGTATTTTAAGAGACTTCTGGATGAATACATGGGATTTAAAGGGATTGGGAGTTACAGATAGTTCTATGGCCTGTAGGTATAGATATGATCAGCACAACTTATGAGCCAAAGGGCCTGTTTGTGCTGTAGTGTTCTATGTTCTATGTTCTTGGAAAAATTTGGTAGCCCCTGCTTCTCTAAAAGCTCTTGAATGAACACCAGAGCTTTGAAATAAAAATCACTGTATTTTGACTCACTAACAGTCTCAGAGATATTATTTTATCTACAACAGTGGGAATGTATGTATGTCCAAAAGACTTCAATAAAGCTCTGAAAAGATCTTACTGCCCTTTATCAACTATTGTGAAAATCTAGTTCATCTTTTAGAATATAACTTTTAGCTTTAGGGATTAATATTTTAACTGTAGTAAAATGGGGGCATCTGGTTAAGAAATTGGTAGAATTCTCAAGTGAATACAATTCAAACAAGTCTCAATTTAATTAACTTGCATTTATCTTACAAGGTCAGAGTTGATAGTCAGAGGAAATCTGTTTTAAAATTGGCAACATGTTTCTGGACTTCTGGGTAGAGCCAGGTATCTATCATTTCCTCAATAAAAGTATTCTGAAAATTAATAATTCTAGAAGAGTTGTAAACTCCATTTGCAATTTAAATCATTCGTATGGGTTGCAGAATCAGAGTTCTGCTGAAAATAAATATTTTGTTTGCATTGCTAGTTTAATTATTCCTAAGTATGCTGTGTTGTCATTGAGATGCTGATTCAGGGTGGAACCTTGGTTAGAAAGTTCTTCAGTTTAATTTATCAGTGTTTTTGCTGACAAAAGCATGCAGTTCAGTGTGGTTTTTGTGAAGTAAAAGCAATTGATTTGATTTATCATTGTCACGTGTATTGAAATACAGTGAAAAATATTGCTTCTTGTGCATGATATGGACAAAATATACCATTCATGGAGTACAATGGGGAGAAGGAAAGGAGAAGGTGTAGAATATAGTGTTACAATCATAATTTTAAAAAAAATCAAGTTAATAAATTATAAGTCCATTCAAATTCTGACGGCAGCCGGGAAGTAGATGTTCTTGAGTCAGTTGATACATGATTCCAATGGAAGAAGGTGGAAGAGATTATGTCTAGGATGAGTGGGTCCTTGATTATGGTGGCTGTTTTTCTAAGACAGTGGGAAGTAGAGATGGAGTCAATGGAAGGGAAGCTGGTTTGCGTGACGAACTGGGCTACGTTCACAATCGTTTGTAGTTTTTTGTGGTCTTAGTCAGAGCAGGAGCCATACAAAGCTGTTATACATTTGGAAACAATGCTCTCTATGATGCGTCTATAAAAATTGGTGAGAATCATAAAGGACATGCTCTCTTTAGAAAGCAAAGATGTTAGTGGGCTTTCTTAACTTTCGCATCAGCATGGAGGGACCAGGATAAGTTGTTCATGATCTAGATACCTCAAAGCAAGAAGCTCTTGGCCTTTTCCATTTCACCATCATTGATGTAGATAGGGACATGTTCTCCACTATCTTTCTGAAGTCAATGACTATATCCACTGTTTTACTGACATTGAGAGAAAGATTATTGTCATTGCACCATTTCACCGGATTCTCTATCTCTTTGGTGTACTCCACCTCATCATTATTTGAAATCCATCTCACTACTGGTGTCATCAGCAAACTTGAAAATTGAGTTGGAGTGTAATTTGAACACAAAGACATAGATATACAAGGGAAATGTCTACTGAAATTCCAAATCATACTTCTCAGTCAAGGACAGCCAAATTCTGGAGCATTGTATATAACCAAAGAGGAACAGACTTCCTCCTGATTGACTTTCTCATTGATTGTGTATAATGATTAGTGGTGCATAGTATTGTCCCTAGCGTGCCATGGTACTCACTACTCTCCCGTTTGCCTGTGAAATGTGGACTGTGTTTCAAAGGCATGCAAGACAGCTCAATCATTTCCATATGACTTGTCTTCACAGAATATTATGCATCAGATGGCAAGACAAAGTACCAGACACTGAAGTTCTCTCTACCATCAATCCACACGTTGCTGATGAGAGCACAGACTCTGTGGACAGGTCATGTCATCCATATGCAGTTCCTTTTTGGGGAACTCTCTGCTGGAAGATGCTCACATGGAGGGCAGAAGAAACATTACAAAAACACACTCAAGGTCTTCCTGAAGTCGCTTGACATAGACACAACCCCTGGGAAACGCTGGCACAAAATCGCTCTACCTGGCACTACCTCATCCACAAGAGTTGTCAAGCTTATGAAGCAAGGTACATTGCTAAAGCACAATTTAAGCACGAGTTGAGCAAGTCTAGAGCCACCAGCGCAACAACTACAGTGCCTACACAAGTCTGTCCAATATGTGCCAGGACATTCCGTATCTGAATTGGCCTGATCAGTCATCTCTGGACACATCGCACCCAAATAACTAAATAATAACCCAGCCTCAAAATAACTAATGGTGTCGAGGTCGTCATCAATGACAATGGACAAACAACTACAGAGTATTATTGATCCTATGTATAATATTGTGGTTGTTATTGTCATGACTAGAGAAGCTATGGGAGAGGGATGTTACATATTTAAGTGATTACATGATTGCTTTAACAGCCAGTCACATGATGTGATGGTGATGTCAATAAGATGTTGCACAGCCTTCTGTTTTAGTTTCATTTTCTTTTCTACATAGGGAACTGCTCCTACAATAAACCTTACCATTGTTATTTTTGAATCTACATATGCTAACCACATCTTTTTTATTTTGTGTAAAACTCACAGCCCCTAACATAGTTAGGGCACTGCTCCAAGAGAATAGATCAAGATAGAAATAATAATCATGATAATCAGAATACAGATAATGATAATCGGAGTGTAGCAGAGAAGGACAGTAACTGCCAAGTTAATAGAGTAACAACAGATAAAGTCAGAGTTTACAAAAATGATTTTAAAACTGAATTGAGGGATCTGTATCTGAATGCCCACAGCTTTCATAATAATATAGATGAACCATTAGCTCAAAATAGAAATTTATATATATGAGTTGCTAACCATTGCAAAACTGTGGCTACAAGGAAACTAAAGCAGGACGTGAACATTCAAAGGTCTATCATGCTCAGAAAGGACAGGAAGCTGGGAAAAGGTGGTTGGGTAATACTGTTAGTTAAAGAAGGCATCAGTATAGTGTTGACAGACTACCTTAATTCTAAAGATCAAGATGTAGAATTAGTTTGGGTAGAACTAAGAACTGCAAGGGGCAGAAAACATGGATGACAATTATCATAAAGTCACTGAAGAGCAATGGTAATGTAAATTACAATATATATCAGGAAATTAGAGGTTGGTGCAACAAGGATAATACAGTAATCACGGAGGATTTCAATCGACAAAACGAGTGGTTAAACCTAATTAGTATGAACACTGTGGAGGATAAATTCTTGAAATGTATGGGAATGAGTTTTCAAAGCACTGTTGAGGAACCAACCAGGATATTATTTTAGATCTATTTTTGAAAAAAAGCCAACAAGTAATCTTGATGTAAAGGAATCTTTAGATTCACAGTATGATAGATTTCTACATTAATATGATAGAATTTTATATGAAGTTTGAAAATGATATCGTTCAATCAGAAACTGGGTTTTAAATCTAAGCAAAAAAACTATGAAGGCACCAAATAACTATGGTGATTGGAAACTATATTAAAAAGTATCATGGTAGACATGCAATGGCTAACATTTAAGGAACTAATACATAATTTACATAACATAAAAATGCATTCCTTTAATGCACAAAAACCCAGTGAACTAAGTTCTCTGACCGTAGCTGATGAAATAAATCAAAGATTTCTTGGGATGAAAAGAGGTGGGTGTATGAAGTTAGCAAAAAACATAAGCATGACAACAAAGCAGGACTAAGGAAGAGATGTTTTACAAATATTTTACAGATATATAAAAAGGAAAAGAGTGGCTAAAGTAAATGTTGGGCCCTTAGAAGATGAGAAGGGGGATTTATAATGGGAAATGAGGAAATGGCTGAGGCCTTAAACAAGTTTTTTGTGTCAGTCGTCACAGCAGAGGACACAAATAACTTACCGAACATTAATGGTCATGGCACTGTAAGGGTAAAGTCCTTAAAACGATTACTGTTACTAAAGAGGTAGTGCTTGGTAGACTAATGCGACTAAAGACAGACAAGTCCCCGGGCCTGGATGGAATGCATCCCAGGGTACTGAAAGAAATGGCAGAAGTAATAGCAGATGTGTTAGTAGTGATTTATTAAAATTTACCGGACTCTGGGAAGTGCCTAGTAATTGGGAAACAGTTACTGTTATGCCGCTGTTTAAAAAAGGAAGTAGACAAAAGATAGGTAACTACAGCCAGTTAGCTTAACGTCGTAGTTGGGAAAATGCTTAATTCCATCATTGAAGAAGAATGGTTCAATCAAGCAGACACAGCATGGATTCATGAAGGGAAAGTCATGTTTGACGAATTTACTAGATTTCTATGAGGATGTAACGATTGCAGTTGACAGAGGGGAGCCGGTGGATGTGGTGTTTTTAGATTTCCAGAAGGTGTTCGATAAGGTGCCTCACAAAAGGTTGCTGCAGAAGATTGGGGTACACTGAGTTGGGAATAAAGTGTTAGCATGGATTGAGGATTGGCTATCTAACAGGAAGCAGAGAGTTGGAATGAATGGGTTCTTTTCTGGCTGGCAGTTGGTGACTAGTGGCGTGCCGCAGGGCTTAGTGCTGGGGCCTCAACTGTTTCCCATATACATAAACGATATAGAGGAGGGGACCGACTGTAGAGTAACAAAGCTTGCTGATGACATGAAGATGAATGGGAAAGCAAATTGCATGGAGGATGCAAAGAGATTTGGATAGGCTGAGTGAGCGGACAAGAATCTGGCAGATGGAATATAACATTGGCAAGTGTGAGGTTATCCACTTTGGAAGGAATAATGGTAAAATGGAATATTACTTAAACGGTGAAAAATTACAACATGTTATGTGCAGAGGGACGTGGGGGTCCTTGTGCATGAATCGCAAATACTCAGTCTGCAGGTGCAGCAGGTGATCAAGAAGGCAAATGGAATTTGGCCTTTATTGCAAGGAGGAGGGAATATAAAAGCAGGGAGGTCTTGCTGCAATTGTACAAGGTATTGGTGAGGCTGCAACTAGAGCACTGTGTGCAATTTTGGTCCCCTTATTTGCGAAAGGATATATTGGCTTTGGACAGAGTACAGAAAAGATTCACCAGGTCGATGCCAGAGATGAGGGGGTAGATTATGAGAGATTGAATAGATTGGGCCTGTACTTGTTGGAGTTTAGAAGGCTGAGGGGTGATCTTATAGACATACAAGATAATGAAGGGGCTAGATAGGGTAGAGGCAGAGAGATTCTTTCTACTCAGAAAGGAAACAAGAACTGGAGGACACAGCCTCAAAATAAGGAGGAGGGGGGTCAGTTTAGAACAGAGTTGAAGGGGAATTTTTTTTTCTCAGAGGATAGTGAATCTCTGGAATTCTCTGCCCATTGGAGCAGTGGAGGCTACCTCGTTGAGTATGTTTAAGTCACAAGTAGATAGATTTCTGATCGATAAGGGAATTAAGGGTTGTGGGAAGCAGACGGGTAAGTGGAACTGAACAGTTTTCATATCAGCCATGATCTTGTTGAATAGCTTCTGCCTTTAAAAATATTTCAGATCAAATGATATGAGAAAGTTTCAAACTCTCTGTTTAATTCTTAATGAGAACATGTATGTTGCTGCCTCAGCTGAGGCCAAACATACAGAAGATTACATGATCCAAGCAGCCAGCTTTTCTGCAGTGCAAATAAATCTAATCTTCCAACTTTGAATTAGATTCTTTCATCTCTGACACCATGTTTAATAAAGAATCTTATAATGTCTTGGCATGAAATTAAATGTTGGACTCTTGACTGCGCCATATTCTTTCAACTAAATGTATTTCAAAATTATAATATTGGCAATTTTAAACTTTTAAAATTATAACATTTAACAGTAAATGTGGGAAGACTCAATTCTAATAACACTGAATGAGAGATGTGTATGTGTCAAATAAAAAACAGAATATAGATTTTAAAATAATACCATACCTCATATTTCAAGAGTTTAAAAGGTTGACGAGATTTATTACCTAACCTGTATATTGTTGTAACAGAAGATACAGAAACCTCTGTTTTTGACACAATTAAAACAAGTAGGTTGGTTTAAAATCGGGACCATAGTGTGCCTTAGGAGATCACAATGTGTTTCACTTATATATCAGATAACGCTACTATCTGTATAAGCACATATATAATCGTTTTTGAACAAGTATTATAAAATTAAACTATATTTTTGTATTTTCAAGCAATTTTCCCCTTGGCATAATGGGAAATAAATTTAATTAGATAGACCACATTGTTTTGGAACAATGGAGCATAGAGCATATGCCCTATTATCAAGGCAGGCCAGGCAGTTATGTGCAACCAAGATTATGAAAACGAATAGAAGGATTCAGCTTCTAGCTGTAATGAAGAGCTGCAATTTAGCCTCTACTGATAAGAAGACAGAAAAACAGACAGGGAAGATGACTCCCAACTGGATTTGCATAGGTAAAGGTAAGGTTTACTGAGCAACAGTAAAAACCTCTGGGTTCGATTTACCAATGAATTCCTAATTCTGCTGGAAGGTAGAATGCTATTGGCCAAAGTAAATAAGATGCATTAATGTAATTAGACCATCCAGCTTGAATGACTCGTTGGATGGTAAGATGAATCTTCGAAAATGTATCTGTTGTGCTCATGTGGTATAAGGTCAGAGAGAAGTTAGAATTCTCTATCTCTCTCCCAGTGCATTAGTCACCTAAAGGCTTTTGGCAACAACCATTATACACACCACATTGAATAGGGACATTCCACAAATCTGAAGCAGCAAAGCCAATACCATCATATCTGTCACAGTCATGTCATATACCCCTAAAATGTATTAGAAAAATTAATACTATTTCTGATATAAAGAAGCACAGAATAGACATTTTGTCTTAAATGGATTCCAGTGCATTAGTCAACTAAAGAGCATCCTTAACTATTTACTGTGTTTCGCAAGTCTTTGTGTTTGCTGAGATTAGCTGAATACTAGACCCCCCACTGAGATGCCCCAAGAAAATCCCCTTACAATTGTTAAAAAAGTTGATTATTAATAGCTATAAATTACACAAATTTCATTTATTTTTCACATCAATGTGAATGGAAAATTTTCAGATTTACAGTTGATGGGGGTCTCTGCTCATCTTCATTACTGTGACCACACTGCCCCCCATCTTTCCCCTGCCCCCCCACCGCAACAAAACCTGTTCAATACTTTGAGCTATTTTTATTTTCAATGACTAACTGTCTTTTTGCTTTGCTTCATCCTCTTGCTTTGCCTTCAATTTTCTGAGCTTTGGCTGCCAGATTGATCATATCATTTCATATTGAAGAAACTGATCTTGATTTTAGGCAACTAACAAAGTGTCTGAAAGAGCAGGCATTCACAGAGTCACTTCCACAGGTTCTAGCTCTGCAAAAATGGGATTCATCTTTTAACTATGAAGCTATGATTCTGATGATGGATTTCAAACAAGATACACTCTACTCTTCCCCCTGCTCATTCCTCCTCCTCACAAATTCTTGTTCCCCATGACCTGTTCACACATTCTCCCTCCCTCAAACTCCTCAGTGTCTCTCCCCCACAACTGCTTCACGGTGTCCCAGCCGGTAATCCCCTCACACATTCCCCCTTCCCTCACAACCCCCTCATACACTATCCCCTCCCACACTCCCCCTCCCCTAGCAATACTCTCATACATGCTCTCTCTCCGATACTCCCTCCTCTGCATCTCCATACTGTTTTGGCCTGTTGCCAAACCACTTTTCTCACACTCACAATGATTACTGCCAGCCAATGCTCACCTTCTCAAAACTTGTGAACCTATCTACGTTAAACGCAGGAAGTAATCAACCTTTAATTGGATGCCCTGCTAACTGTCACAACAGCTAAGCTGATTCTCAGTGTTCCAGTATAAGGTCCAACAGTACAACAGGGTGTCTGGCAGTGGGCTACCACCTCATCCCCACTATTTAGGGCCTGACACCTGAGCAGAGTGTGTTTCATTGTAAATCTGTCCCTGCAGAGATGACAAAAAATCGCACTATCAATATAAATCTCCGATTTTCACAACAATGGACTCTTAGAGAATTTCAAATACAATTAATCTCTTCAACTTAGATATTGCTAAGAATTTCAAAATTAGGTTGTAGCAAAATGTTGTGATTATTGTTTTAAAATGTTCTGATCCATAATTTTCTTCTCAAAATAAATTTTTTGGAGCATGCTTTATAGGAATAATATTATAGATCAAGAGTTCCCAAATCTCTGGACATAAAGCATCTGTGAAAGGTACATAGGAAAAAATAACCAATAATAAATTTTATTTATGGGGCGTGATCTTTCCAGCCCACTGTGCAAGTTAATTGATGCAGCGAGCCGGAACAATAGCACATAAGACTTTCGCACAGGGCGCAAACTAGTCTTGCATCAAAAGCCATCTTCACAGCGCTGTTGTTCCAGCACGATTGGTTTTGCACCCTTTTTGTGCGCAAAGTCGATTTATGGAATGCTAGGTTCTGGCCTCCCAGACATTTCCCTCTTTGTCGGTGATATGTCTCGCTGACGAGAACCATACATTATCCTCACCAATAGAGACCAAACGTGATGACCATGCCAAGGGGATCTGAGGCCACTGAAACCCTCAGGTGGTCTGGGGAAGGCAATGCCCATGAGCAAAGCTAGTATGCATCATAATTATGCAGGGCAGTGCCAAGGGGCTGGAGCAACAATGAGGCAAGGCAAAGGGGGAACTCTACAGTGGGGGAGGAAGTTTTGCAAGAGGTATGAGCAGCAGGAAAGGAGAGGCTCTGCAGGCAGGAGTGGTGACCAGCAGTGGAGGTGGGGGTTGGGAAGTTGTGGAGGGACTGGGGCAGGGAGCAAACAGTGGCTTAGGGGTCAGTGGCAGCAGGAGATCTCCCAGTTCATCAGAGACTGGGCCACCTGTGCAATGGTACTCTTAAGCACTCTGCAGCCGGCTTCATGAGCCTAGGCTCCTCCCCCTCCCCCTTTACTGGCATGAATCACATCTGGACTCCTTTCTTGCATGTATGCACTCACAGATCATCAAATAAAACCAGCACTATTCTCTCTCATTTTCTCACTTGTCAGCACTTCAAATTTATTTGGAAAGATCGTGCCCACAGTGCTTAAATTGCACTTTTATAATAGGGCTTTCATATGAAACATTAAAAGTTCTGAAATGTGCTACGAAAAGCATTTTATTTTAATTTAGACATGAAGAGTACTAGTAGACATACTAATAATCATACTCAGCAAAAGTGTTAAAAGATGCAGTATAGCAGGAAAAGGGCACAAAACTATAGGCTGTTAGTTCTCAGACAGAAACATTGCAGGTGCCATTCCTCACAATTTATAAAACAATGTGAAGCTGTTTAAGAAACTACCAGTCTAAAGATAACATGGGAACACTACATAGTTTATGGCTTGAACATAGTGTCTGTTATTTATCAAGGGCCTCCCTAGTCTGACAATATTCATTAATCCTAAAAGTTGGACATGGGGGAGATAATTGATATCTGCAAGCTAGGCACCAGCCATGATATTAAAAGACAATGTGTAGCCAGTAATAGATGAGATCATTTTGTATATTTAGTAGAAATGCCGATATTGTGTTTGGTTGATAACATACGTATACTATGCCAGATATAACCCAAATCAACAATTGTGAGTGGACATAGATAACTTTTATTTTTCTGTAAATCCCCAATTTGTGTATTCTAATTTCTTGTAATTAGATCTTGACTATAATAGTTTGAAGAATTCTTGAATTCTTCTTCCCTTGAGAACCATTAGTTGGACTTAGAACTGACTCTTACTATATAGTTCATATTCAAGTCTTCGTCAGAATTTCAGCCATTCACACCATGGAAATTGTTGTGGGTAGGACAAGGCCATGCAAAAGTTTGTTGAAGTTGGGCAAGATTTTCCACTCTTGGGGCAAGAGTGGCTGGAAATTCCCACCCTTTGTCTGGTTTTCCCAAGAGGAGGTGAAGTACACAATAACCAAATATTATCTCCCGAACAAGATTCATGTAGCAAAGCTCCTCTTTATGGATTTTCATTATACCTCAATATATTGCAGGCCATTAAAATCACCAAGGCTTCTTGTTACCACTCCCAGATGGATTGGCAACTCACTAGGCTTCATTCCTTCGAGCAAGAATTGGAATTGGAGAGAACAGTCATGATCTTATTGAGTGACAGAACAGACTCAAAAGACCTATGGCTTACTTAGCTCTTATTTCTTCATAGTTCTTTTATATTTAATGATGCACAAATGAGAACAGAGGGATAGTGACATGCATAGTCTTCACCTCCAATGGCAGCACACTGCAGAATAGTTTCCGTTGCCCAGCAACTATCCAGTCTAACTGAGCTCAGAACAAAGCTGATTTATTTTTCGTTTGCTTTTGTATCACTGTAACTAAATATACTGGAATGTAACATGACCATTTAAATATGAACCGGAGATTTATCACTGGTAGTATTAAGGAGGACACACAAGTATAAGTGATTGTAAGTGATTGAATGAAATTTTCTTGTCCTGCCAGTACTAATGCACTTACAGAAACTGATAAGAAGACAACAACTACTTATTTGAAATGCAAATATGAGCCAGTGAGGTGAAACACAACGCAGAAACTAAGATCTATATCAAGGAAACCTAAATGTGAGAAAATGTACATAGAAATAGCATTTACTTGGACTGGAGCAAGTGAATATACTTAATTGCAGTGTGTGTTATGTGGTTAAGTCCTGTCAAATTATCAGTCTTAAATCATATTTTCTAAGGCAAATGCAAATCATTTTTCAAGCAAATATCAGCACAGCTAATGGCGAGGAACACATTTTTATGCTCTGCTGCTAATTATGATAATATTTAGGCCCTGAAGCCTCATACTTCTTAAGGTACAGAGTTGAAAAATCAGGAAAACGTCGTACCATATCAGAGGAGCCAATGCTACCTGCGGCAGTAAACATAGTCAGTATTATGCTTGGAGAAAAGGCCCAAAAGTTAATTTGGTTAATGGCATTATCAAACAACTTAGCATCACATTGAATTAATAGCATGACCAATGATGTCCTAACTCAATTAGTGAACCATGTTATTAAATGCCAATTCTTTGCTCTACAGCTGGAAGAATTTACAGATGTGGCAAGCTGAGCTCATCTTCTTGGGCACATGTGGCACATTTACAATGTGCCTTACACAAAGACAGTTTATCCAGCCAATCACTGCCAATTGGAACAACAGCTAAGGAAATTTTCCAGTTACGTGACTGCTTCAAAAATCAAAATAATATCGCCCAGTGATTTTACTTACTTGTGCATCAATGGAGCAAAAACAATGGGCGGTTAGTAGAATAATATAGTGACACATATCAGAATGATTGTTCCCAATGTGATATGGGTGCACTGCTGTTTTCATAAAGTCAAAGTTTATTTATTAGTCATAAGTAGGCTTACATTAATATGCAATGAAGTTACTGTGAAAATCTCTGAGTCGCCACACTCCGCACCTGTTCACGTACGCTGAGGGAGAATTTAGCATGGCCATAGCACCCAATCAGCACATCTTTCAGGCTGTGGGAGGAAACCACAGCATCCAGAGGTAACCCGTGCACGCACAGGTAGAATGTGCAGACTCCACACAGACAGTGAAATTGAGCCTGAAATTGAGATTACAGGGAATCATCCAACACCGAAACAGGTAATGTGGATTCATCATGCTAAATTGCTCCTTAGTGTCCAAAGACATGTAGATTAAGAGGATTAGCCATGGTAAATGTGTGGGGTTATGAGAACATGGCAGGAGGGAGATCCAGGGTGGGATGCTCTTTTGGAAAGTTGGTGCAGATTGGTTGGGCTGGATGGCCTCTTTCTGCACTCTAAAGATTCTAATTTTGAAATTCTGCACAATGAAATAAAGGAAGTAAAAAAACATATATACATTTGCTGTCATGTGACAGAATCTTGACACATTACTTTGAACTTCATTCAGAGGTCAAGTTATTTTTTTGACAGATCATCCATTCCCACTCTCTCATTGTCTGCATGACACGTCCTGGCTTATATGAATATATTCTGTGTTAGAATGAACAAAATCGGGGACTTTGATGGATGAGTGCAACTCTCTATAATGAAGAGAACAGAACTGAGTCAACTTTAAAATAGACCTGAAATTCTTAAGTCATTTTGTAGAGCAGAACACTGAAATTTTCCCAAACGTGCATAAACTCCTGACAACAAATCAACCTTCTGGCGTCCCGGATTCCCAGCTTGGGTCCTAGTCTGTGTGGAGTTAGCAGGTTCTCCCTACGTTGGTGGGTTTCTTCCAGGTACTCCGGTTTCCTCCCACAGCCCAAAAGATAAGTAGGTTAAGTGGATTGGCCATGCTAAATTGCCCCTTGATGTTCAAATATGTGCAGGTGAGGTGGATTGGCCATGCTAAATTGTCCCTTAGTATCCACAGATATGAAGGTTGGATGGATTAGTGGGTTAAATATGTAAGGTTAAATGGATTGGGCATGGGTGGGATTATGGTTGGTGTAGACTCGATGGACTGAATGGCCTCCTTTTGCACTGTAAGGATTCTATTCTACAAAGCACAAGACAGCTTTAAAGGTGATATTAAGCAACATCTAACTGAACTGGTTAGACAGTTATGTAATATGTTTCCTCAATGGTCAACGCTTTTCACAATTTATTTTGCAGTATCCCATGTTGTAAGACCTGCCAATAAAAGTACAAGAGAACCTACTGGACTTATGATTGAGTTCAAACAAAAGCAGCTGGGGAGTTTTGGCTCAATTAAGAACAAGAGTACCCCAAATTGTCAGACAGAGCTTTGAAGATTATGATACTATTTTCTCCAATGTATGGGCATGAAAGCGAATTTTCATCACTTACAGAAATGAAATCCAAGTGTCACAGCAGCATTGTGCAGAAAACAATTTTAATTCAAACATTATCTATCACTTCAAACAGCATTCACCTATGCTTGAACAAACAATCTCATTTGTCACATTAATAGCAAGTAGTATAGTCAAAACACTGTTGAAGTCATATATGTGTATTATAATTTATACATTTTGTACAATATTTGGTAAACAAAGGAATTAAAATATTAAGTTTGTATACTGGCTGGGTATGTCAGCAACTGGTAAAACTGGAAGAAGGTAAGACATTGAGAATGTCCAAGATACAAATAATAGAACAAAGAACAAAACAGCACGGGAAACAGGCCCCCCGGCGCAACGAGCCCGCGCCGCCACCCCGATGTTCCCACCTCTACCCGCGATCCCTGTCTACGTTTATAGATCTGTGGATTAAAAACCAAATTTGAGACAATTTCGGGAGAATTTGTTTTGCCAATTAGCCTAACAGCACATCTTTGGGATGTGGGAGGAAACCGGGGCACCAGGGTATTTCAGAAGGAAAATATGTTTTTTTTCTGGAGAAGCTTCAACTTGTTCACTTTTTTATTTGGGGATAACAGATCATATAAACTACTGTTAAACAACCTTAAAAATTCAGATTCACTTTCCAGATTTCTACAACTGTTAGACTTAGGAAAGTGGTGATCGACCCCCAAATCAGAAGACTCTTTTACAACTGTGATTAAATTTGTTAATGTTTGACAATTTTAAAACTGTGCTCTTGGTAATAACTTCTGAGTCATGTTCAAACACAAGATTTGTTAAGGCTGTTTAATAACTTCAATAGCTTTGGGTTGACTCACAGACAGAACAGTGGATCTTTTAATTTCTAGGCTGCATTTCACAAGAACTTGTTTGTCTCATTCAGTTGAATGTATTGTCATTTGTAAGTCAGTTGAAATGTCAAACCAGAAATAAATATACTGACGGTCTCCATGCCATGAATGAATAAAAAGAAAAAACTGAACTCACTTGAAATGCCCAAAATAAATAGCACTAAATTGTGCTTTTTCTGATTGTGAATGAATTAAATACTAAGACTGGAAAATTAATATGTTCAGATTTATTGCCATTTTATTTGCCAAAGAATTGAATAAAATAATTTCACTATTTATACAAAATAATTTAATTTACAGGAAGTAGAATCAGCACAATGGATTTTAAAATAGATAAATGAGTCATATTTGAGTGTTTTTTCACTTCAGATTCATATTTTTAATAAATATAAGATCTATGCCAGAGATCTATAAAAGCTGTTTGAGAACAACGTCTTTAATACAGTTACATAAATTACAAAAAAAAGTCTGTGGAAACTGAGGATTTAAATCTCGGCTGTCTTTATTCCTTCTGAATGGTGAATTTATGGAAATTTAAGTTAATGGAAGGAAAACAGAGGAAATGTAAATGCAAAATTGTTAATCAAAGTTACATTTTTTTTTTACGAATTGTAAGAAGTTTGCACCAGGTACAACTTGAGTGACACCTTCAAAAAGCTTTCTTCCACTAAATAATTGTGAAACGTTGCACATACATCACTGTTTTTAAGAGATATTAGCATACAAGATGGAACATAAATGAATGCCTGACATTATCACAAAAATATTAAAATATTTCAAGATTTTGCATAATAATGCATTATTACATCAGAACACAAGAGCTGAAATATATTTTAGGACAAGCTGATGGATCTTTAGGATTTGACTAAGGTCATTACATTTGCAATGTAAGATCAACTCTATCAATCCAAGTCCATGAAAACTGAACATAAAAGGATTTATTTCTGGTATATTTTTTAAAAAGAACAGCTAATATTCCATAATGTGGATCAATTCTTAATAAAAGCTTTAAAAATAAAATATCTTTTTTACATGTTTCATTAATAGGCTTCCAAGGAAATTAGGATACACTGCACTTTTCAGAATCATAGGATCCTTATAGTGCAGAAAAGGCCATTCACCTTATTGAATCTGCACCGACCACAATCCCACCCAGGTCCTATTCCTGTAACCCCACATATTTACCCTGCTAATCCCTGATACTAGGATCAATTTAGCATGGCTAACCCGCACATCTTTGAACTATGGGAGGAAGCCAGAGCACCCGGAGGAAACCCACACAGACACAGAGAAAATGTGCAACCTCCACATATACAGTGATCTGAGGCTGGGTCTCTGGCACTGTGAGGCAACAAAGCTGACCAAGTGTGTCGCCCAATTTTGTTCCCCACAATTTTAAACCGAAAATGCATGTTGCAAAAGCCATGCAAATAATGAAATAAAGTTATGTTTAATAGTTACTCACTAACCATAACAATTTAACAATTTGTTTTAAAAAAACATACCATTGGCATCTTGGAGGTACAATTGTATGATTTAATTTCTGTGATTTTATTTCTGGAGCAGGTTCGGATTCACATAAATATGGGCAAGCTAGCTCCACTCACTACCCACGCTCATCCCATGCCTTCCTCATTCCCAAATCAATCAATTAAAATTCCAAAGACCCTAATTACGAAATTGCATTGGAACACACAGTTGGATCTGTAGACTTAGACATGAGTTATGATTCTACCATCCATTTGGCGTTAGAAACCAACATTATTCCATTTTTTCCTATACCTTTGAAGGTTTCAGTGTTTCCTTAGCATTTCACATAGTCATGAAATTTTATACCACCAGTGTTTTCAAATATTTTCAGTAATTTGAATATTTTGATAGATAATAGCATTGTTAAGAATTACAACTGCATATAGATATATTCTTAAAAGATTAGTTAATGGATTCAATTTATGAGATTGAAAAGTGGATGAACTTTGGTTGTTACAGATGCAAATGAATTTCATTTTTGAACAAGTGAATTAAAACTATCTTTTGTATGCAATATTTTATCAGTATTTTGATTCAGAAAATAAATAAATCATATATTAGTACTGAGATTACTTATTTTCACTGAAACAGTTTGGATTTTGGAAGAATGAAAGATGATCTTATTGAAACATAAAAGATCTTGAGCGGATTTTATAATATGCATACTGGGAGGATGTTTCCTCTTGTTGGGGACACCAAAACTAGGGGGACATAATTTTAAAATAAGATATCTACCCTTTAAGACAGAGATGAAAAGAACTTTTTTCTTTTGGAGAGTTGTTAGTCTGTAAAATTCTCTCTCCCAGAAAGTAGAGGAGACAATGTCACTGAATTTATTCTGGGCTGAGTTACATTTTCAATAACCCATGAGTTAAGAGTCATGGATGCATGGGTGGAGATTAATCATGATCTTATCATATGGTGGAACAGGTTTGAGGAGCCAAATAGACCACTCCAGGACTTTTGCTCCTAGTTGTATTTATGGCTAGAAATGTTTTCAATAATTTTATGGGATGAGTGTGTCAGTAGCTGTACCAGCACATATTGCCCATCCCAAGATACTCTTGAGCCATCTTACATTTTTTTAATTAATTTATGGTGTCGCTGGCCAGACCAGCATTTGTTGCCCTTCTCTGGTTGCCCTTGAGAAGATGGTGTTGAACTGCCTTCCTGAATGGCTGCAGTTCCTGGAGTGTAAGTACATTCACGGTACTGTTAGGGAGGGAATTCCAGCATTTCCACTCAGTGGCAGTGAAGGAACGGTGATATGTTTCCAATTCAGCACAATGATGACTTGAAGGAGAACCTCTAGGCAGTGGTCTTCTCAAGTATCTGCTGCTCTTGTCCTTCAAGAAGGTCTGCCTAAGGAATTTTGGTGAGTTCCTGCAGTGCATCTTGTCGGTGATACACATGGCTGCCACTGTCCATCCAATAGTGGAGGAATTGAATGTTCATGGAAAGGGTAACAATCAAGCAGTCTGCTTTGCTCTGGATGATGTCATTCTTCTTGAGTGTTGTTGAGATGCACTTATCTTGACAAGTGGAAAGAATTCCGTTACACTCCTGACTTATGCCTTCTAGCTGGTGGATAAGGTATGGGGAGTCAGGTGGCGAGTTACTCACTACATGATTCCCTAGCCTCTAACCATTCTAGTAGCCATAGTTTAATATTGCTAGTGCTGGCCAATGGTAGCCCCAGAATGTTGATAGAGGGGGTTCAGCGATGGAATGCCATTAAATGTCACAGAGTGATGCGTAGATCCTCTCTTGTTGGAGATGGTCATTGCCTGGCACTTGTATAGCGTGACTGTTACTTGCCTCCACTTGTCAGCTCCAAGCCTGGGTACTGTCCAGGATTAGAGAATTTCTTAAAATTCCAGCCATTAGTATAGCTAGGAACATAAATCATAGGAGCAGGAAAGTCCATTCAGCTCCTCAAACCTGTAGTGAGATCAGGAGCAGGGGGACCTTGGCAAAATCAAACTGAGTTTCTGTGAGCAGATTATTGCTGAGTGCTACTTGACAGCATTGTTGATGACCCCTCCTATCACTTTACTGACAATTGAAAGTAGACTGAAGGGGCAGGTTGCATTTGGCCTGTTCCTTGTGTACAGGTCATACCTGGGCCATTTTCCACATTGTTGGGAAGATATCAATGATGTAGCTGTACTGGAACTTCCTGATTCAGGGCGTGACAAGTTCTGAAACACAACTGTTCAGTACAATTGCTGGAATATTGTCAGAGCCCATAGCCTTTGCAGCATGAAGTGCCTCCAGTAGTTTGTGGAAGATGCTGGGGACCTCCAGAGGAGACAGAGGTGGATCATTCATTCCGCACTTCTGGCTAAAAATTACTGCAAATGCTTCAGCCTTATTTTTTGTGCTGATGTGCTGATCCCCTCCATTATTAAGGATGGAGATATTTGTGGAGCCTCCTCCTCCATTGAGTTGTGTAATTGCCCACCATCATTCACAGCTGGATATGGCAGGATTGTAGGGCTTAAGTCTGATCCATTGATTCTGGGATTGCTTAGCTCAGTCTATATCTTGCTGGTTATGCTGTTTGGCACTGAATTCATCCTTTGTTCTAGATTCACCATGTTTACACTTCAATTTTAGATATGTCTGATGTTACTCCTGGCATGCCTTCATGCAGTCTGCATTGAACAAGGGTCGATTTTAGTATTAATGGTAAAATGCGGAATATGCTAGGCCATAAAGTGCAAGTGGCTACAATCAGTCTGATGGCCCACAACACCTCATGGAGTGTTGAGTTGCTAGATCTGTTTAAAGTCTATTCCATTTAACATAGGACAGTGCTACATAACACGATGGAAGCTATCCTCAATGTGAAGAAAGGATTTCAGCTCCACAAGAACTGTGTGATGGTCACACTATCCGATAATATCATGGACAGATGCATCTGTAACAGGCAGGTTGGTGGCAATGCAGTCAAATATGTTTTCCCCTCTTGTTGGCTCCCTTATCACCTGCCACAGCCTCAGTCTAATAGTCTTTAAGGGTCTGGCCTGTTCAGTCTATGGTGATACCACCAAGCCACTTTTGGTGCTGGACATTGAAGTCCTTCAACAGAATACATTCGATGTCCTTGCCACGCTCAGTGCTTCCTCCAAGTGGTATTGATTCATCAGCTGACAAGGAATGATACCTGGTAATCAGCAGAAGGTTTCCTTGCCCATGTTTGATCTGGTGCCATGAGACTTCATGGGGTTCAGAATCAATGTTCATGACTCCCAGGGCAACTCCTCCTGACTTTATACCCCATTGTGCCACCATCTTTGCAGGGTCAGTCCTGCAGGACATACTCAGGAAAGTTGATGATGGTATCTGGGATACTCTCTGTAAGGTATGATTTCATTAGTATGATTACATCAGGCTGTTGCTTGACTAGTCTGTGAAACAGCTCTCTCAATTTTGGCACAAGCCCCCAGACGTTCGTCAGGAGGACTTGGCAGAGTTGACAAGGCTAGGTTTGCCATGTCATTTCTGGTGCCTAGGTTGACGCCAGGTGGTCTGACGGGTTAAATTTCTTTTTGTTTCATTTGTAGCAATTGAACACAATTAAATGGCTTGCTAGGCATTTCAGAGGGTATTTAAGTGTCAACAACATTGATGTGGATCTGAAGTCACATGATGGCCAAGCCAGGTAAGGATGACAGATTTCCTTCTCCAAAGGATATTAGTGAATTTTTTATGACAACTGACATTTCATGGTCATCATTAGACTTTTAATTCCTGATATTCTTATTTAGTTTTTTTTTCATTCCACTTTCTGCCATGATGGGATTTGAACATGGGTCCCCAGAGCAATATCAAGGATTGCTGGGTTACTGGTCACAATAACAATATTACTGTTTCACCACCTCCTCTTGAACCTCTGCAGTCCATGCAGTCCATTGTGGTACACCTCCTATAGGAGAAAGGGAATTCTAGGATTCTGGTCCAACAAGGGTGAAGAAATGGTAATCAGATTCCAAGTCAGGATGGTATATGGCTTGGAAGAGAACTTTCAAGTGGTGGTGTTCCATGCATTTGCTGTCTTTGTTCTTCTCAGTGATAGAAGTCATGGTTTTGGTAGGTGCTGTCAGAGAAGCCTAGGTGAGTTGTTGCAGTGTATCTTGTAGATGGTGCACACTATTGCCAGTGTACATCAATATGCAGAGGGTGAACACTGAAGGTGATGGATGGGTGAAAATCAAGCAGGCAGCTTTGTTCTGGACAGTGTCAAGATTCTTGAGTGTTGTTAGAGCTGCACTCATCCAGGCAAATAGACAATATTCTATCACATAGTTGACTTGTACCTTGTAGATAGTGCACAGGCTCAGGAAGTGAGTTACTCTCTGCAGAAATTCCAGCCTCTGACTCGTTATCAAAGCTACAGTATTTATATGGCTGACCCAGTTGAGGTTCTGGTCAATTCCCCAGAATGTTGATATTGAGGGATTCGGAGATGATAATGCCATTGAATGTCATGGAGAGATGGTTAGATTCTCTCTGTTGAAAATGGTCATTGCCTGGCAGTTGTGCGACACGAATGCTACTTGTCTCTGAACAGCACAAGTCTGAATGTTGTCCAGATTTTGCTGTTTAGAGGCACAGACTGCTTCAGTATCTGAGTTTAAATGGTACTGAACATTGTGTAATCATAGTGAATATCCCATTTTTCATCTCATGATGAAAGGAAGATCATTGATTAAATAGCTGAAAATGGCTGGCTCTAGGACACTAAAAGAAATTATTTATTAGTGTCACAAGTAGGCTTACATTAACACTGCAATGAAGTTACTGCGAAAATCCCCTTGTCACACATTCCATCTGAGGAACTCCAGCAATGATGTCCTGAGAATGAAATGATTAACTTCTTCCTTCATGCTCAGTATGATTCCAACCAATGGCAAGGTTTTAGCTTCAGTTTGGCTAGGCTCCTTGATGCCACACTCAAAGATCCTTTAAAAAGTATGGCCACAAGTACACAGTAAGAAAAATTTAAAGAAACAATTCAAAATATTCGACAAAAATATATTTTAGTTAAAAACAAAATCTCAGCAACAAAAATCCATCAATGCTTACTCAGGAAGGTAAAGATAGTATTAGATTTTTAAAATAAGCCTATCTGGTTGCAAAGAACAATCTGAGGATTGGGAGGTTTTTTCATTCTTCCACAGAATATGGCAATTATTGGCTCAGCCATCATTTGTTATCCAACCCTAATTGTCCTCAAGAAGGTCCTGCTGAGCCATCATCTTGAACTGCTGCAATCCATGTACACCCACAGTGCTGTCAAAGAATTTTATGAATGAAATACAGGAATACTGTTGCACATGATTCTTTCCATATTTGAAGGGAAAATAGCTCATAAAACATTGCTGAAACAATTGTGCATAAAGTAACTATGTTTGACTGGACCAGCTACAGACTTCTTCTTGGGTATATCTTTGTAACAGTTAAACTTAGAAATGCTTTTAGAGTATTACTTAAAATCTACTGCATATAAATCAGTGATTTGGGGAAGGCAATAATTAAGATCAGTTGTAGTAAACTGTCATTAACTAATTAATGAATCTTTGTAACACAAAAGGAACAACTGATTCTCCTAGAACCAAATTCCACTGAAATGTCAGCAGACTTTGGAGTCCAACAGTGCCTCAGCACAAATATTGTGCCTTTGTAGCTTACCACTGCCATTACTGCTGCTGTGCTGTCTGATTGCCTGTCATTAAGTTGTGGATGAGCCACAATTTCTTCCAGTGCAACACTGCCAAGACCAAAGCTATCCTGTTCCAGTCTCACTAGAACTGCATATCCAATTACATTGCTGTTTGTTCAAACTGAATCTGAATATGTACAATCTCCATGTCCTGCTTGAGTCAGAATTGAACTTCAAACCTCACACCTAGTCAACAATTAAGACTACTTACTTAGACCACTGAAATATTGTCTGCTTTCCTCCCTATCTCCATTTGGCCTATGTTCTGATTGCTATCAGTAACTAAAAGGACTTTAATTCCTAATATGCAGACTCAAGAGGCTTTCTAGTCCCACCAGTTCCTGGGCCCTTTAAATACCACAAGAAACAAGAAAGACAGATTACTACTGAGCTGCTCCTAGACAGCTCTGGGAGAGGAAATTGCTCTTGAAATTCACATGTAGATTACTTCAGCAGTATATACTTCGGGCAAGCAATCTGCCAACTTTCAATCTGTAGTTCAAATTTACACATCAGTACTTGAATTTTGTTGGTACTTTTTGGAGGACGGGTCAGTTTACAAGAGCAGGAATTATAATTTAGGAATTTATGACAGTCTAAATAGTTTTGATACTATTTCAACATGTTGAAGTAGTTGATATTAACTGCTACATTACTAATTTTTTATACCAATATTTTTGAAAGCCAATATTTTGAAGAACATCTCAAGTTGGATTAGATGGTTTTATACAAGTATTTTTAGAAATTGTAACTCACCAGTTGTAATCCCAGTCATTCTTCTTCATTATTAAAACAGAGGCAGCCTTGGCAGCACACATAGCAACAGCACCATTACAATTTTCATATAGCCTATTTTAACCAGCATAAAAACAAACCTAAATATTAAATAAAATTTTCTTTTGGTGGAGTTTCAATACGTGTGTAGAAATTACATCAAGATAAAGATAATATTAAATGTTTACCTTTTATTATAGTCCCATCAGAAATACATTAACATTGAACAGATAAATAGAGTGCTTTAGTGCTTCCCAAGCTTCCTTTGATGTGACCCAATTTTAATGCCTTAGACTGTATGATCCTAGAGTGAAAATTGGACAGGAGGGTTTGGAGAGGTGGGGGTGGGGTTAAAACTGCTGGATTTTCTCCCAAAAAAAGGGAAGACCATCTTTTCACAGGGTTATGATTGTATCAGCAATTGGGCATTACAGCATAGACAATTAAACCATACTGACAAAGAAAAACATATTTAAAGGGACCTCACAACTGTTGAAACTCAAACCAAGCTCTATGCCCACCATTGGGCCACATACTCCAAGGCAGCAAAGTCTAGTCCTGTCACTCTACTGGATAAGTTAGAAATCCCTGACATAGTGTGTAAAAATGCAATATATATTTCAGATAAAGAATAGAAGTAATACCATAGGATCATACCAAAAATCAAACAGACAGAAACTGGCAAGCTTCCAGAAGAGTCATTAATTCTGTTAAATTCCATATTCTGAAACGTACAGGCCATGCATATAGATGACATCATACATGGAAGAGAAACCTGAGGCTCAAGACAATTGGATTCACCACACAGATATAAATTTTAAAAACTTTCCCACAGAGATTTGCTTTTCCCTTGCAAATTTTGACACAACAGATAACTGATTTAATTCATTATGCCAGCATATCTGCTGTTGCAATCCTATGTTTATGCTCTTCTTAAGTTTCTGACTATCTTTCTTCATCTAACTCTATCAGATTAATCGACTGTTCCCCTTTCCTATTATGCTTATCTAGCATCTACCTCACTGACTCACAATTCCACAAATTCCATATTCTCACCACTCCCTGGGTGAAAATATTGACCACAATTCGGATCGCGTTGGGCACATGGGTCTCCAACCTTGAATAGGGATTTGCGCGTGCACCAGGAACGCATGCGCATCTCCGGCAAACAACTGCTAGTCAGACCATGCTGCAAACTGGTAAGAAGGCAAGTACGTCATTTAAATCTTTTTTGCATGTATTTGAAATATGTTTGTTAGCTCATTATCGAGACTTTTCGGGTCCGATTGAATCTCTCACCCAGGAGCACTTCATCCCACTGGGGTTCAGACTAGTTTCCCACATTCAGGGAACTAACGGGAAACCCTGCCGGAATGAAGGTGGGGATAATCGGGACTACCTAGAGGGTCGGGTGGCAGGGGATGGGGGGGAGGGGTGTCCTTTAGGCATCGGGCAGTGCCAAGAGAGCAGAGCTCAGGGACAATCGGTAGCAAGCTCAGGGCAAGCGGCGTTCCTGCTGCCCTCTGCATGGGAACCAGTTTGGGATGACAGGACGGCGTGACTGGGGGCAGGCTGGGAAGGAATGGTCTGCCAGGCGTGTGCAGCCTGCCTCATGTTTGTAGCTCATAGATGTACAACTTGGTGATGAGTCTGAGTAACCCGAACCTCCAAACACAAAAACCTTGAAACAGTTTGTCAATCTAGTTAAAGGTCACTATAATCCCCAACCTTCCATTATCAGGCAAAAGTGCAAATTTGATTCCACAGTTAGGGAGTCAGGAGAGACAGAATCCACTAGACTTCAAAACTGGTCAAGCACTGCGAGTTTAGGCCTCGCTGATTTGTGGATAAATAACCCCAACACCCAAAAGAAACTGCTTGATCAAACCAAGATTTTACTGGAGAAAGCAGTAGCAATGGTCCAAGTGACCAAGTATGCTGAACAAAGCTTGTGAGCTTCAGATGTGCAGAATGAGGTGAACCAATTGTGATAGGAAAGAGCTCCTGACAGAATGGCCCTAGTGAGGGTGCAGCGGAATCTGAGAAGAATCATTCAGCATTATGGTCTAAGGCACATGTTCAATGTGGGGGAGACCATCCCCAAGAAATGTGATGGTGCAAGAATTTTATGTTTCAGATGTAAAAAGGGTCATGTGCAAGCTAGTTGTACAGCGAGGCTGGCTCCACAGAACACTCTAAAAATAAAGAAATAATGAATATAACTTCTGTTAATAAGCTAGCTGAACAACTAAAGGAGGGAGCCAAGGCTTCCACACTCAATCAAATCCAACTCAACAAGATACCTCTTATTGAGGTTGTCTCAATGACAAACAGCCACCCCTGAAAATGGAGGTCGACACAGACATTGTGGCCACGGTCACAGGTAAAAAATTCGAACATCTACAAAAGGGATTGCAATTCTCAAGCCTTAGCCATTCTGAGGTTGCTCTGGTGATATATACTGGTATCATATAGGTACTATATGAGATAGTGGGGACAATCTCCATACTGGTATCATACAGGAATCAGTCAGCTCAGCTGATGACTGAAGAACAGAGTCCAGTTTCATGGGACTGCTCTGGTTAAAACAAATAAAATTGGACTGACTGGGAATATTTAATATCCAGCATGGAACATTCCAAGAACTCCTATATAAATATCAGGAGGTATTCCAGAGAGAACTGGGTCAGATAAAAGGGCTGAAAGCAAAAATTTATTTAAACCTTGACTTTTCAAGGCTCAGTAAGAATTTAGCAACACCAATTTTCTGGTCCAGAACACTGCATTTGCCTGACAAAGACACAAAGTGTCGAAAGCTCGCAAATTTACTATCAAATAAATCGGTTGGATTTAAAATTGGTGTTGCTAAATTCTTACTGAGTTCTTACTACCCCAGTCCAACGCTGACATCTCTACATCATTTTCAAGGCTCACCCAGCATCATATGATCTAACTGAAAAGGCTGGAAGACCTGTGCATTTTTCTGAATGGGCCTTGCCCAGTCCTGAAATCAGATAACATATGAGAATCTGCAGGGACTACAAACTAACAGTAAACAAGGGAGCCCAGCTAGATTGTTACCCCACTGCAAGGACAGAGGGGTTCTATGCTAAGTTAGATGGGGGGGTTCAAATATATTTCGCTAGACCCAAGTCATGTTCATTAACAACTGGAACTGGAAGAGGACTCCAGATGGTTAGTTTCAATAAATACTCGCAAGGTTTTTATTAGTATACCAGACTGTCATTTGGTGTCTGCACTGTTTTTCAATGGACTATGGAGAATCTGTTACAAGGAATTATCAGAATGGTGCAGATTTGGATGATGTCCTAATTATAAGTATATCTCCTGAAACACATAGTGCAAACTTAGAGGAGGTCCTGAAGAGGTTTAAGGAAGCTGGAATATGGTTAAAATGTGAGAAATGTATTTTTCAAGCTGAAGAGATTACATATCATAAGACCATAACATATCGGGCCCGGGGTCACTGCCAGAACAACAATCATGTTCTGCATGGCCAGTCGTTCAGGATGGACCCTTTCAGTACAACAGTTCAGAACATCAGCAACCATGGCTGAGGGAATTCGCTAGATTTCCCAGTCCCGACTCTTTTGCTTGCCATGTTGACTGTTCAGTTTCTGTTGGGTGTTGAAACACTGCGTACTTGCCCTGACTGAGCACAAGCTAAGGGCAACTTGTTTACTCCTGGTAAGTTTACTCTCACATCTTGCACAAGACATTTCTACCTCATGAGTGTCTGCAATTCTTTCTCCTTGACCAAATTTCCCAGCCTCTTTTCTCAATGGTATGGCCCTTTCTCTTCTCAACCTTCTCCCTCAATTGTGTAGCTCTTTTTCTTCTCTACCTTCTCCCTCAAGGTGTGGCTGCAATTGTTTATTTTGTGAAAATCTTGCGCTTTGAGCCTCAAGTTTTACTTTGCCCCATAAATGCAAACATTCTATCAAAACCTTTCATAATTTTGAAGATTTTTATGAGGTGCTTTTCAAGAGAAGAGACTCAACGTCTTCACTGTCTTTTTCAAGAGATAACAACAGCTTGTTCATTCTCCGGCCTTGCCAGATCTGTGCAAGTACCAGATCTCATCCTACTATAAAAGTTCAAGCAATGCAAAGAGAAAGAAAATATGTTCAGGTTCAGAATCAGAGCAGCAGGGGCAGCCACTGTTGCTAGGGGGCTGTCCATCGGCTTTGGAATGGCAATAATGGACTCCTGCCTGGAACTTACCAGGAGGCAACCACACTTACCTAATGGTCTTTACATTTAACTGGTATATCAAAAATGGATAAGTGGAGGGCATTGATTGGGCTATTACTTGAACAGATATGAAGAGATACTTCATGACCCTGGGATAAGAATTGATAGGAAGTATATAATGTTTCATTCTAGAAATCAAAACTCAGTAAAGATTGGTTCTGGGTTCATATTTCACCAACAGTTTACATGCAGGGAGGAAGAAATAGCTGTTCAGACAAATGGAGACAGATATGCTCTTTCCTACTTGTCCTTAGGTTCATTTTTTTGAAGTGGACAGCCCTGTTACCTTAGCAACCATTTCAAATCCTGCATAGAGTCAACTAAGTTTCTGATCATGGTGAATCCCAAATATCGATGGTGAGAGATTTGATGCCGCTAATGTCACTGAATGACAAGGAGGGATGGTCAGACACTCTGTTGTTGGAAATGTTCACTGAATGCCAGTTCAGGAAGAGGCACACAGTTGGTGAGAGACAGACATCGAGAAAGAGTATATTTGGGAATCTGGTTCAAAGTGGGAATTTGGTGCACGGGGGAAAGAGATGCTTTGAGATGTCTCTGTTAGTTAATTATGGTATTAGCACAATATAGAGGGTGGATCCAAGTTCAGGAAACCAGAAAGTGTAATCCTTTTGAGTCGAGATGAGAAATTATAAAGACCAAGAAGTTACTGGTGGGAGCCATGTATAGGTGCCTTAACCCAACCATATGGTAGAACAGAAAGGAAGAAATAATTGGAGCTTGTCACAAAGGTACAGCAATAATCATGCGTTTGCATCATTTCAATTTGCATGTAAGCTGGAAAAGATGGGGTAGGCTAGATCAGGAATTCACCAGATGTTTTCAGAATAGATTTTTGGAATAGCATGTTCTGGAGCTAGCCAGACAGTAGACTACACAAGGCCTGCGTGACACTACTGTACTTTAAGAAATATATGTTAAGCATACTCTCTGCAGTTTACGCAGGCCTGTTTCTTGATTTTGGCACCAAGCTGTCTGAGCCAATGTCCTTTCATTGTGTTGCTGAAGCCATTTAATGAGCCTTATGTTTATTTTTAATTTGGGCTATTGCAGTGTTCTGGAGTTTTACGACTCTTTTTGGGAATGAGTTGCAGTTGTTTGACAGGCAGATGGTACCTTTGGGTATTTTTTTCCTGATGTGGAGATGCCTGCATTGGACTGGAGTAAATAGAGTAAGAAATTTCACAACATCAGGTTAAAGTCCAACAAGTTTATTTGGTAGCAAAAGCCATTAGCTTTTGGAGCGCTGTTCCTTCGTCAGGTAAGTGGGAATTCTGTTCACAAACAGGACTTATAAAGACACAAATTCAATTTACAAAATAATTTGTAAATTATTTTGCAAAGGAGTTTCTTCGCGCAAAGGGTAGTGAATCTTTGGAATTCTCTGCCTGATGAGGTGGTGGAGGCTTCCTTGCTGAATATGTTCAAGTCAAGAGTGGATAGGTTTTTGATTGACAAGGAAATTAAGGGTTACGGGGAGAAAGCGGGAAAGTAGTACTGAACCACTACACCATTGAATGGTGGAGTAGGCTCGAGGGGCTGGACGGCCTACTCCTGCTCCTATTTCTTATGTTCTTATGTTCTTATAATGGTTGGAATGCAAGTCTTTACAGATAATCAAGTCTTAATGGTACAGATGATGTGAATGGAGAGAGGGTTAAGCAAAGATTAAAGAGATGTGTATTGTCTCCAGCTGGGGCAGTTAGTGAGATTTTGCAAGCCCAGGCAAGTCATGGGGGTTACAGATAGGGTGACATGAACCCAAGATCCTGGTTGAGGCCATCCTCATGTATGCAGAACTTGACTATCAGTCTCTGCTCAATAGAAATGCCACTTAATCTGATGAAGGAGCAACACTCCAAAAGCTAGCTGCTTTTGCTACCAAATAAATCTGTTGGATTTTAACCTGGTGTTGTGAGACTTCTTACCACTATTTTTTTCCTCTCAGGACAATCCGCTTTCCATTTGGCAGAAACTGTTTGGACTGCAGGCTGGATGCAATGTTTTTGTTCTCTCTCTCTCCAGCATTGGAAATTCTGCTGGCTAGTTAGCTGCTCGGTCTGCAAATTGGAAGCAGTATTTCTTGCCTCACTTGAGTGAAAATTTTGTTTATTGATCAGAAGCTAGAGGCAAGCAGTAGTTCTATCTCTACCTTGAAGCATATAGGGAGCTCCAGCATGTCAAAGTTAGAGTTTCAATTCTCTATCTAAAGTATTAATTCACAGCAGGTGTTACAAAGCTGTAAGGTCCAGCATCACATGAGCATACTTACTTTCTGTGCTAAGCCTGCAGTGGGGATATGTTTGTATTTGTGTTGGAACAGGGTTTTTTTACTTGTTAAGCTTTATACAATATCATGGGGTTTTTTTCTTGTTTGTATTTGGTAAAAGATATTGCTAATTGTCTTATTATATGTGAACTATATTCTTAAAAAAACTTTGTTTGATAAAAACTCCTTAATGGGTCACTTGAATTATACTTAGAGTATAACATCTTATGCTTACTCATGCCAAATTCAAAGTGCAAATCTTATGGTCTAGGCTGACTTCATGAAATACCTTGGAGTTTCTGATATTCTGGTATTGTGCAACAAAATAGGAGTAATGAATTATCTTATAGTGAAGGTATGCCTAGATAGCAGCGATCATAATATGATTGAGTTTTATATTCATTTTGAGGGAGTGAAGAATAGGTCTGAGATTATGGCGTGATTCTCCAACCTTGTCTGTGGGGAGACCTGTTGCAAGCGACAACAGAACATCTGGCATTCCAAAGCTCCATTCACTTTTAGTAGCACCAGAAAATTCCAGCCACAAACAAGGACAGAGAATTTTGGCCAACGTTTATAAACTTATGTAAGGGTATGAGGCTGATCTGGCTAAAGTGAATTAGGTTAAGGAATGTGATGGCAAACATTTTAGGGGATATTTCAGAATGCACAGAGCAGAAACATTGCACTGAGTAAGTAAAGTTCCAAGCTACTGACCTACCATCCATGATTGACTAGAAAGGTAGAAGGTAATATCAGATTTAAAGAAAAAGCATGTTGTTGTGCATAGACAGGTGGATGTCAAAAGACTGAACAGACTGTAAGGAACAGCAAAGGATAACTAAAAGATTAATGAGAGAAAAATTAGAGTTCAAGAGATATAAAGCCAGAAATATAAAAACAAATAGTAGGAGTTTTTTTAAATATTCAAACAAAAAAGAAATAACAAAGTGAGCATTGGTCCGACAAAAAGTGAGTCTGGAGAACTGATGATAAAAAACAAGGAGATGGCAAATCAATTGAATAGCTTTTTGCATCAGTCTTCAGCTACACAGAATGCAAGTCATATCCCAGATGTAGCCATAAACTAGGAAATGGAAGGGAGAGAGGAACTTCAGAAAATTACTGTCACTTGAGAAATGTAGAATAAATTGTTGGAGCTGCAGCTAAGAGCCAGAGTCCTGATGGACTTCATTCTAAGATCTTAAAAGAAACATCCAATGACACAGTTGATGCATAGTTATAATTGACCAAAAATCCCTGGACTCAGGGAAGGTCCTGTTAGATTGGAAAATAGCAAATGTAACATCATTTTTCAAAATGGGAGGAGACAGAAAGCAAGAAACTACAAGTCAGTTAGCCTTTCATGATACCAAGCAAGCACATCAAAAGTCAACATTTATCAGCATTTTGTTTCAAATTTTTAATGTCTATGTTTCCTAATTAACTAATGTAAATGCACAATAAGCTGGTGGAATACACACTAAATTACCAATTTAGGACAAATCTATTATTTTATCCTTGTTTTTTTTCAATTTTGACAGCACTTCCTCAGAAGATATTAGGTCCTTGCTTGGTTAACTGTCTTCCACATATTTTCCAAGTGCCCTTTATTCAATATCTAAGTTTTGACAAGGAAAGCTGACAAACTACCTTACCATAGAGGGAAATTAACCAATCCATTATGTGACATCCACACACAGATACTTCAGAAAGAATCATTAGACAATGATGTACAGCAGAAACGATACAGCAATTTTCTTCTACAGTTCATAGCATTGGTGACCTGACCCCTGTGGGACTGAGACAACTAAATCAACAAATATTTAAAACATTCAATCTGTTACACGCAGCTGCCTATTGACTTGAACACAATAATGCTTTAGTATCAGCTTGGCTCAATTGATAAGACACCTGCTTCTAAGTTAGAAACAGGTAGTTTAACACACTCTCTAAGACTCGAACAGATAATAAGAGTAACATTTCACTGTAGTAACAAGCAAGTGTTGCAGCATAAAACATGTTGCGCTTTGAGTGAAATGTTAAACAGAATCTGTCTGCTCTGGTGGCTCAAATAGTTATATCACAATACTATCTACTCAAATGAATTCTTCTCATGAACTCTCAAGAGTAAATAGGTAGCTCAATGGTTAGCATTGCTGCCTCACAGCACCAAAGATCCAGGTTCAATTCTGGCTTTGGGTGACTGTCTGTATGGAGTTTGTGCAATCTCCTGGTGTCTGTGTGAGTTTCTCCTAGATGCTTCAGTTTCCTCCTAAAGACCAAAGATGAGCAGGTTGGGTGGATTGGCCATGCTAAATTGCCCCTTGGTATCCCAAAATGAGTAGGTTAGATGGATTGGCCAAGGCAAGTGTCTGTGTTTACAGGGATAGAGTGGGTGAGACAGCCTGTGTAAAATACTCTATCAGAGAGTCAGTGTAGACCTGACAGACTAAATGGCCTCTTCCTCACTGTAAGGATTCTATGAGAGTAGATAGCCATTCATCTCATTGTTGTCAGCTACTGCTTCTCCTGGCAAAAATCTTTAAATGTACAAAAATATTTATTTTGGGAAACACCTTCTACAGTTCATTTAAGGACGGCCCATATAGACATTTTAATGCCTGGAAAAACTATGAACTACATGCACTTTACATGCTTTACTCATTCCTTCTTGAAGAATGCAACTGGAATTCCATAACAGGTGTAGGTCCCAGACTAAATACTTAAGCAACTTCCTTATCTGTTTGGACAGGAGTGCTAGGCACTCATTTCAAAATCTTCAAATCAATTAAGTTAATTCAAGATCAAAACAAGTGCACAAGAACCACAGCAAATTTTTAAATGCTAGTTACCCATTTTTCAGAGAAAAAAGTAACAAGCATTTTAACACCTCCATGGATATTTTAACCAGTTACGTATAAAAATGTTCTCGTGGACAAGTACAATCAATTTCTATCATGGGAGTGTAGATAGGCTTTGATTCCACTGATGTCTTTGTACAAAACATGTGAGAATTTGCTGTTAGTTTTCCATTCCCAGTTTTCCACTCAGTTTTCTTTCAAAACCACAAACATTGTACTGAACAGTATGAAACATTTTCTTCTGGATTAGACAAATAGCACTGCTTTATCCCTCCACTTGCTCGGAACTCTTGGGTATATTTCAAAATGTGACAATGAACATCAGGAAGAATAACCAGGTGCTCAACATGAAGCCAAAAAAAAAATGTGACCCCAACCAATGAAAGCAAGAATAATAAAAGTAGCTCTGCTCAAGTTAAACAAAAGAACAAGGATGACTACACAGTATTATGCACTTACCATTACAAACATTAGTAACAGCCACATCACAGAAACCATGCCATGGAAGAATGCAAATCCAGGGTATTACTCAATAAGTGGTATGAGGGTGACAGAGACCATTTGGTGACAAAACCAAAAGTTCAGTGCAATCCAAACAAATTAACAAAATCGTATAAACAGCAATAAAACACTGAATACATCTTCACTGCACATTTCTTAACAGTACCCAACTTAACCATGAATCATAGTTGAACATACAAAGACAAAGTTCACACATACAGAAGCGCAAGCAAAAATAGTGAAAGTGATCTGTCTAAATTGTTTTGATAAAGAGAAGCACATTTCTCTTTAAGGTTCAATGTATACAACTAGCTTATCATGTATGCTAGTGCACACCTTTTCATTCTAACACAATCGAAACAAATCTTTACAGATACGTTGCTATTTTTACAGAGCTCCTTAGAATCTGATAACAATTAAAAAATATTAAGTTTTAAGTTTATTCATTAGTGTCAGAAGGAGGTTTATATTATCATTACAACAAAGTTACTGTGAAGATGCTCTAGTCGCCAGTGGGAGGCTAGTGGTGAGATTCTCTGGTCCCATTGCTGTCAATGAGAATTCCCATTGACATCATCCCACATCAGCAGGAAACCTGGATATGCTGCCATCAGGACTGGAGAGTTCTGCTGGCATAACACCCAGAGAATTCCAGCCATTATGCAAAAAGAATAGAATTAAAATTCTCTTGCCACATATAAATCCAATATTTCCAATTACTGCAGCAAGATAAATGTTTGGTCTCCATGCAGCCATGTTATGGTCAAATATTATTGACATTTTAATTAATATAGTCAACCTGAAAAAATATAATAGACTTCCTATTTAAATATTTCTCTAATTTGTTACACCAAATATTCTATCGTGATCACAACTGGTAATTTTTGTATTTTAATTTTCCGAATTTCAGTTTGCCTTTTTCTTAAAAATAACATGGCTGTCCAGCCAGTCTCACCAGCCTGCAGATATCCTTAAGATTACACCTACAGAAATCTATCCTTTTTTGAAATGCACAACTTACATTATTTACAAGGAATGTAATGCTGCAATTGTTGATATGTCTCATGT
Source organism: Sphyrna mokarran (assembly GCA_024679065.1). Lineage (NCBI taxonomy): Eukaryota > Metazoa > Chordata > Chondrichthyes > Carcharhiniformes > Carcharhinidae > Sphyrna > Sphyrna mokarran. The sequence continues at coordinate 113,548,159 of JAGIQG010000003.1, forward strand.
TCATCATGCACCATTGTATGAAGCTACACATTAATTGTCAATGTTTTATCGAGAATAATGTCCCTTTCATGCAAAAATTCTGATTCAATGTATAAAACTAGCTTATCATGTATGTTAGTGCACACCTTTTCATTCTAACACAATAGAAACAAATCTTTACAGATAGATTGCTATTTTCACAGAGCTCATTAGAATCTGATAGCAATTAAAAATATTAAGTTTTAAATGTATTTATTTGAAACATAATGATCTAGAAATTAAGTCATAAAGCACCTATTTTTCAATTAGTATATAGCTTCTTAAGGCCTCAAAGTAGCAGGTAAGAAGCACTCGCTTGCACTTATGACTAGAAGTGCATTGCAACACATTGTGTAAAGACAATAGCTACCCTTCCCCCACACCAGAAACGAGCATTAGGCCTTCTGCATATGTGAATAAGGAGCTTGATGCCAGTTTCATGTCTGGCTACAATCTTGGTTATGCCGGACAAGGCCTTTTAAGAAGCTAAGTTACTTTATTCTGTAAAGCAAGAAAATGGCAGAGGATTTAAAGAAACATTTTGCATCATCTTTATAATGGAAGATAATTTGAATATCCTATTACTAAGAAAGAATACAAGGGATGAATTGAGTACTATGACCATCATTAGACAAACTAACGGGTCTAAAGACAGAAAAGTCCTTGGCACTGATGGCATGCAGCCGAGGATCCAAAATCTGGAGAAGTATTTAACAGCCAATGTGACACCCCTATTCAAAAAGGGAGGGAAGCAAAAGTTGGATGACTATAGATCAATTAGCCTACCATTTATTCTGGAAAAAAATTATAATCAACTATTAAGGGAAATAATAGTAACATGTTTGGAAAATCATGATCGAATCAAGTAGAATTACCATGGCTTCATGAAAGAGAAATCATGCCTGACTAATTTATTTGAGATTTTCAGTGGATAGAAAGGAACCAGTATATGTGTTGTATTTGGACCTCCAGAAGGCATTCAACAAGGTACCTCACAAAAGGTTAGGTTGTAAGAGCCTATGGTGGTAGTATACTGGCATGGATAGCGAATTAGCTAATGGGCAGAAAACTGCAAGTGGGGATAACGGGTTCATTTTCAGGTTGGTGACCTGTAACAACCTGTAATCAGTGGAGTTCCACAGGGATCAATGTTAGGACTGCAACTGTAAGCATTATACATTAATGACTTGGAGGAAGGAAGCAAATATCAGATTCACCATAGAAAGCATTATTTCTCATTGTATCACAGCTTGATATGGTTCCTGCTCTGCCCAAGACTGCAAGGAACTACAAAAGGTCGTGAATCAAGCCTAATCCATCACATAAACCAGCCTCCCATCCATTGACTCTGTCGACACTTGCCACTGCCTCAGCAAAACAGCCAGCGTAATTAAGGATCCCATGCACTCCCGACATTCTCCCTTCCACCTTCTTCCGCTAGGAAAAAGATACAAAAGTCTGATCTTACATACCAATCGACTCAAGGACAGCTTCTTCTCTGCTGCCATCAGACTTTTGAAAGGACCATTGTGCATTAAGTCGTTCTTTCCCTCATCCTAGCTATGACTGTAATACTACATTCTGCACTTTCTCATTTCTTTCTCTTTAAACTGTATGTTTATACTGTATAGCGCACAAGAAACAATACTTTTTACTGTATCTAATACATGTGGCAATAATAAATCAAATCAAAAAAAATTGTTGCCAAATTTACAGACGACACAAAAATAGATGAAATGACAAGTTGTGAGAAGAAAACAATTTACATGAAGATACTAATAGGTTAAGTAAGTGGGCAAAAAGTTGGTAAATGGATTATAATGTGGGAAATGTGAAATTGTTCACTTGGAAGGAAGAACAGAAGAAGAACTTGTTATTTAAATTGGGAAAAACTGCAGAAAACTACAATACAAAAGGACATGGGGGTACCCGTGCATGAAATGCAGAAAGCTAACAAACAGGTGCAGCAGGTAATCAGGAAGACTAATGGAATGTTGATCCTAATTTCAAGGAGATTGGAGTATGTGACAATACTGTGCCTTTAAAAAATGGATGTGTGTCATATTTCTTGTGAATGATTATGTTTAGAAATCAGTTCTATTTACCCAGTGCCACTTCATCTACAACTAGCAGCCCATATGCAAAAGCATAATTGATCCTAATTGTTGGACACTTGTTTTAATCTGGGTTAATGCAGTTTTGTTATTTTAACGTTTTCCCCTGGGGATTTCAAAGTAGTATTTGATTGACAGGAAAATCGTGACTAGGCAGAGCTAGGCTTAGAGAGAAAAGCAAGCACCCAATTGCTATTTGGAATCTTTATAGTGCAGTAGCTCTGTCTGTCTCTTTCTCTCTCTCTCTCCCTGGAGACTGAAGTCTGGCACCTGATTCAAAATATGCCTCTTTCTCTGAAGTTTTACTGTTTGAAGATAGATTTTTCTAAAAGCTGCTGTCTGGAAGTCAGAAGACAGGTTTCGCTCTGTTTCTTTGTCCAGAGGTGTTATAAAGCTGGATGACTAGCACCCCATGTAAGCCTGTGTTTTGCAAACTGATTCTGAAGAGGGGTTTATGTATCTGGGGATATTGCTGAAATTAAAACTATACCTTGTCATGTTTAGTAATTCAATTGGTAAAAATTATGCTAATTCATTTTGTCATATTTTCACTGTTGTTTCATAATGTTGGTTTTAATAAAAACTTTCTTGTGGGTCAATACAATCACACCTGGAGTGAAACAGCTCATGTGTGCACAATTGCTAAAATAAAGAAAAGTTGAGACCGAGGCTAACTTCACAATATACTTATGAGTTTCTGATCTGGTCCCTTACGAATACAAGAGGAGGAATTCATGGTGCAACTGTACCAGATACTAGTGAGATCTCACCTGGAATACTGAGTGCAATTTTGATCCCTTTATTTAAGGAAATTTATTATTTCTTTGGAGGCAGTTCAGAGAAGGTTCAGTAGGATGATCCCAAAGGTGGAGAGATTGTCTTCTGAGGAAAGGTTAAACAGATTGTGACTCTACTCATTGGAATTTAGAAGATTGAGAGATGATCCCATTGAAATATACAGGATTCATAAGGGGTTTCACAGAGTAAATACGAAGAATGTTTTCTCTTAATTGAAAGTCTATAACCAGAGGGCATAAAGGGGTGTGAATTTAAGACTGAGATAAGGAAGAATTTTTTCTTTCAAAAGGTTGAGTGTCTTTTGGAACTCCTTGCCTCTGAGCTGTGGAGTCACAGTCTTTGTGTATATTTAAGGCTGACATAGTTAAAAGAATCAAGAGTTATGGAAAAAGGACAGAAAGTGGACATGAGAAATGTGTCAAATGAGCCATGGTCCTATTGAATAGCAGAGCAGACATAAGGACCGAATGGCCTACTCCTGTTCCGATCTCTTGTAGTCTTATTTATAAAAGAACAGTACACCAAATAAAATGAATGTATCTTGTGTTATTTCTCTGTTAAAGAAAAGAAAACATAGAATCAGGAATATGCCTGTCAGTCTGTCAAACTACCAAGATTGTGGGTGATCTGTATCCTAATCCCATCTACCTGCCTTTGTTCTAAAGTTTTTAACAAAAATCAATCAATTTCAGTTTTAAAATTAGTCCATCCTGATTAAGATGCAGGGATAAAGTCAGTGCAGTGTTCAACTTCACACCAACATGTTACAACATAAATGCCATTTGCTGCCATCATATATTGTATTATGGGTTATTTAGATGTCTCAATGAGAAGATCTTGAGACCTTTATGTTTAAATATGAATCCTATATTGGCAATCTTTTAACTATTCATTGATTCAAAATGTGGTCATGCATCATGCATGTTGTAGACTTCAAGCAGATTGGCTGTTTACTCAGAAGAGCATTGTTCTGGATTGTTCTCTCAAAGTCTATTACCATGTGATTTATATATCATACAGTGGGCAGAGCTAGTGTCCAGTCCCATCTTAACCCTTGCTCTGTTAAGTACTTTTACATTACAGTGACATTCATATAATATCATAATATCTCTTTTTTCCATGAAAGAAAACGTCCTTTATTGTGTCCCTCTCTTTATCTGGAGTACAGCTGTTACTTGCTATCTCTGCTCCCCAATCAGAAGTCACTAGTTTCATGAATTCAGACAGTTCTTCCAAATCTTGATCCGTCACATTTAAAGGAATGGTAGTAGTACTCAGTGTACCTGATATTTTGCTTTTCATTTGATTTGCTTTTTGTGCTCCTTCGGATGGCATTTTTTTTGTTATGAACAACATCAGATCAGTCACAATCTCATTGAATGGCAGAGCAGACTCAATGGGATGAATGGCCAATTTCTGTTTCTATGTCTAATGGTCCTCCCTGCTTTTATTGGACACTGTGGATTTGGCCCATTCTTTTAGAGGAGAATGTGCACTCTATTGCTGGAGTGGAATCAAATTTTCTTTTTCCATGATGTCCACCATGTTCTTGCTGCAAACACACTTTCCATAAATGGAAGTCTCATTTCTATTTGTTTTATAATCACAACAAATATTTATTAGCTGTTTTATTTTCATTCAGCTCAGTGGTTTGCTGTACATCTGAAACGTCCAAGCTGGGATTCTCCCAAAAGAAGAAATTAAGCACCAACAGACAGGAAAATGGGAGATTTTCTCACTGCTTTTAGGCACATTTAGCTGAACATATCTCCAACACTGTGCTTCACAGAGTGCCTCAGAGAGACACACTGGAAAGTGAGGGGCAGGGCCTCATCGTGTTGTAGAGGGTGGCAGCATAGTGCTGAGTAGCCCACTACACATATGCCAATCTGTCAGTGGGGAGATTGCACAAGTGCACAGGAACCCCCCTGGTCTTTTTGACACCTACCCCAACCCTCAAACCTTTCCAACTACCCAATCCAACAACCCCCTCTCCCCACTCCCTCCATATTTCCACAATTTGGTATTTACTTCAAGCTTCCAAACTTCTAAACTTTTCCCTTTCAAAGAGGGAGGCCACTGTCTTCAAACTCTGTAGATTCTCTTTTTCATTGAATGCTCCGCTTTGGGAGTTTCAGCTGGCACACTTTTTTTAAAACTTGAAAACGATGGTGCTTCTGTTTCTTAATTTTGGACCCTGCAACAATTGGGTGTTTTTTTAAACTCTGAAGACATTTTCCTCTGTATTGTTTTCTTACTGTAGGTTTCTGCATTTAATTCTACTATCCATTTTTCTGTAAGTTTTCTTTTAAGCCTGTTTTTACTTGCAGCTGTCCTATATACACTGAGCTTTTGGACAACCACTCTTCCTAAAATTTCAGTGTAACAATTTGTGTATTTTGTTTACCAGTCTTGTGAACTATGTCACTTAGGGTCTTGTATTTTTTCTGTAGTGCTGCTCACCCATCTTGCACTCCAAGCAGCTTTCTAAATCAATGTCACACAGGGGTCATGCAAATTTTTTGCTGAGATGCACATCTCTCTCTTGTCTGACTTCAGTTTTTCATACTTTGGGATGCTGTTCTGGGCTCACACACTTCTTGCCACCTTTCTTACTAACACTTGATTACCACTGCTGTCACCACGGTACTAATACCACTGGTCATCTTTGCAAACTATAACTCTTTACAGTTCCCAGATTATTCCCATGCATGGTGCAGCTTCAATTCAGCATGGTTGATTGCCTACAGAAATCTGCCTACAGTAATATTCTATTACCATGTGACTATACATCATATCATGGGTGGTGTTATTCTCCAGTCGCACATAAGTCCTTGTTCTGCTGAGCAACTTTACATTGTTGTGGCATGCATCCAGTAGCACAACAACTGTTACAGATACATATTTGTAATATATTTGCATGCCATGAATATTCATTAGTATATGTTTACAGTTTTGAAGGCAGGATGTATTTAAAGTCAAAGGAGTACAAGTATCTTATCACATGCTTCACATTTGTCTAAAAGTAACAGCTTAAGCAGTTGTGTGCAAAGTTAGCAGTTTTTTATGTTTAACTCTTGGGCACAAGGGAGATGAATGGGTGAATGGTAGAAAATACAGTTCAGGTTATAAATCAGAAACAACATGATGTTAATAAAACTCCATCTCCTCTTAATAATTATATTTCAAAGAATCCTCAGAGTCTTGGATGAATATCACAACGTAAGGAATAGAAACAGGAGTAAGCCATTAGTTCCCTCAAGCCTGTTCCACCATTCAATAAGGTCATGGCTGATCTTTTATGGCCTTAATCCCCCTTTTCTGCCTACCACCTCCCAAACATCCCCCCACTTCTCCATAAACTTCAATTGCTTTCTCAATAAATAATGTCTAATTTCGCCCTGAATATATGTAATAAATAAATATTTGTTTCTGTCTTTACTACAGAAGATGATACAAAAACATTCCAATAAATCAGGAGGTACAAGGGAGAAAGGAACTTGAAATTACAATCACTTAGAGAAGTAGGGCTGAGTGAACTGATGGAGCTGCAGACTGACAAGTCTCTGCACTCTTTCTCGGTTTAACTGAAACTCATCTCCTTTATTCTTCCTACCAAAGTGCATAACTTCTTGTATTCTGATGTTATAATCCCATCTGCCAAGTTTTTGCTCATTAATCTGTTTTTATCTCATCCTCACCACATGCCTTCCCACTATTTTTCTGTCATCTGCAAACTTGGCAATAGTACATTCACTTCCCTAATCCAAGTCATCAATATATATATTGTAAATAACTGTGGTCCAGTACTGATCCCTGTGGCACTCCACTAGTTATATGTTGCCATCCTGAAAATGTCACTCTTATCCCAACTCTGTATTCTATTATTTAGCCAATCTTATATTCATGCTATCCTCAACACCATGGACTCTTATCTTATGAAGTAGCCTTTTGTGCAGTACTTTATCAAATGCTTTTTGGAAATCCAAGTATATTACATCTACCGGTTCCCCTTTATCTATCCTACTTGTTACTGCCTCAATTAATCAAATAAATTTGACAGGCAGAATTTTCCTTTCACAAAGCCATGCTAACTGTTATTTTTTGTTATGCACTTCTAACAGTTCTAATATTTCTAATAGCTCTATTATTACATTCTTATTAATGGACTAATATTTTTCCAATGACAGATGTTAAGCTAACAAGCCTATAGTTACCTGTTTTTGTTTTCCTTCCTTTATGAATAAGGGTGTTACATTGTCAGTTTTCCAATCCTCTGGGCTTTTCCAGAATTTAAAGATTCTTCGAAGATTATTACCACTGTGTCCACCATCTCTGTAGCTATTTCCTTTAATTTCCTGGGATGCAACCCAAATGTCCAAGGGACTTATCGGCCTTTAGCACTTTCTCAAGTGATAATTATTGTATTTATTTCCTCCCCGCCTTTTGCCCCTTGATTATTGAGTAATTTAGGAATGTTATCAGTGTCTTCCACCATGAAGACTGACACAAAATATTTGTTTAATTTCATTGCCATTTTTCTAGCTTTCTGTTATTATCTCTTCAGTCTCATTTTTTAAGGGCCCTATGTTCATTTTGGTCTCCTTTGCCTTTTCATACATTTAAAGAAGCTCTTGCTGTCCATTTTTATATTGCATGCTAGTTTACCCTGGTAGTTGATATTCTCCTTCTTTACTACTTTTTGGCCATCTTTTGTTTTTAAAACTTTCCCAATCATCTAACATACCACTAATCTTTGCAACATTATATGTATTTTTCTTTCAATTTATTACTATCCTTACTTTCCTTGGTTAACCATGGTTGAATTATCCCCTTCCTAGAATTCTTCTTCCTCACTGAAGGATACCGTTGTTGTCATGAACTATTTTCATAAACATCTACAATTGCTGATCAACTTTCTTTCCTGCTAAACTCCTTTCCCCGTGCACTCCAGCAAACTCTACTCTCATTCCATTATAATTACTCTTATTTAAGTATAGCACAGTTGTTTCGGACCCACGTTCCTTACTTCCAGACTGACTGCTAAATTCTACCATGTTCTGGTCAATGTTTCCTAGGGGTTCTTTTACTCTGAAATTGTCTATTAAACCTGTTTCATTACACATTACCAAATCCAAAATAGTCTGATCTCTGGTGGGATCGACCACATTATTCCAGGAAACTGTCCCACGTACACTCCATGAATTCTTCCTCCTGGCTACTTCTGCTAATTTGATTTTCCCAATGTACAAGAAGATTAAGTCACCCATGTTTTAAGTCTGACATTTTTTTACATGCTCTTATTATCCATTGATTCAGCATAGCTACTGATAGGGGCCTACAGACTGCTCCCACCAGTATCTTCTTTCCTTTATTGTTTCTTACTTCCACCTATGTGGATTCTACATCTTCCAATCCAAGATAATTCCTTGGTACCAAACTCATTCCATCTTTTACTAATAAAGCAACCTCACCATCCTTTTCTTCCTGCCTGTCCTTACATATCTCTTGAATATTTAGTTACCAGTTTTGACCTTATAGCCACAGCTCTGCAATGGCTATAACATCATACCTGTTAACCACAATATGTGCTGCTCGCTCATTTATTTTGCCAAATACTAGATGCATTTAAGTAATGAACTATTAGTTTTGCCTTATTACTATTTTCCCCTTTCTGAATTTATTTGTTGCATTTTTTTAATGTTTGTACACTCTGCCACTTCCTATAACACTCCGAGTAGAATGACCTAAATAGCCACCTTTTAGTGCAGCCATATCCTTCTGCTTTGTAAGCCTACATATCCCCTTTCCTATGTATCTCATCCCCCTCTACATCCATGGTTATGCAGTTTGCAAGAACACTGGTCTCAGCACAGTTCAGATACAGGTCATCTTGAAGGTACAGTCTTCACTTTACACAATACTGGTGCCAGTGCTTTACAAACAAAAGCCCACTGTTTTTCTGTTATTCATTTATAGAATGTGGGTATCGCTAACTAGGCCAGCGTTTATTAACCATTCCTAGTTGTCCATCAGAAGGTGGGGGTAAGTTGCCACCTTGAATCACTGCAGTCCCTGAGGTGTAAGTACACGTACTGTGTTGTTAGAGAGGGAATTCCAAGATCTTGACCCAGCAACAGCGAAGAAACAGCAACATATTTCCAAATCAGAAAAGTGAGTGGCTTGGAGGGGAAATTCCAGGTAGTGGCATTCCAGGTATCTTCTGCCCTTGTTCGACTGGATGATAGTGGTTGCAGATTTGGAAGATGCTGCCTAAGGAATTTTCGCGAGTTCCTGCAGTATTTCTTATGGATGGTACACATGCTGCCACTGTTCATCAGTGGTGGAGCGACTGAGTGTTTGTGAAAGGGGAAGCAATCAAGCAGGCTGCTTTGTGTCATTTGAGTGTTGCTGGAGCTGCACTCATCCAGGCAAACGGAGAATATTCCATTACACTGCTGAATTGTGCTATGTGGATTGTTGACAGGCTTTGGAGAGTCAAGAGGTGAGTTACTCACCACAGAATTCCTCGCCTTTGATATGCTCAGGTAGCCACAGTATTTATTACAGCTAGTCCAGTTCAGGTTCTGGTCAGTGGTAACCCCCAGGATGTCGGTTGTGGGGAATTCAGCAACAGTATTGCCATTGAATGTCAAAGGGTGATGGTTAGATCCTCTCACGTTGGTAATGGTCTAGAGAGACTTGTCTCTTATGTAGCACAAATGCTACTTGCCAATTGTCAATTCCAAGCCTGATTTTGCTGTATTTAGACATGAACTGCTTCAGTATGTGAGGAGTCATAACAGTGTTGAACATTGTGCAGTCAAACATCCCCATTTTGATCTTGTGGAGGAAAAGTCATTGATGAAACAGCTGAAGACTTCCCCCATATCAGTCTTTGGGCTATGTGTTCACCTCTCTAATTTTATATGCCAATTTGCATGCAGCTCAAGTAATAATCCACAGATTATAACCTTGGAGGTTTTGTTGTTTAATTTAGTACCTAGTTCCTCAAACTCTCTATACTCATTCTATCTAGATAGTTGGTACCTACACAGACTACAACAACAGGATTCTCGCAATCCTCTCACTAGTTCCTCTCCTGCCCACACCAGATATCCTGAACCCTGGCACTGGGCAGGCAATGCAGTCATCTAAACTCTCACTCTTTGCTACAGAGAACAATGATAATCCCCCACACTATACTATCCTCTACTACCACTTCCTTCTTATGTGCACCCCCATTTGAATGGCTTCCTCTACCACCATGCCATGATCAGTCAGCTCATTCATCCTACAGCTGCCATTGTGATCCAAACAAGCTTAAAAAACCTTAAAACTTTGGAAAATTGCAATGGCTAACAATCCTGCATTCCTACCCTCTAGGTCTCCTCTCCTGCCTCAGCTGCAGTCATATCCTCATGTCCCTGATCACAATCCAAACTGGAAGATTCTACCCTAAGATATGTAACCACATCCTGAAACAAAGTATCCAGATAATTGCCATCCTCCCTGATAATGTCACCATGTTCACAGCTCAGGCTCCAGCCCAATGAGCTGAGCCAAAAATCCTCAAGCCACAGACACTTACCGCAGATGTGTTTGTCCTGGCTAACACTAGTATCCATTAGCTCTTTCATGCTACAGCCTTGATAAATCACCTGTCCTCCCCATGATCTTTAACGAATAATTAAGTATGTTATTCAATTATTTATTTCCTTTTAGATATTAATTAATCTTATCACAAACTTCAGGACAAATTTAAACCTTCGAAAAATAGACCTTGGTCACCTATCGGATACTCACCTGATACTCACCAACAGTTTACCTTCTCCCCGGTAGAAAACAATTCCTATAGGGTGAAAAAGTTATAAAAGCAAAGAATTATCACTCTCCCCTCCTCACCAAATTCCCTCTTCTCACCAAACTTCCACATTCTGTCCCAAGCTGCACTTCATCTATCGTCTTAAAAGTGGTGGCTATTGAGGAAGTAAATGCATTGGTGATAATTTTCTAAAATTCGCTAGATTCTGGAAAATAGATAAATTCTCAACTAGACTGAAAAGTAGCAAATGTGACCTCTCTCTTCAAGAATGGAGGCAGGGAGAAAACAGGAAACTTCAGAGCAAGTAGTTTGACATTTGTCAGGAGGAAGATGTTTTGGATAAAGAGGTGCCGCTAGATATACTGTACTTGGATTTCAAAACATATTTGATAAGTGCCATATCAAAGATTATTGCAGGAAACAAAAACTCAGTGTAGATGATAACACATTAACATGGGTAGAAGATTAGCCCTGCCTTGCAGAAAACTGACAGTATGTATAAATGGGTTTTTTTTGATTGACAAATGTGATGAATGGACTCCCGCAGGAGTCTGTACTGGAGCCTCAAACTTTTATCATTTATATCAATGATCTAGATGAGGGGAGCAGTGACACAAAACTCAGTGGAAAGTATGTTATCAAAAGGATATACGGAGGTTGCAGATGGATGTGGAGAGGTTACTTGAAAAGATAAAAATATGGCAGGCGAAATATAATATGGGAAAATGCAAGATTGTTCATTCTGGCAAGAATAAAATGGAAAGTATTACCTCAATGAATAACAGCTGCAGGATTCCAAGATGCAGAATGCTTTAAGTATTCTAACGTGAGTGACATGAAGTTAATATGCAGGTACAGCAAATAATTCAGACAATTAATGGAATCCTATCTTTCATTATAAGGCAAATTGAACATAAAAGTTAAGGAAGGTATGCTTTGGTTATACAGGGCATTGGCGAGACTGTATCTTGAATACTGTAGGTCTGGCAGAATCGATGGATAGAGAAAAGAAGTTAACGTTTTGAATCCGAATTCTTAACTCTGTTTCCCTTTCCACAGATGCTGCCAGACCTGAGTTTTTTCAGCATTTTCTGTTTTAATTTCACATTTCAGATTCAAGAGCACAACTTCAAATCCATCCCACAACATTCATCACTTCCAGACAGAAAATCCAGTGTCTGGGTAGTCATTTCTAAAGGTCGAGTTTGTGAATTCTTCCATCTCTAAATACCCAACCTTACAGCGAAAATTCTCCCTTTTGAATTTTATTTTTGTTTCGAAATATATTAAAACAGCTGAGAAGTAATCTTTAAACGTCTAGCATTCATATCGGACTAAGTTTTCAACCACTGGGAATTAAATCATCAACAGGATTATCATGCCATATCTTCTCCCCACAACGTGCAAATGCCATTAAGTTGGAGGGAAGTAGGCATGGTGCCCAGGGTCCTAGGATTGAACTTCCTCTCTCCTGTCCTTTTACTGGTGCTTCCTTAAACATGGGGAAAGATGGCAGGATAGCTAGTACAGTCTTCTTCTCCCTTTATTTTGATCCAATTATCTTTTCAAATCTCGCTCTCAGCATACATATATAATTACATATACTTTTAAAAAGTTCAATCTGTCACAAAAAATTTCCCTTCTAAACTGAAAATCCAATCAGATAATTGAATTTTTGGCTCTGGCTATTTGTGTATGACGATCAAGATGGCATAATTGTATATCCAGATTTTCATAAACATACTGCCAATTTTATTCAGGGCTCAGATTTAAATAGCTATCTTAATAGCCTACATTTCTGTTTCTGATAATACTGACCTTAAATTAACAAGATTATGGAGGCATCTTGTAAAATGGTCTTAATTTTGATGTCAACAAATATTATTGCATTGCATGAAATAAAATATAGTTAGATATCAGATGCAGAACTTTTCAAATGCCCTACCAGTCAAAGTTATGACTAATATCACAACTTTAAATATAAGCCCACATCATATTTCTCCATAAAGTCTTTTAGGCATGATCTTTAAGACTACAATGTACATCTTGCTTATGATTAAAATGTAACACCAGTGTTGCATTTATGTAATAATAAATCCAAGTGTACGATACAGTCATCATCAATTGTAGACTTGAAGAGAAATGCAATCGATATTGGTCTTTGAGTCCAGTAGTTTCATAGTTTAAAAGTACTGCTCTTCCATGAGTTATTTGGTGCAAACCTCATTATTATTACTCAGTCATAACTCTAAACATAGAAAAAGAAACTCATTCTATTCAAAACGAAAATTATATTCAAATATTTCTATGGGTGATAGCTTTGCTACACTGATAGTAATGTGCCACAAAATATAGAACATATAAAGATAAAATAAAGCATATTACAAAGCATGAAAAATCATAACATTCTAAGTCACATCAACTCCTGTAGGAGAATGACCTAGCCACACCCTGGTAAAACCTCCTCTCAATTTTTTTCTTCTCTAAATAGAAGAACATCAGCTCCTCCAATTTTTTCATGTAATCAAGTCCCTCATCACTGAGACCATTTCTGCAAAATCATTTCTGCAACTTCTCAAATGCCTTCACATCCTTCCTAAATATTGTGTCCAAAACGGGATAGAATATTTCAGTTGAATCAAAACAGCATCTTAGAAAGGTTTGCCATAACTTTGTGACTTTAGAATTCTCTGCCTCTATTTATAAAGTCCAGGATCCAGCTGCTTTCTTAATTGGCTTCTCAACATGCCTTATCACCTTTGAATAATTTGTGCACAGAAACTCAGGTCACTTTGCTTTTGCACCTCCTTTAGAATTTTATCCTTTATTACATCTTGCCACTCCTTTTTTCCTATCAAAATGTGTCACTTTCATACTTTTCTGTATTCAATTTCATTTGCCATATGTCTGCCCATTTCATGGAGATGCCAGCGTTGGACTGAGGTAAACACAGTAAGAAGTCTGACAACATCAGGTTTCAGTCCAACCAATTTGGGCTTAAATCAGTTGAACTTAAACCTGGTGTTGTCAGACTTCTTACTCTGCCCATTTCACCAGCCTGCCTATGTCCTCAAGACTATCATCCCTCTCACAGTTTACAATGCTTCCAAGTGTTGCGTTATCTCCAACTTCTGAAATTGTGCCAATCGTAACCAAGTCTTTAATAAAGTTCAAGTGAAGCAATAGTCCTAATACCAACTTCAGAGGAATCCCACCATATGCCTTCCTTCAATCCAAAAAACAATGTTCACCACTGTTCTTTCCTGTCACTCAGCCAACATGGTGCCTAGCCATGCAGCCACTGTCCTTTTTATTACACTGGCTTTAACATTGCAAAGAAGTCAGTTATATGCCACTTTATCAAATGCATTTTGGAAGTCCGTGTAACATCAAATATATTATCAATAACCCTCTTTGTTGCCTCATTTAAAAACCTTAATCGGGTTCAGGAACATCGGAATAGCAGTAGGCATTTGGCTCCCTGAGCTTGCTCCACCATTCAATTAGTTTACAGCTGATTATTTACATCAATGCCACTCTCCCGTGCTTCCCCACATTGTTTGGCATCATTATCAATTTCTGTCTTGAACATGCTCAACAACTGAGTTTCCATGGCCTTTAATTCCCCCTCATTTCAGAGGTGATTTACCCCCCAAAAAATTGAGCAGTCTTTCCTAAATTAATGTGCAAGTGAGTGAATTCAGGTTTCTAAAAGCCTTCTCAGCATAGAGGTTAAACTGGCTGCTTTTTGCTGCTGGGCTTATTCTCACATCTTTTTTTGAACAAAATTGTACGTGTGCCCTACAGGGAAGGAAATCGGTCATCTTTACCTGGTGTGGCCAACATTTGATTCCAGATTCATAGCAAATTGATTGACTCTTAACTGCAATGATCTAGCAAACGACTCAGTGCAAGGCAATTACGGCTGGGTGATAAATACTGGTCTTGCCAGCAATCATTACATTGCATGAAAGAACACAGGAAAAGAAAATTGCAATTCTCCAGTCCACTGACATCACCTCTGCATCTAAATATGATTGCCAGATATGACCAGTTCTTACCCCCATACCACCCATATTTCTCTCAGTAACCTTAGTTGCATCAGATCCAGGCCTAGTGATTTAGTATCTTTAAGTGCAAACAACTTTTCTAGTTCCTCCTTTTCATCCCACCCAATGTCTCAACCACCTCTGTTTCACAATAACGTTGTCAGCAACTACTTCATGGTAAAGATGGAAAATACTGAATTAGTAACTTAGCCATGCTCTCTGCCTTCACACATATATCTACTTTTTAGTCCTTAATAAACCTCATTCCTATGCCTAAAGAAGATCTATGGATTTGATACATTTGATGTAACAATATTTGCAGTTTGTTTGCTGATGCCTACCCACTGAGATAATTATGTCTCATGATTTAGAGATATTTTCTATCAATTAAAGATAAATATTTATCAAATTCTTCATTCTTTAGCATGCCCACTTCTATGATTTGATAAAATTTTAGAAAAGCAACAGTTAAATGTTTTTATTTCAAACACGAATTATTAATACATTTTTCAATATTTTCCTTTTAAAAATATCAACACCATGATAATATTAGATTAGTTGCACACTTTTTAAGAGCGTACTGAAATGACTAATCTCAGGAAGATCATGCAACCTATGACCACCTTTGACCTAGAAACAATATAGTTAATAAAAACTGTTACTTCTTTAAAATCTCTGAAATTTGTAACTATTTTTAAGAATACTTGAAAAAGATCTTTAACAGTTTGCAAGATTGTAAAGGGATTAATTGTAATTTTTTGGATAAGAAGAAATACTGGTTCAAGTGTCATGACAACCCATAACCTGGAAGTGGTACCAACAAGAGAATAGTTAAAACCAGAAGTTAGAAGGCTGGCAGACACTTGGGGAGCTAGAAGGTGAAGGTGATCAGCACATAAGTGCAGAAAAAAGAGAAAGCAGAGACAGAAAGAGAAACACAAATTTATTGTGAGAATAACAAGCAAAACAATTTCAAGAAGAGATCAGCTTTTCTATTTGGCAGAAAATGAGATAGCAATTCTTGGAAGTACTGTGGAAGCTGGCTAAAAAGATCTAAAACCTGGAATACTGTGTAAGCTGGCTAAACAGGTTTAAACACCTAGAAAGCTGTGTGAATAGCTCAGAAATGCTAAAGAGCTAAAGTGTTTTGTCAGAAATGGCCAAACCACGAAACAGGACATAATTGGTTGGTGGGTTGAAAAGTGACTCTTGAAAGCTACACTATCAGGAATGTTCTGACGTGAAGATGAGAAGGTTGGTAGATAATCACACCCGAGAAACTCAAAAGTGAAAGTTGTTGTCAGATAGGATTGTTGATCCATTCTGTGTCGATAAAGAAGAACATATTGTGGAACTTTTTAGCTGCATAGTGCTGTAATTGTGTGGGGAATTATGCTTATGTAAAGCATATCTTTGTTATTTTGGCTATTTAAAATGAAATGTACCTTTTTTATTCATGTTTAAATTACAGTGTGAATTGTGTTAAAAGCAAAGCTACAAAAAGTGAAACCTTGTTGGTAATTTCTTGATTTGGAGCTATTCAGTAAATTTGGTTATTGTTTTATAACAACAATCAACAATATAAACTAATAGGTTAATACATAACACAACTAATCAGTATGGCATGACCTCAAACTCAGTGTTCACCCAACAGATCAGAGGTGAGGTCAAGGGGAAATGAGTTTACTTTATACAGGGAGGATTGAAAATTTGGGATCAATGCATCTTGAGTAACTCAAGAAATTATGCATGAGCTGGGAAAAACTTCCAAGGGAAAGGAAGATGAAACTGAATAATGCTTTCATAAGTATGAGCAATGGTGCAGTGTTTTGCATACTAGAACACAATACAAACTCTGATGTAATTAGCCACAGCCAGAATACAGGAAAGGCCATTCCTCAGGTAGGTAGAATAATTTATAGCCCCCAGTAACAATGCAACATTGCTAAAGGGATAGGAGCAGAAATGTTGCTTGCATCTTAATCAAAGAATGGATGGCAATTTTGACTCCCACTATCCAGCAGAAACCAGACAGGCGGTTAAAATCGAACTAGAGGCCCACCCACTGGCCTCTCTTTGCATTCTACATTAAGGACCAAGGATGCACACAAAGCCATTGGAGTCTTTGCTTGAAGATGCATGTCAGACTCTGATGCTATCATCAACACAAGTCCCAAGTGTGGTCTTAACATAAGACCTGAGCAGAGAAAAAGCGTTATGGTTCCCAGCAGGCCAGAGTCAAATAGAGCTGGAAGTCTAAGTTTGTTATATGTTTTTTCTCCTTATGGGCCAAAAGATACAACAGTGTTCCCCCTGGTGTCACAAGCAAATCCAGGTTCTCTCTTGAGCCGTACTCATCCTCCCTACCACAATACCCACCTGGCCCCTCTTAGCTAACCATTTGCCTTGGGTTTGTGGGCCGTTCCACTTTGTTCCTATCAGACTTTCTGCAGTTCAATTTTAAAAATTGGGGTGCCACAAACAATTAATGCAAAGTTTGCCACCAGTATATTAGTGAAGGCTAATTTGTTGGGCCTCCCCACTTGCACTTCTGGACCTGTTGATCACTCATTTGGCCACATACATAGCCAGAAGTTAAAATTGACCTTTAATTAATGTGCAAAACGGAAGAGAAAATAAAGGTGCTACACTGCTAAAGATTAAAACAACCTAAACAAATGCATTTGAACACATGTTACTTGGTCTAACTATGAACAAATATGAACTTAAAATCCAACCACAGACAGAAATAGTGCCATATTCTATACACAAAATTTCTCTACAACACAATGCAACAGAATTATTAGCGCGCCACATCATAAACATAAAACCAAATGCTCAAGCACCATGTATTTAGTTATTGCTTTGATTTTAATTCTATAAATAGGACCACTTAATTAATTAGCAAATGAATGAAACTATTGAACATGATTACTGTTTCAATTCATTATTCAGATTTAGCAGATCAGAAATTCAAACAAAATAATCAGTTCAAAGGATGATAGTCTTGGTACATGAATGAGATTTGGGAAAAGATCAAAGGCAGTACATCATAAAGTTGCTAGGAAACATACTACTTAGACCAAAGTTCCACTGCACTGCTCTAAATATTTTTCCTGTTTCAAATACTCAGATTAAAATAATAAGACCAGTATTAATAAAGAGTTTATCATCAGCAGGAAATTAGTTGACATCAGCATTGAGAAGTAATTCACTTATTCACAACACATTTTTAAGAAAACATCTAAACTTTGTAATATGCCTGTCCTTTTATTTACAAAACTACTGTCCTCACAGAAAAGTCATCTATAAAAACCATGCCAATCCACAGCATGTAACAGTACCCAAAAGTAAAGTTTGTCCAATCTGAAGAAATATTTCTTCAATCAGAGCATCGAAATAGAGATCCAATTTATAAATAATGAGTCTTGACTAATTCCAAAAATACCAACAAATGAGTTACTATACTATATCCTGAATATTAGACCACAATAGTTTTACAGTCTTTTGGTGAGATCCATCTGCTGCTTCTAAGTGTATATTCAAGTAAAGTAGATAACAGTGGTGAAACAGAGGTAATCAAAAGGCACTTACCAGATCATGATTGGTTGAATTAGAGTCATCTTCTGGGAAAGGTATGTAAACAGCTAAGGCCACACAGTTGGCAAAAATAGCAATCAATATAAAGATATCAAATGGCCTGTATGTCATGTTAAGGAATTAATTGTTTAAATAACAAAAACTAAATAATTAATGAAGCCAACAGATATTATCAAAACTCAAAAGAATGAATAATTTATATCTTGATTTTTCATAAAAACTCAAATTATTGCATGTTTCAAAAAGCATGGAATGAAATTTAGTATTCTAACTACAATTGATTTTGACAAATTTATACAAAAGGAAACTAACTGAGTTAAAGTGATTATATATTTTGCTACAATTAATAGGTCATAATTTGCTGTACCAGGATGTCTAATAGCGCATTCTTGTTTAAACTTGACTTTGCACATTTGGATTTTCAAATATTTTATGTGGTAAGCAGTTGAAAATGCAAGCTGATAACAATGCTCTGAGGTAAACAGCATCTGGGATCTGAGTGAACAGGGGGAGTAACAGTACATCTCTTTAACCAGATTAAACAATTGCAAAATTAATACCATGAACATTGGGAATGAAGCGCAAATTCAGGGTGTAAATTCGGATTAGCAAATTTAATGTTAAATCAGGGTCAATCAAATAGGACTTTAATAAGGAATAGATTTAAACCATTTCAGAGGTTAATTTTCAGTAAATTGAAATGGGTACTTGCTCTTTAACTTAACCTTTAGTGGTGCATTGAGTTTATTTATAACATGCAAATACAGCAAATTTATACCAATCAATGCACTCCAAAGGTGAAGCAGAAACAAAAGGCCTTTTGCGCAAAGTTCATAGTGGAACAGCACAACTCGCACAGTGACTTTTGGATAATGTCATTTAACTGTACATCTGTCCCTCATCTTTGAACCATTTATGCTTAAATAGAGCACACTAAGTCTCTTTGTAATTTTGACAACGAAATCAGGTAATTGCTCCAACAAAATAATCTGAAGGAAGATCATTTTTTTGAATGAAATATGCAACACAATTAAAATATACAGTGTTGTTTATTTGTACAGGAAGAATATTTGTTCCTATTGGAAATGATGAAACCTAATGGATTTTTCTCATGGTCCCATAACACAGAACATGATTTTTGAGCAAATAACAACTATAATTTGCATAAAACTTCACATTAGTTTCAGTATTTCCAGTGCTAATTTCCTTAATACAATGTTTTGTCAATTATCTTAAATATGTGTTAGTTACCAACCCTATCAACAGTGGAAACAGTTTCTCCCTATTTACATTATCAAATGCTTCAGAATTTTGAACAATAATCAAGTCTTCCTTGAATAAATCAAATTCCCCATTTTAATAGTTAATTCTGTGGCAAGTTTTGTTCCCAGTGATTCTGCAAATATAGCTACTTTAAATCATTCAATGTATTTCAATGGTAAGCCAGAAAGCAAGGTACATTTTTTGCAATGATAAAATTAGAACACTGCAACAGGGGCAGCAATACTTGGATTTTTGAATTTACCAACTGCCATTCACCTGAAATAATTGTACTATTTTCAGAAAAGACAAGCATCATAAGCTTTTTTTGTATTAAAAACCTAACTACAACTACTGTTAATACAGTTACATTAAAATATTCTAGCTTCAAGCTGGTAATAATAGTACAATAGTGAAATATAATGCATTATTGCTGATTTTTATGGAATTGTAGAATGGTTACATTTGGTATCATGTTTCTACTAACTCTCTGCAAGATCAAGTCACTTGGTGCCGCTCCCCCCAGCTTTTCCCCATAGTCTTGCATTTTTTTTTACCCTTTTCAGATAATGATCCAATTCCCCTTTGAAAGTTGCAATTGAATCTTCCTCCATTCAGCTAGTGCAAAGTTCTGGCAATGTCAATTGATAGGTAGATTATTCCATTTTGTTCTAAGTTTCTTTGAAAATTTAAAATTAAATCCCCAAAATGATTACTTGGGATACAAATGCAAAATATTATAAATCATGGAATTTTAATGTTTGGTGCAGTTATCCACTTCAGAAAATCAGTTGTTAGGCAATTACTTCAGATGAAAGGTCATCCACATGAAATTTTAACTATCCACACTTGCTGCCTGATCTCTTGAGAATTTACAACATTTTGTTTTCATTTATTTTAGATAACTTACATATTTTACCAAGTTAACTTACCAAAATGTGTGTCATTTGGAGACATCTATAATGATCGAAGTTGTAAAATTTTGGACAAACATCATGCCTACTGTGTTTGATTTCACCTTCAAATAAAGAGTGGAACATAGTGATTGTGTACAGGTGTAACGGGATTGGACACAGAAATATCTGTTTTCTAAGAAATTTTTTTCAATTGAGTTCGTTTATTCAATGTGTTGATTTTCTTTGCTTTTTTAATAAAATGTTGCTATAAAATTTGAGAATGGCGTTTGTAGGAGATTAGGGTTACATGAAATTCACTGAATAATCAATATATTTAATTTCCACTGCAAGTAGTTTCGCTGAGGATTTGCTACCATTTTGTCTGCAAAAACAGTTCTAATATGTTTAGTGGAATTTAATGTGCAGTATGTAAATTGTGCGATGACCTTGCAGGAACATACTCAAAAAGTAGAACACGCAGCTAATGATTTTTCACAGTGTTGTATTGAAGCCCCTGCGCACTTCATATACGTTGCCAAGAGCTGTGGAAAAGGATACTTCCATTCTACTATATTAATACAGGCTCTTCTAATGGGATTGTTGAGATTTAAGCAGAATAGGGCACGGGCCGGCCTGTTGTTCACAGTGCTGCCCTGCTGCTTCTTGCTCTTGGCGAATTGCTGGCGTTTTTTTTGGGCTGCTGCGCTGCTGAATTCCTTGGTCGACTTCATGTTTGCGGCAGCTTTAGCCTGCCTAGCCGCGTCAATAGCAGCTTGCCAGGATAGTGCTGCTGGCCTCGGCGGTTCGGAGTTTGACTGGAGACCCGGTCCGTCGCTAGGTAGCGGGAGTCTGTTGCTGGCATAATTTACTCCTGTGATTTAAAGAAAGACGTAATCAGATGTGGAAGTGACCTTTTCATAATACATAAAAAATACACTGCCAATTCGGTATAATGCCTTAAAGCAACCCTTTAACGAATCCATTTTTGAAACAGCGACAGCAAATACAACAGGGAAATCATGGTTTTATTATTTAAATATGACAGACGAGCGAATTAAGTGAAAACAAGCAAAAAAAACCATTATAACAGTTCAACAGCTGGCAATATTGCTAGATTACAAATACACATTTCAAGGGTATATTCAGTGAGGTTTCATGTTACTACCGCCTTATACATACACACACAAATCTGAAACAAAATGCATTTATTTAAACAGATGAAGGCGGCGTATGTATCTTTCTGCTACATTAACTGTCACAAAATGTATTCCAATGAAGCATGTGGTATTTTTGAAGCGAAGTCGGCAATACTCATAACCAAGGTCTATTCCTCTTTGTCAGCATTGCCACATTGAACCTAATGTGGATTAGATAACTGTTTTTGTAAAAAGTTCTGTAAAAAAATCAAAATGTTTATTAACAATCATTGCACTGCCTGTCAAACTCCTGTGTCGAGGTTCAACCTAATTATTTTGATCCAAAACAATGACTGAGACTCCTTTTGTTTTAAACTCCTTTGTAGTGAAATATCTCTTGTGAATCAAATAGAAAGAAAATAGCTCAGGGCAAATGTCAGATGTATTAATTAAAATCTTCGAAGTCACTATCTCGAGCATCCTTGATTGTGCTGCTGTTATGATCGAACCTGGGGGACATTTACCTTCGTAGGGCTCCTTTAATTCATACATTCTCACGCCACCTTTGTATTACATCAAACAAAAAAAAACTGACTAAAAACCAAACGACGAGGTGGCTTTTCATCCCCCGAGCCCCATGATGGTCAAACACCGGCGGCTATTTCGGTCCTCTCCGGTCTGCTATCCAGCATCATTGTAACATCCGGGGTTCTGCCGGTGCTTCAACCGACGGCTTTCATCGCGGTTCCCGGTGCGGGTGCGGGTCTGGATACCCGTCCCTCTTGGCCGGTCTCCTCCGGCCAGCTGCTGCTGAGGCGACTTGTCGGCCTGACTCGGTGAGAAGGGAGCGGAGGGGAGAAGCACGAGCGAAGCTGCGGACTGAGCTCGAGCGCTGATTAACTAAGGGGGGCATGCGCGAGCGCTCGTGAGGTGGGGGGGGGGTAGGTGGTGGAAAGAACTGGGAGCCGTGCGAGATGCTGAGAGGCACGCGCTCGGCGGTTGGTGTGGGTGAGGGGAGGGGTTGGTGGGCGGGCGCGCGAGACATCGAAGGGCACGCGCTCGGCGGTTGATGGGTGCGCGCCGTGACGGCGCCGCGCGCAGATGTCCTCTGGAGCACCAGCATCATCGAGCAATGGGGGAGTTTTGTAAAAGCGATCAGGCGGCGGCGGCAACGGCGGAGGAAGGGAGACTGGAGGAGGCCGATCACACCGATTCCCAAATCGGTGTTAGCGACCCCACGGCAGACGATACCGCACCCGCCCGCCGACAAGTAAGCCCGAGGTACCCTGAGCATTGGACTGAGGGTAGGGGCACTATTACCGAGCAACGCCGTAGAGGATGTGCTCATTCACCCCACCACCCCCCCCCCTCCCCACAGCAGGACACCATTAATTCTTATGAGTTTATATAATAACTTCCATTAGGGGAATACATTCTGCTGCCAACCATGTAAAATTAATAATTCGGATGCATTTTTTTATTCATGACTTGGGATCGTCAGTGTCAAGGAACATCATCTGAAGTTCTTGAAGCGAAGTAAAAAAACGTTCGTCTCTACCGCATAAGAATGCCAGCATTTTGCTTTTCAGGAACACCTTTGACGTTTTTTTCTCTCCAAATGTGAAAAAAACATTGTTTCGAAGCTTTAAAAGTTACATGCATGTAATGCATTTTGAAAACTAAAATATATTGAAATGCATTGGGCTTTGAAGAATCTTACCACGCACCCATACTCACTGATTGGACCTTTCCGTCATTGTTATCACTATGAATGCCAGGAGAGCAGCTCCAAACCCTTCCGCATCTACATTGTCCAGCACATTAATAAGTAATAACAATGATTTGTTAAACATCCTGCCTTAAGTCTCCTTGTGAAAATATTAGGGTTGATCTTGGATTGTGCTGCACTTGTTTCTGGAGCACAGCCTACCAATTTAGCACTGAGGTTGTCTGCACCCAAACTACACAGTTGTAAGTCCCGCTTTCTAAATTCAGGATGCCCACCTATTCAGGCATTCAAGACAAACATTAGGCCCTGCCCCACTCAAGGTTCTTGACCAACTGTGCAGTCACCAATGAATGGAAAAGGCACCACTTCTAGAGCCAAAGGAACTTAAATGCACTCCCCCCAAATCCCGAAGCATCGTGACTCCAAAGTACACTCAAACTCTTTTCTTTCGGGGCTCACCCAAGGCTCAGGGTCACGTGCACTTCGACATTAATGTTCACTTGATCATCAAGCTGCTGTGGAACAAATGTCTGCACCCCCCAACTTAGGTGAGGCTCTAGACACAATTTTGATCAAGCTTTTTGCTAGCCAATTCTGGTACAGGGGTTTTCCGGTGCCTCGTTTCCACCGTATGTCAGCAGTAAATAATTTCTACACTTTTGTTACTTTTAAATATGTTATTTCAGAAAGCCAGTCGTCGAACTCAAATGATAAAGGTTAAACCATTCATTATCATGTTCCCCATAAGATAGTCTGCTGTGATCCATTGTCATCTCTGAGTCAAGGGGTTTCAGGGGGTTCAAGTCCCACTCAAGAGACTGAACACAAAACCTGGGCTGAAATTCCTGTGACCCAGTTTCTTTTCACCAATTGCACAGCACTGAACTGAGAGCTCAAAGGTTTATTTCTTGCAATGCTGATTGTGTTACATTGTATTTATAAAAAAAAACAAATTGCAAGATATTTGATGCCGGAAAAATGCCTTCGGGGCCAAGCTGATGCTGATGGGATGAGAACGACATGAGAGAATGATAAGTGATAAGAGGAAATGAAGGATGAAAAATGGGGATTAGGAGAAGAGTCATAGAAGGAGGGGCTATGAAAAGTTAATCCTTACACTAAGTTCTGTTTCATTTCATCCCAAACATTGTCAGCCATTCAAGCTTGATTTTCCCATTGACTATTGCTTGTACCTCCCACTGAACAACATCCACAATTCAGAACAATATTATGAGATAGAGAGAGAAAGAGAGAACAGGGTAGAGCAAGACCCAGAAAAGGAGTCTGAGAAGGAGATAAGTAAAGGGTTACATAAAAGTTAAGCAGAAAAAGAACAGCATGAGGCAGAGAATGAAAGAGGAAAGGCAGAGAACAATTAACACTAAAGAAAAGGAGACTCAGTAACATCTGATTTACTGTAAGAGGCGACAAAGCAGAACAAATTATGTTAAGTATATTAACTGGTTCTAGAATTTTTGGTAGAATTTTTTGAGGAGGTGACGAAAACGGTGGACGAAGGGCGAGCCGTTGATGTCGTCTACATGGATTTCAGTAAGACGTTTGACAAAGTCCCTCATGGAAGGTTAGTTGAGAAGGTCAAGGCTCATGGGATACAAGGACAGGTAGCTAGATGGATAAGTAACTGGCTTAGTAATAGGAGACAGAGAGTAATAGTGGAAGGGTGTTTTTCTAGCTGGAGGTCGGTCACTAGTGGTGTGCCGCAGGGCTCCGTACTGGGACCTCTTCTATTTGTAATATATATAAATGACTTGGAAGAGGGAGTAAGTGGAGTGATCAGCAAGTTTGCAGACGATACAAAGATGGCTGGACTTGCAGATAGTGGGGAGCATTGTCAGGCGATGCAGCAGGACATTGATAGGCTGGTAGCTTGGGCAGATAGATGGCAGATAGAATTCAATCCTGATAAATGCGAGGTGATGCATTTTGGGAGAAAAAATGTAGGGGGGAAGTATATGATAAAGGGTAGACTTATTAAGAGTATAGAAACACAGAGGGACCTGGGGGTGCAAGTGCACAAGTCTCTGAAGGTGGCAGAGCAAGTGGAGAAGGTTGTGAAGAAAGCATTTGGTATGCTAGCCTTTATAGGAAGGGGTATAGAGTACAAGAGCTGGCCTTTAATGTTGCAGTTATGTAAAACATTGGTTAGACCTCATTTGGAATACTGCGTCCAGTTCTGGTCGCGGGTAGACGTGGGAAATCAGGGTGGCGGCGCAGGCTCGTTAGGCCGAAGGGCCTGTTTCCCATGCTGTTTCGTTCTTTTTCTTCTTACTACTGGAAGGACGTGGAGAGTCTGGAGTGAATACAGAGGAGGTTTACTAGGATGCTGCCTGGTATGGAAGGTCTGAGTTATGAGGAGAGGTTAGGCAAATTGGAACTGTTTTCCTTAGAAAGACGTAGACTTAGAGGAGATCTAATAGAGGTATACAAGATTATGAGGGGTATAGATAGCGTAAACAGAGTTAAGCTTTTTCCTAGGTTAGACTCAAATAGCACAAGGGGTCACGGGCTTAGGGTGAGGGGGGGTAAGGTATAATTTGGATGCTAGAGAGAGTTTTTTCACACAGAGGGTAGTGGGGGTATGGAATGCGCTGCCAGTAAAGTGGTGAAGGCAGGCACTCTGGAGTTATTTAAGAAATACTTAGATGGGCACAGGAACAGAATGGGAATGGAGGGGTATAGAAAACTGATTTAAAATAGGGATCATGAGCCTTGGGAGTCCCTGGGAAGTGTGTAAATAGACAATGATATTGATGTACTTGTTTTTATCCTACAGGTGCTTTGGTTCACCTCGTTGTCTAACAAGGGGCATACACACGATGGGTCATGAGAGGGCTGCTCTTCAATTTTTTTCGAGAGTATTCTAGTGCTTCACGTCATTAGTGTATGCTTGACCTGGACCATTTGATGGGCAACACGACAGCCCAGTGACTATCACCGTGCTGTGCAGATACATGGATTTGGGCCTGTGTCTGAGGGAGTTTGCGCATTCTCCCCGTGCTTGCGTGGGTTTTCTCCAGGTGCTCCAGTTTCCTCCCACATCCCAAAGATATGCTCTTAGGCTAATTGGCAAAACAAATTCTCCCTAAATTTTCTCAAATTTGGTTTTTAATCCATAGATCTATAAACATAGACAGGGATCACAGGTAGAGGTGGGAACATCGGGGTGGCGGCATGGGCTCGTTGGGCCGAAGGGCCTGTTTGCCATGCTGTTTTGTTCTTTGTTCTATCTTCATATTCTTTCCCCACAAAAACCTTAACTCCTCTTTATCTAAGATACCCCATCCCCATTATTCCCCTACCAATATATTTTGAACAACATATTGGGAGATTGATTAGTTATTGTAAATGTACATGGCAAAGGAGTTACCTTTGGATATCACAACAAAGGATTTTAATGGTTTAGCTCATTAAAGCAGAATCAGACAGAACTACGTTATCTCCATCCATGTTCTGTGAAGGTGGATGAAAGTCATGTTTTTGTCCCTGTTAGTCTGTAAACAATGTACCTCAAAAATTAATTAACAGATTTCAACAAAATCAAGAAAGAACTGATTAGTTTTTGGCAAAGATGTGGGTCCAGATCCTGAAATGTTTTAAAAGATCATTAACACTTGACTTTTTTAAAAAGAATGTTGTGGGTTGTTTTATTTAGAATATAGTTAGATTATTTTCAGATGTTCTGGATCATGTCAGCTGCTGTGGTGCAATTTGTCACCGCTGTCAAAATGTGATAGAATTTTCTGTGCAGATTGTCAGATGTGGATTGGCCTGAAACCTCCTCAATGGAATGGAAGCTCTTCATAAAACTATTTCTTTTTTTAATTTGCAACAACCAGACAGGGGAAAATCTCAAGGAAAAGCTGCATAATTCTAATAAGGTTGAATTAACAAGCATGGAAGGGCCATGCACACTACTTAATGGCTTCATCGCTGGTTTGTTATGGAATATTATTATAGAGTAAAAATAAATATATCTACATAAAAATGTTTTTGTTTAGGATGACATTTTTAATGATACAATTATATTTATATGTTTAAATGAACAATTCAAAATACAATAGGTGGCATTAATTCCAATGGGAGTTTAGGAGTGTAATGCTCTCTTGTGGCTGTCATGTGGATAATCTTTAGATGAAAGAACCTAATTGATTCAACTAATTTAGAATAAACATCAAACAAACTATTTTAATTAAGTCCTACATTGTAAATATTAGAAAATAAATAAGAGCTATATATTATAACAGATATTTGGTAAAATCAATCAAGTGTCACCAACTGATATATTCTAAATTGGAGATTGAATTCAGTTACTGTTTATGTCATTTAATAAATAACATTCAGAGCAAGAGGTTCCAAATTTTTAGCAGAATTAAATAATCAGCGAACAAAGTCAGGCACAAGCACTGCTTTGAAGCATCAATGCATCTCTACAATGCAGTAGGAGGCTATTTTACCCATCAAGTCCACACCAACTCTCTAAAAGTCCATCTCACCCAGGCCCACCCCTCCACAACAATATCCCCATATTTCTATGCATTACCCTGACTTATCCATCTAACTTTTGCATCTTTGTAACACTAAGTGGCAGTGTATCATGGCCAATCCAATTAACCTGCTCATTTCTGGACTTTTAGACCTTTAAACCAATGCAGATATGGGACGAACATGCAAACTCTATACAGACTGCCACTTAAGACTGGAATCGAAACCAGGTCTTGAAGTACTGTGAGGCAGCTGTGCTGACCACTGTGCCGATAGTAGTCATGATGTAGAGATGCCAGCGTTGGACTGGGGTAAACACAGTAAGAAGTCTGGCAACACCAGGTTTAAATCCAACCGATTTATTTGAATAGTAAACTTGCAAGCTTTCGACTCTATGGCCTTCGTCAGGTGAATGAGGTGTTCTGGTCTCCAATAGCACACATACTAGCACAGATAGTTTACAGATTGCTGATTAGAATGCGAATCTTTACATCTAACCTGCTATTCAAGTCTTAAAGTGGCTAACAATGTGAGTGGAAGGAGCACTGAGCATAGGTTAAAGAGATGTGTACTGTTTCCAGACAGCACAGTGAGTGAGGTTTTTTGCTAACCCAGGCAAGTCATGGGAGTTACAGATAGTGTGACATGAAGCCAAGATCCTTATTAAGACCGTCCTCATGTGTGCGGAACTTGGCTATCAGTCTCTGCTCAGCGGCTCTGCGCTGTCGATGACACACGCTGCCTTCACGACACACGCCATCCTGACTTTGAAATATGTTGCCATTCTTTCATTGTCACAAAATCAAAATTCTAGAACTCTCTATCTAACAGCTGGTTCATCACATGATCTGCAGTTGTTCAAGAAGTCACTCACCATCATCTTCCAAAGAGAGTTAAGGATGGGCAATAAATATTGGCATTGCCAGAGGTATGAAATTCCAGAAATTCATAAAAAAAGGTACTTTGATGAATTTCAACCAGTTACCAGGCTATTTAACAGGTATAAATATTGAACATTAATCCAGTTGCAAGAGTGTGCAAAAATTGAACAAAATTGGCTGAATGCCAAATTTGAAAAAGAATATTTGTTGATGTACATGCAAACAACCTCTGTTCTGGAGAATGGTAGCAGATTTTAGGATCGGGGAACAACTACATAATTACATAAAGGAGGTTGCAAATATGACATTGTATCACTCAAGAATGAAGGCAGTGGAGAGTTGACTCGACATTAGAGTTTGAGCAACATAAAGATGAGTTAAAAGTTAAGGCCAAATATTGTTGTAAAGTAGCAGTACAGGATATATATAGATATGCAGAAAAGTAATACTTGTAACGAATCCAACTATTCTGGCACTAATGGTAACATGAAATAGTGAGGTAGCAGAAATAAAACATGCTGAATTATGTAAATGATGTTATCTATAGTGATGAAGCAATTTTACAGCAGAAAGTAATTTCTCTCTGCCAATGTTTTGTGTTCAAAATGAAAACCTCAAACTTAAATTTATTGCTGTTATACTTAAATTCCTTAATCTAGTGACTCTTATGTCTGTAACCTCTGACCAAAATTCCCCTCAATTTTGTGGTCCACTAACACCAGAGTCTTGTACATCTCTCTCCTCATCTCACAATTAGTAGATATACTTTCAGCTGCCAGATCTGAATTGCGGAATTTCCTCTTTAAAGTTTTCCAATTCACTTTTCTCTTTAAAAAGTATCTTTTTAACTAAACATTTGGTCATCCTAATCTCATCTTTGGATCAGCATTCACATATTTTCTTTGCATGTTCATGAAGCATTTTGGAATATTTTTCATTGTTATATAAATGCAAGTTGTTCTTAAACTTGCTGCATCAATTTATGAGGAAGCAATAGTTGATTTATTTTGGAGAGAGAATCAAAAAGCATTGTTATTGTGGAATTTGGTAGGTGTAGAACTATTGGTGTGTTCAAAACTAATCATATTTTATGACGTTTGCAGTATGTTAGATCAATCCTGTTACACATTGTGTGCAACTGTTTAACAGTGGATATTGCAGTGATGCAGTCCTTAAACGGACAAATAATTGCATGTACTCACAATGTCCCACCTGTTCTCCTCATTGAGGATAGAAAATGCAGTGGTTGACCACATGAACCTGAATAACACTCACTACTCCAACTTGAAATGGGGAATAGCGCAGAAAAATACTATAGGAAAAGATAAGAACATAAGAAATAGGAGCAGGAGTAGGCCATACAGCCCCTCGGGCCTGCCCCGCCATTCAATAAGATCATGGCTGATCTGTAGTGGTTCAGTACCACTTTCCCGCTTTCTCCCCTTAACCCTTAATTCCCTTGTCAATTAAAAACCTATCCACTTTTGACTTGAACATATTCAGTGAGGAAGCCTCCACCACCTCATCAGGCAGAGAATTCCAAAGATTCACCAGCCTTTGCGTGAAGAAACCCCTCCGCAACTCCGATCTGAACCTCCCCCCCCCCCCCCACCCACCCAGCTCCCCGCAGCTAATCTTGAGGCTGTGCCCTCTAGTCCTGCTATCTTTGCTAAGCGGGAAGAGTGTCTCAACTTCTACCCTATCCATCCCCTTCATTATCTTATATGTCTCTATAAGATCCCCTCTCAGCTTTCTAAACTCCAAAGAATACAAACCTAGCCTATTCAGTCTCTCCTCATAATCCAATGCCCTCATCTCCAGTATCAGCCCAGTAAACTTTCTCTGCACCCCCTCCAAGGCCAATATATCCTTCCTCGAATGTGGCGACCAAAACTGCACACAGTACTCCAGCTGCGGCCTCACCAGCACCCTATACAGCTGCCACAGAACCTCCCAACTTTTATATTCTATCCCCCTAGCTATAAAGGCCAACATTGCATTCACCTTCTTAAGCATCTGCTGCATCTGCATACTGTGTTTTTGCGATTTGTGCACAAGGACCCCCAGGTCCCTCTGCATCGTTGCATGCTGCAGCTTTTCTCCATTTAAATAGTAGTCCTTCCTACCATTATTCTTACCAAAGTGGATAACCTCACACTTGCTAACATTATACTCCATCTGCCAGGTCCTCGCCCATTCACTTAACCTATCCAGATCCCTCTGCAGGCTTTCCACACCTTCCATTCAATTTGCTTTTCCACTCATCTTTGTGTCATCAGCAAATTTCGTCACCCTGCACTCTACCCCTTCCTCCAGATCATCTTTGTAAATGGTAAATAGTTGAGGCCCCAGCACTGAACCTTGGGGCACTCCACTAGTCACCAGCTGCCAATCAGAATAGCACCCATTAATACCTACCCTCTGCTTCCTATTGGACAACGAATCATCTATCCAGTCTAAACCTTACCCCCGACTCCCTGCACCTTAACCTTCTGCAGCAATCTTTTGTTAGGCACCTTATCAAATGCTTTTTGGAAATCCAAAAGCACCACATTCACTGGTTCCCTTCTATCTACCGCACTAGCCACTTTCTCATAGAGCTCCAATAAATTCTTCAAGCACGACTTCCCCTTAACGAATCCGTGCTGCATCTGCCTGATCAAACCGTTCGTATCCAGGTGCCTCGTTATTTCTGCTTTGACTACAGATTCAAGCATTTTTCCTACTGCAGATGTTAAACTAACCGGCCTATAATTCCCTGCCTTCTGTCTGCTACCCTTTTTAAGCAGCAGCATAACATTAGCCGTTTTCCAATCTTCCGGCACTTTTCCGAAGTCCAGGTAATTTTGAAAGATAATTACCAGGGTATCCACTATCACCTCTGCCATTTCTTTGAAGACCCTGGGATGCATTCCATCGGGTCCCGGGGATAATTGTGATATAAAGAAGAACAAAAATGAGCCATTCAGGTAGAGATTTAAGTGGTGGGTCATAAAAAATGGCCAATAGGGGGACATAGTTCGGTATACTAAATGAGTGGAAATACAGATCTTAGTGCACCTGTCTTCCAATGGATAGTATTAAAGCAGCAGCATAACATAATGGAGATTTGTAAGATGATGTGGGGGATAAATAGAGTAGACGTGCGAGACTATGTCCTCAGGTGGATGTAGCTGTTACAAGGGAGCAGAACTATAATGTTCATGGTGGGGGATATAGAAGGGATGTCAGAGGTAGATTCTTTACTCAGAGAGTGGTTGGGATGTGGAATACATTGCCTGCTATGATAGTGGAGTCAGACACTTTCAAGCGGTTATTGGATAGGCACATGGAACCACCACAATGATAGGGAGTGGGATAGCTTGATCTTGGGTTCGGACATAGTTTGGCACAACATTGAGGACCAAAGGGCCTGTGCTGTACTGTTCTGTGTTCTATGTTCTATCACAACATAAAATCATTTGCTTCAGTACATCCATTGGAAAATGGTTTCAATAGTGACTAAAGCTGATACTAATGAAAATTTTTTTTTTTAAATTTGCCACATAATTAAATGATGTGGCAGTAGGATACACTGAAGTCTGCCATTGAGTACTTGATAACATCAATGGCCTCTGCAGTGTATATCTTGATTATGCATGTCATTGGGACTATTTCTCATGGATGATCCCACTTAAGACATAAGACATAATGCTGAAACTCCAGTATGTAATTATGAGCAACTTCAAATTGATTAAAGAGTTTCAGGCCCTACTTTTTTGCTATCTACATCAGTGTCTGTGTGAAGCAATGCTCTCCACCAGTGACGCAAATGAAGTTGCATGGAGCAGCTGATTGGTACTCACTTTGGTCGCAATTCTGTGCCTCCCACAAACCCCTAAACAAGTGACAGTAGATGTTTTCTCTGAATGCAGTGAACTCCAGTGAAGCAGACCCAGGGCAGTGGCACAAGCGCATCCAAATTGATCATAGTATAAATAGCACTTTTCCATATGCCCTGCAGCTTGCCAGTTGTCAATGTAGTCACCCACCAGTGCTATTCCCTCATCTAACAGTATACTTATTACTTGGATAATACCTAGCCAAATAAAATAAATTCACATTTAGTATACAATCTGTCATTCTTTCATTAAAGTAGAAAGTATCAGATGTTCAAAAGCAGCCTAAAAAAAATTAAGTCTGAAAATTTCCCCTGTGGACACAAGAAATATTCTTGTCGTATATAAGGTATGCGTAAGTGATAGCCATTAATACATAAAATATAGGTAACAATCTCTGCAGGCATTTGTGGTGTGCATGGGATCTATCAGCCATAGCCTCTTTGATGAGTCTGACCCTCATTATGCATTACCTTATTCATTATGCCTAAGTAGTTGGCTCTGTTGTAGTACATTTGCTGCCTGCAATAGCATGTACTATGAGTCATACAGAGTTGTTGAGTTTTTTTTTGTCCTCTGTATTCCCAAAGCTGCCTTATCCTCCTGCCTCTACGTGATGATGACTCCATCTTCAATTGCTATTTGTGTCTCATATAATAGTCGGGGAGAAATGCTAACAAAATAATAGATATCAGAAAAATTGCAAACATTGTGATGGAAAATTAAATCAGAAAAGTGTTAGCTATGATAAAGTTTTCCATTTTACGTGATTTAACACATAGTTCATTTTATTAAATGGGGGGAGTACAACTCTTTACTTTTCCATTTCTGCCTCCGCCTTTAAAAACTATCTGTTTCATCTAATCATCTCTCTCTCTCTCCAGCCATCATTTAATATTCTCATATATTCTCATTTGTGAAGCACCTTGGGATGCATTTGTGTTAGTGGCCTCAATGTCCATTTTGATAGGGAGAAAGCTCCCCATTGCCAAAGCTGCTGTGGTAACACTTTGAATAGTTCTCCATGATTAAACTTGCTGACCTGGATTTATTCTTTTAGCTGTGTGTTGGTGCACAAGTTCATAAATATGGTTTTAACAATGCCCTAATGTTAGTCAGCAATGATAGTTATGCTTCTTACTCTTTTTGGAGCTGCATTGTCCAATAGGATTTCTTTTTGGCAACTTAAGCACATCTGCTTCTTCACAAAAATTAATAAAGGGAACAATGTTAAAATATGACTCACTTCAAGGAGCCGTGATAGAAATCGGTTTTACCATTTTCCTCTTTTTCATCTATTCCTCTTTTTTAGTAAGGAAACTGATATAATCTTGACAAATCAAAATGTAATTAAACACAAATGAAAAGCTTAAACTTGCTTAACTTTGCTGATTTACTTTTCTTGTCCACATTTGTTTGTGATTCTTTTTCTATGATTTCCCCTTATTTTGTTAACATAAGGGCACCACTGCTGACATACAACAGGTCAGTTAATTGTTTTAGAGCCTATTCATTTCACACATATACTTATAAGGGAGATGTTGCATAACACTCTTGAGATATTCTAAAAAAAAGCTCTAAAATAATTACTTTTGCCAGAAATCATGGGTTCAAATTACTCTACATCTAACAACTAGAATATTTATTATTTTCACCCAGTTTTATGGTAGTGTTGCAATTATATCTTTTAAATCAATTCCTTCAAAATTTGGAAAATGATAGCTATCAAATTATAGCTAATGCACTTATTTTGAATTATAATAATATTGACTAGAAATGCATCTGTAAAGTATGTTATTGTAAATTGGAATACACTATTCATTGGAGTTACCGCTGTCAATATATTTGTATTAATGCAATAATGCTCAATTAGAACTTAAATTCTTGTCAATTCATAGAGAACTTGAATTGAAGATGTTTTTAAAGATATAATTAGAGTCTGTAAAAACCATTGTTTTTAAAGGGAGGCTTTAATATAATTTAGTTCCATTAAATGTCTAAGTATACTGTAAGTCATTGTATAAATTCACAACATTTTTGTTCAAACTTTTAAAAGACTCTTCACTAATTTGTACATGTTAATGGTATTAAGTTACAAAAAACTAGTCACTCTATCTGCATGGCCTAGATTTTGTGAAATAGTTGCACATTGAGTGTTAAATTATAACTGAAACCTGCTTAAGAGAACAAGAAAGTTAAATTTACACAAACAGGATGAATGTTTTATTTAGGTTAATCAACTAATTGTAACATTGGATAATAAACAATTTCAAATGTTATTTTCTGGACAAAATTTGATGAGATAATTATTTTTTCTAAAAACACTTTAATTTGTTCTTTCGTATTTTAAAAAAGCAGCATGTCTAAGATCAATAGTTCAATTAATCATCTTTGTTAATTGCAAACATTGTGTTTACAAATTTCCGACTTGAAACATAGATACAATATATTCTGCTGCGAAGGCGTTACTTCCTGGCAACAGTGAAATATTCCAACTATTTATTATGCCCATCATGTTAAATACAATTAGCAGTAAATTATATTATTTTAATAGTATATTAATTAAGTTATTGATCGGTTCTTATGCTTACGGCAAGCATGCTTGAATTTAACATAAAAAGGAAAAAAAATAAAGTTTTGTATGATTAAAATAATAATAATTATGAAATCGCACTCACCTCCTCAGTCCGACGTCAGAAACAGCCATATTTTGAAATCCCATAACAGAAATAAAGCTATGGATCATGTTTTTGGGAAGGTAACATAACTTTCTGCTGGCCTTACCACAGTACTGACTGATAAACTAAAGTAGCACTACAGAGTAGAATGCTGTTGGTTATTGAATTTCGGGTTGCAGCAAATCATTGTTTCACCGAGCTTAATACATGAATTATTAATTAGTCTGAACTCGAACGAAACACGGAGGCTTGATAATGACCCATTTTACTTCAACATAAGACAGTGTCACGGGAGCAAATCTAATTCAACAATTTTAATAGCCGCAAGTACAGAGTTAGTGCTTTATGATTTCATCCTAAAATTGAATACCTAATGTCATTTCTGTGTAGTCACATATTTAAGGCACTGGTTTTAAATAATACATAGGCAGATAGAGATGTGTGTCGTATCGCATTTATTAAAGATTAATTATTTATTAAGGCGTATCTATTGGATCTTTGTTAATTGTAAAGAAAACGCTTGAAATTTCACAATACACTCGACTGGTCCAAAAATGATCAGATTGCACGGGGAGAGGTATCCGGTAAACCCTTACTGTAATTTGATCAAACAGACTAAGCGAAGTGCAGATTAAAGAGACACGTGACTGAACACTGTTCTACATTTTTTATTGCAATGATTGCAGGTTTGTTGGGAATGGACAAATTATGTCATGAATTGGACTAAAGCCATAACATGTCTTACTGTTTGTAAACATAGAATTTCTAGTAAACAATGATTATTGATAAAACGAGCGCACAGAGCTCATGCCCACTAGGACCACTAGTTGAGACAACTCTGTTGAAGATTTGGTGGTAGTTCAACTGTGCAATATCTAGTCCTCACATGTAGATATTCAGGATATTTTACATGCTAATTTTGCAAATCTGATCTGAGCCAAATCTTTGAGCCTATGTGAACCATCCCACTAACAATAACAGAATTAAGTTTTTCACATCACCAAAACAAAACGCAGAGCTTTGCCATGAAAGGCAAAGCAACACTTGCTAATGACGATTCCCTCTCTCCCGATTGGTTCTCATTCTCCATGTGGATCCTCAC
This sequence comes from Sphyrna mokarran, assembly GCA_024679065.1. Taxonomy (NCBI): domain Eukaryota; kingdom Metazoa; phylum Chordata; class Chondrichthyes; order Carcharhiniformes; family Carcharhinidae; genus Sphyrna; species Sphyrna mokarran. The sequence continues at coordinate 113,584,626 of JAGIQG010000003.1, forward strand.
TGTGAATGTCATTCACTTTCTCCCCCCCCCCCCCCCCCCCCCTCCTCCTCCATGTGGATTCCTATTTTCCCAAATGGATCACATCCAGAGCATCTGGATTGAATTTTCCTAGCCCATTCGTGTCGACAGGAGAGGTCGGAATATCAGGATGGAAAACGTCAGGATGGAAGCCCACCATCTTCACATTGTAATTGGGGTTTGCAAACTAAGGCCAGTGTTGTACTATTTTTTTTTAGACCAATATAAAGGAAGCTGAAAGCAAGTGCAGAAGTTGAACACAAACGTTTATTGAATCTTACTACTGCTGTATATGCTGCTCACTGTGTAGATTGGTTAAAATGATTGCTGTGTCGCACTTCCTGTGATGACATAACTATTTACATAGTCATACATTTAAATAAGTATACATATTAATAATTACCCTATCAGGATATCCCCCGTTCTTTGAATAGAAATAATTATAGTCCCACATGAATAAATATGTATGCAAGCAACCTGTATGGAACATGACAATTAGTAACTATAACATTATCTAACATGCAACATTCATCTTGTAACCAGACTTGGAATATTACTTTTTGAGATATTGCCTAAGCTTCATAGCTTCAAAAACATACTGGCAGTCAGCTGACTTGACCGGAGCATGTAACTACCACGTGCGGATGTGATTTCAAACCATCTGCTCCTTTACTCTGAGGACTGCATTTGAACTGACTTACACAGTTGGCTTGATGTTCAGTATGTTGTTCATTGTCTGCAAGAAAGTACAAACTTATGGATAGCTGATGCTGCCTTGTGCATGGCTATAGGAGAGGTCACTGAGACTAGATTACTTCTATCGCAGTATTGCATCTTTTGCAGTTATCATCTCGTATAAATTGCGTTCTTTGCAAACAAATAGAATGCTGCCCTGTGTAGTAAGGGAGATGGTGTTTAAATGAAAGGAAGTCTTGCTACAATCAGGCATTGATGAGACTACACTTACACCACTATATACAATGTTAACCACCTTGCTTATAATGGGACATGTTTACATTGGGAACAGTATTCACTCGGTTGATTTTTGAAATGAGGGGCTCATCTTATGATGAGCAGGTTGGGCCAGGATTATCTGAAGTTTAGAGGAATAAGAGGTAATCTTCACAGAAACCTCGCAATCCCTACAGTGTAAAAGGAGGCCATACGGCCTATCAAACTTGCACTCTCAACAATCCCACCCAGACTCTATCTCTCTAATTCCACATATTTACCCTGCTAAAACCTCTGACATTAAGGGCAATTCAGCACAGCCAATCAACCAAACCCATACATCTTTGGATTGTGGGAGAAAACCAGAGCATCCGAAGGAAACCCACACAGACATAGGGAGAACAGGTAAACTCCACCCTAGGCCAGAATTGAACCCAGGTCCCGGGTGCTCTGAGGCAGCAGTGCTAACCATTGTGCCACAGTGCCACCATCTTATTGACACATAAGATTCTATGGAAATTTGGCAGTGGATGTTTCCTCTCATGGGGGAATCTAGAATAGTGGGGACCATTTTAAAATAAGGGATTTCTCATTTAAGACAGGATGGAGAGAGAATTTCTTCAGTCAGAAGGCTGTTAAATGTTTGGAATTATCTTTCACAGGGAATATTGAAGGCTGCATCATTGATTACATTCAAGATTGAGTTTAACAGATTTTAAGCAATTTAAGGAATATGGCGTTGACAGAAAGAAAATAGAATTAATATCACAGTCAGATCTGCCATGATCTAATTGAATGATGGAGCAGGCTCAAGGGGTCAAAAGTCATATTCCTGCTTCTATCATTTATGATTCTATGATCTTGTGAAACTTTGGACTCCTTCACTGGAGTCAGAGTCTATTCTTGCAGGGTAAGACCTTCAATATCTACCAGTATATAGTGGCACCAAGTCTGCACCTGTATGCGTGCTATGCACATTTTTCATCTTATCGTGCCTCTGATGCAGATAGATGTGACCTCAGTCAATTTTGTGAGATGATAACTTGATAATGTGACTCTCAGTGGTCAACCAAACAGAGCCTCAGCTGGTGATTGTAATCTGGAGCATAATGGTGTCGTGCAAAGATGCAATAATGCAACTTGATATCTTATCTAGTTTCTGAACACTTTGTGATCAAGGAATTTCTGTCCTGACTAGATGTTCAGCCAACCTGTTTGAACAAAGGTAACAAGAGGATGAACTGACAGGATTGAAGAACGATTGTTCACATATGCCCTGGAACAGTTTTCAATTTTATTGGTCCGTGGTGATGATGGTATATCATGCAGTTGGAGTGGTTCTTTTTGTTGGCTATCCTGTTGTTTGTAACATGCATCACAAGGTCTCACCATTTGGCCAATGTCCTTGCAGATGCTGAGCTAGAATACTGAAAAAATACTCATGAGAAAATTGTTTCATCCTCTCTATTTCATCAAGAACAACGTCATTGATTGCTGGCAATCCAATGGGCTTCTGGGTACTGCTGCTACAAACTGGAAACAAGGAGTCATTCCCAGTCCTTCTGTATTTTTGGCACAGCAAATGGTATCTGGATTGATTTATAGATATGTACCTGTTTTAACTGCTGTGTTTCTTAGACTAGGTCAGTTCATGGAAGAAGACTGCGTTCTGTTTGGTTCACACCAGAAAACCTGCTACTGCCAGTCCAATTAAATCCACCATCTGGAATGTCTAAGTACACCGTGTTGACACTGAGCACCTGAATTCCAAGTCTAAGCAATCTAGGTACTTTATTGCTGTACCATTGTATACCATATTCTTCACAGTGTTGGGTTGGACCACAGACTTCCATGTTGTGGTATATGCCTTTGAGAATGGGGAAACAGTAGAATGTTAGCATTTGCAATAATGATAGTCTTTACCACCAATCACTGTCTGCTAGGCTTTTTTTGTCTTTTGGGGGCCTTTTAGGTATTTTGGGGCAGGTGAACTGGACATTTGCGAAAGTTTCATTTTGTTAATGAAATTGACCTGTTCCGCTAAGGTGATTGTTAGGGAAATGAATAGATTTAATAAAAGAGGGTTAGAGCTAACACTCCTGATGAACAATCAAAGGACATGCTCATTAAATACTTAAGCAATTGGTGAACTGTGCACAACAGTGAACCTTAGCTACCTGGTGAATCTTATGTACCTCAAGGACTTGAATCAACAGAACACTCCAGAAAGACCTTAGGATCAAATTTGTTTACTGTTAAAAAGACAGATATTGAATCAGAGCAGTATTAGTGTAACCTCTGGGAAAATGAAGAAAATACAGTTAATATCTAGTTGGCAGATACTCTGCCTGGTGAACTGTGTACCTGGAGTCAAAGACATTTGTTTAATATAAACCATTATGTTGACAAGATTGACATTTAAACAACATCTGTGTACCTGACCAACATGATGTAGAGATGCTGGCATTGGACTGGGCTAAACTCAGTAAGAGTCTGGCAACACAAATTTTAAATCCAACCGATTTATTTGATAGTAAATCTGCAAGCTTTCGACTTTTGTCTTCGTCAGGCAAATGCAGTGTTCTGGTCTGCAATAGCACACATATCAGCACAGACAGTCACAGATTGCTGATTAGAATGCGAATCCTTACACCTAACCTGCTATTCAAGTCTTAAAGCAGCTAACAATGTGGGTGAAGGGAACCCTGAGCATTGGTTAGAGAGATGTGTACTGTCTCCAGACAGCACAGTGAGTGAGGTTTTTTGCTAACCCAGGCAAGTCATGGGGGTTACAGATAGTGTGACATGAAGCCAAGATCCCTGTTAAGACCGTCCTCATGTGTGTGGAACTTGGCTATCAGTCTCTGCTCAGCGGCTCTGTGCCGTCGTGTGTCGTGAAGGCCACCTTGAAGAACGTTTACCCGAAAGTTAGCAAATAACCTCACTTACTGTGCTGTCTGGAGACAGTACACATCTCTCTAACCAATGCTCAGGGTTCCCTTCACCCACATTGTTAGCCACTTTAAGACTTGAATAGCAGGTTAGGTGTAAGGATTTGCATTCTAATCAGCAATCTGTGACTGTCTGTGCTGATATGTGTGCTATTGCAGACCAGAACACTGCATTTGCCTGACGAAGACAAAAGTCGAAAGCTTGCAGATTTACTATCAAATAAATCGGTTGGATTTAAAATCGGTGTTGCCAGACTCTTACTGAGTTTACCTGACCAACAGTCATTTTAAATATAATAACTTAGCAAGGTGCTGTTTCAGAGGCCTCTCTGAGATAGTGTTGTCCCTACATGCTTGAATAAACAATCATCTGTAACATCTCCTGTGAACAGTTTGCAGAACTTCACCACAAAATTGGCTGTTCATCTGTAGTGTCTTCACTTCAATCCATTTCCTCCATTTTGATCAGGCATTCCCCTATTTTGTATATGAATCGGTGCTTTTAGCGATTACCTGGAGGTTAGTTGCCTGTCTTTATCTTTGAGTGATGTACTTCTGAGGATTGAACACTGTCTGCTCTGTCCTCTTCTCATAAACATGCTAGGCATCTTTGTGGTTTATGAGAGAATCCCTGGTTATCACATGCCTTGTTCTGCCTAGGTACTTTGGATTTTTTATTTATTCATAGGATATGGGAGTTGCTGGCTGGCCAGCATTTATAGCCTATCCCTGGTTTCCCTTGTTTAGAGGGATGAGAGTCAGACACATTGTTGTAGCTCTGGAATCACATGTAGGCCAGACCAAATAAGGACAACAGATTTCCTTCCCTAAAGGGAACCTGATAAGTTTTCCCGACAATCGAGAATGATTTCATGGTCATCAATCAATTCTTAATTCCAGATACTTTTATTGAATTCAATTTCCACTATCTGTCATGGTAAGATTTGAACCCAGGACCCCAGAACATTAGCTGAGTTTCTGGATTAATAGTCTAGCAATAGCACCACTAGGCTTGCAAAATCTGTTTTTCTGCAACAAATACCTTGAATCTGCAATTGTCCTGAAATTTTAATGTTTATTTATTAGACACAAGTAGGCTCACATTCACACTGCAATTAAGTTACTGTGAAAATTCCTTAGTCGCCACACTTTGGTGCCTGTTCGGGTAAACTAAGGGAAAATTTAGCACGGCCAGTCCACTTAACCAGCGCATCTTTGGACTGTGGGAGGAAACCAGAGCACCTCGAGGAAACCCATGCAAACACAGGGAGAACATGTAAACCTCACACAGACAACGATCCAAGCGGGGAATGGAACCTGGGTCCCTGCTGCTGTGATGCAGCAGTGCTAACCACTGTGCCACCGTAGTATGTAGTATGTTCTCCACACCATGTAATTTTACTATTTTTAGGAGATCCTCTGAAATGCCTCAATCTCCAATTCCATAATGTGTTCTGAGAGTTCAGCATTTCAGAAGTCACATTCCTTCACCCTTTTTCTTCATCAGTCAACAAAGTCGCCTGCGCTTTCTGACTGTACTAATTGTTTACCCTTAAATTCACTTTAACTTTAAGATAACTTTCCAATGTTGTCCTTAGGTCTTCTGGATTCTTCTAGTCATCATCAGATAGATGAGAGACATTAATCCTGTAAAACCTTCATTTTGAAGGGAAATCATAGTTTCTATACTTTGCTTCTCCACAGCCACAAACTTGTAAACTTTGAAGCATAGTTCAATTATCTGATTAAACAGTCTGAACTCCCTGAGTATTTCCAGTCCATCTCTGGAAATCCATTGTCTCAGCCTCCTGTTCTTTTCTCTGCTAAGGAACAACTGTTGCTTTAAGAGCGAGAGCAACTGCAATATCTGCAGAGACAAGAAGGAGCCAAAACCAGAGCTGTGCTGCTGCAGCTTGAGCTTTTAGTTTTCAGGCAGACGGGCCTCTGATGTTCGAGTTAGCTAATGGCAGGCAAGTACAGTGATAGTGGGAAGTACTGTGCACCAAAACAGAATATTGCACTGAACTCTGCAGCTGAAACTATTGTTGCTTTTGTTGCAGGGGCAAAACTAAGACGGTGCTTGGCTCAGCTACTCACTCTGTCAGTCTTCAATGTGAACATGATGATCCAGCCACAGTACTTCAGTAGGGCTTCTGAGTTAAATCTTTCTTTTCAGTTGTAGCTCCATGCTGTCAACTCACTACCACTGCCACCACATTGTATTATCTTTTTCAAGACTAATACAAATGAAGCTGAAGGGAGGCGCATAGAAGTAAAACAATTATCTTTCTTGGAGATTTTTTCTTACTATTATTATATGTGCTGCTCATTGTGAAAGTTAACTAAGATATCTGCTACATTACATAACATTACACCATTTCCAGTGATGATATAACTGCAGAATTAAAGAATTATTATAGTACATAATATCTGCGCTGACTGTCCAAATGAGCAATGTACCTGGTATCATTCCCCCTTCTCCCTGCACATTCTTTCTTTTTAGATAATAATCCACTTTCTTCTTGAAAGATTCAATTAAAACTAATTCCACCACACTTTCAAAGAAAGAACAAAGAACAAAACAAGCGTGGGAAACAGGCCCCCTGGCCCAACGAGCCCACGCCACCATCCCGACGCCCCCACCTCCACCCTCGATCCCCGTCTATGTTTATAGATCCATGGACTAAAAACCAAATTTGAGACAATATAGGGAGAACCAGCTCTGCCAATCAGCCCAAGAGCACATCTTTGGAATGTGGGAGGAAACCGGAGCAAGCATGCACAAACTCCCACAGACACAGGCCAAAATCCATGTATCTGCACAGCACGGTGATAGTCACTGAACTGTCGTGTTGCCACCACTTTACTTGGCAGCGCATTCTATACCCCCACCACCCTCTGTGTGAAAAAACTCCCTCTAGCATCCAAATTATACCTTACCCCTCTCACCCTAAGCCTGTGACCCCTCGTGCTATTCAAGTCCATCCTAGGAAAAAGCTTAACCCTGTTTACTCTATCTATACCCCTCATAATCTTGTACACCTCTGTTAGATATCCTCTAAGTCTATGTCTTTCTAAGGAAAACAGTCCCAATTTGCCTAACGTCTCCTTGTAACTCAGACCTTCCATATGAAATAACCATAAAAATGTATTTGTATTAACTAAGCCCAATAAGGTGGATTGTATGTAACCCAAGCACATTGGCTATAGAATAAAGGATATTTCATTCACCCCTCAACCAGAGCTGGCTAATGCTATTTTAAAATTTGATTTTTTTATCCAATATCAAATAAAATCAAGATAACAATTTCTGTTTCCAACATTGAGTTCTAGGCTTCATCAAAGAGACCAATTTTAATTATAACAGTACCATATACTCAAAACCAATCCATCAAAAAGTGGCAGTCTTAACTCTTTGATTTCCTACTTTGGAGGAATTTGGCTCAGTACTCCATTTTCTCTCTTTTCAATGTATAATTTTGTTCTCTAAATTCTCATTTGTTTTCATCTTTACATTTTCATTCTTCTGTTCAGCCCTACTGCTTAGTTTTTTTTTCTGTGCGACGATTATCTTTTTGCCTCCTCCATCTTAAAACAGATTACCTGAAATGGTACTGGGATGCTAAAACCTCCCTTGGCCTGGCAACTTTGCAGGTATGCATGGCACAGGCCAACATGCCCAGCCCCAAAAATAGTTCTGTGACACAAAATAGAGGTTTGACATTGGTAAGAGGGGGAAGACTCATGGCAGGGATAAGATCAGTAAGGCCTCTGAAGAAATACATCTACAGTGCACAAAAGGAAATAGAACAAGTTGGAGAATCAATATTTCCATTCCAAATGTCTCTAAAATGTGTACTGGGCAAGAATTAAATGAAAGGGAAAGTGGGAAAATCCGATGAGTTTCTCATTCTTTTGAGGGATGTGCTCTTTTGGCCGCAAATAAGATTTTTTTTGAAATAGTGAGGTTCCACATACTTGCTTGTTAGTATTCATGGTTGCTGCTTTTGCAAGTGTGAAATCTTACAGACACAAAATTTCTGTGAGATACAATTTGCTATTTGCCTGCACCTTGTAACTGTGGAACTGTGGCATATGGAATGCATCTACATGGCATGGTGTGGTGCCATATATCACATCCTTTGACAAAGCCAATTTTCTTCTGAGTCCAGGTGTCCCACCAAACATTCAAAGAACCTTAAATAAGAGTAAAACATTACAGAAGGCAATGCTTTGAAACAATAACAGAAAATGCTGGAAAAACTAAATATATATGAAGAAGTCATACAGAACGTCTATTTTCTCTTTCCCCAAATGCTGCCAGACCTGCTCAGTTTTTCCAACATCTTCTGTTTTGATGCAAGAAAACTTACATGTCACATCACACATTTATTGGTGAAGAAACAATTGCCAGGTTGTATACTTCCAAAAAGTCTTACTCATGAATCCAAAGTGTAGCCAGATGCTTGTTGTAAATCTCTTTTTTGTGTTTTTACGTTCTGCTCCCTCTTCACTTTGAGGTGAGTTAGAGGCATGCTTCTAACTTTGCTACCCTGTCACTTGGGATGACCTTGGCTGTTTCCTCTGGCTGCCTGAAGAAGTTCAAGCATTTTGAGCTCCTCTTGTTCAAGTGCAGGAGCCTCTTATGTTGGCAGGGCAAAGTGAGACAATTTATCACTGACAGAGCAGCCATGGGGCCACCATCCATAACATGATTGCCCTGAGATAAGCCCTCAGATGCTGCAGGAAGTCTCCCCTTTGATCTTATACATCTACCTCCTGAGCATCTGAGGAGCGGCCTGACAATGAGTCCAGGCACCAAGTATATGCTTCTACCCACTCCTATTCTCGCAAGCCCAGCCATTGTTGCACAAAGCTGATGGAGATGGCAATGATATGCAGGTATATACACATCTCTGACATTCCTGGATGGTCTGCTGTATCTAACTCAATGAGAATCACCAAGTTCTCGATAGAGGAAACCAAGCATGCATTCACAAAAGACATAATGGCAATGATGACCAGATTAACTATTCCATTTTCTGGGCAACAACATGCACAGAGACTCTGGAAGGTCCACTATATATTCTCTCACTTTATGATGTAACTCCAGATATTACCATCTTGTTGATGATTCCAGAGACAAGTCATCAACCTGAGGTTCAGCATCCATGTTCAGAAGCCAGTTGGTGAAGTTGGAAACTAGACTCATTTATTTAATGCTAGATTAATTCTCAGAAAGCAATATTACAAATGTCTTCCACTTCCCCCACCAAGACTCGATGCCTCAAATGGTTCTTTTTATTCTCTTTTGAGCAAAACAATTAACTAATTTTAAAAAACTAATCTATTAACAGTCCTTTAACAAGCACTGTAACAAAAAACTTTAAAGGAAACTTACCAAGATTAAATTTTAAAATGTTCCCAGGGATGATTATACACTCAACTCCTGTAACACTCCCAGTCATGGAGGATGTCTCTCCCTATGAACTCTAATTAATGACAATAGAATCAATAAATTAAACTAATGAAAGAGTGTGACAGCTACTGGTAGAACACTGTAATAAAAATCAGATTGGCTGATGATACACTCTAGCTTCCGCAGTGACAATCAGTCATGAAAGGCCTAAGCGTATCAGTGGACAGCATATGCTACTTCTTTAGGGCCACCGTCTTTCCTGATATTCTCTTTTGAAATAAATGATCAATAAAATAAATTAATAAAAAGGATTAACAGCCTCTGAAGGAGTACTGTTCCAAAAGTCAAACTGTCAAAGAAAACTTAACTAACTAAGCCAAAATTTCTTCTGGGGAAGGGGGAGATGATATCATGCACTGAATTTTGTTACTGAACCAGGTCAGTGTGAATAGAGCTTGGTACAAGTACAGATATTAGAGATTTGGATGATCTCAAGGTTACAGCTTGTAAAGTATGGGAGGCCACCAGGGGCAAATCTAGAGGTAAGAAACACTTTAATTTATAATTTGATCTTTAGTTTCACCCCACCATGGTCTTGACTTTACTTATCTCTGTAATTTCTTCCAGTCTCACAATCCTCTGAGATATCTGTGTTCATCTCATTCTGTCTTCCTGAGCATTGCTGATTTTAATTGCTTCATTATTGGTGGCATACCTTTGGCAGTAGACTCTAAGCTCTGAAATTCCCTCCTTGAATGTCTCCATCTGCCTCCCAATTTTTCCTCCAAAAATACTCCTTGAAACTTTTATCAAGCTTTTTTTTGGTCATCTGTCTTAATATTGTCTTGGTGTCAAATTTTGCTTTTACATTCTTGTGAAGTGCTTTGGGATATCTATTCCATCAAAGGCACTATATAAATACAAATTATCATCGGAGTTGAAAGATTTGACATCGTTGATGGAGGAAAGAGGCTGAAATATAAAAGGTGTGGGAGGGAATATACACCTGGCAGAGATGACAGAGATAGATTGGGATAAGTCTATAGATTAATTTGAAAATAAGGACAAGTAAATAGGTCGAGGGCTAGAGAGCCAATTTGAATCAGCAAGGAGTATGCTGGTAGATATGCAGTACCAATTACCAGCAGCTGAAAATCTAAATCTCACATTGAGAATTTTGTCACTGTTGACAATTGTGTAAGTTACAGAGCAATCAATACCTGAAAAATTTTCAGAGTTTCATCTGTGCTTTAAAAGTGTACGGAATTGTCAATTTATTAATACTAAGTGGAACTTAGTGTTTCTTTGTGAAATTCAAATAACTAATTCAAATTCAAATAGCAGTGTTTAGCAACTGTTGCCTCACAGCACCAAGGACCCAAATTCAATTTCCAGTTTGGGTCACTGTGTGAAATCTGCACATTCTCTCCATGTCTGTGTGGGTTTCCTCCAGGTGCTCCAGTTTCTTCCCACAGTGCAATAGATGTCTAGTTAGGTGCATTGGCTATGCTAAATTCTCCATCAGTGTACCCGAACAGGCACCCGAATGTGGAAACTAAGGAATTTTCACAGAAACCTGATTGCAGTGTTAATGTAAGTCTATGAATAAATAAACATGAAAAAATTTAATTATTTCAAATGAGTAATAATTAGCAGGTCTCTAAAATTGTGAGATAAAGTGATTGGAGCTGTTGAAAAGATGAAGGTTGTTATTAATGCAGAATATCCATCTGCATATTGGAGGGGAAATGAATAGTTTCTGTGTTTGAGTCGCATCGTACTCATGTTCCTTCAAATAAATCATCAGTGTGTACATGGCGAGTGTATTGAGGTATTGCTAGCTAGTCGTTTCCAATGAGCTCCGTGGACCAAATAATCTCTGATTAGTGATGGGCTGAAACTCAAATGAAAAAAACGAGTAGACTCCAGCATATGTCACATTTACCACTTTTAACCACACTCATTTCGTGGGCAATAGCTGCGATAGCTAATAGGATTAGTGACTGAGGGTTTGCCAGACCCAGTAGTCCATGGATTTTAATAAAAAAACACTGGTGGGAGGGGGAACGGAGGAAAATATCTGTACTGAATGTATTCAACATTACAAATTCAACACAAATATAATGGGGCGATTTATTTTTAAACAAGTGGCGTGCATAAAAGCCACGGTACCTTTGAATGAAATATCGATTAAACGTCAAGTATCAGCTGCAAAATTATTTTTAAAAAGCAATTTTTTTTTACAGACGTTGGAGTTTTTTTTCCAATGCAACACTCAGACCCAGCCTGAACATTTTTAATGAGGAATGGGGGAAAATGCATTTTGATGTGAAAAAAAGCACAATCGGCTTGATTTTGCAAGTTATTGAGGAGTGCAGATATTTTTGCTGCATGCAGTATGTTTTTTTTGCCTTTCCGGGGAGGCTATAGGTCAGGGGGAGAGGGAGGGAACAGCCTTTGAGTTTCTCCTTTACAACAAGCTGGGGAAATCCAACATGGAGGCCCTGAGTAAAGGCCGCGATATCAGCCTGTCCGCACTGAAGCAAAACGACCCTTTTATCTCCACCATCGTCGACGTGACCAGCCAGGTTGCGTTGTACACTTTTAACCCAAAAGCCAGTGAGTGGGTAAGCTGGTGTTTATTTTTTTGTTAAAAGTTAGTGCTGGAAATAACCCCTAAAACGATCTCGGGACTAAACTGGCTGCACTTCACTCTTGTCGGGGCGGGGGGTGGGGGACAGGAGCCGTTGAAGTTTTCAAGTCGAAGCTATCGGCATACAGTTTGTCGGGTATTTGGTTTCGGCAGTATAAACTTGGTGAAATCTAATCGTTAGGAGGCCCCAAGTATTGAAATTGGAGGAGTCGGCGAAGACCGAGCGGCTTCAAGTGAAGAATTTAAGGAGCTTTTCTGCTTTTTACTGATGTTTATGTTCCACACCAGCCTCTTCTCGTCCTGGTTTCTTTTTGTCTTTTAACATAGCCTATTCTTATCGCCCTCGTTGACCATCTAGCTTCTTAATCAAGAGTTAACATTATTGAAGTTTTGGGAAGATGTTAGTAGAAAAAGTACAATAGTCGGCCCATTTTAGCGCCTCGAGCCTGTTCATCACTAAGATCAAAGTTTTCAGGTTTAGGTGGATTGGCTATGCGAAATTGCCCCTTAGTGTCCCAAGATGTGTAGGTTAGGGAGATTAATGGGGTAAATAAGTGGGGTTGCGGGGATAGGGAGTGAGCCTGGTTAAGATATTCTGTCAGGGATGGGCTGAATGGCCTCCTTCTGTGCTGTTGGAATTCTATTCTTTGAAGATCGTGCTGATCCGTGATGTGACTCCATACCTGCCTTGCCCAACGGCCTTTAATATCTTTAGTAAAGCAAAATATCAGTTAAATGAATTGGTCTAGCATCAGCTACTGTTTATGGAAGAAAGTGTAAACTGCAATCACCTTTTGTGTGGAAGTGTTTCCTAATTTCACTCCTGAAAAGTCTGGTTCAAGTTTTCAAACTAGTTTTTTTTTGTCTTAGATTCCCTACCCAACAGACGTAGTTTCTCACTTAACCTGTCTGTTCCCCTTGGTCTTTTAGATGTTAAGGAATACAAGCCCCGTTTGTTTAATCTCTCCTTGTAATTTAGTCTTTGGAGACCAGGCACGTTGACTAACTCTTATGGAATAATTTAAGGGACGCTTGGGATGGGGATCCTGATCACAAATCTAGTGGAAAACAAATGCATAATGTAAATCTGTCATCTATAAGTTCAGCCATTCTCCGGGGTTTCAATGCTGTCTCGTGACTGATAGGAGTGCAATGCAGCTGCAGAACTCAGACACACTGGGAGTTTGTAAGAGTTGGCTGATTCCAGGGTGTGAGCCAATCGTAGCTATGAAAATACAGGACAACCAGCGTCCTGGGAATACAAACAAAAAGGACAACCAGTGAATTTGTTGAATAATCCTTTTATTAAAAAAAAAGGATGGTTGGCCACCAGGAGCTAATGTATTGTGCTGGTAAATCTATGTTGCACCCCTCCAAGGTGAATATGTTAGTGGTGTACTTGTAATGTCTGCGAACTAGTAATTGAGGTTCAGGACAATCTTATGGAAACATGGGTTCAAATTCTATCTGGCAGCTTGTGGAACTTAAAATCAATTAATAAATTTGGAATTGAAAGTTGGTCTTAGTAATGATCATCGATGGTCGTAAAAACCCATCTGTTTCATTAATGTCCTTACCCGGCCTTGTCTACATGTAACTTCAGATCTACAACAATGTAGTTGACTCTTAACTGTTCTCTGAAATGGCCTCGCAAGCTACTGAATTCAAGGGAAATTAGGGGTGGCCAACAAATGCTGGCCTTAGCAGTCACACCCACGTCCCATAAAATAATGAATTAATTGGGCTGTTCTGTGCTGTAATGTTCTATTAATACTTCAGCTGAGATCTAACTATGGCTTTAGACAACTAAAGAATAACTCCTACACCTCATTCTGGTCCTCTAGATATAAAGGGCTATATTCCATCAACATTTTTGATTGTCTTATTTGTAGTTGATTGTGACATTTTAATGATCTATGGACATGAGCACCCTTTTTTTGGATTTCTACAGTTTTTAGCTTTGCATCATTTAGAAATTCATTTGCCAATTTTGTCTATTTATTAATCTATCAATATTTGTTTATAATTTTATGCTGTCCACACTGAATACCTATCTCTGCATCATGGGCAAGATTGGATGTGTGGCTTTCTATCCTACTTTTCAAGCTGTCCATCAATGCAGTGATTGGTTAAGATATCAACACAGATGCTTACTTTCACAGCATTTTCACATGCTGCCAATTAGAGAATCTGCTAATTATCCCAATTTTCTTGTTTCCACCCAATCAGCCAGATTCCTAGCCCAGTCAAAAATTTCCTCCAATTCCATGAACTTCAGTTCAGTCTTTTATGGGCAATTCATCAAATGCCCACAAAGTCCATAATAAAAAACATAGTTCCTTGTTCACTTTGATTACCTCTTCAAGAAGTTTAGCTGGGTTTATCAAGCAAATCTATGCTGGTTATTGCTAATCAGCTGAAAATATTCGAGGTGTTCAGTCACCCTATCCCTATAGACTCTAGCTGACAATGTGCTGTCAGGAAATTGCTAACTAGCCCATAATTCTCTGGTTTTCCTTTTGTCGTCTTTCTCAAATAAAGGTGAATTGGCCGATTTTGTTTTTAAATCTAAAGAAACAGTTCCAGAATCAAGAGACTTCAGACTATAGTTAGGACATGTTTTCATCTATTTCTTTTAAAATCCTGAGATGGAAACCAACTGGCCCTCTGGATTTCTCACTCTTTAGTGCCATTATTTTTTCATTTCTTTTTGCTAATTTTTGTGAATCTCTGTTTTTGATTCTCAATGTATTATTTCAGGATGTTTGGCATGCTGATCACTTCATCTCCTGTAAATACTGAAGCAAGTTCACCATTTTCTTATTTTCATTAACAATATCACTAGTCAGTTTTCAAGGACTCTTATTGCTCCTGACCATCTTTTATTAATATTGTATTTTTTATTATTTTGATATTCTGCTATCTCTTGCAAGTTTCTTTTCATGTTCCCGTCTTGTAACGCTTATGTTTTGTTGCCCTTTGTAGTTCAGCATGTGCGCTAATTGCATTTTATTATCTTTTGTTTTTATGTTGTCTGACATCTCTTTGGATGTTCAAGAAAAGTTTGATAGGCTGAGTTGCTTTACCTTTTTAAAAAAAAGGCTACAAGATGACTTAATAGAGGCCTTCAGAATTATGAAATGTCTCAGTAGAGGCAATGTCTCTGTTATGCTCTCCCCTAGAAGAGGAAACAATCGATATAAGACAATGACCAAGAAATGCAAAAAGGAATTTAAAGGAACTTCTTTATCCAAAGAGTGGTGAGAATATGAAACTTTGTATCATGTGGAATGTTTGAAGTGAATAATAATGATGTCTAGGGAACAGCTGGACAAGCAAATGACCAAGAAGGAATAAAGGCTTGCATTGCTAGATTTGGATGAAAGAAGATGGGAGGAAGCTTGAGTAGGACATAAAACCTGGCATGAACTGGATGGAATGAAGCATCATTTCTATATTTCATATCTTATGTAATCCTATGTAGACAATATCTGTTTTTTTCCAGCAAGCAGAGCTGTTTTGAAACACTTTGATAAAGTTAAAAGCCAATGCTCAAAGTGGACCTGGCAGACACAAACCTTGCTTGCTCCAAAAACCAAAGTCAAATAGTATTCAATTCATGGTCCTCACAAGAGACAAACAAGTTCCATGCTGACAAAATAAGACTCCATCTTGGACTTGAGCCAATGGTTGATCTAGCTCTCAGGATATAAATTGGTTATATGTCACAAATTCTTTTTTAAAACACCTTCCATTGGTCTTCTGTCAAATTAATAGATTTGTCTAGTTTACTGTGAACATTCTTTCTTATCCTATTGAAGTCATCTTTACCTAAATCCAGAGTCTTAATAGTTGTTTTGTATTTTTTTCAAACAATGTATTGAAATTGATCATATGATTGCTGTTATGTAAATTTTCAGAGGTTATAATTAAATCAGGCTCATTATTAAGTCTAATTTGACATACTCCCTGGTTGGCTCAAGGACTTATTGCTGTAAAACTATTCCAGACGTAATCAAGAAATTCA
Source organism: Sphyrna mokarran (assembly GCA_024679065.1). Taxonomy (NCBI): domain Eukaryota; kingdom Metazoa; phylum Chordata; class Chondrichthyes; order Carcharhiniformes; family Carcharhinidae; genus Sphyrna; species Sphyrna mokarran. The sequence goes on from JAGIQG010000003.1 coordinate 113,600,645, forward strand.
GTGTCTCTCTGCTGAGTGCTCATGGGCTTGATTCAATCTATGTGGCAGCTAAAATCACCCATTAATACCATTCTGCCTTTGTTACAAGGACAGAATGTTTAATGCAAGGACAGGCCAGATACAGCAGACGTGGCAACTACCAGAATCTCCAAAATGTTTTATGAAGCTTGCATGAATTATAAATTTTGCATCTTGAATTTGCTTGGGATAAACATGATATATTTCACTTCAGATATGATTCAAATGACTCACTGGGGAGCTTTTATAAAGTTTATTTAAGAATATAGTCAACGTGTACAGTTGGGAAAATTAGTAACAACTTTTATCAATTGCAAACAAGAAACAAACAACTACTATAATAATGCCTAACCCTTAACAATGATGTGTTCCAATTAAACCAAAACCCTTTAGACAGATTCAATACAGCAAAGTCTACTGCTCATGTGACATCCATGCTAACCTTTCCCTTTGTGTTCAAAGATTTGAAAGTTAGGGAGATCCTGGGGTAAATACGTGGAGTTATAGGGTTAAGACCAGAGTAAGATTTTTTTTTCAGAAAGTTGATGTAGACTTGATGGGCCGAATGCCCTCAACTTGCACTGTGGGGATTCTAGGTTTCTTCACGTTGAAAATCATTTGGTGGAAGCACTGAGGAAGATGAGGGCAAGGCCACCTATTGGAGAATGTACTATGGGTGAAGAACGTAATGTCTAAATCCAGGAATGGCTGTGTAGTTGGAGCAAGTTGGCTGGAGTCAAAAGGGTGCAAGTGCTAGACTCAGTCTGCAAAAAGTAGTGAGGGAGCCAACAGGAGTTAAAACACAACTTGATTGAGCTCATGCTCACCAACCTGCCTGCTGCAGGTACATCTATCTATAACAGTGTCGGTAAGAGCGATCACTGCAGAGAGCTAAATTCTCATGTTCACGTTGATACCTTCTACCATGTTATGTGGCACACTCACCATGCTAAATGGAATAGACTTTGAACAGATCTAGCAATTCAAACCTAGGCATCAATGAGGCATGGTGGGCCATCAGTAACAACAGAATTGTACTCAACCACAATCTGTCACCTCATGGCCTGGTAATTTTCCACTCTACTGTTAGTACCAAACCAGGGGACCAACTCTGAAGAGTGTAGGAGGGCATACCATGAGCAATACTAGTGAAGCTGTGTGCAAAACAGCATAAGCAACAAGTAATAAAGCAAATCAGTTCCACAAATAACAGATCAGGTCTAAGCTCTGTAGTCCTGCCACATCTAGTTGTGATTGATGGTAGACAATTAAATAACTCCAAAGATGGAGGAGCCCAGCATATCTGTACAAAAGATAAGGCTAAAACACTTGCAACAGTGTTTAGCCAGAAAAGCTGAGTGGATTATTTATCTCGGCATACTCTGACAGTCCCCAACATCATCGGTGCCAAGTTGCTTCATTCCACGTGATATCAAGAAGCAGCCTAAGGCATTGGATGCTGCAACAGTTTTGGGCTCTGACACAGTCAGAAGACTTGTGCTCCAGAACTTGCTGTACTATTAGCCAAGCTATTCCAATACACTTATAACACTGGCATGTACCCAGCAATGTGGAAAATATGTCCTGTATGTAAGAAGATCCCTATCCTTCGACTATATAGTCTGGTGTATTTAGTTCCCAGTCCTGACCGTTTTGTGGTTAAGTCTCATTAAAAGCTACCAAGCTATACCCTCCATGTTGAATTTGTATAATTTGTTCACCTATACTGCATGCATTCCTAGAGATTATTTGGATCACACACCATCCATTCAGCTCTAATATTCCACTCATTTGTTATTTCTCTTTTCCAGTTTAATTCCTTTTCTTTTATGTTTTCCTTTATCTGTAGTGCCTAAAGCACAGTTTCCAGCTGTTACTCATCTCTCCTTTTGTTTGTCTTCAAATTATCAATATGACTTTTTCCACATGAGCCACATTATTTATGATGGTGAATCTAACTGATTTAAGAATGCAAGTTGCAGATTAAGATGATTAGAGATCGCAACGGGGATCTGGTTTAGGATCATAACAAAGCCATTACCTATAATACTCTTCTGGGACTTTGAAAGTCTAGGTATTGTGGTGAACAGGCAAGAAAGTGGCATTAAGGCCACGATTGGATCAGCTATGATTCTACTGAACGTTGTAGAGGCTGATGGAGATGTTGCCCATTTGATCCTACTTATGATCTACCCAATTTAATTTCATTATTTGATGGAATATATGTGTTATTTGCTCAGCCAGCATTCATTGCCCATCCCTGATTTCCCAGGAGAAGGTGGTGTTGAGCTGCCTTCTGGAACTGCTGCAGTCCATGTTTTGTAAAAACTCCCACAGTGCATTAGCAAGGGAGTTCCAGGATTTTGACTCAATTGCCACACTACACTTGCCTCAATTTTTCTCTTTAGAATTTTAAATTTCCCTTCAAGCAAATCCTGCCCTCTCCCCATTTTAGTGTAAAGCCTTATTATTAACTCTAATTATATAATATGCCAGAATAATAATCTTAGCTAAATCACAGTTGAATGAAACAATTGACACTTTGCAGTATTCTCTATGAATTGGACAGGTGCAATCCTTGTGTTGTTTGACTTGACTCAATAGAAATTTTCCAGATCTGGCAATCTGATTTAACAGCAAGTGAAAATATCTTAAAAGTTTGTCAACCTACTTTACAATCTAAAGCAATCTTGCTTTAGTGAATGTAGGAACAGATTAATTATTTACAAAAAGGAAGGACTCTCTGTTTCCAGTCCTGGTCTTATTTTTCATAACACACAGACTGGAGAAGCAAAGTTTAAGAGAAAATCTGATAGTTGTATTCAAAATCATGAGTGATCTAGATAGAGTAAATAGAAACTGTTCCTCTTGATTGAAGGGTCATGAACTGGAGGGCACTACTATAAGATGAATGGCAAAAAAAACCAACAGTAATTTTTACAAAGTAAGTGGTTAGGTACTCAAATGCATCCCCTGAGAGTGTGGTAGAGGCAGATTCAATTATGACTTTCAGAAGTGTTGTGAATATCTAATTGATTTATATGTTTGAGAATGTAACCTTTAGTTTTAGAAATTAAAGTTTTAACTGAGAACTTGAAAATAAAGGAACACTGAAGTAAATGCAATTCAAACAAGCATGAGGTTTATTACACTTGAAAGACATGTTAAGAAATTGACAGATTTTGTTTTATTTGCTTACAAGATATGGGTGCTGCTGCCTGAGGAACTATTTATTGCTCACCCCCTGATTCCCTTTGAGAAAGTGGCAAGCTGCCTTCTTGAATCACTGCAATTCCTCTGGTGTATGTATACACAAGTGCAATTAGGGATGGAGTTCCCAGGATTTTAATCCTGCAACAGTGAAGGAACCTCAATGTATTTCCAAATGGATAATGACTGACTTGAAGGGAAACTTCCAGATAGTGGTGTTCCCATGTGAATAAGTAAGGGAGCGTTATTACCATTTTGAAAGGGTGGACTATCTTGCTGCATTGAGGAATCTAAGATGAATGAATGCCCTAGATGTTAAGCCACCATTATAATCTGAATGTTTTTCAGTAATAGTTCTGAGGAATCTCTTGGGTAGTTGATGGATTGAGGCTTAATTAAGGCCTGTAGTACAAGAGGTAGTTTCTGCAAGTAAAAATAAATCATTTTAGAACTGTAGAGGGTTTTATTATTGATTGCTTAATTTGAAATTTGATGTACTTTTATCTTTTACAGGAGAAGACTGATGTAGAAGGTACTTTGTTTGTATACACCAGGTATGTGTTGAAATACAGCATCTGAGGAGCTATTTTTCAAGAATTAAAGCTGCTATGTCCTGTGGCATGAAAACGTTAAAAAAGAAATCATATTTTAGCACTGCTTGTTACTCTGGAAGGAGAAATGAAAATTGAAAGGTGCAAATATTTGATGGATGTTATTTAATATAAGGATGAGATGATATCTTTACGTTTTAACACCACAATTGACTCTCTATGTTGCTCAGTGACTCAGTTTCACCCAGTTATGGAGTTGAGAAGTGAGAAAGCAACCATATAATCTTGGTATATATTTCAGAACATTGCTGAGGGAATGCTGTATTGTCAATATGCCACATTTTCATTCAGTCAACTTGGGTGGATGGGAATGACTCTGTTCCACATTGAAAAGGAATAGGGGTGATTTCCTGGTGTCCTGAACATTATTCGTCATCCAATTAATGCTCCCATTGCAGGTTAAATGGTTATTTTTCTGATTACTGGTTTTGGGACCTGGCCGTTAGAAATTCAAAGCTGCATTTGTCTATGCAGCAATGACTATACCTTGAAAGCTGCTGGGAAATACTTTGGGCCTATTTTGATCAACCAATAAGAGTGATATCACTACAGATGTCCCTTTTCAGGATAACGCTGATATAGCAAAAAAAAAAGATCCGATGGAATTAAAAGAAATTAAAATAAGAAACAAAGTGCCAACAAAGACAAAGGGATACCTTATCAAGCAAATCAAAATATTATCAATGTCTATAAAACATTCTATACCCAGCTATGCTCTCAAGTATATTTCTGAGGGTATGATAGAGAAAGAAAGAAGCAATTGGTGAACAAAACTTGCAGCTCTGGACTTTAATCTGCACGACAAAAATAGATTTATGTAATCTGAATTGTTCATATGTAAATTATTTTGCTGAGTGGTTGTAAAATATGAATGCTGTGTTTTAAACTTTAATGTTTTACTGTCCATCTTCTTCCAGTGATGGGCATGCATCCCTACATTCTGTCTGCTAATTATAGGTTCTGCCTGAGTTGCAGAAGGGTAATGATCTGCTTTCAGATATTTGGTGTTGTTCACCATGCTGGTCACCTATAATCAAGATCTCACAACTTCAAGAATTCTGTTACCTTTTCCTGCACAAAGATGCCACTGCCTTTTCCCAGCACAACTTAGTATACGGCAAAGGGAAATGTTCTCTACAGAATTAATGCTAAATTCTGTCCCATAAATTGGCCAAGCGAGAGACTGACATAGTCGTACTCACAATCATATTTCACAATGCCCGAGGGACCACTATCATCAACCCTGGGTACATCCAGTTCCACCAGCAGGATTGAGCCACCAGACAGTGTGGCACAGTGGTACACAAAGTACAGCACAGGAACAGGCCCTTCGACCTCCAAACCTGTGCCGATCATGATGCCCTAACTAAGCTAAAAGAAGGTCTGCCCTTACTTGGTCCATATCTCTTTATCCGTTCGCCCATTCACATGCCTTTTAAATGTTGCTAATGTGCCTGCTTTATTAGCAGCATTTAAGAGGCATCAGTCAGGATGAGTTTACAGTCAGTAGGGAGTTGCCCTAGGAATCCTCAATGTTGACCTCAACAAATATCACAGCATCAAGTACAGATCAAACATTATGCTGATTGACACCTACCATTTTGGAGTAAGGGCTGAGAATGGCAAGGGTACAGAATGTACTCTGGGTGGGGGTACTTTGATGTCCATTACCAGGACTGGCTCAGTAGCAGCACTACTGACCAATTTAAGGGCATAGCTGCTGGTGTTTACAATAAGGGATAAATCTACTTGGCCTCAACGTCACCAAACTATCCATTACAATGCCATGACAGGTAGGAGTGACTAACGCAAAGTCCTTGTAGAGATGAAGTCCTGACTTCAGATTTGAGGATAGTTTCCATCACGTTGTGTGGCACTATCGCTGTGCAAAATGAGATAGATTTCAAAAAGATCTTTCAACTCAAAATTGGGTATCCATGAGACACTGGGCTATTAGCAGCAGCAGAATTGTATTCAGCCAGAATCTAACGTCATGGCCCTGCATAATCCCCCACTCTGCTATCAAGCCAGGTAATTAACTCTGGTTCAATGAAGTGCACAGGACAGCATGCCAGGAGCAGCAGCAGACATACCTGAAAATGAGGTGTAAACCTGGTGAAGCTACAATACAGACTTATTAAATGTATGTCAGACAGCATGCTAAACAATAAAACTAAATGACCCCACAGATCAGAATTAAGCTCTGCAGTCTTGTCATTTCCAGTCATGAATGTGGTGGAAAATTAAACAATAGAAGGAGGAGGCTTCACAAATATCCCCATCCTCAATGATGGGGGAGTCAACACAAGTCCAAACATTAAAGCTGATACTGACAGCTCAGTGACTATCGCTGTGCTGTGCAGATACATGGATCTGGGCCTGTGTCTGTGGGAGTTTGCGCATTCTCCCCGTGCTTGCGTGGGTTTTCTTCGGGCGCTCCAGTTTCCTCCCACATCCCAAAAATGTGCTCTTAGGCTAATTGGCAAAACAAATTCTCCCTAAATTGTCTCAAATTTGGTTTTTAATCCATAGATCTATAAACATGGACAGGGATCGCGGGTAGAGATGGGAACATCGGGGTGGTGGCGCGGGCTCGTTGTGCCGAAAGGCCTGTTTCCCGTGCTGTTTTGTTCTTTGTTATCTTTGAGACCCCTAGTATCACAAATGTCAATCTTTGGCCAATTTGGTTCATTCCACATGATGTCAAGAAATGGCTGAAGGCACTGGATACTGCAAAGCTTACTGCCTGTGACAACATCCTGGCAATAGTACTGAAGATTTGTGCCCGAGAACTAACCTTGACCTTAGTTAAGTTGTTCCAGTACAGTTACAACACTGGCATCTACCTAGCAATGTAGAAAATTGCCCAGGTACATCCTGTTCACAAAGGAAAAGTCCAACCAAGCCCATTTCTTTCCTATTAGTCTATTTTCAATCATCAGCAAAGCGATGGAAGGCGTTGTTTAACAGCGCTATAATGCAGCGCCTATTCAGCAAAACGTGCCCACTGATGCAGGTTGCAGATGCAACTGGCATCATCGGAACAAATGCGACTGATCTGTCGCATTTGCTCTGATGATGCCACTTTCCAAAGTAGTGTTTCTAATATGTGCTCCTTTTTCCTCAATTGTGAAAAAGTGAACTGGGTTATCTCGGAGGGAATGGTCTCTGGAATGTTGTCAGACACAGTGAAGGGAAGATGAGTTTGGTGATGGCATTACGCTGGAGTTGGTGAAAATGGTGAAGGATTATGATTTGCATGCTGAGGCTGACGGGGTGAAATGTGAGAAGAAGGGGGACTCGATCCTTGTTCTGGGAGGGAGGGTAAGGGATGAGGATCGTGCTTTGGGAGATGGACTGCACGCTGTTGACTGCCCTGTCGACAACTGTAGATGGGAATCCACGATTGAGGAAAAAGGAGCACGTATTAGAAACACTACTTTGGAAAGTGGCATCATTAGAGCAAATGCGATGGATACTAAAGCATTGTCCATAGCAGCAAAACGTGGACAAAATTCAGGCTTCAGATGATGAGTGGCAAGTAATATTTACACCACAGAAATGACCATTTCCAGCAAAAGAGAATACCACTATCTTTCCTTTATCATCACATTATCGTGACATTATCATCACTGAAACCTCTACCATTTACAGCTTGAGGGTTACCATTAACCAGAAACTGAACTGAAACCACCACATCAACTGTGGCTACAAGAGCAAATACAAGGCTGTGAATTCTGTGGCAAATGGCTCACTTATTGACTCCCACAATCTGTAAGGGAAAAATCAGGAATGTGATGGAATACTCTCCACTTGCCTGGATAAGTACAGCTCCAATAACACTTGAGAATCTTTGACACCATCTAGAACAAAGCAGCCCAATTGATTGGCACTCCATCCACCACTTTAAATACATTCTACCTCCACCACCACCACCACCAATGCTCAGGGGCTGCAGTGTGTATCATCTATAAAATGCACTGCATCTGCAGTGAAAAGGCAGCAGATGAATGGGAAAACCAGCACTTATAAATTCCCCTTCAAGCCATGTACCATTCCTTCACTGTTGCTGGGTCAAATTCCTGGAACTTTCTTAAAGCATTGTGGGCGTATCTGCAATACATGGACTGTAGTGTTTCAAGAAGGCAGTTTACCATTATCTTCTGAAGGGCAATTTTGGATGGTTGATAAATGCTACCCTAGCCAGCAATACCCACATCCAATGGAAGAATGAATAAAAAACAAATGTCCTCATATCCTGTGGTAGCAGTGCCAAGAGAAGTGAATTAATTTGGTGAAAATGTATTCCCACAGAGCTTTCTCATGTAACTTCTACCCTGCAGAAAATCCATGGAAAACACTGGATAAATCTCTTACGTAGGACTGGTTAGTGAAATGATAAATTTTCTGTTAAGTCAAATAATTTCTCATTGAGAAATGTAGTGTCTGTGGACATCTACTGTATATCACATTTAAGTTAATTTATACTTAATTAGAATGTATTGCATTGAGGCACATCCGAAACATACAATAACACATTCTATTATTTTTACAACCTGTGCACAAACTACAAATGGTACCAGTTTGCAAAGTGGGATGCACAACATATAGTATGTTTTAAAATTAAAACTTTTTTCAAGTTTTTTTTTCTTAAATTCCATTTATATAGATCTATCTTTCAGCTAAGTCCTTTCTTCAGAAGTAGAAGTTAGCATGGTAGCATTTTGTAGGTTTAGGTGTTATCACCAACTTTAGGTAAATTGTTACGTGTAGCATTCAAGCAGTTTTTATCAATGAGTACTAATGTATATTTTCCAGAAGCAGGACCAGTGTAAAAGCAAATATTGTAGATGCTGGAAATCTGAAATAAAAACAAAAAATGCTGGATGAACTCAGGTCTGGCAGCATCTGTGGAGAGAAACAAAGTTTAGTTTTGGATCAAAATGATCCATCTGCAGAACTGAAGCAAGACAGAAATGTGAGAATTGTATAGTTGGAAATAGGACACAGGAGGTGGGGTAGTACAATGCTTAGCACTGCTGCCTCTCAGTGCGAGGGACTTGGGTTCAATTCTGGGCTTGAATGACTGTGTGAGTTTACACATCCTCTTTGTGGGTTTTTTTCTGGGTGCTCCAATGTCCTCCCACAATCCAGAGATGCACAAATTGGGTGGATTGGCTTTGGTAAATTGAATCTTGGTGTGTAAAGATATGTAATTAAGGTGAATTAGCTATGGTGTGGGGTTACAGGGATAGGCACGGTGGTGGATCTGTGTACAATGCCCTTTTTGGAGAGTTTGTGCAGACTTGATGGACTGCATGGCTCCTCTTGCACTGTCAGGATTCTATGGTTCTAACAGAAGATCAGGGGTAGTTTGGGGCAAAGGAGATGTAGACAAATTTGTCCTGGACATAAGGGGAGTGTTAACAGTGCAATTAAGAGATAAAATTCTAATGATGGCAAAAGGTGAGAGCAGAATCTTACTGGGAGCAACTGAACAACTATGGTTAGGTGGCCATGTTGAATAAATGTGTTGAAGAAAGAGATCTTCGTTCAAATGGAGTACACTCAACTCTTAAGATTTGACATTATATTGATTTTTTTGTTTGCCACAAAGCCATCCTATGTTAAATATCCAGTTGAATTAAGCTTATTGAAAGGTTTGGCATCGCTTAATGAGCGAATGTGCAACCATCAGAATGATTAGAGCTACGAAGACTTAAGAAATGAGATTCCCACCGTAGCTGACAAAGTTTAAAAATTGCTTTGATGTCAGGGCAAATACTGAATAATGTTTTCTCCATTATATCTGTGTTGGGATTCAGAATTAGCAAAACATTTCATTTGTAACCGACTGAGGCATTTCGTTTTGAACTTGTGACAGGTGTAATGTAGCTCATCACAATTTGAACCTGTTCTGTGATAGGTTGACAGTAACCGGTCTGGAATTGAAAGCTAATATCAGTAATCATCGATAGTTGTAAAAATCCATCTAGTTCACAAACGTTCTTTAGAAAATGAAATCTGATGTCCTTGCCTGATCTGGGCTACAAATCCACAACAGTGTGGTTGATTCTTAATTGCTCTCTCCAGCGGCCCTGCAAAGCACTATTACAAAAGCAGTTAAGGATGAGCAACAATTTCTGACCTTGCCAATGACACTAGTATTCCATGAAAGAATAAGGAAAAAGCATTGTCAAATAACCATTCCTGGTAAGATTGGAAGATTGCAGACAACACTGTTAAAAGTGACTTGTGTTAATATTTCACATATTGTTTATAACTATCATGGAGTCCCTACAGTGCAGAAGGAGGCCATTCATACTATTAAGTCTGCACCAACCTCAGTCCCACACAGGCCCTATCCCTAATATTTCACATATTTACTCTGCTAATCCCCCTGACACTAAGGGACAATTTTGCATGGCCAATTCACCTAACCTGCAGATTTCACGTGGACAGTGGCCCAAGGCCGGAATTGTACCCAGATCCTAGGGGCTGTGAGGCAGCAGTACTAACCACTGTGCTGCCCATAATCTTTATTCCAGTTTGCTGGCAAATCATTATGTTTTTACCTGGAATAGTTGCTGTAGTTGCAGTCCTGAGTTCTATTTGCTGTGTTTTGTGGATACTCTTTTTAAATGGACTCATTACTGTAATGCACTGTTTAAATGAACTGCTGAGTAAAGACTTTGCCTTGCATTTTGTTGAGTAAATAGACATTTTCTGCATCCTTTTTCAAGTCCCATCTCACCTTCGACTGACTGACACTATGGTGTTGAAAGTCGCTCTGAATATTTATTTTTCACTATAACTAGATTTTATGATCATTTATTTGATTGCTGTTACGGGACGCTGCTGTGTGCACATTGGCTGCTGTCTCTCCTGCAAAATAGCAGTGGCTATACGATTAACTACTGTGTTAGCTGTCGTGTGCTATAGGATGTCCTGAGGTTATGAAAGGTGCTTATTAAATGTAAACATTTCCTTAAGAAAGCTGTCTATTCAGAAACATAGTTTGGGAAATAATTTGTAGAAAAGGGTGTAATGTGATGCAAATTCTTCAAACATCCTTTGTAGCCTCACTGTTTTAGCCAACTTTAACTAGGACAATAGGTCAGCAGATTCTCCGGAGAAGGTTGAATTGTGTGCTGTCCGAGGTGGTATTAGTGCCAGTGGGATTAGCACTGATCTGGCCCAGCCAAGGTTAAATTTTGCATTGTGAGATGAAGTTGACTCATGATCGTGTATGATGACGTAATAAAGGAAAGCTAATGTGAAAAACTGTTTTTCAGCTACTTCCTGATTACTTATTCCTGCACTTACATGATGCCAAAGGAAGTTGCTGTTACTGAGCATTTGCAACTTGGACTAGCTGGTTGGAATTGATTATGTCAATACGAAAAGAGAACTGTAAGGAACCCATTCATACATTAATCCCAAGCCTGGTCATATACCTTCCAGTGGTAACCCATGATTTACTGTTTTCATTACAAGACTAAACAGAAAGGGAAACAAAACTAGAGAGAGAAGCACAGGGTTAATTGAATTATGAACTCGTGATTAATTGCATCAGAACTGACAGAAGGAGCATAGATCCAATACAGTGTCAGAAAATTGTTTCTCTTGACTCAGATAAAAGCAATATTGATATGAAAATTCTGAAAGAATATGTTAAGTGTAAAGTGTGTATAACCTTGTAAGTTTTAAAACAGATTTGTATATTTAAAAAAACATGTTTTTCACAGGTCAGCTTCTCCTTACCATGGCTTTACAATTATGAATCGACTTAACATGAAAAATTTAGTTGAACCCATCAACAAAGATCTGGAATTTCAGCTTCACGACCCATTTCTTCTCTATAGAAATTCAAACTGTAAGTACTGATATATTATAAACTTGCAATATTCAACTTGTCAGAACAGTTATCTAACTGATTTGCTCATTAATTCTGAGTTAATGGAAATAGGGATAAATGTGGAGCGGGGGTGCTTATCTGAAGGTAAGACTGACGCATATTGCCAGGAAAAGAACAGATGATGATTTGCTCTGCATCTGATTCTGCTTGATTCTAACTCTGCCTGAAATGGAAGATGTTCCAATCCTCAGCATTAACATCCTGAATTGATGAGTAAGACCATTTGAAATTTAAATATTGAATTACGATTTAGTTAATCAGACCTTAGTTTTTTAACTGTAATGTCATTGCGTTCTTCTGCAACTTACAACAATCCTTTTGATATGGAATTGTTTTCTGAATTGGTTTCCAACTATATCATAGCTTTTCTGAATTCTTTTGAACCGTTTACAATAATCAATGCCAAAAATAAACTACATAAAATGACATTTCTAAGATTGGCTAAAATTAAACTTTCAGAAGTAACTTGATTTTTAAAATATTGAGATAGTTACTATACTTCAATTTTTTTTACAGTTTTACATTGGAAAGAGTAGCCATCCTTGACCTACAATTGATCCAGATTTCAAGCTCTTAGATGTACTTGGACTTATTTCAAGCAAAAAATAGTGGTATTGAATTGTAAAGATTTCACCTTTCTGAAATGAACAAAGTTCAGTACAGCTCTTATAGGCACTGCTCCAGAGTTAGGAGAAACTATATTGAGCTTATGTATTCTTACATAGTTCTTAGATCAATATCAAAGAATAATTGTGGATTATTGATCAGAAAATTGTCTGCTTTGGGAATTCCATTACATTCAAAAGTCTTCCCTGTGGCTGAGAGTGAAGTCAAATTAAACTGCAAATTAAATGGCAATATTCCAGGTGGAATGCAAGAGTTTACAGTAGAACACAGGTTGGCAAAGAGGTGGCAGATTCAGTTGCAAGCTGAAAGATGGTGAGGAAATAGATAATAAGAATATTTCCAGATTGGCCAATTGTCATAATAATGATAAACGCATTCTACCTGTCCCCTGGTTTTTTTTTTGATAATCTACCAATGATATTTTACTGCAAATGACTGTGACATAGAAAATACTACATTTCTGAAATGCCTCTTTTAACTTCAGGATGTTCCAATCTGATTTGCAGCTATTAAGCACTTTTGAAGAAGTGTAGGAATTGGTTAATTAATTGAAGACTAAAGTATGTGAAAGAGTGCTGAGAATGGGATTAGAGTGAACAGCTGCATTTGGAACGTTGTACTGGCTAAATGATAAACTGTGATGTAAATTATATCACTATATTTTTAACATTGATTTATTTTATGAATTCAGCAATTTGATTTTGAATATTTTACTTGTGTAATATGATTTCATGGTACCAAAACCAATATTAAGGAAAGCATGCTTAGTGCTGATTTACTAAGATCAGTGAGACAAGAACTATGTGCTGAAATTCATAATGGTTAAGTGGTAAGCCCCAGGACCAACTTCTCATAATATGACCAGATTCCCATAATATGCTGGGTCCTGGTGGCAGCCAACCTGCCCAGTTTAAGTAAATAATTAAAGGCCTCTTTGGCTTGTTAGCAAATCTGTGACCTGAATAATATACCGCAAATACCATTAGATGGTCAGCATGGCCAGTCTGGAGGGAATGGGCAAGCTTTTAAAAGAAAACAGGAAGAAAGGGGTGGCACATCAATTGGAGGTTGCCCAACATCCATTGGAGAACCCCACCCCCTTCAAAGGTGTCACTTCGACTCCTCCTTCCATGTCATCTGCCCACAAAACCTGCTTCCCACATCCCCTACCTTAGGCTCCAGGATTCCTTCCTGCCCTAAAACCCTATGACTTGCCAATAAAGGCAGCCAATGTCCTCTTAAAGCTCGTATTCCTGATGGCATCCACTCCTGAACTCTGATGCTGCTAGCCAATCAGATTGGCTTCTAACTCATGAATGGGGGCTCCCTCCCACTGAGGGGCAGAAGGCCCACTTCCCATCAATTTAGCCTGTCTGCATGGGGAGGGGGGGGAGAGAGAGAGAGAGAGAATAGTGAATGGAAGGCATCCAATTGAGAGACCAATGAGCAACCCTAAAGTAAACATAATACACAAGCTTGGAATAATCACAATTAAAATAAAACATGTATCTGTAGTATAAGATAAGTTGTTGGGTTGGGTCAAAGAAAACTTAAACAATGGGTAACCTGTTTCTGGACCTTTGGGTTGAGACAGGGCATCTATTATTATCTCCATAAAATAAGCTGAAAGCTAGCAATTCTGTGAAAGAGTGTCATAACACTCCACTAGAGAGAGAAATTATTTATATGGATTACAGAATCAAAGAGTAACCTTAAAGGTAAAATAATTTTTTTTTTACATTTCTGGCTGAATCTTCTCAAAATATGTCATGTTGCCTTGGAGATAGTGATTTCAACTTTAGTTAGGTTGTATTAAGTTAGCTGTGTGTATTTTGCTGACAGAAGCAAGCTATTCTGTTTTGGATTTTGTGAGGGAGAAGCAACTGTAAGTTTTACTCTCGCTTGCAACTAGTGGAAGAAACCTACAGCAGTCTTCATGGAACCTTGTTGGGGAAAGCCGGGGGAAGGGAGTTAGATATTAGTTGGCAACCTGATCAAGGAGATGAGGCTTCCACGGCCTTAAAGTGCTGAAAAAACATTGGAGGCTCACATGGCCAAAATCTAATGGAAATTTACTTAAGAATAGCTGATACATTTGGAAAAATCACACCCATAGAATCAATTTGGATGGAGGTAAGAAATAGCAAAGAAAAACATCACCGGTGGAAGTAGTTTATGGCCTCGCTAACAGTAGCTGCTCTGTAGGACAAAATATAAACAAAAAAGGCTTAAAAAACGGTGTTGCTATAATCATGGGCAGTTTTAATCTTCTTGTAGATTAGACAAATCAAGTTGACAAGGAAGATGAGTTCACATTGCTCACAGTAGAGAATAACATGTCCTAGAAACAAAAAGGATCACGGAGTTTCAGACTGTAATGTGTAATGATTCAGAATTAGAAAAAAACGATCCACTTGGTAAGAGTAATCACAGCATGAGAGAATTTCGTGTTCAGTTTGAGGGTGAGAAATGTGGGTCTGAAACTTGTGTTTTAAACTTAAAGGAAATTACAAAAGTATGAAGTCAGAGTTGGCTACAGTGGAATAGGAAAACAGGTTAAAATACCATTGAGAAGCAGTGGTAGATATTTAAAGAAAGACTTTGAGAATTATGAAATCTGTCTCTATCCCTATGAGAAGGTTGTATAGTCTATAGTTATTAAGGAAGTTAAAGATGGTATATAATTGAAATAGAATGTGCACAAAGCTGCAAGGATTAGTGGTTCATAGATTTGGGTGAAATCTCCTCAACAACTTCTCTGATTTTTTTGTCATTTCAAATCTGTGTCCTCTGATCTTTTTTGCTAGTGGAAAGTTTATCACTGAATTATCTACTGAATTGCGACTTTTAAATTTTTAAATTCCTCTATTAAATCTGCCCTTTAAACTTTCTGCTCTAAGAAGAAGAATCACAGCCTCTCATTTCTTTCCATGTAACTGCAGTTTCTCATCTTGGTAACGTTTTGGTAAATATCCTGTTTGGCCGTTCCAAGGCCTCAACATTCTACCTTAAATGTAGTTCCCAAAATTGAGTTAACTGTTGTGGCTAAGACTAAACCAGTTATATAGAAAGGCTTGTTATTATATCCTCCCTTTTGAACTATATGTCTCTATTTATAAGCCCCGTCACTCTGTATGCTTTTTCATTCTCAAATTGTTCTTCCACCTTCAAAGATTCATTTGTAGGAACACCTATGTATTAGTTTTCCTGCAATCCTTTAAGATTTTACCATGCAAGTTATTTTGCCTTTTTTTCCTTCTAAGGTATATCACTTTGTTCATTTAATTTGGAATGTATTTTGTCCATTTCACACAATCTGATTTGTGTTCTCTTTGTGTGTTACTGTCCTCCTCATTGTCTACTCCAGTTCCAAACTTTGGACAGTGAGGATGTAGTGGAAAATGGCACAGGATAAATATGGAGGCTGATGGGACAGAATGTGAAGGAGAACATGATTTGTTCTTGGGAGGGACAGGAATTTGTGTAACTGTGTGAAATGGACACTGTCATGGGTGTTGTCAACTAGGTGAGAGTGGAATCCTTAGTTGAGGGGGAAAAAATAAAATATTGAAAGTGTTGGAGATCCAAGACCTGGAAGAACGGTCATGAGTCCTGAAGTAGGGTGTGAGCAGATGCAGACAAGGTAGCAGTATTGTAAAGATAAAGTTATCATAGTCCCAGATGACAATAGGCTGCCTTTCCCTCTGAAGGAAAAAAAACTGACTGGTGGTGATTTAACCTGAGGATCACCATGCTTCGGGTGAGGGGCAAGGTTGAAAAGGCTTCATTGTGATAGGTATAATTAGCACCCATGTGGGTACCCATAGCAACACCTTATATTTAGAGGAAGTGAGTTCAACCAAGGAAAAAGCAGAGAGCTCTCAGACTGACCTGGTGGGGCTCAGAACACAGATTGGTGTTCATGGTGGAAAAGAAGACAGTTATGGCTAGGAAATTGTTTAATTGATGGAGGGTGTTGGAAAAGTTATGAATATAGATGGAATGAGACTTTTTTTTTCTCCCCATGCACAGAGTTGTGATTTAGTGGGGCAAGAACTGGCTGAAATTCACATTCACGCATGCAAAAGTCTCAATCTATTCATTGTCTCTAATATTTGTAATCTCAGTTCTGATACCAATCTTTCTCCATGGTTTTTTTTCTGAAAAAGCTTACTATTTCTGTTAATGCGTTGATCACATTGTCCAATGATACTATACAGTAAGTCTTCTCTTAATGTCAACTTGCTTAATGTTGTTCCACTTTAAAGTCTTTATTGTCAATATACTTGTTTAATGTTGTCAGTTTTACTTTAATATTGTTTTCGACAGATGTCCTGTTCTGTGACCTGTCTGGTCATGTGACTTCTCCCACTCCCTGGCCTTGCTGACTCGTTCCCACCAAATTTTGGACTTGATATCCCCAAACCCCCTTGCTGATTCCATGCCTTGCCAACTCTCCTTGCCTCCCAGCCAGCCTTCCGTTCTTACTGAGACCTTTGGGATCAGTTGTTCCCGACTGCTGTTTCTGGCTTTGCTCCTCTGAGTTCTGGGCTCCATCTAATGGCTGAAGTTGGTCAGTTCAGGTAGTTAGGACAGCTGTTAATTGCACCAACCAACCTATGCCACTAGATGGAGCACGATCAATCTAGTGCTATGTGCTGAGGTGGTTACTCTAAATTTTTAAAATCTAATTTGTATATTGTATTTCTTTTACATTTAGTGCTGTATTTTTTCCAAACTCTTTCAGCTATAGATGTACAGTACCACATTGGTACAGTATTCAACTTTTTTTTCTGAGAAATGGCTGAAGGAACTGAACCTAATCTGTGGCAACCCATGATTCATTTAAAGTTGTTTCAATTAAAACTACTATTCTCAACACTGCAACCACAACTTTAAGTGATGACTTGTATAGATGAATTGAAGACAAAAGCATTCCAGTGGTATAATAACAATCTGATTTTATTTATGAATTTTATAGTATCCGTTGTCACTTATATGACAATTGCCCAAAACATTTGTGGTCTTTTATTCAATCAAAAAATAATAAAAGTGTATTTTTATTTAAATAAGACAAGTAGGCTACTTCATAAGGTGACATAGTGGTTGGTACTGCTGTCTCACCGCTCCAGGACTGGGGTTCAGTTCCCAGCCTGGGTGTTTGTCTTTGTGGAGTTTACATATTCTCCCCGTGTCTATGCAGATTTCCTCTGGGTGCTGCAGTTTCCTCCCACGGGTTAAATGATGTGTGGGTTACATTGATTGGCCATACTAAATTGCTCCTTAGTATCCTGGCGTAGCAGGGTAAATATGTGGGGTTGCAGGGATAGGGCCTGGGTGGAATTGTTGTCAGTGCAAACTCAATGGGTCAAATGGCTTCCTTCAGCACTGTAGAGACTATATAATTCTATTATCAATACAGACCTAACATGTTAAATAGTGAGCCAGGATCAAACTCAGAACTGTCTAATTGTTCTTGATTACCAATTTTAAATTCCCAACTTGCTTCCAATTTAAATTCCAACTTATCATTAATACAATCCTTTCATAAATTAAAATTCTTTATCTAGTCCTCGTACTTACATTTCCCTGAATTACTACTGTAATAAAAAAATTTGGCCACAGACATAGCAATCAACATTGTAAAGACATTGCATATCAGTGATTTTCTTACAAACCTATTCTCGGTTGTTATTTCTTTGAGAGTAATTAACTAAGTGCAATTAGACACATTTATTATTTCATTGGAAAAATTTTACAATGCTGACACAAAACATTTACATTGTAGATGATTTCAACCCAGTTTACAAAAATGCTTCTTGTGACACTAGCAGTCTTAAATGCTCTTTCTAGTCTAATTGTTCATATGAAAATGAAGTGTGGATCATGAAAGGAAGAACATTTTTGAAAATATATTCCATTGTTCATTATTGGAATGATAATCACAAAGTAGCTTTCTAGCAGTGAATTGAGTTATTTTGTAAAATAAGGTTTTTCTTGTTGCTGCTGTTGTGATAGTTTGATTTTTGTCCTCCCTGAGTAATTTTCTTCCGATAGTAAGACCAATGGAAGAGAGTGATGAATATTTAGTCCATGATTCGTGTTAATGTTACAGAGTTAATTTTTAGTTCTGAAAAGTTTAAATTTAAACTACAAAAAAAGGGATAAATCTGTGAATCTTCAAAGCTGTGTTAGCATGGAGATGGGTGAATCTTGGGAACGTTCTTTGGTTTCCATTTCATAGTTTTCTGGGAGAGAATGTTGTTTGTAGTGTGGACCTCATGTGATTTGTAATTAACAGAGAAGCTTTAGCTGTCTCCAGGCAGTTGGAATTGGGGAAGTCCAGGGAGCCACTTATATCTGGAGACTGGAGTTCAAAGAAATCCAAGGACAATGTCAATTTAGTGAAGTCAGCACTTTGTGGAAGAGTTACAATTGTGTCAATGAATTAGTGGCAGGATTGCAACTATATGACTTCTGTGGAATGCAATCTCAATTGAGGCAGTCCAAACCGCAAAGGATAGATCTGTGAAAAGTGAGGAGTTGAAGGACCTCATGAGGAAGACATTGTAAGACCCACAGTGGTCACTGACATTTGGATGGGTTGCTGAGAAATCTATGGGATCTTTCTTGATGGCATCTGCTATTTAATATGCAACATTGTGTGTTCAGATTACATAGAACATAGAACACTACAGCACAAACAGGCCCTTCGGCCCACGAGTTGCGCCGATCACATCTATACCTACCAATCCACAGACCTATCTATAACCCCCATCCCATTTGTTCCCATATACTCATCCAGAAGTCTTTTAAAAGACCCCAGCGAGTTCGCCTCTACCACTTCCGACGGCAGCCGATTCCATTCACTCACCACCCTCTGAGTGAAAAACTTACCCCTAACATCCCTTCTGTACCTTTTGTTAATATCAAATACTAGAATAGAAGATAGATATTGGAAATTGTTTATTTATTTTGTAAATTTAAATCAGTGGAATTGTGTAACTTTAGTGGTTAACTGGGATTTCAAACTTTGTTTTCTTTAAACAATGAAAGTTATGCTCCCGAACTGAATTGTAACAAAAACAAATTTCTTTGGCTTAGTGATGGTACTCTTACTTCTGGATCAGAAGTTTGTGGATTCTAAAACACTCCTGGAACTTGAACATGTATTTCAATGCAGTTCTCAGTGTGTCTTGGATGTGTCATCTTTTAGGTGAAACTTTAAACCATGACATTCCTCTCACGTGAATATCGAAGATCCCAAAGTATTATTTGAAGAAATACCTAGTGAGCACTGTTCCCACGCGTCGCCTAAGAAATAAATTAAATGAAACCAAAAGGACAGCTCAAAGATGCAGCAAGGTTTATTTCACTGATGTTTGTGTAATCTTCCAGTGCATAAATTGGCTGTGGCATTTCTTAAATCTCCTGCCTCATTTCCTGAATACTGTTCAGGAGAGCTTCTCTGATGACCTATGATCGTGGATTTGTTCAAGAAGCTTCTTTCTCACTGGTCTCATTATCCCAGACTTAAATTTTCTCTTGTCAGGTTTCTTATTTCAGATGTGAACCTGCAGCTAAACAAAGAAAATACTGACTGTATTGGTGGTGCCAAAGAGGGCTTTGGTTACTTTCCTGCTCTTAAATGTAATGTCCCATTACAAAAGGAAAGCTATTAATATTAAAAACAAAGCTAATTTTCCAATTGAGTCATCTTTTTATTGAAATCTAACTGCTTTTATTTTATCTTGCCTCTTTTTAAAAAATCAGAACTATGATGTTATGGCTACTACAGAAGGGACGATTTTAAGTTAAACCTGGGCCAATTCCAATGTGGTGATGGTCATTTATAGTTTAAAATTTGAGACACTTTAATAAATGCCCTTTTTTGTGTTAGAAAAATAATTGTTTACACTGATGATATACAGAAAAGAACAATAATGCTTTCCTTGTATTTCTTTCTATTGGGATGTAATTTCATTGCGATTGATAATATTGAAAAGCAAGCTTTGATAACTTTCTGAAACAAGGCATTGACTGTTCCTCCAGCATTAGGATTTGGATTGTGATGATTTTGGAATTCTTTATACTTTTAAGATACATTGAACTTTAATAATGCAGTTGAAT
Source organism: Sphyrna mokarran (assembly GCA_024679065.1). NCBI lineage: Eukaryota > Metazoa > Chordata > Chondrichthyes > Carcharhiniformes > Carcharhinidae > Sphyrna > Sphyrna mokarran. The sequence goes on from JAGIQG010000003.1 coordinate 113,621,159, forward strand.
TGCGTGCAGTGAAGGTAGAGCACTAATTTAAGCTGTTTCACCAGATATGGTAAAGTGGTGCTATTAATAAGTGGTTACACCTATCACTGACTAAGTAAACAACCCTGACAAATGACTGTTTATCCATTTTATGTTGTCCTCACATTCATAAACCTATTCTGTAAAATTGTCTCCTTTATATATTACTAGCAGTAACATTTTTATCAGCTTTTGCTACGTGCTTCCTTGTGATGAATGCTGGCCTGACTTGTTGCAAAATGAAGATCATTGACATTACAGGTCTTGATACAAACCATATAATCCTAATCCCTTTTTAATTGGGGCAATGTTTCCAGCATGGACAAAAATAAACCTTGCTGCATCTTTGGGCTGCTCTTTTGGTATTATTTATATTTGTCTGTTATACAAGGAACAAAATGACACACATTATCAACTGTTGTTCTTTTGACTGGAGATAAATTATCAATTGGGACAAATAGTGGTTGAAACAGCAGAATCCATTTTTTTTAATACGTCAGTTAACTAAATTAGGTATGACAACATGATGCCCATTCTTTCAAATTAATGGTGTCTCTCCACCTAAGTGCTGCTGAGCCACCCAATTTAGTTCAATAAAAGCTGGCGTAATTTCAGAAGAATTCTTATTAAAAACATCTGAAATGATCAATGATTTACAACATTATCTCATCTTCTTGTTTCATTACTGTTATGTTTAGAATTGTAAAATACTTGCAATTTTTGTATACAGTTGAAAGATGAAAAGCAAACAGACTTTTCAGCTATAGTTTGTAAATTCCATAGTCATTTCAATTTTTCTAAAAAATCAAATTTACTATATTTCATAAGGTCTTAAATGATGCATTTAAATCTTGAGATTATTTATCAAACAAGTTTCCTAAAGCTGCATTCTTAAATCTTTTGCGAAATACTCAATAAAATATACAGATCATTAATCATTGAGAAAATAGTCCAGCATATTAACTTCCTTTTGGTACTTTTTTTTACCTGATTCTTTTAAACAAAAACAAAGTAAACACTTACTTGTTCTAGTCTTAAAGAAGTATGGTTCTAGGTCTGTTTCAGTTATAACAGTCCCTTTATATTTGGCATAGAATTCTTCATGGGAATCCCATTTTTTAAGTAGTTTCTTTGTAAAACTTTGAATATTCATATTCATTAATGACGGGTATGATATCCAAAAGTTGTTTGATCAGAGACGAATGCCAAGATGAGTAAACACCAGGTTTCAGTCAGATCTCCGAAGAATTGTGGATCATTTACACAGAACTGTGTCCATCTAGCTGCTGATAAGAGATGTAGATATCTTGTCGCATTCAGTACAATAACTGCTACTTATATCCTGAAAATACAAGCAATTTAAAGTCAGCAACTCGCTGTCGCAGTTACATCTTCAAATGCACTTACACAATTCACAATTGCTTTTATCCAGCCTCTAGTTGTTGGAAGCAAAGTTTATAAAAACAATTAAAGTTAGGTGGAGGGATGCAATGCCAGAGTTAATGGATGCCTGATTTTGAGAAACATAGTGGCAGCTGAGCTTATCAGTGACAACAGATATGTGAGGCATTTGGGATTTATAGTAGAGTTTACTCTGACATTGTTTCTTGGCCACCCTGGGAGAAGAGTTTCTGGTTGAGGGAAATGTGACAAGTTGTATGCAGTGCAATATTTGATAATTTTACATTTCATTGGCTAAAATTGAATATAATTACCCAGGCAAGATTAGCTGGATAATTTTAAATTGTTTTGAACAATGTCTTTCTGTGCACGTTATGTTCTGTATTTGATTTTCCCCCTAAGATTTTAAATTTATTGAATAGGTTATCCCATCATGAAGATTGCTATAAATATAAAATAAAACAATTGTACTGCCTTTTGGTTTAGATTTCTGAATGAGGAACTATTATAATAATCTAAAACATGAGCTAAATGGTCAGTGTATGTTGTACATGTCAATGCCTGATCAAATATTTACATTTTGAGGAATAGGGCTCAGGATGTACTAATGTGCAGGCAAAACTTCTTGACTAAAAATGCAATGCAGAAGTTTATTTACAAATATATTATTTTATTCCTGCAATGCTTCAGTTCTAAGTTTACAGGATGTACAGAATAAGCTGAAGTAAGGATGCTAATGGAATTATTTTTATTTGAGCTGTTGGCACCAGATTCCATTGCATTTAGTCCAACACTATCTTATTCATTTCCAATGCAGTATTTTATTATTTTGTTGATCCTTAAATAATCCTGAGTGTTGCAATGGTTTTTAATAGTTCTGTCTCCAAATTGTATTCTTTATTGTCAGAGCAGTGCTAAATCCGCCATTAATAGAGGGAGAGCATGATTGGAAAACGTTAGGTAGAATGTGAGGGCTAATAAAAGACATTATCGGTTTGTGTACCACTGTTGGAACATTCCAAAGTGCTCGCCCAACAGAAATTATACTTCTAAAAATACATGCCGCCTTTAATGAACCTGCTGAGTTCAAAATGTATCTTTTTCCTCCTCAAAATTAAAACATTGGAAGCCTACGTGGATTTAATTTCCTTTTGAATGTCAGTTTTTGTTCATTTTGCACTATTACAATGTAATTAATGAAGCTTTTTTTAATTGATTATTTTAAAAATAATGTTAAACAGTGGAAGTCATGTAAATGAATAGCAATGAACTTTTTTATTTGTACAATTTAGCACTTTTTTGAACCTTATGAAAAACATACAGTGCAGAAGGACGCAATGTAGCTCATTGTAACCAGGATAGTTTTGTTTTCTTGTCTTGTTGATTAGAACTCTTTTGTGTGGTTTAAGGTCTTGTACAGAGATGATCTAAAGCAAAATGGAAGTGACTTCAAAAGCAATGTTAATAAAATAAATTATTTTTAATGACTTGAAGGCAACTATAATATGTTCTCTGTAAATGCTGTATTCAGGATTTAATTAAGTACATTCTAAAATAGATCTTGTTACTTTTTTTAAAAAAACATAGTCTTAATTTTAAACTGAAGAACATGAAAATATTTCAATTTAAATTTTCAAGTCTTGCTACATCCAGAAAGCCTGCAAAAAGAACAAACAGTTCTAATAATGAAAGTAATGCTAATGAACAGTAATCATTTGACTGTGCTCTTTGATGGTATGATTAGAGCTAATGGCAACCCTTCAGGACTGCTTTCCAGAAACAAAATGTGAAACATCAGATATGATAACAGACCAATATAGCTGGTGCCTCTCTTAAAGTAATCAGTTCAAATATTACCACATTGCCCATTAAACTGTCATTTATAATTACATGTCTTTTATATGTCTTTTTTTAAGCAACTTTGTAGCTGAGATGAAAGCTTGTTGGGCCATTAAGATTATACACTGAAGGAGTTTGGTGGAAAAGGAATCAGTGTTGACCATTAAATACTAACTGTTCCAATTTTTGCTTTACATTCCTAAATCAGTTAATTTTTGAAAACAACCAGATAAATGAGATACTGTTCATCAATTGCAAAGAATGACAGAGTTTGAATTGAGTTTTTGTTTTCCTTTTTTACAGTTTTGTTATCCTTCCAACTTCCCTGCTTTTAGCTGATTTTCTTCCTCCATATAGCACTATTCAGGGAAATGGGTGAACAGATGGCTTGTTGCAAGACGTTTGCCACTGATGTTTGTGCTATAATTACTAGGTATTCGAGAGCAGCTGGAGAAACTCTTTTTTTCTGGGCAAAACACCTACAATTGATGGATTGCAATAAACATCTGATGCAAATCTATATCCCATCAGTTAGGACATTGTTGGTAAACCAAACTGTTGCCACAATTGTACTTGTCCAGGAAACAAGAAAATAATAATCAAATTACAAATGTTATAGAATTTTCATCAGTGGTAGAAATGGAAGTCTTAAAAACGCATGTCGGGAGTTGAATAAAATGATCTTGACTTTTTTTAATCTTTCTTTATTAGTGTCCATTTACAGCATCTGGTTTTATGACAAGAATGACTGTCAACGAATTGCACAACTGATGTCAAAGTAAGAATTGAAATTTGCATGCTGTTAAGTCATCTTATTTTACAAGATATAGTTACTGTGCTCTCAATTTAAGTTTCAAATTTCAAGTTGAAACTTATATTCTCCTGTCTGGGGGCATTAATGTCAGTTTCATAAGCCTTTAACAAGTTCAAAGTGCAGATTTTAAACGTGTTCGTTTAAATTACTGTGTTTTAATCCATGAAACAAAATCTCCCTTGTTCACTTTGTCCTATCTCTCCTCTTAATCTGCAGATTAGTGTGCTTAGAACATAGAACAATACAGCACAGAACAGGCCCTTCGGCCTTCGATGTTGTGCCGACCAAAATAAAAAGCAATGCCCCTCCTAACTAAACCATTCCCTTCTCATCCATATACTTATCAACTAACCTCTTAAACGCCACCAAACTTGGCGCATCTACAACAGCTGCAGGCAGGGCATTCCACTCCCTAATCACTCTTTGAGTAAAGAACCTACCTCTGATATCCGTCCTATAACTCATACCCCTTAATTTAAAGTTGTGTCCCCTCGTGCTAGCTTTCTCCATCCTAGGAAAAAGGCTATCACTGTCCACCCTATCCAAACCTCTAATTATCTTATATGCTTCAATAAGATCCCCCCTTAGCCGCCTCCTTTCTAACGAAAACAGCTTGTTTTTTATTTTTCCAGCGCTCTGACCAGCCAGGCAAATAAAGCACATTGAACGGTGTTCATTCAAAATCTGTAGTGTAAATAATAATGTTGCATCTAGTGATTTGCATTCCAGTTGGCTTACTGTTGCATTATTAATTCGTTGCTTTTATGAAACCTCAATAATATTTAGTCACCAGTATGATGCAATCCCTTCCAAAATAGATGGATGATCTTGCACTGATTTCCCCCTGCCTAACTACAATACGGAAATACATTGGAGAAATATGAGACAAAGAAATATACTTTTTTAGCCATTGCATTCTGAAGTTAGTTGGGATAGAATTTACTTAAAAATCAAATATATCCACTGAGATTTTACTTTTGGTTATAATAGCATGACATATTTATTGATGCAGTAGTCATGTTAGTGCACCTGCTCTACTGACAGCTGTTGCCTTGTTCATTTAAGATATATCAACCAGGAAGATTAGCATTCTGTCTTTGTCATTTTTCTCTAAATGAAATTACATTTTTTATATTCAAATTAATATAGACATGAAAATGCTCTGAATTATTTTAAGTGTTTACAGTTCCAGTGTGTCACACTTAATTTCAGGTGTTGAATTAATGGGAATACAACTAACCATCACTACCACCACTCCCCAGTATTATTTAATGTGTTGAATTGAAAAATATGGAAGTGTTCCAGATGCGGAAGTCAATTAATTGAGTAACTGCAGAAAATAAGTTGCTAAATAGGAAAGTTTTGTACGAGATTTGAATATTCTATAGCTTTTTAAAAAAATGTGTACTCCAATTTGCCCTAACAAAGATTTAATTGTTAAGATAATTGATATCAATGTTTCTTACTACTTGAGACTGTTAAAGTACATAAAATGTTTTCTGTTTCTGGAGCCGTGGTGATGAGAAGCTCGTTGAGCAAAGTTCTGACATTGATGTAAAGCAGACAATTGTGGACTATCAGGCATTCCCAGCTTGGTAGATCTAACCAAAATGTAACTGTGCAACTTTGAAGTCAGTGAGGTAACTTTTATCTCAATTGTGAAAACACTACATTCTGTAACTGTAAACGATTACAATGAATACATTCTAGAAATTTGAATTTGGATCTTGCAAAGCAATTGCACCACAAATAAATATTTCCGTTACATTAGTAGTAAAATTCTGGAAAAAAATTGAACTGCAAAAAAATTCTCTGATTTTCTTAAGTTCTGATTCTGCTGGAATACGAGTTAATTGAGTTTGCCCAGGAGCTAACCTTCATCTATGAACAAGAATAGTGAGCAGCATTCCAGTGTTACCATTTTTATGATGCCGCACATGTAAAAGTTTAAGGAGAGTGTAAGGGAAATTGTAACTGGTTAGAGTTTGACAGCTGTAGATCAAGGACAGGCTTTCATAAAACATAAGAAATAGGAGCAGGACATTTGGCATCACGTGCCTGTTCTGCCATTCAGTAATATCGCACTGATCTGATTCTGGCCTTAAGTTTACTTCTTCGTTAACTATTTCCCATTCCCCCATAATCCTTGACTCCTTTGTCAGCAAAGAATCTGTCGAACTCTGCCTTAAAAATATTCAGTGATCCTGCCTGCACTGCATGCTGGGAAAGAGAATTCCAAAGACTAATGACCTTCAGAGCAAAGAAATTCCTCTTCATCTTCCCCTTAAATGGGAAATGGCTTATGTTGAAATTCTAGTTCTAGATTTCCCCCATGAGGGATTTCTTGATTTTCCCCATCAGTAAATGAGGCCGGGTATAATTGCCATAAGCTTGACATCTAGTGCTAGAGTGGAGGGAATGTGACAGCCAAAATATAAATGGAAAGTCAGCCCCAAATAGGACAGGGCAAGGCCACACAAAGATTTTGAGACAAGGATCTTGAAAGCAGTTTGCTGGTGCACAGGGAGCCATTAGAATTGTAACAATGATACCAATTGCATATCAGACTAATGCAGGTGAGATATTGAGTCATATGATTTTGGACCAAATAAAATTTGTGAAGATTAGATGCCAAAATGAACAGTTTAGTGAAATAATATAAAATTCTGTACTAACAAACAAATTAATTTTTTGTAAACATTTTGAACAAGGAGAACATGAGCTTGAGATCTAAGTGAATTGTGTAAGGTTTTATTTGTAGATGATTAAGAAAGGGGAGTAAATCCTTGATTGTGTTCTCCCCAAATGTTCACAAGTGCACCTTCAGCAGAAGTCACTGGATAGCAATCGTCAGGAACAATGCCTGTTAATTCTTCAGCTTCTTTCCTCTGCTGCCTTGTCAGTTTGAGTGTGCCACACCATGCTAAGGGAAACTAAGTTAAACGTGGGTTTAAATTTAGAACCATCTAATCTGAATGGATAGTATTTTCTTGCTGCCTACTTGGTATAATACTTGTGCTGCTGTCCTCTTAGAGTCGTGCAGATGGAAGCACAGAGAGCCCAGCAAGAATCTCCGGGGAGAATCACTCCAAACAAACCCAATGGATACGATGAAGAATATCCTATTGACATCCTAGACATGCTTAGCAAAGCCAAGGAAGAGTATGAACAAGTAAGAATTTAAACTGTTTAACAATCATAAACACTGAATAATGAAAAGGGATCAAAGGATATGGGGGAAATCAGGATATTGAATTCGATGATCAGCCATGATCAAAAAGAATGGCAGAGCAGGCCTGAAGAACTGAATGGCCTATTGCATCTAGTTTCAATGAATGTTGCACTCCTATTTTGGGAAGCTGAAAAATAATCTCTTGAAGATCTCACATGATTTAACAAATCACAGTATGTGACTGTTGCACCAGTCAACAGTAAGTATCAGTAAAAAGAATTTGTTTATGTTTTGCACACTGCTACAAAGATTCATTCTTCCTCTTCCAAAGGCTGAGTTTTTTATTATTTTGGATTCACAACAAGGAAGGCTTGAAGTTGACTTGCAATCTTCACCTTTTCTGGATGATGAACATTCATAGCATTTGTGTATTGAGATGTGTATTCTGTATTTTTTTAATTCTAAACCTTTTATGTCCATTTAATTGCAAAAGAATGTTAGTATTGTAAAAGTTCAATTAATAAGGATTAAATACTGAAGTAATCCTATCATATTGAAATCATACGTGGCCACAATGACTAGTTTACATGCAAGAACTCTTGTAATTTGCAAATAAATCTAATAGAGGTGTACAAGATTATGAGGGGTATAGATAGAGTAAACAGGGTTAAGCTTTTTCCTAGGATAGACTCAAATAACATGAGGGGTCATGGGCTTAGGGTGGGGGGGGTGGTGGGTAAGGTATAATTTGGATGCTAGAGGGAGTTTTTTTCACAGAGGGTGGGGGGGTGGTATGGAATGCGCTGCCAAGTAAAATGGTGGAGGTAGGCACTCTGGAGTTATTTAAGAAATACTTAGATGGGCACATGAACAGAATGGGAATGGAAGGGTATAGAAAACTGATTTAAAATAGGAATCATAAGCCTTGGGAGTCCCTGGGAAGTGTGTAAATAGATGATGATATTGATGTACTTGTTTTTATCCTACAGGTGCTTTGGTCCACCTTGTTGTCTAACGAGGGGCATACACGCGATGGGTCACGAGAGGGCTGCTCTTGGATTTTTTTTCAAGAGTATCCTAGTGCTTCACGTCGTTAGTGTACACTTGACCTGGACCATTTGATGGGCAACACGACAGCTCAGTGACTATCGCTGTGCTCTGCAGATACATGGATTTGAGCCTGTGTCTGTGGGAGTTTGCGCGTTTTCTCCGGGCGCTCCGGTTTCCTCCCACATCCCAAAGATGTGCTCTTAGGCTAATTGGCAAAACAAATTCTCCCTAAATTGTCTCAAATTTGGTTTTTAATCCATAGATCTATAAACATAAACAGGGATCATGGGTAGAGGTGGGAACATCAGGGTGGCGGCGCAGGCTCGTTGGGCCGAAGGGCCTGTTTCCCGTGCTGTTTTGTTCTTTGTTCTAAATTAAAATTGATTTGAAAATAATTTCTTGAAGGGTTTTATCCAGCTTCAAAACTGGTTTGCACTTTTATGGAGATGCTAGAATCTGTTTGGATATGATGCAAGAATGGATGTCAACAGCAAATATATCTAGTTAGGAATGTGAGAAAAACAGCTGCTGGATCCAAAATAGATTAGAATACTAGCCATAGAATCGTAGAATGATGCAACATAGGAGACCATTTGGCCCATTGTGCATGTGTTAGCTGTTTGACAATTACCCAATTAGTCCCACTCCTCTGCTTTGTCCCATTTCATTTTCAGATTTTTTTCCACTTTCCTTTTAGAATTGTTATTGGGTCTGTTACATTTTCAGGTACCACTTTTCTAGAACATAACATGCCACATAATGATCCTTCAGCTCATGTTGCTTCTGGCTCTTAAATTACACCTTGTCCTTTGGTTACTGATCCCTCTGTCACTGGAAACTGGTTCTCACTTCATCAGAACTCAAGATTTTGAATATCTATATCAAATCTCTCATTAACTTTTTCTGTTCTAAAGAACACAATCCCAGTTTCTCTTGCAGTCTTTCCACATAACCAGAATAATTCATCCTTGATCAGTCCAGTAAATATCCTCTGCGCACTTCTTTGCTCAAAGTGTGTCCAGAATTGGACATGCCCTAGATCTTTACGATATACTGGCTAAGCCTATTTATTTGTGTTCTGTGGACCTTTTTTGTTTTTACAAAGGAAAACTCTAAATGTTGCTGGTTATTCTTCACCTTTTGAGTCTAGATACGAAAGGGCTAATTTTAACTTGTGGCGGAAGCTGATAACAATCATCCATGCCCTTTTGGTGACCCTACAACTTAATCTTATGTGGCCAACCATTATGTCTAGGTGACTGTCAGGATGCACATCAGAGATGGAAGCAGTCAGCTGTTTTCCACGGTCTGTGATGCCTTAGGCAGGTTTCCCTTGGGGAATCGGAATCTGGAGGATGCTGGCCGATTTTTGGGTGCCACTCCATTTGGTCGTTGCACTGGTGTCAGGAAAGAGGAATTCAGAGGGCTTGGACGGCTGGGATCTCCAGGATGGAATGCTCTGGCATGAGCACCAGCTCTTTCTCCTCCCTCAGAATGCCTGTTGGCCCTTGGGTCTCTCTGTGGGACAAAGGTTGGAGTAAGCTCCAGAAACCTCTGCATCACTAGGCTGTGCCAGTCCTGGAGACCCAACTGCAGTTGTGCCATGGTATGAGAGCCCACTGAGCCTGGAACAAATTTCTGGAGCCCCTCAGCAATAGCCTGATCTTAAAGCCCATAGCCATGACCCTTTTGTGTTGTCAGCATGCTCCCGAGACCCTCAGCCATGGTCCTGAATAACTTGATGTGGAGATGCCGGCATTGGACTGGGGCAAACAGAGTAAGAATTCTCACAACACCAGGTTAAGTCCAACAAGTTTATTTGATAGTAAACCCACTAGCTTTCAGAGTTTGCCCCTTTGTTAGGCTTTCTATTGTGGATACCACCCTTGCAGTGTTGACCTGAGTGCCAAGCAATACTAACACCACTGAAGGGTGCTAGACCCCTCCAAATTCCAGCAACTAAAAGGCCATGTTGCTGACCTCACCCCCACAATCCCCATCTCTGTCTCTGCATCTCCAGCAGCTTCTGGAGAACTGACCCCAGCAGCTTGGTACCTGGTTGGGATCCAGCTGTTTCCTCAGCTCTGACAGACCTCTGCCTGCCCAAGCCCTTGGGTATTCCACCTCCATCTGATGTGCATGTAAGCCTGTGTGATGCGTACAGAATGCCACCCAGAAGTCTCACTGCTAATATGTCCCACCATGCTGGTGGATACTGCGTGTGATGTCTGTGTTGACTGGTAGGAGCTGTTCTCAGTGTCGATGCTGGTCTTGGAGGCCACGTTTGGGGGTGAGGGGAGGGTTATGATGATAGGAGTTATCACCTGCAACACAAGACATATAGTTTGGTGCAGGGGAGGGACAGATATCTGAGCACATTGTACCTTACTTGACTTGAATGAAGGTCTTGTGGTTCCTCATCTCTGTGGCTCACACCAACCAGTCACAGCTACCTCCTCGACTGGCACATAATGGCACACTCCTTGAACAGAGTCGGACGCAGCTATTCAACATGATAAAAGATATGGATAAAGCAGATGTGGAGCGGATGCTTCTGTTGATGGGTGTTCTAGGACGAGAAGTCATAGTCTTAGAATAAGGGGTAGCAAATTTAAAACAGAGTTGAGGAGAAACTGTTTCTTCCAAAAGGTTGTGAATCTGTGGAATTGGCTATCCCAAAATGCTGTGGATGCTGGGACAATGAGTAAATTTAAGGAGGAGTTGCACAGATTTTTTTATTGGTAATGGGTTGAAAGATTATGGGGAAAAGGCAGGAAAATGGGGGTGAGGAGCATTATCAGCCGTGATCAAACGGCAAAGCAGTCTTGATGGGCCAAAAGGCTTAATTCTGCTCCTATATCTTATGAACTTATGAGCCCACCTTCGGTTTTTCTCCCGCTCCCTTCTGTTACGGGCTATCTTCTCCAGCAAGGACAAAAGGAATGGAATGAAAGCCTGATGGCTCGAAGGGTGTCAGTGATGGGGCAATGGGGTAGCGTATTTTGGTGCCATGTCTTAGCAGGCAGTGTTTGTGATGGGGGTGCCAGAGGGGTTGGGGGAAGAGACTGGGAGGCCCACTGGGTGTTGGGACATGGACATTCCTGGCACGACAGACAGGACTGATGGCAGGTCAGGATGAACACTTACCCTTGCTGCCTGAAGAAGGTCATTCACTTTCTTTCTGCACTGGCTGCTGGTCCTCTATCTCAGTGCACGAGAACTGGTGCCATTGACACCACTTCCCAGGCCACTGCCCCAAACTCTGGGCCATCAACCATTTTGGGAAGAAAATGACCCTCCTCTCCTCCGCTTTGTCCAGCAGCCATCCCAGCTCTCCCTTCATAAAGCGTGGAGCTGTTCTGCACAGTGCCGTTTTCCTTGTGTGGCTGACTGTCAGTGCATCACTTAAGTTAGCACTTAAATGCATTTTCCGCCTTGTTGACATCTTGGCCATTTTGGGCAAGTTGGGCACCTGGAGCCTCCATAACAGCGTGATTCACGTGGAGGATCCTTCATTTCACTGAGTGTTGTAAGATAGCAAGATGGAGTGAGCCTGAGACTGGCATGGACAACTTCTGTTTTCTCATTTTATGGCACTTAGAAATCTTTTGGGAAAATTCAGCCCAACATCTTGGCAGAAATTAGCACTTCCACCCCAATCATATGAGGTCAATCAAAACATACCAATGCAAAGAAGGATAATGCAAACCTACAAAGATGTATTTTGACATGAATCTTGCAAGCCATCCATCATTGATGAATTACTGGAATGTAATCTGAGGGCATGGATAGATTGGATAGTCAGAAGCTTTTTCCCAGGGTGGAAGAGTCAATTACTAGAGGGCATAGATTTAAAGGAGATGTATGAGGCATCTCCTTTACACAGAGGATGGTAGGTTCCTGGAACTTGTTGCCGGGGAGGTAGTGGAAGCAGATACGATGGTGACTTTTAAGGGGCGTCTTGACAAATGCATGAATAGGTTGGGAATAGAAGGTTTGGGGATTATGGTTCAGTTGGGCAGTGTGGTCAGTGCAGCTGAAGGGCCTGTTCTGTGCTGTAATTTTCTTTGTTCTTTGTCCTCTTTGAAAATTCGTTTTGGAATTAAATGTTGATGCTCTTTGACATTCTCACAATAAAACTATTGAGAAGATCCAGAAACTTGCTTCATCAAGTTCAAAATTTAGACGAGAATTTAGAAGAAACTGGACCATTAGATTGTGACTGTTCAGCCCAAGTGATTCAGTTCTATTTTTGTCTGTTTTTTGTTTGCTGCCGTGTCCAGTTTGAATTTCAGTGCTGCTTCCATATCGGAACAGCATGTATTTGTATATCAGCATTTGAAAAGTCTAACATTTATGGAAGCTTTCTTTTTCCCACAATGCTCCAAAGCTCTTTACCCATGAATACAAAAGCTTGGAATGCCCTATTTTCTGTCACTGGAACTAAATGATGCAGAGAAAGAGCAAATTGGATATTTGTTTGGAAATCAGAGAAATTAAAAAGTACATTATTTTGTTCTTTTAACATAAGCCCATACTTCGTATAACAAGAATTTCTCCATTTGCCCTTGCCACTGATTTGTCCTTTTAAAGCTCAAGTCAGATCATTGAATTGTGTAATCTGCTTAACATGAGTGTTACTGGGTTTTTGATCTTGATATGTTAGATTTCAGTTGAACACTTCTGCTTCTCGAGGTACATAAATGCTGGAAATAAGCACGTTTATTTTGAATCAGTGCTAACTCAATTTTATAGATTAAATAGATTTAAACTAGCAATTAACATATTTTTCTTTTTCTAATAAAGGAGTTTAGTTGCCATCTAGTGGTGGTGAAGTGCCAAGAACATAGAGAAATTGAGAATATGTCCATGGTTGCTCTCTGTTGAAGCTTTCAGTTCAATCAATATAATTACATCTTCTAGGCAGAACCTGGACTATTAGTTTTCTTCTGGTACCAACTGATATCACCACAGCTGAAATGTTAACAACTAAATCAATATTGAATTTAATGTTTGTTTTTTTAAAATATCTGTTTCTCTTTTAGACGTGTCAATTTGGTGATTCAAGTATTTTATCAAGTTCTCCAGGCATACACAGCACTGTAGGCCTAGCAGTGAAAAAATCGTCAATTGATGAACATAGCTCTTCTCCAGCACAACATCACAACAAGGTAATTTTACTCAATGATGATTTTAACAACAGCAACTTGCTGTTGACGTTTTAATGTAATAAAATATCCCAAGACGCTTCATAGAAGTGTTACAAGACAAAATTTGAAACAAGGCCACAAAAGGAGGTATTGGGACAAGTTAAGTAGATGGGGAGATGAAGAGATTTAGGTGGAAAACTCTGAAAGCTTGTCTATTAACGTTGAATCAGTGAAAATAAGGGATGCACAAGAGACCAAAATTGGAGGAGTATAGATACTTTAAAGCATTTCAGGGCTAGAGGAGATGGGAAGGAATTAGGCCATAAAGTGATTTGAAAACAAGAGCAAAAATTTTTAAATTGAGGCAATCACAGGGATGACGTGAGAATGGAACTTGGCATGTTAGGATAAGGCAATATGATTTTAAATGATCTCAGATTTACAGAGGGTACAATTGGATTGGAAATGCATTGGAATAGTTGTGCTTATAGGTAATAAAGATATGGATGAGGGTTTCAATAGCAAATGAGCTACAGCATAAGCAAAGGTGGGTGATGTTGTGAAAATAGAGATCTTAATATTAGAAAGGCATGGAATCAGAAACTCAAGGCAAGTTCATTTTTTCCATAGAGTCCTTACAGAGCAGTGGCTCATCAAGTCTACACTGAAGACAATCCCACCCAGGCCCTATCCCCATAACCCCACATATTTACCCAGGTAGCCCCCAACACATTAAGGGATAATTTAACATGGCCAATCATCCAAACTTGCATATGTTTGGATGTGGGAGGAAACTGGAGTACCCGGAGGAAACCCACATAGACATGGGGAGAGCTTGCAAACTCCATGCTGACAGTCATCCCCCAAGGCTGGAATTGAACCTTGGTCTCTGATGTTCTGAAGCAGCAGTGCTTGCCACTGTGCCACCCATCCACCTCAGATGGTGATCAGGGATCAATGTATGTGGCAGGAACCTAATACACTGGGTTTGGTCTTCCCGGCATTTCATTAGAGAGAACTTCAACTTGTCCAATAACTATAATTATGAATATATAAAATATTTTAAAACTGCCTTTTTCTTTATTTCCTCAGCATATTCTTTCAGGTGGCAAACATTTGACTGTAGAGGAGTTATTTGGAGCACCTGTTACTAAAGAACAATTGGTGAACTCTAACCAAGAAATGTTATTGACATCTCAGCAGGACACCAAACTAAGAAGTCAAAGCTTAGTCTTACCTTTCACTTATGAACAATCGATAGAACTTAAACAACTAGGGAGTCCTGAAAGTCATACTAACAAAATGAATTTTTCCCGATTGAATTACCAAGAAGACACTGCACAAGTACTGATGACACCAGCTGCACTCCAGAAATCTGATGTCAAAAACAATCGGCTGTTTGATGTTTCTGCCAGTCCCCTCTTTCCGTCTTCCTTAAATTTTGAAGCTACTTCTAATCAAAGTGTGGCCACCATCAGTACTAATGGCCACAGTCAGAATTTGCAACAAGAAGCCAAAGCAGTATCACCACTGATGATGTGCCCACTTTCATCTGAAATAACATGTACCAACCAGAATACAACTTCAGGAAGTAACCAGATACCACAGAGTGGCACTGGTGAAAGAAGCACTTCCAATATTGGATCGCAAGGTCATGAACTGCTTCAGAAACTGAAACTGACGCGACAGCATGATCAGCAACACCAAACTCTCAGCAAACACTCATTAGCTGCAAACTTTTCTCCACTACTTGTAACGCCAGAGAGCTTTAAAGAACCAAACGTAAAAACCACTGAGGCTTCATTACAGGTACTGACTATTAAAATGCATTTACTTTTTTTAATCTTATGTTCTATTATACATCAGAAATCAAGACCAAGTTCAGTATTGCAGTCATGGAGGTTTTGAAGATGGACATTAATTAGATTCAGGAGGGCAAGGGAAAAGATGAATGTCAAGGGGAAGAGATTCAGCTCAGTTAAACTTTGTACATTCCAAAGTATCCTTTTGGAGTTGGGGAAAGAAGATTGCAGTAGTGTAGACCTGCATTGCTTCCAGGTTAGGGTTAGTGTTAAAGAACATTTAAAAGATGCACAGATGTGTACGTAACGTTTGGAAAAACGTTCCAACTGCAGTTATTCAATGTTTATATGGCCCCACAATAAAATGGAGAAGGAGCTGATATTTCCATTAAAAGTGTTAATTTCTTTACAGCAATGCCAAAGGAGCTTACAGCTGCAACTTTATTTTCTGAGTCTCACACTCGGAATTGTTCCTGAGTGATAAGAAGCCTAAACAAACCCTAGAACTGTTGTGAGAACGCTAGAGGTTCTGAAATATTCGCTCCAACCATTTGTGATAACACAGACCGATTCTCTATCTTTGGGCTTTAAAGAATATAAATCGGTAACCTTATAGTCAGGATACTTTCCAGCAAATTAGATCTTTGAATTAAACCATTGGCTTGAAAGGAATCCAAATGATTAGATGCAAAGGGGAAGAAACTGGACACAGTACCTTAAATGTTCAGTTGCCTAGTTTTGGGTGCATTGAAAATGATCAGTGCATAGGCTATTAAAATTGGCAGTGTTCCTATTTCCGTTCTATGATATGGAAATGGGTGTAGGCTAATGTAAACAACAAGACTCAGATTGCTGCTGCAGTAGATTATGGGCATGTTAACATGGATGGCAACGCCAAGCATTATCTGTCAGGCTAATTATATCCAAAAGATACCAATGGATTTACCCTAAAATTGTCGAGCAAAGTTTTTGAACAACCTAGCATGCCATCTGTTTAGATTCAGCACCCAATTGATACACCTAGTGAAAAAGCAAACTGGGTTCCTGCCTCTTTTGCAACCTCATTAATTATTTCACTTTAGAAATTAACAGTTAAGGTTATAAGTTAAATGTAGCCCAGCTGGATGCTTGAAACTGATAGAAAGCTGAGGACATGTCAAACATGCTAATTGCTGAAAATCTTGCAGTCAGGCATTATTCAACATTACCAACTCTGGGTAAAAGGTATAATTGAAAGTTGATTCAGTCCGTCTGCTTTGCCTTTTTATGATAAGAACCCACACTGATCACTTCAACTTCCAGTCTTAGGCCTAAGCCTCCAATTCCTGATGAAACAAGACTAATCCCCTATCAACAATTTTGGGGTTATCATTGACCAAAAACTGAACTGGACTAGTCATAAAAAATATCTTGGCTACAGGAGCAGAACAGAAGCTAGAAATCTTGCAGTAAGTAACTCCCCTCCTGATTCCCCAGATCATGTCTACCATCTACAAGGCACAAGTCAGAACAAAGTAGCCCATTTGCTCTGTCCGTGACCAGTGCACAATAGCAGCATTATGTACCGTCTACAGGATGTACTGCAGGAACTCATTAAGGCTCTTTGATAGCACCTTCCAAACCTACAATCGCTACCAGCTAGTAGGACAAGGGCAGCAGATGCATAAGAACACCAAGATCTGGAAGTTCCCCTCCAACTCATCATCCTGACTTGGAAATATATTGCTGTTCCTTCACTGCCACTCGGTCAAAATCCTGAAACTCCCTTTCTAACAGCATTGTTGGGGTACCTACACCACAGGGACTGCAGCTTTTCAAAAATGCAGATCACCACCACCTTAAGGATGAGCAATAAATGCTGGCCATTTCTAAATTTCTAAAATTGACAACTGTTTCAGTTTGCTTATGACAATTCTGCCCATAGAGACAAATCATCTAGAGTTTTATAGTTTCCTGGCTTTTAATTTAATTTTCATAATGGTGCCTTCCCTTGATAAAGAGCAAGAAGGCGGCAAAACAAGTCGGGATGCAGGTTCAGTCTGCAACGTCAAAGCTCAGACACAGCTCAACCAGAAAGGAAAGGCAAAAAAAAATTAATTCAGTTTGCATGGTGAAAGGCTAGAGAAGGATGATCCATTAAAGTGTCAGTATCAAAATTTATTTTGAAGCAGAATTATTTATCAAATCATTGGCCACAACGCAAAAAGAAGCTCTTTGACCTACGCAGGCTCTCTGCTAGAACTCATCCAGTCTCACTTCTCTTTGCCCATAGCTCTGCAGTTTTTTTATATAGTTGCCAGTACCCTTTTGAATTCCATGATTGCACCTGTTATCCCTACACACACATTCAGCTAGTTAGTTAAGCATGAAATGTCCTTCTTAAAAAAAAAAAAATCGGTGCTGGCTTTCCTTAACTAATCTTGATCATCCTTTCTAAAATCTTTTTCGTTACCAAGGTTAAATTGGCTGATCTGTAATTGCTGGAGCTAATCGTCCTTTTTTGAATACGTGAGTAACATTTACAATTCTCAAGCCTCTGACACTGTCCTGGTATCTGAATAAAATTAGAAAATTATGGTCAGTGCCTCCCCAGTTTCTATCATAGTCATGGAGATTTACAGCATGGAAGCAGGGCCCTCGGTGCAACTTGTCCATGCCATCCTTTTTTAAAATCACTAAGCTAGTCCCAATCGTCCGTCTTTGGCCCATATCCCTCTATATCTATTTTACCCATGTAACTGCCCAGTTGTTTTTAAAAGACAAAATTGTATCTGTCTGCTACTATCTCAGTTCATTCTAGACACTCACTACCTTCTAGTCTATTGTGTAATGCCCCTCATGTGAAACCTATGCTGTATAGTTTTAGATTCTCCTATCTTTGGAATCTTTGTTGACTATTTAGGTGATCTACGCTGCTTGTTATTTTATAGACTTTTATAAGATCACCCCTAAGTTTCTGATGCTCGAGAGAAAATATCCCAGTCTATCCAGCATGTCCTTTCACTTAAACCACCAAGTTCTTGCAGTATCCCAATAAATCTTTTCTGCATTCTTTACTTCCCTCCGCACCCTTGAGTCTTGGTGTTTTACTAACCTTAATACAGTCAACATTTCTAATAACTCCTCAATTAATTTTTATTCCATCCAGTCACTTTATTACCTCTTCTATGTTTGAAAGCATCATCTTCCTTGGTAAAAAAGGATGCAAAAGACTAATTTAGTACTTCAGCCATATCTATTGCCTCCATGAATAAGGCTCCTCTTTATTCCTTAATCAGTCCCACCCGTTTTACTATTTATATTCATACGGAAGACTTTTGATTTCCTTTTATATTAACTGCCTCTTCTCATGTTCTATCTTTGTTTCTCTAATTTATTTCACTCTCTGCCAGCGCTGAATGTTCTATACTCAGTCTGATTCTCAATGTATTATGAACCTGACATCTTTATGCACCATTTTTGTGTTTTATTTTACTCCTGATCTCTCTCATCACCCAGGGAGTTATGACTTTGTTGTACATTTCCTCCTTGTTGCAATGCACCTTGACTGTCCCTGAACTATTTTTTCTTTAAAGACAGTCCATTATTCTGTCACAATTTTGCCAACCAATCTTTGATTTCATTGAAGAATCTGAATCAGATCTTTTCTCCATTAAAATAGGCCCCTCAATTAATTGTTTTTACTCTGGGTTGCTCCTTGTCCTTCTTCTGTAGCCGCCTTAAACTTTTGATATTATGATCACAGTCATCTAATGTTCCCGTACTGATTGACATCATTTTCAAGAACTGGATTCAGAAGTACTGCCTTCTTTGTTTGACCAGAAACTTACTAATGAATAAAATTCTCCTGAAGACGTTTTCAGAATTTCTCGCCCTTTTTGTCTTTACACTTCAGTATGCCAGTCTATATCAGGAAAAATGAAGTCCCTCCCTTATAAATATGGTATAATTTTTTCACCTCCCTATAATTTACTTAAAAATTAGTCCCTCCATATCTTTCCTACCAATCATTGAGAATACATCCAGTAGAATTATGGCAACAGTGTTGTTTCTTATCTCTAATCAATGGGTTTTGTTCTCTCCATAATATATTGCCTTCCCTTTTTTCCTTCCCAATTTTTCCTGAATGTTTAGTATCCAAAAATCAGTCCTTTTTTGAATTAGGTCTCTATTATTGGCACAACATAATCTTTCCTTTAGGCTGACTGTGTCTGCAGATCATGAACCTTATTTGCCAAACATGTATGTACAGTAAATCTAATTGAACCGTATTGCAATCCCTACTTTGACCAACTTAATGCCTTTCCATTTCTTATTGTAGTATTATTGGTTTCTTTGCATTCTTTGGGTATCATGCTTTTTGTCTTGTTACCACATTAGCTGTTTACTTGCGTTTTGGTATCTCAGTAAAGTTAATGTACAATCAATCGATTAAAAAGAGAAGATAAGCTTAAAGATTAGTACATTTAAAAATACTTTCAATCTAGAATACAAGCCTCCTACCTCTAACACCGCCTCCGTAATAATGAGACGGGGTGAATTTGTCGTCTAATTTGTAAAAGATTCTCTGGGGGACAAAAGATGATTAATATATAGTTAAGTTTTATATTGAGAGTGACATTCAAATTCAGAACAACTATCTTGAACTTAAAACAAATTACTTATCTATGAAGGAGAACTGGCTAAGGTTGATTGGCAGATATATTGAAAGGTATGATGGTAAATGAACAGTGAGAGACATTTAAAAAAAAATCAGTTTTCAATAAAAATATGTTCTGTTTAAAAAAGCAAAACATCTCTAAAATTTAGCTACAACTTACAATGTGAAGGATAAGCATAAATGTTGGTCTCTTAGAGGCAAGAGAAATTATCATGAGGAAATGGCCGTTACTTCCTGGTAGAAAAATTACGTAGGTATAGAGGATAAGCAAGGATTGAATAAGAGAAGGAAAATGTACTAAAGAAATCTGTAGGACAAAAAAAACCTCTCAAATCCTCAGGATCTGATGGCTTACATCCTGGGGTTCTAAAAGAGGCAGCTGCAGGGATGCTGGATACGCTGATTTTGATTTTCCAAATTTAGCAAATCTTACATCGATACTTAAGCAAGGAGGGAGAAATACAGAACCTACAGTCTGACATTTGTCATTGGGAAAGTCCTGGAACTTATTAAGGCAGTGCTAATATGATCAGAGAATCAGCATCATTTTATGAAAGGAAATTTTTTCATACATTCCCAAAAGACTTTTAAGATTTATTGGGTAGAAAAAGGAGAACCAGTAAATGTATAATTGGAATTTCCAAAGACATTTGTTAAAGTACTCACCAAAGATTATAGTGCACAATAAGGTTCATGAAATTGGGGATAATATATTAGCATGGATAGAGAACTCATTAATGGAAAGGAAACAGAGCCATGGCAAATGATGCATTTTCAAAATGGCATACTGTAACTATTGGATTGAAAGGATCAAGCTAGGGCCCTAGCTATTTACCATCTACAATTAATAGCTAGGTGAAGAGACTAAATGTGCTAATGTTACAAAGCCAGCTGGGATTGTAAGCTGTGAGAAGGACACAGGCTGCAAAAACGTAAGAGTGGGAACAAAATAGAGTGTAATATGGGTTATTTGCTCTGTTAGTAAGCATTAAAAAACTTTTTAAAAAAAGCATGAAATGTTTGAATGTTGATGTTCAGAGAGACTTGGATGTACTCCAGTAAGAAACTCAGTTTGCATGTTGATGCAGTGGGCAACTGGGAAGGCAAGTAGCATTTTGGACTTTATTACAAGGAGATTGGTGTACAAGAGTAGGGGAGTCTTTCTGTGATGACACAGGGCTTGTACAGATCAGATCTGCACAATTGTGGTCACCATATCTGAGAAATGATCTGTTTGCAAAGGTCACTAGCTTAGTTCATTTAGGTGAGCAGGTTGTCCTTGGATTAAAGGGAGAATAAATGGGCCTATATTCTCTGTAGTTTAGAAAGATGAGAGATGGTCTGATGGTCTCCTTCTATGTTGTAATCATTCTATGAAACATAAGATTCTTGAAGAGACTCCATATGGGGAGATTTTTCACATGCATGGGCAGTCTATTAGGAGGTTGTGGAGTCTCTGGATAAAAAGTTGATCATTGAGGACTGAGGCAAGGAGTACGTTCTTAACTAAGCAGGTTATGAATCTTCTACCCCAAAGGGCCTTGGATGATATTTTGTTGAGTATATTCATGGCTTAGATAAATAGATTTTTGGTTTTTTAGGGAATGAGCAGGAAAGTGGAGTTGAGACAGAACATCAACCATATATTAATATGGAGCAGGCTCAAAGGGCCAATTGGTGTAGTCTATTATTCAAACCGCTTTGCCAGCCACAAGATATGATGATTAATGGTTATCACTTGGATCAAAACTTGGTTTAGTATTGATTGCAACATGAAATCATTACCATTTCACTTTGGGTAAAGACATGGGGCTGAATCTTCCTGAAAAATAGTGTCAAAGGGCACGCAAATCAGTGATCTGCGCCGGTCTGTCCGGCATGGACAGGAAAGAAATTATCCCACACTTAATCATTTTTTGGGAGAGTGGTGAATTGCACCCCAGTTCCGGGAAGATCAGAGCCTGACCACATGGTGAGCCCAACTGCAAAGCAATCAGGCATTCTTTTGAAAAGGTGCCTAATCTCAGTGCACTGGAAGATCTCTACCTACCTGCCACCCCTGTCATCGGCAGCACATTTCCTCATCCCCTCTCTGGCGTTGGAGCCTTCCCAATAGTTCCCCTTCACGCCAATGCCTTCACCACCCCAAACACTGTTCATGACTCTCATTCCCGGAGCTGATAGAATCCAGCTTCAAATAGGCTAAGCATACTTAAATGCTAGAAAGGGTGCGATTTATCTTGCACTAGAAGAGAGGGATTGGGATGATTGCAGCCTGTTTGGTGCCAAGCACAAAATCCATTTTTGGGTCCCCACACAATTTTCTGGGATTGGTGCAATATGTACGAGACAAGGCAAGACTGGAAAATCATCCCCACAATCTCCACATAAACTCTGCACTTTTGTCCATGGTAATGTGGCATCAGTCAGTGCAGTGTGAAATACTCCACAAATCACAGTGCTTAGAGAATTTCCTCATTCTTTATTTACACAGGAAAGTCTGCAGAGGCTGATTTAGCCCAATCATTGCCTAGCTATCATGTGAATGGAGAAATTACAAAAGATATAATTGAATCATTTGTGCCTATCCAAGCCATATCATGAAAGTACTGAACTACCTCTGGAGTTTGTTTTTTTTTTTGACTAGTTGCCTCTTTGACATCTTTTCTCCAATAAAACATTTCGTCAATGAAAGCTCAAACCAAATTTCTGCACAAGTCACCTCTCGACTGCTTTAATCTGAGGTGCATTAATAGCAGTACTAAAAAGATAAATCAGTATAACAAAGTTAAAATGTACAGTCCAGCTATTGCATTCAAGTTATTTCCTATTATTCCTGGATATAGGAATTTTCTAGACGTCTCATGGCTGAAATAAACTAATGTTAAGGGAGAAAAATCTCCTCTTATTTGATGGTAAACATCTTGAGCAGGATTTTCTGGCTGTAATCGGCCCAAGACTGGAAAATTCTGTCTGAGGTCACTGAATCTTTGCATGGTTCAAACCACCTGTTAGACTCCTGTGATGGACCGGATGTGAAAATTCCACCTTTTGTTTCTCAACACTAGAGAAGTTTTGATGTTTCAGATATGCACAGAATCAACATGTTCTTTTCCGTATGTTTGCTGAAATGCCAACTTTTTCACCTGAACTAGCAGGGTGTCTCTTGAACAAAGTCACACAACTAAAATACTGTAGCTGACTGTGTACTTCAATTTCACTATGTAACATTGTGTTGAGCTTTGAGACTTTTGGAATCTGCAATTGGTATCCTTGTCCATGGGAGAAAGTATTGTTTAAATCCTAAATTCCAAATATGGCAATAAACAAAATCTTCAAGGGCAGATTTTCATGGTTTATTTATAATTTCTTAAGCATGTTATGAAACTTTTGTACAATTTTATAATATTATGCAGTATTTCCATATGTATTTAACCAACAAATGTCATTAGTGGTTTTAATGTTGTTCATGGGCTTTTTCACAGTGACAAGACACAATATGTTTGCAATATTGATACCATTTTTCTCTCGATCTATCAAATAAATTGCTGCCCTCAGGCCCTAAAATTTGGAAAACTGCTTTATTTTTGTATTTTTAAATCTGTAATATACAAACAGTTTACTTTAAATATAATGCATTCCTTAAAACACCAATTCATTTATATTTAATGTTATTAATCAGTAGAATGATCTACAGCTGAGTTTGCAAAACAAGCAAGGAAAAGTTTTAAAAATGAGTTATTCATAATCAGACTTTCTCAGATTTAACACATCAAAATTCAGCAACACAGTATTTTGCTGCAATTCACAAATCATTTTGATCAGAAAATCTACAGTTCAGCTTTGATTCCCAAGTAACATTTCAGTCTAACCAAATCTTTTGTTGAATTGGTGCATGATTCACTAGAAAAACCTGAATTCTATTAAAGATTTGAGATGGATCGTGTATAATTTACATTTTCAGCTTTCTCAGGTCAATAATTCTACTTAACTTTGTGTTCTTCTGTAGGTTGTCCTCACACCAACAACCACCTCTTCCGTTAGTCCATCTATGCTTCTATCTCCCAGTATGTTCAAGCAGTCAACAGGAATGATTTCAGAAAGTGAAAGGAAGTACACTTCAGCCTCACCTTTAACATTGACATCAGAGGCTCGGTCTTCACCATTACCAACTGTTCTCAATAAGACCCAGCTTCAGGAAACATTAACTCACCTAATAAAGGTAATTTTGCTAATAGTCTGTACAGACTATATTCACTAGTTATACATTGCATACCATGAGCAAGTTATAACTTGTTTCTATTTCTCTCAGCGTGATGTCTGTCTTATGTACACCTCATCAGGACCCTAGTGATCTGTGTGGCCAACAGGGATGTGCCACAAACAAATCATGCACAAGCAACAATCCTTTAAGATGCATCTATGAGGGCTGTATGGCAATTTTAAAGACCCTGCAGAGTGAAAGAAATTGGTTGCGCATAGCAAAGGGAAATTAGAGGGAGCATTTATGAGGGAAAAGGGGAAGGCATGGTCATGTATAATTCTGCAAATATGATTTTTAAAAAGTTGAATACAATCTTAATTGACAGATTTTTATGATTCATTTGTATAATATTTTAAGTATAATCTGTTTATTCTATAAAATTCTATTGCGTTGCATGAGGCAAGATAGTAGAACTAGTAACATTGATCTTGGAGAATAAGCATGGATTTGCTAGGCTGAATGGCCTCCTGTGCTGTAACAATTCAGTGATTCCTGGCTTGGATCACTGTCTGTGCAGAATCTGTAAGTTCTCCCCATCTCTGCATGGGTTTCCTCCCATAGTCTAAAAGATGTGCCGGTTAGGTGCATTGGCCATGCTGAACTCTCTCTGTACCCAAACAGATGCTGGAAAGTGGAAACTAAGGAGTTTTCACAGTAACTTCATTGCAATATTAATGTAAATCTACTCGGTGATGCTAATAAATAGACTTTAGTGATGGCCATCGTGCTTCCTGGCTTGTTTTAGCTGTCACCACCTGCTATTAAGCAAGATGTTGCTGGCAAACATAAACACGCTTTGTGCATGGGAACTTTGCTTTACAAATCTGAGAGTTTTTTAAAGAGGTGACCAAGAAAATAGATGAGGGCAGTGCAGTAAATATTGTTGAAATGTACTTTGTTGAAGGTTTTGCTAAAGTCCAAGTTACCATATGGAATTGAATACAAAATTAACTTGCCAATAGGAAACAGAGGATGGCAGTAGAGGGTTGTTTTCAGCCTGGAGGCCTGTAACCAATGGTGTGCTGCAAGGTCCACTGTCTGTGCAAAGACTGGATCCACTGTTGTTTGTCATTTATATGAACAATTTAAATGAGAATGTAGGAGGCATAGTTAGTAAGTTTGTGAATTATCCTAAAATTGGTGGTGTAGTGGACAGTGAAGAAGGTTGTATAAGACTGCAATGAGATCTTGATAACTGGGCCCGTGGACTGAGAAATGACAGATGGAGTTTAATTCAGATAAATGCAAAGTGTTGCATTTTGGTAGGACAATCCAGGACACCCTTAGAGAGACCTAAGGGGGCAGGTACATAGTTCCTTGAACATGGAGTCACAAGTAGGTAAAGTGGTGAAGAAGGCATTTGGCACAATTGCCTTCATCGGTCAAAGCAATGGATAGATGAGTTGGGACATTATGTTACAACTGTACAAGACACATTTGGAAAACAGCGTAAGTTTTAGTCACCCTGCAATAGGAAAGATGTTATTAAACTGGAAAATAGATTTACAAAGATGTCACCAGGACTGGAAGGTTTGAATTTTAAGGAGAAGATGGATAAGCTGGGACTTTTTTCCCTGGAGTGTAGAAGGATGAGAGGTGACTTTATAGAGCTTTATAAAATCATGAGGGGCATAAATAAGGTGAATAGCCAAGGTCTCCTCCCCAGGGGAGGAGAGGCCAAAACTACAAGGCATGGGTTTAAGAGGAAAAAAATTTAAAAGGGACCTGAAGGGCAACTTTTTAAACAAGCTGGTGCATATATGGAATGAACTACTAGATGAAGTGGTAAAGGTGAGTACAATTACAGCATTTGAAAGACATTTGGACAGTCAGATGGATGGGAAAGGTTTAGAGAGATAAAACG
The DNA here is from genome assembly GCA_024679065.1 of Sphyrna mokarran. Taxonomy (NCBI): domain Eukaryota; kingdom Metazoa; phylum Chordata; class Chondrichthyes; order Carcharhiniformes; family Carcharhinidae; genus Sphyrna; species Sphyrna mokarran. The sequence continues at coordinate 113,647,193 of JAGIQG010000003.1, forward strand.
CAGGCAAATTGGAGTAGTTCAGTTTAGGAAATCTGGTCAGCATGGACAAGGTGGACTGAAGGGTCTGTTTCCATGCTATACATTTGTATGACTCTAAATAGCTCTGAAATCCCAAATACATAACCTTTTTGGAAATCAAATATCTGTTTTAGACTAACCTCAATGAAGGTTTTATATTTGTGGTTGGCTCAAATTTGTTAAAAAAATTCCCAATATTTGAAAAATAAGCATGCCTCGAAGTCGGACAATCTGAAGCTTATACCAAAGCATGAAGGAAAATGCCCAGTGAGGTGGCAGCACCGGGAATTGAGAGGTGAAGTTAGAGTTGTGCCACGTTTTAATCTGACATCTGTCTAGCTTTTACAAACTCTTTACAGCTCTTTTAATCTACTGTCACAACCCTGGGACAATGGCTTGTCAATTTTTGGTTCCATCAGTGACAGACTTGTTTTCTCTCAGCATCCAGGTGTTCAAAATGACCTCCAACTGGTCTGCACTCATTTTGTTGCTATGGTGATCTAGTGTCTGTTCTGTGGTCTTTTACAATGTGTCCTTTTTAAGAGTCCTTTTCCTTCAAACTGGAAAGCTGATTCAGATCAGCTGATCAGGCTGTTTTATCATGAATATTCACGCTTGGAATACGTGTAGCTGACCAAATATCCTGTTCTGTGCTGTAAACTTATTTCTATATAACTGGCTGTGACAAGCAATAAAAGGATATGTTTACCCCATCACCAGCAAGATGTATTGTGATGTGTCTGTGCGTCAATCAAACTCCATCAATTGTAGTATAGGCTTGGTAAGACCATTACGTGAAATTCTTGGGTTTGAGTTTCATTGTTGTGTTTGGTCATACCTTTAAAAATAGGATTGTTAAGGTTATGTGAAGGATAAAAGTATGCTTACTTATCTTTCCTCTGGTCTTTCTCAATTTGGAATATAATTTGTACTTTTTCTATACCTGCTGCTTTTAATTTTGATTTGGTACATTTGTGTAATTTTCTTGTAGCTAAGGCTGGACATGCATGCCACGGTATCTGGAAGCTACCATGTGGATTGTGAACTGGGTTATATTATACTTGGAGCACACCCCAACATGATTAGGTTCACCAAGCTGTTGGTGTCTTCTGCGTAGAGATTAAATAATGACATTTCATATCAAACTGTCTCCAGGTCCAGAGCTGCAGATTAGCATACTACAAGAGCTGTTGTGAAGAATCTGTATTGTTAGGTTCCAGGATTTCAGGGCAGAGTTCTAGTGTAAGCATGTCAGGGAGGTAGATTACACATGATTCATTTCCAATGTTTGTTTGTAGCTGCAGGGATTGGTATGGGAGTGTATGGCACCTGCATGATAATGCAGAGTGAAACAATGACCATGGTGCAGCACAAAATATTAGCCTGTGTGACATGTCAGTTGAAAGACGACGGAGAGCAGGGTTCGCTCCAAGCTGTTGAGAGGGCTGTGTTTAAAAGCCCTGGAAGCCATTGATAGCTTCGGGCTGTTAGGAACTGGGGCTTTTGGAAGCCTAGGAACAGTATTTGCTCAATGCCAGAGGATTGGGATTCAGGAAAGCCAAGAAGCAATATTTACTCGGTGTACCTGAGAGTTGGGGCTTGGGGAAATTGATGGGTAGTCATGTTCTGTTCAAAGCAACAAGATAGCTGAGATCATGCCAGTGATTAGATGCTGGGTGCAGCCTCAGGAATTCAGTAGAGACAGTCTCAACAGAAGAGATTGACTGCCTCCCAGTGGCTCAATGATTACAGCAACGAGATTTGAAGTGGTTATTGAGGAAATTCAGAAGACGTATATTCTCAGAAGAGAGGAGCTGAAATCTCTCATGATGAAGACAAGATTTAAGGATTTTGTGACCCCCATGATCATTGATATAAGGCTACTAAGAAGTTCATGACATCTGTCTTGGTTGTGTCTGTCATTTAATGTGCAGTTTATTGTGATTCCTTCAGCCACAATTTGCATGTTAATTCCAGCTGATAGAGTGTAAGATAATGTTGACTGTTGACTTTTGTATTTTAAATTTCTCCTGCTTGCTTAAAACCATGGAATCGTATGACTTTACTATAAAAGTAACTGGCCCTTGACAAATTCAGGGATTTCAATGGTCTGGTATTGTAACAGCTTTCAGAACCTGGAAAAATCCTGCAAGGATCCTTCGCTCTCTACTCAATGATTACCTTGAAACAATGCTATAAATGACAGTATCACTAGCCTAATAATCTAGAGACCAGAATTTGAATCCCACTACTGGTAGATGGTGAAATTTTTAATCCAATAAAAAGCCTAATGATGACCATGAAAAAAATCATTGTCAATTGTTGTAAAAACCCAGCTGGTTTATTAATATCCTTTTTGAAAGGCAAATGTGACACCAGGATGTGGTTGACTCTTAAATGCTCTCTGACACATGCTAGCAACTCATTCGTTTAAGGGTGGGCAATAAACATTGGCCCAGCCAGCAACACACTTTGAATTATAAAAAAAATACAAAGCTTATAAAACTCTTAGGTGTACAAAATGAGCCATTTATTGGAGAGGAATGGACAGAAGCAGAATTGAGAAATATTGCATTGCAGGAAGTCTTAACAAAAGCTCAAAGAAGTACTTGCTCTGTAATTTCTTCCAGATGTATCATGGACCTACCCTTAAATTGGGAATAAAAGAACAGGAGATCAATTTGGACAATCTTATGATGCAGTTGGATAAAATGATGTGTTAAAGATTGTCAAATTTATCGATTTTTTTTTTTCATTTTGTGTCCTTCAGAATGACGCAGATTTTCTGAACACAATCCATGAAGCATATCTACAGAGCCTTTTAAAGAATGTAGGTAATATCAAATTATGAAGAACAAACTACTTTGAATGGCAGGAGTAGCAGGTCTCTACAAGCACAAATAATGCAAAATATTGCTATATTGAGCAACATAATACTGTGAGAATCCAGTTTCGCAATATTATCTTGGTTTCTACATTTATATTTGTGATCATCAGTCTTTGTTTACATCTAAAAACGTTACTGTATTTCCAGTTTAAATATTGTAAGCACTTCTGTGAAAGCATTTGGTAAAACAGAGTGTGTGTGTGTGTATATATATAAGTAGTAGTGTCTTCCTGTTGATGCCTTAAAAGGTACAATGTAGTTAATGAGCATTGAGAGTTTCTCCTGTTTTTTTGTTTTTGATTTCTGTGATAAATATTTGTAAAATGACTTAGTTTTACGGAAGTACCTTTTGAATTTGTTCCTGTTTAAAAACTTGTCGCAGTTGTTTTGTCACCTTTTAATGAATAAAGCAAGCATTCTGTGGAGTTTTCTGTTTCAGAAATACAACATGCAGTCTGTTGTGTTTTAAAAGCAATAATATATTGCTTAATATATATTATTGCTTAGATGCAAAGGGAAATATTTTATTCACTGTTTTAAACAGGTTTTCCACTTAACTAAATATGAAATGTTGTGCAAATTTGTATAGAAGTGGCAGACTTCTAGTATAACAAATAAATGCATAAGATATAAATTGCAGGGCAAACTAGTCACTAAAAGTCAACCTGTAGACACAGTTAAATTCCTTTCTAAATTATCGTATGTCTGCTCCTCAACACTGGCCCTAAATGTTTATTTTGTACTGCAGAACTAATTATAGCTTTAAAGAAAAACAGCAATAATGAAATGAGTTCAAAATTGCACCATACTCAAAATTAAAATAAATTTGGACATTTTTGCGTGTTTCTCAAAATGATTGTCAAGGCAGGATGATAACATTTTCTTGCCTTGGACACAAACTTCTCTTTATCATCAGTTACTGAATTCATACATGAATTGTGGCTGCTTTATGTTTGGATATGTCCAAATCAAAAATGAATTTCTCATGCTAGCTATGGAAATGTGTTAATATTGCATGATTTGTAATAGCCAAAAAGAACCTTAATTCTCCAAATTTCCAAAGTTTTTTTTTAAAAAGTTGTTTGTAGTCACTAATTTTGAAAACAGTTAACTGGCATAAGTGTTGCAATTTATTATAGGTTTCAGCATATGAGTTAACCATTGAAGCATCAAAACTCCTCCAAAATAGGATTGACTTACTTGGATATGGGTATGCCAATGACATCCAACACAAAGTTAGGTGTGTCTTAAACTTTTGTGCATATCAACATGGCCCATATTTCTGTTTGATCCATTGTGCCTGTTATAAGGTACTGGTAAGTAAAACATGCATTTGTGAGATGAAAAATTGAGGCTGACTACATTGAGAATAGCATATCATGGCTAAAAGGGGGGATTAACTTGTATGCTGAATATATGCAAAGACTTAGGAAATCCCTTGAAAAGTGGCAAGACCAGGAGATCCCAGCGAAAGATGCACCACCCCCTGCTGTGAAAAACTTGCTGCAGAGAATTTCCCTCATGAGTTTTGGGGCCAGAAAAATGGGCTGACTTGTATGCTGTGACTTACATTTGTTTAAATAAATCAAATTTGCAAATCTAAGTAATTTTCATTGAGGGAGCTGATGGGAGCTAATTTTTTTTGTGGTTAAATATTCAATTAGCGACTGTCTATTTGTAGTGGTGTCCTTTTGCCAGTATTACTGTAAAACTTGAAGTGATCGTGAAACAGAACCTTTAGCTGCATGTATGTTAGTTGCTCAATAAACAAAACATTTTATCATATTGGTGTCACCTTCTTTAGTAAAACAACATTCAAAGATTTGATATTTCTATTTCTGTATGATGATTATAGCTTGCTTCTAGTTAAATTTAAACAGGTATTGGTTGTGATAACTTTAATTGGTATATTAATTAATTACTATGGCCCTGCTCTATGCCTGTTGTTTTGCAATAGATTAGTAAATATAACTCCTTTTTTCAAATTCTGTTTAAAAAAATTTGAAAAATGTTTAATCTGGTTTCTTGGTTAACTTTTCTGTCAAAGTCCCTAAGTGTCCTCCTCTTCTAGCGCATTCTCTCATCAAAAAGGCAATGTGTTCCTATATCTCTGCTAATGTTGTATTGCAATCAGTCTCAATGGAGATCTTGCTTCAGACATGACATGCCCTATACTCAGCACATCCCTCCTCACCTCCCAACCAAACACAGATCAGGAACATACATTGCGGAAATTTGGAAGCATGTGTACACATTTTAACATTCTATAAGACAACATGCCAGTCCATCCTTAATACTTAGCCACTTCACAATTGTGGTTTCCTTTGTATATGTGAAATGTACACCATGTCAGTGATTTTCACAATTTATTATGTACTTTTTTTTAAAAAAAAGCTGTGAATCAGAGTATTTGGAACAAATTCATCTTTTTGTAACTCTGCAAGTATATTTTTGTAATAAATAATTTTTTTAAATACCTGCAATAAAATTGCATTGGTCCATGAATTTTTTTTAATAAGCAGGGTATAGTTTAGCTTGTGATTGGTCCTATAAATTACAACATGTCAGTTTCTTCTTTTTTGTCAATACATATGCATCAGTGATATTCTAATTAGAATCAATTAGCAGCATATTGGTCAAGTAGCGTGAGGCTGCTTCCAGGAGTTGAGCTAATCTGTTTGGGATTGACGCACAAATTTAATTATCTGGGGAGCAAGGAGCTCTGTTATCACAGAGCAGATTTAAATAATGACTAGCAGCATAATTCATGTCTGCCAGCTGCATTCTATACCATTCTGAGACTATTTTGTAATAATTAGTGAGTGAAATGGACTGCCAAACAGATGTGATGGAATATTTTGAAATAATTTAAAAATTAACTGCAGTCTGAACATTTTCTTGAATGGACTTGTTTATATATAAACAATTTTGCTTCTATACCACTTGCATCAAGCTAATTTAGGGAGAGCTTATTCATTGTATTTCACTGTTTTGTGATACAGAAGAAGTGTCAGTACTAATAAATGAGCCTCATTCAGCCCAGTGTGTTACTGAATCTTTGTTTTCTGCAATCCCTTATTTTCACCAGTTAAAACCAAAAGGAAAATAGCTTGAGAAATGTACTATTTGATGTAGTAGATTTAGTGTGTGCCTTGTGATTTTCTAGAATGCAAAATAGGTATGCATTGGTGTAAAGGTAATACACAGTCACCACAGTATAAAAGGAGCGGGTGCAGAGCAGTACCAGAGAAGTGGATTTTAACTCCAAAATAGTGGCTGGTGTCATGTTGGTCACATTTTATTGATTAAAAAGAGCTGACTGTCTAATTCCTTGTGTTTAAGTATGCATGCACAGAGGTCTGACTTTTCCAATTGAATAGTAATACAAACAGTGAAAACATAGTTTTCCACATGGATAACTAGAAATAGAGCTGATATTGTATGTCTTGCCTTGCAGAATGAAAATGATCTAAGCCCAAGTACTCTTTGCTGGGAAAATTATGTTTTCTTTATGCTTCAAGTGAATTCATACAGAATCTGAATTTAGCAAATTTAGGGTGTGACCTAGGGGTGATAATCAAGCTAGAAGAGCAATTATTGCATAATGCCATGATGTAATATAGTCTCCAGGTGGTAAAATTGGTAGAAATTCTTCCTCAAAAATATTTCATTGTGTGACAGCATCATAGTTCATAAATCTTTGAACATCATTCACTAAGTTCAGACTTCATTAAATTGTTTCTCACCAGAGACTTTGGGGGGAGGGGGGGGAAAAGTACTTTGGAAACCTTGCAGTGATTAAACTCCAACTTTAACTCACCTACTAGTAAAGTTGATGTGTGACTAATTACAAAGCCAGAAGCTTTCAGGTTTGATTCCTGGCCTTTGCTAGTAATTGATGTTGGGTCACAATATGCGTACAGACGCCACTTCTGTTCTCCACTCCTCTGGACTAGAGAAAGGAAAATCAGATTGGATTCCCACTTCTCTAACTACCAGTGCTTCTTGCCTCAAAGTGCATAGGAGGATAGCAATGGACATGGATGAAATGCCCCCCGATTTAAAAGCCTGACTGTAATTGAAGAGTGATTGGCAACTTGATTGCAGAAGTTGATGCAATTTATAACGTGTAGCCTTTAAACAGCACAACACAGGCCAGAATCACTTTTTTTTAAACTGTTACTTTAGCACTTTTAGCAGCCATGTAATAAATTTGTGCAAGTAATTTTATATTGAGTTTTTTTTTACATAAACTTTCCAATCACACTCATGAATGCAATAACAAATACTTTGGGTTCTTTTTATTAAAAGCTCATAATACTATACATAAATTACAGGAAAGTGCTATGTGTACATCTTATAATACTGCTGTTACATACTGTATGGTATCACTTCCTACAATCTTAAAGTGTATGCATTTAAAGAAGTGATGCATTGAATGAAGGAATACATTCAAAGCAGTAACCATGTGAAGAAACACAGGGCAACAGACAGGAAAAAAAGGTAAAATAATACAAGACCTTAGGGAATAGACAAGAGAAGACCCCAGAAGAAGGGCAATGAAAGACTCGAAAGAGGGCAGCAAAGTACACTAACCAAATGAGCAACAAAAGAATTGCAGAATAGAAACAAATCAACATATTGGAGACGGACCTGACCAACAGTGAAGCCAAAAAGGGTTTTGCTGAAGTTAAGACAAGTAAAACTGAAGATTCAATTTTGTGAAATGTAAATGTTTAATGACACAATGGAGTCACCTTGAAAGAAATGCAGAAATTGAAAACTTCAAAAGAAACTAGAAACTATTGCTGATAGAGGAATCAGCAAAAAAAAAGCTCTAGAAGATACATTAAAACAGATGAAATGACTAACAGCAAACTTGAAAGAAAGTTACAAAAGTTGATAAGTTGAGAGATTAATGAGACAATATAGAATACTCAACTCCAAGAGAAAAACAACCAGAAAATAAGGACAAAACCAGTGAAGAATTGAATCTTAAGAATAAGCTTAAAGAAAGGAATAACGAGAAATTAACTGAAGAGATAAAAAAACATTGAAATTAATAGCAGAATCAACGATTCAGACAGAGAGTGAACCTGAGATTACGTGCCAGGACAAGATTTGCTGAAATCATCTCACGAATGGAAAAACAAACCTGTATGAAAGAGTTCCATGTAAGACCATATTTGGAACTGTACATAGTTAAAGCCTGCCAATAAGTGTTTGGACGTACAAGTCTCAAAATATCATCCATAAGCCATCACCGTGGCTACAATAAAATACCCATATGAAATACACAGCATACCATGGTACCATAATATAAAACTTCAGATCTCTGGAATTATTGTCTCTGTGACTGGACTCCTGTCATACCCAGATGATCTGGAAGGATGGATCATTCGTTAACACATGGATCGCTTAAGTAGAGAGACGCTTCACCAGTCAGTGCTATCAAGGAATATTTTTGAACCTGTAAGCACTGAAGTACCTGACTGACCTGTTATATATATGACTGATGTCTCTGTGGAAGCAAATACTAATGAACTGTGCCAGAAGAGGTACACATTATATGCAGTTCCTGTTAATGATGATCCGGTGGAAGCATCCCAAAGTTCAGAATTGTACCTTTTTCGACAGAAAAATCTTCAAAGACTCAATTTACATATTGTCCAACTCATGTTGAATGTTTAGTTAGATTTGGGACTGAGTAACTTTGGTTCCTGAAGATTTGCATAAGAGCTAAGGTGAAGTGATGTGGTGATTGCAGAAGAGGCTCGCCTGGTTTGAGGGACCATTTGGGGCAATTACTTCAGGAAGGTGGAGCCCTCTCTTAAGCAAAGATAGTCTGAACACATGTAGGGACTGGGGCAGCTGGTGGGGCTACTGGCCTTTTTACAACTTTTCCTTTTTAATAAAAAAAATCCTTTGTGTTCCTGATGAAGTCTGCGAGATGCATCATTAGAACATCATGTATCGCTTCATCTTCTCTTGCTTCTCCAATGGTCTTGTCTGTACCGATAACTGGACAAATAATGACATGGAAATACTGTTTGATCTGTCTCCCAAACTGATTTCAGATGGTCATCCCTGAAATTTTACTCTGTTTCTTTGCATTTCACAATAAACAATTTAACCAGGTAAACCATTTTTTCAGCAAGGCCGTTGGATCGAGAATAATATGGAGAAGCTGTCAAATGGTTTATGCATGGTTTGACATTCATGTTCTGAAAGAGTTTGACTGTATCAGATTATGGTTCACAGTATATAATCTCCTCCAGCCTCCCAAAAAGACTAAACATAGAATAGCCCAGGTCTCTCAATGTTGCAGTTAATTCCTGGCCAGTGTACAGTTTCCCTTGCCAAATGTCTTGTCTGGGTATAATTGCAAAAATATATGCTCGCCTTATGATACCAAACTCATCCTTGTACAACAAAGTTGTATAACCCAACCCAAAAAGATCTTATCTTGAAACTTCTGTACTGTATCAGGCCAACTATTGACAAAAGCTCGTCACAATGCCTTCTGCAATAGATCTTTGGCTGCTTCTTCTCCAAGTACATCAAGTCAGTGTTAAATATGTTTTCAACTTCTATATTCATACTGTCAACATGAACATCTAATGAAATATCCACTGTTTCTATATGGCAATTGACTCGATGGCTTTTTTTAAAAACAACCTCAGTCAGGTGAGATTGAAAATCTTGGTCAAGGCCGAGGGAGAATTCCATTCTGTGAACCTTGCCTGCCCTGATTCTGGGGTGGGCATAGCGGTAAATTTCCAGCCAATATCTCTATTATATCCATCCTCCTCCCTGGTTACAAGGTATTTCACTAATACTCTTGGATTTTGACTAGTAACCTCAGTGTGGGCTTGTCACAGATTTACACCATATCATTTCTAATTGCTTGTGATCCATCTCTACAATTAGCCACTTATCAAAAAGGAGCTGTGTAAAGCCAAACATTACAGCAAGTGTCTCGTACTCTATGCTCAAGTAATTGAGAGACTCCCCAAAGCTTGTCCACCATCTACAAGACACAAGTCAAAAGTGCAATAGAATACGCAGCACTTGTCTTAATAAATGCAGTTCCAATAACCGTCAAGAAGCTTAATCATTCAGAACAAAGCAGCTTGTTTGATTGGCACCTTATCTACCACCTTAAACATTCACTCCTTCCACCACTAGTGTACAGTAGCAGCAACGTGTACCACATACAAGATGAACTGCAGCTTCTTCTCTACTGCTGTCAGACTTTTGAATGGACTTAACTTGCATTAAATTGATCTTCCTCTACACCCTAAATATGACTGTAACACTATATTCTGCACTTTCTCGTTTCCTTCTCTATGAACAGTGTGCTTTATATGTATTGCATGCAAGAAACAATACTTTTCGCTATGTTAATACATGTGACAATAATAAATCAACTCACTAAGGCTCCTTCAACAGCACCTTTAAAGCTTACAACCTCTACCATCTGGAACAACAAGGGCAGCAGATGCATGAAAACGCCAACACCTACAAGTTCCCCTCCAAACCACATAATATCCTAGCTTGGCACTACAACGTTTTTCACTGTTGCTTGGTCAAAATTCTTGGAAGTATCTTTCTAAAGCACTGTGGGTATTTCTACATCACATGTCTTGCAGCAGTTCAAAAAAGCAGCTTATCATCACTTTGAGTGCATTTAGAGATGGGCAATAAATGCTGACCTAACCAGAAACACCCATATCCCATGAAACAGTAAATTAAAAATTCATTGAAATAAATGCTGGCAGCTTTCCTTCCTGCATAAGGCAGGCTCTTAGCCCTTTCTGTGACATATCAACTTCCAAAACTTCCTTTCTTAGATCATGGTATTGAAGACTTGTCTTCTGACAGTAACTGCTTAAATGATTCAAGAAAGTTTTTTTTGCCACACAAAAATGCTTTTTCCTAGCAGTTTTTTCAATGACAATGCTGTTGGAAATATAAATGTGGACATATAAAGTGCTAAGAAACTGAATAACACTAGACATCTTCTCCATTTTAAGTTGTGGGCATTGATTGTCTTCTACCTTGCCTGGATCAGGAGGTATCCCTTGTTACTAGAGTCAATCAAAAAATCAGTGTGGCTTGCATTTATATGCTGTTTAAAAACAAAATCTTCAGCCATTTCTGTCAGTACATGAAGGTTTTGATCATTTTCTTCCGTCATAGTACCAGAGTTGAAATGTCATCTGCTACACGTATTCAACCTGGAACATTTTCTGTGATCCTATCAATATGTTGCTGGAAAAAAGTCTCAATCTACAGATAAGTCTGGAAACAATACCTTTTAAATGGTGTTTTAAATATAGTCTGTTCCTGTGATCCTCCTGATAAATGCACAGGCCAATAATCATATTTTACATTTGATTTAAATAAGAAATTTGCTCCAAAAAATTGTGGGTTTAATTCTTCGAATGTTGAAATGTTATGTGGATGCCTCTTAAGTGCATGGTTCAAACATCTTGGGTCAAAACACACTTGAATTGTATGATCTTTCTCTTCAGTACACATGTAAGATATAGCAGTCAGCATGAATAGTAAGTCTCTCAACATCAGGTTATATTCCAACAGGTTTGTTTGCAATTATGAGTTTTTGGAGTGCAACTCCTTCATTGTTCGTCTGATGAAACATCATTCTCTGAAAGCTTGTGATTCTAAATAAACCTGTTGGACTTTAACCTGATGCTGTAAGACTTACTATGCCCACCCCAGTCCAACGCCGGCACTTCTACATCATGAGCACAAATAATGCCATTTAATTCCATATTATTTAATTCAGTCACCAACTTTTCCATGAAATTTACACTGCACTTCTTAGGTGGGTCAAATGAAGGAATCGCATCTTCTCTTAAATGCAAAACGGCATCATCTTTGAAATCCTCAGATCATTGAATCTGCCTGGGTACTTAAGCTGTAGTCATGGACAAACTTGATAGGGTTATGTTTTGCATTTTTCCACACAATTGATATCATGATATTTTTGCTCTGGAAAGCTTTGATCTGGCTTTGAAACAATGTGAGTTCAATGATGTTCTAACAACTTTGCTTACAAACCAATTAGTGGACTCTTGGCTGTTGTCTGAATGTCACTAACTTTAAACAGCGGTTCCTGAAGTTTACTTTTATGCAGACTTGATTTTCTGTTGTATTCCAGAGCTTCAATGGATCCTTTTGATCCTCATGAAATATGCTTGATACATTAATTCAATGGAGTTTCTTGTTTCCAATGGCTATGTTAATCTTCACCACCCGTCAGGTTTACCAATAGGTAAGTCCAAGAAACGTAATTCTATGTCCTTGCAAAAAAACCTAAACATGAGTATGATGTCTGTGGCCATCTAATTCGTGGCAGGAAAACTTATTGTTCCAACGCTTCTTGCTTCTCAAAAATATTTTTGATTATTGTGGGTTGGTTTCTTGCAATGAAAATACAAAATAATACTGTAGAGCTGCTGTGTCTACAATTGTAGTCATAGATTCATAGAGGTTTACAGCATGGAAATAGACCCTTTGATTCAACTTGTCATGCTGCCCTTTTTTTTAAACCACTAAGCTAGTCCCAGTTGCCTGCATATGGCCCATATCCCCAGGTAGCACAGTTGTTAGCACTGCTGCTTCACAGCTCCAGGGCCTGGGTTTGATTCTTGGCTCGAGTCACTGTGTGGAGTTTGCACACTCTCCTTGTGTCTGTGTGGGTTTCCTCTAGGTACTCCAATTTCCTCCCATTGTCCAAAGATGTGTGAGTTAAGTTGATTAGCCATGCTAAGAAATTGCCTCTTTATTGTCCAGGGTAGTGGAGGTTAGAGGGATTCATAGGTGTAATATGTTGGGATATGGGGCTCGAGCCTGGGTGGGATCGTGTTTGGTGCAGACTCGATAAGTCAAAGGGCCTCTCCGCACTGTAAGGTTCTATGATTCTATGATACCCATGTAACTGTCTAAATGCTTTTTAAAAGACAAAATTGTACCCACCTCTACTACTAATCTCTGGCAGCTTGTTCTAGACACTCACCACCCTCTATGTAAAATAATTGCTCCTTTGGACCCTCTCCCCTTTCACCTTAAAACTATGCCCTCTAGTTTTAGGCTGCCCTACCTTTGGGAAAAGATGTTAACTATCTAGCTCATCTATGCTTCTCATTATTTTATTGACCTCTATAAGATCACCCCTAAGCCTCTTATGCTTCAGGAAACAGGTCCCAGTCTATACAGTCTTTCCCTGTAAATCAAATGACCATGTTCCAGTAGCATCCCAGTAAATTTTTTTCTGCATTCTTTCTAGTTTAATAATATCCTTTCTATAATAGGGTGACCTGAACTGTACACAGTATTCCAAGGTCTTACCAATATTTTGTACAACTTCAACAAGATGTCCCAACTCCAATTTTCAATGTTCTAACCAATGGAATCATACATGTCAAATGCCTTCTTTATCATTCTATCCACCTGTGACTCCAATTTCAAGGAGGTATGAACACGTAGCTTTAGATCTCTATAACTCTCCTCAATGTCCTGCACTGATTTGATCTACCAAAATGCATCACATTGCATTTATCTAAATTAAATTCCATCTGCCATTTGTCAGCCCACTGGCCCAACTGATCAAAATTCCATTGCAATCCGATAACCTTCACTGTCCACTATGCCACCATTGTTAGTGTCACCTGTAAACTTACTTACCATACCTCCTAAATTCTCATCCAAGTTAGTAATAAATGACAAATGACAATGGATCCAGCACTGATTCCTGAGGCAAGGTCACAGGTCTCCAGTTTGAAAAACAATCCCCTGTTGCCACCTCTGTCCTTTTTCATCAAGCTAATTTTGTATCAGTTTGGCTACCTTGCTTGGATCCTGTGAGATTTAATCTTATGCAATAACTTACCATATGGTACCTTGTCAAAGGCTTTGCTAAAGTCAATGTCGACAACATCAACTGCATTATCCTCATCTATCTTCAAAAAAAAACTCATAAGTTTGTGAGAAGTGTTTTTCCACTCACAAAGCCATACTAACTCCCTAATCACTCTTTGCTTCTCCAAATGTGTTGATGAACAGAGGGATCTTGGTGTATTTGTGCATAGATCCCTGAAAGTAAGCAGTCAAGTCAATAAGGTTGTTAAGAAGGCATATGGAGTCTTAGCTTTTATTGGTAGGGGGATTGAATTTCGGAGCCGCAACGTCATGTTGCAACTGTACAAAACTCTAGTGCGGCCGCACTTGGAGTATTGTGTGCAGTTCTGGTCCCCACATTATAAGAAAGATGTGGAGGCATTGGAGAGGGTACAGAGGAGGTTTACCAGGATGTTGCCTGGTATGGAGGGCAGGTCTTATGAAGAGAGGCTGAGGGATTTGAGGTTGTTTTCGTTAGAAAGGAGGCGGCTAAGAGGGGACCTTATCGAAACATATAAGATGATTAGAGGTTTAGATAGGGTGGACAGTGATAGCCTTTTTCCTAGGATGGAGAAAGCTAGCACGAGGGGACACAGCTTTAAATTAAGGGGTGATAGTTATAGGACGGATATCAGAGGTAGGTTCTTTACCCAAAGGGTGGTTCGGGAGTGGAATGCCCTGCCTGCAGCAGTTGTAGATGCGCCAAGTTTGGTGGCGTTTAAGAGGTTAGTTGATAAGTTTATGGAAGAGAAGGGAATGGTTTAGTTTGGAGGGTCATTGCTTTTTATAGTGGTTGGCGCAACATCGAAGGCCGAAGGGCCTGTTCTGCGCTGTAATGTTCTATGTTCTAAATGCCTGTAGGTTCTGTCTCTCAGAATACTTCTAACAACTTAACAACTTAACACTACAAACATTAGGCTCACTGGTCAGTACTTCCCAGGCTGTCCCCTGCAGACCTTCTTAAACAAAGGAATTTTCAGGCATCTCATCTGTGGCTGTCGATGTTTCAAGTATCTCTGCTAGGGGACCTGCAATTTCCTCCCCAGCCTCCCACAATGTCCTGGGATACACTTCATTGGTCCTGGGGATTTATCTATCTGGATGCACTTTAAAACTTCCAGCACCACCTCCTTTCTGATGTGTACATTCCTCAAGACATCACTATTTGTTTCCTCAAGTTTTCTAACATCCATGCCTTTCCCAACAGTAAATACTGATGAGAAATATTAATTTAGGATCTTACCCGTCTCTTGTGGATCCACACATGACCTTGTTAACTCTTCAGAGGCCCTACTCTCTCCCTAGTTACTCTTTTGCCCTTTATGTATTTGTGGAAGCTTTTTGGATTTTTTAACCACTCCCAGCCCCAGGTTTTGTATCTGAAACTCGATGGTGTGGTGCGATTTTCCTTTTCCCCACCTATTAAGCTATCTTTTTTCTGGGCACTGCATCATGACATTCATATAACTAACCAACTTTTCAGTTTGATTCCAAAACAGCTTTCACAGCCCAATCCTGAACCATTAATATTCTCACTGACCACTGATACAGTTACCTAGTCAGTTTTTTTTAAGTGTTGCTTCCCAACGGCCCTACTATCTCCCTGTGTATTACTGCATTGAAAATGGTTCATAGCAGACAACTTGTGTTGCCCCAATTTCTTCTTTCTGCCTTCTTCCAATGTTCAGACTGGTTCCACTCTGATCTCTACACTGAAGCAAATTACCATGGTTCCAATCTACACATTTATACTGTGATTTTACTTTCACAGCCTAGTCTATGAAAACACATAGTTACCATCATGTACTACTGGGTTCTTCAGACTTACCAACCAACCATATTACTGATGAATGGTAACAAATACTTAAAGACTCACGATACTACATACAAGTTACAGAAGAGCTTTACATACAGATATTATTATGGAATAAACACAACACATCAGCTGATATGATATAATTTGCTGCCATGATGATGCACAGTCATTGTTTATAAATTCTATCAAAGCAACAACATATATGTTCCCTTTTGTTTTGTTTTTGTGATTTATCTCTTGAATCAAGTCTCCTCAATGTGTTTTTATATGCGGGTGTATAAATGTGCATTTTTGTATTTTGACTCATAAGAAATAGGTGCAGGAAGAGGCCATCCAGCCCCTCGAGCCTGTCCCGCCATTCAGTAAGATCATGGCTGATCTGCAGTGGTTCAGTACTACTTTCTCACTTTTTCCCCAGTAAGCCTTAATTCCCTTGTCAATCAAAAACCTATCCACTCTTGACTTAAATATATTCAGCAAGGAAGCCTCCACCACTTCAACAAGCAGAGAATTTCAAACATTCACCAGCCTTTGCATGAAGAAATTCCTCCTCAACTCTGATCTGAACCACACCGTTCCCCACCCCCCTGCTGTTTTGAGGCTGTGCCCTCTAGAACATTACAGCACAGAACAGGCCCTTCGGCCTTTGATGTTGCGCCGACTAATATAAAAAGCAATGCCCCTCCAAACTAAACCATTCCCTTCCATATACTTATCAACTAACCTCTTAAACGCCACCAAACTTGGCGCATCTACAACTGCTGCAGGCAGGGCATTCCACTCCCGAACCACCCTTTGGGTAAAGAACCTACCTCTGATATCCGTCCTATAACTATCACCCCTTAATTTAAAGCTGTGTCCCCTCGTGCTAGCTTTCTCCATCCTAGGAAAAAGGCTATCACTGTCCACCCTATCTAAACCTCTAATCATCTTATATGTTTCGATCAGGTCCCCTCTTAGCCTCCTCCTTTCTAACGAAAACAACCTCAAATCCTCAGCCTCTCCTCATAAGACCTGCCCTCCATACCAGGCAACATCCTGGTAAACCTCCTCTGTACCCTCTCCAATGCCTCCACATCTTTCTTATAATGTGGGGACCAGAACTGCACACAATACTCCAAGTGCGGCCGCACTAGAGTTTTGTACAGTTGCAACATGACGTTGCGGCTCCGAAATTCAATCCCCCTACCAATAAAAGCTAAGACTCCATATGCCTTCTTAACAACCTTATTGACTTGACTGCCTACTTTCAGGGATCTATGCACAAATACACCAAGATCCCTCTGTTCATCAACACTATTAAGAATCCTACCATTAGCCCTATACTCTACACATTTATTATTCCTGCCAAAGTGCATTACCTCACACTTTTCCACATTAAACTCCATTTGCCACCTCTCGGCCCAGCTCTGCAACTTGTCCAAGTCTCTCTGCAAACTATAACACCCCTCTTCACTATCTACCACTCCACCGACTTTAGTGTCATCTGCAAATTTACTAATCCATCCTTCAATACCCTCATCCAGATCATTTATAAAAATTACAAACAGCAGGGGCCCCAAAAAAGACCCCTGAGGTACACCACTTGTCACCGAACTCCACGATGAATATCTCCCATCAACCACCACCCTCTGTCTTCTATCTGCTAGCCAATTCCTAACCCAATTAGCTAAATCACCCTCTATCCCATTCATCTGCATTTTCTGCAGAAGTCTTCCATGGGCCACCTTATCAAACGCCTTACTAAAGTCCATATATACCACATCAACCGCCTTACCCCATCCACCTCTTTGGTCACTTTTTCAAAAAACTCAATGAGGTTAGTAAGGCACGACCTACCCTTCACAAAACCATGCTGACTATCCCCAATCAATTCATTTCTCTCTAAATAACTATAAATCCTATCCCTAATAATTCTCTCCAATACTTTGCCTCTAGTCCTGCTATCTTTGTTAAGCGGGAAGTCTCTCAACCTCTACCCTATCCATCCCCTTTATTATCATATATGCCTCTATAAGATCCCTTCTCATCCTTCTAAACTCCAATGAGTACAAACTTAGGCTATTTAGTCTCTCCTCATAATTCAATGCCTTTATCTCTGGTATCAGCCTAGTGAACCTTCTCTGCACCCCCTCCAAGGCCAATATATATTCTTCCACAAATGCAGCGACCAAAACTGCACACAGTACTCCACCTGCGGCCTCATCAGTACCCTACATAACTGCAAAAGTACCTTCCTACTTTTATATTCTATCTCCTAGCTATAAAGGCCAACATTGCATTTGCCTTCTTGATCACCTGCTGCACCTGCAGACTGTGCTTTTGCAATTCATGCACAAGGACCCCCAGGACCCTCTGCACTGTCGCATGCTGCAGCTTTTCGCCATTTAAACAGTAATCCTTCCTACTGTTATTCCTACCAAAGTGGATAACCTCACACTTGCTAACATTATACTCCATTTGCCAGGTCCTTACCTACTCACTCAACCTATCCAGATCCCTCTGCAGGCTTTCCACACCCTCCATGCAATTTGCTTTTCCACTCATCTTCATGTCATCAGCAAATTTCGTCACCCTGCACTCAGCCCCTTCCTCCAGATCATCTATGTAAATGGTAAATAGTTGAAGCCCCAGCACCGATCCCTGAGGCACTCCAATAGTCACCAGCTGCCAATCAGAATAGCACCCATTAATACCAACTCTCTGCTTCTTATTAGACAACCAATCCTCTATCCAGTCTAATATCCTACCCCCAACTCCCTGTACCCTAACCATCTGCAGCAATCTTTTGTGATTCAAAGTGGAACAGGTTCATTATTTGTACAGCTCTCTGCACTGATTTTAAGAATCTCCACAAAATGATTCCTTGATTTTCTTGTCATTTCTAATAAACTCAATAGGATTCTTACCAGCAAATGCTGTTCCTTCCAGACAACTTCGTGCAAGCTTTCAACATATCAAACTGAATGTCACCTCTAAAACCTGGAGACAGCAGAGCATTTCAAAGGCTTGACTGTAGATAAAAAGAACACAGGACATGAATAATGCTGTGAATGAGTTTGTTGTTGTACTATGCTTTGCTGGACAATCCTTATACTCAAAGCATTAGTATTACTCTGCTGCAAAAGTGCTTTGTCATGCAAACAATGTAATGCATAAGTACTTAGCTTGTTTGCAAACATTAAGAAGCACACTGAAGGCAATATAATGTCAGCTCTGTTTGATGGCACTGAGGATGTTCTGATTATCCTATTTTGTTTTCCATTAAGGGTTTTGTGTGAAGAATTTAACTCTTGTTGGCATAAACATTTTATTATTTTTTCTGTTAATATTAATAATTAAGAAAAGTCAACAATAATGAAGTTGTATAAGATGGTCTGATTCAAGAGCAACTCATATTGTCCAGCTGCAATTTAGCTTTGTATGTGGAAAAATATGAGCAAGAAACAAAACTTAACATTAAACCAGATCTACTCAAGTTGTATGCCCAATTACGTTGCTATGAATTGGGCAACTTCATTGAATTGTTCAAAGTTATTACATATTTTTCTGATTGTCTTATTCATAAGTTTACAGGTTTTTGCATGATATGAGATCAGCATGGATGTCCATAGATTTGGCAATTCATACTGTTGTTGGTGCTTGTGGGAGTTTCTGCACATGCATCACCTTTGTCTTCTTCTGGGCAGGTCGGATTTTGCAAATTTGGTGTACAAGGTCCTTGGAATAGTTGAAACAATTTTCAGTGCTTGCCTCCATGTGAGCCAGTTGGTACAGTATTTCCCCAAGAGCTATCTAACTGCAGTGCAGGAGTTTGTAAGATTCAATTGCAGGTTGTCTTTTTGGTCATTTATACTGGTCCCCTTGGTGTTTTTTACCTTGAGGCAATTGCCTATAGAAGATTTGTTTGGGGATTTTGTAATCATCCATGCAGGAGGTGTAGTCTGTATATTTAAGTTTAATTTTCTGGAAAGTGGGTTCTATGCTTTGAGAGGGAAGATTTCATTGGTTGTGACCTTGTCCTGCAATTGAATTCTCATGATGTATCTCAGATGTCTTTGGTTCCAGAGTTTTGATGTGGTGGTTATAATACAGCCAGAATTATGTGCCAAATAACAGGGTGATAAGGACAATAGTATGGTAGAATTTGATTTAGTCATCAGCTTAAGACACGATCATAGTGTTGGCCATAGGCAGGACTTGTTCTCTAGATAGCTGCGTGTGTACCTTCATCAGTTGTGGCATTCCTAGGGAGCACATTGTCAAGATACAAGAATCCCTCCACAATCCTGAGGCTGATGCCATCAATGGTTTTACCCAATGCTTCATATTGTGTGCCTGGTGCTAGCTGAAGCAATACTTCTCTCTAGAAGATACTGATTTGGTAACCAAAATTTTTGCCAGCACTTGGGAAATCTCTCAATTCCCTATTACCACCTCAAAGATGAAAATTTGGTCCACGATAATACTAAAAGGACCTAAAGAGCAGATTCTTTCAGGGTGCAGCTTTTGTTCAGGACTAGTGAACCTTTAAAGAACAGAAAATGGCTTTGTTCATAAGTATGAAGTATCAAGTATCATGGTCCCCCATGCAAGACTTCTTGAGAAGGTGAGAGGGCATAGGATCCAAGGGGCTTTGGCCTTGTGGATCCAGAACTGGCTTGTCTGCAGAAGGCAGAGAGTGTTTATGAATGGGTCTTTTTCTGCATGGAGGTCAGTCACCAATGGAGTACCCCAGGGATCTGTTCTAGGACCCTTGCTGTTTGTCATTTTCATAAATGACCTGGATAAGGAAGTAGAAGGATGGGTTAGTAAGTTCACCGACAATATGAAGGTTGGTGGTGTTGTGGATAGTCTGGAAGGATGGCAGAAGTTGCAGCAAGACAAATAGGATGCAAGACTGGGCGAA
The DNA here is from genome assembly GCA_024679065.1 of Sphyrna mokarran. NCBI lineage: Eukaryota > Metazoa > Chordata > Chondrichthyes > Carcharhiniformes > Carcharhinidae > Sphyrna > Sphyrna mokarran. The sequence continues at coordinate 113,667,749 of JAGIQG010000003.1, forward strand.
GAAGTGGCAGATGGACTTCAATGCAGATAAATGTGTGGTGGTCCATTTTGGCAGGACCAATGGATGAAGGAGTATAATATCAAGGGTAGGAGTCTTGAGGAGCAGAAGAATCTTGGGGTCCGGACTCTTATATTGGTCCCGCAGGTGGAGGGTGTGGTCAAGGCAGCATATGGTGTACTGGCCTTCATTAATCGAGGGATTGAGTTTAGGAGTCAGGAGGTAATGCTGCAACTTTATAAGACCCTTGTCAGACCCCATTGGAGTACTTGTGTAATTCTGGTCGCCTCACTATAGGAAGAATGTGGAAGCTATTGAAAGGGTGCAGAGGAGGTTGACAAGGATGTTGCCTGGATTGGGGGGCATGCCTTATGAAGATAGGTTGAGGGAGCTAGGTCTCTTCTCCCTGGAAAGACGAAGGTTCAGAGGCGACCTGATACAGGTTTATAAGATGTTGAGAGGAATAGATAGCCTCCGAAAATCCACCCTATCTCCCAGGGCTGAAATGGTTGCTAAGAGAGGACACAGGTTTAAAGTGCTGGGGGGCAAGTACAGAGGAGATGTTAGAGGCAAGTTTTTCACTCAGAGGGTGGTGAGTGAATGGAATCAGCTGCCGTCAGTGGTGGTCGAGGTGAACTCGCTGGGGTCTTTTAAGAGACTTCTGGATGAGTACTTGGGATTTAATGGGATTGGGAGTTACAGATAGTTCTATGGCCTGGTAGGTACTGATATGATTGGCGCAACTTGTGGGCCGAAGGGCCTGTTTGTGCTGTAGTGTTCTATGTTAAATGATATGGGATATGGATGTATAAATACAATTTTCATTAGATATTGGCTATTTTTATCTTTCTTGGTGATAGAAGATGAGGAACTACAATGTATTGTTGTCAACATAAGCACTTGTTGAATTGTAGCATTTGCCAGTCACAGTCCAATCAAAATGGAGGAGAAGGCCAGTATTGGTACCAACCTGGACTTTGCCTCTTCTGCCTTTTTGGAAGCCCTATAATTAGAGCATAGAAAATATGCTTAGACATGCATTCTAGGTTCAATTCCAAGTCAGTTGATATCAATCAAGGCAGCAATAGGAGTGCCAGCATGGCCACAGTGCCCAGTGTAATTGTGTAAGTGTGGATTTTGAGTAAAGATAAGATTGAGCTCAGCTTTGAATGCATTCTTCGCTAATGCCTATGATCAATTATCTAACAGTCATTATTAAAATTCATAAACAAACAATAAATATTTGGACAAAGTACTACCAGATGGTGTCCAGCACTCATTAAAGTCTGCTCAAATAATATAACCAGAAGAATTGACTGGAGAGTGGTGAAAAAAAGAGGAAAACTATTTTTTTCTTTAAAAACAAGAAAGAAAATTCCAGATTTCAATATAAGTGAATCCTACTCACTTTCATTAGTCCTGTTGAATACCAAGTTCACAAACTTTCAAACTGCCTGCAGCGAAAATGATTCATTGTTTGAACATACTTTGAAAATATGCAGAAATCCAACTGAGCAGCAGAACGGTGCAATGGCTCTCAGTAACTACAAACAGATTGAAAAATACTGAGGAAAAAAAGTAGCAAACTAAAACAACAGAGAAACTGAAATAAAAGTCACACAGAGGTGAAATTTTACATATCAGCAATTATGTCAGCAACATAAATCAGAAATCTACCCAAGCAGTTAACACAATTGGTCTTCAGTAGAATTATTCAATGTAATTGCTTATACTGCTGGAAATCACCACAATAAGTGCCAATACTCATTTTCTTCCCACTCTGAAGTGAGGATATTATTAACTTTTTAAATCTTTTTTAAAGACCCTAGGATGGTGTCCTTTGGGCTTTACAGACTTATCAGCCAGCAACACTTACTCCCCTAGTGATTGCAACTTTCCTTCCTCTCTTTAAATCCTGATTTACAGCCATTCCTGGCATCTTACATGTATCCTATGTACTGAAAACCAATACAAAACAGCTGTTCAATTCACCTGCAGTTTCCTTATTTTCCATTATTAATTGCTTGGACTCAATTTCCATCGGATGAACATTTATTTTGTTAACTCTTATTTAATTATTTATAGAAACTCTCCTACTCTATCTTTATATTTAATCTTTTCATCATCCTTTGCTGCATGCTATATTCTATTCAATCTCCTGATCTGTCACCCATCTTTAACTTTTTTAGTTAACCACAGATGGTAGGTCCTTCCCTTGGAATTTTTCTTTCCCATTGAAATGTGTTTCTTCTGTGTATTCTGAAATATCCCTTTAAATATCCATCACTGCATCTTGATTGACCTGTCCCTTAATCTCATTTGCCAATTCACTTTAGCTAGCTCTGCTTTCATGCCTCATAATTATCCTTATTCAAGTTAAGAGACTAACCTTGAATCCACTCTCTTTCCTTCAAACTGAATGTAAAATTCAATCATATTATAATCGCATCTGCCTAAGGGAGCCTTCACAATGAGGTTATCAATTAATCTTATCTTTTTACAATACCAAATTGAAAAATATAAAAGGGCACAGATCAGTCCAAGCTGCAGAGTGGCATTTGATGAGTTCATTGGTGCTGAACAGGAAATCTGAACAAGGCAGAGACTAGATCCAGAAGCTGAGAATAAGTTACTACACCTATTACTGTTGTTTGAAGCTAACATTGGTAGATCTATAGTGTTCAGACTGTGTTGGGTAAGATCTGCAAATGTGTGCCTTTTGTGGTGAAGATGCGCCCATGGTTTGCACTGCTGTTGACTGTGGATGAGACAACATCCTAGGAAAGAAATTAAAATCCTTTGTCAGGAAGAGTTTTTTGAAGGACTTTATGACTGAGTTTAATTGCTGAAATGTCATAGTAATATTATATTTAATGTATTGATTATAATTGACCTCAATATAATTCATGTTTAATGTATGTTGATTCAGGATATTTGTGATTATTTAAGATGGTATTTAACGTTTGCCTTGTTTTGACACCCAGGCAAAAAAAAGACATCAGGATAGATGATTCAAATGGCCTAACAGGGATATCCCAACTGAAAATTCCCATGAGTGATATGTTGGTACAATGGATAGTAGTATTGCCTCACAGGGACCAAGGTTTAACTCCTGGTTTGGGTCATTGTTTGTATGGAGACTGTATATTCTCCCCATATCTGTATGAGTTTACTCTGGATACTTCAGTTTCCCCGGACAGTCCAAAAAGCACACTGATTAAGTGCATTGGTCATGCTAAATTCTCCCTCGGTGTACCTGAACAGGTGTTGGAGTGTGGTGAGTTGACTATTTTCCTAGCAACTTCATTGCAGTGTTAATGTAAGCCTACTTGAGACACTAAATAAACTTTTAATATCACTTCAGCAAAAACTAAAAAGTCTATTGGTGACATGTTATTTTCTTGTCTGAAAATGTTGAGTACTTTGAAGAAAAAGTAATTCCCCAAGACTTCCCCTTCAAACGTACTACGGTTCTCCAAGTGTTTCTTTCTTTAGTTGTAATGGTATGGTTCAGATGCCTGGTTGTAATCGGAATGGCATAGTTAGGTGACAAAGTTTTTTTTAAAAAAAAATGAATATCACCCATGGGAACTTTCGAGTGGGATATCCCGCTCTGCTGGGCATTTAAATCACCTATTCTATTATCTCTTTTTGCCCAGGTGTCAATTCATATCTCCTCACATTTCTTGTGATATTAGTTTAAGTTGCAGTTGTTCTTTTTGATTGCTGGGAACGTAACTACAATATTATAAAAGTTAGTATTGCAGGATTAGGGAAGATAAGGGAGTGCTGCGCGTTTGAGTGTGCAGGGATTTGTGCTGTGGTTGGCGGTGTGCAGAGGCGGCACTCTGGCAGTTTGTCGGTGGAAGCCAATAGGAGGCGGCTGGCCTAATCCGCGCCCTCCTCTCACTCGGTGTCAGTGGACGGCAGAGAAGGAGGCAGGAAGGAAGTTGCCTTGAGCCTTGTTGCCAGCTTTGATCGCAAGCCTAGGAGAGACGCACTCGGGTCCCAGAACTGTCTTGTGTCTCTCTCTTGTTTACCGCCGACGAGACTCAGCCGTCCGGCCATGGCGTGTTACCACAGACCGGACGCCAACACCCTGCAGGCCCTGAAGGACATAGCCAATACTCTGAGGATCCACTCCATAACCGCCACCAGCGAGGCCGGCTCGGGGTAAGGTGTCCAGCCGGCGGATGATTGAAAGGGGGATTATGTAGGACGGCTGTCCTCGAACAGGGTGTTTGTTTTAAGCAGCCCGCTCCGGCCGGAGGAAAGGGGGCGGGACGCTGATCTGCGGTTTAAATTTCAACCGTCACCCTCTGTGTGAAATTTAAAAAGAAAACCCCGCCAAACCCAAATGGGCGAGAAGCGAAGGGGAGACCATGTGTTAGAAAGCATCAGGCTTTATTCGGGATGATAATGATGAATTAGAAAGGGGGTTGTTGTGGCTGTGCTGTAGGGTCCCTGGGGGCTGTGATGGCGGCCGGGGAACATCCCAACACAGCCCTTCACAACCCTCTCTTTATTCACATTCATACCCTCCCCGTTCTCCACTGGGAATCAATAAAGACAGTCCCTGTCCAGTGAACGGAGAGGAAAAGTTAACCAGTACCTTTAATTCATTATCTATAAACATTTAGCCGTGGCTCTGATTATATGATCTTCGGGAAATGCCTCAAAGACCAAGTAGAGACAGGTTTAAACAAAGGAGTTTATTTGGGTGTTTTATGTTTCAACAAGGCAATACACGCGGACTTTTTTTTAATATTCAGAAGTGTAAATCTGGGTGGCAAGCATTTATTTTCCATAGTTCTACTCAGTTGTTTTGGTTCCCTGTGATTCCTGACTTTGAAGCTATGTTGCTTATTGTGCACCGATCGTTGTGTCATCTTGAATGTTCACTGGATCATCTCAACGAAACCTGAGGCGTAAACTTATTGTTCATCTGTCATTGAAATGATATTGATGACTTAATGACAAGATCCTCATACTGGCCTTTTAATGGTTCCTCTGTTATTTGAAGTAGGGAGTTTCCTAAAAATCACATTTTGATGCAAGGCTTCTAAATGTAAGATCGGTAAGTAAAGTTATGCAGTTAAATTACTTATCCCTGAGCACACCTGAAACTGTACAAGTTATGTCCAGTTAGTAATTTAGAAAACTGAGCTACACAGATAAAGTAAATCCTCAATCTGTGTTTAGTTGATTAACTAGTTGGAGGCATCACAGTAGGCAGGGGACTGTTATCTGGTGATTAAGGCAACTAGCAATGTTAGGTGAAAACAGAAAAGGCCTCAGTTGTGATTTTTTTTTTTCCTTTAGTTAAATAGTCTGCCAGCAATCAGTCAAACAGGCTATTTAAGAAAAGCACCAATATCTATATAATCACTGCTTTAAATAAAAGTAAGAAAACTAGTGATGGAAAAGAGATTTGGGCTTTCAAGAATAGACTGAGCTTTGAACAATTCCTATTTGACTTTTTGAACTGTCTCTAAATAAAGTATAGTGAAAAGGCAAGAATGACTCAAGTGAAGCAGAACTGATAGTACTATAAAATGGTCTTTTGGAAATTTGGGGCATTAATTTCCAATTGTGTAGGATTGTAGAACTTTTTTTTTGCTATTATAATACAAAGAAATATGCTTATGAACATTTGGTTTTTTTTTGTAAAATGAAGATGACACTGTTTGTAACCCTATTTCATTTTGCAGTTTATTTTTCATAATTTCTGTTTTGGTGGAATTTAGTTCCATGGATACAGACATCCCCAAATGCTATTGTTTGTGACATGAGTCTCAACAATGAGCAAATGATTATATATGATATCACAGCTGACTCTAATCTCGTTATTTCCCAACATTTCTAGTAGTGGCTTCAGGATAAAGTTCAAAATCAAGAATTGTGGCTTACAATTCCTGGACACGGTTTTAGGTGCTGAGGCCAAAAGAGAACCTTAACTCCTCCCCCAGTTGGGATCAAACTAACTCAACATAGAACCAAGGTCAAACGTGGGACAGTAGAATTGTTATTGCTCTTATATTGTCTATGTTCTTTGAGTCATTGGAGGAACTTTGTTTCACTTCTGTAAATTACCTGTCCCCAAGTCCGAGGAGAAATAAAAGTCCAAATTGATGTACCTAATTCCTTAATGAGGACTGATTATTAGAAGAACAAAATATATTGAAGGATTATTAAAAATTATTTTGAAATAGAAAAATTGTTCCTTTCTGCTGCTATAAAGTAGTGTATTTGCAAACTGAGCACTTTTTTTAACCATAGAAAATGAAGATAATGTTTTAGAATCATTGTGGATCTGATATAAACTTGAAAGGGGTGTAACAGTCTTGAAGGCTGGAGTAATGAGCTGGAGATTTGATTTCAGTTCTCATCATGACCTGTAAGGAATTTACATTCAATTAAATAAATCTGGCATAAAAGACTAGTACCAATAATGGTGAACATGAAAATACTGTCTTGTGATCAAAAACACTTGATTCTTTGGTGTCTTATAGAATGAAAAATCTTGTGTCGTATGGGTCTGTGTGGTTCCAAATGTACAGCAACATGCTTGATCCTTTAATATCTTATGGTGATCCACCAAGTTACTTTTCAAGAGTAGTGACCACCACCTTCTAGTGGGTAATTGGAAGAGATAATTAAAATTTGGCCTTGCCAGTGAGGTTCACATCCCATTAATTTTTTTTTTAAATGCAGTATTTTACTTTTGTTCTTATTATCTATGTATATTACAGGTTTAGATCACAGTAACAAGACACAGAATTTGATGGATACATGGTTAAGTATAGCATGAAAGGATTGCTCAAGATTGGAGCATGTGAAACATTAATATTTAACATATGGTATGTCTAAGTACTCCAGTTCCATTTGAGGTTTTGTCTGATGGAACTGCGGATGTGAACAAAATAGAATGTGCTCTAACCTGCATGAATGAAGAGTATTTACTAAAATTAAATGTAGTGTTCAGTGTTCCAATTTATTAATTTGGTTAAATGCTGTACAAGTTTTTGTTAAATGAGCAAATAAATGCTTCTGTCTAACAAATTTTAAAATATTGCTCATCTGTTTCGAAAATATTTTTGTGGTTAGCTGGCATTTCCTTTTAAGATTCCAGCAACTGAATCTGACGGGAGTAAATATTAACCAAAATAATGTAGGTTTTTAAACCAGTTTGAATTCTAGTTAACAAAGGTAATCAGTTGGAATGCTGAAACTTGTGGCATAATGATACTCCAATTACTGTTTGGTTTCCTGAAAGTAAATTTATTTTCATTTGTTTAGCTAAAGTTTCACATGCACCTTGTTCCATTTGACTTTGTGTTTAAGATATGAAAATGAAACAAAATTGAAATGTATTTATTTTTAAAAGCGTTTCCTAATCAAGAAAGGGATTCTGAACTATTTTATGAATAAGTCTGTATCAGCAAAGTTCATAATTGTTTAATAACTGAGCTCATATTTGTTCAACATGTTCCCAGATTTTCCTTGTTGCCGAAAGTGGGACACACAAATGAGCATTGCACAGTTTTAAAACAGAATTTTTATTTTAACTTTATTCCAGTAATACAGACCTCAGAACTGATTGCATTATTTAATACACATTTCTGGAATAACATTTTGTAAGAATATTGAATTGAGATTAAAAAGATCTAAAGTAATTGCCTACCCTAAAAGAAAATGCTGCAAAGTTAAACTATTAATGTCGGAACATGAACTGTGTCAAGTATCAGCGTGCTGTTTGGTTTACAGACATCCTACATCATGCTGCAGTGCAGCCGAAATTATGTCTGTGATATTCTTCCATGCCATGAAGTACAAACCTTATGATCCTAAGAATCCGAACAATGACCGCTTTGTACTCTCAAAGGTAAGAATTGCTGTTGTAAACTTTAGAAATATATTTTTCCACCATGTCTTCTACTAAAGTCACCATGACACTTGCTCTACACTTGGATTATCAATTTGGCAGGTTAAAAAAGACTATTATATTTTAACTACAGCAAGTATTCTGCAACAGAGCAGATAATTTTGTAATCTTTGTAGTGAATCTTGGAGCTATAGATTTTAACAAACTAATACATAGACTGAAGAAGGTGTAATAATGTGAGATTCTATTGTTGAAAAGATAATAGCTATGACTTTGAATGTGAGGCATGTATATAATGATATGCATCCACACATGTATTCAGTATGGGTTAAATTATTGAATTATACAACTCTGATTTTCGAGACCAGTTTAATCTGAAATACAGTATAAATTTTGTTTAAAATCTTTTCAGAGATGTATTACTCATCAACTGGAAGGGACTGGAACATCAATGCTATCTACATATTTGTTTAGCTGAAACATTTGCATATACTACTAAAGCTCATAAATCTTTCAATAACAAATAAAAATAATTAGCTATGTTTATTTATTAATAAAGTTGTCAACTTTGATATCCAGAAACAAAATGTGAAGAGGGCACTCACTACACACTACTCTGCCATGTGTTAACTCAATGTTATTACAATCGCTTAGCTTTTCCTTGTGGCTTTTCTCTGCCAGGTTGATGTCTGTAACTACAAAACTGAAGAAATGTTATGCAAGATAATTAGCTTGAAGTAGATAGAGGACAGGGCTTCTTTTGTTTTTAAAGTACTGTGCATTCAGTACTAATCAGCGCTAAAGAAGCTGGGAGTTCAGGACCTGTATGTCCCCACTAAGAGAGTTTCTTTCAACTAAAAAGGCCTATAAAATCACTGGCTCCTGTTACTCTAACATCACATCTGAGGACAAAGAAGATGATACCATATCAGAAGACCATTCAGCCAATCAAATTCCAAGTTTAGATGTCTAGATTACCAATTGCCTGTCTTGGTTGCTCCATACTGATGCTATAATTAAAAAAATTCCACCAATGTATCTTTTTCAGAAGACTAAGGAAATTTGGTATGCCCACTATGACTCTCCAACTTTTGCAGATGCACCATAGAAAGCATTCTTTCTGGCTGTATCATACCTTGGTATGGCTCCTGGTCTCTTTAAGACCACAAGAAACTTGAAGGCTCGTGAATGAAGCTCAGTCCATTACTGAAACCAGTTTCCCATCCAAGTGTAACGCTGTCTACACTTGTCACTGCCTTGGAAAAGCAGCCAGTGTAATTAAGGACCGCACACAACCCGGACATACACTCTTCCGTCAGGATCTACCTTGCACTAAATCATTTTTTTTCTACATCCTAACTATGATTGTAACACTACATTCTGCACTGTCCTTTACTTCTATATGTATGTATGCTTTGTCTATATAACAGCAAAAAGTATTGTTTCTTGCATGCCTAATAATATGTTACAATAAATCAAATCATTTGTGTCACTGGCTCTTTGCTAGAGCTTTCCTAAAATAATACTGAATACAACTGTCCTCCCTCTAGCATCCTTTCACCTTCCTTTGTTTCAAATTGTTATCTGTATATTCCATTTAAAAAGTGTATTGGTCTCTGCCTTTAGAAGGTATTCTGGGCTTTAAGAAATTATATTGAGAAAATTTCATCTAAACTTCCCTCATCATCTTATAATCTTTAAATTGATTATCTTTTGTCACTAACTTCCCAACCAGAATACATTCATTCCCTAGTCTCTCTGTCAGAAACCTTGCATAATGTTAAAAAGCTCCCTAAAATCTCTTGTTAACACTGAATGAAAATGATCATAATGAATCTAGTCTCATCTGTTAATATGCGGCTAAACAGCTGAGAGAAGGTTTCAGATATCTGGAATATTAGGGTCTCTTCCAGGGTAGGTGGGATCTGTACAAGAAAGATGGGTTGCATCTAAACCGGAAAGGCATAAATGTTCTGGCTGGGAGATTTGCAAGTGTTGCATGAAAATGATTTAAACTAGTTTGGCAGGGGGTTGGGAACCAGAGTATGGGTGAATTTAGCTGAAGGGGAACCAGAGAGTAGGGTCACCTGAGAACGAGCAGGTAAGATGAGGTTGCTATCAAAAAGGATCTAGTGGACTGAAGTGCATTAGTTTCAATGTGGGAAGTATAATAGGTAAGACAGATGAGCTTGGATTGGTACTAAAAACTATGATGTTGTTGCTATTACAGAGACTTGATTAAGGGAAGGACAGGATTGGCAACTTAATATTCCAGGATACAGATGTTTCAGGCAAGATAGAGGGGATCAAAGGAGTGGGGGAATTGCACTACTGGTTAAGGAGTATATCACAAATGTACTGTGGGAGGACACCTTGGAGGGCTCATACAGTGAGGCAATATGGGTAAAGCTCAGGAATAGGAAAGATATAGTCACAATGTTGAGGGTTTACAGTAGGCCATTCAATTGCATGCGGGATATAAAGGAACAGGTATGTAGGCAAAGTGTAAAAGTAACAGGATTGTTAAATGGGAGATTTTAATTTCCCCTATCTTGATTGAGACATGTTTAGTGTTAGGGGCATCGATGGGACAGAGTCTGTAAGGAATATCCAGGAGGGCTTCTTAAAACAGTATGTAGATAACCCAACTAGGGAAGAGACTGTGTACTGGACCTGCTATTGGGGAATGAGCCCGCCCAGATGGCCAACGTTTTAGTAGGGGAGCAGTTTGGGAACAGTGACCATAATTCAGTAAGCTTTAAGGTATTGATGGATAAAGATAAGTGTACTCCTCGTGAAGATGCTAAATTAGGGGAAGGTTAATTGCAACAATTTGAAAGTGAAGCATGGAATGTAGATTCAACATCTGGCATATGGGAGGCTTTCAAGTGTAAGTTGATAGGGATTCAGGATTGGCACATTCCTGTAAGTTTTTGGAACCTTGGAAAATGAGAGAGGGTGAGCCTAGTCAAAGAGGAAAAGGAAGCATTTGTCAAAGCTAGGAGGCTGGGAAGACATGAAGCAAGTGTGGAATACAAGGAAAGTAGAAACTTAAGGAGTTATGGAAAAGGATTGGCCAGTAGGATTAAGGAAAATCCCAAGGCTTTGTATACATAAAGAGCAAGAGGGTTGGCCCATTGAGGACAAAAGAGGGAATCCAAGTGTGGAGCCAGAGGAAATGGACAAGGTATTAAATGAGTACTTTGCATCAGTTTTCACCAAAGAGAAGGACTTGGTGGATGATGAGTTGGGAAAGAGTGTTTGAGTTGTACTGAGATCAAAAAGGAGGAGGTATTGGGGGTTCTTGAGAAACATTAAGGAAGACAAATCCCCAAAGCCTGACCAAATATTCCCAAGAATACTGAGAGAGGCAAGGTAGGGAATTGCTGGGGCCTTGAGAGAAATCTTTCTATTCTCACTGGCTACAGGGAAGGCCTCAGAGGATTGGAGAATAGCCAATGTTGCTACTTTGTTTAAGAAAGGTAGCAAGAATAATCCAGGTAATTGCACGCTGGTGAGCCTTACATCAGTGGTAGGGAAATAATTGGAGAGGATTCTTAGACAGGATTTATTCCCACTTGGGAAAAAAGTAGACACAACAGTGAGAAGCAACATGACTTTGTGAAGGGGAGGTCGTGTCTCTAACTTGATCGTTTTTTTTTGAGGAAGTGATGAAGATGATTGAGGGTAGGGCAGAGCATTTTGTCTACATAGATGTCAGTAAAGCCTTTGATAAGGTCCCTCATAGCAGACAAGAGCAGAAGGTGAAGTTGCATGGGATCAGAGGTGAGCTGGCAAGGTGGATACAAAACTGGCTCAGTTAAAAAAGAGAGAGTAGCAGTGGAAGTGTGCATTTCTGACAAGTGGCATTCCTCAGGGATCAGTGCTGGGACCTTTGCTGTTTGTAATATATACTTGGAGGAGAACGTAACTGATTTGATTAGTAAGTTTGTGGACGACACAAGGGTTGGTAGATTTGCGAATAGCGATGTGGACCATCGGAGGATACAGCAGGATATAGATGGGTTGGAGACTTGGGTGGAGAGATGGAGTTTAATCTGGACAACTGTGAGATAATGCATTTTGGAAGGCCTAATAGGAAATATACAGTAAATGGTAGTGCCCCTAAGTGTATTGATGGGCAAAGGGAACTGGGTGTACAGGTACACAGGTCACTGAAAGTGGCAACACCAGTAGAGAAGGTAGTCAAGAAGGCATATGGTATGCTTGCCTTCAAACTGCCAGGCCGTTGAAAATTGACAAGTCATGTTGTAGCTTTATAGAACCTTAGTTAGGCCACACTGCAAATATAGTGTTCAATGCTGATCGCCACACTAACAAAAGAATGTGAAAGCTGTGGAGAGAGTATAGAAAAGATTTACCAAGATGCTGCCTGGTATGGAGGGCATTGGCTATGAGGAGAAGTTGGAGAAACTTGGTTTGTTCTCACTAGAACGACGGAGGTTGAGGAATGACCTGATAGAAGCATGGACAGAGTGGATAGTCTGAAGCTTTTTCCAGGTGAAAGTCAATTACTAGGGGGCATAGATTTAAAGGAGATGTATGAAGCAGATTTTTTTTATGCAGCAAGTAGTGAATGCCTGGATCTTGTTGCCGGTAGAGCAGTGGAAGCTGATACGCTAGTGACTTTTAAGGGGCATCTTGACAAATACTTGAATGGGATGGGAATAAAGTGATATGAACCCCAAAAGGATAGGGGTTATAGTTCAGTCAGGCAGCATGGTCGGTACAGGCTTGGAGGGCTGAAGGTCTTGTTCTTGTGCTGTAATTTTTTTTTTTTTTTTGTTCTTTATAACTTTAAAATGCCCATGGATACAAAATTTCTAGTTATTAAGGAGAAGCCAGAAAATGAGCTGGAGTTTGGAATGCGGCTGGTTTTGTCTGGCATACACCCTTTTTCACATGATAAAGTATGATTGCAACATTTTGTGCATCTTCACCATGTGAATGTCAGAAGTGTAGTTAGGACAATACCACTTACCAGTTCTTTTTCCATTGGCACCATAAAGGTGGAGGGCCATTGTGTTCTAATTAATCTCATTAACTCTGTTCCAGAGTGCCATATTGTACCTAGGTGTAAATGGGCCCATTGTACTAATCTCTTGACAGTAAGGAATCATCCCGCAGTCAGATATATTTAGAAAAATTGCTAGTCTAAACTGATCATCTATCTTTAAATAATATCTGACTTCAGTTGGAAAAGCTGTTTCCTTGATGGAGTGGTAAAATACTGCTCTAATATTTCATGCATACCTGCTCTCTACCTCAACCGGCTGAAGGAGCATAAAATATTGAAAGTAGTGGGAACAGCCAACCCTACTTCATGAAAAGGATCCTTCTAGCTGGGTTTGGAGACCAAGTAAGGCTAGTACAGATGACAACTAGAGGGCTAGTGGTGGAACAAAGCCTTCTGTAGAAGGATCATTGGACTCAAACTATTAACTCAATTTCTCTCTCCTGATGCTACCAAACCTTCTTATAAGGAGGAAGAGGGTAACTCAGGGAAGGGTATCTCCATTCAGAGACAGTGGAAGAAATTTGTACGTGGAGCCAGATGAGATGGGTGAGTACTTTGCATTAGTATTCACAAAGAAGATGCAGTGGATGGTGACTGTAGAAAGAGGGTATTGACATTCTAGAACACATTGAGATAGAAAGGGAGATAGTATTGAGGTTTTGAAAAACATTAAAGTGGGCAAGTCCTTAGGGCCAGGTAGGATTTATCCCAGAATATGAAGAGAGGCAAAGGAAGAAATTGCTGAGATCTTGGCCAAAATCTTTGTATCCTCTTTAGCCACGGGTGAGGGACAAAGGACTGGAGAGAAGCCAACATTGTTCCTCTAGTTAAGAACAGAAGAGACAGTTCAGGAAATTATAGACTGTGTGCCTTGCGTGAGTGGTGGAGAAATTATTGGAGAAGATTCTTAGGGACAGGATGTACTTGCATCTGGAAGAGAATAGGCTTATTAGTGATAGGCAGCATGGTTTTGTGAAGGGGAAGGTATGTCTCTCAAACTTGATTTTTTTGTTTGAGGAAGTGACAAGAAAAATTGACCAGGACAGTGGATCTTTTATATAAGAACTAGAGTAAAGCCTTCACTAAAATTCCTCTTGCCAGCCTTACGTGGGATCCAAGGTAAGATGGATACAAAACTGGCTTGGGCATAGAAAGCCAAAATGGAAGTGCAGTGGAAAAGTACTTTTTTTAATTGGAGTTCTGTGACAAGTGGTGTTCCACAAGGATTAGTGCTGAGGCCTGTGTTGTTTGTAATATATATAAATAATTTGGAGGAAAATGTAAATTTGTCTGATAAATTTGCAGACAATACAAAAATTGGGGGAGTAACAGATAGTGAGGAGGATTGTCAGAGGATACAGCAGGGTATAAATCGGCTGGAGACCTGGGCTGAAAGATGGCAGATGGAACTTAACCTGAACAAACATGAGGTGATGCGATTTGTAAGATCTACTGCAGAAGGAAAATATACAATAAATTATTAGAGTCCTTAGAAATGTTATACAGAGGGATCTAGGCATGTAGATCCACAGTTTCTTTTGGGTGGCAACTCAGGTGGTCAAGAAGGTGTATGGCATTCTGGCCTGCATCAGTTAGGGCATTGAATATAGGAATTGGAAAATCATGTTGTAGCTGTCTAAGACTTTGGTTAGGCTGCATTGGAGTATTGTGTACAATTTTGGTCATCACACCACTGGAGGGATGTTGGTGCATTGGAAAGGGTGCAGAAGAGATTTACCAGGATATTACCTGGTTTGGATGATATGGATTATGAAGAAAAGTTGAATAAACTTGGATTTTTTTTTTTGGAGTATCAGAGAATGAGGGGGCTGACCTGATAAAGGATTACAAAATTATGACAGGCTTGGATAGACTGGATGGTTTTTTTCCCCAAGATGGAAGGGTCAACTAATTAGGGGCATAAGTTGAGGGTGGGGGGAGTTTAAAAGAGCAAATTTTTCATACAGTGGGTGATGAATGTCTGGAGGTGGTAGAAGCAGTTTCTATAACAATGTTGAAAAGGCACCTGGATAGTCACATGAATAGACAGGGAATAGAGGGATGTGGACCATATAGAGACAAGAAAATATTAGTTAGAGGGTTATCTGTATTGGCACAGACTTGATTGGCCAAAGCGTCAGTTCCTGTGCTGTACTGTTCTTTGTACAGACCTGTTTAGTTTATTCAGCATTTTTGTTTTAGCTCAAAAATTTCTGTTTGCATTTCGATTTTATATCGGTATTATTAGAGTTGGACAATATAGAACAACTGATCACCTTGCCCAAGACGAAGTTACTTAAAGTGCAAGATGCATATTTAAGAAGTAGTATTTGGAAATTCTATTTTCTTGGTTTCAGGGCCATGCAGCTCCAATTCTGTATGCTGCCTGGGCGGAGGTTGGTTACCTGAATGTAGATCAGTTACAAACACTGAGGAAAATGGGTTCCATTCTTGAAGGGCACCCTGTTCCGGTGAGTCTCAAGAAAATATCACATTTACTTGAAGATTTCTAAAAAGTAATTCTAAATAACTGAATTGCATACTTAGTTATTTTGGAAAATGGGAGTTGAGAGTGTTGTCTGTTTACATTCATTTGGCTCTGCTGCATTACTGGGTGTTGCTTTCATCTTTGTCTCCAAGTCAAATTTTGCCTCTTATGCCTTTTCAGAAACTAGCTTTTGTTGATGTTGCGACTGGATCTTTGGGACAGGGTCTGGGAGCTGCTGCTGGGATGGCTTATACTGGGAAATACTTTGATAAAGCCAGGTGACCATTTTATATCATTAGCTGTCAAAAAACTAGCCATTATCTGCTGTTTTGTATTGTATTTTTTTTAAATGAAATGTATTAAATGTTAAAATCTTCAGTCTTGACAGCACATTCCTGACCACTGATCCCTACACCTGGGGTAAAAAAAGAGGCAGAAAATACATGGAAAAACCATCACCTTCAGTCAGATCATCCTGACTTGGACTATATTGCTGCACCTGGAAGTTCTTCCTTAACAATACCTACATCCTGTGGACTGCAATGATTCAGGAAGGTGGAAAACTGCCATCTTCTAAGGGCAATTAGGAATGGGCAATAGCAATGCTCATATTCCATGAATGAAAAACAAACCTTGTGTTTTTATGCGTTAATAGTAGAATAAAGATAACTGAAAGTAGTTCAAGATGCAGATTGGCACCTTGGGAAAAATACAAAATGAAGGACAGATTTCATGGCCTGAAGTTGAGCTTAAATTAAGTCCCGAAGACTGTAAAGTGCTAATTAGATGATTGGGTGCTGTTTATGAAGTTTGTACTTGGCTTCACTAGAGCATTGCAGCAGGCTGAAGACAAATATGAGCAAAGTGAAATGGGAAACAACTAAAGTTTGGGGTCATACCTGAAAAGAGGTGTTTTGCA
Organism: Sphyrna mokarran; assembly: GCA_024679065.1. Classification (NCBI taxonomy): domain Eukaryota; kingdom Metazoa; phylum Chordata; class Chondrichthyes; order Carcharhiniformes; family Carcharhinidae; genus Sphyrna; species Sphyrna mokarran. Next base: position 113,684,076 of record JAGIQG010000003.1, read on the forward strand.
AAGTGGTCATTCAATCTGCATTTGGTTTTATAGTAGAATAAAGGTCAGCACAGTCTGAGAGCAAATTGCAGACTATTAATATCTTGGGTGGGATTTTCCGGGTATGCTTACCCCAAAACTGGAAAATCCCATTTGAGTTCAACACACTGTTATATGGTCCATGTCCTGCCTGCTACAGTTCTTGTGGCGCGCGGGATGGGAAGACTCCACATCTACTCTGTACCAATGCTTCTCTACTACTATTCCATTCTCCTTGCATTTTATTCCATAACATCTTTGTAATTTAATCTCACCCACCATCTATTCTGTCCTAGACCTTCCCTTTTGCTGCATGTGACCCTCCTTTTTTCAACAGCATAAAACCCAAAGTGCTTTTACCTTCATTCAGTTATGAAGTCAGAATGAACTTGAAACATTAACTTTGATTCTCTTTCCACAGATGCTATCTAAGTTGCTGCATTTTTCCAACATATTTTGTTTTTATTTCAGATTGCAGCATCTGCAATTTTTTTTTTTTTGTTTTGGATCTGTAGACTGTCTGTGTGGGTTTCCTTTGGGTGCTCCGGTTTCCTCTAGACATGTATAAGTTAAGTGGATTGGCTAAGGTAAATTGCCCCTCAGTGTACCAAGATGTGTAGGTGAAGGGTTTAGCAGGCAAAATGTGTGGGGTTTTGGGGATACGGCAGAGGAGAGGGCCTGGCTGGGATACTCTTATTAAAAGTCAGTGCAGACTCAATGGGCTGAATGGCCTCTTCTGATTTGTAGGGATTCTATTGTTTATTTAAGTTCCATTTTTCTTATTATAATTTTAAAGCTGTAATAAATCCACTAAATTCATTCTCTTCAACTTTGTGTTGGCATTTTGTTCTCCACTTCCCTATGAAAGCTGACTGAAACCATGTAGTTTAACAAGCCATTTCCTTTGTATCCACTATATTCTTGCCTGCACCTGTTATTAATTGGCCTATAATTCCACTTTACCACTTTTTCTCTTAAAGATTGTGCGATTAGATTTGATATAGAATCATAATATCTCTACAATGCAGAAGGAGGCCATGTGTCTACACCAACTCCCCCATAGAGCATCTGTGGGCCCAGGCCCTATCTGTGTAACCCCACATATTTACTTCATTAATCCCCAGAATTTTCATATCTTGGGACACTAAGCGTTCAGCATGACCAATCAACCAATCCCACACATTTTTGGAGTGTGGAAGAAAATGAACAGCCATAGGAAACCCATGCAGACCCAAGGAGAGTGCAAGCTCCACACAGACATTCACCCAAGGCTGAAATCAAAGCTGGGTCCCTGGCACGTGTTAACCACTGTCACCATGCCTCCCAAAGAGCCCTCTTGGGTTTTTTTCCCTTATTTATTTATAACATACCTTTGATTTTAGAACTACTTTCCAACATAAAATTAAGTTGGATCTGACAGATTTACTGTAGAGGTTGTAACCCAGTGAAAACAGTTGAAACCCTCTTTCAATAATTTTCCACCATCCCTCTTTGTAATTTTTGCGACTAAGTTGTATTCAGAAAATATTAGGTAACACTGCTTCTAAAAGATTTGAGGATGGGCCTTCAAGAATCATGCTCCTAGATGCAAACCTGTGACAGCAACCTTTCTGAACAAATTTTTCTTTTAAGGTGGAATTAGCAAAGTCTCTTAATTTCATGAATCTAACTCCGATTTGATGGCGAGGTGCAGCATGCAGCAGACCATTGTAAATCTTAACATGCATATTGCCAGGACAAAGTAATCCAGATGGCGGAAGCAATGTTTTATTGTGGCAATTGTCTTCCCTATCGTCTTTCATAAGAGGCATGGTGGATTTCATTGTATGCACGCATGGATTGCACAACATAGCCATCAGCCATGTCTTGTGAATAACCCCTGGTCACTCTGTAACCAGCCTTTAGTTTCACGTGATGAGTTAGTTTCAGCTTGTACAACAAATTGCCTCAGAATGAAAGCGTCTTGAATGCTGCTAGAATTCTGGGTGTTGATATGTATGAATCACTGCCTATAGTCAGTCAAGCTTGACCTTGAAGGTATGGAATTCCTTTCCATTCCAATATAGGGCATAGTTTTTTAACTTTTAAACAGAATTTGTTCATCATCAAAGAGCAATATTCAGATCCACAATTTTATTGACAAGTAGGCCATGCCCCTCAATTCTAGGAGCAGAAATTTACAAATGGCATGGTTGTCAATATACTATTAATCACAGTGTATGGCAATTATCCTGTTAAGGGAATTTTTAGTTAAACAAGTAACATTCATTGTCTTATAAATAGATACAGCTGGAACACCCTTTGTAGAGAACTTCTTTCAGGTTAGTGGAATTGAGGAAGTACCTTGCAATAAATCGGCTTGAACCTAAAATACCAGCCTGGCTTGATTCTCTCACCCCAGCCCCTTTATGTGAGTGACAAGAGTGGCATTCAGCATCTGAAAATGGATGTATGCATACACTTTCCTTCATGTGCAAGCTGGCATCCTGAAGCCTTGTGCTCGTTCTACTTGTCTCGTGCAGAGCCAATGAAATATTATCAGTTGTCTGTGAGTAGAAAGTCTCAGGGATGTCACACAATAGCTAATGCGCGACTGCAGGGTGTTGCACATATCGCCAGCTGCAGCCTTAAAAGGAGCCGGGGGCATAAAGTTTGATTTTTCACGGTCATCTCCAAAGCCATTGGCAACAAAATCTTTGCCTTGCTGAAATTGTATTTGTAGAATCTCTCTGTGCTAAAGAAAGCCATTTGGCTCTTTGAGTCTGCCCCGATTCTCCAATAAAGTATTTTATCCAGGTCTTTCCTGTAACCTCATTTACCTGGCTAGTCCCCCAACCTACAATACTTTAGACACTGAGAGCAATTTCCATGGCCAATCCATCCACCCTGCATATCTTTGGGCACTGGGGGGAAACCAGAGCACCTGGAGGAAATTCATGCGAACTCCACATAGTCACCCAAGGCTGGAATTGAACCCAAGTCCCTAGCATAGTGTTACTATTTGGCTGATTTCAGTAGATACGTTCTTATTGAAGCCCAGATGTATCAACATTCTTCCTTGATGAGATAGAGGAATTGCTACCTGAACGCCTTGAGCGAGCAGGAGGTCCTGACTGGAATCAAAAATGGCTAACAGTTGGAAGAAATCAGCTAACTTATATCAGTAGATAATTGCTTTAATTAGCATAGTAGGCAGTCCTATCTACTGAATGCATGTTTATCTGTGCAAAATTAAGAGATGGGTTTTTCTGGAACATTGAACTCCAAAATGGTAATCCTGGTATCAAATTGTTATTTAATACTGATTGACATCATCATCTCCTGTAGCATGTATTCATTGTGCCTGTGTTAATGTCCTTACCAATTTGGCATCTGCCTTAATTTGCACCACAAAAGCTATTTTGGAGCTCCTGGGACACTGGGCAGTAACAAGCCCAATTTTTCACCCAAAACATATGTAGCATATATCCTCAGTCAATAAACCTTCTCACAAAAATAATTATTGAAAAACCTTGGTGATGAGGGTAATCCTTTAATAAGAATCTGATTTGATAGCAGATATATCAGAGCATAGGCCAATAAATATTTCCAGTGATATAATTTGACTTCTCTTTGAAAATTTGCATTGATTTCGCCCT